>OX422217.1:351468037-352745537 GCA_949130495.1 Sambucus nigra
ATGGGTATTAACCTTCATCTTAGTACCCCATTTCAAGCACTCCAGACTAAAGGACAAACTGAATGCACTATTCAAACCTTGAAGGATATGTTAAGATCTTATGCTTTAAATATGCTCGATAATTGGAGGGAACACATGTCACTAACTAATTTTTCATATAACAACAATTACCAGTCTAGTATCAAAATCACCCCATTTGAAGCCTTATATGGAATACCATCCCGATCAACAGCATGTTGGACCGAATCACGAAACAACAAGAAATTTGGACCTAAAATAATTCAATAAACTACCGAGAAGATACAACAGATCAGAGAAAGACTTTAAAAAGCCCAAGATTGAGGGAAGAGTTATGGTGGTCATCGTAGGATGCCCTTTGAATTTCATGTTTCTAGTCAAGTATTTCTAAAACTTTCTCCCCGTAAAGGAATCCTATATTTCAAAAAGAAACTAAACTAACATAAAGATACACCAGACCCTTTAGTATTATCAAACACGTTGGACCCGTGGCTTATGATTTTAATTTACCCCCGTAATTATCTAGTACTCATAATGTATTCCATGTGTCCCAGTTATGTCACTATATTTTAGAACCAACACATGTGATTGCATAGCATGAAATTTTTATTCAACTTAATCATGAGTTTGAAGAATACCCTACCTTCGAATGAAAGTTCTGAGAAAGAAGGAAATTCCCTTAATAAAGCTACTATGGGAACACCAAAATCAGAAAGAGGCCATGTGGGAACCAGAACATGCAATGAGGCAATAATATCTAGTGCGTTTTGCAGATAAATTCGCTGATGATTTTTTTACGTAGGTAGATTGTAACACCCACAAAATTCTAAACTCTAAATTGGTCAAATCGGATACGGTAATTTCCTAAATCACCTCATATCTCCCCTACAACTTAGTTAAATTCAAAATATCCTAAATAAATTTAAAACTACACCTAAAAACCTACAACTTTGGTTAATTACCCAAGTACCCTCAACATGACAAAATAACCAAACTACCCTCTTAAACTCTAATAGAGGTATAACTTAACATATATTCCATCCCAATACCCAAACTTGATATCAAATTAAATCTTTAAACTTCAACTAGTTTCATTTTATAATCCTAACAATTAGAATTTTATAACAATTATACAAATACTCTTAAAACATGTAAAATTTCCATTTTTAAGACCAAATAAATATAAAACATTCTTGTAAGGGACTAAAACAAAAACTTAGTTATTTAAACTTTCCTCTCCTGCCAAATCGGCATCCTCATCCATAAAAAATGATAAAATTCACAAGGCTTACACCATTAAACCATGTGAACTTACCGTCCCCATAAATATATCAAATTAAAACCTAGGAGAATCCACCTCCCAGCAGAAACTCCCCTTAGCTTAGTGTATAAAATCCCTACGAAGTGAAGCTTCAAACCTAATCCCTTCAGCTAGCCCAAAACATAAAATTTTCCCTCCAAACTGGTAACCTATGATTTTATGCATCAATTCTTATTCTTTCAATTTCAAATATTTTCTGCACCATCATAATATCCAACCCAATCACAAAAACCAAGTTTATGTGTTAATCAGCCTATGTACGAAGAAACCTTCAAACACTCCATTAGATCTTGAGCTTTAATGGTGAAACTTCATTCTTTTACTTTGAAACTATTTCAAACCGAGGAATGAGTTTCTTCTGAGCCCAAGCACTTGAGTGCAATGACCATTTTCAAAAAATCATAACTTTTGAACTCCAATTTCACAAAAGGGTTTTCGAGTTTCAAAAACTGAAAATTACAAATTCTCTTCGACCAGAGTTCCTCAATCCTTCAAACTAAAGCCGAACTCTTTTTTAAGATAGCATAAACCTAGCCATATGCTTAAAAACCATTGCCATATCCTATAAATCCATGAACGTTTGGTCTATTTTTTTATAAAACACAAAGTAATTAGAACTCGATCAATACTGAGCCTCAATCCATGAAACCTATATATTTGGATTCTTAATGAAAAATTAGTTGGGATTAGTTCAGGATTCATCTTCAATTGTTTGGGAAATAAAAAATTATTCAAGGTCAAAGATTTTCAAAACCTAGGTCAACTGTCGAGAGGGTGAAGATGAACTTTTCAACCAAAAATACAAACCAAGCGCGTTATGGTACGTGACGAGTAATTTTTTTTCCCAATATTTATATGAATTTTTTCTGGTCAAAATCATATAATATAAGGAAGTTTTTGATTAATCCTAGACCAAATTATAGAAAAACAAGGTTCCAGGTTAAAAGTATTTTCAAATATTTCAAATGCCCTTCAATTTTTTTCAAGTTATGAATTTGACCCCAACTTTTATCTACATAAAGTTTAATAAATTTTGAGACTTTCAAGTTTCAAATTTGACCTTAAGCCTTACATTTTAACCTCCCAAAAATAATTACAAATTATCCCCTAAACATTAAAAGACATTATTTTTCATTTACTTTGCTAAAAAAAGTCTTATTACCAATAAAATATACTCATAACTATGTTGATTGACATATAATCAAGTACCTAACCCTCTCAAACAGTAGTTAATCCCGCTCCACCCGATTATAGTAGGTTTTGCCGTTTCGATAATAATTCAAGCGCATTTGATATTGTGCTATTGATATCACGTTGTGATAATTTCAAATGATTCTCCATATGTGCATGTTATGATACTTCCACACATTGTTATACATTGTTTATAATCAAATATGGATTAATTTAAAACCTATTTTATCTAAAAAAACTGATTTCAAAAGATTATTTGAAAAAATTGAATCAATTCACCCTACTCCTATGTGAAAATTATTATAAGCAACATTATTAACTAGGGACTAGACTGTCGTGTTAACCCACATAAGTTTTTTACTTGGCCTAAGGTCTCAAATGTTTAAGATCCTGGATAATCAATTTTTTTTGCTAATAGGATATCCCATTTTCTCTCTAACATTATTTCTTTAAACTAATATTCTATTGTGAAGGGAAGATGCATTGATGATAATATTTGGCTTGGTTCTGAGAAATGCCACAATATCTTTTGGGTAAAAAAATTTGGCATTGACATTGAAAATGAGTGAAAAAATCAACCCTAAATATCTTTTATTAATCATGCTAAAGAAATAATACATTTGTGGATCATGTTGTAATTCGAAGGGGAGAAAACTATTTGTTGACGGTGACGTACTTTTTTCTTTTGGATATCCAGAGGCTTTCTTAAAGCTATATAAAGTTCAAATCGTCAACTCAAGCAAGTATTTGACAACGTTAAAATATGATCTTTTAAAATTTTCTAAATGTTTCCTAATTAAACCATTCTCTGAACCAAATGATTTAACTACCCCTCGCAGTCCTAAACTTCTTATCCCACTAAAGACAATTTCACTCTTATGGTTAGTAGAAGAAATAAAAAGTTATTCGCAAGTCTTTTAGTCCTAAAGTCACTGTTGCAAAGGTAAGGTCTTCAAAAATGATTTCATATAATGCTCCTCTAAATTATTTCCTTGTATTAAAGCCATATTCTAGAACATTACAGGGGTTGGAAACACTACATCTATAAGAATATTCAAAAAGTTAATTCGAATCCACATTTTTCTTATGTGGCTATTCTAGAATCCATGATAAAAAATGGACTCAGTTAGGAGATTTTTTATTCTTGAAGTTTTTTTTATCTAATGAGAACAACAAGATTTGGTTCTTCTGGAAGCATAATATGCCAGCTTTTATAATTGATGATTCATCCCAAGCCATTTCAATTTTCTTATTTCATCATGAGATATCAAAATAAATTATTGTTTCTTTGATATATGGTAAATGCACCAGATCCGCAAGAGTAGAGCTATAGGACACGTTAATAAGGTTAGCTACTTATTTCACTTTTCCCTATTTACTGAGGGTTTTAATATGGCCATGTCTTCAGATGAAAAACTGAGCAAACTTCCCAATAATTCATCAACTGTAGGGGATTTTATTCTTGTATCTAATAATTTTATAGTGTCAAATATTGGGTTTACTAGTAGCATATTTACATGTTGTAATGATAGGGATGGGTTAGCTATGTTGGTTTTGGCTCTCCTATTTTTTTCAGATTTGGTTTATTTACAAATTTGCCATTTTGGCTCAAATCTATAAATACAAGTGTTATTTCTAGGCTTTGAGAGAGGACAAAGAGTGCGCATATTTGAGAGCTAATCAAAGGCAAAGAGAGATAGAGAGATAATTTGAGCAAAGTGAGTTCTTGGGATTAGTTAGTGATTGACTTTTGAGATAGATAAGTGAGGTGTGTGTGTAACCCATGGTCCCTAGCCATTTATCTATAAAAGAAGATATCCTACCATTTGTGGATGTAGCCCAAAGCTTGGGTGAACCACATAAATTGTTGTTGCTTTGATTGTTTGTTGCTTGTATGTTATTATTATCATTTCATTGATACTTGGTTGATTTAATTGGGAGTTTGCACACTAGTTCATTTTTGGAACAAGGTCTTGGGTGTTTTCTGCACACCAAGTGTTTGATAAAATTACCGTGTGAGTTTTATCATCTTGGTCTCTAGAAATAGTCTTGCTTTAGTGCAAAAAGTTGTATCAGATCTTTGGTTTCTTTGTTTGCCCGATATTTTAGTTCAAGGTTGAATCAATTTTGGCAATTTTGGCATAGCTTTTGTTTTTGTTCCAAATGACGGAAAATGTGGAGAGTACTCGAGAATCAACCTTTACGAGTGGAGTCTCTAAGAGATGGGATCCGAGTTATGGATCGAGTGTCTCAACGAAGACGAACATGAAGGCTTTTGATCAGAAGATCAATTTTGTCTTATAGCAAAGACGAATGTGAGGCGTTCTTGTCCAACATAGGTTAGCATTGTTGGGGGTAGAGGGACGACCGGTAGGCATGATCGATGCCAAGTGGATTGATATTGATCAACTAGTTTCTTCGTGTATTGAGATGCTTATCACGGATGATGTGTTAAATAACGTGGTAGCGGAGACCACGTTGTCAAATAAATTATTCCTCAAGAAGAAAATATTCAAGCTTGAGGTGAAGGAGGATGAGGATATGATGAATCATATCAACATTTTTAATGCCATGATAAATGACTTGAATCAGATAGATGTTCAATTCATTGATGAGGATCGATCACTGTTGTTGCTATCATCATTAACCGATTCATATAAGCATTTTTTACCACTCTCATGTTTGAGAAGTCTATGCTCCGGTTCAAGGAGGTTGTGCAAGATATTCAATCTCATGTCATGATGAGAAATAAGGAAGGTGGATGTGATGGGTATTCCCATAATGAAGGCCTTACGGCGAGAGACAAAGGTGGGAAAAATGGCGGGAGGAACTCCAATCAGGGATTTAATGACGATAGTAGGTTTAGATTTAGGGGTGTTGGTGGTAAAGGTTCGAAATGCTACAAGTGCCGGGAAAGGGGTCATATGATCCAAGAGTGTTCTCTGTGGAACGATAAGGTTAAGGGGGAGTTTGATTCTGAGAGGGAAATGGTAGCGAGTACGAACTATAAAGATGAACTTGGAGAACTTCTCACAATCTCAAAGGTTAACTCTCTTTCCCAAGATGATTGGATATTAGATTCGGGATCGTCGGATCACGTTTGCTCCAAGAGGTAATATTTTAAGACTTTCACGGAAAATGAAAATATTCAACTTCTTTGGCTAATGGAGAGAAGGTCACCGTTGAGGGTGTCGGGATGGTGAAACTCAATATGTTTGATTGGGTGGAGAGAACTTTGGGTGATGTGGACTATGTCCCAAAGTTGCGAAAGAATTTCATATACATTAGTCGTTTGGGTTCCAAGGCTTGCCGATTGTCAGTGGAGGGTTGAGTCTTGAAAGTCACACGCGGTTGTATGGTCCTAGCGAGGGGAGAGGAGAGAGAGGGGTTGTATCATCTAAGTCAAACTTCGAGGAAGACAGGGAAGTGGTGTGCACAAGTGATCAAACGTTCGAGGCATGTATCGTTTGTGATCAAAACAGAGACATTGGGTGCTAGTTTTCCGAGAGTAGATGGTAGTGATGGGAGAATACCTACTAGTGGAGGGGATGGATCGAAGTCCCCCTCCAGGTCCAATGGGTGATGTTGACTCGATTTAGTTGCACACATGCATTGGCCGATTGGAATCGAGGAGGTGTAGGGTTGTGATGGATTCGAGGTGTGTGTAGCTAGTTCAAGGAAGGTCAATGGGTGATTATTTGCAAGCATTGGCAAATTGGAGTCTTTAATGATAGACTTGGCACATCTTTTGAGGGTGAGATTTGAAGGGTGTGAGAGGTGAGAAATTTTCCATCTCATCCGTGGTTTTTTCTCAAGGTGGAAGATAGTGTTGATGTGTTTGAATGTTTTGTGTAAAGAGGGTATACGCTATATGTATTGTGTGGGGGTGTACTCACCGGGTTACATGAGGAGCGAGATTCACCGTATGGTTACATGGGAAGAATTCAAATGCATGAAATGGAGAGTTATTAGTTTAGAACTTGGTTCCTTGGCGGGTGGAGTCATTTGGAGTCTTAGAGTGAAGACTTGTGGTATCTCACTTCGTGGTTGAAGTTTGGGATGACTTAGCGTCGGGTGGAGTGTATTGGCTTGTTATACGTCGGTATGATCTTCGAGTGGATTTTATGTTTGTATTTCGAGTTTGGTTGGATCGTGAGGATCGCCTGGGGTAATCGCATTAGCGTGGTATATGGTGGGACGATCTTCAAGCGAGTTCAATTTCAGCATTATAGATATTGGTTGGATCGTCGGGATCGCCAAGGTGGAGTTTGTTGGTTTTGGCTCTCCTATTTTTTCAATTTTGGTTTATGTACAAATTTTCCATTTTGGCTCAAATCTATAAATACAAGTGTTATTTCTAGGTTTTGAGAGAGGACAAAGAGTGAGCATATTTGAGAGCTAATCAAAGGCAAAGAGAGATAGAGGGCTACTTTGAGCACGGTGAGTTCTTGAGGTTGTTTAGTGATTGACTTTTGAGAGAGATAAGTGAGGTGTGTGTGTAACCATTGGTTACTAGCCATTTATCTATAAAAAAATATATCCTACCATTTGTGGATGTATCCCAAAGCTTAGGTGAACTACGTAAATTGTTGTTTCTTTTATTGTTTGTTGCTTGTATGTTCTTATTGTCACTTCATTGATGCTTGGTTGATTTAATTGGGAGTTTGCACACTAGTTCATTTTTGGAATAAGGTCTTGGGTGTTTTCCACACACCAAGTGTTTGATAAAATTCCCGAGTGAGTTTTATCGTCTTGGTCTCTAGAGATAGTCTTGCTTTAACGCAACAAGCTAGAATATGGGCACATTTTTTATAGAGATCTAGTGAATAACTAATGGCTTCAATTATTCTCCTATTGAATGGTGGGACATTTGAACATGCGAAACTCAGACCTTAATCCACTCCCTTTATCCTTTAAATCCTCGTTTAATCAGTTCAAAAAGGCATTAAATTCATTATTTTCATTATAAATCATCATACTTTTTGAAAAATAGTTTTTGTTAATTGAGGGATCCCAATTTGAAGTTAGATCTATTCAGAGGGCGGTTTTGAAATTAAAGAGACTAAAATATTTCTCAAAAGAAAATAGTAACTAAGTTATTAGGAATATATCTCCGAAAATCAAAGAGGCATAAGACCAAATAGTTTTGAAGGAAATGTCACTTGAGAAATCCAAAATTCTATTTAAGACAGGGAACAACTTACTGAGGTAAAAATGAGTTACGATATTGATGGTCATGTGATGAAGGATTATGGAGATAGAAATCTAGGAAAGAATGGGATAAATATGCGGATGGAAACTCATCTTATTCATGCCTCATTTTGACAAAATCATAAAATATTTTTCATTCACAAAATTAGAAATTTATCTAATCCGTGGGTGGAAGGGGATGAAATATCTAAAGTTGCTATTAATTTCTTACAAAAACAGTTGCAAGGGTCTACAGGATTGGTGGTGGAAAACTATCTTGAAATCATTCCACATCTTGTCTCAACTGATATTAATTATTAGTTATAAAAAGATCTATCTTGGAAAAAATGTTCTAAAGATGCGGATTCAAACTGAGCTTATTTTCATGCCTCAGATTGACAAAATAATAATAGACTCTTCATTCACAAAATTAAAATTTTGGTAGACCAATGGGTGGAAGGGATCGAAATATCTAAAGCTACTATTTATTTCTTCTAAACCCAGTTGCAAGGGTCTACAGGTGGGGTGGACGAAAAATTTCTACAAATGATCCCATATCTGATCTCTACTGATATTAAATATTTGTAATAAAATGATCCAACTTTGGAGTACGTAAAATAAGTATTTTTTATATGGATGGGAGTAGTGCTCCAGGTCCTCATGGCTACACATTTAATTTCTTTCACAATTTCTAGGATATTATCAAAAAATATTTTTTTCTTACTATTAAGGCTTTTTTTACAGGGGGTTATCTCGAGAAAGGATGCACTAGTACTCATTTAGCCCTCATTCCCAAAAATTATTCTCCTCAATCTTTTTATGATATGTGGCGAATTAGACTTTGTTATTTTTACGATAAGTTTTTTTCAAAAATTCTGGTTAATAAGTTATCCCCTATTCTCCTTAACATTATTTCTTTAAACAAATCTGCTATTGTGAAGGGGAGATGCATTGATGATAATATTATGTTTGCTTCTGAGATGTGCCATAATATCGTTTAGGTAAAAAATTTTGGCATTGCCATTTAAATGTAAAAAAAATCATCCCTAAAAATCTTTGATTAATCATTTATCGAAAAAAAATCAAGGACTAGGTTTAAAGATTAAACCTCGGATTAGAAGAAATAATACCTTTGTGGATCCGTTTTCAATCCGATGGGGAGAAAAGTATTTTCTGATGATAAAGTTCTTCCTTCTTTTGAATATCCAAAATCTTACTTAACGTATTGTAAAGATCAAATCTTCTTTTGGAGACATATGTTTCTCTCAGCATGAGTTTTAAAGATATCAACAACAAACAGACTATCCTAGAGTTTTTTTTTCCTAGTACAGGATTCATTGGTTCTTATAATTAGGCCACCAACTTAGGCAAGGATTTGACAATGTTAAAATAAGATATTTTATTTTTTTTAAAAATATTTTGCTATTAAAACGTTCTATGAACCAAATGATTTAACTCCCTATAACTTTTCCCTTCCCAGATCTTAACTTCATGATCCGACAAAAGATAATTTCACTCCTATGGTTATTAGAATAAATAAAAAGTTATTGGGCAAGTTTTTTGGTCCCCCAGTCACTTCCAAAATACTTTTAAATATACCTCCTCTCAATTATTCCCACTTATTAAAGCAATATATTGGAATAATAAAGTGGTTGGAAATTCCCATCTATTAGAAGATTGAAAAAGTATATTAGAATCCACATTTTGTCTTGTTTAGCTATTCTAGAACCTATAATTGAAGAAGTGGACTCAGTTATGAGATCTGTAAATTTGGAAGGCTGTTTATCCAACGAGAATGACAAGATTGTGTTTTTCTGGAAGCATAATATCTCACCTGCTATAATTAATAACTCATCCCAAGCCATTACAATTTTCTTATTTCATCATATGATGCCAAAATCAGTTATTGTTTCTTTTGTTAAGATATCAACACCAATTAGTGGAGATATTAGGCCACCACTAATGAAACCCACTACCATTACTAGAGAAATTAGTCCACCATTAATTAAGCCCACTACCATTAATGGAGAAGTTAGGTCACCACAAATTGAACAAGTGGTGGAAGGGAAAATAAGAAATTTGTGGCTATAATTTGCGTACTTAGCCTATAAATAGGCAAGCTTCTCATTTGGTTAAAATCATCCAAGTCGTAGCAAAAATAACATAAGGAAATAAGTCTCCTTTATATTTGTAGTTTGAGTGTGGTGTTTTGAGTGATGTAAAAGTATATAAGTTGTGAGATTTCAATATCAAGAGAGCAATTTTTCCTTCAATTGGGAATATTAGAATTTTGTATTCTAACTTAATTCAACAATTGGTATCCGAGAGGGACGGTCGTGCACTAGTATTTTTGGAGTGAGTTTTCTTAAGTCGTGAGAAATCAGGCTTGTTTGGTATTATAAAAAATTTACCAACACGATGGGTGATCTTCAAGTAGTTGAAGGAATCAGGAAGCTCAACATCCAAAATTACAACATGTGGGCGGCATGTATGACGTCTTATATGCAAGGGCAAGACCTTTGGGAGGTCATTGGAGGTAGTGAAGTTACACAACCAGAGGTTGATGACGCTAATGGCACTTTGCAAAAATGGAAGATCATAGAGGGAAAAGCGATGTTTGCCTTAAAGACCACAACTGAAGAAGAAATGTTGGATCACATCCAGGATGCCAAAACACCGAAAGAAGCATGGGACACTTTCACCACACTTTTTTCAAAGAAGAATGACACAAGACTGTAACTTCTCGAGAATGAGCTGATATTGGTGGAGCAACGCAACATGACTATCACCAAGAACTTTCACAAGGTAAAGAAAATATGCCACAAAATTTCAAATTTAGATCCAATAGCTACTATTAGTGAAAATAGGATAAAAAGAATAATTATCCATGGTTTGAGGTCCGAATACCGACGTTTTTTTGCTACTGTACAAGGATGGCCGACTCAACTATCACTTATTGAGTTTGAAAATTTTCTTTCCGGTCAAAAAGGTAGGATTCTTGCTGAAGGGTGAGGAGGAAGCGCTCTACACCAACAAAAGCAAAGGATACTTCAATAAGTACGTCAGAGGCAGATATAAAAAGGATGATGACATGGTAAAAAGACATCAAGGAGAGGGAGGTTCTCTTCCAGATGGAGCTTCAAAGAATCGTGGCTACGATAAAAGATTTAAGGGAAAATGTTACAACTGCAGCAAGAAGGGACATATGGCAAAAGATTGTTGTTCCAACATAAGGCCCGATGAGACCAATGTTGCTACTTACAATTCAAAGGAGAGAAGCAAAGATGATTGGGATGCCGAAGCATATTTATATATGGAAGAGGAGGAGTTAGCTCTCACAGTCTCGACAACTGAGTGGATCGACTATGAGAATGATTGGATTATCGACTCAGGCTTCTCAAATCACATGACGGGTCATACACAGAAGTTAGAGAGCCTGCCAAAATACAAGGTAAATAGAGTTATGGTAACAGCCAACAACTCAAGGCTACCAATAGCTCATATCGGTAATACGGTAGTAGCACATCAATACAATTCTAACCAGGTGCCGCTTCAAAATGTCTACCATGTTTTGAGTATGAGGAAAAATCTTCTTTCAATGGCACAATTAACATCATTAGGCCACTTTGTCTTGTTTGGTCGACGAGATGTGAAGGTATATCAAGACCTCTATATCTCAGGAATGCCAACAATGGAGGGACGATGATTGGAGTCAGTCTCCGTGATGTCAGTAAAGTCCGCATATGTAGAGAATATGAGAAAAAATAAGACAACAGATTTATGGCACATGCGATTGGGCCATATTAGCTATTCTAAGCTAAGTGTGATGATGAAGAAGTTGATGCTCAAGGGACTTCCTCAACTTGACGTGAGGACAAACAAGGTCTGAGCAGGATGCCAGTATGGTAAAGCACATCAATTACCATTCGAGGAATCAAAGTTTAGAGCAAACAAACCATTAGAGTTAGTTCACTATGATGTGTTCGAACCAGTCAAACAACAATCAGTTGGTGGGATGCGGTATATGGTAACGTTTATTGATGACTTCTCCAGGTATGTGTGGGTTTTCTTTATAAAAGAAAAATCTGACACGTTCTCAAAGTTTCAAGAGTTCAGAGAGACGATTTAAGGAGAAGTGGGGAAGAATATTATTTGTCTACGCACAGATAATAGAGGAGAATATACCTCAAATGAGTTTTTTTAGTATCTACAAGATTGTAGAATACGTCATTAGTTTACTTTTGCCAACACCCCGCAACAGAATAGAGTAGCATAGATAAAGAATCGACATCTTGCAGAAGTTTGTCGGAGTATGCTACATACAGAGAATGTACCGGGAAGATTTTGGGCTGAAGCTGTGAGAACTGCACCCCACGTGATTAACAAACTTCCTCAACCAAGGTTAGAGTTTGTTTCACCCTTTGAGAAATTATGGGACATGAAACCTATATTTAGTTACTTTTGAGTATTCAGTTGTGTATGCTATGTATTTGTTCCTAACCATCTACGTAGAAAGTTTGATAAGAAAGCCATTAGATGTATCTTTGTGGGATATGACAGCCAGAGGAAAGGGTGGAAATGTTGCGATCCTACGATTATAAGGTATTACACATCACGAGATGTGGTGTTTGATGAAGCATATTCTTTGTGGTCCTCATAAAAGGAGGTGTTATCAAACTTGAAGCAATTTGAAGAGAAGCTGCAACAGAAAATGGGAGAGCAGACTCCTCAAATCCTATCAAGCTCACACGAAGTTAAAGATTCATATGGTGATGATAATATCGAGAAAGAAGTAACTCAGAATCCTTGAAAAACTGGTGTATATTACCAACCAGATGAAGAAGGTGGACCTAATGAAACGAAAGTATCAACTCCACAATCATAACTCAGGACATCAACAAGAATTATAAAGCCAAATACCAAATACGCTAACGCATCCATAGAAGAAGAAGCAAGTGTAAAAGAACATGATACGTTTGAAGAATCATCCCATAATTCTGAGTTAATCAAATCTATGAAAGAAGAAATCACTGCACTAGAGCAAAATCAGACTCAGGATCTCATGCCGAAGCCAAGAGATGTGAAATCCATATCATGTAAATGGGTTTATAAGATAAAGCATCGTCCAGATGGATCAATTGAGAGATACAAATCTCGACTAGTGGCTCGAGGGTTCTCTCAACAATATGGACTAGACTATGATGAAACATTTAGTCTGGTGTCAAAGCTTACAACTGTACGAGTCCTACTTGCACTTACAACCAACAAAGACTGGAACTTGTGGAAAATGGATGTGAAGAATGCATTTCTTCATGGGGAGTTAGATCGGGAGATCTACATGATTCAACCAACGGGTTTCCATAATCAAGATCATCCTGAGCATGTGTGTAAGTTGTGAAAGGCACTCTATGGATTGAAAGAGGCACTAAGGGTATGGTATGGTAAGATTGTTGAATTTCTAACTCAAAGTGGTTATTCAGTAACACCTGCAGATTCTAGCTTGTTTGTCAAAACTAAGGGAGGAGAGTTAGCTATCGTACTGGTATACGTGGATGATTTGATCATAATCGGTGATGATGAGGTAGAAATTCTTCGAACAAATGAGAATTTATCAGTTCGTTTAAAGATGAAGGAACTTGGACAACTCAAGCACTTTCTTGGTCTAGAGGTTAATCGTGCACATGAAGGAATATTTTCGTATGAGTAAAATTATTCCAAAGATTTGTTGAAGAAGTTCGGGATGCTCGAATGCAAGCCAATCTCGACACCGATGGAACCAAATGGCAAGTTATGTGCGCATGAAGGAAAATATTTGGAAGATGCCATGATGTATCGATAATTAGTAGGTATTCTGATCTACCTAACCTTGACTCGACCTGACATTTCTTATGATATTGCTGTGATGAGTCGATACATGCAAAATCCAAAGAAGTCTCATTTGAAAGCAGTTCGGAGAATATTGAGATATGTGAAGAGTACAACTAACTATGGTATTTTGTACAAGAAAGGTGAAGATTCCAAGTTAGTTGGCTATTATAACACTAACTATGCAGAAGATCACGACACTCGTTGATCAACTACCAGATACGTGTTCAAGCTTGGATCTGGAGCAATTTCTTGGTGTAGTAAGAGATAACTGATGATATCTTTGTCAACAACGAAAGAAGAGTATCGAGCATCAACAATGACAGCTTAAGAGAGTACGTGGTTAATACAATTGATGAACGATCTGCATCAACTAGAAGACTATGCAGTTCTGTTGTACTGTGACAACCAGTCGGCAGTTAGTTTAGCAAAAAATCCAATCTTTCATTCAAGAACAAAAAATATGTAAGTACAATATCATTTTATCATAGAGAAGGTTCTGCAAGAAGAGATTGAGATGAGACAAATCAATACAGATGATCAAATTGCAGACTTATTCACGAAAGGGTTGAGTACAAGCAAGTTCGAAAATTTTCATCGTGAGTTTGGCATGGTGAAAGGAATGGGAGTTGATGTTGAGAGGGAGTGTTAAGATATCAACACCAATTAGTGGAGAAATTAGGTCACCACTAATGAAGCCCACTACCATTAGTGGAGAAATTAGGCCACCACTAATTAAGCCCACTACCATTAATAGAGAAGTTAGGCCACCACAAATTGAACAAGAAAATAAGAAATTTGTGGCTATAATTTTCTTACTTAGCCTATGAATAGGCAAGCTTCTCATTTGGTTAAAATCAGCCTAAGTAGTAGGAAAAATAACATAAGGCAATAAGTCTCCTTTATATTTGTAGTTTGAGTGTTGTGTTTTGAGTGATGTAAAAGTATTTAAATTGTGAGATTTCAATATCAAGAGTGCATTTTTTCTTTCAATTGGGAATATTAGAATATTGTATTCTAACTTAATTCAACATCTTTAATATATGGTAAATGTAGCAGATCTGAAAGAATAGAGATGTGGGACAAGTGGTGAAGTTTAGCTACTCATATCTCCTTTCCTTGGTTATTTATTGGAGATTAAAATATGGTCATGCCTTTGGATGAAAAATTATAATTGTAGGGATGGGTTAGCAAGAATGTGGGTAAGACTTAATAGAGATCTAATGAATAACCAATGGATTTAACTACTCTATTTTTAAACATCGGAACATTTGAACAATTGAATCCTCTTTTGCTCAGTTTAAGAAGCCTTTTTAATTCATTGATGTTTATACAACTCATCATATAATAAAGAAAATGTTGTTTCTAATTGGGGAATCCAAATTCAAGCTTGACCTATTCAGAGGATGTTCATAAAATTAAAGAGACTAAAAGATTCTTAAAAGAATGTAATAAGTCATTTTTTGGGAATACATCTACGAAAATCAAAGATGCATAACGCTAGGTTCTTTTGAAGGAAATTTCACTCGAGCAATCCAATTTTATTCAATCCAGACAACAACGTGAGTCGCTTATAGTGAGTTACAATATAGATAGCTATGTGATGAACGATTCTGAAGATAGAAATCTAGGCAAAATGGGCCAAATATGTGGATGCAAACTAATATTATTTTCATGCCTTAGTTCGACGAAAGCATAATAGATTGTTCATTCACAAAATTAGAAATTTGGCAAATCAATGGGTGTTAGGGGAAAAATATCTAAAGCTGCTATTGATTTCTTCCAAAACCAGCTTAAGCTTGGATAAAGAAGTGTTTATCTTAATAGCATTTTTGAAGAGTTCAATAACAAACACACTATCCCTGAGTTTTGTATAGGGTTCATAGATTCATATAATTAGGCCACCAACTTAAGCAAGGATTTGACAATGGCAAAAGAAGATCTTTTAAAATTTCCTAAATCTATATCTATTAAACCATAATTTAATCTAAATGATTTAAGTCCCCAGCAGTCTCCCCTTCCTAATCCTAAACTTCATGATCCCACTCACATGGTTAATAGAAGAAAGAAAAAGCTCTTAGGCAAGTCTTTTTGTCCCAAAGCCATTGTTGCACTGGTAAGGTCTTCCCAAACACTTTCAAATAATGCTCTTATCCATTATTCCCATTGATTAGAGTCGTATGCTGGAGCAATAGAGGGATTGATAATGCCCCATTCATTAGAAGATTGAAAAAGGTAATTAGAGTCCATATTTTGTCTTTTGTGGCTATTTAAGAACCTATGATAAAAAAATTGGACTCAGTCAGGAGGTCTTTAAGTTTGGAAGGTTGTTTATCTAACGAGGACGATAAGATTTGGTTTTGCTAAAAGCATAATATATCAACTATTATAATTGATAATTCATCCTATGCCATTTCAATTTTCTTATTCCATCTTATGGTGCCAAATTCAGTTATTATTTCTTTGATATATGTTAAATTAACCAGACCTGAAAGAGTAGAACCGGGGGACAAGTTGAGAAGTTTAGATACTCATATCTCCCATACTTCGTTACTTCTTGGAGATTTCAAATTGGTCACGTCTTTAGATAAAAACTGAGTAGAATTCCAATTAATTACTCAATTTTGGGGGATTTTATCCTGGTAGCTAATGATTATGTAGTCTCAAACATTGGTATTACTGGTAGAAAATTTACATACTGTAATGGTTAGGATGGGTTAGCTAGAATGTGGGAAAGACTTGATAGAGCTCTAGTGAATAACCAATGCATTCAATTATTCTGTTGTTCAACAGTGGAACGATTGTACTCTTTTTTTATTAGTTCAATAAGTCGTTTGAATTCATTAATGTTTGCACAACTCATAATACATTTCAAGAAATTATTGCTGTTAATTGGGGAATCCAACTTGAAGTTATACCTATTCAGATGGTGTTCTTAAAATTAAAGAGACTCAAAGCTTAGTTAAATAATGTAATAAGTCAGTTTTTAGGAATATATCTCAGAAAATCAAAGATGCATAAGACCAGGTAGTTTTGAAGGAAAACTCACTTGAGCTGTTATGTTCTATTCAAGCTAGACAATAACTTAGTGATGCATGTAGTGAGTTAAAATATAGACTGACATGTCATGAACGATTCTGGAGATAGAAAGATAGGCAAAAATGGGCTAAAGATGCGATTGGAAACTCATCTTATTTTCATGCCTCATTTTGACAAAATCATAAAAGATTGTTCATTCACAAAATTAGAAATTTATCTAATTAATGGGTGGAAAAGGGATAAAAAGCTAAAGTTGCTATTGATTTGTTCTAAAACCAGTTACAAGAGTCTACATGTATGGTGCTCTAGAACTTGTCGCAACTGATATTAATTTTTAGTTATAAAAAATCAAACTTTGGAGGAGGTAAAATAAGAAATTATTTATATGGATGGGACTAATGCTCTAGATCCTAATGGCTACACATGTAATTTCTTTCACAGATGCTGGGATATTTTCAAAGAAGATGTTTTTCTTGTTATTAAGGTTTTCTTTGCAGGGTATTATGGAGAAAGGATGCACTAGTACTTATGTGTCCCTCATTCCAAAAATTTCTTCTCCTTAATATTTTTCTTATATGAGGCCAATCGGACTTAGAAATTTTTACATCAAGTTCTTTTTAAAAATTCTGGCTAATAGGTTATCCCCTTTTCCCCCTAACATTATTTCTCTAAACCAATTTACTATTATGAAGGGGATATGTATTGATGATAATATTCTGCTTGCTTCTTATATGTGCCACAACATCTTTTGTGTAAAATAATTTGGCATTGACATTTAAAACACAAAAAAAATTCAGCCCTAATTATCTTTAATTAATCATGCATTGAAAAGAAAATAAATAACTAGGTTTAAAGATTAATCTTATGATTTTAATAAACAATAACTTTGTAGATTTGGTTGCAATACGATAAGGAGAAAATTATTTCTTGATGATAAAGTGCTTCCTTCTTTTGGATCTCCGAAAGATTTCTTAACATTTTGTAAAGCTTGAATCTTCTTTTGGAAAGAAGTATTTATCTTAATTGCATTTTTAAAGACTTCAATAACGAAAACAATATCTCTAAGTTTTTTTTAACTTGTATAGGATTCATAGATTCTTATAATACGACCACCAACTCATGTAAGGATTTGACAATGTTAAAATAAGATACTTCAAACTTTTCTAAATATTTGCCTATTAAACCATTCTCTGACCCAAATGATTTAACTCCCTATTACTCTCCCCTTCCTAATCCCACACTTTCGGATTCCCCTCAAGATTATTTCACTCCCGTGGTTAGTAGATTAAAGAAAAAGTTGTTGGTGATGTCTCTTGGTTTGAAAGTCACTGTTGTAAAGGTGATGTCTTCCAAAATACTTTCAAATAACACTCCTCTCAATTATTGACACTGATTAAAGTAAAATTCATGAACATTAGAGGGGTTAGCAATGCCACATCTAACATAATATTGAAAAAATTAATTAGAATCTAATTTTTATGTTGTTTGTACATTCTAGAACCTATTACAGAAGAAGTGAATTCAGTTAGGAGATCTTTATATTTTGAAAGTTGTTTATCCACTGAGAACGACAAGATTTGGTTTTGCTAGAAGCATAATATGTCAACTGCTATAATTGATGATTCATTCCACGCCATTTCAATTTTCTTATTCCATCCTATGAGGCCAGAATCAGTTAATGTTTCTTTGATATATGGTAAATGCACCAGATCTGAAAGAGTAGAGTTGTGGGCCAAGTTGAGAAGGTTCGATACTCATATCACCTTTCCTGGGTTACTTGTTGGCGATTTCAATATGGTCATGTCGTCAGATGAAAAACTAATGATTGTGAAGTCTGAGATATTAGTTTTATTGGTAGTAGATTTACATATTGTAATGGTAGCAATGGGTTAGGTAGAATGTGGGTAATACTTCATAGAGCTCTAGTGAATAACCAATGGATTCAATTATTCGCTTATTCAACAATGGAACATTTGGACATTTAAATCCTCTTTTGATCAGTTCAAGAAGCCTAATGTCTGGGGAATTCATCATACATTATAAGAAATAGTTGTTGCTAATTGGGGGATCCAAATTAAAGTTAGGCCTATTCAGAAGGTGTTCTTGAAACGAAAAGACTAAAAGCTTTATTAATGTAGTAAGCCAATGTTTGGTAATATATCTCAGAAAATCAAAGATGCATAAGACGTTCTAAAAGAAATATCACTTGAGCAATTTAATTATATTCAAGCCAGATAAAAAATAAGTTCTACTTAAAGTGAGTTAGAATACAGACTCACAAGTGATGAAGGATTCTAGATATAGGGAGATATGCAAAAATGGAATAAAATTGAGGATGCAAACTCAGCTTATTTTCATGCCTCGGTTTTACAAAAGCGTAATAGATTGTTCATTCACAAAATTAAAAATTTGGCAGATCATTGGTGGAAGTGGAGGAAATATCTAAAGTTGCTATTGATTTCTTCCAAAAACCAGTAGCAAGGGTATACATGTATAGTGGAGGAAATCTCTATTCAAATGATTCCAAATCTTGTCCTAGCTGATATTAATCATCAGTTATAAAAAGATCAAACTTTAGAGGAGGTAAAACAAGCATTTTTTTATATGTAAGGGAGTAGTGCTCCAGGTCCTGATGGCTACACATATCATTTCTTTTAGAGTTTCTGGGATATTATCAAAAAACATTTTTTCTTTCTATTTAGCCTTTTTATGGTAGGTTTTATTCGGAGAAAGGATGCCCTAGTACTCATTTAGCCCTCATTTCAAAAAATTCTTCTCCTCAATCATTTTTCGATATGATGCCTATTAGCCTTTATAATGTTTACAATAAGTTATCTTAAAAAAATTCTAGCTAATGTTATCCCCTTTTCTCCCCGACATTATTTCTTTAAGTTAATTTGCTATTGTGAAGGGGAGAAGTATTAATGATAATATTTTTGCTTGCTTCTGAGATGCGCCGCCATATCTTTTGGGAAAAAAAATGGCATTGACATTTAAAATACGGAAAAAAATCACCCCAAAAGATCTTTTGATAAATCAAAATTGAAAAGAAAATCCAGAACTCTGTTTAAAGATTAAACCTTGAATTCAAGAAACAATACCGTTGTGGATCCGATTGTAATCCGATGGGGAGAAAAGTATTCCTTTATGATGAAGTGCTTCCTTCTTTTGAATCTCTAATAAATTGTGACCAATAAAAATATAGCTTTTACAGTAGCATTTATTACACTCATTAAATAGCGACTATTGTATGTAAAAGTTTTACTCCAATGTGGATCAATGATAAATGTATGCATATCATCCAACGTGGCCGACCAACATACTTCATCGGCTTCATAGAAACTTAGTCTGCTAGAAGGCTGGCCAAATCCAGAAGGACAACGAACAGGAATAGCAAGAGTTACTCAGGTGGCAATGCCAATCAACACTGAATATCAAGAGTTTTACTTATAATATGCAGATGTAAACACCTAGTAATATGAAGTCGTTATATCTTTAGGGTTTTGCACCCTTATAAATAGAAACTAATCCCTTATCTCAAAGGACAACTTGAATCACTCATATGCACACCATACTGAGTTATTGTAAACCCTACTGAATAGCAATAACAATGGACGTAGGCAATTTTACAGCTGAACAACTCTAAAATCATTGTCTCTTGTGTGTGGTTTGAGATACTTCTCTTATTTTTATCTGTGATTATAAAATTGGAGTTAGTCCATTTTTTGACACCAACATATTGACATCGTCTATGGGAACATTTATCTGTCAAAGTTCTTTACCATTTGTTTCGTTTCTTTATCTCCAAAGAAATGAATGATCCAAAAAATAACACTCGCAATGAAGGCAACACCATCATTCCATCTACTCCTCCTAGTGCGGCAGATTTACAGGGAATTCTTCTCAACCTTTCTACAGGTCAAGAGGCCATGTAAGAGGCTATTAAGTAGTTGAATCGCACCATGCAATCTAAGTCCTCTAATTCCATAAAGGATATGCCACCACCACCACTAGTTAGGCATGAAAGAAGTAATAATTCTTGTTCTTTTCATGATAGGTCATATCGTCTTGGCGCAACTTCCTCATTTCGGTCAACTGGTTATTATGAAGGTGGATATTTTTCCAAGGAAAGACCAATTTTCTTGGAAAGGCTCGGCAGGGAGTCTGCCTTTGATCGGATAGGCCCCCGAGTAATCAGAGGACATTATAGGGAGCAAGATCATCGTCGTGAATATATACAACGTTCCACAAGATATAGGGACAGTATAAGGGGCTCAGTGCATGCCGAGCAGACCTCTCAAGAGGAGAGTTCGACACGTAGGCATAGTAAATCTGCTAAATCTACCTCGGCTAAGTCTAAACCAGAGGAGAATTATTGTAAGGGATCTATGCAAAGGTTGGAATATCGGATATGAAAAATGGCCAAAACAAAGAATCCATTACAAAGGAGTTTCATTAAAGGATCAGCTATCATCCACGCAATTATGGAATACCCCGCACCATCCAAGTTCAAAACACCAGTGGTTACTCCCAAGTATAATGGGAAAACTGATACAGTCTTGCATATAGAGAAATATCAAGTTGCTGACGACATCTACATAGTGCCTAACAAGATGAGATGTAGAGTTTTCTCTAGTTCCATCACAGGACCAGCTCAGATTTGGTACAATAATATCCCCAAAGGTAAAATCTCTAGTTGTCAGCGACTAGCTGAGTTGTTCATTGATAACTTTTATTTTGGGGTTAAGTCGATCAATAGTGTCACTCATCTCTTGACCGTGCGACAAAAGTAAGGACTCATTTTAATAATGAAATGCTAGAGGTAGTAGACTATGAGGAGAAAATATCCATATAAGCACTTATGAATGGGTTACTTTATAAAAATCTTTAGTATGCCTTGGCAAAAAATCCACCCAAAACCATGACCGAACTAATGGCTAAAGCTAGAAATATTATGAATGCTGAGGAAGCTATGGCAACCAAGGAAGATCCTAAGACCAAAGGGGAAGGTTAGAAAAATAATTACAATTCTTTCAAGAAGGATAAAAAATTCATGAAGCTCAATTCGATAAAAAAATATAACGGATACACCCCGCTCAATAAAGGTGTTCACCATATCCTAAAAGAAATGAAAGGAAACAGAGATCTCAATTGTCTTGGTAAGTTGAAGACACCCCCCCCCCCCCCCCCAACAAGAGGGATAAGTCCAAATACTGTGATTTCCATAAGAATCATGAGCACAACACCAACAGCTACATCGCGTTAAAGAATGAGATTGAAAATCTTATTCGGCATTTTTAAGAAGATCTAGACTTGTCGAAGAAGCCTAATGAACCAGAGGTTGTGGTTGGCATGATATCCTTTGGATGCCATTTTTCTGAGGTGGTGTGCTGGAGGAGGAGATGCAATAGCAAAAAGGAAAGGTTATCTAAATGAAATCAAAGCTTGTCCAACTTTCAGACAAATTGATATGGCTGAATCTAGTGATAGTCGGCTAAGGAAAGTTAACAGAGATAGGCTAGTAATTGTTATTTACAAGAATGATGTGAGTGGGGTTCTCTATCCTCATGATGATCCTTTAGTTATCACATGCAGAGTTCATCATGTCAGAGTTACAAAGATATTGGTTGACAATGGGAGCTCAGCCGATGTAATGTTCTACAACTGTTTCGATAGCCTAGAGCTAAAGATCACCAAGCTAGAACCATATCATAGTCATCTCACTAGATTTGCATGAGATAAAGTATACCCATTAGGATCCATCAAGCTGGAAGTCTTGGTTGGCACCTCGACGATGATCAGGAAAGAAAGAATTCACGTATTTTTGTTTGATAACAATGTCACGTCATCTTACAACATCATCCTGGGAAGAGTGGGAATCAAGAAATTAGAGGTTCTACCATATATAGTTCATCAATTCATAAAGTTTCCAATGAATTATGGAGTCGTCATAGTAAATAGCAGTCATAAAGTTGCCAAAAAATGTTATTATACATTAGCCGACCAACAAGAGATGCAACTAAACAACACCACCACTTTCCACATTGATACTCTGGATCCTTGAGAAGAAGAACAACTGGTAAAGGGACAAGTTATGGCGTTAGAAAACAAGAAGCCAGAAAGAACCACCCAGATCGATTATAAGTTATCTCCTTCTCTCAAATAGGAGTGAATCACGTTCCTTAGAGAAAGGAAAAATGTTTTCGCTTGGAGCCAGGAAGATATGTCAGGTATTGATCCAAACTTCATATTCTACGAGCTCCTCAATATTTATCTAGGTTCTAAGTTAATCAAGTAAAGGTGAAGAATCTTCAGTCCCGAGAAGAATGCAGAAATCCGGGAGGAAATAGAGAAATTATAGCTAGCACGGTTCATTGAAGATGTCATGTACCCTAATTAGTTATAGATAATATGGTGATGGTCATGAAGAAAAATAACAAGTGGCGTATATGTGTAGGTTTTACAGATCTCAATAAAGCATGTCTAAAAGATCATTTTCCCTTACTAAGGATTGATCAATTCACCGATGCTCCAGCAGGCCACGAGTTACTCAGTTTTATGAATTATTATTGTGGTTATAACTAGATTAAGATGAAGCTCGAAGACACGAAAATCACTTGCTTCATAACCAGTTGAGGAACTTATTGTCATAATGTCATGCATTTTGGGTTGAAGAATGCTGGAGCTACCTATCTGAGGATCATATTGGCAAAAATATAGAGGTCTATGTAAATGACATGCTCACCAAGATCAAACATGCTGTCAACGACATTGAGGACTTAAATCAAACCTTTAATCAATTGGAAAAGCAAATGATGAAGCTCAATCTAACCAAATGCATCTTCGCAGTAAAGAAAGGGATGTTTCTAGGGTGCATCGTCAATCAAAGGGAAATAGAAGCAAACCCTGACAAGATTAAAACCTTGCTTGAAATGCAGTCACCGACTAACAAGAAAGAAGTTCAAAAGCTAACAAGAAGAGTAGCTACATTGAACCGTTTTATCGCCTGAGCAACAGACAAGCGTCTTCCATTATTTAAGATACTACGAAAGACCTTTGAATGGAATGATGAATGTGATAAGGCCTTTCAGAAACTGAAGAAGTACTTGGGCTCACCCCCACTCCTTTCCCAGCCAATTCTGGGAGAAATATTATAGTTATACTTATCTGTTTCAGAGTCGGCTGTAAGTTCATCTTTGATCCGATTAGATGGTAGAGTCCAAATACCTGTGTATTACATCAGCAAGGCATTTCAAGGAGAATAAATTAGGTACCCACGCTTGGAGAAGTTATCCATGGCTCTTATTAAAGCCTCTAGGAGAAGGAGGTCATATTTCCAAGCCCATATCATTATTGTATATATGGATTTGCCCCTGCAATAAGCACTGCACAAACCAGAGAAGTCTGGAAGGTTAACGTCATGGGAAATTGAATTGGGGGAGTACAAAATTATTTATGAACCCAGAATTGTAATAAAAGGACAAGCAATGAAGCACTTTATTGTTGCATTCACATATGCAGAGGAGAAACATAATCCACGTTCGCCTGTCGAGCCGACTTATACGAAAGAGATTTTAGCCCAAAAACAAATAGAGATTTTGTTCGACCAACCTGAGTCATCGAGAACTCGAGAAAAATTACAAGAAAGTAAGAAGGTATTCAAGTACGGACTACTGGTAGAAGAGAGTTCTCTGAAGACATCCCAACTTGGAAGTTATTTGTAGATAGATCCTCGTGCGCTATTGGAAGTGGAACAGGCCTCATTATTAACACTATGAATAACTTGGATGTGGAATATTCTCTAAGATTACAATTCAAGTCTTCTAATAATGAGGCCAAATACGAAGCTTTGATCACATTACTGGAATTGGCCTTATTACAGGGCACCGACTAGTTACTTGTATATAGTGACTCTTAACTTATTGTTAATCATATGTAATAAATTTAGGGTGTCAAAGTAGAAACCATGATGAGATATCATAAAAAAGAAATGGAGGTCATCTCACTGATCAATTCAGAAAAAATAATGAGGATTCCTAGACTTGAGAATGCCCGAGCACATGCTTTTGCTCGACTTGCTTCAACAACTCCAACAGAACTCAGACGAACAATCTTGTTGGAAATTCTTGACCAAAAAAGCATTGATGGGATGGAAATCAATGTTATTTATGTGGGATTAATTCCCTTATTAATGGATCCAATTCAATAATACATCGAGCGAGGAACATTTCCATCTGACGAAAAGGAAGCCAAGAAGTTGAGATATAAAGTAACTAGTTTTGTGCTAGAAAAAGGTGTCCTATACGGGCGTGGATATACTATTTCATTAATTTTTTGTGTTCATCCGAATGAAATGAATGATTTGATCAAAGAGGTGCATGAATGTTCCTGTTGATCACACACAATAGGAAGGTGTCTGAGAGAACGGATAGAAATGCACGGTTACTATTGGCCAAGAATAAAAGCATATTTTATTGCTATCACCAAGAAGTTTGATAAATGCCAGAAGTTTTCTACCATATACAGAAGACCTGGAGTGATTCTAACACCAATCACTTCTCCATGTCATTTCTCTATATGAGGAATTGACTTGGTCCGACTACTAAACAAAGATTCAAATACCTAGTTGTAGATATTAATTATTTTACCAAATGAGTAGAAGGTGAGCTCTTGATCGACATGCCTTATGAGAGAGTTTTTCACTTTATATGAAAACAGATCATTTATAGACATGTCATTCCCTATGCCTTCATCACCGAACATGGCACTAAATTTGATAATATGGAATTTGAAGAGCATTGTATTCGGTTAGGCATCTAGAAACTTCATTCAGCACTTGGGCATCCATAATGAAATGGACAGACAGAAACCACCAACAAAACCTTGCTAGATGGGTTGAAAAAAGGTTGGATGAGGCCAAAGGCAACTGCATTAATGAACTCTACAGTGTCCTTTAGGCATACAAGATTACTCCCAGAACAGCAATAAGAGAAACTCCATATAGGCTAGGCTTTGGCACTGAGGTTATAGTACCAGTGGAGATAAGTATGCCCACTCACAGGGTATTAAACTTCGATTTACTCAATAGTAACCTCATGAGGTGATTAAATATGGACATGATATAAGAAGTTCGAGAAAACGTTGCTACAAAGGTTTGGAAGGTTTTATAATCAAAGAGTTAAGTCGACCAACCTGAAGTAAGGAGATATGGTACATAAGAAAGTAATCCAAAAGAACAATAAGTCGGAGGCTAATTATCATGGTCCATACCATGTCAACGGTTATCTGAGCAGGAACCTATCGATTGGAAACTTTAGAAGGGGAAGAATTTAAGAATTCTTGGAATGTAGACCATATGCGCAAGTATTATCAGTATTTCATTTTGAAATTTTTTTACTTAATGTAACTGCTTAGTAAAGATAATGAAATTTCATCTTTTTTCCATTATATATCCTTTTTGTGTTTCTTTTTTCAGAGTATGGTGGCTAACACACCTAACGAATTAAATATACGCAATTTTAGTTTAAACTTTTCAAAACGTTCCTCACCGAGGAAGGCATGGTTCAAACTTTTCCAATTGTAGAAAAGTTTTCAAAAAGTTCCCCCCCCCCCCCCCCCCCCAAGAAGGGCATGGTTCAAACTTTTCCAACATTAAAAAAGTTTAACTTCATGTATGATTTTTCTTCGGCAAGTGACAGACAAGAAGTGAGTAAAATTTTGTAAATATAAGTTTTACCCGACAAGGTTAAAATACTGGAATAATTATACATTCCTATTACACTTGGTCGCCACTGATAACTAATACTACAACATAGAACAATAAATTTATTTAAAGTTTTATCTAACTGCGTTAGTCGAATCTAAGGCCGTATACATGATTCTAAGACGAATCATATTTTAACATTTGAGCAGGTTATTTAGTCTATAAGCCGATTAATTAATCTTTATATAGTTTACCTAGTCGGCAAAAAGATTAATAACAACCATAATCTTAAATAAAGTAGATTCAATCAAATTAATTATGTTTCATTGATCACGATGTATTATAGTGGAAATTAATAAGCAAAAAGGAATACAATAAAAATATCAATTTATTTTGCATGGCATTTTCCTTGGGCCTTGTCCATGCTTGCAGGAGGATCGTGAAGAGTATATGGATAATTGATTGTGTTAAATTCCCTTAACATTTGTCTATTATTGTTGATCTGTCCATCAATTAAATGAGGAGGTCAATCAATCTCAAGCTCATCATAAAGGCCATAATCCCCTAAATATTCAATTATCGGATATTGGGGAATAGAATTAGGAAGAATTTATTTGTTGTCTAATTTGAATGGAGGCTTGTCACAATCTATAAAACCTGGGTCATTCCAGTGCCACATGCCACTGTTTTTGTCAAACTTTAGCAAAATCAGCAAGTTGGTCCATCCCCATTTGTAGCCTTTGCAATTTCTTTGGGTAAGATGATCATCCATGCAGGCTAAATCCTCATTATAACCCTCCATCCAAACTTCCATGGGATATTTGTGAAATTGGAATGTAAGCCTCATTACCTTATTTTGAAGCTTTTTAAGGACATTATCCTTGTCTTTCAACTAGGTAGCCTGGTCGGCAATATAATTATCTTTAGCTTAGTCGCCAAGAGTCTTTTGAGTTCTTTATTCCTCAATAATTGGTCGAATAACTACCTTTTACCTAGAAGTTTACCCATATTTAATTTTCTACTTCTGCAAGGCCTCCAGTTCTCCTACCAGTCTTGCATTTTCATTCTCCAAAAAGGAAGCACCTTTATTGGGACCAGCATCAGTTGATCTCTTCAAGCTTTCCAGTTCATCCCTCAAGGCATTATTTTTCCTCACTAACATTATAGCAATGGACCTAGCATTCTCAAAATCCAATGTCAAGGAAAGCTCCTTCTTGTCCAGAGTCGAAGTAATATCATTCAACTTCTTGTCAAAAATGCAGCCTTCACTTAAAGATTTATACTTGGCCTCATAGTCATAATGGAGTAGGGAAAATGACAAGTTGTGCTCTTCTTGTAGTTTCTCGATCATTTCATAATACACATCATTATTGACAACAGTCCTGTCCAATAAGAAATGAAGGTTGATATATGGCCCCTCTCCTAGACTTGGTCGCAAACATCTAGGGTGAGCAAACTAGTTAACTCTTCTTTGGACATGGGAACATTACCAACCTCCAAGAGATTTTTACTTAGTCTGAGTAAGTCAGATTCAGCAGAAATTATAGCCTTTTGCTAGCATCAAATTGGAAAGTTACAAATACACGAGTTTGTGGACATCTAAAAAGATCAAATAGCATAAGAAGTAAAGCAACACGGTTCGACAGAAACTATAAGTCATTTTGAGGCATAGAGAAAAATTGAAGATGAAAACTTGTTCTTTCATTAATTGATAAATGGAGTTCAAAAGGGGATACATCTTCGACAAAGAAAAGACAAAGCAAAACAAAAAAAGGTAAACTTGTTAGACCTTTTCTTTGTCCTGAGCTTGATTTTGGCCAACAGTAGGTTGATCGGCACAGGAACTTGGCACCACTGAAGATTCAATGGGCACCATGGAAGATTTTCTAGATCCCTCCTCATCATTAAATTCCTCATCCAGGTTAGGAGGAGTTCTAGGGTCATACCCGAGGAACAAATCAGAGTTTTCTTTGGTTCAGACCATCCCTCATTGAAAGACATCTTCTCAGTGTACTCAATTTCAGTAGAGGCTGTAAAAAGGGATTTCTCCCATCCCTTATCAAAAGTGGATTTGGCTTTATCCTTTAAGGAGGCAACTTGGGAAGTTAGAGTAGTCACCATATCTTCAGCAGTTTGAGCCCGACCAGTAACTTCTGTAAGTTTGTCTTTTATGGCCTTGGATCTATTTTCAACACTGCCCAACTTCTCCTTGACAGCTTTGGCCTCCTCTTTAGTAGATTGTTTATTGCTCTCAGTTATACTGGCCCTATCAACACCGCCTTCAAACTTCCATTGACCTTCTTTAATTCTTCTTCCCAAGACTTTTTCTTTGTTGTCAGAGCCTCTTGGGAAGCATCCAAGTACTTTGTTAGGCCCTTAAATGCCTCTTCCACTTCATTAGGAGAAGTCCTCAACTAGTTGTTCTTCTCTATTATTTAGTTGAAGTGAACCAAATACTAAAAAAGGAACAAACGCCAAATGGTTAAAAGAAATTCAAAACCATGAAAAAAAGGCAGAAAAAGGGGAAAAATTACCAAGGCTAAGTTGTGGAAAGCTCTCTTGTTAAGCTTGGATCTCAGCATGGGGGCTGAAATAACCCGATCACTAGAAGAGTCCCTAATTTGAACAACCCCGGGCTAATCCAGGGTTAGCATCAACAGAGGTTGACCCAATGTCCAAGTCAGCCTGAATCTTCTTCACCAAATCTTATTGGTTGGTGGTTTTCTTTGCAGCTAAGGACTGGTGCTCGACTAATGTTTTTTGAACCTATTTTTAAGGATCAGGCAAACCTCTCTTTATCCTATTCAATTGGTGCTCCTCAGCCTGAGTATTATCAACACCAATAGGCCTCTTTTCATTGGCCTTAGTCTTCTTTTGAATTGGCTTCTTGCCAATATCAACATCCTTCTTTGGTTGAAGGGATAGTGGTCCTCCCATCAGATTGGGCATCTTCATCTTCGTCATATCTATGGAAGGAAACAAGGAATCAAAAAAATATAAAAAGACTCAAAATAGGAAGAAGTTCCTCCCAAAGTGAAATCAACAGCTACAAACTCACCAGCTGAAGAAGTTGGCACCGAATCTTCTCCAAGGTTGACAGCAATTGGAGGCAGAGCAAGTGTAGGTTGGGTAACAAAATATGTGATGGAACCTTTATATTCCAACAATAATGATAAAGCCTTAGGGTGTTTTTCTACAAACTTCTGGTTCAAGCCCCACAGAAATAAAAGGTCATTGAGGTTGATTTCCCCTTCCTTGGGGAACTTTTTCTTACTTTCCTTTGCATAAAAAAGAAACGACAAAGTTAGTAGGCAAATATCAAAATGAAAATCAAAAGGGGAAAATCATTAATAAAGTATAACATATGCCACGCCCTGATTGGAGACATTTGGTACCAGCATAAGCCACTCTAGTGGGGATATAAGCATATTGATAGTTCTTAACAATAACAATGTACTCCCAATAATCCTTATAGGAATCAGGTAAATTTACTACTAAAGCCCTATTGTCTTGCCTAGTCTTCAAATAGTGGGTAGTCTCTCCTACAGGTACCCATTTGTAATAAAACATCAACTCCAAAACCCCAATATGGGTTCCATAAAGTTCGTTTAATCTATGAACTTCATTGATAACTCTCCAAGTGTTGGGGGCTACTCTACCAGGATCTACGTCAAAATATTGGCAAAATTGAAGAAAAGGGGGATTAGGTGGAAAGGTAATACCACACTCAACTATGAACATGGTTGGGATCAAATGACCCTCATAAAGTAAATAAACATCAATAGGACCCCTGTGTATCTCTAAGTCTACCCAAGATGGCATTTTCTTTTTTTTCTCTAACCTCATCTAAAGAGTTCTCATCAATGATGTGATCCAAAAGATGATAAAATAGAAAAAAGGGAAATAAGGCAAACAGGGAATCAAAGACGATGGAAAGAACTGAAGAAGGAAACAATCACAGAGAGAAATACTCGAAAGCAAAAAGATAGGTAAAGTTTAGAAAATTTGAGGTAGAAAGAAAGAGGGAAACTTCCTTCCTATTTATAGGTTTCCTTGATAAATGCGAAAGAAATGATTAACTGAATGAACCGTATAGTTACTGCCGGCTTCACATTTTTCGAAGCATCCAAAGACGACTGTTTCCTTTGGCGGTTCAAAAAAGTTTAAATTATTTATAAAATTACCATCCTCAGTTAGTGCCAGCATAAATTTTTACAAGTATATGAGATCGGTTGCCGACCAAATTCTCACACAGTATCACGAACAAATTATTGGGCAAAATACTGCATAATTTCATGCAAGCATCAAGCATGGAGCATTGGGGTCTTTTATTGTATATAAAAATTATACTCCCGTGTGAATCAATGATAAATGTACACCTATCATCCAACGTGGCTGACCATCATACTTAATCGGCTTTGTAGACACTTAGTCTACTAGAAAGGCCGACCAACTCCAAAAGGCCAACCACTAGGAATAGCAATAGTTATTTGGATGGGAATGCCAACCAATACTGAATTTCAAGAGTTCTACTTATTATCCACAGATGTAAATGCATGAAAATATAAAGGTGCTCCATCTTTTGGGTTTTGCACCCCTATAAATATAAACTAATTCTTTAGCTCAAGGGACAACTCGAATCACTCATATGCACACCATACTGAGATATTGTAAACCTTACTAAATAACAATAACAGTGGATGTAGGTTATTTTATAGCTGAATCACTCTAAAATCCTTGTCTCTTGTGTATGTGGTTTGAGTTACTTCTCTTATTTTTATATGTGATTATAAAATTGGAGTTAGTCCATTTTTAGACATCAACAGTGAGCAATAAAAATAAAATGTCAAAATCAACTTTATAGCTTTTATAGTAAGCATTTAATTTCGTATGCCCTGTACACATCTTTGATATATGTGTATGTTGTTGTTGAAAGTCTATAGGGAGTTGCCCGTATTTAGATTTACAAATAGCAGGCCATGAGCCACTTTCTCGACATATGTGAAAATAACAAAGACTCACATCTCAGATACCAAAATTGTATATCACAAGACTCCATATATAAATTCTCTTACAATTTCAAAGATAGAAAGTTATAATAGAAGCACCAAGAGAGAAGTTTTGTTACTATTTTATTGAAGGAATATTGCCCATAATAGAAACTGAGTCGCTCATTGGAATTTTATCAAATATTTTATGAATACATTCAAGAGATCACGAAAACCAAATTTTGTTGCTCAATTCTAAAAGATGAAAAATAACCAAAACTTAATACTTCCTTGTGAACCAAGTCATTTTCTTAAGTCTCAAAGTCAAATAAGTAATGCACCTATAATAGATAAATTATTTATAACATACCGGCATACTTGAACTTGTTCATTGCTCAACTTCACGAGTGCTTCTTCCATTATAGTTGCTCGATCTTGTAAAAAAGTGAGAAAACAAAAACACTTATAAGGTTTGGTTACTCAGAATCTCCAAACTATAGATGATGTCTTGCAACTTCCTCTCTGCAAAGGGTTTAAAAAAAGACTAGGGAGAGCAATTGATCCAGTCATCCAATCGCCTCGACCAAGAATCAGAAAGTGATTAATTTCAGCTAGAACCCACTTCCTCAAGTAAAATCAAATGTTTTGTAAACTAAAATGGTTGGTAACTTGATCAAGTTACTTTTCATACCAAAAATTAGAAATCAAACATGGAAAGTGTGCAATACACCGAGAAATTTCGCTTCTAGTAATTAGGTTGCTTGAACTAAAATTATTCCACAAAAGTTGATCGAACTAAATTTTGGTCTGATTTTTATACCCAAGATTATCATCAAATTTCTAGACACAAAATGTTCTTCAACTTGCTCGAGTCAAATTCATGAACCACAATAGATATAGACTTTCTCAAATGAAAATGGTATACAAATTTCTCGAATCAAACTATCCAGCAAAAAATACTACGTTCCGTCTCAACTAAATTTCCTCCAATCGTACCTGAATTTGAAGAATCAAACACTTGGCAAGACAGATGGGGTTCCTAGTTTACATTCGCATCTGAAACAAATTATGAAACTCAACCTTAATTGACATCCTTCATAGACTAAAGTTTGAATAACAAACTTTCCACAAGGAAATTTTATCCCACATGATTCAAGCCAAAGTCCTGCATTAACCTTTTATCCTTTTACCATGCAGTTGATGACAAGAATTAAAAAACCCAAATATATAAGTGTATACAAACTAGACATATTTGACAGATTGAGTTGATCGATCGTACAATTTAAGAAAAAAATTAAGAATTAACCAAAAGACATTAGAATTTCCTCGATACATGTAATAAGATTGAGTAGATCTGAGTTTCTCGACCATTCTTTTTTCCATTTTAAAGAAAAGACGACGACAACCTCATCCTACGAGAAATCTATGAGCAAGACTCCGTGATTTTTAATATTCCTCATAGATTACACTTAACAATATAAATGTCTTATATGAGAGCTGTAAAAAAAATCAAGTTATTTGAGCTTGACTCGTGTTTGTTCGAATAAAAGCTCCTTCAAATTCAGCTCGTAAGGTAAACAAACCAAGCTTTAACAAAAATTTAAGCTCGTTACCTTATTGAGCTCGACTCAAATTTGTATTGATTATAAATAATCATATAAAAATAGTATAAATAATTCAAGCTACTCGAGCTCGGCTCGTGTTCGTTCAGATTAAAGCTTGTTTGAGCTTGGCTCGTATAGTAAACAAACCAAACTTGAACACAATTTTAAGCTCGTTAATCTTTTCAAACCATGCTTGAGCATCCTACTTTTCGGATCGACTCCGCTCGTTTACACCCCAAATTAATTTGCAAAAGAAGAGAGAAAGATGTTGAAATAAAATATGACACTTGTGGCCATCCACGATCCTCGTCGCGAGGGGGCGATGAGTGCGTGAGGGAGGATCTCAGGTCCCGCATGTCCTTCTCCGGAGCGCTTCGATCGGCGTCAATGTGGTGAGGTGTAAAAATGTAGAGAGATTAGAGTCGCCAGTCTATTTTACTCAAAATAGACAAAAGAAAAGGGGAAGCCATCCCAAAGGACGGCATCCAAAGACATACTGGTGCATACGAAACCAAAATGATTCGAGAAGGGTCCAGAGGCTAAGTTACGAAATGGGAAGGTGTTAGGCACCCATTCCTCCCTTTCGGTCTCTCGTGGATTTTTGCTATTTTCCTTTTATTTTCCCCATGATATGTGTGCATGTGAATATATAATGGAGATAGGAATCCTCGACTTGTATCAAGGAATAGATAAAGCTAGTCATCTGTAGGAAGGTATAAAAAATAATATTAGAAAATAGGATTTACGTGATTATCCTTACGTTGATCGTTATCATGGAACGATAACGCATGTGGAATAATACGCAACTAACAACAAATATATGTATATATAAATATATGTAATCTAAGGTAATTGAATTTATAAAAAATAGAAAATGAGAAAAGTAAGAATAGGACTCGAGTCTCGAGTTTTACCCCGAGACGCCTACGTAGCATATAGAGGCATCAAAGTCCACATAGTTAGCATTAAAAATGAGGAGTGGGGTTATCCCATAAATCCAGCCGGGGACTTCTCTTATTTGTGGGTGTGTGTGTGTAGAAAAAATATTTTAGTTGTGAGAAAAATATGAGAAAAGTGTGAGAATCCCTACTTGGAATTTATGAGAAAATCCTATTTTTCTTATTTTTTTGGTTTTTATTTATATGAAAATAAGAGATGTGCAATAATACTAAATAAAAGGTATATTAGGATGTGTGAGATGAGATAATAAAAGTGCTCAGTAATAAAACAAGTTATTACGAATTTATGAGAATTTAAAGAGAGAATTGAGAAAATTGGACCTTCTTGAAGATCTTGAGTTTAATCTTGAATGTTGGAGAGAATCCCTTAGACTTAGATGATGATGGAGGGTAGTGAAATTACCAAGTTTGATGAAAAGGATGATGAAAAGTGAAGGTCGGAAAGGGATTTGGTTGTGGAAATCACTCTAACTTCGAGAGAGGTTTTCAGGATTTGCTAAGAGTGACATCTATTAGATCTAGACTCCACTTGAAAATGAGGTCAAGGAATCCTTTTATAGGCCCAGGTCACTATCGATCGGCATAGACCTGGTCCTGCCTATCGGCACCTACCGATAGGCAGGGTTTTGAACCTGCCATTTGGCAGTGTGTTTAAAGCCTTTTTGGCAAATCATCCACCGAGCACAAATCGTTGATAAGAATCATGCACAGGGTAGGCCGTTGGAAAGGTAATTCAGAGACCTTTGAAAGTCCTTTGGATTTCTCCCGGGTTCGGGAGTTGACTTTGAGTCAAATATGGCTCAGAAGCATTCGTCAGTCTATTGGATGGAGAATCGTCAGACGTAAATGGATCGTTCGTCCGCATGGTAAGTTCGAATCGCGCACGGGGTGGACCATTGGAAAATTTAGGAGATGTAATTCGACATTCCAAAGAGTTTGATCCGTTTCGGGAGTTGACTTTGGTTAACTGGTCCTTGGAAGCATGCGGCGACCTTTCGGAGTAAAACGGATCATTTGTCCGAACCGTAAGACAGAATCGCGCACACGGTGGACCGTTGGAAAGGGATTTCAGTGCCCTTTGAAGATTCATTCAGTCTTGGTCAAGATTGAGAGTTACTTTGGTCAAATGGATCTCGGGATCGTCCGGTGACCTCTAGATCAAGTTTTAGAGTAAAACAGATCGTTCGTCCTCATAGTAAGTCAGAATCCCGCACGGGGCAGACCGTTGAAAAGGGGTTTTAGTTCCCTTCGAAGATTCATTCAGTCTCAATTGAGCTGAAGAGTTTGACTTTTAGTCAAATGGAGCCTGGGAGTGCCTAATGGGTTTTAGGTCAGTACTCGGGGTATGACCTGGGTTTGTAGTGATGAAGGGAGGTGCTAGGGACCTAAGGAGTGTTTAGGGGGTAATAGAATGAGGTGTTTACAGAGCCCCTCAACGAGTGAGTTTGGAAGAAATGATAGCCGTCGAATAGATAGCGCATGATGCTTTTTGAGAGAGGATAATCGATTCAGAGGGTCAAGGCCGATTCTAAGGACCTAAAGAATTAAGGATGACCAATTTTAGAGGGTCAATTCTGATGACCTAAGGAGATTGTTGGGGATGGTTTGAATGATGATCAAAGGTTTAGGTAGAATTTGAGGACCTAAAGCGATGCTGGGGATGACCAATTCTGTGGGTCGAAGCTAATTCTGAGGGCTTGAAGATGAGGGAGACTGATTCTGCAGGTCAAAACCAATTTTGTAGTCTTGAGTTGAGATGATCGATTCTGCGGGTCAAAGCCAATTCCGCGGCCTCCAATTCTGCAGGTCGAAGCTAATTCTGAGGGCTTAAGTTAATATAACCAATTTACGGGTCGAATCCAATTCTACGGGCTTGAAGATGAGGGTGACCGGTTCTGTAGGTCAAAGCCAATTCTGCGAGCTTAAGTGATGATCCAATTACCGAGGTCAATTCTGACCTAGGAGTGGTGAAGAATAAGGATCGAGGTCAATTCTGACCTGACTGAGGTGACGATCTAAGACCGAGGTCAATTCTGACCTAAGAGTGGTGACGATCGAGGATCGAGTTCAATTCTAACCTAACTGAGGTGACGATCCAAGACCGAGGTCAATTCTGACCTAAGAGTGGTGACGATCGAGGACCGAGGTTAATTCTGACCTAACTAAGGTGACGATACAAGATCGAGGTCAATTTTGACCTAAGAGTGGTGATGACCGAGGACCGAGGTCAATTCTAACCTAAATGAGGTGATGATCCAAGACCGAGGTGAATTCTAACCTAAGAGTGGTGACGATCAAGGACTGAGATCAATTCTGACCTAACTGAGGTAACGATCCAAGATTGAGGTCAATTCTTACCTAAGAGTGGTGACAACCGAGGATTGAGGTCAATTCTGACCTAACTGAGGTGACAATCCATGATTAAGGTCAATTCTGACCTAAGAGTGGTGACAATCGAGGACCGAGGTTAATTCTGACCTAACTGAGGTGACAATCCAAGACCGGGGTCAATTCTGACCTAAGATTGGTGACGACCGAGGGCCGAGGTCAGTTCTGACCTAACTGAGATGACGATCCAAGATCGAGGTCAATTCTGACCTAAGAGTGGTGTTGGTCGAGGATCGAGTTCAATTCTAACCTAACTTAGGTGACGATCCAAGACCGAGGTCAATTCTGACCTAAGAGTGGTGATGACCGAGGACCGAGGTTAATTCTGACCTAACTAAGGTGATGATACAAGATCGAGGTCAATTCTTACCTAAGAGTGGTGATGACCGAGGACCGAGGTCAATTCTAACCTAAATGAGGTGATGATCCAAGACCGAGGTCAATTCTAACCTAAGAGGGGATAAAGATTGGATTTTGATTCCGCTGGGGAAAAGTGCCTTGTGATTTTGATTTGAGCTGGGAGACTTTTGTATCTTTGGAGACCTTGCGAGGGGAATAACCAATTTGATGTTGCAAACTTCGCTGGGGAAGTGACTAGGTGGTCCAGGTATTGGACTTATTGCTCAGGAGGTTTCATATCTTTGTGGTATAGGAGGTGATCCTTAGAGACCCTCCGGGGCTTTGCCGGGAGGAGATTCACTTGGCTTTTGAGAGTTTCGCTAGGGAAATAGAGGTTTTCCCTGAGGGAGTGCAAAATTCTCTGGGTGAAAATGTGTGCGGCATTTGGTGATGTAGGGAGGATAGTGTTTGGAGATTCCATACGGTTGTCCTCGCTGAAGGATGTCTTGTTGAGTAGGGTGGTTGATGTGTAGGACGGGCTACAGGTGAGGCAGATGGCCTAGTTTTTCATTTTGCTGGTGCTAGGAGGTTTCATGGTGGCGTCGAGTGGAGACGTCGACCATTTATGGTTCTTACCGTATTTGAGGATATTTTATATCAGCTCTTTCTATGATTGGGGGAGTCTGACTTTGGAGACCCTTTACTTTTCTCTGGATGCATTTAGTCGGTTCTATCGGCAATTTTTTACTATATCCACGTATCTTCTTGAGGTATTCTTTATTTTGCGCATTTTCCTTTTATGCATTCGCATTTTTCTTATGCGTCTCTTTTTTTATTGTGAATTCTTATCTTTGACAGACGAGGTTCTATGAGGTGATTAGTTGTAATACCCAGCTGATTGACCTAAAGGACGAGACTGTTGGGGACTTCTGTCGATTGTATCGGTGGCGGAAGGCCAATCGGAAGTCGAAGGGATCTCTCTCTCTGGAGGCGGTGCGTCAGGTCATGAATGGCCTGACCAGTGGTGGGGTAAGACTCTTTACTTTTCAGTCTTGGTTTTTTCACATTCTGAATTTGTATTGACTTATGGCTGCTTGGGGATTTTCAGGTGACTTTATACCCCTGAGGGATAGCCATTCAGGGTATGGGGGCGATCGGGGTGAACGTGCAGATGAGGCGTTTGCTAGCGCATGAGTTCGACCATTTTTGGTATCTCGGGGAGCGAGTGGTTTGACAGATTACTGAGGAGGAGGTGGTAGTGCCACCAGCACAACCTCTTACGTCTATGAGGCAGGAGCGGCTGTTGCCGGAGGATGCAAGGATCGCGGCGATGATCGGCGAGCCTTACTTGATGTACACTGATACGGTTGCGCCCTATGACTATATGGATTTTGTGACGAGATGGTCAATGGCGCCCAACATATATGATGCCTTACCTTTCCCTCCTGCGGGTTCGAGTCGGGCAGTGGGGTCTTCCCTATCTCGAATAGCGCTATCCTTCAGAGCTTGCTGAATAATTGGGCCATCACTTCTTCAAAAGCCCCTAGTAGAGTCATAGAATGGTTACAGCTTCAGAGATGAACAATCGGGGGTCCACTTCCTTCGAATTTCTCGATATTTGGCATCTTAAACTTCTCGGGTAACCTCCCTTTAGGATAAGGAGACATGTGGGTGTAGTCCATGTAATTTACTAAGCTTATGACTTTGTCAAACTTCTTGGTGAGCATCTTGAGATCCTCTTTGACCTTGTTCAACTCTTTTTCTTTCGGATCAATGACCATAGTCAAGTTAGCCCCAGTCTGGGCAAGGTTCGGCATCGAAAGCTGGGTAGGCGGCGGCCCATTAGTAGGAGGGGCACGTGGAGCATGATGATACTCTTAGGGAACCCAGTTAGGCTCGGGTAGACCCATAGCATGAGGGAACATGTCCTCGTGCTCTTGAGGAACAGGAACCTGGTTTCATTATATCTCCCGGACCTCTATCTAGAGGTTGTCAATCTTGGACACACGATGAGCTAAAACTGCCGTCAGATCCGGCTGCACAACTGGTACTTGATCTGTGTTCTCCATGGAAGGTGGATGGATTTTGGACTCGAAAGAAGTAGCAGGGGAACTGACGGAACTCCGGGGTGATTTGACTGAAGACCGAAGCCAATAAGGAGCCAGGCCAGGGGTTTACGATCGACCTGAGAAGGAGCATAATGGGATTTATTTTTAGAAAAAAAGAATGAAAATATTTTTGACATTTTTTTTCGAGATTGAAAGACAAAATATTTTTGGATTTTTGATAAAGAAGAGAGAAATGTTTTCGATTTTTGATAAAGAAGGGAGAAATATTTTTGGAGACGGAACTTAGCATGATTATTACAATTATTATGTTTTCACTTGTATTTAATTCTCCTAAATGGAAAATGAAATGTCAGACGGGATCCGAGCCTGGAAAAATTGGGTTTCTGATATATGCAAAGCTACAGCTGGACTTGTAACCAGGCTCACGGATAGGGTCTCGTTTTAAAAATGCGCAAAAAATTCAAGCGACGGGCCGACCCGAAATTTCGGCAGAGTTTCGAGTGGAAACCGGAAATCTAACATGTGTGTCCTAGGTTTGACACCTATATGTGGGTATGCAGCTGGTTGGGTGAATCGAAAAGGGTTTCCCCGTTTGGCGTGACTTCCATAATATACGTCTTGCTCTTGCGGGCAATCGGTACGTGTGGACAAGCCATTTGATATACATGAGTGTACATGAATTACCTCACTATATACCTCATGGGGACGGTACGTGTGAGAGGGAATTCGATATACTCAGTGTACGTGAACGAATTTGCTGCGATATACCTCCTGTCATAACATCGGTCAAGCGGTACGATGCCGGGGAACCGTTCAATATACGTCGAAGGTACTGGCCAATGGAAGGTGAGAGTCATATCGCTTAGGCTAACTGCGCCCTGGCGGACCAGCGTCCATCACGAAGTGACCCTCCAGTTACTAGGTAGAATTCGGTCAATAACAATGCTCTTTGGTGATGTTGTGTGAATCATACATGATTCTCTTGTTAGTATCTTATGAGAATGTCTTTCTTGATCATGACAAACAGGGAGCAAAGTACAAGTACCAATGGTACACCAAGTAAGGATGGGGGATGCGTGAAACATGTGGATATATGTGATCCTAGGTGCATGTGGTGTGAAGTGTACATGTAGAATTTTCTACAAGTGTATGAATTGGAGAATTAGTATGGGAGATACATGGAAAAGGGGAACATGAAAAGATGGGGAAATATGAACAAGTATAACATCGATGTAAATAGAGTCTAGCCCTCAAAATTTATCCCCAGCGGAGTCGCCACTGTGTCCATCCTCGATCCTCACCACGGGGGGCGATAAGAGCATGAGGGAGGATCTTGGGTCCCTTACGTCCCTCTCGAGAGCGCTTCGACCGGCGTCAATGTGGTGAGGTGTAAAAATGTTGAGAGATTAGAGTCACCAATATATTTTACTCAAAACAGACAAAAGAAAAGGGGAATCCATCCCAAAGGACAACATCCAAAGACATACTGGTGCATACGAAACCAAAATGATTCGAGAAGGGTCCGGAGGCTAAGTTAAGAAATGGGAAGGTGTTAAGCACCCATTCCGCCCTTTCGGTCTCTCATGGATTTTTTGCTATTTTCCTTTTATTTTCATCGTGATATGTGTGCATGTGTATATATAATGGAGATAGGAATCCTCGACTTGTATCATGGAATAGATAAAGTGAGTCATCCGTATGAAGGTATAAAAAATAATATTAGAAAATAGGATTTATGCGATAATCCTTACGTTGATCGTTATGATGGAATGATAACACATGTGGAATAATATGCTACTAAGAACAAATATATGTATATATAAATATATGTAATCTAAGAGAATTGAATTTATAAAAAATAGAAAATGAGAAAAGTAGGAATACGACTCGAGTGTTGGGTTTTACCCCGAGACGCCTACATAGCCTATAAAGGCATCAAAGTCCACGTAATTCGCATGAAAAATGAGGGGTGGGGTTTATACCATAAATACAACCAGGGATTTCTCTTATTTGTGGGTGTGTGTGTATGTAGAAAAAGTGTTTTAGTTATGAGAAAAATGTGCGAAAAGTGTGAGAATCCGTTCTTGGAATTTATGAGAAAACCCTCTTTTTATTGTTTTTTGGGGTTTTTATTTATATGAAAATAAGAGATGTGCAATAATACTAAATAAAAAGTATATTAGGATGTGAGAGATGAGATAATAAAAGTGCTAAGTAATAAAACAAGTTATTGCGAATGTATGAGAATTTAAAGAGAGAATTGAAAAAATTGGACCTTCTTGAAGATCTTGAGCTTGATCTTGAATGTTGGAGAGCAACCCTTAGACTTGGATGATGATGGAGGGAAGTGAAATTACCAAGTTTGATGAAAAGGATGATGAAAAGTGGTGGTTGGAAAGGGATTTGGGTGTGAAAATCACGTTGACTTCGAGAGAGGTTTTCTGGTTTTTCTGAGAGTGATATCTATCAAATCTGGGCTCTCCTTGAAAATGAGGTCAAGGCATACTTTTATAGGCCCAGGTCAGTGCCGATCAGTATAGACCTGGTCCTGCCTATCGGCACTTGCCGATAGGCAGGGTCTGGAACCTGTCGCTTGGTTGTGTGTTTCAGGCCTTTTTGGAAAATCGTCTGTCGGGCGCAAAATGTTGATCAGAATCGTGCACGAGGAAGACTGTTGGAAAGGTAATTCAGAGACCTTTGAAAGGCCTTTGGATTTCTCCCAGATTTGGGTGTTGACTTTGGGTCAAATATGGCTTGGAAGTATTCGTCAGTCCATTGGACGGGGAATCGTTGAACGCAAATGGATTGTTCGTCTGCATGGTAAGTCCGAATCTCGCACGGGGAAGACCGTTGGAAAATTTAGGAGATGTACTTCTACATTCCAAAGAGTTTGATCCGGTTTGCGGAGTTGACTTTGGTCAACCAGGCCCTGGAAGCATGCGGCGACCTTTTGGAGTAAAACGGATCGTTCGTCTGTACCGTAAGTCAGAATCGCGCATGGGGAGGACCGTTGGAAAGGGGTTTCAGTTAACTTTAAAGATTCATTCAGTCTCGATCGAGCTAAAGAGTTGACTTTGGTCAAACGGAGCCCGGGAGCATTCGGTGGCCTCTAGATCAAGTTTCGGAGTAAAACTGATCGTTCGTCCGCATGGTAAGTCAGAATCACACAAGGGGTGGACCGTTGGAAAGGGGTTTTAGTGCCCTTTAAAGATTCATTTGTTACTAGGGGCCTAAGGAGAGTTTAGGGGGTAATAGGATGGGGTGTCTACAACACTTAATAATGTAACCCTTGTGCTATCATGATGGAGTCATCCTGTCAAACAGCATTAAAATTGGGGTTGTTTTAATTTATGACATGAGATTTTATGTGGCCAGGGGTTGCTCAAATTTATAACTCACATGCTTGCGTGTTTTAATAATGTTTCTTTTAGAATACTTGAGTAAATTTATTAATAATCGTAGGATCCTCAAATTGTTAACTCACAACAGTTCGAATGATTAAATTCACATTTAAATTAACGTTATATATATTTTTAACCAGAGTAATTCATTATATGAAGAAAGAGAAGATCTATTAATCCCTCACTCGCAAATGCGTTGCCCATTCATTTAAAGTATAAATAACTTCGAAAGATACTCATCACTATACCAACAACATTATTTTTAGTCATAATAATTAATTGAATATGTTCACACTACTGATATGCATTTAAAAAAGTTATATTGTCCAACTAAAGATTATAGTTGCATTAATGAAAACCCCATTCTCTCGAATGCTTGGATTCAAGCAACGGGGCTAGCTAGAAAATATATGAAGCTTTGATAAATAAATAAAAGGTTCAAGTCTCAAATTGATTTTATTGAAGTATGCTCGACTCTAATATGCTTCATGATAATTCTTACTCAGATTAAAAGAAATAATCAACTATGCTTTCTTTGCAAAGTTTAATTATTATAAAATGTAAAGTTATTCAATATAGGCCATGGTGCCTCCAAGTGCATTTTTACTTGTTAAGATTTATTCACCTAATAAAATAAGACAATAGGTGTGAACACAAGAAGTATTTGCAAAAGTATTAAAAATTGTATAAAAAGGTACGATAGTTTAGTACCTAAGGCTCTAGGGGCACCACAGCGCTTGTAAAATTAACCTACAAACAAAGAATAGGTTAAGTAGACGAGCAAACGCCAAGAAATAATAAACATGTATGAAAGTTTAGTACCTGAGGATCCAAGGGCATAGCTCATGATATTAAACCAGAAAATAAAGAAACAGATTGTGTAAACAAGCAAGTCACAAGTATAAATAAAAATATATAAAAGGTACGACAGTTTCATACGTGAAGCTCAAAGGGCAGGGGAGCGCTCATAGTATTAAACTTGAAAACAAATAAACAAGTTGTCAAACGAGAAAGTACCAAGCATGAATAAAAAAGTATAAAATGTATGACAATTTAGTACCTGAGGCTCCAAGGGATATGACCACTCATAGTATTACACCTGAAATAAAGAAACAGGTTGTGCAAACAAGCGATCGCCAGTATAAATAAAAGAATATAAAAGATACTACAGTTTAGTACCTGAGGCTACAAAGGAATAGGTGCTCTCATAGTATTAAACATGAAAACAAATAAACAAGTTGTGCATACAATCAAATGCCAAGTATAAATAAAAGAATATAAATGGTATGACAATTTTGTACCAGAGGCTCCAAAGCCTGAAAAAAATAGGTTGTTCGGACGAGCAAGTTCCAAGTATAAATAAAAGTATATAAAAATGTATGAAAGTTTAGTACGTGAGGCTTCAAGGGAACCAGAGCGCTCATAATATTAGTCTACAAACAAAGAAGTAGGTTATGAAGACGAGAAAGAGCCGAAGTAAAAATAAAAGAATAGAGAGGTACGAAAATTTAGTAACTAAGACTCTGCAAGTATAGGAGCGCTCGTGGTGCTCACATGAAAACAAAGAAAGGGGTTTGGCAACGAGCAAATCTTTGCCAAGTATAAGCAAAAGAATCCACATGTATAAGAGTGCTCATGGTGCTCACATGAAAACAAAGAAATGGGTTGAGAAGCCAAGAAAGTATTTACAAAGTATAAGAAAAAGAACAAAGAGTCACTGCAATTTTGTGCCTGAGGCTCCACACGAGTAGGAGCACTCGAAATCAATATATTTGTAGCCTGAAAACAAAGAAACAAGTTGATCACATAAACAATAATTATCAAACTATGCCAGCAGAACAAAGAATTAGTGAGGGTACATATTGTACCCGGGAGTCCACAGATATGCGAGTACTTAGGACAAAATTTTTAACATTTTCTTCAATCTAAAACGAAGGAAACAGGTTGAGAAATGTGACCAAATAAAAAAGAACAGAGTATAAGTACTAGAATGTGATGTATTTAGGACTACACAAGTGTACGAGTACCCAAGACATAAGCCTCTAACAAGTTTAATTTTTCTCATTAAATCTGCACAATTATAATTACATAGTTATAATTAGAGGGGATATACTTACATAGTTAAAATTGCATAGCTAAAAAGATGAAACATAACGAGCATAGCAACTTGTTCCCACAGTATAAGGGAGAATATATCATATTGTCATAATCACTCGAAATATATATATATATATATATATATATATATATATATATATATATATATATATATATATATATATATATATATATATATTACAAAATGCAATGTCCATCGAACTAATAAATCCCATGGTATAAGGGAAAAGAAGTAAGGATGCATCAACCCTTACTCGCAAAATGTTTTGCGAAAAGATAGTCCCACAATATACGAGAAAGATAATATTTTAATATTTACCCGTAAAGGTTTTACATACAAAAGCCCGACGAGCAAATAGTCCCGCAGTATAAGGGAAAATTAATATAAATATCAGTATTTACTCGCAAAATGTTATTTTACAAAGTTTCATGGGCAGCTACTCCCATAGTATAAGGAAAATGAAAAATAAAGGGTGGAAAGAAAGAAATTCTAAACAAAATGGTATTGTTTACCCCTATAAAGATTTTTATCCCCTAACTTAAAGAAATTGATTGTGCACATGTATTTTACACAAGGGGCCTAATGTTGATAAGTCCTCAAGTGAGTGAACAAAGAGTATTTTTTTTATTATGATAATGATAAAATAGTTGATATTCAGTTCACAAGTCTCTCGAAACTACAAGACACTTCTGCACGAGGGGGCTAATATAGAGGGTTCCTAAAACAACAAAGTACAAGCTATGAGTTTTACCCTAAGCAATATATGTTACATGTGGGAGCTCAAAAACATAAAGATGAAAGTGCAATAATGTAAAGGTTGTTATGCTCAACAGAAGTAAAAAAATATGAAAATATTCATATTAATCAGATTATGCGTACATATCTCTCTTGAAAATTAAGAGACTTATGTACGAAGGGAATAATGTAGAGGGATACCCACTTAACCTGTCATAAAAACTAAATTTGTGCGAGAAGGTCCTATGTCATCGAGGCGACGCCATACAAGTAACCCCAAGTCATCTAAGGGGTGACATGAAAGTGGGTCCAAGCATGCGAGGGGGTGCATACAAGCAATCCTAAGTCAGCGAGGGGGTGCCATATGATCAATCCTAAGCAGCGAGGGGGTGACATATGAGCAACCCCAATTCAGCGAGGGGGTGCCATATGAGCAACCTTAAATCAGTAAGGGAGATCCATACAAGAAATCCCAAGATAGCGAGGGGGTTCCATACGAGTGGTCCCAAGACAGTTATGGATTCCATACAAGAAACCCCAAGACAACGAGGGGGTGACAGGCGAGTGGATCCAAGACAACAAGGGGGTTCCATATCAGAAGTCCCAAAAAAGTAAATAAATGCCATATAAGCAACCCAAGATAGGGAAGGGGTTCCATGTGAGTGGATACTAAAATTCCAATCGTTTTAAGGAGACATAATTTCAACAGAACTCACATATCATTTAACTTAATTACAACTAGTACAGTGTATAAAACAAACTAATAAGACCCTACTTCTATTTACTCAACCTCCTAGACCTGGCAGTGGCAGCTGGAAAACCTAAAATGTAAACATATAAAACCATGAGTTTAAAAACTCAGTGAATGTACTACAACTATCTATAGTAAAGTACTATATTAACATCTCAACATATCAATATATACATCTATGTGCCAGATTAGGCCATATACATACCCGGAGTTAATAAACCCCACATCTCTAGCCCGTAGGCAATAATCATATCCATAGGTTTTAATAACCTAACATCTCCTGAATTGCATAGCAACTCAACATATCTTGGCTTTTAATAAGCCATAACATCTCAACATTGTGACACCCCGCCTAATTAAATACCGGGCGATCACTCCTTTATTAAATTAAAATCAAGGTGAACAGTTGGTTCATTCTTAGCATCACTGTTGCAAATGAAAATTTTCAAATTTAAACACCCTGATTAATTAAGCTAAGTGTCAAAACCATTTAAAACCTTATTTCCATTTTATTAAATACAATTATAAAATCTTTAACCATTAACATTTTAAGAGTCACACATTAAGTATAAGAATAAAAAAATGAACATTCAAGAGTTTAACCATCAATAATAAATCCCAACATCAAAACACTAAAGGAAAACATCCTGACAGTAATAAATCTCAAAATAAAGATAATGAAAGTAAAAGAATTACAATCTATGACAAAACCAACTAAATAATGGAAAAGGACGACACATGCCCCCACTGGATAAAGCTGAACTAGAAGTGGAGTCAATAATTAAGTCGTCTAAGCAATGGCCTGCAACTCCCACAAAAGCTACAACGTGTTCCATCCAAATAATCCTAAGCATGACGCCCCTGTGGCTGGGCACCTGTAATACATATATATATACACAAGAGAGCAAAGATAATAGCAAATGGGTCAGAACCCGAATGTAAAACAGTTTTAAAAATAGTTTAGCAAGTATTTAAAATGCTTACCGACTAATGCAACAGTCATATTAGTATACGACACTCTCTTGAGAATTCTCACCTCTCATCTAGTGTGCACGTCTACCGTACTAATGAATCCCATATATCTCTCTAACTTATTCTCCATAAGACTTAACACGTGAAATTAAGGTTATGATATTTACTATGAAATTTCTTACGTTATTTAGAATAATTCCGTATCATTATAATGTTTTCGAATACTTATAGCGAAGTTGAAGAATTTCACACTTTACTTAACTACTATTTCGCTCAGTAGGAAGTTCTCATATAGATACACGTATATATATTAGTTACACAATTAATATATACATAAACGGCACCCCACACAAAATCTATGGTGCAAAGTTTTCATAAATAAGTATATATATACCAATCACTCATAAATACATATATACTAACGGCACCCCACATAAAAACTATGGTGCTGACATACTCTGCTATCAAGTCCCTGTATCACACATATTTAGGGAAATGCTAGTTCGGAATCACTCTTGAACTGTATTAACACAAACACATACAAATGGAGGCGAAGCATAGTTCCAAGTCCTAAGAGGTCAGCACATACCCACACGTCTCTTAGGACTGTCTTACTATCACTCAGATAGCCTGTACCTAGGAATCTTATGTTCTAGGGTACAAGTCAATATCCCCCATAAAGGTCCCATCGAGATAAGATTTTCCCAGTGCGAAAACCCCCGTGATAGCAAGTAGCCCGGGTACGATTTTTACACAGAAATAATATATGCATAATCACACCGTCATATATATATGTATTCACATCCACATTATTAAATTAGGTGCGCTCACGACCCAAAATTTAATTATCCCTTATTACGCATTTTACTCAATTATCTCGTATAACGGACTCATTCCTTTTATTCTCGTAATTAAGTTATTCTAAACTCACTTCTCATCACTCGAAGTATTCTCTTTATCTAAGTACAATTTCAGTAGGCCCTCACTTGCCTTCTAATCCAACTTCTTAGACATTTCGATTATTAAATCAACGCACATATGATTTTCTAGGTATGAATATCTCCCCGTTTACTCTTTATTTCCCTTTACATTAAAGTCCCACTTAACGGGGTTTATCTTAACCCTACTGGTCCTTTTTATGTTCCATTATGTTCTAGCAACCCTAATCAAGATTTACTACGCATAAAATCGGATTAAACTAACATGAGCAAAAATGCAGTTTTCTAGGAGGGGTCGATCGATCGATGAAAGGGGGTCGACCGATCGATCCATCGATCGATCGATGATCTGGGCTCGATCGATCGATCAAGCAGTTATGGCGAATCTGCAGAAAACCCAGCTACGGAAATCTTACCCCAAACTCCTCTAAATCATCATGATTCAGTCACAAACTCTCAACCACTTATACTACAAGTGTTGTATACCCATATAAACAATATCCTACGTAAAACATGCGAATTTTCATCATCTATAACAAGATAAAAGCGTAAAAATCTTTATAAGTCTCAAGAACCCTAATTTTTCTTTGACTTAGTTTTCTTCCGTTCTTTTCCAGATTTTTTATCACTAATACCATGGAAATTCTTGGTTCAACCTCTACATGTGAAATGGATTTCTAGAAATATGATCTCTACCTCTACGACATGCAATTTTTGTCTCCAATTAACGTTTTCTTTCAAGAACGCTAATTCTAATCAATCCTAGACTAATATAAAAGAGCATTAACTTGATAAAAGAAAGATAGATACTTGCCTGAAATTTAAAGTTCTGATTTTGTGGAAGAATTTTGTGTAGTCGAGATCCTCGTTGCGCGATCTACCATTTGGCGGTAACGGCAGTGCAACCAGAGGAGTTCTGGGCCTAGAAATCCTTGGAAAGTTTCTCCTCTTCCTCTCCAATGGGCGCCATTAGTTTTTGGTTATGTTAACCCTAGAAGATAACACTTTACATCTGATATAACCCTAGAAAATTCGTGGGTTTAATTACCCATAATTACGAAATGTCCAAAATGCCCTCACTTTTATTAATCAACATTTAGTCCCGACACGACACGGGCGCATCCCAACTTAAATTTCCAAAATTGTCATTTTATTCACACGTGACAATTTTTATAAAATAAATCTCATATATTACTATACTCATCCAGTAACATTCAATAAATTTCCAATAATTACTAACTCTCATCACGCTAGTAAATATTTAAAACAACTTTTTGGATTGAAATTAAATTAATTTATCTCAATTAAATTTAATGAATCCCTAAATTTAAAAGCCATAAAAATACGGGGTAATACATACTTCCCCCTAATAACGGAATTTCGTCCCGAAATTCGAAAAAATAAAATAGGGCCTACCTAGCAGAAAAATTCTGGATATCTTTTCAGTACACAAACTATCTACATAGTAAGGCGCTTAATCACTAGCCCCCGCCTCACAGCAAGCTTGATTAACATTCTTATTGGAGACACTTCACATGGTGCTCCCAACTGACAACATTCGCATAGGTCACGCCTATACATTATAAATTTCCATTATCTCACTATCATTGCGAGGCCTCACCTTACTACATGACAACTAGTCATATTTATTCATATACAAAACTCCCATTCTGAGAAAACCATACGAACATTTGACCACTCTTGTTCGCCTAAAACAGTCGTGGAATTCCACCATAGTTATCGGATTATTCTCGACCGATCCAAAATTCTGATTATCCACTCACCTCTAAACATACGGAAGGAGAATAGTCGAGGTTCTTCCATACCAAAACCTTAATAAGCACCTCGTACTCGACAAACAGGTACGAGTGATTCTACAGAGCATTCCTGAAATCATCGTACCAAGATTTCAAAATTTCCTTCACGTGGCTCCACTAATCTTTAATCACCGTGCGCCTATTCCTTGGCTAAGGGTGATACATCCTACTTGGAATGAAACCCTATCTCCGCTAGTTCCTAAAATCCCATATTAAAGGTGGGATTCACAAATCTCATATGGTTTCAGAAATTAATATTGTGCTGGACCATGCACTGGCGCGATCCTTCCTTTCAAAGGAAGTCTAGGGCACACTAGTTAAAATTGTAAATCACCCCAAAGGAATATCAATCACTTCCTTCTTGGGCGACTTAATTCACATGTTCGGATGAACCCATGATCTTGTTTTGAGGATGGTAACCCATCCAAGAACTTTATCGACTTTACCGACCCCTTCCAATAACAGGAATTATCGATAAACACAAAATTCTCTGGTTGATTCTCCTCTTCCAACAGAACTTTACCTATGGGCGGTGCATGTAGAGACTACTCACTACATCCCACTAAACATCAATTTTTCCTTGAAATGTCTCACATTATGTGACACATAATACTCCCCTTCCCTCCTTGGTGTATGTCGAAAGTTACGACCCATGCTCTTTTCTCCACGAATCGCACTTCTGAATCTTTTACACTATACCAACATCATCACTCTTTGTATGTGCAAGTTCGCTCTCACACTTGACTAATAACAACTCCGCTCCGAGTGTTCTTCATAATAATTAAATTCTAATCTATTCCAGGAATACCCCTTCTTAAATAGCTTCCCACAGCCTTCCAATCAAATTAGGGTGTGCTATTCTAATTGCACACTTATGTATGGATTATCACCCCTCATGTGACATTTAATCCACTCTATCACTTTCACTTCATTATACTAGTCCCACAAACTTATATTTTACACGTCTATTACCACTTCCCTTCAACTTGGACGATTTTTAACATCAGCTAACCAAGATGCCCACATTTTGTAACACCTCGACCGTCCTGGGAGAGCGAACGACGCGCTACTCATCTGTAGAACTGACTAAATCCAACAAAATATAAGGAATAGGGCGTTCAAATTTCATGAAAACAAAAGGGGAACAACAAATTTCAAACTTCTTCAGATAAGTACAACAATTTTCCCAATTAGGTACAACAACCAAAATAAATCACTAACGCTCTATTCATCAAAATAAATACAAGTCATCTCTTTTGTAAAATAAAGTTCTTTCCATATTCTCCATGCTAAAAATCATCCCAACTCTTTATTTACCTTGTGTTCGAAACGCGGTTACAACACTTGGATACTCTCAGTTACCCTATAAATCAAAATTTTTAAATCCTCCTTATCATCGTTCCACCCCTCAACTCGTGGGGATAACTTTTAATCCTTTCTTACCACATAACCGGCTCCACTGGCCTTAAATCATGATTCAACTTCTAACTTATAGGTATAATCACCTACCCCTAATACGACTGAGGTATCGAACTCACGGACTATTGACCAAACATCTCCCTAATTCCAACCTTACGCTAAGTTTCATGCGTGGGATGTCTCGCAAAGCAAAATCCAAACAAGGAACCCCCCTGATACACTACTACCTAGCATTGTCGGTTTTCAAAATCCGTTAGGTCCTCCGTCCATAGCATGTACCCCTTTATTCCGTCTCTTGACAGAAAAGTTACATTTCCTCCATAATTACACTTAACAAAGGACATTTCACCAAATGTACTATCGTTCAGTATTGGTTGGTGGTAATTGCATTCCATAAACCTCGAATACATACAATCGTAATTCTTGAAATCCCTTTCCCTAATGATAGGGGCATAAATCTTAACTCTCACATATCTAGCGGATAGATATAACAATGCACTCTTCCTATCACTAAGTCCTGAGTGCCAAACATAATACTAGGTTAAATCTTTTCGCTCAACAGTAAACCCGATACATACTAAATCATAATGATAACGTCTATATATACATTGGCATCGAATATCTCGAGCCCACTATCCCCTCCGAAGTCTCTAGGATAGATAATATAAGTGCGAGTCTGACCTTCTTGCAGGTGAAGTCTCGCCAGAACAAAAACATGCTGCACTAATGCAACCACTCCGATAGCCTTGCAATAATTGCCCACTATCATACTAACCATGTCTATAACGTTATAACAAAGATAATATCATACTCGCATATCGCATCACTACAACGAGTAATCTTAATAAGGTACATAACACTGTTAATATACTCATTCATCCTCTGCGGACAGCACTAAAGAAAAATCCCGCTACACTAGGAAAAAATATTCACATAATAATAACGTTTATAGTTATACGCATTAAACTCGTCTCACATGCTAATCTAGCAATGAACAAAATATAGTGACTCGCTCATGCCACATAAAGACGCCTCATCCTATGAGGATACAACTTATACTTCCACCTTGCCAATCGTCTTGACTGCACAAATGGTTTATGGACGTAACACGTCTGTCCAAACCAAAACAAAACTACTGTAATCGTTGTCTTTTACTAGGCACCATATTCTTGTCCCTTTACTCACTTCGAAAAAATATTATCGCGTGCGATTTCACTCCCCACAAAATGCCTCAACACATAATCCACTTATCACCTGTCCTACTAACCATGTTAGGATTGTCCTTCTCTCGGACTTTAGTAGACTCGATTCCGGTTGGCTACCACGGTTATTCCCTTAGCCCTTTTAGGCCGTAAAGAACATGTCACTGTCTATAATAGTCCTTACTGAATTTACCATCACTTGGTAAGAATTCAACTATCCAAATCATTTAAATGGTTCCCTTGATGTGTATCCACATCCCTTTGTGGTGCTACACCACCACCTTTGTATTCAGTCTTATTCTCGACTAAATTCTTCGTTACCCACCCAAAGGAGCATTACCATCTTTATTGACAAAATACGACATTGTCAACCTCTAAATCGGTCATCAATCAGAATTTCCTCTTTGAGTCTTATAATTTTTTTTATTATGAGTCGATATCCCACTTGGAGTCATTTCTTCCACTTGTATCTATATCCCCCGATACAAAATTCGCTAACGATTAAGATTCATATTCACAAATGGACTTCTGTCACGCCCTCCTGTGATGAGTTCCGGACAATGATCATTTCTAATCCTGAACATCTGATGAAGGAACATACGGTCAACACTGTACCTAAGGTTCTTCTATAGGCATAGCATTACAGTTTCTAAAAGTAGTGATTGACTCCCATCATTATAACTTCGTTCCGACAACCAAGAAAATTTTCTCTAAATTTTCACTTTCAGTTAGTCACACTCCGTCCTATATCTAAACCTTTGGATACCTTAACTCCTTTGGTAAACACACACAATTCCCGCATTTCTAGAATTTCCCATTGACGGTTATCTACACATTTTGTAACACGTTGGGTAAGTTTATTCTCACACCTCTTTCGACTACAGCAGCATTTGGAAATCATTGCTGCACCTTAGTCGCCTTTCTAGTCTTGGCTTCTCGTGCCATAATGGAGGTGACCTCAATTACGGTCACCATACTCGAATATATTTTACCACTTCAACTGAGCCCTGCCTCCTGATGTCCGCTTAACGGTCCGCTTCTGACATCCGTCATAGCTTGGCACACGCACACATCTGAACGAAATTAGAAATCACTAATGTATATACGTCATAGCAGGAGAACGAAATCACATCAAAGAAATCAACAATCCTAAACATAGGGATCTATATCAAACAAAGCAACGCTGAAAGCATAATAAGCAGCACAGATCCTAAAGGACACTAGAACCTGATGCTTTGATACCACCTGTGACACCATGCCTAATTAAATACCGGGCGATCACTCCTTTATTAAATTAAAATCAAGGTGAACAGTTGGTTCATTCTTAGCATCACTGTCGCAAATGAAAATTTTCAAATTTAAACACCCTGATTAATTAAGCTAAGTGTCAAACCATTTAAAACCTTATTTCAATTTTATTAAATCCAATTATAAAATCTTTAACCATTAACATTTTAAAAGTCACACATTAAGTATAAGAATAAAAAAATGAACATTCAAGAGTTTAACCATTAATAATAAATCCCAACATTAAAACACTAAAGGAAAAGATCCTGACAATAATAAAATCCAAAATAAAGATACTGAAAGTAAAAGAATTATAATCTCTGACAAAACTAACTAAATAATGGAAAAGTGCCCCCACTGGATAAAGCTGAACTTGAAGTGGAGTCAACAATGAAGTCGTCTAAGCAATGGCCTGTAACTCCCACAAAATCTACAGCGCGTTCCATCCAAAGAATCCTAAGCATGAAGCCCCTGTGGATGGGCACCTATAATATATATATATATATATATATATACACACACACAAGAGAGCAGAGATAATAGCAAATGGGTCAGAACCCGAATGTAAAATAGTTTTAAAAATAGTTTAGCAAGTATTTAAAATGCTTACCGACTAATGCAACAGTCATATTAGTATACGACACTCTCTTGAGAATTCTCACCTCTCATCTAGTGTGCACGTCTACCGTACTAATGAATCCCATATATCTCTCTAACTTATTCTCCATAAGACTTAACACGTGAAATTAAGGTTATGATATTTACTATGAAATTTCTTACGTTATTTAGAATAATTCCGTATCATTATAATGTTTTCGAAAACTTATAGCGAAGTTGAATAATTTCACACTTTACTTAACTACTATTTCGCTCAGTAGGAAGTTCTCATATAGATACACGTATATATATTAGTTACACAATTAATATATACATAAACGGCACCCCACACAAAATCTATGGTGCAAAGTTTTCATAAATAAGTATATATATACCAATCACTCATAAATACATATATACTAACGGCACCCCACATAAAAACTATGGTGCTGACATACTCCGCTATCAAGTCCCTGTATCACACATATTTAGGGAAATGCTAGTTCGGAATCACTCTTGAACTGTATTAACACAAACACATACAAATGGAGGCGAAGCATAGTTCCAAGTCCTAAGAGGTCAGCACATACCCACACGTCTCTTAGGACCGTTTAACTATCACTCAGATAGCCTGTACCTAGGAATCTTATGTTCTAGGGTACAAGTCAATATCCTCCATAAAGGTCCCATCGAGATAAGATTGTCCCAGTGCGAAAACCCCCGTGATAGCAAGTAGCCCGGGTACGATTTTTACACAGAAATAATATATGCATAATCACACCGTCATATATATATATGTATTCACATCCACATTATTAAATTAGGTGCCCTCACGACCCAAAATTTAATTATCCCTTATTACGCATTTTACTCAATTATCTCGTATAACGGACTCATTCCTTTTATTCTCGTAATTAAGTTATTCTAAACTCACTTCTCATCATTCGAAGTATTCTCTTTATCTAAGTACAATTTCAGTAGGCCCTCACTTGCCTTCTAATCCAAATTCTTAGACATTTCGATTATTAAATCAACTCACGTATGATTTTTTAGGTATGAATATCTCCCCGTTTACTCTTTATTTCCCTTCACATTAAAGTCCCACTTAACGAGGTTTATCTTGACAATATTGGTCCTTTTTATTTTCCATTATGTTATAGAAACCCTGATCAAGATTTACTACGCATAAAATCGGATTAAACTAACACGAGAAAAAATTCAGTTTTCTAGGAGGGGTCGATCGATCGATGAAAGGGGGTCGATTGATCGATCGATCAAGCAGTTATGGCAAATCTGCAGAAAACCCAGCTACAGAAATATTACCCCAAACTCCTACAAATCATCATGTTTCAGTCCCAAACTCTCAACCACTTATACTACAAGTGTTGTATACCCATATAAACAATATCCTACGTAAAACATGCGAATTTTCTTCATCAATAACAAGATAAAAGGGTAAAAATCTTTATAAATTTCAAGAACCCTAATTTTTCTTTAACTTAGTTTTCTTCCATTCTTTTCCAGATTTTCTATCACTAATACCATGGAAATTCGTGGTTCAACCTCTACATGTGAAATGGATTTCTAGAAATATGATCTCTACCTCTACGACATGCAATTTTTGTCTCTAATTAACGTTTTCTTTCAAGAACGCTAATTCTAATCAAGCTTAGACTAATATAAAAGATCATTAACTTGATAAAAGAAAGATAGATACTTGCTTGAAATTTAAAGTTCTGCTTTTGTGAAAGAATTTGGTGTTGTCGAGATCCTTGGAAAGCTTCTCCTCTTCCTCTCCAATGGCCGTCATTAGTTTTTGGTTATGTTAACCCTAGAAGATAACACTTTACATCTGATATAACCCTAGCAAATTCGTGGGTTTAATTACCCATGATTACGAAATGTCCAAAATGCCCTCTCGGGGTGCTAATTAAGCCTAAAAACGTCCCGAGACCCAAACTAAACCCCCGGGTACATTATTGTGAAAATCTCGACCCTTCCGGACACTTTGGCGCACTCAAAATGACCATATGAGCAACTTATAATTTATTCACTTTTATTAATCAACATTTAGTCCCGACACGACACGGCGCGTCCCGCCTTAAATTTCCAAAATTGTCATTTTATTCACACGTGACAATTTTTATAAAATAAATATCATATATTACGATACTCATCTGGTAACATTCAACAAATTTCCAATAATTACTAACTCTCGTCACGCTAGTAAATATTTAAAACAACTTTCTGGATTAAAATTAAATTAATTTATCTCAATTAAATTTAATGAATCCCTAAATTTAAAAGCCATAAAAATACGGGGTATTACAAACATCTCTTGGCTTTTAATAAGCCATAACATCTCAACATATCATGACTTTTAATAAGACATATCATCTCAATATATAATACATACACATCATATCCCAAATCAACTCAGTAAGTACACTCACCTTGTGTTATCAACTATGTATTCACGTTTCCCTCAGGTGGAGCTGAACTTGGTTGATTTGACCTTACACCTGTTAATCCAACTAAATCAGTACTAAAACTCAATCATAAGTATTATCTTAATATAATTATGTAACTTTAAATGATTACACAACCACAATATGATTCTTCTCAAGTCATATTCCATGAAACATATGTAAAGACGAAACGATGGTATATATGTTGATAAGGTCATGAACATTCAACCCTAGAAACTACCTCGTAAGGAATTTATAACTAAAATCAAGAAAACATAAAAGTATACTTCTGAATATATATACACATGAAACTTGTACTCAAAATACCCTTGGGAAGTAGCAGATAAAAATATTCTTTCATAGGATATCCAGTATGGCCTGAAATTATTGTCCTCCATACTTAACCTTTCCATATTCATAATTTGCACACATACATGTGTCCAACCTTATCAATATGAAAACATATATTAATATTCTTTCCAGCACAAGTGACGGTGTAATTTTCCAAGATCCCTAGTGCAAGTTATGACTATTTCTTTACAATACAAGAAATCTTCCCTACAAGCTCCTCTATTGTTTCTTCAACTTCCAAGAATTTTAATAATTTTTCTCCAGCATAACTTTACATCATTTTCAACACACTTTTATTACACATACTAAAGAGTACATAATTAAAGTTTCATAATATTTGGACTTCATTTTCTATTTAAAAAGCTTGACCAAACTCAGGGCATACCGAAATGAAATATACAAACAACAACTATATACCAACTTGCAACCATTACTAAGACCTATCCATAAGGAGTTAAATTCTAATTTTGGGATATGATATGAATATATGAGTCTATTTCATATCCAATTGGAATTTCTGAATTCCAGTAAGCACACAAAGAGACATGAAAGTTTGAATACAAAGGGTTTCAATACAAAGCAATATGACCTATAACACCACTTATCTCACATATGAACCAATACATATTATCACCAAGGAGGATGAGGTTTTAATAAATATTTCACGATTTATATACTTTGGAATAAGTATAATACAAGATTACAACAATATTAACATATAATTTTACATTGGAAATACCTTAAGGACTTTGTTGGAAATTTTTCCTAGCTTTTCCTTGTAATCTTTCTTCCTTAACTTCTACTTCCTCTTTCCTTAAGCTTAAATCTCTCAAAACTGAACCTAGGGTTATATTTTCTGAAGAAATAAGCTAAAGGGGGAGTTTTAAGTCGGCCAAGGCTGCCTCCCAATCCATCCAATCAAATTAAAACATTTGGTTTAATAAAAGACAATTTACCACCTAAGGGAATTGACAGATTTGCCCCTTGTTCATAATTTTGGCCTAACTTCTTACTCAAACATCCATTTGATAAAACATTTGTTGTGTTACTACCCTAACTCACATGTATACAACTATGTAGTTTTCACCTCAAGTCAATTGTAATGTTATAAGGGTCAAAACTAGTCTTAAACAGGAATATTTCTATAGAAAATAATTAAATCTTGTGTTCGTAAATAATTCGACATTTCATGATTTATGAAAGTAGAATTATACTAACCATAATCACTTAACATTAGATATACTAGTAACACATTATTCATATCACATAAGATAATTATGATTTAAATATAATTTATCATAATTATATACGAGTTGTCACAACCCCCCCCCCCCCCCCAAGAAAATTTCGTCCCTGAAATTTAATACGAATGACACTTACCAAACAAATGGGGATACTGTTTCTTCATGCTATCCTCCATTTCCCAAGTTGCTTCTTTAATTTCATGGCTCATCCACATAACTTTAACTAAGGGAATAACCTTATTCCTCAATACTTGCTCCTTACGATCAATAATTTCCACTGGTTCCTCGATGTACGACAAGTCTTCTTTCAGTTCAATAGGTTGGGTTTTCAGTTGATGAGATGGATCTGCCAAATATTATTACGAAGCATTGAGACATGGAACACGTCATGCAAATGAGATAACTCTAGAGGTAATGATAATCTATATTCCAGGGTTCTAATTATTTCCAACACTTCATATGGTCCAATGTATCTTGGACTTAGTTTCCCCTTATTTCCAAATCTCATAACGCCTTTCCACGGTGAAATATGTAGGAATACAAAATCCCCCTTCTGAAATACCAATGGATACTTCCTCTTATCTACATAAAATTTATGTCTGCTTTGCGCTATCTTTATCCGTTCCCGAATCATTTTGATATTTTCAGTTGTCATATCTATCAATTCAAGACCCAAAAGTTTCCTTTCACCTAGTTCATCCCAACACAAAGGCATTCTACATCTCCTCCCATATAAAGCTTCATATGGAGCCATACTAATGGTGGACTGATAACTATTATTATACGAGAATTCCATCAATGGCAAATGATCATCCCAACTACCTTTGAAGTCAAATACACAAGCTCGTAACATGTCTTCTAATATTTGAATCGTCCCCTCAGATTGCCCATCGGTTTGTGGATGAAATGCAGTGCTGAACTTCAAACTTGTGCCCATGGCATTCTGTAAACGAGGCCAAAGCTTAGAAGTGAATGTTTGATCTCTATCTGATACAATTGACACTAGTGCCCCATGTAAATGGATAATCTCATCAACGTACATACGTGCATACTTGTCAATAGTGTATGTGGTCTTAACTGGAAGAAAATGGGTCGACTTTGTTAATCACTCTACAATCACCCAAATAGAATCATTCCCCTTTGGTGATCGTGGTAATCCTGTAACAAAATCCATCGTTATAGGCTCCCACTTCCATTACGGAATAGGCAATGAATGCAATAATCCTGCCGGATTCTGATGCTCCGCTTTCACTTGCTGACATACTAAACATTTAGCTACAAATTCTGCAATCTCATGTTTCATATTGTTCCACCAGTAATACTCTTTCAAATCTCTGTACATTTTGGTACCTCCCGGATGCATAGAGTAAATAGAACTATGTGCCTCTTCCAATCACTACAAGAAAAAATATCATTTATGTCAGTTTAAAAATGAATGTTATGTCAGACAAATGTAAATTGACATAAATAATATTCATTTATGTCAATTTTACTTTGAAAGTAAATTTTTTATTTCAATTTAAATAAAATTGACATAAAAAATAAATCATTTATCTCATATTTATATATAGATGACACAAATATATATGAGTTATTTTCACCTTTGGATAAATGGAAAAAAAAAAGTGGGGCTAATTTTTTTCATTCCCCCGCTCCAAAAATTTGGAGCCTCAAAATTCGCTTCTCTCTCTCTCTCGTACATCAACTACCGTCCCTCTCTCCCTCTCTGTTCGCACGCTCTCTCTCTCTAACTCTCCCTCTATCTGGGTCGCACGCTCGCTCAACTCTCTCTCTCTCTCTCTTTGGCTCGCTCGCGCAACTCTCTCTATGGCTCGCTCGCGCAACTCTCTCTATGGCTCACTCGCACGACTCTTCCTCATATCTCATAGCACCTTCGGCTCTCTCACGTCTCATCACCTCCGGCGCCAGCGATTTTCAATCAATTAGGTACAAAAAGCCCTAATATGGATTTGCAAGGGTTTGTGTATATGTGTTGTGTATATGCGATTTGTTCTTGATATGTGTGTGTGCGATTTCTTGATTTGTGTATATGCGATTTGTTCTTGATTTTTGTATATGTGTTTGTAATATTTTTGTTTGAAAACCTAATTGATTTCTCTTCCTTTTTATTGTGTCTTTTATCAGACTTGCAGCTGGGACGCCTTCCCTCTTCTCCTGTTTTCTACCCCGGCCCAGTCTGCACAGAGAATTTGGGTACGTTGCTTTACCAACTCTTTTTACATTAGTAAATAGTTATGTTTGTGCCAAGCATTGTTCAATCCTTTATTTGTTTAGATTGGTTACAGCTATTAGCAATAATACCCTTTAAAGAATTGTGTCTATTATAAATTCAGTTTATATATTGTCATTTTTTTTAAAATACACATTAAAGAAATAGTTGAGTGTCATTAGTTTCAAGCGTAATTTTATTTGCTTTTCAGTTTATATGTTCAATGTTTAATAATTTTGGTTAATGACTTGTTGCAGAAAATAGCAGGGTCATTCGAAGAAAAGGTCTTCGACAATTTTATAATTAATATATAGTTCAAACTTTTTAATTTTGGTCTAAAAGGTCCCTCGCCGCATAAAACAATTACAAACTTTTTTTTATCTTATCCTAAACTTTAAAAAATAATTATAAAAAAAGTAAACAGGGGAGTTTTTGCAAAATTAAAAAATAAGGTGAACTAAATGTAAAATATACTTAGCTCCTAGCGACAAAACATTAATTGTCCCGGTTGACTTAAAATATTTAAGTTAAATGTAAAATATCTAGTTTTTGACATAATGTAAAATGTTATGCTTAATGTATAGTATTTAGAGGTTTAGAAATGTAGGGTCAATTCAGTTAGTGCTTAGTAGTTGAATTTTTGTTAAGATTTTTAGTTCCTAATATGTAATTGTGCAGTATCGCTTTTGTGTCCTTCAATATTCGAATTTCTTTTGAGTCAGACCTGTCATATTCGGGTTTCTTTCGAGTTGGACTCGTTAATTTTAACATGCTAAATGATGTTTTGCTTGAGTTGTGAAAAAAAAATCAGTCTTACAGTTTCGGTCGTCCTGAATTAAAATCCTAGATCGGTCATTGTGTGTGTATCAGCCTTGCTGTTCAGTGTTCTAGATTGCAATTAATTTCAGTGTGTGATGCTTTAGATTGCAATTAATTTCAATGTGTATGTGTGTGTTTGTGTATCAGGGTGGAATTATGAGTTGATTTTTTTTTGGATTAACTTGAAATGTTTAAATAACATTTGATTATTAGTTAGTACTTGGTTAAATTTCTCTCATTTGATTCTCATTTGAAACGGGGTTATTGCATGTTTGTGGTAATATATTATCAAATCATGTGGTGTTGTTTATGAAATTCCTATTTTTTAAAATATGATTAAACAAGTGTTTGTTAATAAATCATTATATGGATTCTTGAATATTTTTATACACTCAATGACTATTGTGATTTTTGATCCAGTGTTTTTGTGATTAGACATTTGGACCGGTGATTTCATATTTTTTTAACATTTTTAGCAAAGATGAGATAAATGATATACAATTTGTAGAGGGGGCCTGAAGGTAATCCTGGGATTAGGGATAATCCACTAATTAGCAACAGTGTTCTGAGGATAAGCTCAAGCGTGGCAAACTCAAGCGTGGCATCTTGGTGAGGCAGCTCAGCGTGGCAACTCAAGCGTGACATCTGGGCGAGGCAGCTCAGCGTGGCAACTCATATATTAGCTTATTGTTTTAATCACATCGTACTTTCATTATTGATTTCTGTAAGCTCTAACGATTGTAATGACGTAACGATAATAACTAAAGGGTTTTGTATGAGGTCAAACGGTACTTGCGAGAGACCAGGCTTGGCAGGGCCTGGGAGAGCTTTCATGCTCTATCGAATGACCTCACTGTGGGAACTTTAGAGGGACCTGGTTTGGAGGATTGAGAAGTAAGGCACCGTTGGGGCTTGTCCTGACCACCTTAGATACACCTGGTAAAGCACCGAAGGACCCTGACCGTGGAACCTCAAGCGGAGCAGCTTGGAGTTCTATCGGGCATTAAGTTATGGACCAAACAACCCTATACTTAATGTCACATCTACTATGGGTGATGTCACTAGCCATCTAAACGTTTGTCAGACATACACTTGAGTAAACCGCTGTGGTATTTGGGGCTGTCAGGTAGTTGGTGAACCACCTCTGCGACAACAAACCCCTGACACACAGTGGATAGGCAAAAGGCATGTCTTGGCATTTAATGTTTATGACATGGAGACAACTAGTGCATCAGGCATTTAATGTTGTGACATAAAGTATGAGGGATGTCTTTCATACTCTTTAATGACTGAGTTGCCTCGGGGGTGGTGTGGGGGGCTATTTAAGGACCCCAACCACCTTTGAGGAGAGGATGATCTTTTTGGAGAATTAAGAAAAAGAATCATTGCAAACTAGAGAGTTCACTAACTCACCATTGTCATTTATTGCGAAGCTTTTAATATTTGACAGAGATTCTTGAGGGAGTTTGGTGTGTTGCTACCTGCCTATCAGGATGTATCTAGGGTGCTTATTTTCCCTCTCCCTCTAGCTAAGTCACTTCTAAAGTTCATTATTATTCCCTGAGTCATACACGAGAGGCTTTGTGAGTTTAAACTGAGTCCATCTTCATTGAGTTTTGTGTGTGTGTTTCCTATAATTAGTCTAGGGTGTTGGCTAATTTAACTCGTGGTTACCATACTCAATAGGGGTTACGCCTCCACATATATAATCTAAAGTACCCTCTTACATTTGGCGACTCTGCTGGGGAGGCATCCTTCTAGAGAAGGAGTATGGCGCAGGATAACGCTACTAGAAGACTCAATTTTGATGACATACAGCATAATGAAGAACAAGCTGCAAGGGAACAGGAGGCCTTAAGAGATGGGGCTCCTCGGGGAGAGATACCGCTGGCTCCAATAACGATAGGCGTCCCAGGGGCTGCACAACCCTCCACGAGCGTAGGGCTGGGACCTACCCAGATGGCGCTCCTCATGAGCAAATTTTACGAGTTTTTGCAAACCCCAGTAGCTTCCACTATGCTGGGAGGATTGGAGACTAGTGCCTTCGTGACACCAGGAGTGGCCCCAGGGGCCCCACCAGGGGCAGGCGTTACGGGAGCGGTACCAGCAAGTGTACCCTCTGTTGTGAATCCCACTGTGGGCGGCTCAGGCGTTTCAATGGCGCAACCGATAACGTTCGCTCCAGTTGCAACGAGCGCTCAACCATCTGCTCCGTTGCAGGTGGCCCCAGTGGCCTCGCCCTTGGAAGAGATGAGAAAAGAGATGCAGAAGGAGATGCTGAAGTTCATGCAGTCTTCCTCGCAGGCTGTGGGCGAGGTGGCAGCAGTCTACGACGACTTCCGGACACCTTACCCCCAGGAGTACAATGACGAACCCTACCCGAAGGACTATATTCCCCCTACCTTTGAAAAATATTCAGGGAAGGGGGGGAACCCGAAGGAGCACATCAAGCGTTTCGTCGAGCACCTGGGGGCGCATTGCAATGACAAAAAGCTTAGGCTGAGGGAGTTTTCCAAATCCTTGACTGATAAGGCCTACACTTGGTACTCTCACCTGCCTCCCAATAGTGTCTCCACGTGGGAGGAGATGCACGTATTGTTTGTCCGAAAGTTCTTCTTGGCAGAAGATGAGTTCACCCTAACCCAACTTGGCAGGGAGAGGCAAAGGCCAGGAGAGGAGGTAGTGGCCTATATCCGAAGGTTTAGGGAAAGGTCCCTTGACGTGAGGGAAGAAGATAAGGAGGCCAGGTTACTACAAATTTGTGCTGAGGGATTACTTCCTGAGTATATCTGTCACTTGATCAATGAGACACGCGAGGGAACTTTTTCAGCTTTCTTAAAATCTGCAAGAAATATATCGTTGGTGGTGCGACCTAGCCCGGTAGTAGCCCCCATGATGTTCAGACAGACGATACAACCCATCGGGGGAAGGACACAGGCCCCACGGGTAGGATATGTCGAGAGAGAAGATGGGGGCAAGGCTCAGAGGAAGGACAACAAAAGAAAGTTCGGAAGGGATAGGGAAGACCCGCCACCGTTGCCTTGTACGGTGGAGGAGGCTATGAGTTGCTATAACGCAATGGTCCAAGGCGGAACGGTTTACGAGCCAAAAGGTGTCCCGATAGAGGAGCCCGACGTGGCAACTAGGGCCAATCCCAAATATTGTCAGGTGCATCGAAAGGTCCAGCATCCAACAGAAAGCTGCTTCACGCTGCGAAGAATCATAGACAAGTACGTGAAGGCGGGAACGCTGCAAATTCCCCCACAAAACGTTAACAATAACCCGCTCCCGGCGCATGGGGCCAATGTTGTGACGGCCTATGATGAAGAGGTAGAGCGAGAGGGGAGAGGGGCAACGAGGGAGTTCGATAAAGCACTTGAGTATTGCACTAGAGGAATGGCCAACGTAGTTCTGGCGTATGATGAAGCAAGTGCTAGGGACGCAGAAGACGCCTATAGCGTTGAGGGCGAGGAAACAGGTCCAGTCATAGAATACAGCGCAGTTTCAAAATCCCCAAAGTTCGCTTGGTTCTTCGATCAAGTGGGAATACCAAAGGAGAGCAGACTGGAGATAACTCGGGCGATCCTTGACATCGCGAAGAAGGACGCGGTTCCCTCGCTGAAATGGAGAGGACCCATGGCGAGGCTGGTAAAAAAGTTCCTATCAGAGGTGACCTTCAGCGATGCAGATAGAGCTGTAAGGTTCCCTCATAACAGGCCCTTGTATGTGACGGCCAGTATCAACGGGGTTAGTTTTGCAAGAACGCTTATGGATGGGGGTGCTTCCATCAACATTATGCCGATCAACTCCTTCCACGCAGCTGATATCCCAGAAGAAAGGTTGGTTCCCATGCCTCTGGTAATCTCAGGGTATGACAACCAATCTTCCAAATCCATTGGGTATGTGAATGTGGGAATTTTAATGGGAAATCTGAGTTCCCACATCAAGTTCCATGTAATAGAAAGTGCAACTTCCTATCATTTACTAATAGGAAGAGTATGGATGCACAATCAAGGTTTAGTTCCTTCAACATATCATCAATGCGCCAAGGCGAATGTTAAAGGAACAGAAGTGACCATTAGGGCTACAAAAAGGCCCTTCGCCATCGAGGAAGCTCACTTTGTGGATGCGGCCTTTTATACGGAGTTGGAGGAAGATGCTCGAGTCCTAACAAGAAGAATGGAGGGGGCATGGGTTCCCTCGATCAGAGATAGAATGGGGCCTCTGAACGAGCAAGGCAAAGAAGCCGCGAATAATGAAGGGGTGAGGGCCGAAGAAACCCATCAGGTGATCCCTCGACCCCAAGGTACTACGAAGCAGCTCAAAAACAAAGTAAAGCTTAGAATGGATCCTGTGGAGCATGAGGCCCAACGGCAAAGCGTGTTGAGTCGCTTTTCAGGAGGAAGAATCGCTGAGGCTTCGAGAGAAAGGAAGAGGAAGGCCTTGGCAACAGCTACCAACAGGCAATGCAAGAAGGTGATCACTGAGGAGGGGAAGGTGGTATACCGTTTATAACGATGTGAGCGGGCGGCCGAAGAGACCGAGGATGGGGCTGACCCGTTATATGAGTGTTTCTTGATAGATCAACAGGGACAGTGTATGGTGATAGACAACTCCAACATACAGGAGTTCGTGGAGGAGGTCGCCGAAGAACCAGACTACATGGCAAATCAACCGAAGCCCCAGGCACAAGAGTTAGAGCGGTTGAACCTGGCAGGAGAAGGGGAAGACCCAAGGCCCATCTTCATCGCGAAGGATCTCGGTAAGGCGAAGCGAGAAGCCCTGGTTGGGCTAATCCGGGAGTTCATAGATGTCTTTGCGTGGAAGTATACCGAAATGGAAGGGCTAGATGAGGAAGTGAGCTGCCACAAGCTAAACGTGACACCTTCAGCCATCCCGGTAAAACAGGCAACAAGAACTTATAAACCTGAGTTGGACTTGAAGATCAAGGAAGAGGTTCAGCGTTTATTGGCAGCAGGATTCATCAAACCAATACAACATCCCCTGTGGCTATCTAGCATTGTGCCAGTAGGGAAGAAGGACAAGAATCAAATAAGGATCTGTGTGGATTTTAGAGATTTGAACAGGGCTTGCCCCAAAGATGAGTTCCCTCTACCTTCCATCGATAGCTTGATAGATGCCACGGCTGGACATGAGATGTATAGCTTCATGGATGGGTACGTTGGGTACAATCAGATCAAGATGGACCCCGTGGACGCAGAGAAAACGGCATTCAGAACCCCGTTGGGCAATTTCATGTACAAAGTAATGCCGTTTGGACTTAAGAACGCGGGAGCCACTTATCAAAGAACAATGATGGCCATTTTTCACGATTTCCTCCACAAATTTGTAGAATTCTATGTGGATGATTTGGTCATCAAATCGAAGAAGGAGGAGTCCCACCTAAATGACTTAAAGAAGGTGTTTACTCGATGTAGGAAGTATAAACTAAGGATGAACCCATTGAAGTGCGTCTTCGGAGTAACGTGTGGGAAGTTTCTGGGCTTCGTGGTTGATCGACAAGGGGTGCAGATGGACCAGGATAAACAACGCGCGATCTTAGAAATGCCGTACCCAAGAACGGCGAAGGAGCTAAAAAGCTTCCTCGGAAAGGTCTCCTACCTCAGAAGATTTGTACCAGGATTGGCCGAGGTAACACACCCGTTGATGCAACTGCTGCGAAAGAACACAAAGTTCAGGTGGGAAAAGGATCACCAGGAGTCCCTCGATGAGTTGAAGAAACTGCTCGTTTCACCGCAAATCATGGTTCCTCCACAGGCAGGAGCACCGTTGCAGCTATACCTCACCTCCACTACAAGGTCCGTTGGAGCTTTGCTGGCACAGGAGATCGACGGGCAAGAACGGCCAGTGTATTACCTCAGTAGGATCATACATGGGCCGGAGATTAGATATAGCAGCCTAGAAAGGCATTGTTTGGCCTTAGTCTTTGTAGCACAAAAACTTAGACATTATATGCTGTCTTTTACAATTCATATTGTAACTAGATGTGATCCTATTAAGTACTTGTTGGCTAGAACTATCTTGATTGGCAGGGCAGCTAGGTGGTTCCTTATTCTCTCCGAATATGATTTAAAGTGTGTGGTTCCTCGTGCTATCAAGAGCCAGGCGTATGCTGATCTGTTGGCAATCTTTCCATCAGGAACGTTTGAACCACCTAAAGAAGACATTCCGGGAGACGACTTACAAGCCAACTATCTGGACACAACCGATGAGGAATGGACGATGCAGTTCGATGGGTCTTCGGCTGAAAAAAAAGGAGGGGCAGGGGTCATCCTTTCAAAAGGAACGGAGGAAATTTGCCTTTCCTACAAACTAGATTTCCCTTGCTCCAATAACGAAGCAGAATACGAAGCGTTGGTACTAGGGTTGCTGGAGGCTCTTCGAAGGGGAATTCGTTCACTCTGCATCAAGGGTGATTCGAACTTAGTAATTCAGCAAGTTAATGGAGAATATGCGTTGAAACACATGAATTTGGCACCGTACAGAACGATCATTCAAAGGCTCCTCAGCCAGTTCCATCGGGCCAAAATCAGAAGACATCCCAGAACAATGAACCGACATCCAGACGCTTATGCCACTATTGCTCAAAAGATGGTCATGAGGAGCGATACGACTATTGTTACGATCCAACGAAGAACAGCCCCTTCGGTGATACAGTCAATACTACCGACGGAGGGAGACGCGGGTTGGAGAGGAGAGGTCAGGAAGCAACTGGAGTCTGGCGAAGGAGCTATGGGACTCAGAGAGTTGGCCCAATACTTTACAAACCAGGGAAATCTTTACTTCAGAAATGCAGGGGGATGGTTATCGAGATGCATTGGGCCAGAGGAGGCAGAGCGGAGGTTGAAGAAAACACATGAGGAGCACTGCGAAACAACTGAGATACCTCTTTATAGGAGAATTCAAAGAGGGGGATATTTTTGGCCTAAAATGAAACAGGATGCGGCAGAACTACAACGGAATTGTGATAAGTGTCAGCTATTTTTCGAAGCAGCTGAGTGCCATTTCATTGAAGCCCAAACAGACTGGAGGCAGCCCTATATCGACTTTATTCAGGGTGGAATTGTCCCAACGGAGAAATTGGATGCGATGGGACTAAGGCGAAGGGCCCCGAGGTTCTATATCCAAGAGGGGCAGCTTTATCGAAGGGGGTACTTCAACAGGCCGTTGCGTTGCATTACAAAAGAAGAAGCAACTGAGGTCCTCAAACAAGCCCATGACCCAGCTCACATGGGAGGGGCCAAGTTATATGATCAGCTGATGACGTTGGGGTATTATTGGCCAACGATGGAGAAAGACTCCGCCGAATTTGTCCGAAAATGCAAGGCTTGCCAGCTTCATGGAAATATGATCCATGCCCCATCGGTGGACTTACACTCTCTGGCAACGCCTTATCCTTTCCACACTTGGGCGTTCGACCTCGTGGGGGCGATACATCCTTCGTCGAGGGGTAAGATATGGATACTGGTAGCAACGGAGTGCTTTACAAAATGGGCTGAAGCAATACCACTTAGAAGGGCCACGGCTGGAGTAGTGAGTAGCTTCATCAGAGAGTATATCATTTGCCGTTTTGGGATCCCAAAGGTTATTCTCTCAGATAATGGGACTCCCTTCGTCAACTCAGAAGTAACGATGCTCACAGACAAGTACTCCATTGTTCATCACACTTCAACGGTAGCATACCCGAAGGGGAATGGTCAGGCTGAAGCAACTAACAAAACTCTGGTTAATATCTTGGCTAAAACGATGGAGGACTTTCCAGGATCGTGGGATGAGAAGATACCAACAGTGTTGTGGGCCTATCGAACGACGAAGAGGAAGCCCACAGGGTACACTCCGTTCTCCCTTGTCTATGGGGCTGAGGCAATTCTTCCAGTAGAGTTGGAAGTTCCCTCGGCTCGATACGCCTTGCGAAGCAGCATGCTCCCTCAGAACAGGCATGTGCAGTTGGAGGCATTGGATGAACACAGAGACAACGCGATGCAACATTTTCAAATGTATACAAAGCAGCTCTCTAGGGCATATGACAACATGGTAAGACCAAGGAGGTTCGTGGAGGGAGATCTCGTTTTGAAGGCAGCAGTGAAACACATTAGGGGACTTCCTCTGCCAAAGTTCGCAGCCAATTGGGAGGGACCTTTCATCGTGAACGAAGCTCATGATTCAGGTTATTGCCTAATTTCTAAGTTGGAGGAAGATAGGCCATTCAAAATTAACAATAAATGGCTGAAAGTATATCATGTGTAGACAGTTTGTTTGTACCATCGATGTATTGGGTCTTCTTATTATGAATATACAAGTTTTACTGATGATATGAAATATAGACATTGATATGAAAGCAAGCATAACTCAGAGATAAACTAAACAACGTACATTCTTCCATTCATTAAAGAAGAGAGCATTACAAGCAAAATAGGGAACTACTGCCCAGGAATTACATGAATGAAAGAAAGAAAATATGTACAGGAGTTTTACTACGCTAGGAGAAACCACAGATCCGGGGAAGAGAAAAAATCCCCGGGGAGGCCCGAAGAAGCTGATGCAAACGAATTTTGAGCGTTGACAGCAACCTCTAGCCTGGTTTGCACCTGGGCGCGTTCAATAAGGAGCTTTTCCCGTTTTAGCTTAGCCAAACGCAGAGCTTCTTCGGCTTTCGTTACTTCTTCATCGGCCGATTCCAAAAGAGGTGCCAGCTCGGCTAACTTAACCTCCTCAGCCCGTTGGTCCTCCTGGTACCTTATCAACACTTCCCTCTGGCCGATCAGTTGCTGGTTCTTCAAAGTCTTCAGATGCGTTATAAGCCAGTCAAAACGGAAACCATCACGCCCCAACTCCTTCAGAAAACCTAGAAATTGGTTGAGAAGGGATCTGGTAACACTGGCAGTGGGGGTACTAGCAATTTCAGCAACAACGATCGCCATGCCTTACAGCCTGTGACTCATCACATGAATATTTGAGCGCAGGCAATCCGGTGTGAAGGTCTCAGGATGGTGATCCACCAATTGTTCAATCACCAGCCGATGGTTGACGGGCATTTGAGGAGATTGCCGAAGCACCATGAGACAGAACGAGTGAGGAGCTAGGTCGGGAAGAGGGACCTCACACCCAGATTCGCTCTCAACTGCAGCACCAGTCGTAGAACCTTGATCATCATGAATAGAATTTTCCGAAGCATCAGGTTCTCGGAAGGGCGAGCCTACAGGTGAGAGGACTGGGGGCGAATCTTCCCGAGCAACCTGAAAAGAAAAGCCCAAATAAGGATATGAAAAATCTTAACAAGCGTTTTCGTTGTTAAGTCACCGTTATAAGGTGGAGTTTACGAAAAATCTTAACAAGTGTTTTCGTTGTTAAGTCACCGTTATAAGGTGGAGTTTGCGAAAAAATCTTAACAAGTGTTTTCGTTGTTAAGTCACCGTTATAAGGTGGAGTTTATGAAAAAAAACTTAACAAGCGTTTTCGTTGTTAAGTCACCGTTATAAGGTGGAGTTTATGAAAAAAAAACTTAACAAGTGTTTTCGTTGTTAAGTCACCGTTATAAGGTGGAGTTTATGAAAAATCTTAACAAGTGTTTTCGTTGTTAAGTCACCGTTATAAGGTGGAGTTTGCAAAAAAATCTTAACAAGTGTTTTCGTTGTTAAGTCACCGTTATAAGGTGGAGTTTTATGAAAAAATCTTAACAAGTGTTTTCGTTGTTAAGTCACCGTTATAAGGTGGAGTTTTGTGAAAAATCTTAACAAGCGCTTTCGTTGTTAAGTCAACGTTATAGGATGGAGATTATGAAAATCTTAACAAAAGATAGGAGGAAAGATATACCTCAGTCACAATGGGAGCATTTGAGGCAGCCACAGGGACAGGAACCGTTGGGGGAGCAATTATTACCCCAGATGCCATAACGGGATCCCTGGACGCAGAAGCCTCCACGCTTGTCCAAACTTGATCACCCGTGTAGGGCACAAGGGCAAGCATATGGGGTTCATCACGAGAGGACACGGAGCCCTCAAACAAAGCCACATCAGGAGGGGGTGTAAACACACCAACCTGGGCCCTCACTACAGGAGTTGATGCAAGATCGGGAGAAAACTGTGCACAAAGCCAAGTGTTAGAAAAGAAGAATGGGCACAGAAAATATGAAGAAATAGCTCGACGTGTTGCTTACCTCAGTTATGGTGCTAAACAAAGGAATGACAGTCGGGGGTCTCATCAGCATCGTTCGAAGAAGAATACTTTCCAACAACGAAGACACTTCAACCTGGGGTACCCAAAACATATCACAATTCAGTAAGCCAAATAAGGAAAGAATATGACTGAAAGAACTACAACAAACAAATTACAGATCACATCATACATCGGGTTCACTCTCCTCAGCAAGTACAAGGGGCAGAGGAACCTCGGATGAGGCCTGTAAATCTGAAGGGACCAAAGGTGTTATCTCGGGAGGTGCCACTTCGGGCAGGGTCATCGCTTCAGGCGAGGAAGCACTCGCAGGGTCAACGGCATCACCTCCCGCAATGACATCCCTCGCACGTTGGCTGACTAAACGACGAGAATACGTAAGCCCTGTCATGGGGGAACGGGGAGGAGTCACATCGGTATGAGATACACCGAAGCGTCCCCCCACAAAAGGGCTCACGGGAGGACTGGACGAGTCTGGTTTTTCTATTTCAACCCCCTGCAAAACAGTTGTCAAAGAAAGGGGGGGAGGGATAAGTATACACACAAGCAAAGACAGTCACCCTCAAGCAAAAAGGAGATAATAATTAAGTCAGCAATGCATACCTCAGATTGGGAAGAAGAAGGAGAAGCTTGCACCGAGGAAACTTGCTTCCGCTGGGACTTGGTGCCTAAAGTCTTCCTCCTCAGCCTTGTCATGGCACTACCAGTGGCTTGAGGAACCTTCGAACCTTTTCTCCTCTTTGCAGCTGGCTCAGTGGGATCGACGACGATCGTGGGGAAGACAACCGAGGGAGGAACGACGACAGCGCGCCGTTGAAATTCTGCATTCACCCGATCTACCTCAGCCTGCGCCTCCCTCCTTAACCTCTCGGCCCTTTCAGGAGATATGGGAGGAGGAACGGAGGCTATGGGTAGGGCTGCCACAGGAATCTGGGATTTGGACTTTGCCTTTTTCGTGGAGGCTACCCCACTCTTGGCCTTCTTGGTCGACGGCCGCGAAGACCCTTCATCACCAGTAGCTCCAGTCGAAGGAGCAGTCTTCCTGGATACCCCAGCACCTTTCCCTTTGGATATGGCAGTGGGAGTCATGGGGCATAACGGAGGTAGCTCTTTGGAAGGCCCCTTAGGGGTTTTGCTTAGAGGGAACTCAATCCCCAGAATGGAGTTGCCTTTGAGTCCCAGCTCCATCGCAGCAAATGAAAGAACTGGAGGGTACACCGGCTCGCCATCTATGAATTCAGCAATGTTAGCCAGTTGTCTCGGCCAGAACTTCGTGGCAAATAGACTGGTCACATTCCCTTGCCTCTTGTTGGAGGGAATGGTGACTCTCCCAGCCATTGATTCACTTATCCCCCACGCAGCAGTGGAGGAAAATAAGGAACATGCCTCACTAAAGCTAACCTTCGGGTTTGAGGATTGGAAAACTGAGCGAGGAGCCCCCTGATCAAACCCAAATTGACGACTACACCGATTGGGGTTGTAATGTTCGCTGGAATATCCCCACTCGGTGTAGGAAGGCAGATACCCCGGAGAAAGGAGAAGCACCACGGCTAACTGAGGATCTTCAATGTCTACCCCCACCTGTACCACCCTGGATTCGTCCTGAAAGAAATCACAAGTGTGAACAAAGGCGTCCTCTCCGTAAGGCCTCATAACAAAGTCCTCAAAACGATCAATTGAGGCGATCAGCTCTTTTCGGCTCTGCCTCTTGTGATAAATATAAGAGCGGGGGGGCAAAATGGTTTCCCCAGAAGGAGGACGGTTGGCCTTGGCCGCCACAACAGGAAAGCGCACGTAAAGAAAGCTGGTTAGAAGGATGCTGTTAGCAAAATTGGCCAGGTTATAACGGCCAAGGGATCGTTCCATATCGAACAACGTTCTGTCAAGCCAGGTGTAGAGGGACCCTAGGGCAATTGCAGCCAAAGGAAGTTTGATGCCCCGGGCCAAACGAAGGGATATGTTGATAAGGTCCCTTCGGGGCTGATCGTTTGGTTTTCCCGTCAAAAGAAAGCGGGACAGAATCACAAGGATGTAAGCAGGGAGCTCTAACGAAGTACCTTGGCCAGGGGCATCCGTTGAAATTGAAGAACTACCTTCACTAGAACCCTTGAAGAAATAATTAATCAGCGGAGTGAAGGTAGCTTTGTTTGAAGAACCGATGCAACTTCGGCATATTCGGTCCAACGCCAAACGGTCAGCAGTCTCTTCGGCGTCAAGAGGCTCATCGGTATAAGGCTCATGACCTGTTGCTTCGAGCCCCAGAAGCTCGCAGACATCTTCTAGGGTTATCGTGAACTCGCCCCACGCAGCAATAAATGTGTGAGTCGTCACGTTCCAACGAGAAACAAGAATGGGGAGAGCAGCATTATTTTTGGAGAGAGTAAACTCACCAAACCATTTGGCCCGTTGAAGGCCAATCTTACTCAAAATATCACCATAGGAACTCACCATGTGAGAGTTCCAAGCAGCAAAATGGGCAGGAGAACCACCTGGTGCTTCGAAGTCAATTTGGGACCATTGGAAGTCCCCTCGCTCCAGACGAAACCGGAGAGTCCCCTCTGGAGGAAGAAAGCCCCACTTCGAGGGTTCTTCGTCCTCGTCACCCAGCACTAAGGACTCAAACTTGCATTCAAAGTTGACAGTCTTGCAAGCAGCAGCAAAGCAATCATCTTCGCCAAAAATGGGAGAGCGACGATAAAACCTTAACTGATCACGACGGACAGCATCCAGGGCAGAGGCACTAGTAGTGGTGGCGACAGCAGTAGCAGGCGGCGCACTGGTTGAAGAGATGGTGGGATAACTTTGAGAAGCCATGACAGAGTGTTAGTGCAAACAAAAAACAACCTTGAGTCAGAGGAGCCTGAGCACGACAATGGCGGAAGAACAAACACAGGAGGTGGCGAAGAAGATGAGAGCAAGAAAAGGAAGGCACAAGCTTGAACAGCAATGGAGGTTTCAGATGCTCAACAATGGAAGCTCTCTCTCTCTAAAAGCGAAGGAAATTTGAAGAAGGTAGTGGCAAAGTAAGAGAAAGAAAGGTTTTAAGTGTTTGGGAGATTTGGCCGTTTAGTTTTTTAAGTTCGTCGTTTAAAGTTTCCCACCATTGCACGTGTGTAGCCGCCTGCAATCATTTCAAATGTACACGTGGCACTTCGGGAAGTGTTTTGACATGGAAAAGACAACGCTACGTCATTTAATGAAGTAACACCTGGGGAACTGCCATCAATTAATGAAGTGACACCTAGGGAACAGCCACCGTTACCTTCCTAAGCAAGATTGAGTTTTGGGCGCCAAGATTTTCTCTGACATATCCAATAAACCCCCCAACAAAGAAGGTGTCCCAACGGTTCAAAAAAGCCACGATGTCCCCTCGACAGAAGCTCAAACGTTGTTTAGTTATGACTCAGTTACATCGGGGAGAATTTTTCGCTTTTTCGAACATTACTGGGAGAATATTAGCAGGTCCTTCGGGAGAATTTCAGATATTCAAGCTGGAACGATTGCGGCTCAGCATTAGAAAAAAGCAGCAGGCCAGACAGAGAAGGTTCATCGGATTAAAAAGTTTTCGTGGAGGCACTTCTTGTTCCCACAACAAATCCCTCCACGAAGGGGCAAATGTAGAGGGGGCCTGAAGGTAATCCTGGGATTAGGGATAATCCACTAATTAGCAACAGTGTTCTGAGGATAAGCTCAAGCGTGGCAAACTCAAGCGTGGCATCTTGGTGAGGCAGCTCAGCGTGGCAACTCAAGCGTGACATCTGGGCGAGGCAGCTCAGCGTGGCAACTCATATATTAGCTTATTGTTTTAATCACATCGTACTTTCATTATTGATTTCTGTAAGCTCTAACGATTGTAATGACGTAACGATAATAACTAAAGGGTTTTGTATGAGGTCAAACGGTACTTGCGAGAGACCAGGCTTGGCAGGGCCTGGGAGAGCTTTCATGCTCTATCGAATGACCTCACTGTGGGAACTTTAGAGGGACCTGGTTTGGAGGATTGAGAAGTAAGGCACCGTTGGGGCTTGTCCTGACCACCTTAGATACACCTGGTAAAGCACCGAAGGACCCTGACCGTGGAACCTCAAGCGGAGCAGCTTGGAGTTCTATCGGGCATTAAGTTATGGACCAAACAACCCTATACTTAATGTCACATCTACTATGGGTGATGTCACTAGCCATCTAAACGTTTGTCAGACATACACTTGAGTAAACCGCTGTGGTATTTGGGGCTGTCAGGTAGTTGGTGAACCACCTCTGCGACAACAAACCCCTGACACACAGTGGATAGGCAAAAGGCATGTCTTGGCATTTAATGTTTATGACATGGAGACAACTAGTGCATCAGGCATTTTATGTTGTGACATAAAGTATGAGGGATGTCTTTCATACTCTTTAATGACTGAGTTGCCTCGGGGGTGGTGTGGGGGGCTATTTAAGGACCCCAACCACCTTTGAGGAGAGGATGATCTTTTTGGAGAATTAAGAAAAAGAATCATTGCAAACTAGAGAGTTCACTAACTCACCATTGTCATTTATTGCGAAGCTTTTAATATTTGACAGAGATTCTTGAGGGAGTTTGGTGTGTTGCTACCAGCCTATCAGGATGTATCTAGGGTGCTTATTTTCCCTCTCCCTCTAGCTAAGTCACTTCTAAAGTTCATTATTATTCCCTGAGTCATACACGAGAGGCTTTGTGAGTTTAAACTGAGTCCATCTTCATTGAGTTTTGTGTGTGTGTTTCCTATAATTAGTCTAGGGTGTTGGCTAATTTAACTCGTGGTTACCATACTCAATAGGGGTTACGCCTCCACATATATAATCTAAAGTACCCTCTTACACAATTTATGTTAGATTATATAAAAATGTGATGTATATATCCCCTACTCTTTATTGTTTAACAAAGTGTGATATCAATCCAACTACATCCCATATTGCATTGTAATTGATCATTCATTAAGCATTGCTGTAAATTAATTGATTCATTAATGTGTTTCCATGATTAAAAGAGACATTTGATTTCGAGCAGATGAAATTTATTCGAAAAGTTTACAACGATTTTAGTACCATATGATGGTCAGAGCATTTTCTTTAGCTCCAACTTTATGTTAGTGTTTGCTTGTCTCAATGATTTCAGTATCATAGGGTTCGTTACGATATGTTAGTTTGCTTTTGAAGTTTCATTGTCTTGTTTTAGTATGTATATCATATACTCGCTAATACCTCACTTGTGTGCTTTTATTAATTTTTAGCATTGCATGTCCCATGCTTATACTATGTGCTTTCATTAATTGCTTCATTATATTATAGGTATATAATCTCTATTGGTTGTTACTGTTATGTATAATATGTATAACAATTGTTGTTATACATATTATATAGAACATCATATTATATATAACATTATAGTATAATATGTATAATAATTTTGTGAATCGAATTTCTTCAATGTTTAAAATTGGTTTTGGTTGTATAGTGTTTGGGTGGTGTGTTAGTGTTCTTGAGTTGGTTAGTTATGGTTGATTGAGTCTTATTACTATTAGGTTTTGGTGTCTTTAGTAGTTGTTGTGATAGTTTTAGAGGGATATTATACTTTCTACGATATTTTCTAATGGTGTGAATGTATTATATTGTATAATATTGTATTATTTTTAACAATTACATATCTTTTATTGCTTATATCTCACTTGTGGTGGTTTACATACTTAGGCCAGAATGGACAGGTTTTGGATGAGCAAGGACAGATTATCAAAAGAATACATAAAAGGTGTTGATAATTTTCTTAGGGTTGCACAAAACGCCTCCTTGGATGAGAACTTCATACGATGCCCTTGTAATCAATGTGAGAATAGATTAAAAATGGGTGTTAAAGAAATCAGACAACATTTTTATAGTTCGGGTATCGATCTGAATTATACTGTATGGAAATGGCACGTAGAGGAGGAACATCATGAAACACTGTCGGATGTTAATACAGGCGATCCTATCTGTGACGATCTTAATATGGATACCATGGAGGATGTTGAATAGTTTATTGACATGGTGGAGGCTATAAAAGAAAACTTCACAGGAAATGCAGAAATTTTTCAGAAGTTTCTTTTAGATGCGGAGAAGCCATTGTATGAAAGATGTAAAAAGTATACAAAGTTATCCACTATTGTCAAGCTATTCAATCTTAAAGCGAAGAGTGGGATGTCCGATAAATGCTTTTCAAATATGTTGTCAATCATTGCCGACATGCTTCCGGATGATAATGTATTGCCTTCATCTAATAATGAGGCAAAACGTTGCTTATCGGTATTCAAAATGGACTTTTAGAAGATACACGCATGCCCTAATGACTGTATACTCTATAGAAAAGAGTATACAGAAGCTGTTGAATGCCCCACTTGTGGAACATCCAGGTTCAAACAGAAGAAGAATGTGAAAGAACAAAAAAGGGAAGAGGGGAAACAAGGTGTTCCTGTGAAAGTGTTATGGTACTTTTCACCCATTCTGATATTCAAAAGGAGGTTTCAATCTAAAGAGACCGCTGTAATACCCCGTATTTTTATGCTATATTAATTTGAGGATTTATTAAATTTAATGTGAATTAATTATTTAATAAAAATTAGGAAATTAATTATGTTATAATTATTAACGTGACGAGAGTTTGTAATAATGGGAAATTCATTGAATATTACTAATTAGCAAAGTAATATATAATATTGGTTATATTGAATGTCACGAGTGAATAAAATGACAATTTTGGAAATTTGAGTCGGGACGCGCCCGTGTCGCGTCGGGACTAAATATTGATAAATAACAATGAATATTTTATAAGTTGTTTCGTATGGTCGTTTTGAGTGCGCCAACACGTCCGGAAGGGTCGAGATAGTCAGAAAAGTTTACCCGGGGGTTTAGTTTGGGTCTCGGGGCATTTTTAGGCTTAATTAGTACCCCGGGAGGGCAGTTTGGACATTTTACATTTTTGGGTAATTAAACCCACGAAAATTCAAGGGGTATATCAGATGTCTAAGGTTTTCTTCTAGGGTTAGAACAACCAAAGACAAATGACGGCCATAGGAGAGGGAAGGAGAGGCTTTTCCAAGCAATCTAAGGCCAACGATTCACCCAGTTGCACCGCCACCACCACCAACGCGTAAATCGCGCGACGGGGAACGCAACCACACCAAAATCATCCGCAAACCAGAACGTCAAATATCCCAGGTAAGTGTTTATCTTGCTTATTTCGTTAATGCATCACTCATATTAGTCTAGGGATGATTAGGAAGAGTTTTGTGAAAGAAAACCCAAGAATTATGATAGGAATTCGCATGTAGTATTGATTTATATACTATTCTGGAAACCCTTTAACATATAGAGGATTAAACTACAAAATTATGATGTTTTAAGAGAAAAAAATTGTGGGAAAAAACAGATTAGAATCATGATTAAGAGATTTCTAGGGTTCTTGAGATTTACATGAATTGTGGGCTTGTTAATCCATGTTTAGTGACGAAAATTTACATGCTTTACGTAGGAAGTACATAATATGATGATATAATGTTAGTAGTACAAATTCTTGGACGATTGGGAATGAAAAATATGGAAATTATTGAGGTTAGAGGATGAAACCCGTAACTGCAAAACTGCAGAATTCGCCATACCTGCTTGATCGATCGATCGAGCCAAAAGCTTCGATCGATCGAGCACCTAACCTCGATCGATCGACCCCTCCTGGAAGACTAAAGTTACCCTTTTAAAACGGTTGAATTGATTTGAAATGAATAAAACTCCTTAGACATCCTTGTTAAAATAATTTGGGAGATAATGATGACCAGTAGGATTCATTAATGAATAAGGGACCTTTAATTTAAGGCGAAATCTATATTTTTGGGATATTTTACATAAGGGACAATGTGAGTATATATTAAAGGGGAGAGACATGTAAGAGAGTTACGTTGGAACATAAATGAATACCTACTGAATTGTACATTTGGAAGGATAGAGTCCATGAGGGTCGCGTAGTAAGTTGGAAAATCCTTCGAATTAAAGTTAGGAACGAACAATTATACGTGATGATAAATAATGAGAAATAAGAACAAATGTCGTAATTATGGAATTTGAGATGTACCTAAATTGTTATGGTGATAATACTATAGTTATATGACTGTGTATACATATACTATCTATGTGTGAAAATCGTGCCCGCGCTACTTGCTATCCCTGAGGTTTCCGCGCTGGGACAGTCTTATCTCGATGGGACCTTTATGGGGGATATTGACTTGTACCCTAGAAAATAGATATCCTTAGTACAGGCTATCGAATCGATAGTTCAGACGGTCCTATGAGACGTGGGGGCATGTGCTATCCTCTTAGAGACTTGGAATCTATGCTTCGCCTCAATATTGTTTTTGTATGTGTTAATGCAGTTCGAGAGTGATTCCAGACTTGTATTTCCCTTAGTACTAGAGATACGGGGATTGGATAGCAGAGTATGCACGCACCATAATTTTTATGTGGGGTGCTGTCAGTATATATATATTATACGAGTATTTAATATATATACATGGAATTCTGAAATTTGGAGCTACCTACTGTGTTAGGGTAAGTAAGAAATGAATCGTGATTTCAAATTGGAAATACTTGTTTTGAAAAGTATAATATGACACTGGGAAACTTTATTAATAAATAAAGTTAAAAATGAGAGCTTTGTTATTAAATAAAATTCTTCTTTTAAACAATTATATTGTTCGGTTTTAAAATCATACGAGTAACCTAAGATAAGTTAAACCATTGGGACATTCAGAGCAGTGCAAGATAAGTTAATTCGCTGGGAAGGTTAGTACGATAGGCGTGCACATTAGAAGAGAGGTGAGAATTTCTCAAGAGAGTGCCGCAGTAATATGTTGTTGCATTAGCCTGTAAACAATTTAAATACCTGCTAAACGAATTTTTAAATCATATACACTATCGGGCTCTGAACCGTTTCTATTTTCCTTTCTCTCTTGCATATATATATGTATATATTACAGGTGCCCAACCACAGGGGCGTCTTGCTTAGGATCTCTTGGAAGGAACGAGCTTCAGCTTAGGTGGGAGTTGCAGGCCACTTTCTTAGACGACTTCAGTTATTTGACTCCACTCCTAGCATACTCATTTAGTGGGGCATGTGTCGCCCTTTTCCATTATTTAGTTGTTTATTTTGGACATTGTGATTCAGTTATTTCTAGTATTGTCTCATTGGGATTTATTCAGTTTGGATGTTTTACTTTAAGTTTTAAATATTGGGATTCAATTGTTGAATGTTTAATTTATTTGGATTTTATGTTCCAGGATTGTTGTGGTGTGATTCGTTTACTATTGGATTGTAGTTAATAATTAAATCTTTGTTCTTAAAATAAAATTTGGAAAGTAATGTTAAAAAATGGTTTTGACACTTAACTTAATTAATTAGGGTGTTTAAATTGGAAAAGTTATTTTTACGACAGTGATGCTAAGAATGAACCAAATGTTCACCTTGATTTTAATTTAATAAAGGAGTGATCACCTGGTATTTAATTAGGCGGGGTGTCACAGGTGGTATCAGAGCATCAGGTTCTAGTGTCCTTAGGATCTGTACATTTTATTTCGCTTTCAGCTTAATATTTTTGCTATAGAGCCCTATTTTAGGATTGTTGTATTCATGCTTTTACGTTTACATCTTCAGCTATTTGAGATTCGATAATAACTATAGACCAATAAATTTCATCACGTTTCAGATGCCTCCGAGACGTGCACCAAAGGATAGGCATGCCCAGGCCGAGCAGCCAACAACTCCGGCACAGGGTACTATGAATGCTAATGAGATAGCCGCCATTGTTGCTCAGGCGGTGAATGCCGCGCTAGCGGTGGTTCAGCAGGATCCACCCCAGATTCAGGCAGTGGCGCTAGTACCTACACAGCTTCCATCTGCATGGGAGAGGGTTAGGGATGCCTTTCAGAAGGCGCATCCCCCTGAGTTCTCTGGTAGTTCAGACATCATCACAGTCAGCCAATGGAAGAAAGACATCCAGCGGCATCTTCGTATGTACGAGTGCACCAACGTGAAGAAACAGTTGTTGGCTTCCTTTAAGATGGTGGGAGCCACTTTATAGTGGTGGGAGTCCACCACCACCTTGGAGGAGAGGGACACGATCCCGATTCAGACGTTTTGGGAGCGATTTGACCGCAAGTACTTTCCACCCGCCGTGCAGACTGAGATGAGGTGGAAATTACTGAATTTGAAGCAGGAGAATTCTACCGTTGCTGAGTATGAGGAGGAGTTCACGAGACTTCTCACCATAGTTCCAGATGAGGCACCCACTGAGGGTAAGAAGATAATGTTATTTGTGGACGGGTTAGCTTGGAGGATCCGTCAGCATCTTATAGGAAATTTGTCTCTGAGTACTTTCACTGATGTACTCAATGCTGCGTTACTACATTGCCAGGATCACCGCTTCCATCTACAGGGAAGCAAGAGAGCAGGAGAGTCCATCCAGCAGGGTAGGACCGGGGGTAGTAGTGCTAGTGGAGCACCATCTCAAGGACAGACTCGTCAGCACGAGCAGAGTTCCCATCAGGGGGACCCTGCTAAGCGATTCTGTTCAGGTGATTCCAGGCAGGGATTTGGGGGTTTTAGGTAGGGCCAGCAGGGCCAGCCTAATCAGCAGGGCCAGCAAGGCCAACACCGACAGCAGCAGGGTCAGCAGCAGGGCCAACAGCGTTTTCACCAGGGCCAACATGGCCAGTGGCAGGGTGGTAACGGCCAGTAGGGCCGTGGTCAGCAGTGTCAGAGGGGAGGTAACTTCAAAGGACGATGTTTTGGGTGCGGTAAGCATGGCCTTAGGCGCCAGGATTGTCCAGAGGGAGAAAGGGACCCACAGTAGCAGGGTGCCCGCAATGAGCCACAGAGGCCACTTTTTCCCACCGCCCTCCCAGCCCCAGCTCATGTACCATCCCTACCAGCAGTTCCAGCAGCTCGAGTGCAGCAGGGGCAGTTACAATATGGGCGTGTATATAACGTCCACCAGGCAGCAGCTCCACAGGAACCACCCGCGGTTGAGGGTATGCTTCCTATCCATGGTACTATGGGTCAGGTTTTATTTGATACTGGGGTAACACATTGTTTTATAGCTACGCATTTTACGAAGGCCTTAGGGTTGTTAGCCACAGAAGAGAGCACAGTGACATGTGTAGACTCACCACTGGGGAGTGGGTTGCTTATTTTCTTTATATGCCGGGGAGTGGGGGTAGAGATTGGTAGCTTGTTATTACCTGCAGACATGTTAGTCTTAGATATGCATGAGCATGATGTTATTATCGGTATGGACTGGCTCGCAGCTTACAGAGCCATGATTGATTATTTCGGTGGGAGTATTATCTTTGCCATTCCGGGGCAAGAGATTTTTTAGTAGCGATGCCTCGCCCAGAGGGAGGCTCGACCGCTTATTTATATTATATAGAGGAGGATACCACTAAGGAGGTTGTGATTCCCTTAGATTCGATCCCAGTTGTTCATGAGTATATTGATGTATTCCACGAGATACCAGGCCTACCCATCAGTCACGAGATAGACTTTGTCATAGATTTATTGCCAGATACCAGACCTATAGCATGCGCTCCATACCATATGGCTCCAATGGAGATGCGAGAGTTACGAGATCAAATAGAGCAGCGGTTAGGTCAGGGTTTCATTCGCAGGAGTACCTCACCTTGGGGTGCTCCAGTCTTGTTTGTGAAGAAGAGGGATAGTTCACTTAGGTTATGTGTGGACTACCGGGAGTTGAACAAGGTCACGATACGGAATAAGTATCCATTGCCTCGAATCGATGATCTATTCGACTAGCTGAGGGGAGAAACTTTCTTTTTGAAGATAGATCTGAGGTCGGGGTACCATCAGCTACGTATTAGGGACCAGGATGTATCAAAGACTTATTTCTTAACGAGATATGGGTCTTATGAGTTCAGAGTGATGCCATTTGGCCTCACAAATTCTCCAGCCGTGTTCATGGACTTAATGAACCGAGTGTTGAGAGAGTTCTTAGATCAGTTTGTTATCGTCTTCATAGATGACATTTTGATATATTCACACTCCAAGGTGGAGCATGCCGAGCATTTAAGGAAGGTTCTTCAGACTCTACGAGAGCATCAGTTGTATGCTAAGTACGAGAAGTGCGGATTCTGGTTACGAGAGGTACAGTTCTTGGGCCATGTTGTTTCTGAGGAGGGGATAGCAGTCGACCCGAGTAAAGTGTCAGCGGTGAGGGAGTGGGGACAACCCACGACACCGACGAAAGTGCGTAGTTTCATGGGGTTAGGCGGATACTACAGGAGATTCATTCGGGGATTCTCCAAAATAGCGCGTCCACTGACGAATCTGACTTGCAAAGGGGTACTATATGTTTGGGACGATGCTTGTCAATTGTCTTTCGACGAGCTGAAAGACAAGCTTACTTCAGCACCAGTCCTTGCTTTACAAAAGCTGGGTGTGGAGTACCTGGTTTACACCGATGCCTCTTTATGGGGACTTGGGGGAGTACTCCAGCAGGAAGAGAAGGCTATAGCTTTTTCCTCCCACAAGCTTAAGACGCATGAGAAGAATTACCCCACCCACGACCTGGAGTTAGCAGCGGTCGTTTTTGCATTGAGGATATGGAGACACTACTTATTGGGGGAGAAATTCCGCTTGTTCACAGACCACAAGTCACTGCAGTACCTGTTCACTCAGTGAGAGCTGAATATGCGTCAGCGCAGATGGTTAGAGTTCGTGAAGAACTATCAGTTCGATATACAGTATCATCCGGGGAAGGACAACGTAGTTGCTGATGCGTTGAGTCGTAGACCGGTAGACGATGTAGCGGACATCTGGAAAGAAAAATGGAAGAAGTTAGGCCACCAGGATGCAGTAGCCCATTCCTTCATATCTGTTATGATAGTCACACCCGAGATTATTACGAGGGTGATACAGGCACAGACCACAGACCCGTTTTTCCAGGAGCAGATTGTACGACTTTTAGCCGAGGGTTCTGAGTCCTATTATGTTAGTTCTGATGGGGTTTTGAGGTTTAATGGGAGATTGGTGGTTCCAGAAGGAGCAGAATTACGTCATGCAGTGATGACCCAATCTCATGGGTCCTGATTTACAGTGCATCCTGGAGGGGATAAGAAGTACTAAGATATGAGGAGGCAATACTGGTGGAGTGGGATGAAGAAGGACATCATTGAGTTCGTGTCCAAGTGTTCTACCTGCCAGCTGGTAAAGGTGGACCATCAGAAACCGTCAGGATTGCTTCAGCCATTAGAAATACCCGCGTGGAAGTGGGAGAGTATTTCTATGGATTTTTATTACAGGGTTGCCTACATCACAGCGGGGTCACGACTCTATCTGGGTGATTGTAGACCGTTTGACTAAGGTGGCTCATTTTCTGCCGGTACGGACGGGTTATACCACGGGTCAGTATGCTCAGTTATTCATTGCTGAGATTGTCAGATTACATGGGGTGCCCCTGAATATTGTGTCAGATAGAGACAAGATTTCGTGTCGCGTTTCTGGGAAAGCTTTCAGGAGGCTATAGGTACTGAGTTGAGGTTGAGTTCAGCTTATCACCCACTGACAGATGGACAGACAAAGCGTACTAATCAGATGTTGGAGGATATGCTACGCATGTATGTTCTTGATTTTGGAGGAGGTTGGGAGCCACATCTTCCATTGGTAGAGTTTTCTTATAATAACTCTTATCAGTTCACTATTGGCATGGCTCCATTCGAAGCTTTGTACAACAGTCCTTGTTGTTCCCCAACTTGTTGGCTCGAGGTGGGGGATAACAAGTTGCTAGGACCCGAGGTGATTCAAGAAACCTCCACGAGGATTGAGATGATCAGGAGTCGCATTCGAGTAGCCCGGGACAGGCAGAAGAGCTACGCCGATGCAAAATGATTCTTTCGGGAGTTTAATGTGGGGGACCAAGTGTTACTACGTGTATCCCCTATGAAAGGAGTGCTGAGGTTCGGGAAGAAAGAGAAATTGGCCCCGAGGTACGTGGGACCATTACCCATTATCGAGAGAATTGGGCCGGTAGCATGCAGATTGGGACTTCCAGAGCATTTACATCGCATTCACGATGTATTCCCCATCTCGTCGTTGAGACGATATCTTCGGGATGATATGGCCCATAATCACATTGCGATAGATGAAATAGACTTATAGCCTGACAGCTCCTACGAGGAGAGACTGGTGGCTATCCTAGACTATAGTGAGAGGAGATTGAGGTCGAAGATAGTTCCACTTGTACGGGTCCAGTGGGAGCAACATAATGTGGAGGAATCCACTTGGGAGCGCGAGGCAGATATGCGCGAGAGATATCTGGATTTATTCTTACCAGGTACGCCTTATTTTTTTTCGAATTTCGGGATGAAATTCCGTTATTAGGGGGAAAGTATGTAATACCCCATATTTTTATGCTAAATTAATTTGGGGATTTATTAAATTTAATGTGAATTAATTATTTAATAAAAATCCGAAAATTAATTATGTTATAATTATTAACGTGACGAGAGTTAGTAATTATGAAAAATTTATTGAATATTACTAAAGAGAAAAGTAATATATAATATTGGCTATATTGAATGTCACGAGTGAATAAAATGATAATTTTGGAAATTTGAGTCGGGACGCGCCCGTGTCGCGTCGGGACTAAATATTGATAAATAAAAATTAATATTTTATAAGTTGTTTGTATGGTCATTTTGAGTGCGCCAACGCGTCCGGAAGGGTCAAGATAGTCAGAAAAGTGTATCCAGGGGTTTAGTTTGGGTCTCGGGGCGTTTTAGGCTTAATTAGTACTCCGGGAGGGCATTTTGGACATTTTATATTTTTGGGTAATTAAACCCACGAAAATTCAAGGGGTATATCAGATGTCTAAGGTTGTCTTCTAGGGTTAGAACAACCAAAGATAGGTGACGGCCATAGGAGAGGGAAGGAGAGGCTTTTCTAAGCAATCCAAGGCCAACGATTCACCTGGTTGCACCGCCACCACCACCAACGCGTAGATCGCACGACGGGGAACGTAACCACACCAAAATCATCCGCAAACTAGAATGTCAAAAATCCCAGGCAAGTGTTTATCTTGCTTATTTCGTTAATTCATCACTCATATTAGTTTAGGGATGATTAGGAGGAGTTTTGTGAAAGAAAACCCAAGAATTATGATAGGAATTCGCATGTAGTATTGATTTATATGCTATTCGGGAAACCCTTTAACATGTAGAGGATTAAACCACGAAATTATGATGTTTTAAGAGAATAAAATTCTGGGAAAAAAGATATTAGAATCATAAATTAGAGATTTCTATGGTTCTTGAGATTTACATGAATTGTGGGCTTGTTAATCCATGTTTAGTGATGAAAATTTACATGCTTTACGTAGGAAGCACATAATATGATGATATAATGTTAGTTGTACAAATTCTTGAACGATTGGGAATGAAAAATATGGAAATTGTTGAGGTTAGAGGATGAAACCCGTAACTGCAAAACTGCAGAATTCGTCATACCTGCTTGATCGATCGATCGAGCCAAAAGCTTCGATCGATCGAAGGTTCGATCGATCGAGCACCTAACCTCTATCAATCGACTCCTCCTGGCAGACTAAAGTTACCCTTTTAAAACTGTTGAATTTATCGAAATGAAGAAAACTCCTTAGACATCCTTGTTAAAATAATTTGGGAGATAATGATGACCAGTAGGATTCATTAATGAATAAGGGACCTTTAATTTAAGGCAAAATCTATATTTTTGGGATATTTTACATAAGAGACAATGTAAGTATATATTAAAGGGGAGAGACATGTAAGAGAGTTACGTTGGAACATAAATGAATACCTACTGAATTGTACATTTGGAAGGATAGAGTCCATGGGTGTCGCGTAGTAAGTTGGAAAATCCTTCGAATTAAAGTTAGGAATGAACAATTATACGTGATGATAAATAATGAGAAATAAGGACAAATGTCGTAATTATGGAATTTTAGATGTACCTAAATTGTTATGGTGATAATAGTATAGTTATATGACCGTGTATACATATACTATCTATGTGTGAAAATCGTGTCCGCGCTACTTGCTATCCCTGAGGTTACCGCGCTGGGACAGTCTTATCTCGATGGGACCTTTATGGGGGATATTGACTTGTACCCTAGAAGATAGATATCCTTGGTACAGGGTATCGAATCGATAGTTCAGACGGTCCTAAGAGACGTGGGGACATGTGCTATCCTCTTAGAGACTTGGAATTTATTCTTCGCCTCAATATTGTTTGTGTATATGTTAATGCAGTTTGAGAGTGATTCCAGACTTGTATTTCCCTTAGTACGAGAGATACGGGGATTGGATAGCAGAGTATGCACGCACCATAATTTTTATGTGGGGTGCTGTTAGTATATATATATTATACGAGTATTTAATATATATACATGGAATTCTGAAATTTGGAGCTACCTACTGTGTTAGGGTAAGTAAGAAATGAATCGTGATTTCAAATTGGAAATACTTGTTTTGAAAAGTATAATATGACAATGGGAAACTTTATTAATAAATAAAGTTAAAATGAGAGCTTTGTTATTAAATAAAACTCTTCTTTTAAATAATTATATTGTTCGGTTTTAAAATCTTACGAGTAACCTAAGATAAGTTAAACCATTGGGACATTCAGAGCAGTGCAAGATAAGTTAATCCGTTGGGAAGGTTAGTACGATAGGCGTGCACATTAAAAGAAAGGTGAGAATTTCTCAAGAGAGTTTCGCACTAATATGTTGTTGCATTGTCCTATAAACAATTTAAATACTTGCTAAACGAATTTTTAAATCATATACACTATCGGGCTCTGACCCGTTTCTATTTTCCTTTCTCTCTTGTATATATATATATGTATATATTACAGGTGCCCAACCACAAGGGCGTCTTGATTAGGATCCCTTGGAAGGAACTAGCTGCAGCTTAGGTGGGAGTTGTAGGCCACTTGCTTAGACGACTTCAGTTATTTGACTCCACTCCTAGCATACTCATTTAGTGGGGCATTTGTCGCCCTTTTCCATTATTTAGTTGTTTATTTTGGACATTGTGATTCAGTTATTTCTAGTATTGTCTCATTGGGATTTATTCAGTATGGATGTTTTACTTTAAGTTTTAAATATTGGGATTCAATTGTTGAATGTTTAAATTATTTGTATTTTATGTTCCCGGATTATTGTGGTGTGATTCGTTTACTATTGGATTGTATTTAATAATTAAATCTTTATTTTTAAAATAAAATTTGGAAAGTAATGTTAAGAAATGGTTTTGACACTTAGCTTAATTAATTGGGGTGTTTAAATTGCAAAAGTTATTTTTACGAATGTGATGATAAGAATGAACCAACTGTTCATCTTGATTTGAATTTAATAAAGGAGTGATCCCCCGGTATTTAATTAGGCGGGGTGTCACAACCGCTAAGTCTCTGACATGGCATGTAGATGATAGAATTGTTGATGGTTTGTTGCGTCACCCAGCAGACTCACCAACTTGGAAATTAGTTGATGAAAAGTGGCCCGATTTTGCAGCAAAACCAAGAAATCTTTGATTAGCACTATCATCGGAAGGGATTAATCCTTATAGTTCCCTTAGTAGTAGGTATAGTTGTTGGCCGGTCATGTTGAGCACATATAACTTTGAACCGGAATTTTGTATGAAAAGAAAGTTTACAATACTGACTGATATGCCCAAGTATAACCTCGGCCCAGGGACACCTACCTCGGTCGAGATGATGGCCGAAACATTGATCGACCCTATGAAGGCCAGGGGCCCGCGATATCATCCCTCGGCCAGACCTACCTCTGCCCAGGCCGACACTACCATTTACACTGCCAAGGGGCGCTGCGCGCATCACAGGCACCAACAACACTATGGGTATAGCAACCTCGGCCAAGGGTGGGCCGAGGTGAAAGGGAGCCGACCCTCAACTTGGAACCGGTTCAACCTCGGCTTGGGACGAGGTCACAAGAGGCCTTAGTAATCACCAGCATGGGACTATCCATACCTCGACCGAGGCCGACCTAACATAATGTCTCGGCTGATATCAGGTCGAGACTCCTTATGACACTTCTCGGATTGAACGAACATCAAGCCTTTACATCTCGGCCTCTCCCAGGACGAGGTCATTCACCAACATGACTGCCGAGCATCTGTTGACATTTGGATAAGGACACCTGGGCACAAATCAGTTGTAACAAGATTATTCTCCACATGTGGGAGAATATTTCATCATCATTGCTTACATGTGACAGTGACAGATGGCATTCCCACATTGGTGAGGATACCACACACATGCTCATTGCATGCATGGGGGGTACATTACGCCCCCTAGGCACTATATATAGGGGTCATCCCCTACCTTGCAAAAGGAATCCAGTTATTAAAACCCTAGCTAAAACTCTATCTAAAGATATAGTAGAGAGAGAGAGAGAGCTTGAGTGAATTGTATCCATGGCCATTAGTGCCTTCATTCAGTGATATTAGTTACACACTCACAGTGGACGTAGGCCAGATTGGCTGAACCACTCATATTCCGGTGTTGATTCCTCATATCCTCACCTCCTTCTCTTATCTCTTTATATACCTGTGCTGCCATTGTTATTCACATATTGAGCTTGGAAACACCTTACCTGGTGGTGCTGATTCTTAGCATCATCATTTTGGCGCCGTCTGTGGGAATCGAGAGGCTATCTCTTCCTCTCTTTCTGCTTTACCTCACTGGAGACTCTGGTGGTGAACCAGGAACCACCCCTTGTGTGGAGCTGTTTCACCATTAAAAGAGGTCCTTTAAGGTATTAAGCTCACTTGCTGTTCAAACTCTTTATTATTAACACATGGCACCAGAATTACCACCGCCTCTTCCGCCGCCCGGAGGTGGAGGGGCTAGCTCCAGTCAGGCTCCTCCCCAGTCCAAAATGGCGGAGGTGGCAGCAGCCTTGAAATCTTTGGCTGCAACACAACAAGCCATGAAGGAGCAATTTGTCCAGCTCAGCCAAACCATGATGATGAGGCCACCTGGAGTCTCACCGAACATGATAACTCCGGTGGCAGTTCAGCTTCATCCTGACGCCAGGGGACCACCCTAGGCGCCCATGAAGGAACAACCTGCACCTCAACGGAGGAGGGTCGTTGCTGACCCTAGGCGCTTGAGCCTGGGGAGGCAGGGAAACCCTTGCCCTGAGGACAGGTATGATGACCTAGAAGCTGAAGAGGCCCTGAAAGACTGCTGGGAGCCGTATGAGGTGTCAGATAACACCGTACGACATCTTAGGCAGAGCCAAGGATGTGTAGGCCGAAGAAGAGACGAGGCCCAATAAAGAGGGTCGGCCTTTGATAGTCAGAGTCAAGGATGTGTTGGCCGAAGAAGAGATGAGGCCCAACAGAGAGGGTCGGCCTTTAACAGGTTGAGCAGAGGGTCGGCCTTCGAAAGGCTGGGCCCAGTCAATGACCTGAGGCAGAGGCTATCGAGGTCAAGGAGCGCGGCAGGCTCTCAAAGAGGGAATAGGCAGGCTCGGACAGATCAAGGTCAACCCTTGGAGAGAAGAGCCAGGGAGCAGGAAGAGGTCAATAGTCAACGGGTCGTGGCTGGGGAACCCTCTGTCCATCATAGAGAGGTGGCAGGGGATAACCTCGGCCAAGTTGATGAGAGAAGACCCTAGAATGACTCCATCCAATGTCTCGAGGAGAAGATAGGGGACCTCATAAAGAGCAGGGACCCATTACAGAGGGGCTACTCGGAGGTCTCGCCGTTTGTAGCTAGGATAGTGGGGTTCCCAACCCCAGCTAAGTTCAAACCTCCTACAGTGACGCCTAAGTATGATGGCAGCACTAACCCAGTGCACCATATTGAGATGTATCAGTCGGCGGTAGATATTTACTCGATACCCGATGAGATGAAGTGCAGGGCCTTCTCAGGAACCTTGACAGGGGCAGCGCACAGCTGGTTCACCTCTCTTCTGAAGAACTCGATCGAGAACTTCAAAGGCCTAGCTGAGCAGTTCATCCACAACTTCTGCTTTGGGTTAAGACCTCAAAAGAAGACTACCCACCTCCTATATGTCAAACAGGCTAAGGGTGAAAGCCTAAGAGACTATATATCAAGATTTAACAAGGAGAAGTTGGAGGTAGAGGATTACGAAGAGAGCATAGCCATGACCGCCCTGATAGGAGGCCTCCAGAAGGGGAAGATATTGTGGAAGCTGGCGGAAGACCCCCCTAAGTCTATGGCAGAGCTATTGTCCACCGCAGGGAAAGTGATGAATGCGGAAGAGGCAATGGCCGCCAAATATGAGGAGGAGAACCGTGGTAGCACTGGGAGGTCCCAGGGAAAGAAAGAGGGGAAGAAAAGGTCAGCAGATGACAAGTTCGCTCATTACACTCCTCTGATTGTGAGCTGTGAGCACATCCCTAATGAGATCAAGACTGACCGAGCTCTGAGGTGGCCAGAGAAATTGAAGGCCCCACCACATAAGAGGAATAAAAACCTCTAGTGTGAGTTCCATCAGGATCACGGCCATGTCACAGATAGATACTTCGCTCTGAAGGATGAGATCGAGAAGATGCTAAAATCCGGGAAACTGAGAAAGTATGTGGATGGCAAGGCCCCAAAGGGTGGAAGAGAAGACCCTAGGAAGAGAAGAGATGATAGGTGTCGTGGCGATGTCCCGGCTAGAAGGCATGATGATTCAGAGGGTGATGATGGAGATGACCCAGATCTCCCACCTAAGGATGACAACACCCCAGTGAAGAGGGTAGGAACGATCTCCTTTGGTGTTAGCACCATATGTGGGGGATTCGCAGGAGGTGGCTCTGAGGTAGCCGATAGGAAAGCTCATGTAGGGGAGGCCAAGTCAGTGGTCAAACCTGAGGTTGTGAATCTAACGTCTTCTGACGCAGTGCAGAAGAGGAAGAAGGTGGACATGGACACCCTCGTAGTGGGGTTCTCCAGACTCGACTTCAAGGGCATCTTAGCCCCCCATGATGACCCTTTAGTCATAACAACAAGGGTTCATGGGTGCGATGTAGGGAGAATCCTCATAGATGGGGGAAGCTCAGCAGATGTGATGTTCTGTCCTTGTTTCAAGAGCTTGGGTCTTAGCAGGGCAAGGTTGGTGCCCTACCATCACCCATTGATAGGCTTCAGTGGTGAGAAGGTACACCCATTGGGCATGTATGAAATGGATGTACAAATGGGAGATGAGTGGCCTAAGAGGCTGACCAAGAAGATAAACTTTTTTGTTATGGACGAAAATGTCTTCTCGGCCTATAACCTCATCATCGGAAGAGTGGCCCTCAGAGAGTTTGAAGCCGTGCCGTCAACGGTCCACCAGATGCTAAAATTCCCGACTCCTTATGGGGTAGGGGAAGTGCAAGGGGACCAGACCACGGCGCGGGAGTGTTATTTCAACTCGGCCGAAGAGCGAGAGGCCCATAAGAGAGCAACCGCCACTTACAGCATTGACACTCTTGATCCCAGAGACGAAACAAAATTGAAGAAGGGCGAGGCCACGGAAGAGGTAAAATCCATCGTCCTCAATGAGGACGAGCCGGAAAAAACCATCCAGGTCAGCAAGGCCCTGGAGCAAGGGATCAAGGAAGAGCTGATAAACTTCCTCAGGAGGAGGCAGAGTGTCTTCGCATGGAGTCATGCAGATATATGCCTGGTATCGACCCTGAGATCATGACCCACAAGCGCAATGTAGACAGAGATGCTAGGCCTATTAAACAGAGGCGAAGAGTCTACTCCAGAGAGAAGTATGAGGTCATCCGGGAAGAGGTGAAAAAGTTGTAGGAGGCCGAGTTCATAAGAGAGGTTACTTATCCAGAGTGGCTCTCAAATGCAGTCATCGTGCCTAAGGCCAATGGAAAGTGGCGGATGTGTGTAGATTTCACAGACCTGAACAGGTCTTGCCCGAAAGACAGCTATCCCTTACCTAGGATAGACCAGATGGTGGATGCAATGGCAGGGCACGAGCTTATGAGTTTCATGGATGCTTATTCAGGTTATAACCAAATCTTCATGGATACCAAAGACTCTGAGAAGACAGCCTTCATTACTGACAAGGGGACGTACTGTTACAAGGTGATGCCCTTTGGTCTGAAAAATGAGGGGGCAACATATCAACGTCTTGTCAATAAGATGTTAGAGGAGCAGATAGGTAAGACCATGGAGGTGTATGTGGATGATATGCTAACGAAGAGCCTGATGTCATGGACTCGTACAGGATGACGCTCAACCCAGCAAAGTGTGTCTTCGGGGTAGGAACCGGGAAGTTCATGGGGTTCATCGTTAATCAAAGGGGGATTGAAGCAAACCTAGAGAAGATCAAGGCCTTGCTTGACATGAGGACTCCTAGGAGTATCAAGGATGTCCAGAGACTCAACGGAAGAGTGGCTGCCCTTAACAGGTTTATTTCCAGGGCAACGGACAAGTGCCTTCCGTTCTTTAAAGTTTTAAGAAAGGCCTTCCAGTGGGACGAAGAGTGTGAAAAATCTTTTGACCAACTCAAGTCTTACTTGGGATCTCCATTGTTGCTGTCTAGGCCCATCACGGGGGAGAGGTTTTTTGTGTATCTGGCAGTATCTGAGTCAGCCATCAGTGCAGCCATCATACGGGAAGAGGATGGAATTCAGAGGCATGTATACTTCAACAGTAAGGCCCTTCAAGGGTCTGAACAAAACTATCCCCGGATGGAGAAGTTGGCTTATGCCCTGATACACGCCTCAAGGAAGATGAAGCCTTACTTCCAAGCTCACTCCATGGTAGTCCTTACTGACTCCCCACTAAGGCAGGTTATGCACAAGCCTGAGAAGTCCAGAAGATTGATGACCTGGGCCATCGAGATGGGAGAATATGATCTTACCTACCAGCCTAGGACAACCATCAAAGGGCAGGCCCTCGCAGACTTTGTCGTATAGTTCACCTGGGAAGAGGCCGATAGAGGTTTGGAAGAGTCCGAGACAGAGAAAGGTTCAGAGGACGGAGAAGAGATGAACCGTAGTGTCTTCTGAAATTCGGAAGAGACTGCCCATAATGTATTCCGAGGCCGAGAAAAGGTTGTACCAGGAAAAACCCAGAGAAGAGTGGAAGAGAACGAAGAGGATCGGTACCTCTTCAAGAAGGGGGTTATGAGAGAAGGGTCGTTCTCATCCGATGCGGACGTGTGGAGCCTCTTCGTTGATGGCTCTTCTTATGATAATGGAAGCGGCGCGGGGCTAGTACTCTCGGCTCCAGATGGCGCCAATATTGAGTGCGCCTTGAGATTCAACTTCAAGGCCTCCAACAACGAGTCTGAGTATGAGGCCATGATAGCAGGTCTCTTATTAGCAACAACTCTTCGAGTAAAGCGACTCCTACTCCATAGCGACTCAAGGTTGGTTGTCAATAAAGTGTTGGGGGCATACGAGGCCAAGGATGAAAGGATGGCCAAATACCTAAAGAAAGTAAGAGGGTTGCTAGAGTATTTTGAAGAAGCAAAACTAAAAAGAGTACCCCGGTTGAGCAACAACCACGCTGATGCATTGGCAAGACTGGCCTCGGTAATGAAGACAAATTTGGGAAGGACCATTCCAATCGAGGTCTTAGGAAAAGCAAGCATCAAGGAAGATGAGGTATGTAGCCCTTGTCACAATGTGAACCTAGGAGACTCATGGATTGACCCGCTTGTCAGAGACCTAAGAGAGGGGGAGCTACCCGAGTCCAAGATGGAAAGAAGAAAGTTGAGATACAGGGCTGCAAAGTTCTCATTGGTAGGAGACGTCTTGTACAAAAAGGGATTTCTACTGCCTCTCCTCAGATATGTGCACCCTGCGGAAGTACCCCAGGTCTTAAGGGAGGTTCATGAGGGGTCTTGCTCTAGCCATATTGGGGGAAGAACCTTAGCCAAGAGGATCATCACTCAGGGGTACTCGTGGCCTACCTTGTCCAAGGACGCTACAGACTATGTGAAGAAGTGTGACAAATTTCAAAGGTTCGCCACTATCCCTCATCAACCTCATCATCCTATGACGTCGATCTCTTCTTCATGGCCATTTGCGGTATGGGGAATTGACTTAGTAGGACCTTTGCCAGGAGCTGTCAACAACTATAGATTCTTGATAGTTGCCATTGACTACTTTTCAAAATGGGTAGAGGCAGAGACGATGATAACCATTACAGAGCAGAAGACCTTCCAGTTCATCTGGAAGAACATCACATGTAGATATGGCCTCCCGAACACGCTCATCTCGGACAATGGGACCCAGTTCAAGAATGCCTCCTTGGAGAAGTATTGCCAAAGTGTGGGGATCAGACAGTTCTTCTCATCTCCTGGTCGACCTCAGGCAAATGGCCAGACTGAGGTCACAAACAGAACCATCTTGGATGGAATAAAGAAGAGGTTAGAAGACGCGAAGGGGAGATGGATAGAAGAGGTCTACGCTGTGCTATGGGATTACAGAACTACGGCAAGGACACCCACAGGAGAAACCCCATTCATGCTGGCACATGGCTCATAGGCAGTCATACCAACTGAGGTAGGACTACAAACTCATCGGATTCAGACCTACGACCCTGAGAGCAATGGGGAGAAGAGAAGGCTAGACCTGGATCTCATCGAAGAAAGAAGGGAAGACGCAGAGGTCAGAAAAGCATCCTACCAGCAGAGGGCAGCAAAATTCTACAACCAGAGGGTGAAGTCAAGACCCATTACAGTGGGAGACCTAGTTCTAAAGAAGACACTACAGAAGGCAAACAAGCTACACCCAAACTGGCATGGCCCCTACAAGGTGACGGAAGAGGTTGTGCCTGGCACTTACAGGCTATAAAACCTATAAGGAGAACCTTTCGCTAACCCGTAGAATACTGACCATCTCAAGAGATATTACATATGATGTATAGAATTTTATGAAAATGTACTATCTTACTAAGGGGAGGTTATTAATAAAGAACAGTTTCCATATCAAGTTCTTGTTTCGTTCTTTAGACCAGAAGTTTATTATGAGGCTAACCTCTTAGGTGATGACCTCAGACCCTCATAACATCACTCGGTGGTGACGAGGTCTGAGCTCAGACACCTGGGTTAGATGACCTCAGACCCTTAACATCATTAATTTGGTGATTATTATGAGGCTAACCTCTTAGGTGATGACCTCAGACCCTCATAACATCACTCGGTGGTGACGAGGTCTGAGCTCAGACACCTGGGTTAGATGACCTCAGACCCTTAATATCATTAATTTGGTGATTATTATGAGGCTAACCTCTTAGGTGATGACCTCGGACCCTCATAACATCACTCGGTGGTGACGAGGTCTGAGCTCAGACACCTGGGTTAGATGACCTCAGACTCCTAACATCATTAATTTGGTGACTAGTATGAGGCTAACCTCTTAGGTGATGACCTCAGACCCTCATAACATCACTCGGTGGTGACGAGGTCTGAGCTCAGACACCTGGGTTAGATGTCCTCAGACCCTTAACATCATTAATTTGGTGACACTTATTAGGAAGCTAACCTCTTAGGTGATGACCTCAGACCCTCATAACATCACTCGGTGGTGACAAGGTCTAAGCTCAGACACCTGGGTTAGATGACCTCAGACCCTTAACATCATTAATTTGGTGACACTTATTATGAGGCTAACCTCTTAGGTGATGACCTCAGACCCTCATAACATCGCTCGGTGGTGACGAAGTCTGAGCTCAGACACCTGGGTTAGATGACCTCAGACCCTTAACATCATTAATTTGGTGGTTATTATGAGGCTAACCTCTTAGGTGATGACCTCAGACCCTCATAACATCACTCGGTGGTGACGAGGTCTGATCTCAGACACCTTGGTTAGATGACCTCAGACCCTTAACATCATTAATTTGGTGACACATTATGAGGCTAACCTCTTAGGTGATGACCTCAGACCCTCACAACATCACTCGGTGGTGACGAGGTCTTAGCTCAGACACCTGGGTTAGACGACCTCAGACCCTTGACCATTAATTTGGTGATATTTATTATGAGGCTAACCTCTTAGCATTCAGAGGTCATATAGCATTCAGAGATCATATATCATTCAAAGACATTCAGAGGTCAAAATAAAGGAAGAGATTGGCATTCGGTAAAAATAAGAGATTACAAATATTCATTACAAAGCACTGAGGTTACAAATTACAAGCTCAGTTACAAGTCAAAAATTACAAATTACAACTTAAAGGTCTGAGGGGGGAGCATTGACAGTATCGACTGGGTTGACCTGATCAGCATTGGTCACCTCAGCCACATCATCAGCAGGGTCAGTCCCTCTGAGATCATTCCCTTCCAGAGTAGCAGTCTGACCAGGGGCATCAGCCTCGTCTTCCACCTCTTGAAGTGCCTGGGCAAACTGAGGGTCGGCGAAGCCGAGGCCCACAAAGTCGGAGGCCTTTATAGTGCCAACCTCCTTCTCTCTGACCTCGGCCCATTTGGTAGTGGCTTTGATACCTCTTTCGAGGTATTCAAAACCAAAACCTAGAAACTCCTCAGAGACTTTGTAGTCAGAAATTATTCTCTCTGAGGCATCTGCAAGGGCAGCCTTCACAGCCGCATTGACCTTCATCTGCAGAGCATCATCCTTATCCTTCAGGGCCTGGGCGTGGCTTTGGAAGAGCGCAGTGATATCTTTTTCCAAACCCTGAGCCTTATTTTCAGAGGTCTGGGCCTTATTCTCGGCATTCTGTAACTCTGACCTCAGATGGTCAACCTCGGCCTTCAGGGCGCTCTCGACCTTCTCAGCCTCCTGCCCCTTCTGAATGAGAGGCAATTTCCTTAAGGCCCAGTTAGATAGTTGGTACATGGCAGTCGCACCCTGCACATTAAATGAAGAGGTTAGGTGAGAGCAAAATCAGACATTGCACTTATAAAATTCTGATAAAGGAACAATTTATACCTGGACGACTCTGTGAAGGCCGAATTCAACCATCATAGGGGTTTCCATAGCCCTGTAAAAATGCTTGTCGGCCTCGGTCATCATGTTGTTAAGTGCGTCCATGGCCTGTCGGCTGTGTCCGACCACGCTATCGGTAAGTTTCAACTGGTCCAGACGGGCCGACAGGGTGTCGGCTGAGATGGGGATCGCAGCGTCTGAGGTCCTCTTTTGTCTTGAGGCCAGGACCTCAGGGGCCCTCTTCTTAGACTTAGATGTTGAGGGAGCTGGAGGAGGAGCGTTCAAACCAGTCCTCTTTGCAAGTCTAGCCAAACTCGGAGCTTCCATCTCTCACAATTCGTCCGGGACACCTGGAGGTCTCTCTACAAAAGTGAAAAGATAAGAGTCAGAAATCAAAGATAAATGATCAGAAGTTAGACTTGGAACAAAAAGAAAAATCCTTACCAAAGTCAACAAGGGGACTTCCACCTAGGCTCGTCCCTGAGAGAAACTGAGGGGTCAGCAAATGCTCGAACTTAACAAACAAGCCGTGTGCCCCTTGGTCTTGCAGGGCCTTCACCTTTTTGCCGTTCTGAAGACTTAGGCCAGGATCGGCCCTGGCAGACATGGAGACTTTTCCCCATATGATGGGTATCCTCGGCTCAAAAGTGGAAGAGGGAACAGATGAGCCAAATTTCCATAGCCCTGAGGCAAAAAAATACCGGGGTTTCCAATTGTGATTCGAGGTGTGAGGGACCTGAAGCATCTTCTTCTCAGGCCTCCGAGCCACGAAGTGATAGTAGTTCGGATGGTTTTTGGCTGAAGTAGGGACGTAACAACCAGCAACGACCTGAACTGGGAGGTCAGAGTGATGGACTGCCCTCCACAAGATGATGGATCCAATAATGACTTTCCAAGCATTGGGAGAAAGCTGCGAGGGGGCCAAAGTGATGAAGGAAAGAATGGACCTGATGACGGGGTGAATGGGTAGACGAAACCTTAACTTGAACATCTGCTCGTACAAGCAGATTTCTCCATCTTGGCCGTGGTAGGCCCTCTCTTCCCTCAGAGGTCTCCTTAATTTGATTGAGGGACTGATGGAGTATAAATATCTGAAGTGTAATAAATCCACCTCAGTGACTGTGCTCTCGTACTCGTACACCTCAGAGATGTCAACATCACTTTCAGCATCCTCATCATCGTTAAGCTCAACGTCGGCTGGAGCATACGTAGACGGGTGACCAGGGAACCTCTGAGCAAACTCGACCCCGGTAATAGCCGACAGAGGGATGGCATCTAGAATGGGTGGCATAGCCACACTTGGCACAACAAGTTCGACCTCTGTAGAAGAATTTGAGGTGCTTGAGCCATTCTGAGACGAGGCTCGGCTGGAGACCTCGGCCTGGTCAGGGGCCTGACCAGGCCGAGGTGTAAAATCCATGGCTTCCTGGAAAGAGTCCACAGACATGGGGTCTGAGGTAGAGGACTCAGACTCAGACATCGGCAAACGGTTGGCAGAGACGTCTATTTGATAAAAGTTCTCAGGAGGATCAGGATATACCACCTTCAGAGGTGGGGGAAAGATAGGTCTAATAGGGAACTCCTGAGACCTACGAGCTTCTTCCTGAGCTCTCTCTATTTGCCTAATTTTTTCTAAGGTCTTGTCTCTGAGAGAGGGGAAGTCCTCAAGAAGTTGGTACAAGGGTCTGAGCATCAGAGGACGACCCAAAACCTTGGACGACCCTAAACTTGGGAAATCTCTAAAGCTACAAACACGTATGGCTTGTAAAATATAGAAGGCTAAAGATCAAACTAAGAAGTTTTCAAGAAAACCTAACTCGCCGGAAAACTCAAGGAACCGCCGAAAAACTCAAGGAACCACCGGAAAGCTCAAAATCTCGCTGGAAAATTCAAACCAAATGCCAAAAATAAAGTAAATGGAAAAGGATAAGTACCTGGAGATGAATTGATGGATGAAGCGAAGAATAACTCATAAGAAACTCGATGAAATCCTCTACAGAAAGAATGATTGAGTGAAGAAGCTTTAGAGAGAAGAAACTTGCAGAAGCTGTGTACGCGGGAAATAAAAGTGGAAGAAGAAAAAGAAAGGAAGGGTTAACCCCTTAAATACTTGGTCACACTTCCCAAGGCCCATCATTTCCTTGGAAAACCCAAGGGACAACTGACAGCGCACACAAGCCAAGTGGGAACGCCTTAGCCTGGGACAGGTGTCATGCAGGTGTTAGCCTGGGGACGAGCAGGCCTCGGAGGTGAAGCAATCCCCTAGCCACTTGCTCTCGCCTGTGACTAAGGGATGGGGGGTGATTGATATGCCCAAGTATAACCTCGTCCCAGGGACACCTACCTCGGCCGAGATGATGGCCGAAACATTGATCGACCCTATGAAGGCCAGGGGCCCGCGATATCATCCCTCGGCCAGACCTACCTCGGCCCAGGCCGACACTACCATTTACACTGCCAAGGGGCGCTGCGCGCATCATAGGCACCAACATCACTATGGGTATGGCAACCTCGGCCAAGGGTGGGCCGAGGTGACAGGGAGCCGACCCTCAACTTGGAACAGGTTCAACCTCGGCTTGGGACGAGGTCACAAGAGGCCTTAGTAATCACCAGCATGGGACTATCCATACCTCAGCCGGGGCCGACCTAACATAATGTCTTGGCTGATATCAGGCCGAGACTCCTTATGACACTTCTCGGATTGAACGGACATCAAGCCTTTACAGCTCGGCCTCTCCCAGGACGAGGTCATTCACCAACATGACTGCCGAGCATCTGTTGACATTTGGATAAGGACACCTGGGCACAAATCAGTTGTAACAAGATTATTCTCCACATGTGGGAGAATATTTCATCATCATTGCTTACATGTGACAGTGACAGATGGCATTCCCACATTGGTGAGGATACCACACACATGCTCATTGCATGCATGGGGGGTACATTACGCCCCCTAGGCATTATATATAGGGGTCATCCCCTACCTTGCAAAAGGAATCCAGTTATTAAAACCCTAGCTAAAACTCTGTCTAAAGATATAGTAGAGAGAGAGAGAGAGCTTGAGTGAATTGTATCCATGGCCATTAGTGCCTTCATTCAGTGATATTACTCACACACTCACAGTGGACGTAGGCCAGATTGGCTGAACCACTCATATTCCGGTGTTAATTCCTCATATCCTCACCTCTTTCTCTTATCTCTTTATATACATGTGCTGCCATTGTTATTCACATATTGATCTTGGAAAACACCTTACCTGGTGGTGCTGATTCTTAGTATCATCACTGACTATGTTGATATCGGGTCCAAAATAGCCGGGAAATAATATAGATGGTTATTTGGCTCCGTTAATAGAAGATCATAATACCTTGTGGCATGAAGGAGTTAAAGCGTACGACGCCTTTAGAAAAGAAGCTTTTACTTTTAGGGCAATACTATTGTGGACAATTAATGATTTCCAGCCTATGGATATTTATCTGGAAGTGTTGTTCAAGTCTATAATGCTTGTCTAATATGTAGTGAAAAAACGTATTCCATCATATTACAACACTGTGGAAAGTGCGTTTATATGGGACATAGGAGATACCTTCCACAAAACCATCCATTTCGAAGACAAAAAATGGCTTTTAATGGTGAGCAAGAGTTCCAAGCCTCCCTTGAACCTTTAAGCGGCGAACAAATATTGATAAAAGTTGGGAGACTTAAGGTTGCATGGGTAAAGAAGGCAAAAAAGGTGAGGGCGGTTAATTTGAAGAAATCATTAAAGCGTAAGAAACTGAGGAGGGTAGCTAATGAGGTTGAAAAAGGTGGTCCTAGTAACAATAGGGTTGAAATTTTTTGGAAGAAGAGATCGATATTTTTTGAACTTCCTTATTGGAAGGATTTGCCTATTCGACATAACTTAGATGTCATGCACATTGAAACGAATGTCTGTGATAGTATCATTGGAACCTTGCTTAATATTTCAGGAAAAATAAAAGACGGGGTGAAGTGTCGCCTCGACCTTGAAAAAATGGGCTTAAGAAGTGAGTTAGCACCGCAGGTTAATGAAAAAAGGACATGCCTACCTCCAGCATGTTATACGTTATCGAGAGAGGAAAGAAAAATTTTCTGCCGAACTTTGCATGACCTTAAGGTCCCGAATGGGTACTCTTCTAATTTTAGAAGCCATGTCTCTATGGAAGATTTGAAATTGTATGGCTTGAAGTCTCATGATTGCCATATTCTAATGCAACAACTTCTTCCCATTGCAATTCAATCGGTGTTGCCAAAACATGTGAGATATGCGATCATGAGAGTATGTTTTTTCTTCAATGCCCTTTGTGCCAAAGTAGTGGACTTGCAAAAACTAAAAGAAATTCAGAATGAAATTGTGATCACATTTTGTTTGCTGGAAAAATACTTTCCACCAACCTTCTTTGACATTATGGTGCATTTGATGGTGCATCTTGTGAGGGAGGTCGAACTTTGCGGTCCTGTTTTCTTTCGATGGATGTACCCAATTGAAACGTTAGGTCAATTTACTTTACTATCATGTATTAATATAAGTAAATAAGTGTATCTATTTAGTTTTCTTTTTAATGTGTTAGGTACATGAAAGTATTAAAGGGTTATGTGAGAAATCGTAATCGCCCAGAAGGTTGTATTGCTCAATGTTACATAGCAAAAGAAGCTATTGAGTTTTGTTTTGAGTTTTTATCGGAATTATATTCAATTGGAATTTCGACAAGGAAGGATGATGATAAACCGATAGGAGGTTCGGATGTCGTTGAAGTTGATCGCATGTCCTTGGAGAAGGAACATCTTCATGTGTTACATAACACGAATGATGTTCAACCTTATATAGAGTATGACTTTCCTAACTTCCCATTAATATGAAGTTAGTTCCTCACATACTTATCTCTATATATATTAATAACTAATGTTGCGTTACTCATTAATACCATGTTAGGGAGCATGAACAGTACTTGAAAGAAACCCATCCTCGAAAAGGGAAAAATAAGAAGTGGCTTAAAGAGGAGCATAACCGCACGTTTATCCATTAGTTAAGTAAAAGGGTATGATTTAGGGACATGTTGACTTAACCACTACTTTAATTTTCATTCGATTTTACCAATTTTTTAGTTTTCTTTTAAACAATGCCACTGTTTTTTTATTTATTAGTTGCAAATCTTAGTGAAAAACGATTTCGAAGTCTAATACCAACTATTGGAAAATAGTGGTAGAGTGTAAAGTAAAACTAAATAGTTGGTAAGGTCTAATATTAAAAACTAAAGTGGGAATAAAGACGAAATATCCCTTTACTTTAATATGTTAATTTGAATTTTGTTTTGTAAGTAACTAAAATTTTTATATTAATAGGTTTCTCTCGAAGAAGAACTCCCAAACAACAATATCTCAGATGACTTAAAATGGATTGCTCGTGGACCTCGTCGAGACGTCATTAAAGTTCACGGATATGTCATTAACGGTGTTCGTTACCTAACAAAGGATTGCGATGATGCACGAATAACCCAAAATAGTGGAGTGAGCCTAGTTGCTAAGACGTTGCAGATAGCTAGTGCAAAGGACAACAATCATGTTCGTACTGATATGGTTTTCTACGGTATCATAAGGGAGATATGGATACTTGACTATTTTTCAATTCAGATTCCTTTATTCAAGTGTGATTGGGTTGACAACAAAAACGGAATTAACATAGACGAGCTTGGTTTTACATCTGTCGATCTTGATAGAGTTGGTCATAAATCCGATTCTTTCATCTTAGCCTCTCAAGCGAAACAAGTTTTCTATGTTCTGAACCAAATGAATCCTAAATATTCAATTGTATTGTCAACTCCTCAAAGGGATTACTATGATAAATATGATGAAGATGATCTCAATGATGGATGTCTCGCGGATGATATCTGCACTATAGTTTTGCCAACTATGGAATCCTTTGACGTGGTTGAGGAATGTTCCGAAACTTATATGCGTGAAGATTATGAGGGGACATGGATAGATAATACACCAACATAATTGTTTTAGACGATGTGATGATGCTTAATGTTTGAATTATTCTTTATTAATAGTTATAGTTGCATAAAATGTTAGCTTGTTTGGTGACGTTGTCCAACTTTTTAGTTTTTTGTGTGGAACCTACAACAGTTGATTATTGGAAATTGAATGTATGGGATATGGGTTATGTGACATTTGTTCTAGACTATGGATTATTATTTTCTGCTTAATATTTTGACAATTGTGCTCTTGTATATTTTAATTAACATAGGATAAAATGGTGAATTTTAATTTGTGGTACATTTTAATAATTGTATTGTTTGAGTATTTACGACTTGTATTGATGACATATATATTATTGCTCTTTTTTGTGTTTCAACATTTCGATTGCTTTAACTTGAAATGGAAGACATTGATCTCGAACCCGTGGATAAACCTTCACAATATAGTAGTAAAGGTAGAGGTGCGGCGAAGCTAAAGCTATTGACTAAAATAAAGAGCAGTGAAGAACGAATAAGAGTTTTATATAATAATCTTGGGCAACCAATAAGTACTAGCAAAAAAGAATTATCAAGTTATGGGGGTTTGATGGTGAAGTGCTTTCTGCCGATAACTTATCCAAGTTGGCCTAAAGTGCCAATCAAATTGAAGAGTGATTTAAGGGAGGCAATAAGGGTATATATATATATATATATATATATATATATATATATATATATATATATATATATATATATATTGCAAAGAATGTGCAGAAATAAATCTCCTCAAAGAAAGAATTCACGGGATTTGGATAGGATGTGGTACAAAAGGATTCTAGAAAAAAATACCTTATGAAAATATTCCTTCCTTTTGTAAATATTGTAAGAAAAAGGGCCATCACGAAGAAAAATGTATGATTAAGTATCCTAATAACCAAAATCCCCTAAAAAATTCACAAAAATTCAAGACACAGGGATGACAGTAACAGCAAACCCTATTTCTAATTCCAAGAATCAGGAAGATCCTGGAGTGAACCTATAAGTTCCAAATAATTCAGTTACTTCAATTACTAATAGTGGAAGTAAAGAAAACCATATTTAGATGACATTTTGAATGATTGAATCTACTTCATTGTAGGCTGAATTAATCACCGAAGGAAGTAATGATGTTCTTACTATGACATTGGGTACTCCCGAACACTCGGGTCGTGTTCGGGGGTTGGGATTCGGAGTTGTTCCCACAAGGTACTTCAATCTTCCAAAGCGTGGTTTCAAGAGACATATTACTGAGTTAGAATCTGAATTAAGAGAAGCGAAGAAAAGATTAAAAGATATGGAAGCCCAGTTGAAGTTAAGAAATGAGCCGGTTGCCACAGCCCCAACAGTCGCACCCCGAGCTGAGAAAGTTTCTTCATATATGCGTGAAAGTGAAAACATAAAGCGTTCAAGTTCGGGTGGAAAAATTGCAACACAATCACTTTCTTCAAAGATATAATGACACAAAGATAATTATACAAACACGTACCATTAAGGTTTTGTGATTTTTATTGTAATTGCAATTTATTTTTATGTTTCTTTGGCATAGTTCAAAGATAGTGGTGTAACACATAGTGAAAAGTTACTACCTCAATCAGTAGCTGCTGTGAAAAGTAAGAAACCTTCTTCGATAGCTAGTGATAAAAGTACGAAACAAGCGTCTTCTTCAAAGGTAATGGGATCACATTTCTCGTTGGTGATAACTTTGTAGTTTTACTTGGTTAGATTAGTATGGTATTGAATTTTATGTAGTTTTACTAGGTTGGGGCCAATAAATTGATCGATTTTAATACATTGCTAAATTTTTATGTGATTATTTTTCGTAATTTAGGTTAGAGAATGTAGGTTGGCTATTGGCAATAAAACTAACATCGTTGCCAAGGGGATCGTATTAGATAGGAATGGACCAAACGAGAATATTCATAATATAGCGTTGGGAGGAAACAATGTTCGCGTTTCCATTTCTAAAGTTATTTCTTCTAGTGCCATCCTCCTGATACCTGTTCCAAGTGAAATGTATTTTGTGAAAGAGGCTATTGGGTCATATGTTGCTTGGCCCAAAGAGTTAGTGTTGTTGGGATTTGAGGTAAACAATTGGTTCTTATGTTTATCTATAGGTTTATGTTTGTGCTATGAATGACATTGCTTTCTGACATTTCACATGATTCAATGTAGAATGAAATGGAAGTTGGGAAAAAATTAGGCCATGAGAAAGAGAAGGATATCTTCGGTGAAAGTAGATGTGATATAGTAAACAAGAATATTGATTGCGATTTGATAACCGCCTTGATCCATAACTTATTTATAATGAAGACGAATCAAATAACGATTCCACTAGAGAAAGAGATATTTGGAGAAGATAAGGGTCAATGCTATATTTTTAAGAACGATTTGTTGGACTTTTGTGCATTGAAGCCTTTAGATGTAACGTGCATTGTTTCATACATGAGGTATAACTTGATTTAATCGTGTTATTTAAAATGCGTAGTGACTAATTTAGTTACTTACTTTTACAGGTTCTTGTATGATAAGTTTCAGTGCTCCCAAGAAGAGTTTCAATTCTTCAATCCCGAGTCTTTCAATGGTACAAAAAAATTTGGTTTAACTCGACTTATTGAAAAAAGGTTGGGGAATGCAAAAAAAAAGTCAGATTTGTTTCATTCCTTACAATCTCGAAGATATGTAAGTAGTTAAATTAAATTTTTCCACATGAATAAACAAATCTTTATTATATATTATACTATATAATTATGACAAAATTCGTTTTACAGGTTCCATTGGGTATTGATTGTCATTGATTTGTCCATAAGAACTATTTATTGGTTGGATTCATTGAATACGGTACCGAGTGACAAAGATAAGATGTATGTCACTACGTGAGTATAATATAATTTTAAATTTTGTTTGACATGCATTATGAGTACATTATTATTGCGATCTCCTAATACACGTCTTTGAATTCTCTTTACATGTAGTGGGATTAACACATTGAACATCGATGGGAAAAGGCATAACGCATCATGGAGTTGTATTAAGGTAAATTTATCATATAGTTGCTGTTATATAACATGTATAGCTAACATACAGTTTTCTATTGAAGATATATAAGTCCTTGCACTAACTTTCAAATATCCCATCATTGGCGAAGTTATCACATGGTAGACCTCCTCTAAAAGTGATTCGAAAAATCTTTCTCTCTTTCTCCCTAAAGGCTTCTTAGTCTATAGGTGTTCTTAATGGGAAACACATTCTTATAGGACTATATTATGAAGAGGATTTCATTAATAATTTATGGTTGAGAGACCAATGGTTCATTGATAAATAACCAATGAAAACATTTAATTAGTCCCCAAACATCAAAGTCGATGAAGAGATTCCTATTGTTCCAGTTTGAACAAGATTTATAAATCTTCCTATCCACTTATTCATAACATCCTCTATTTATTCAATCGCTAATATCCGTATCTAGTAAAGATCAAAGAACCATATCTAAAGCCCTGGGGGGTCATTGTACCCTTTAGGCCACAGAGTATTATCTAAACCCTTTAGGCGTGACACATTATTAAGCTTACAACAACAATTGAGCAAATATTCATCGTAGAAGAATCTAAGATCGCGGATGTTACAAGGCAAGACTCTAGCAAACCTCAAAGTCCATGACAACAATCAAGTCTAGCAGTAAACTAAGTGCATAAGATAACAAAAGCTGAAACTATAAGCAATTAAGCTACAATTCAATTAATGTTACGAAGTAGCATCCTTTTCAAATATCTCCATCTTCGTCCAGTCTTGTCTCAGTCTCGTCGTCCTTTAAAGAAGTAGCTATTGTGTCCTCTTCCATTTGTTTCCTATCCAGTTTTGCAACCTCTTTCATAGGGAGTTTCGAATGGTACCTTAATAAGCGCACTCCATTTGAATATGACAAACAAATTGAATATCTGGATCAACTATTTACTCTCTCTGCACTTTTTTGTATTCCTTGACAAACAAATTGGTTATCTCTTGTTTGTGTGACATAAGCTATTAAAGCAGGGTTATCTCTTGTTCAACTTTGGGTGCGGCGTACCTCTGGGAAATGTCAATCCTCATTCTTTCTTCTTCTTTATACAATAGTTGGCGATGAATTCGATACTTTTAGTTAATGTGATCATCAACCCTAAGCCTTTAATCCCTTTTAGTCATTTTTACTGGGGAGATAAGATATCTAGTTGTCCAAATTACGGGTTATTATGTCTAACAACCGATAGAGGTGGATCTCCCACTATTTTCCAAAGAGTTAATTAAGAACATGTTTGAAGTAGAGGGTGAAAGGGGCCTATTATTAGTTCCTGAATCTATGAGAGAAAATAGACGTGCCTTAGAGATCAAACCTCCCCACTGGATGACTAAATTAGTACCGCAAGGGTGATATGATCGGCTTATTGGAGGGCCTCATCTTATTTATGTTCACATTCTACTGGATGATCTATTTTCTCTATAATAGGAGTAAGGATCCTTGGCTCTTTTGAGAGAATGAACTCCATGACTATGAAAGTTCGAGATACAATAGTTAGTTTATAAGAAGTGTATGGCCATGACGAATAATGTCATGTCATCAATGGTGGTCATAGTTTCAGCAATGATTTTTATGACAGGTGATGACATGTATAAGGGGTTGCTGTTTAAAAGTGTGAGTGTGTACTCATTCTCGGTTTGGGATGATTGGGGACTATTAAGGTGGATAGGTTAATGTTTGGGGTGGGAGTGTTTAATGAGGCTCCGAGCGCCAACGATGTCTTGAAAATCTGCATATATGCAGATATATGCAAGCATATATGCAGATATATGCATATGTGCAATCATATATGCATATATATGCATAGGAATCAAGAATGGTGGACTCACTTATATGCTGCATATATGCTGCGTATATGCAATCATATCTGCATATATATGCATAGGAATCAAGAATTGGTGGACTTGCTTCCCCATTGGTGAAGAGCAATAAGAAGGAGATGGCGCCTGCTCATTCGCTTCCATCCGGTTCAGGGAGAACAGAACTCATTGTCAATGGAATGGATGGGTAGTTCGGGTCTGGGGAGGCGTAATCGAGAGATCGATATGCTGTAACAGCATATAAAACAGTAACAGCATAACAGTATATATAAAATAGTAACAGATATATATGTAACAGATATATATATGTAACCGATATATATGTAACAGTAACAGCATATATATAAAACAATAACAGCATATATATATATATGTTGTTACTGTTTTATATATATGTTGTTATCGTTTTATATATATGCTATTACATATATATCTGTTACATATATATTTGTTACTGTTTTATATATATATATCTGTTACATATATATCTGTTACTATTATATATACACAACAACATATATATAACTATACTGATATATATTTATGTTGTTACTGTTTATGCTGTTACAATAGCATATATATAAAACAGTAACATCATAAATATATATCAGTATAGTTATATATATGTTGTTGTATATATAACAGTAACAGATATATATATATATATATATATATATATATATATACACACACACACACTAGGGTATGCCCGTGCCTAAAGGCACGATGCTAATTTTTGAAAGTATAGGTCGATAGGATCATACGTCGTATTTAGTTAACAATAGATTAGCACTTTTTAGAGTTATATGATGTGTGACGTCATTTTCATTAATGTTATGTATTATCGTTTTACTCGTGTTTTCATATATCATCATGTTAAATTGTGTCAAAACTGTTTACCGTGATAGTCGTGTCATAAAAACCATGTTCTGTCCATTTGTTCCAAAACATAACATTGACACCCCAAAATAAATTGTGAGATTTTTCATTTAACATAACATTTACCTATATTGTGTGTTCCTCAAGTTCGTTTTGTTCAACCAAGAACCAAAAGTGGGGAAAAAGATTTTGATACTCATATATACTAACTCATGTAAAAATATATTACACGACAAAAATCCTAATATAATACAACACCGACCCAGTGGTCAAAACTTTGTAATGTGTTAATTAAGAAAATCATATAATAAGAAATAAGTAAAAGAGTGGTTCACCATTGCAACACAACATGTAAACCTTGAGCCAAACTTGCAAGTTGACAAAACTCAACCTTAATATGGGTTCAAATGATCTAAGATCTATGATCTAACTTCTTATTACGAATCGATTAAGGAGGAGATTTACAAATGCATGCCAACTGTACACAACTAATGATCATAAGTAAAAGTGGCATTATAAGGCATCAAAAAGAGGGTTCCAGCTTTAAATAGATAAACATAGAACTGGTCCATTTGGAGATGAGCATATGTTGAATCAAGTCGAGTACTTGAATGTATCTGGGCTCTCCTCGTCTCTTTCCAAGTACTCCTGGGTGATCTGATCTTCAATGGGCTTCGTAATTACTTTCAAATCAGGCTTGAACATATGGCTTAACTTCTCAACGCACTCCAAAATCAACTACTGCTGACCCATGACTCTCTGACTCTTAATGATGCGCACAATTGTGTCAGTAAACTTGAAATTAAACTCAAAATCACCCGTCGCACTCCAAAACTTCGAACTCTTACCCGTTATCCCCATACGTCAAAGGAACTGGCTCATTGGTCAATTGTTGAACCCACGTAGAAACTCACCTCTGGTCACTGTTCTCTTCTCCCAGATCACCCCACAGAGCAGACCTATAAGTTGTTGTCTCTCAAGGATGCTTACTGATTTTCTGCAGTGGCAGGTACTGTAGGAGCACAACGTCCGTCTCTGGATCAACGGGTTTCTTACCAAAAGTTTTTTTTAGAAATCAAGGGACTTGATTTTTTTAGATCACGGGAACTGCTTTTCTAAGATCTGATTTTATGGTTAATTCTTGGTATGGTGTATAGTATGGCGTAGACCCTTAAAACGTCCTCCCCATCACTGCTGTCCAGCCCTCCATCGACCCTAGTCCCCTCGCCTCTGTCTCCTGACTCATCATAGGATCCTCGCCGCTGGTCAAACCAACCCCCACCGAGGCCCTCCTACCTCATCAACGGCTCGCAACATTGTGATACTTCATGAAGCAGGTCCCGGGGTCCTTCACTGCTGTCCACCCCCTTTATCTGCCTTGTTACTTATTGCAACTGTAAGATGGCTTTAACTGTGAACAGAAGAGACAAATAATAAAATAATCTATTGAATAAAACCACATAAAAATCAAAGAGTAATTTCCTAGAAATCAGTACTTTTATAAGTTGTCTCTATGTAAGAAATTTTGAAATTTCCATCGCCCAACAGCCTTTGAATACCTTGTATTGGTAGCTTGAGTTTCCAATGAGGTTTCCAGAGGCCATTTATCATGCTAACCACTGACTTCGAATTTGATTCAATCGATATGTTATTAAACCCAAAATTGATACAGAAAGAAAGACCTTAAAATGTAAGAGGAGCTTAAGCTTGTTATGCATCGTCCATGCTAAAATCAATTGAAAATGCCCATATGAAATGATCATTATAGTCTCTTATAACCACCACCAACAGCATTATAGTCTCTAATAACCACCCATATGAAATGAGCATTTTAGTTTATAATTGTTTAATGTTCATCATTTATCTTACTGCTCCAAACTACTATGGCTAATTGTCTGTGCGTGTACCATTCGAACAATCGTATCCGTATATTTTCATAAAAGGAAAACATGTCTTATGGTTATGAAAGAAATGAAAAACACGTGACTTTGGAGTAGTATGACAAAAATTCGGTGACTATTCTAGTAGACATGAACCCTCTAACTTGATCAGTGTCACTGACCGGTGCAATATAACCCACCCTGCTCATGTGAAATCAGTTAGTTAGAGATGATGTAATGTATTATACAAAGCATGACCAAAATCCAAAGAAATGCTAACTTATACAATTGTTTATGTAAATCAATAAGAATAATAGTCTGATGGATCTCGTAGTAATTGAAAATTATTATATAACACTACCTATAAACGAAACTTTACCTTACGAATCCGTTATCCTCATTGTTGGGGCCTGGTTTAAAGAGGGAATATGTCATCTCCACCTTTGGTTACTGTGTACGAACAGATGCTCTGTAGCGAGATATCAGTGGCCACTGCCTAGGACCGATAACCTAAAAAAGAAAATGCAGAAACAAAATGTAGTGAACATTTAACATAAATATTAAAAAAACTTAACATAACTGTTAAAAATTAAACCAACTCAACAGTTAAAAATTAAACCAATTTAACTATTAGAAAAAACTTAACATTTAACATAACTGTTTAAAAAAAACTTGTTTAAAATGAAACTAACATTAAATTGATGCCGTCGATGACTTCAACAACACAACATATATACCTCAATCAAAAATGGCCCTGATAACTTCAACAAATCTAACACTGAAATAAATAAGATTTCCATTCTCTTACATCCATTATAAAAAAATGAACACTAATTGCAGAATGAAAAGAAAATGAAAACTACCTGTAGGCACAAATACATTGGAATTAATGAAGGATGAATGATTTTGAACCCAAGAAGTACATGATTTTTGAGATCTGCAAAACAAAACATTAAGACCACATAATAAAAAAATCAAATATCCAACAGAGAGAGAGGGTTTTTGTTTTGGGAACCAAGTCTTGATGTAAACCAAACTGATCTAATTGATATTGAATCGATTTGGGTTTGGGCACCAGAAATTAGTAGATTCGAAATCAATTAGTAGATCTGAAATTAGTAGATCAAAATGGATTCAAACCTAAACAATATGGATGCAAACCAAAACAATAGATCTGAAATTAGTAGATCATCAAAATGGATTCAAACCTAAACAATATGGATGCAAGCCAAAATAATATGGATTCAAACAAACCAAATCAATTTCAGATATACTAATATTGAATCAAAATCCTATGGAAATTCGATGGAAATACCTTAACATGTAAGGTGGAGGGTGGAGTGGAGGTGGTTGGTGGTTAGGGAAGTGCGAAGTGGAGGTGGTTGGTGGTTAGGGCAGTGCGGAGTGGAGACAATTTTTTGTTGGGACAAATGTGCGAAGGTGTAGGGGTTGGGCACCTTTGAGGTGGAGGTGGAGGGGGAGTTTTGTAGCAGATAAGGGGGTTGCGGAGGGGGAAGGGGCGGGGGAGGGGAGTGATTTTCCAGGGGCGGGGGAGGGGGCTGTGTAGGGGGGCGGGGGAGGGGGAGAAGATGAGGGAGAGATAGAGGGAGAAGGAGCTGTTATGTGTGTATATATATATATATATATATATATATATATATATATATATATATATATATATCCAAGAGTATATATATATATATAACTGTTATATATATATATAACAGCATATATATAACTATCAATGCTTCAATCAGTAATCAGCTTAATTTTTAGACTCAACAACTCACATATCTTTAATGATACAATATCCAAGAGTTTTTTTTTGTAAGGAAAAGACAAATGTTCAATTTTGCTTTCATAGAGAATGAGGTAGTTGGCATATGGCCATGTGAATTTGGAATTTTGAAATTTAGTTTTTGAGTACAATGATTTTCAGCTAGATGGATGAGGTGCACTTGATAGTTTTGTTGTTGGAGTAGTTTATATTTTTTGAATAGGGTGGATAGTCCTATAAAGAGAGAAAATTATGCCCAAAATTATTATAGTTTTTACAATTACTTGTGTTGTATAAAAAATATTGTAGACTTGTACTCTTTTATTATTTGTTCAGTAATAATGTTTTGTGTTAACTAGTGCCCAATGCAAGGAAATGGTACTCTTTATTGCGAATATTTTGTGTTGAAGTTCATGAAGTACTTCATGGAGGATCCTTCCATACCTTTTGAAACAAAGGTATGTTACCAATGTTCTCTTTTTGTCCTATTATATAAAATATTATTTAGTTATTAACTATTATATACCGTAATAATAAATTCAATTCTATCTTCAATTTTTTAGATGAGAAGATTGTCCGATAAAGTGACATACACGTTAAATGAACTAAATGAAGTTCAAATGGAGTTCATTGAGTTCATTATGGATTATATATCTTAGGTATTTTCGAGTAATTGTATTTTGTTATGTTGTAATGACAATGTGTTGAGATGATTGTGTTTTGATGAAAACTATGTAGATTATATTTGATTGCAGGGTTACTCATTCTGGGTTGGATAGCGTCGAGAACAAATTGGATCGAATATTACGTTCGACAACGTCCTAGCTTGAGTATTATTTTGGATTGTGGTTCTTATGATGTAATTCGCAATGCTAGTTTTTGGATATTGTGATGTATCATCACTATTTTTAGGATATTATCACGTAAATAACTAGATGTTAGCTAGTTTTTGAATATGATGTAACTTCACATCAATTTGATTCTAAATATCTTTATGTATATCAAGTTAGTGATATTTATGACCTTGGTTATTATCTATTTACAATGGTTGATTTGACTTCAAATAATAGTTGTTTATTGATGGATTAATGATTTTTTTTTAATTTTTTATATTAACATTTATGGAAGTTTTGAAAAAACTCTCACAAAATATTAAAACTGACATAAATGTGATTTTATTTATGTCAGTTTTTTATGAAAAAGTGATTAAAAACATGTTGAATGTCGTAGTTTTTATGCTTGTTCTTAAAAATTGAGATAAATGTGATCTTATTTATGTCAGTTTTACGAACATTTATGTCAGGACTTTATATGTCAGTTTTGAAAATTTCTAAAACTGACATAAATGGTCATTTATGTCAGTTTTTGACTGACATAAATGACCATTTTTCTTGTAGTGAATATATCCTTCTTTAAGGGTGGATCATTTGGTACACAAATCTTGTTTTTATAACACAACGATTCATCATTCTTAATTTCAAATTCACTCTCTTTAACCTCTAAGACATCTTGTTTCTTCTTCTCAAGGAATGGATCACTGACCTGCAAATTTCTTATGCGTTCTGCCAATAAAGGTTTCACTATGACATGTGCTAATAAGCCTCCCCTTTTTGAAAAACTTAATTTAATGCCCATCGATGCCAAGTTAAGGATATTTCCGACACGTGCAGATTGTATGCAACCTAGAATCCCCGATGATTTTCGACTCAAAGCATCTGCTACTACATTGGCCTTTCCTGGATGATGATGAATGGTACAGTCATAGTCTTTAATCAGCTCTATCCAACGCCTCTGCCTCAAATTCAAGTCTCTCTGTGTAAATAAATATTTCAAACTTTTATGGTCAGTGAAAATTTCACACGTCTCTCCATATAAATGATGTCTCCATAATTTCAAGGCAAAAACAATAGCTACAAGCTCTAAATCGTGTGTAGGATAATTATGTTCATGCGTCTTCAACTGTCTAGATGCATAAGAAATTACCTTTACACGTTGCATGAAAACACAACCCAGACCCTGATGTGAAGCGTCAGTATAAATCACAAAACCTTCTCCACTGGATGGAACAGTGAGAACTAGAGTTGATACTAGCCTATTTTTCAACTTTTCAAAGCTGTGCTGACATTCATCCCTCCACACAAATTTCACTTCCTTTCGGGTCAATTTAGTCAACGGCAAGGCTATAGATGAAAACCCCTTTATGAATTTTCTATAATATCCAGCCAATCCTAGGAAACTCCTTATCTTCGTTACATTCCTCGGTCTCTCCCATTGCACAATTGCCTCCACATTCTTAGGGTCAACATAAATTCCATCCCCCGAAACAGAATGCCCCAGAAATACTACCTGATTTAACCAAAACTCACATTTGCTAAACTTAGAGAATAATTTACTATCTCGCAAAACTTGCAATACAACTCTTAGATGCTTCTCATGTTCCTCTTGGCTAGATGAGTATATCAAAACATCATCGATAAAGACAATCACAAACGAATCTATGAAAGGATGAAATACCCGATTCATTAAATCTATAAAAACTGCAGGAGCATTTGTTAACCCAAATGGCATTACCAAAAATTCATAATGACCATAGCGAGAGCCTATCTTAGAAATGTCACAATCTCTCACCCTTAGTTGATGATAACCCGATCTCAAATCAATTTTTGAAAACACTTTAGCACCCTATAATTGATCAAACAAATCATCAATACGAGGCAATGGATATTTATTTCTAATAGCCACCTTGTTCAACTGTCGATAATCAATGCAGAGTCGCATGGTGCCATCTTTCTTCTTCACAAATAATACTGGAGCGCCCCATGGTGATACACTTGGTTGAATAAAACCTCTATCTAGAAAATCTTGCAGTTGAACCTTTAACTCCTTTAGTTCCACAGGTTCCATTCTATATGAAGAAATAGAAACTGGAGTTGTACCAGGCACTAAATCGATAGTAAACTCTACCTCTCTGCTAGGTGTCAATCTTGGTAATTCATCTGGGAACACATCTGCAAAATCGTTAACGACTGGGATATCTTCTAATTTTTGCAATTCCCTGTTTGTATCCACAATATATGCTAAAAAGCCTTGACAACCCTTATTTAATAATTTCCTCGCCCGAAGGGTAGAAATAAGACAGTTCGGAACCACATTTCTTTCCCCAATAAATTTGAATTCTTCCTCCCCCGGCATATTAAATGTAACCTCCTTACGAAAACAGTCAATTGATGCATGGTAGGAAGATAACCAGTCCATACCCAAGATAATATCAAAATCTCGAATATCTAGTGGAATTAAATCAATGGTCAACTCCCTCTCCCCCACATACAATACACAATTTTTATACACATGCTCCACTAACATCACATCCCCCATAGCTGTAGATATATATAAACCACAATACAGATAAGAACATGGTCTACCCAAATGCATGGTAAATGACAGTGATACAAATGAATGAGTAGAACCAAGATCAATAAGCACGTAAGAATGTTTGTTCATGACAGAAAATGTACCTATCACCACCTCTGGAGTATCCTGAGCATCCTGTAAAGTCATAGCAAATATCCTTCCTGAAGGCCTGGATCCACTAGTCTTTCCTCTACCTCCTCCTCTCCCTATGCCTCTAGGTGATGAGCCTCGACTAGTAGTAGCTGATTGAATCCCTCACAGTAGCATAGGACAGTTCTTTTTGGTATGACCTATTTGATGACAGTGATAACACTCTACCCCCTTTAACTTGGGACAATCTCGAGTGATATGGCCCTCAGCTTTGCAGAAATAGCATGTAAGAGGCTTAGACTACCCACTATCATTATCTTGTTGTCTATTCTGTTGGCCCATCGATCCTGTACCACTAAAACTTCTTGGTGTCCTATTCTGAACATAATTTCCAGTCCCTCTACCGCGCTGAAATCTTTGACTCTCCTGTTTTGAGTATTCTATATGGACTTCCTTTTGCTGATATGGATCAAATATACTCCTCTTTCCCCTTTATTCCCTATTCCTTATTGCATCGTTAACATCTCCTTCAACCATCATAGCTTTGTTAACTAAAGAAGTATAATCTACCATTTCAAGTGCAGTGAGTCTAGACTTGATAACCAAATTTAACCCATCCTGAAATCTGGTGCATTTGTCCTCCTCATTGTGCAAGAATCGTAATGAAAATCGAGACAAAGATATAAATTTAGTTTCATACTCCCTGACCGACATATTCCCCTGAGTCAATGATAAAAATTCTCTCTCTCTTTGCTTCCGATACATGCGAGGAAAATACTTTTCATATAAGACTTTAATAAAGGAATCCCAAGTAATTACCTCACCTCCCTCCGGAGTTTGCAATAAATGTTTTGAAGACTCCCACCAATATTTAGCTTTGCCCTCTAACATGAAAGTAGCCAAAATTACCTTCTGCGCGCCAGACACATTCATCACCCCGAAGATAGTTTCAGTATCTCTAACCCAAGCCTCAACTTCTAAAGGATCTACAGAACCTGAGAATTCTCGGGGGTTCAATTTGATAAACTTCGCATACAAAGTATTCTTCTCCTCTCGTTGTATTTCCCTTTCTCTTCTGGCCAAAGTCGGCTCCTCCAAGTAGTTGGCTTGTTGTTCTGCTATTTGTGTCATAAACATGTTTTGTTGTTCTGCCATTAAAGTCATGGCACGAGCCATTTTCAGCATGTCTGTAAGTTGTTCAGGAGCCCCCTCTACATTATTTGAATTTTGTTGGTTTACTGTATTTAAAGACTCCTCATCTACCCTCTCATGAACATTTTCTCCTTCTATAGCTTACTATCTGTCATAAACCACAATTATAGAAACAAGAATACAACATTTATTTCTAACATAATGGTTAGTATTTCACACAAATTAATATAAATGACCCACACAACGCTATTTCTTCCACTGCCGTATCTAAACTCTCTAACCCCAGAATATTAAAACCTAAAGCTCTGATACCAAGTCGTCACCCCCAAACACCATTTGGATATAATTAACTAAATAGTTTACAAACCACAATTATAATTTATTTATTATTTTAGTAATACATATTGAAACAACTTCAAGGTTAAAATGCGGAATACTAAAACTCCAATCATTTTAAGGAGACATAATTTCAACAGAACTCACATATCATTTAAATTAATTACAACTATTATAGTGTAGAAAACAAACTAACAAGACCCTACTTCTATTTACTCAACCTCCTAGACCTGGTAGTGACAGCTGGAAAACTTGAAAATGTAAACATATAAAACCATGAGTTTAAAAACTCAGTGAATGTACTACAGCTATCTATAGTAAAATTACTATATTAACATATCAACATATAAATATATACATCTCTGTGCCAAATTAGTCCATATACATATTCGGAGTTAATAAACCCCACATCTCCTACACGTAGGCAATAATCATATCCATAGGTTTTAATAACCTAACATCTCCTGAATTGCATAGCAACTCAACATATCTTGGCTTTTAATAAGCCATAACATCTCAACACCTCATGACTTTTAATAAGCCATATCATGTCAATATATAATACATACACATCATATCACAAATCAACTCAGTAAGTACACTCACCTTGTGTTGTCAACTACGTATTCACGTTTCCCTCAGGTGGAGCTGAACTTGGTAGATTTGACCTTACACCTGTTAATCCAACTAAATCGGTACTAAAAATCAATCATAAGTATTATCTTAATATAATTATGTAACTTTAAATGAGTACATAACCACAATATGATTATACTCAAGTCATATTCCATGAAACATATGTAAAGATGAAACAATGGTATATATGTTGATAAGGTCATAAACATTCAACCCTAGAAACTACCTTGTAAGGAATTTATAACTAAACTCAAGTAAACATAAAAGTATACTTCTAAATATATATACACATGAAACATGTACTCAAAATACCCTTGGGAAGGAGCAGATAAAAATATTCTTTCATGGGATATCCAGTATGGCCTGAAATTATTGTCCTCCATACTTAACCTTACCATATTCATTAATTGCAAACATACAGGTGTCCAACCTTATCAATATCAAAACATATATGAATATAATTTCCAGCACAAGTGACGGTGTAATTTTCCAAGCTCCCTAGGGAAATTTATGACTATTTCTTTACAACACAAGAAATCTTCCCTACAAGCTCCTCTATTGTTTCTTCAACTTCCAAGAATTTTCATAATTTTTCTCCAGTATAACTTCACATGATTTTCAACAAAATTTCATTACACATACTTAAGAGTACAGAATTAAAGTTTCATAATATTTGGACTTCATTTGTTATCTCAAAAGCTTGACCAAACTCAGGGCATACCGAAATGAAATATACAAACAACAACTATATACCAAATTGCAACCATCACTAAGACCTAACCATAAGGAGTTAAATTCTAATTTTGGGATATGATATGAATATATGTGTCTATTTTCATATCCAATTGGAATTTCTGAATTCCAGTAAGCACACAAAGAGACATACAAGTTTGAATACAAAGGGTTTCAATACAAAGCAATATGACCTATAACACCACTTATCTCACATATGAACCAATACATATTATCACAAAGGAGGATGAGGTTTTAATCAATATTTCACAATTTATATACTTTGAAATAAGTATAATACAAGATTACAACAATATTAACATATAATTTTACATTGGAAATACCTTAAGGACTTTGTTGGAAATTTTTCCTAGCTTTTCCTTATAATCTTTCTTCCTTAACTTCTACTTCCTCTTTCCTTAAGCTTAAATCTCTCAAAACTGAACCTAAGGTTATATTTTCTGAAGAAATAAGCTAAAGGGGAAGTTTTAAGTCGGCCAAGACTGCCTCCCAATCCATCCAATCAAATTAAAACATTTGGTTTAATAAAAGACAATTTACCACTTACGGGAATTGACAGATTTGCCCCTTGTTCGTAATTTTGGCCTAACTTCTTAATCAAACATCCGTTTAATGCAAATTTTGTTGTGTTACCACCCTAACTCACATGTATACAACTATGCAGTTTTCACCTCAAGTCAATTGTAATGTTATAAGGGTCAAAACTAGTCTTAAACATGAACATTTCTATCGAAAATAACCAAATCTCGTGTTCGTAAATAATTCGACATTGTGACACCCTGACTAATTAAATACCGGGTAGTTACTCCTTTATTCAAATTAATACAAAATGTCAAGTTGGTTCAGTTTATAGCATCACTGTTGAAAATATTTTTTTATAATTACTAGCCACCTAATATTTAAAAAGTGAGTTGTCAATTTTAATTACATCCGATTAACATGACAATCCATTTAAATTATAAAATATTGATACCACAACCACATTACAATCGCAAATAAATAATGATGTAATAAACTAAATCTGGAGGAATACACCTCATAACAATCCAAATACTAAAATGAACAAATAAAAGCCTGAATCATTAATTTAATTACAACCCAAAATATAAAATAAAAACTGAGTAAATAAGATGTCTCTAAAAGAAATGGCGCGACATGCCCTACAGATGAGTGAATCTGAAATAGAGTCAACATAGAAAGTGGAGGCGTCTACTATCGAGGTCCTGTAACTTCCACAACAGCTACAGCACGTCACAGGAATAGAACTCCTATGCTTGGTGTCCTTGTGGCTGGGCACCTAAAAAGGTTTTTTACAAAAATAGATTTGAAAGCAAATGGGTCAGAGACCGATTGTGAAAACAGTTTAAAATACAACAAGCGGTTTAATATAATTAAACAGTGAATATAAAGTACATGATAGTGCGTGCACTCACATGAGTTCCTCACCTCTCAACTAATTGTGCACTCCTATCGTACCCGTACCCGTTCTAGATATTCTCATAACTAACTAGTCCAATACACAATCTAACATTACTATACGATTCACGATTTATTATCCGGAATCTTAATTTAAATAGAGAATTTTACTTTTCTTCTTAGTTCCCAATATTAGTAGTGCTAGTCACGAGCGATTTCCATTTTTAACTCTACTAAAATGTTACTATTTCTCACACTTACATTTATTCATGACCATTCATTTCAATTAGCAGTATATTATTCTCATCATAAATACACAATACTATCACCCTGAGTCTGAGCTGTGGTGCACCCATACTCCGCTATCCAATCCCGGTACATCACGTACATAAGGACCACGTATTCCGAATCTCTCAGGAATCGTTTTTAATAAACAACAATCACACAAAATGGAGGCGAACATAGTTCACATCACATGGGTCACACACATACCTACGCTCCCATGATCAACATACTTATTAACTTCTCAATAAGACCTTCTCTGACCTATGTCCTCGAGGTACCAATCTAAATCCTCCCCGTAGGCACACAAAGACTAGATGACCCTGATCAAACGCCGACCTCCCGTGATAGAAAGTATGGTAGGTATGTTATACATAACTAACTACATATACCAAGCATTCACACATCTTCGGTATCGCATAATATTAATAGAGGTATATTTCTTTCCTATACCGTCATTTCATGTTACACGTTTACAAGTCCACGATTTATATACATTAAAGTTAACAACTCTCCTCACGTCGAAGTTTTTAGATATTTATATCATAACCCATAAACATCATTCGGTTTACTACAAAACTCTAAGTTTTAATCCTTAACGTACTTCTAATCTCACAACTATATCCACAAATCAACAAGGGAAGGATTACAGTCAATTATATAAGTCTTTTGAAGGTTCGAAATAAAATCGGGCCTAAAAGGCCATTCTGTCAACTCGTTCGAATGAGGTCGTTCGACCGAATGGCTTCGAACGAACTACCAACTCATTAGAATTCTCGTTCGAACAAGGACGTTCGAACGACCTGGGCAGGTCTTCTAACGAGATTGCAGAATACGTCCAGAAAATTCCTAATTCATTTTTCTCACTATTTATCTTCTCTAAACTCATCCTAAGATCATCCCAATAGCATTTTAATGTTCTTAAAATTCTCTAAATCCTCTTAGGCTGTTTCTTAACATATTTTTGTGGTCAAATCCTCCTAAACAACATGTAATTATCATTAATCCCCAAATTTTACCCCAAACCCTATGAACATGAACCCAGAATTTTATTGTGACCAATTACTCATCATAAATCCATTTTTAAATCATCATATTTAAGTTTTTGGATACTAAGTTCATCCATAGTCATTCTACATGCAAACCCTATCCCAAATTTAGAGTTTCTCCAATAATTTCATTAGTTTTTCTCAAAACATTCAAGACAAAATAGTTCCTACACTAAACATGGAAGAAATATTTAATGCACTTAAAAACAGCAAATCACTTGCCTTAGATTCATTTTCCAGATTTGTTGTCGTTGATTCTAGGCAGAATTTCCTTTCTTTCGGTAACAAATCCTTCCAGATTTGTGGTGGTGATGAGTGGTTGTTTTCGTTTGGCTCTTGTAACCTTTCTCCAACTTTTCTCAAAACTCCCGTATCCCACTCTCTTATATTTTACTGGTAATGGCCTTAGTGTCCCCTTTAAGATTATAAATATAAACTCTAATTTTCTTGGGTTTTAATTCCCTTATTTTTCAAATTACCAAACTACCCTTCTAGGTAGCCAGTTTGGCCTAAAAGTGCCCCGGGACCCAAACTAAACCCCCGACTAGTGTTTTCTAACTATTTCGACCCTTCCAGACACGTTGGCGCACTCAAAATGACCATTCAGTTAATAAAAATATAATTCACTTTTTAATTTAAATAATTTCATTCCTGACGCGACTGACACGCGCATCCCAACTAAGTTTCCCAACTTGTCGCATTTTGGTCTCGCGACAATTTAAATATATTCAATACTCATGGAATATTCAATTTTAACATCATAATCAAATACTAACTCACATATCGCTAGTATTTATATCTGGATTAATTACCCATTAATTCTCATTTTATTTAATTAATCCCTTAAATAAAAAATTAATAAAATTACGGGGTATTACATACTTCCCCCCGAATAACAGAATTTCATCCCGAAATTCGAAAGTAAAGAGTACCTGGTAAAAATAACTCTGGATAATGCTCGCGCATCTCATCCTCGTGCTCCCATGTGGACTCATCGGCATTATGATGCCACCACTGAAAACGTACTAGTGGTACTATCTTTGAACTCAGTTTTCGCTCGCTTTGGTCCAAAATAGCAATCAGCCTCTCCTCGTAGGAATTATCAGGCTGAAGATCGATGTACTCTAAAGCAATGTGGGTATGGGCCAAATCGTCCCTAAGATATTTCCTTAGCGAGGAAATATGGAACACATCATGAATCCTATGCAAGTGCTCCGGTAACCCGAGTCTATACGCAACTGGTTCAATCCGCTCGATGATAGGAAATGGCCCCACATATCTTGGTGATAGTTTCCCCTTCTTCCCAAAACGCATTATCCCCTTCATAGGAAATACTCTGAGTAACACCTGTTCCCCGACCTTGAATTATCTGAAGAACCTCTTAGCATCAGCATAGCTCTTCTGTCGGTCCTGAGCTACCCGAATACGGCTCCGTATCATCTCTATCCTTGTCGAAGTGTCGTGAATCACTTTCGGCCCAAGGAGTTTGTTATCCCCCACCTCTAACCAGCATGCTGGGGAACGACAAGTTCTACCATACAACGCCTCAAATGGAGCCATTCCAATGGTGAACTGGTAGGAGTTATTATAAGCAAACTCCACCAGTGGAAGGTACTTCTCCCAACCACCTCCAAAATGTAGGATGCACATACGCAACATGTCCTCCAACATCTGATTAGTCCTCTCTGTTTGCCCATCAGTCTGCGGGTGATATGTCGTACACAGCCGCAACTCTGTACCCATGGGCTCCTGGAAACTCTCCTAAAATCGTGAAATAAATGTCTTGTCTCGGTCAGACACGATAGTTAGAGGCACCCCGTGAAGTCTCACTATCTCTGCAATGAAAATCTGGGCATACTGTCCCGTAGTGTAATCTGTCCTTACGGGTAGAAAATGAGCACCTTTGGTCAACCGGTCCACAATTAACCATATGGAGTCGTGCCCCTCTTGATGTAGGTAACCTCATGATAAAATCCATGGATATGATCTCCCATATCCACATCGAAACCTCTAACGACTGTAGAAGTCCTGTCGGTTTTTTATGGTCCACCTTTACTAGCTGACAAGTGGCGCATTTAGAAATGAACACGGCGATATCTCTCTTCATCCCACTCCACCAGTACTGTCGTCTCATGTCTTGGTACATTTTTTCCCCACCAGGGTGTACCGCAAACCGTGAGCCATGCGACTCTGTCATTACATCGTGTCGCAAGTCTTCCCCTTCCGGAACGACCAGTGTCCCATTGAAGCGTAATCGAACTATCTGCTCCTGACAGAACGAGTCATTTGCCTGGGCCTTTACCACTCTCATAACAATATGAGGTGTAATAGTCATCACAGACATGAATGATCGGGCCACTGCATCCTGGTGTCCCAACTCCTTCCACTTAGCTTTCCACACCTCGGCCACCTCATCCACTGGCATACGGCTCAACGGGTGTGCTACCACGTTAGCCTTCCCTGGGTGATATTGGATATCGAACTGATAATCCTTCACAAACTTAAGCCACCGACGTTGATTTAAATAATTTTATTCCTGACGCGACTGACACACGCGTCCCAACTAAGTTTCCCAACTTGTCGCATTTTTGCCGCGTGACAATTTAAATATATTCAATACTCATGGAATATTCAATTTTAACATCATAATCAAATACTAACTCACATATCGCTAGTATTTATATCCGAATTAATTCCCCATTAATTCTCATTTAATTTAATTAATCCCTTAAATAAAAAATCAATAAAATTACGAGGTATTACATACTTCCCCCCGAATAACAGAATTTCGTCCCGAAATTTGGAAGTAAAGAGTACCTGGTAAAAATAACTTTGGATAACGCTCGCGCATCTCATCCTCATGCTCCCATGTGGACTCATCGGCATTATGATGCCGCCACTGAACACGTACTAGTGGTACTACCTTTGACCTCAGTTTTCACTAGCTTTGGTCCAAAATAGCAATCAGCCCCTCCTCGTAGAACTATCAGGCTGAAGATCGATGTCCTCTAAAGCAATGTGGGTATGGGACAAATCATCCCTAAGATATTTCCTTAGCGAGGAAATATGGAACACATCATGAATCCTATGCAAGTGCTCCGATAACCCGAGTCTATACGCAACTGGTCCAATCCGCTCGATGATAGGAAATGGCCCCACGTATCTTGGTGACAGTTTCCCCTTCTTCCCAAAACGCATTATACCCTTCATAGGAGATACTCTGAGTAACACCTGGTCCCCGACCTTGAATTATCTAAAGAACCTCTTAGCATCAGCATAGCTCTTCTGTCGGTCCTGAGCTACCCGAATATGGCTCCGTATCATCTCTATCCTTGTCGAAGTGTCGTGAATCACTTTCGGCCCAAGGAGTTTATTATCCCCCACCTCTAACCAGCGTGATGGGGAACGACAAGGTCTACCCTACAACGCCTCAAATGGAGTCATTCCAATGGTGAACTGGTAGGAGTTATTATAAGCAAACTCCACCAGTGGAAGGTACTGCTCCCAACCACCTCCAAAATCTAGGATGCACATACGCAACATGTCCTCCAACATCTGATTAGTCCGCTCTGTTTGCCCATCAGTCTGCAGGTGATATGTCGTACACAGCCATAACTCTGTACCCATGGCCTCCTAGAAACTCTCCCAAAATTGTGAAATAAATGTCTTATCTCGGTCAGACACGATAGTTAGAGGCCCCCCGTGAAGTCTCACTATCTCCGTAATGAAAATCTGGGCATACTGTCCCGTAGTGTAATCTGTCCTTATGGGTAGAAAATGAGCAACTTTGGTCAACCGGTCCACAATTACCCATATGGAGTCGTGACCCCTCTGTGATGTAGGTAACCCCGTGATAAAATCCATGGATATGCTCTCCCATATTCACATCGAAACCTCTAACGGCTGTAGAAGTCCTGTCGGTTTTTTATGGTCCACCTTTACTAGCTGACAAGTGGCGCATTTAGAAATGAACACGACGATATCTCTCTTCATCCCGCTCGACCAGTACTGTCGTCTCATGTCTTGGTACATTTTATCCCCACCAGGGTGTACCGCGAATCGTGAGCCGTGCGACTCTGTCATTACATCGTGTCGCAAGTCTTCCCCTTCCGAAACGACCAGTCTCCCATTGAAGCGTAATCGAACTATCTTCTCCTGACAGGACGAGTCATTTTCCTGGGCCTTTACCACTCTCATAATAATCTGAGGTGTAATAGTCATCACAGACATGTATGATCGGGCCACTGCATCCTGGTGTCCCAAATCCTTCCACTTAGCTTTCCACACCTCGGCCACCTCATCCACTGGCCTACGGATCAACGGGTCTGCTACCATATTAGCCTTCCCTGGGTGATATTGGATATTGAACTAATAATCCTTCACAAACTCAAGCCACCGACGTTGACGCATATTCAGCTCCTTCTGCCTGAAGAGGTATTGTAGAGACTTGTGGTCTGTGAACAACCAAAATTTCTCTCCCAGGAGATAGTGTCTCCAAATCTGAAGAGCGAATACGACTGCCGCTAACTCCAAGTCATGTATGGGGTAATTTCTCTCGTGAGGCTTAAGCTTACGGGAAGTATAAGCTATGGCCTGACTCTCCTGTTGCAGCATACCTCCAAGTCCTTATAAGGACGCATCGGTGTAGACTAGATACTCAACTACCAGTCTAGGAAATACTAACACAGGCGCTGAGGTCAACTTGTCCTTTAACTCATCAAATTTCCACTGAGAGGCGTCGCTCCAGATGAATGGCACACCCTTGCGAGTCAGATGGGTCAAAGGACACGCTATCTTTGAGAAACTCCGAATAAACCTTCTCTAGTATCCTGCTAGGCCCATGAAACTACGAATTTGAATCGGTATTGTGGGTTATCCCCACTGCCTCACCGCGGATACCTTCCCCGAATCAACAGATATCCCCTGGTCTGAAATGATATGCCCCAAAAACTGAACCTCCTTCAGCCAAAATCCACATTTCTCGTACTTCGCATATAGCTCGTTCTGACGTAGCATCTGCAAAACCTGTCTCAAATGCTTGGCATGCTCCTCTTCTATCTTGGAGTAAACCAGAATGTCATCAATAAAGACAATGATGAACTGGTCTAGGAACTCTCTAAATACTCTATTCATCAAGTCCATAAACACGGCTGGAGCGTTGGTCAAGCCAAAAGGCATAACCCGAAACTCGTAGGAACCATACCTCGTCAAGAAATCAGTCTTCAAGACATCCTGTTCCCTGATACGCAACTGATGGTATCCCAATCGTAAATTAATCTTCGAGAAGAAGCAAGATCCTCTCAACTGGTCAAATAATTCATCGATTTGGGGCAACGGATACTTATTCCGTATCGTGACTTTATTCAACTCCCGGTAATCTACACATAATCTCAACGATCCATCCCTCTTCTTTACGAACAACACAGGGGCACCCCACGACGAAGTACTCCTTAGGATAAACCCCTGACCCAATAACTTCTCTAACTGATCCCTTGGCTCTATCATCTCTGCTGGAGCCATACGGTACGATGCGCGGGCAATGGGCCGAGTGCCCGGCGTCAAATCAATAACAAAATCTATCTCCCTACCAGGGGGTAATCCAGGTATATCCTGAAATACATCAGCGAACTCTCTAACGACTGGAATCGAATCAAGTGGTATCACCACTTCCTTAGAGGTATCCTCCTCTATATAGTACAAATGAATGGACTATCGTCACTCGAGGCGAGGCATCGCCACTAAAAACATATCCTGCCCAGGAATGGAAAAAATAATACTCCTACTGAAACAATCAATCATCGCTCGGTACGTAACTAGCCAATCCATACCAATAATCGCATCGTACTCAGTCATCTCTAATACTAGCATATCAGCGGGTAAAGTAAATCTCCCTATCTCTATACCCACACCTCTATAAATAAGGGAAATCAGGGAACCCCTACTCAACGGTGAATCTAGGCATGTAACTGTGCTCTCTGCAGTGTCTAACAACCCTAAAGTGCGTGTAAATCTCGTGGCAATGAAACGATGTGTTGCCCCCGTATCAAATAAAATACGCCCCACAGTCCCCTGAATAGAGAACATGCCCTCAATAGCAGGTGGATCATGTGGGACTGCTGCATGCTGAAGTTGATAAACTCGCCCGTACTGAAGTTGTCCCTGCTGGACTGGGACTGCGAGGATGGGTGGAAAAGCTGGCATCTGTGGTGCTACTAGGAGGGCAGCGGGAAACATAGGTCTCTGGGGCTCATGTTGAGATCCCTGTTACTGCTGTTGTGGGGCCCTGCCCCTATCAGGACACTCCTTGCGCTTGTGGCCAATCTTGCCACAAATGAAACATTTCCCCAGAAAGTTCCCCCCTCTCTGACCCTGCTGCTCACGGCTCTGGTGGTCGTTGCCATTCCTCCCCTGGCCGTGATGGCCCTGATGAAACTGCTGTTGTTGGCCCTGCTGGCCGTACTGTCCCTGTGGGCCATGCTGACCCTGCTGGCCCTGACAAAAACCTCCCTGACCATTTCTGAAACCCCCAAATCTGAACCTCTTAAAATCCCCTTGCTGGGAACCCTGATCTCCCTGCCTATGCTGACCCTGAGCAGATTGTGCCCCGCTGGGACCATTCCCCCCTGTCCTGCCCTAATGGTTGGACTCTCTTGATCGCTTACTCTCTGACATGTGAAAACGGTGGTCCTGGCAGTGAAGCAGTTTTGCGTTAACCACATCAGAATAAGTGGCCAACGAGAGATTTCCCAACAAGTGCTGACAGATCCTCCAAGTCAATCCATCTATGAACTTCTGAATCTTCTTCCCCTCGGTTAGAATCTCATCAGGAACGATGTTCAAGAGATTAGTGAATTCGGCCTCATACTCGGCCACGGTCCTCCCCTCCTGCTTGAGGTTCATTAACTTCCTCCTCATTTCACTGTGAACGGCTGATGGAAAATACTTACGATCAACCAGAACTCCTGTATAGAAAGGGCATCTCTCTCCTCCGGGGTGGTAATGGACTCCCACCACTTCAACGCTGATCCTACTAGCTTAAAAGTGGCCAGTATCTGTTTTTGTACCTCCGTGCACTCATACATCCTCAAATGTCTTTGAATGTCCTTCTTCCACTGGCTGGACACAACAACATCGTAGCTACCTACAAACTCCGAAGGGTGTGCTTTCTGAAAAGCATCACGGACACGTTCCCAAGCAGACGGGAATGCATGAGCCTGAACTGGCGCTACTGCTGGCGCCTGGGGTGGTGCCTGTTGCACAACTGCGAGGGCGGCATTTACCGCTTGGGCTACAATAGCAGCAACCTCTACGGCATTCATGGTTTCCTGTACTCGTGCAGGCTGTGGCTCGGGCTGAGCATCCCTAGGAATTCACTGTGCACGTTGTGGAGGCATCTTAAAGTAGAGTAAAGTCTTATAAGTTAGCAGTTATTATCTCAAAATAGCTGAAGAACGAAACATATACAAAAGAATACAACAATCCTAAAATATAGGGCTCTACATCAAAGAAAGCTCAGCGAAAACATAATAAGCCGTACAGATCCTAAGGACACTAGAACCTGATGCTCTGATACCACATGTGACACCCCGACTAATTAAATATTAGGTGGCTAGTAATTATAAAAAAATGTTTTCGACAGTGATGCTATAAACTAAACCACCTTGGCATTTTGTATTAATTTGAATAAAAGAGTAGCTACCCGGTATTTAATTAGTCAGGGTGTCACAGACATTTCATGATTTATGAAAGTAGAATTATACTAACCATAATCACTTAACATTAGATATACTAATAACACATTATTCATATCACATAAGATAAGTATGATTTAAATATAATTTATCATAATTATATACGGGTTGTCACAGCGCTCATGAGTAGAAAGATATTTACATTAATAATATTTGCTGAAAATTTGTCATTTTTTTACACAGGAATGCTTAGCAAGAAGCCTTAGCCAAGAAAGCAGGGCTCGAGCAGATAGCCACTTGGGATCCCTTGGGATTTTTTGTTATGAGGCTTAGAGGAAAGTATTGTTGGACAAGCTAAGGCCTAACCACTTAAGTACCTTTAAAAATAGAGAATACTAAAAGGAGGGACTTAAGAGGTCACTCACACACTTACACGGTTCACACTTAGTAAAATAGGTAAGCAGACAAGGCAATGCTCATTTAAGTTATAACATTGGTGAGTGTCCCTCAAGGCTGCTCGCAATTTTTTAAAAAGTTGTTTACTAAGTAACCCGTTAAAAATATTCACAAAATCACATTTTTTGGCACTATGCCTGACATATTTGATTTTTGACTTTGGATTGCACCAGATGTCGTCTATTAGAGTGGACAGATGACAAACGGTAAAATAAGACAAAAAGTACAACTCATATATTGTTGCAAAGAATATCCTTTTGGTGCACATACACCACATTAACCCTAGTATTTGGCTCTAAATAGAGCACTTGGGCAAGGTAAAAGGTAACATTATTGAAGCATTATTACTCTGCATAAATATATACAAAAAAATATTCTCTCCTTGCTCTCTCCTAGGTACTTAAAGTGCTTGTCTCTTCACTCCTAAGAATCATCACTTATAAGTGATCTTATCCTTTTTGTTCATAATTAAAAATCATATTCAATCATTGTCTTCCTCACTTAATAATCCTAATATTTTCATTTTATTACAAAAGTTAGCTTTCAATCATTTCCAGCTCATAAAGATTTGAATGCATTAAAGGCAACTTATATTGGAGTGGGTCACGCCTCATCTGATTCAGTATATTCATAGATCCGAGTACCACAACCCTTCTACACATTGAAAAATACTCAATAAATAGGTTTAAAAATTAAACCTATGGGTTCAAGAAATAATATCTTTGTGGATTCAGTTGCAATCCAATAGGGGAAAAAGTCTTTGTTGATGATGAAATGCTTCCTTCTTTCGGATCTCGAAAATCTTGCTTAGCCTTCTGTCAAGAACAAATATTATCGCATATGATCCTTCCCAAAGCTAGGTAAATGCGTAGGCACCTTTTTAGATCAAAACCTTTTCTTTTGATTAAGATATGGTGGTCTCTCTCTTGGCCTCTTTATAAAAATGCGAATAGTATTTTTCTCCCACCCCTACCAAACCCCAATAATGAGTTATCACATTAAAATCCATTTCCACACCTTTATATAATAATTGTATATAAGGCGAGCTTAGGCCAAACTCGACTTCTTGATAGTCTGAGCCTAACCACTTGAAAATATGTACATAATTAAATTAGCTTCCAAATAGACATTCAAAAATCTCGAATTATAATTATTGTAATTTATTTTCTTTCTTTATTTAATTATAATTAATTCCACTAATTAATTATAACTTCACTCCAATTTAATTATCTCAGAAATCACTAAGATATAATGATGTCTTACATACGAAGTTGATTTTGGTATATAATATGACTCCCCACACAAAACGCTTGATACCCTCTTGGTCAAATCAATTTACGGTTAATCGATTTTAACCAACATTTAATCAATTACTTGATTTCAGATTTGACCTATTTATTACTCCACCACGATTATAAAATAATCTATCGGTTGGATTTTACTTGGTGGAAACAAAACATATAAGTCTATTAAGGGGGTATCAAAAATCACGGTGTCCCCTGGACATGGATTCCTCTGAATTATGATCCCATACCTACTCACACAACTCTCACTCAATATGTGGGGATCCTTTAACCCGATATAAAATCAAATTGCACCCATACAATCAAAGTGACATTTGCCCAAGTAATCTAATCCTCATAATTCTCGGGATTAAGAATCTATTAAAAAATGCAAATTCTATATGGACAATCAAACACATAAACTAATTTTTATTTTTTTTAAATTAATTTAAACTTAAACTATTAATCCAATTAAATTTTGCTCTAATTGAACGGATTTTTGTGTTAAAGAATGAACCAGTTTTATCTTACCCCAAAACATGCATCTAGGTAAAAGGATAAAATAAATCAATCAAACACAAAGGTCAATGTATGAGAATAACACAAATAAAAAAAACTCAGATGACCCAAACACGCAAATTCACTATGTCAGGAATTACAAAAGGACACGACATAAAACTTACACAACCAACTTGACTCCTTTAAGACTTAACCCTTCTTCATTCCAATAATCTTCTCCACAAAAACACATAGGATTCCACCTACACACTATCATAATGTGTTCCCCTCACATGCCTAGGTATCCACCGATCCAAGCTCAGTAACCATCACACCAACTTAGAGTCCACCGTGATAAAAAACAAATAGGCGCAAAATCCACCACACAAAACGTACTAAACAAAGATGTTGATGAGTAAACAAACTAGGACATTAATTTAAACTTGGATATCAAAACTAGTTGGGTGAAACTAGGGTTTAGAGGCTCTTGGATATGTATTTAAAAAATAATTTCAAAAGCCTTGAGAAAGAAAAATTGATGCTAACACTCCTATTAATAGATAATACATTTTTTGAGGAAGCACAATTTTTAAGACAAATCATTCGAACGGAAACCAATGGTCATTGGAATGAGATTACCAATATCATTCTAACAACATATCGAACGACCTTCTATTGAACTATTTCTGTTAAGAAGGTATGATTCGTTAGAATCTCACTTGAACGAGAACTCGAAACTCATTTGAACTACTCAAGCATCTCGTTCAAACGAACAATGCAATCTCGTTTGAACAAGTCATTCGAATGACTTTTCACAAAAAAATAAATTTTCATAAAAAAACGTTTTTGTGAAAAGATGCCTCAAATATTTTATAACACATAACACCTAATGATATCCAAAGATAAAAAATATTACGCATTCATACCTCGTGACATCCATGAGCGTTGAAGACGAAATGTGGCACAAAACATGACATGATATATAGACGCTCTAACTTGGCCGCTATAGTCTTTAATCACACACAACATAGGCTTTGAAGGATAAACCAATTCAAGACTTAACATATGACTCACTTTTGTCCAAACGGAATTAATCCAATTACATACAAATTGACTCGATTGAAAATTTATCCTTACAAATATCCCCCTTTGGCTATTTTGGGACAAAATAGAAAATAAAAACCTATGGGCCATCAATATCTTTAAAGGACTCAAATTCAAGACCCAAAGGAAAAAGTACTGACACTTGACAAACTCAAACATTGAGTAGCTTTTCTCTTGTGAAAACTTTCTTGTGTTGTTGCAAACATGCACACTCAAGCATAACTTTTAAATGCAAATATAATATATACTAATATAAATCCTCTTATGAAGCCCACCTTTGTCTTACAATCTCCACTTAAGATAGGATATCTCACCCTAAGGTAAAAATTTCTCTCCCCGAGTTAATGAGTTAAATACCATTTCCCCACCCTTTGTTCAAGAATAGATAAAGAATAAGGTGCACAATATAACCAACTTCTCACCCTAAATGTAACACATGTAAAAAATAAGTATATCATGCGATGATGTGAAGCGAAACAATCAATGTCAAATAACCCGACAACACAAGCACACATAATCCCAACAATGAACAAATGAAACAAATTTTGATGCATAAATGAGATACCAATGAAAGCAAGAAACAAAAGATACCAATGTGATTGTAAAGCATGTCAAATTGAATTGAAGATGAAGAACATGGCGAGCTTGAATTAAATGCAAAATCAAAGACTCAAAAACAAAACAAACCATATATATAACCAATCATATACCAATAATACACATAAATATGCATAGGTATAAAAACCACAGAATACAGAAAACACAAAAGTTTTCTATACTCATACAATATCAATGTGTCTAAACAAAAGTCGCACGAAGTGAAGGGTTGTGAACTAAAAATAAAGAAATATGACTCAACCACTCAAAATATGTCCAAGGCATTCTATTTAATTACAAAATTTATCAGCTTTGATTTAGCCTCAAGTGACAAATAAAGAACTCATAAAGGACAAGCATATACAATGCACACTAACCTAGAAATCTTGGTGATTCTCAAATTAATAGCGTCAAACAATTATGATTAACTAAGACTCATTGTGAAAGGACGTTGATTTTCAACTTTAGCATCGTAAAACTGAACATATATATATTTTTTTCTATTTTTTCCTTTTGAAAGTATCATTTTTGAAGAATCAATAAACAAAATATGGGCTTAGCATTATTTTATTTTCTTTGACTCTCTTTTATTTTAGTCTCTTACCAATGGTGGCCTTTTACACAAAAGAGATTTATCCTTTATTAGCCCTTTTCTATTCCACCCGCATATTTTTACCAAATAATACAAACTCTCGGGCAATGGTTCTTACATGTACAACTCCCCCGTAGTAAAAAAGATATGTAAATGCCAAGATTGATAAGATAACAAGTCACTTAACTCCTGCAACATATGTAGTGATAATCCAAAAGAGCTTGTGCAATGTTCGTGGGGAGGCATATGAAAGGTGAATCCATTAAGCAAATCAAAGTTGAACCACTCAATTCAAGTATGGTTAAGAAAAATCCTAAGCATTGAAAATCATAATCCAATGTCCTTGCACACAAAAATATGAAACAAATGAGATTCAAACAAACAAATATGCCACAAAAAAATATAAAACTAAACTACACAAAATAAAAATCTTTTTGAGTTTTTAATTAGTTTAATAAAAAATTACACCGACTTAAAAAAGACTCAAAAGACAAACAAATTTTTTTCTACTTTTGCATTAAGACCTAATAAAAGGAAAATCAAAATACAAAAGACTCAACCATTATACCTCCAGCAATAACATATAACATGAAACAAAAAACCTAGTATATAAAAAACTTGCAAAGATAATCACCCATTAGATTTAGCATGAGAATAATCATGTGCAAGCATGCGAGAATTAACAAATCTAATGTTCAAATCCTCCAAATATTATTTCCTAACCTACATAGGTGTAACATGACAATCTTGGATTTGGGCTACCTTGGTGATTCTAGACTTAGACTTCCTATGACATTTTCTAATATCAAAGCAAAAATGCCTAAGGTTATACAGGTAGACACGACTAAGAATTTGACCTAAGGGTTACTCTTTTATAAAATCCTTGGAAATGGTTGACCCTATCAAAATATTGGCATTTACTTTAGTAGTGGAAGCAACGGTATCATCGAAGTCAATTCGAAAATTATCATTTTTAATTTGGACAGTTCCTAACATCTTATCCAACTTTTTCGACCTAGATTGTAAATTAAATTTGGCATGACTCGAGTCCCTCAATCTCTCCTCTAACTTTTAAATCCTAGACTCAAAAATATGGTAAGACTCATAAAAAACTAGGGAGTCCTCCTTTAAGATATTCATCAAACCACGAAGGTTATCTCCCCCCCCCCCCCCTCCCCCCCCCCCCCCCCCCAAACTAAAGTGAGATTCTCCCTAAGAGTATTATCGCATACCCAAAGTTCCTCAATCAATTTCGAATCATCATTCACTATGGAGATTTCCTTCAACTTAGCTTCCAACTGTAAGTTATCCTTTTTCAACTTTAATAACTCTACGTATAACACTTGAAAGGAAACCTGAAGTTCACTATCCTCCTTTAATTCTTCTTCTTCTTCATAATCACCACTCAATTAGGATTCACACAACATGGCCTCTGAATCATCATACACGTAATTATATTCATTGAAAGACTTTTTAGCAAGTCTCACAAAATTCAAAAATTCAAAAAGAGTTTCAATATAATTGAGTTTTGAAACGATTTCTTAATATAGAATTAATTCATCGATCTCTCAACTTATGAAAAGTTTTACACATTAGCCATATAATATGATCGAAAATGGATATCGAGGAGAAAGTTAACATACTTAACGAATAAATATGGATATTTTAACTGGGTGAGATATTGTACCATTCATCATTTTCGAGAGATTTAAATCAATCCGAGTTAAAATAACATAAACTTTCATTCAGTGATAAATTCATTGATGATCTCAAATTTTGTGTTTTGTTCGATTACTAAAAACAAAAGGTCAAAATGTGAATCTCAAGCACTAGAAGTCTTAGTAAGTCCTCTTGAGACTCAAATCAACTTAAAGAAACTTGAGAAATGATATTAGGCCATCATTTGAAAGCCCAAAAGGCCCAAACTCCAACCTTTTTACATTATTCCATTGCGAGCCCATTTGAGCCAAAAAGAAAATAAGCTTTTGTTGAAAATTCATTGTCCTGCCCAACTCCAATTGGGATTTTAAAGCCCATAAAAAGAAGCCATGCCCATTTTCTGAGAATACTAGGGTAAAATTACAGTAGGAAAAAGTCTAAGAAATAAAAGAAAAGGAGGTTGCAAAAATAATGTGTGAAAAAAAGGAAGAAGAAAGAAAGAGAAAAAAAATGATCTTGAAAAGAAAAAGAAAAAGAAAAATGGAGGTTAGAAGAAAAAGTGCCTAAAAGTCAAAATACCGAAAAACCTCTATATTCTCAGAAATTTTGAACTCCAAAAACCATTCTTTCTATTCAAATCTGAGCCTACAATACAACCAAAGCAAGTCCTAATCGATCTCAAGTGAAGTTAGTTATAGTGTGGAGAGAAGATGAATAGGATCTATGGTGCGATTCAACGTTTTCAATAAGTAATCAATTTGCCATTCATGAGATCATATTCATCCATTATATAAAAATGAATTTTTGATCATGTATATATGAAATTTGTTCATCTAAATTTACTCTTTTATTCACATATACCGAGAGAAAATAACCCATTTTCGAGTGTTCAATTGTGAGTGTATTCTGTGATATTTTGAAATCAAAACGAACTTTCGAATAAGGAATGTAACGACCCAATCTTTTGAAATGGACGGTTATATTGGATATACACACACTCACAATAAGCTGAGATTGAGAAGTGAAATTTTACTATATTTATTAAGTTTGCATTCAAACTTGGTTATATTACTTTTGTGTCTTTTGTATTGAGTCAAGTTTTTGAATTTTGTGGGTATGTTCACTACAAACCCTCGCGAGATAAAACTTGTCCACTAGGGTAACCTAGGGGTTTAACGGCTTATTGCACATGCTAAGTGCAATCGTGATTCCTATGAAAGTGAGTTAGATTTTAAAATTTTATTTTTGCTCGAGGACTAGCAAAGTTTAGGTTTGGGGGTATTTGATGAGTGCATTAACTTGTATATTTTATACCCAAATTTATACCTTGTTAGTCCCATTTTGTTTTATTTAATAAGTTCTTAGGATCGTTTTATTAAAAAAGGAAAAAATGCAAGAATAATTGAATTCATAGTTAAAATGGCAATTCTAAGTAAAAAATGGGTGCTTCAAAAATTTCATAATATTCTTGTGCTAATTTGTAAAAAAAGTTGCCTAGTGAAATTTTTGCAGGTAATGATGGAATTTGGTGCAAATTGATGATCAACTTGAAAAGGCGAGAAAAAGGTGAATTTTAAGATCATTCGAAAAAATGTTGTTTTTACACTTGGTAAATCGTAAATAAAAATCGGGAATTTTTATTCTCCGGATTGGACGAAATTTGACATACGTGTTGAGCAAGAAAAGATAAGACTTTTCGAGTGGGGGGGAATTAAAGAGGTGGAAATTGAGGAGGTGGAAGTTGAAGAGTTCCACCAAAACCCTAATGCCTCACCCTAAGCCTATAAATAGAACTCTTGGGGGCTCATTATTTCGTGTGTAGAACAAGGAGAGAATTGTAGAGAGAGTTTGGGAAATAGTTTTTGGTTCTCTTATCTTAAGAGTTTTATTTATATTTGAGGGCCAAGAATTTTATCTTTGTGGAAGGAATTATGTCAACATCAATTGTAAGACACATCATTTGTAAGTTATTTTATTATTCAAAATTCTTATTCATTCTTGCAATTTTATGATGTTTTTCATTATGCTAGCGTAATTTCTTTACTAGGACTAGGTGAAATTTATCATGCTTGATTAATATTATGCGTGATTTAAATTCGTCTTTATTCTCGATATGTGCTAAATGCTTTAAAAATTCGATATTCATTTAAAATGACACGAGAGTGTGTTTTAAACCTTTGGCTTTGTTTAAGAAAAATCATATTTTTATTTTTAAGTGTGAGTACTTTTTTATGGATTAGGTTTGCACTCGATTGTTTTGATAGTCCATGCTTAAAGACTATACTTTGAAATCTAAAAGTGAACTTTTAAGGGAATAGGGATTTTAGCCATCTTAATTTAGAGACGTTAAATTTTATTGGGAAATTAACCGTGTTATCCTTCGAATTAAATACGATGAGAGTCGGTTTAATTTGAGTTATAAAATCGGGACTGGCGAGTTTAAAATTATTACATAATATTAGTTGAATGTGATAAATGGATCCAACGTCCTAGTTTTCACGCTCCCTTGATTATATCTCTCCTACTCCTAATTCTTGTTTGTGTTGCTTAGTTTAATATTACATATCATCTCCAAACCCAATTAATCTAGTTGTACAATCACAACTATTTTGAACGAAAAACTTGACAAATCCTCATGGGTTCGACCCGTACTTATACTCGCTATTCTATAATAGCCCGTGCACTTGCGGTATTTGATGAAATTGACAACAGCTGCCCTATGTCTATAACCCTTGCACCCAAAACATCTATCTCATTCATTTCTTCTAGAATTTCCATTACGATTATTAAGGAATTTCTTCTCATCATATTTAGAGTTTTGTTTTTTAAGATTAAGAAACTTAGTAAACTTCTTTGCTAACATGGACATATCATCAGAATCGAAGTCTGACTTATCATGAATCGATGTTTCATTATTTTGGGATTTCAAAGCATTGTCCTTGTCCTTATATTTATTCATCTTTTTAGAAGGAAACATGTCTAGTTCATAGGTTTGTAGATCAACCACAAGATTTTGTAGTTTCAATGAGCCCACAATTCCCAAAGAGTTTAATATAATAAGTTTAGGGTTAAATCTTTTAGGTAAGGAACTTAAGGTTTTCTTGACAACCTTGGTGTCAAGTATTCTATCTTCCAAGTTAAAAGATGAGTTAATAATATCAACCATTTTCACATAAAACTCATTAAAGATTTCACTATCCTCTATCTTATTTGTCTCAAACTGAATGGTAAGATTTTGGAGTTTGGAAGCTTAAACTGCACTCGATCCCTCACCAGTAAGTAGGAGTATGTCCTAATCTTCTTTAGGAGTCTCAAACGTCATAATACGATGAAATTCTCTAGGTATGATCGCATAAAACAAAGAATTAAAACCTCAGGATTTATAGTTACACAACTTATGATCATCCTCACTCCAACTCTCTATGGATTTAGGCACATAAACTTCGCCTATAAAAGTTATGTGTAGGTTCCACCCCTTAACAATAGCTAACCATACCCACTCATCAATCAACTTAAGTGATGATTTTATGCCTGCTTTCTAATACACATAATTAGACCCATCAAATAATAGTGGTCTAGAAAAAGACTCACCCCATACAAAAACCTCTCGGATTCATGCCTAAACAAATTATAGACACCTTCTCTAATACTAATTTGAAAAACTCAGATTCTATTTGGACATTCAAACACACAAACCAATTTTAAATTTTTCAAAATTAATTTAAACTTAAACTATTAACCTACTTAAATTTTGCACCAATTGAATGAATTGTTGTGTTAAATAAATAACCAATTTTATCTTACCCTAAAACATGCATCTAGGCGATAACAAGGATAAAATAAATCAATTAACCACAACACCTGATGTACGAGGAAAACGAAAATAAATAAAGGCTTTTCCCAATTTTTGGGGTTCATTATATGAATCTTATTTTTCCATTCCATTATTTTAAGTGAAATATCTTCTGTTAAACCACGTGATATCATATCCTTTTTTACAATATCCACCAAGTCAATTTAGGCCTACATCTACCCCTTGCATTACCATCAATACTAACTAAATCACTATTCCTTATGGGGGCATCCATTGGTCCACACTTGATGTGTCCAAACCATCTGAGTCGATTTTCTCTCAATTTATCTTCTATAGGAACTACTTTTATCCTTTCGAGAAACTAAAATTTACTATGTCTAGAATTACCAAAGGACACGATATAAGACTTACATAATCAACTCGACTCCTTTGACCTTCTACACACTGACACATAGGAGTCTACCTATGCACTTCCACAACACGTTATCCTAACACCCTCGATATCCACCAACCTATACTCAACAACAATCACACCAACACGGAGTCCACCGTGTTACATAACAAACAAGCATAGAGTCTGCCACGCGAAACATACTCAACACAGATGTCGACGAGTAAACAAACTATGGTGCCAAACTTAAGTTCTCAAACTAGCGTATTAATTGGAACTTTAATCTCAAAACTAGTTGGGTGAAAAAAGGGTTACAAGGCTCTTGGATGCATATTTAAAAAAATCAAAATCCCTGAGAAAATAAAACTGATGCCAACACTCCTATTCATAGAAAACACATCTTTTGCGACAACATAATATTCGAGGCAAGTCGTTCGAACAAAAACCAAAGGTCGTTCGAATGAGTTTACCAATCTTGTTCAAACAACAAATCGAATTACCTTCGAACGAACTCTTTTTATCAATAAGGAATTTTTTTTTTTGAAGTCCATTTCAATCTCGTTTGGATGAGAGAACTCATAACTCTTTTTAACCACAGATTCGTTTAAGCGAACAACGCAATCTCATTTGAACAGTTCGTTCGAACGACTTTTCACCAAAAATAAAATTTTCTTTAAAAACCTTTTTAAGAAAAGATGCCTAAAAAAGTTTAAAACACGCAACACCCAATGATACCCATGGATGAAAAATAGTATGCATTCATACATCTTGATATCTATGGAAGAACCGTGGAACAGAACATGACATGATATGTATACTCTCTTACTTGGATTCTACGTTCTTCAATCACATGTATTATAGGATTTAAAGCAAAAAACAACTCAAGACCTAACCTATGACTCAAGCGGATTTGTCCAAACGGTATTAAACCAATTACATACAAATTAACTCGATTAAAATTTTTTCTCTACATCAATGAACCCTTTTCAAATGGTGTGATATTTCCGGAGGCTAATTAAGAGAACCCTTAGACTCAAATCTCAGGGGTTTCCCTGTTTAGTACATTCCTAGAATGTATCGATCATAATTCTCTGTCAAAGTATTATATAAGTTCTCGACCCATTATACAGGTTCTCAGAGTTTTATTTAAACAACTAGGATTTCATTGCAAATGTTTCGATAAGATTTTAACCCCCTATTTATGTTGTGAATGTTTTAATAGTGCTTGATACAAAATGTCAATCCCTTGTGATCAACGCGATGTTGACTCTTCGAAATTCATATTGACCTATATTGATTGACATGTATATAATATTTAAACCAAACATAAGCCATTATTGTGACCATAAATCTTATTTCGAAATGAACTGACACACTTTTACTCAAAAGTAAATTTCATACATGGTTTTAAGAGTAAAACCCAACAGTATCAGCAAGAAGAATAAAGGATCTAATGTGGTTCTTAAGCTTGATATTTCAAAGGAAAATGACAGACTATCTTGGATTTTCCTCATCAAATTTCTTAGGAAAATGGGATTTTCTAAAAATTTGATTGATTCGATTTTGAGAAATATTTCTAAATGTTGGTTCTCAATTGAAGTTAATGGTGTTAGCCGTGCCTTCTTAAAATCTACGCGAGGTCTGAGATGAGGGGATCCTATTTTCCTTAGCCTATTTATTCTTGCTTCAGAAGATCTTAGTAGAGAGATTTTTATCTCGATGGATCAAAAGTTGCTATATAATTTTATGTATAAGCTAGGATGTCCTATTAATTCCTTTTTTTGGTTTGTAGATGATACTCTGATTTTCACTCCTAGAAGGAAAATATCGTTACAAAGACTTATGTATTTCATTCATTTAATGAACTAAATTATGGTCAACACATCAATGCTGCTAAAATTTTCTTTTTAGTGTGAAATAAAACTTTTCCTCAAAGATTTGTATCATCTCTTATGATATTATATTCCATATAACGAGTTTTCCTATTAAATATTTGGGAGGTATTCTTTACGCTAGGGGAAAGTTTCCTCTCTTTTTAATGGTCTCATAGATTCTATAAATGCTAAGGTTAAAGATGGTAAAGGAATTTTATTATCCTTTAGGGGAAAACCAACTCTGATAAAATATGTTCTGCAAAGAATTCCCACTCATATTTTATTTACTTTGAATCTAACAAAGAATTTCATTGATTTGATTGAGAAAACCTTTGTTAATTTCTTTTGGAGTGACAAAGATGGTAATTCTAAGCATCATTCGAAGTCTTGGCAAGATATATGATATCCTTTTGATGAAGGTGGTTAGGTAATTATAGTAATATATCGAAGTCATTTCGTTTAAAATTACGGTAGAAATTTAGTCAGAGGAGGTCTCTTTGGGATAAATTCATGTCAGAAAAGTATTGTAAAGCTATTCATCCATTAATTTCTACTAGAGGAAATGGATTTATACTTAGTCCATAATGAATCAGTTCAAAGATTTGGTGGAAATTATTGTACCTGGATTATGGGGAATGGAGATATCTATATTTGGTATGTACCATGGTTACCTCGAGGCACTTTGGCTAATATATTTCAATTCGATCCTAGTGCTCCTAGATGCATGAAAAGCTACTCGAATAATGGACAATATTGGATCTGTTCAAAATGCTTTGGTATAAAGGTATCTCATCCAAAATTTTAATATTAATTTCGAGGTTGTTCAATATATTCTGGCTACTGATGATATCATTTGAAAATTTGGAGTTAGAACTTGTTCTCGATGATTTTTTGGCCTAATGGCAATCAAGAATCTATTCAATGTATTTTCTATTTAATGTTTTATCTTCCACAGTCTCAAACTTCATTGCTTCTAATATTGTCTTATATTTTTATGAAACAATAGTTCTATTTAGACTTAATGCCTCGTGGTTTACACTTAAAAATGGATCTCTTGAAATATTCCTTATCCAAGCTTTGCCATGCTTTATTTGTTGGGAAATTCGAAAAGCGAGGAACTAATTTATTTTTGAGGGAAGTAGAATTGATGTATCTGCTATTGTGGCATCCATTAAAGACATTTTTTATTCATTTAAAGGCCCTAATCATTCTGTTTTCAAAAGCACGTGACCCTGCTATTATTGTACTTTTTAATATTCACAAGGTTACGAGTAAAATTCAGAAATATTTAGCAATTACATGGAAGGCCTGAAAAAGCTTAGTGTTTAAATTAAACTTAGATGGATGGAATCAGGAGGAGGGGATATTATCATGGAAATATTTGGGGGCTTATGATCAAAATTATGGGGTTTGTTATAATAATATGACTAAAGTTAGAGCTTTACTAGTAGGTATAGAGATTTGTCTTTACATGGGTATTTACAATGAGGATATGACTGTGGATTCTAATATTTTAGTTCAGTGCATTAAAAAGGAAATTACTTAGCCATCATCAATTATCTATTATGTATCTAAGATCATGCATAATCTTCAATATATGAATTATATAATATCTCATTCTTATAGGGAAGCTAGCATCCCAACATATCTTGCAAATTGGGGATCTAACCACAATCTAGATGAGATATTCTTTGATTTAGAGGATCTACCATAAAAGGTGAAATGATCTTTCAAGTTGGATAAATGGAGAATTCCCTATTTCAGATTTTCCACCACCTATTCTTATTGATAAAATGCTCATTCTTCATATGTGTATACTTTTGTCTATATCATTATTTCTTATAAATTTGGGTTATCTTATAAAATTTCTACCCTTTAGATTGTTCAAATTTTTTTCAATTCTTGTAAGACACTAGGGGGAAGCTATTCCATCCTGATATCTAATAAATTGGAGGCTTCATTCCCTCTTCTATAAAAAATGATCGAGTAGCTAAAGTCCTCATAGATCCTTTACCAATTTGTTCTCGGGGATCTTTTCTCCTAAGTTAAAAGAGGAGGCATTGGAAACCTCGGTCAACATTGTATAATAGTCCTTGAAACTTTCTTCTTCACTCATTATCATGGTTTCTAACATAGTCCTAATTTTTTTCAACTTCTCTTTCTTGACACTCAAGGTTCCCTCATGCGTAATTATAAAAATATTTCACGCTTCTTTATGCGTCTCATAATTTAGTATTTGGTACTCTTCTGAAATAACAATCAAATCAATTGAGTTATGTTTAGAAGAAAAAAACTCGACATCTAACCAACTCAACATTTGTTTCTCAAGTCTAACACATCTTTCATCAATTATGGGACTACTCCACCCACCTTTTATATTAATCCATACACGATTATGATTCGACTTCAAATGAGCATGTATTTTAAATTTCCAATGGCCATAGTTTGATCCATTAAAGAAAAGAGAATGGTTTGTAGAAATTCATCACGATATTGACCCATCTCACAATAAGATCTAATCACAACCACAAGATAGATCTAGGAGCAAAGAACATAAATAAGATTAACTCTAACACGTAAGAACTTAAAAGAGCAACTTCTTTGACACCAATAGAGGGAGTATTTTCGTAGAAGTGTTCACCTCAAATAAATGTAGGGGGTGAATAGATTTTAGGAAAAAAATAACAATTTCAAATTTTCTTTGGCCAATTTTTTTATCAATCCTAGTAAACATGCATCTAGGTTAGAAATCTACTAGATCCACACAATTGAACAAGTTTTTTCATTAAACAATTAACAAAAAAAAAGTTAACTTTCAATGTTAATTAGTCAACAACTACTTTTGAATCACATCTAAGTCTTAACTAGATACAAACCCTAAGTTCATTTTAACTAGGGATCACGTTGGATCCATCTTAGATCTAGGTGTGTGTGAGAGAGAAATTATGTATATAATCAATAAACAATCACAAAAAAGGCACAAGACATGTTCTATATGAAAAAAACTCCACTTAGGGGTGAAAAAAATCTTGATGCATACTAGTCTCGTATTTATTTTGAAAAGAAATTTTACACAAACTCAAGAAGATACCTCTCTCTTGTTCTCCTAACAAGAAATTACCGATGGACATTGAAACTCTCCCCCATTTGAATGAATGACCGGTCCGCTCAAAACTCCATCAAAAGAATATGTAAGTCACACTCTCCATTATTGGATCACACCCCAAAACAACTCCCCAATATCTAATTCACTTACTTTTAAATTTGAAGTGTAGATCCTCAAATTCATATCAAAATTAGTATATGAATCTAAGCTTAGTGGGTTTTCAAATCAAAACGCCTAAAATCTCACAATCAATGAATAAATTATGGCTTCAAGGTTTTCTCTCAATGATGTAAAGATCGAGAAAATTTGAATTTTAAAAAATGCTTCTTTGATCACTTGCCTCGAAATTACTCTTTCTAAGTGTGAAAAGTACTGAGAAAAAAACATCTCTTAAAATGTAAGGGAAACCCCCCTTTTATTCATTTTTTAAAAAACTAACGTCATGCGCACGAGAAAAGAGCGGTCCATGCGCACGCTTTTGGACATAAGCCAAAGTCATGTAAAAAGTGTGATAATCGTGCACATGGGGAAATTTTAAAGTCGTGCATGCTGTTTTCGGCAGAAAGTTTATAAAACCCCAAAATGTCAATTGTCGTGTCCACGGTGCAGTTTTAAAGTTGTGCGCATGGTTTGGGGAAAAAAATTCAAGCCTAAACCATGTTGTCGTGTGCACAGATCCAAAACCCAGTCGTGCACACACATGTAAGTGATATCTCAGATACACCTAAAACCTGCAAACAAGGCTTTTCCTTTTGATAATTTCACTTCTTCCAATCACAAAAATATTTTCAAAGTAAAATGAAAACATGTACAATTGTGTTTAAGCCTTGAGACGATTCAACAAAAAACAACCACAGATGATTTGTTCTTCAATCATTGAATAACATGCTGAAGCTTTGACATAAAAACGATGAATGGTCTTCAGTTTCAATGTCCATAGATTGTAATGAACAAGACTCTCTCTATCTATTTTCTATCTATGTAATCAATCTTTTTGACTTGATTTATTAAAGATTTAATATTTTGTCACGGGAATTAGTCAACGAAACTATAAAAACAACCTATTGTAATGCGCCTGTAGTTTCATATTTATATTTAAAAGGATTGGATATAATTTAACTTACGAAATAATGGGAAATTAAATCAATATTAATTTAGAGTGAAATGAATTAATATTTATGTGATTATGCATTTAGTTGTGTGTTTTTAGTAAATAAAAATTGAATTAAGTTGTAAGTGAGTAAACACGACAAAATGTAATATCATCTCAATAGCACACGCGTTATTAAATTAAGATAGGCTGAGATGGGAAAATATTATTAAGTGACCCAGGTGACGATTTCGAGTGCATAGTTGATGCGGAATGGGTCAAAATAGTCAAAATTGAGTGGTTGGGAGTTGTGTTCCGGCCTCGGGGGCTTTTTAAATTTATCAAAACTTTTTTAGGTGACTTTTGGGCTCCTTAAGGGCATATGAAATGCCAAAAACGAGCTTTCAATTATAAAATGAAAGGATTAGATCCTAGAGAAGAGTCATTTCTCAAATGCAAGGGTTAGGAGAGTTATACTATGAGTTAGAGAGAAAGTGAGGAGAATTGAGAAGGAATTTCAAGAGTCTAAGGGAAGAATTGAAGAATTTTTGCAAGAACATTCTTGGAGTGAAGATTTGGGAAGGAAATTATTGGAGGTGTATTAATATCTTCACCAAACTTATACCCTACTAAAATCAAGGAAGGTATACAATTTGCTATTTAATTTGTATATACAATTTTAGTCATATTATAGTTGGGAAATGATATTTTTGAAGATGATTTCACATATATATAAATTGTGGGATTTTGAAAAATAATTTATGTTTTGGGAAATGATTTATAAGTGGAAATTTTTAAGGACTTTGATTTTGGGGGAAATAATATTGATTGAGATTTCTGAAATTTAAGAGATGATATTGAAAAAAACGAGTTGAATGAGAAAAGTCACTTTAGAGACTTTTAGATTTCTTTTTGAGTGCTTTCAAAAGATATTTGAGAAAAAACTCATAACACATACCCGACTCAATTTTTCGTGTAGAATTCAAATCTAAAGTCGAATTAGAAATTTCGATAATATTTAGAGATGATTTGTTGGGTTTCCAAAATAGGCCTACAATAGTGGATTTTAACTCGATTCATGTAGTTTTGTTCTCTTGTGGTTAATTTAGTATGCTACAGTTATTTAATCTTAATTGTATATTTATATTCATGCTATGTGTTGCAGTTATATATATTATACTCTCATACATTATTTTTGTTCTTGCACCCATTTTGTATGTGTTATTTTCCTGCCGTTTTGTCTAGGAAACGAATCTAGCTGATTTTACAAGCATGGTTAGTTATAGAAATGGGTAGAAAACATGTAAACTTAATTTATGGGAATTGAATCTAAAGTTTATTTTAATTGAGAAAATGATATTATAATGGACGGGGTGTACTGTCGACTATAATTTTGTCTCTTATCCAAATACTAGACCGTGGACCCCGGTTGATAGGTATGCCAAGATTTTATGGCGGTGATGCCAAAAGTTTATGATGGTGATGCCAGGTTATGATGGGTCGTGTGCCCAAGTTATGTTACTTATTTTTTGGGACCATTGGATTGTTCTGAGGATAATTAACAGGATAGTGGATGGTAGTCCATACCATACCGTGGGAAGTACGGTGGGAATTTCGATATGGGGTATTGATTTGTGTAGTGCCAATGGTGAGATCTTATGTGATGATTATATTATTGAAATTTTAGTTTGAATGTCCATATTGCATAGACACTTGTATATGATGCAAACATGCACGATTATGTATAGTTACACTTTGAGAAATTACACGAGCTACTGAGGTTACCGCTCATCCCCCATAGTTTGTTGTTTTTCAGGATTGATCGGAGATGATATTTATGGCAACTTTGGGATTGGGATCGTCGTTAGAGGCTCTCTATATATATTTTGAAATTTTAAATGTAATGCTGTGTTTATTGTAAATTGTTTCGTAAAAAGACATTTTAGATTTAATAAAATTGAGAAGTTTTATTCAGTTGATTTATCATTTATGCTTCCGCAAATTCATTCTCAATCTAAATGGTAGTTTTATAAAAAAAAATCTCCAATTTATCAGTATTTTTCAGTAGCACCTCTTGGGGTGTTACAAAGTGGTATCAGAGCATAGATTATTTGTATTCTCGATCTTGGGGTTATTGATTCGTTACGTTGTCTGTTGAGAAAGATTCTATTTACATTGTCTCTTATTTGGGTGATGCATACCCTTATGTTTAAATTGAATGGAAGGGAATTTTAGGGTGAATTTTGGGGACGAAATTCCTTTTCAAGGAGGGAAGTATGTAATACCCCCGTAGTTTTATATTTATATTTAATTGGATTTGATATTTAAATTATGTGGGTGACACATAATTTATTTATAAAATAATGAAAAATTAAATAAATAATAATTTAGAGTGAAATAAATTAATATTTATGTGATTATGTATTTACTTGTGTGCTTTTAGTAAATAAAAATTTAATTATATCGTAAGTGAGTAAACACGACGGAATCTAATATTATCTCAATGGGGACACGCGTAATTAAATTAAAATAGGTTGAGATGGGAAAATATTATTAAGTGACTCAAGTGACGATTTCGAGTGCACGGTTGATCCAAAATTGAGTACTCGGGGGTTGTGTTCAGGTCTCGGGAGATTTTTAAATTATTTTAGACTTATTTAAGTAACTTTTGGGCTACTTCAAGGCATATGGAAAGCCAAAAACGAGAATTCAATTATAAAATGAAAGGTTTAGGGCCTAGAGATGAGTGATTTCACAAATCCAAGGGTTAGGAGAGTTATACTAAGAGTTAAAGAGAGAGTAAAGAGAATTGAGAATGAATTTCAAGAGTCTAAGGGGAGAATTGAAGAATTTTTGCAAGAACATTCTTGGAGTGAAGATTTGGGAAGGAAATTCTTGGAGGTGTATCAATATCTTCACCAAACTCGATCCCAACGAACATCAAGGAAAGTAATTTTTTAAGATGACTTCACACACACACGCACGCGCACACACACACACACACACACACACACACACACACACACACATATATATATATATATATATATATATATATATATATATATATATATATATGATTTATAATTGTAAAATTTTAAGGACTTTGATTTTTGGAAAATAATATTGATTGAGATTTTCTGGATTTTAAGAGATGACATTGAAAAAAAATGAGTGGAATGAGAAGAGTCACTTTAGAGAGCTTTAGATTTATTTTTGAGTGACTTAGGAAGATATTTGAGAAAAACTCAAAACACATACCCGACTCAATTTTTCGTGTAGAATTCAAAGCTGAAGTAGGATTGGAAATTTGGATAATGTTTAGTGTTGATTTGCTGGGTTTTCAAAATAGGGGCGATTGTCTTAGTTTCTCACTCCCGTGGTTAATTTAGTGTGCTACACTTATTCAATCTTAATTGTATATTTATATCCATGTTATGTGTTGCATTTATATGTATTGTATGCTCATATATTATTTTCATTCCCGCGCTCATTTGTATGAGTTATTTTCATGCCATCTAGTTTGGGTAACGAAGCTAGTTGATTTTACGAGCATGGTCGGTTCAGAAATGGGTAGAATACATGTAAACTTGATTTATGGGAATTGAATCTAAAATTTATTTTAATTAGGAGATTGATATTTTGATGATTATTATTGGAGAATGCATGGGCAGTCCTTAGTCAAACCACCTTCTTGACGGGTGTGCTACCAACTACAATTTTGTCTATTATCCGAATAGTAGACCATGGACCCCGGTTGGTGAGTATGCCCCGATTTTATGGTGGTGATGCCAAGATTTTATGGTGGTGGTGCCAAGATTTATGGCGGTGATGCCAAGATTTTATGGCGGTGATGCCAAGTTATGAAGGGTCGTGTGCCCAAGTTATGTTACTTATTTTGGAGGGGCATTGGATTGTTCTCAGGATAATTAACAGAATAGTGCACGGTGGTCCATACCGTATTGTGGGAAGTACGGAGGAAATTTTGATATGGCGTATTGGGTTATATAATGCCCGTGGTGAGATCATAGGTGATGGTTATATTATTGGAATTTTAGTTTGAGTATTTTTCAGTATTTATATTATATACACTCTTGTATATGATGCACGCATAAACGAGACTGTGTAGTTACACTTGGAGTATTTATACAAGCTACGGAGTTTCTCGCTCACCTCCCTAGTTTGTTGTATTTCAAGTTTAATCCGAGACGATATTTATGGCATCTTTAGGATTGGGATCGTCGTTAGAAGCTTTGGATATATATTTACAAAATTTAAATGTAACACTTTGTTTATTGTAAATGGTTTCATAAAAGGACATTTGAGATTTAATAAAATTGAGAAGTTTTATTTAGTCGATTTATTATTTATGTTTTTGCAAATTTATTCTGAGTCTAAATGGTAGTTATTTAAAAAAATTCTCTAATTTCTCAAAATTTTCAATAGTACCTCTGAGGGTGTTACACTATTACAAAATCTATTAGAGAGAGTTTCCATTGAGTGCCAAAAGTGATTTACAAACTTTCCATACTTAATCCGAGACCTTGTAAATTTCTTTATTAAAATCTCTTATGTTGTTCTTTTTCAATCTAAATAGCAATCATTAGAGTGAACTTATTTAGTCATTGTATGAATCATCTTTAAGAGATCAAAAGGCTTTTATACACAATTCCCAAATTATTCTCTTAGGTCTCGTTTAATGTGCAGGATAAGAATGTGGAATAGGTTAATACTATCCCACCTATATTTGGTGTGAAATGGGATAACTCTTATCATATCCCACCTCCTTATCTCGCGCATCATACGAGGCGTTATATCGAAGACTTGAAAGAAGGGCTAGATTAATAAAATCTTGGGAAAAAATGTGGTTTAATTGAAAGATCATTGGTGTTTGTTGCTCCAGGGTGCTTGTGGTGCTCGGTTTAAATTTCCAAAGTTGCAAGTGGTGTTGATCCCTATCCCAAAGGACCAAGTAGTGACAAATTGAAGTTTTCATCACAACACTTCACATAATATACAAGATTGAAAGTATGATATTCTTTCAAAAATATATTTAGAAACTCACTTTAAAATGATAAACATTGTTGTTTTACACGAGTTAAAAACAAAAGGAAAATGACACAAAACAATCACCAACCAATCATTTTGCGCATCACCCTATACCCCTCACTACCAAGCCTAATAATAGACTTGAAAAGCTTTCCTTTCAGCGGCCTCATTTTTCGGTTACTAGCATTTCGGATACTGTCACTCGTAGTCCTCTTCGTACAAGTGGTTCCGAGAAACAGCCATAACAATATAATAAAAAACTTATAGACATGGATTGTTTCAGGCCAAGATTGAAATATAATAACTACACAGTCAATTCCTATTTTGTAGGGTGATTATTAATGGCAAAGTCCCTGCGATTACATTTTATTCAAGGTATTAAGGTCACTACGAACACATGCAGAGCCACGCGAATTTTATATTTAAGAAATATAGCCTTTGCTCTTCAAACTCTCAACCGAGTCCCTGATGATTTGGTCCATGGGAATGAACTGTAGACCCATGTCCATCAGCTTCTTGGCTGCATTCTTGGACCTCAGTAATCCAGGTTGGGTATCCTTAGGAAACCTACCAAAATATTAACATTGATTGAGAAACCCTTGCACCTCACAGTCACTAGTCAACGTATTAACATTGAATCAAACTTCTCAGTCATAAGGAGAAGGATTAAAAACATGTCTCCAATTTGTTGACCCACTTTGGAGGACAACAGAGCTCAAATTTGGTAACTCTCTCTAGAGGGGAATCACCTGGACCCTTTCTATAAGTTGAAACATTAAAAAATGAGGGACAGATAGTAATTGGTTTTCTGTGACTTCATCTCTCCAACTAATATAAAGTGAAAGTCAAGGTAACCTTCCTCTAAAGAGGATCAACAAATTTAAAGTCATGGGCAACATGTATTCCTACCATCAAATCTTCAACCCCACCCTGTTAAAATCTGCCTAAATGGTAGAAATTGGATCCACAAGAACCGTCTTATAAAGAGAACATATTGGTTATAATGTATCACGATAGGATTTTAATTAAATCCGACAATGATAATAATTAAAAAAAGAGAAAAGCATGAAAGAAAAAGAAACATGGTCATTCGTTCCCTGTATAACAATACAAATCATATATATCACTTTAGCCTTTCAAGTTGAGTCAATTAAGGCATCAGAAATCATAATCTCAAATGCATTATATATTTATCAGATTGATTTTCTAAACCACAAGAAAAACAGCAGTTCGTACCGTAGAAACATTGTGGGAACTGGAAAAATAAAAAAACAGACCTGGGTACTTTATATTCAGGGTAAAGTTCATCAACCTTGGCTGTAAAGTCACCATAATGAGATATGGATTCAACACACAAGTGTCTTCCAGTCGCTGATGTGTTTTCATAAAGCAATATATGTGCTAAGGCCACATCTTTAACGTGAACTGCTCCCATAAAAAAGTCTTCGTATTTATCTTTAGAGCCTGCGTCCAAGACAAAATGCCGAATGTATTTTTGTTACCATGGGGAGGCTCCTAAACGTACACCCATCGTTTTTTAAAATGAGGCTTCATTTGTAAAATAAAAAACAACTACAGATCATTTGTAAAATAAAAAACAATTACAGATCACAAAAAGATTTCCAACATTTTATCCATTACGGTAAAGGTTAGAGGCACTCTTAATCAAGATAATACCCAAACCCATAACTTTGGAATCAATAATCCTATCACTTGAATTGTATGTCAAGCTATTGGATTTGTCATTACTTGAAAAGAAAGAAATTTCAAGGATGAAGCATCCATTAAACAGAGAGAAAACGTATTGCGATCAAAAGTAATACACAACCTTTTGTTTAAAACACCCCTTTTTGGCTAGAATACTACACGAGTACGACAGGAATGAATTTACATTCTCAGTTACTGCTAAGCAATGATAAAATTATAGCACTGGATGAGATTCAATGAAACCTATACTAGCTTATGTAAGTTTATGTAGAACTTACCCTGGAGAAGCTGAAGAAACAGTGACATGCTCGCACTAATTGAAGGGGGAAGAATAGGACCCATCACAAGTCCTGGATTCAACACAACCACATCCAACTCTTTTTCCTTAGCACATTCCCAAGCAGCTTTCTCAGCTAGTGCTTTAGAAACCGGATACCACAACTAGCCCAATAAATATGCATTAGAGTTCAGAAGTATTAAAACTAACAAAATGCATTCTATCCCATTGTAAAATGATTACAGAAAAAAAGGAAGATTGCAGAAAATATGAAAGGGAATATTATTGCAACACAAAAAGTGCATACAATATAATGTTGTGCTTGGATTCGAGGTTTGGATGGAAAGCACAAATTGAGAATTTGCCTAGAAAGTCAATCCAAGTTTTCCTTTTCCTCCATTTTATTAGCTTGGAAATCGGGTTGATCCATTCTTGCGAAATATAACTAACAGAAATCCCTGCTTTTATCGTTTTCGGAAAGCGCCTTCTCCTTTTTGGTTGGTTTAAGCGGCGAGGGCGTGGAACTACTACTACGATTCTCATGTCGCTTTCTACTAAAAAGAGGAATAAGATGCGTTACATGTAATAACGAAGAAAAAAAAATAGATTTGCATGTAGTAACTTAAATGTGTATTTTTGTAAGGCCGTTGTGTGAATTTGAGAGCTTTTAGTAAATGAATTTGAAATAACATCATGAATGGGGTATCCAATACAGATTGTGATATTTCCCTTGGGTTTCCCAACCCACCCTCAATGGCACTCCTCCATAATTTTCAAATCCTTCGATTTCAAATTCTTTTATTTATTCAAATGGATGGCAGGGGTAATGTAGAATAGGATTTCATCAAAGTAATCTGATATCTAGTAAGCATTTCATAATGGCCTATCAATTTTATCCTTACCAAAAAAATACATAAATATTAAAGAACTCTCTTCATAGTTGGCTTATCTTCTTGATTCCCCATCTTTGTTCCTAACTTCTATTCTTCCCTCTTAAGACATGTCAATCACCATTACTAGGAGAGGTCTAAGTCTGACCTCATGGATATAATGAGTATTAGTAATTTTTGTGTTGTGATGTTTAGATATGGACCCTTGCGTCCAGATTTAAGGTCAGAAGTTGGTGGTCTTGTGTGTATTCATTAGCTCTCATTTTATAGGGTATGTATTTTATCAGAGATCAAACTTTTCTACCATGGATATCTTGTTGTCATGGACATGTTTGTAGGCTTTGCAGATCAAATTTCTTCAAGTATGTTACAGTTAAAATCATGCATACAAACAGTATATTATATGCATACTTCTGTGTTGTATCATGAGATCGAAGATGATTCGAGTCTTAGGCATCAAGTGGAGCAATGTAGCTCTTCTCTTTATGAACTTGGTCTTCTTTGACTGGGCAACTACTGTCATGTTATGTTTCACAACAGCCTTTGGGTTCAATCATGGTGTATTTTCTCCGGGCTGGTGTGTGCGTTCCCTTTGTGATTAAAAGAATAGATTATGTAATTTTAGGATTTAAAATAATATTGATTATGAATATAGGACAACAAATATTTCGTTTCCATTTTTAGTCTCTATTTTCAAATTAAAGGGACACGTGGCATGTTTTGATTGATTGACGTTTTATAAATATGGGTCCACCCCAACGACTTTATTCAAAAATAGAAACTAAAATCATAAATAAAATATTTGTTATCCTATTTTCAAAATACATGTTATAATAGGTCCTAAATTTATAAAGCATCACCGAGATTTGACTAGTCGACGCACCTTGAGTGTGGATATTCAAAAGGCCTGTGATAGTGTACCTTGGCCTGAGGGTAATTTTAAAGGGTATACAGGGGTGAGACAAGGGATCCCATGTCACTTGGTTTAAATGTACAAAAAGAGAGTGGAAAAGCAGAGGACACATAATTGTGAGCAGGTACAAAATGAGAAAAAAGAAGCCTCACTCACCCCGTTCTGCTTGCAATATTCCAAGTCAACCCAGCAATCCTCATTTTTTACCACGTCGGCTGGCCAGTAACGGCTTGGGATAATGGCGGATGATGATGAGGTCATCACCACGCGCCTAATGCCAAGCTCCTTGGCCGCAGTAAGCACATTTTTTGTTCCCTTAATCGCGGGTGACAATAGCTCCTTCTGTCAATATTAATGGACCAATTAAATATAGCTTAATTGTCTGTCATCATAATTCAGCAAAGATAAGTGTAACGGACCTCGGGGTCCTCAACTTGTAAAATGGTACAGGGAGAGGCTAGGTGGAAGACCCCGCAGGTTCCACTCATGGCCGCCACAATTGAGTCGTAGTCGAGGAGATCAATCTCAAAGACTCGGAGACGCGATTCCGCTCCGTCTAAGGCTCGTATATGATTTGTTTCCTTCTCATCCTCTATAACAAAACATATTTATCAAATAATATATATAAAAAAAGGGATGTTTAGCATGGAATTAGAAGATTGAGAGAGAAAGTAACTGAGATCTTTGACAGTAGCGTTGACATTGTAGCCACGGTCGAGGAGGAGAGATACGAGCCAGGAACCAATAAAGCCGCTCCCTCCTGTTACACAAACCAACTCTCCTGTCTTGGCCATTTCCTTTCTCAATATTATAGGTTTTCACTTCTCACTATCCAGCCGACCAGTCCCACTTTTATGCACTCCCTAAGGTTCCACCTCTCAGACTACCTGTTTCTCTTGGGTCAACTATGGTGGCTGTCTAGTCATGCTTGTTTTGTATTATGTTAAAACACTTTACGTACAAGCTATGTATATTCTATTACACAATTTGTAACACTATCAACGTGTAAATATTAGAATAAATTTTTTGGATGGGATCCTCTACAAACATATTTTATAAATGATAGTAAATATTACTAAAATTTAAAATGCCACAATCATGGTTATAACTTGTGGACACATTTTAAAGAACAATTGTATCTTATTTTGGCTCTCTAAGTTTTAACTTATATGGTACATAGATATTAGTTTTAGGGTTATTTGTAATTTAAGGTCTATTATATTATTCTAAATTAAGGTTAGATGCTAAAGTTGTCTCTTTGGAAACAATTAATATCTAATCCCTATGAACTAAGTATATTTTGTATATAGTTCACCTTCTGTTTTTTTTTTCTTTCACAAAGTTCCTTGTTTATTTTTTTGATATTTTTTTTTTTAAGTTTAGGATAAGAGAAGAAAGAGTACTAACGAGTTTTTTATATGGTGACACACTTTTTGAATAAAAATAAAAAAGTTTGACTAAACGTTAGTTTAAAAAACTATCGAAGGGCTTTTCGTTGAATGACCCTTGTTTGATTTTTTATTTAAGGTCGAGGTTTATTTTCAAATATAAATTAGTAATTGACTTGTTGATTGTTGACTCGGTTTGTTAATGACTTGCTAAACAATAAATATGGAATAGTTAATCAATCCCCAAATGCAAATACCCGAAATTTAATTAAACATTAATTAATGTTTAGTCCCTCAAATGTTCTATTAAATTTCAAGTCGAACATATTTTCAAAGACAAAAAAATACATATTTGGTCGTGAGGTTTTAGATCATTTTGAATTTTAAACCAATTCTTTTGATTTTTTGTAATTTGAACCTTGATGAACAATTAGTGGTGCAATTTTAATTCCTCGTCAACATGCTAAAACATAAAACGAAAAGTTGATTGGGACTTTATAAAGACTTAGGTCTCATTTGATGCGCCGGATAAGATGGTCGAATAGGAAAGGATAAGAGCTAGATTGGATAGGATACGGATGGGCCGGATAAGACTTATTCCAATCCTTCATTTGGCAGAGTCCTAGATAAGAAGTTAGGATGTGATATAATAATCAACTACTGCGTTTGAAATGCCCGTTTAAAATGCCTCATATAGGAATAATATATCTTTAATTTTCCAAAAATACCCATATTTTGTATTTAATATTCAAAAAATATAAAAACATTTGTTTTCACATATTTCAACTCAATAACATAGTTTTTAGTGCTCCATATGCAAGCAAACTAAAAATTAAATTGTAAAATCAATATAGACACCCAACCATATTACACGAAAAAAATATACATAATACAAAATACGACAAATAATAACCATTTAAACTTCAACATAAAAAATGCCAACATATAGTTATTCAAATATGTCTTGAAGTCGAAATAAACAATTATTGAAATTAATCCATCGAAACCATAGGTCTGTGAAACAAAGCTTTATAAATTTCAATTTCTAGAAACTATCCTCAAGTAGTTGGACAACAAACTCCATACAATCTTCGTTTGACATCTAAAGAAATATGTCCTTGAGAAAGTGCAAAGGGTTATACGGATTTACTTGTATCTTAGGCCAAACACATAAATTCACTTTTTACCGAATTTTATCTTGATTTAATTTAGAGTGAATATACAAGATAAATTATGAAGCCAAATTTCCAAAGCAAACAAGAAGAAGAAGAAGAAGAAATAGGGGAAAAATCTATTTCGGGAAATATCTTTAATTCAACATTGATTAAGAAAAGATAGACACTTAACGACTTACAGACTACTTATAGATCCACTAAGTATAATGTGGTAAAGTCTTTAAATAACGATATAGTCCAGCACCGCCCACAACAAGCAGATCTCGCCCCGGTATCATCGATGAATAAGATGTCAGTTTGTTCTAACGAGCTAACAACATTTTAAAAAAATAATAATCATTTTAAAAATATTTGGAAAACTTTTAAATGCAAACTCTTTTACAATAACCCCTGGATATTTAATTCTTTACCAAACTACCTCATAACTCTTTTCGGGTAAAGTTGTGACAAAGATTCTTCAATCTTGCAAGTGTCACTAATGTTTCATCATTTCGAAAACTTGAGAATGGTCATGAAGGTGTAGTGGGCTGTAATGGGATAAGCCAAATAAAAATAAGATGAGCAATTACAAATTTTGATCTTTCAAATATCTCCCTTTGGCTATTCCAATACAAAATACAAATCGGAGCTAAAATTGACCTCTATGATTAAACAACTAATGTCCTTCCAAATCAAGAAATGAAAACACATAAATGTAAAAGACTCCAACTAAAAGTCTTCATCTTGTATGGTCCATGAAATTATCATCAAGGCGGAAGAAACCTACACACATGAGACAAAAGAAATACCATGATGCGTACAAGTTTAAAGAAAAATAAATTATCCCTCAATTTATTCTCCCCATTTTTGTCTGAAATTGACAAAGGGTTAGAAACTAATCATGAATCATTAGCATCACAAAAATTCAAAAGAAATAGCATCACAAATATAATCAATAAGGCACATATAATGAATTTCCAAAAGGCATACCAATTATTTTTAAAATTTTTAATTTTTTCAAGGAAAAAAGTAGGTATAAAAAGTACATATAGGTATAAGTACATCACACCATGGAATAACGCTAAAATATCTTAATCAAAAAAATGGAATGAAATTTTGTGATTATTTTTCATAGACAAATCAGCATAAGCATTCATAACATATGTGCACGAAGTCATGAGGTATTTCTAAAAAAAGAACTTAAATTCAACATTAGATGTAAGAATGTCGAACCTAAATGAAATTAACTCGACTTATGCAACATATTGTAACAGCCCGCTCCCCTAAAAAGAGACAAGCGGCGTGCTACTACGATAAAACTAAAGTAAAACCATCAATAACTAGTATAGAGCATCTAAATTTCCACAATTTAAATATAACAAAACCAAAATTCTTCTATTTCCACACTAGAGATTACAATCAAGTTTCTCTCAAATATAAAATACACAAGTCTCCAACTAAAATTACACCACTAGTTTATACTTCCAAAAAAATAAATCTTTCAAGCCATGCTCTAAAATATTTCCCCAAAATAGCCCATTGCATCCCAATCCACGCTAACCTGGCAACTAAAAGAAAATACGGGGAAGTACACAATATGACAGGAATAGATGCTCAAAAATAATTAGCACGATGAATAAATCGCAACAATAAGAATCGCATATACAAATCAAATGCAATACTCCAGCATTATATCAATATTAATTTCTCAACTACACATCAATGGGTCACCAGGCCTCACCTTACCGCGCCTATGCATTCTTAAGCATATTCGAATTTTTGACTATTGGTGGGTGCCCATTCTCCGTGCCATATTAAAATCTCATGACACGATGCTCAAATCACAATATAATATATATCAATGAATAAAATAATAGATTCCAATAATTTTCGGGATTCCAATGAATATCACAATTCAACATGAGTGCAATTGACACAGAGAACAAACTGAATACTCTCAAGAGAATTTATGAGCATATTGTGTAAGTCCCGTACCTCAAAATTATCACATGAATCGTCATAAAAATATCAGCCTCTAAATCTGATCGCACCATCACGTTCCTCTCGCAAAAATAATCAAATCTCGTTCTAGCCCAAACTTGAGAAAACACCAAATAGGCCTTCTAATCTAAGGTTGAAATCTGGAATAAGTTTGGGGCTATGGTTAGTAGATCAAAGGGAGTAATTTTCGAGAGGTTTTCTGGTTGAAAAGTTTGAGAAAAAGTGATTTGAAAAGCCAAGCCACGAATTTGTTGTGATATATAAAGGATTAAACGTTTGATTAAGAAAAGATGTCTAATCAGATACAAACACTAAAAAATCATTCCGGACGATCGAACCGTTGGAATTGGATGAAATTTGGACGAGAATTAGCTAAAGATGAGTCCAAGCAGTCCAAATAATTTTAGCTCGATCAGACAGTCCAATATTTTTAAATATTTTTTTCTAGAGAGTTTTATGTTTTGAGGACTCTTATAGAGTTTTACGTTTTGAGGACTTCTATATAATAAAAAATTCAATTAAAACTCTATTTTAATTCCGATTCCAATTTTGTTTTAAAATTTATTTTTTAAATATAAAACCCAACTTTTAAATTATAAAATTTATAAAATCAAAATTTTCATTTTTCTCCGATTTCCAAAATAAATTTAAAAATTCTCATTTACAAAAATCTGGGTTGTTACATACTTTCCCACTAACAAGGAATCTCACCCTCGAAATTCAACCTAGCCTAACTCTCAAAATTAAAATGCTACTCGATTATATATCCTAAAAATCACAACACTAAATCCTCCATCAATTCTACACGTTCTCTCATCAAGATAAAAAATCTGCACCATCGATGCCTAACATGCCTTCAAAACATTCTATCTCTAAAGAAAACACGTCCACCACGCAAGCTAGACCAAAAACCCAAAGACCCGAGGATTTCCGTATACCTAAGTTCTGATACCATCTGTAACACCCCGTGCCCCTAAAAAGAAACACGCGACGTGCTACTACGATAAAACTAAACTAAAACCATCAATAACGAGTATAGAGCATCTAAATTCCCACAATTTAAATATACCAAAACTATAATTCTTCTATTTCCACAATAGAGATTACAATCAAGTTTCTTTCAAATACAAAATACTCAAGTCTCCAACTAAAATTACACCACTAGTTTATATATCCAAAAAAATAAATATTCCAAGCCATGCTCTAAAAAATTTCTCCAAAATAGTCCATAGCGTCCCAATCCACGCTAACCTAGCAACTAAAAGAAAATACGGGGAAGTACACAATATGATAAGAATATATGCTAAAAAATAATTAGCACGGTGAATAAATCGCAGCAATACGAATCACATATACAAATCAAATGTAATACTCCAGCATTATATCAATATTAATTTATCAGCAACACATCAATGGGTCACCAGGCCTCACCTCACCGCGCCTATGCATTCTTAATCATATCCGAACTATTGGCGGGTGACCATTCTCCGGGCCATATTAAAATCTCATGACACGATGCTCAAATCACAATATAATATATCTCAATGAATAAAATAATATATTCCAGCAATTTTCAGGATTCCAATGAATATCATAATTCAACATGAGTGCAATTGACACAGAAAACAAACGGAATACTCTCGAGAGAATTTATGAGCATATTGTGTAAGTCCCGTACCTCAAAATAATCACATGAATCGTCACATAAATATCAGCCTCCAAATTTGATCGCAGCATCACGTTCCTTTCGCAAAAATAATCAAATCTCGTTCTAGATCAAACTTGAGAAAATACCAAATAAGCCTTCTAATCTAAGGTTGAAATCTTGAATAAGTTTGGGGTTATGGTTTGTAGATTAAAGGGAGTAATTTTCGATAGGTCTTCTGGTTAAAAAGTGTAACACCTCGTATTTCTGTGCATTTAATATTTAATTAATTCGAAAATTTTGAAATTACTTGTGTGTCGTAATTTAACTGAATTAATTACAATAATATTTATTAAAATATTAATCGGACAGCAATTGGTTAATATTTAGGAAAATTTAATTACTAAGTGAATAGTAATAATTTAGTTACATCATTTCATGTATTAGTGACGGGGCATTTATTTATCTCAGCCGGGAGTCGTATAGACTAATTTGGGGTGTGAGATAAAGATTTTATAAATAAATTTGAATGTCAATTCTGAGTTCATGGTTGAGTCCGAATGGACTGAGATAGTCGAAAAAGTATACTCGGGGGTAGTAAACGGGTCACAAGACGTTTTTAGGCATAGCTGGCCCCACACGGGGGCATTTGGGTGTCTTAGGCTTGGCCCATTAGGCTAAAAATGGGATTAAGCCTAATTACTTAATAAAAAGGAAAAGGGTAACGACTGATTTGAGATTGAAAAACACATAATGGAAGAGAAAATCCTAAGGAGCAGTTAAAGGCACTGGGAACCAATTTGGGGGACAAAGGAAAAAGCCAAAGGGGGGATTTCACCATCAACCTCGAGAATCACAACTCAGGATCAGGCCCTACGTAACCATAAGGCAAGTGGTTAACTTCCTGTAGCATTTAATTGTATTACGATTCATATCTATGTGATGTGGGAATCAAAATTCGTTTGGGGATAAAGAGGGTACAAAAATGGAGTTTTTGTAAATCAATCTCCTAATTAGGAATTCTTGTAGAGATTCATGTTATAATATGAGATTTATGTATAACTGGTCAGATGTGAAAACCCAGATAAATTATGAATGAATTTGAGATAGTAATTTGGTGCTGAGACGGATTGACGAATAACACGGTTTTTTCCCCAATTCAGAAAAATAGTGGAGAACGAAAATTTAATGGGGTTTGGGGACTTTATGGGGGTTCCTTATGATGTTCTTGATGTATTATTTTGATGATAAGGCCTGGGTTGAACTTTAGAGGGAGTTGGATGTTTGAGGATTTCGGCCATGGTAGAAACAGGCCGTCGAAGAAGACAAAGACCTATTCGATCGATTGATCAATGGTCGGGGATTTTTGGCAGTTCAGCCAGTTTTATTATATAAGGGGAATTTAATTAAAATTTATCATCCACACCTTATTTAAAGAGAAATAAATATAGGACATATATTATAATAAATTATGAGGGAAAATAATTGGGATTTGGAGGAAAATTATGTGTGACACACTACGGTTAATTTTGGGAAAAAATATTCTGAAATAGTTAAATTCGAATCGAGTGGGCGAGTTCGGGTATATTGGTTAAGTGATACCAAGGTGTTAAATTAATTTAAATTGAAAGATAATTAATTTGGAGTCGGAGATATAGACTCGGGTATTATTTTATGTTGGGCCACGAGAGCGAGTCTGAATATATTGGTTGGGCAACACCAAAAGTAATTTAATTAATTATCGTGCAAATTAATTAATAATTAGGGTTGGACCATAAACTCATAATAATTTTTATACACTTGTGTTACGGACTTAGTACATGGTATAGCCGGGGTATTTTATTTCTCTCTCTCTCTCTCTCTCTCTCTCTCTCTCTCTCTCTCTCTATATATATATATATATATATATATATATATATATATATATATATATATATATATATATATATATATATATATATATATATATATATATGGTGTGTGCATTAAAATCTGTGCCTAGATATTATTATTATTATATAAACTCTAGTGCTATCAGGGGAGGTTGTGCGTAGAGGGTGAATCCCCTTGCTTGAGTAGTAGGGCGAGTATATTCCCAGGTCATAGCGTCCATTATATGGGTGAGGGGCATCTCACTTTCAGGGAAGGAATATGACTGCCTCCAATATTTATGTTATTAACTAAGTTAGTGAGCGATTCTGACTTGGGGTAACTAGGTTATATGAATACACCTAGTCGGATAGTACTTTAGAGAATATACATCCGGTGAGTTATTACTCGGGAGGATGTTTGATGTTAATTATCATTTCAACATGTGTGTGATTTTGTAATATTACTATACGTATATAACGAGCTAAATAATTATATACGGGTAAATTAAAATAGGCCGTGAATTGTATTATATGTATAACGGGTGTGAAAGTTATATGAATTTAAAAATGGGAGTGATTGATTAAGTTAATGTTGATAATAACTTAGAAATCATAATTATGGCATACTCGGTTAGAGTAGGGTGGTTGCAAGGGGTGATATCGATTATCTAGTTATGACATAAATAACTAGGAAAATTAATTAAGGCATTAGTAGTACACATTAAAGGAGGGGTGAGGATGTCCTCAAGGGAGTGCAACACTAACTAAACTATGAAGAGCATGAATACATATTTACTACTGCAAGTTTATCATTTGCTAAATATTTTTCCAAATGTTTTGGGTTCTAACATTTGCTATAAATATTTTTAAAAACCTTTTAGGTGTCCAGCCACAGGGACGCCAGACTTGACTTATTCCAAGGATCCGTTACTACAGCACACGTGGATGTTGTGGGAGTTTGATAGATGCCCCATTACTATTCACTTATAGTATAGAAATTTCCTATCAGTTACTCGAGCATGTCGCTCACAGCTTTATTTAGTATTTATGTCAGACTTGTTGCGATTTATTATTATCTGTCTTTACTTTTATTGGATTTGAGCCGATGGTTTATTCGGTCAGTTTATTTAGATGTGAATAGTCGAATTCAGTTAATTATGGTTGTTTAAATTATTTTGTTTCTGCAGAAGTATTTCATTAAATTAATGAAAGATAAAACTTGGCACCAGTCTAATTTTCTCACTTAGGGGGTTAGTAATTAAAAGGGAGACAATGATGCTAAGAATGAACCAACTGAGAAACTTGTTCTAATTAATTTAGGACTGATCACCCGGGCTTAATTAGGCAGGGTGTCACATATGGTATCAGGGCATCAGTTTCTAGTGTCCTTAGCATCTGTGCGGATTACTACGTTTCAACATAACGTTCAGTTGTTATAGAGCCCTATTATTAGGACTGTTGATTCATTTTTTGCTTTTGAGATATCGTATTTTCTGCTATTAGACTTTTGCATAAATTGTGTACTTATACGATTCGATCTATTTTCAGATGCCACCAAAGAGACAGAGAGCGGAGAGGGCTGAGGCTAGGGATGAGTTAAGGGAGGCTCATCAGGAGCCACAGGTACCACCACCCCCACCCCACCCAAGTTGATCTCCACTACTCAGGTGGTAGTGACAGTGGCCCAGGAAGTTGAGACCGCGATGCGAGCTATGGCAGCTCATTTCCCACAGCCCCAGGCACCGCCTCCAGTGGCACCAGCAGTTCAGGTTCGAGTAGGACCATCTTCTTGGTAGCGAGTTAGGGAGACCTTTCAGAAGGGTCACCCACTAGAGTTCCGGTGCAGCACCGATGTAGTAGAGGCATGTGATTGGAAGAAAAATATTCAGTGACATCTGCGCATGCTAGAGTGTACCGATGTGCAGACGCAGATGCCTGATACCTTCCGTCTGTCTGGGGAACCCTTACAGTGGTGGGAGTCAGTTACCACTGCTGAGGAGAGGGATTTGATGACGATATCCGAGTTCTGGGTGCAGTTTAATCGCAAATACTTCCCACCAGCGGTAGAGGCCGAAATGAGGAAGAAGTTTAGCGAGTTAGTTCAGGGTAACCGTTCAGTGCCGAATTATGAGGAGGAGTTCACCTGTTTGGCAAACTTTGTTCTAAATGAGGTGAGCGATGATGAGCGAAAGAAGTCGAGGTTCGTGGATGGATTAGTCGGGAGGATTGGGCAGCATTTGATTAGTAATCCGGTGTTGGTGACGTATACAGATGTCGTTAATACCGCTTTTGTACATTGCCAGGATCATCGCTTCCATGCGAAGGGGAGCAAGAGGGTAGGGGAGCCGAGCCAGTAGGGCAAGGCAGTTGTTAGTAGTGACACAAGTAATACTTATTAGCAGATTAGCAGTCAACAAGGGAATCAGGCTAAGAAATTTAGGCCTGGTGGGTTCCGACCGGGAGGATAGGGATTCGGGCAGGGTTAGTCGAGCCCAAATCAGCAGCAGCACGTTCCTCAGGGCCATCAGGGCCAAGGGAACAATGGGGGAAGCTAGCAGGTTCAGCCACGTCAGGGCCAACAGGGCCAACGAAAGGGGAATGGTCAGAGACGCTTTTTTAGTTATGGCCAGACAGGATACTTCAAGAGGGAGTTCCCGCAGAGGGGCAGAGGCCAACTGCAGGGTGCCCAACAGGGACAGCATGGACAGATACAGCCAGCAGCACCGACTCCACCAGCCCCACATCAGCAGGGGAAAATGCATTACGGGCGTATGTATAACGTCCGGGATGTTCCCAATCCTCCAGCACAACAGGCACCTCTAGCAGTTGAGGGTATGTTTCTCATCTATGGTCACGAGGGTAGGATACTTTTTGATATGAGAGCATCTCATTCATTCATTAAATCTAAATTTTCTAAACGGTCCGGGTTACTAGAGACCGCAGGTAGTCTCCGTATGTGTGTAGAGTTGCCAGTAGGCAACGGGGCCATGATTCACTCGATTTGTCGAGGGATAAACATTTTGATTGGGAGGCTTAGTTTAGCGACACACCTCTTAGTGTTAGATATGGAGGGGTATGATGTCATCCTAGGTATGGATTGGTTGGTAGGTTATCGGGCGACTGTGGATTATTACGAGAGGACAATCGTGTTATCCATTCTAGGTAATGAGATGTTCCTAATAGAGACGCTTCTACCTTAGGGAGGGTCACGCACACACTTGTATTTTATCGAGGAGGAGACCTCACAGGAGATGGTAGTTCCATTGTATTCGATTTCGGTAGTGAGGGACTTCGAGGATGTGTTCCAGGAAATAACAGGGTTGCCACCCAGTAGGGAATAGAGTTTATAATCGATTTAGCATCAGGGACAAGACCGATTTCTCGAGCACCTTACTGTATGGCCCCTTCAGAGATGCGTGAGATGAGAGAGAAAATTTATCAGCTCCTAGTTTACGGTTCCATTCGGCGGAGTACATCACCGTGGGGTGCACTGGTGTTGTTTGTGAAAAAGCGGGATGGTTCACTTCACTTGTGCGTGGACTATAGGGAGCTGAAGAAGGCGAAGATACAATCCGTTGCCTAGGATTGATGATTTATTTGACCAATTGAGAGAGGAGTCTTACTTCTCTAAGATCAATTTGAGGACAGGGTATCATCAGCTGGGTATTCGAGAGGAGGATGTTCCTAAGACCGCTTTCCTATTGCGGTATGGATCTTATGAGTTTAGGGTGATGCCATTCGGGCTCACCAATGTGCCAATAGTGTTCATGGATCTCATGAACAGGGTTTTCAGGGAGTATCTCGACCAGTTTATCATAGTGTTCATTGATGGCATCCGGATCTACTTGTGCACTGAGGGGGAGCATGCAAAGCATCTACGTATGGTTCTACAGACACTGCGGGTTCACCAGCTTTATGCCAAGTTCGGGAAGTGTAGATTTTGGCTACGGGAGGTACAGTTTCTTGGTCATGCGGTGTCAAATAGGGGTATTTCGGTGGATCCGAGTAAGTTATCAGCAGTGAGGGAAGCCCACGACACCAATCGAAGTGCGTAGCTTCCTGGGACTGACAGGTTATTACAGACGATTCATTAAGGGGTTCTAAAAAATTGCGGGCCCTTTGACAAATCTGACTTGTAAAGGGGGAACTTTTACTTGGAGTGATCATTATCAATTATCTTTCAACGAGCTAAAGGACAATTTACCATCTACACCGGTACTTGCTTTGTGGAGGGGAGGACTAGAGTATCGGGTTTACACCGATGCATCCTTACAGGGACTTGGGGGTGTGCTTTAGCAGGAGGAGAGGCTATAGCTTATGCGTCCAGAAAGCTAAAACCCCATGAGAGGAATTACCCCAATCACGACCTAGAGCTAGCAGCGTTCATTTTTGCCTTGAGGATATGGAGACACTATCTGCTGGGGGAGAAGTTCACCCTATTCATGTATCACAAGTCACTTTAGTATCTCTTCACACAAAAGGATCTGAATATGAGGCAGAGGCGGTGGCTAGAATTCGTAAAAGACTAACAGTTTGATATTCAGTATCATCCTGGTAAGGATAATGTGGTGGAAGACGCATTGAGCCGGAGATCGACTGGGGAAATATCAGAAGTTTGGAAAGCAAAGTAGAGAGAGCTTCGATATGAGGATGATGTAGCCAGGGCCTATATGTCAGCATTATCCATCACACCTGAGATTATTATATGACTTGTGAGGGCTCAGGCGGAGGATGAGATTTATCGGGATAGGGTACGCCAGTTGTTAGCTGAGGGAGCAAAGGGTTACTCGATCATCTCGAAAGGAGTCCTACGCTTTAATGGGAGGTTAATTATGCCATAGGATGAGGAGTTGAGGCACGCTGTAATGACAGAGTCCCATGGTTCAAAATTTGTGGTACATCCCGACAGGGATAAAATGTACCAGGAATGAGGAGGCAATATTGGTGGGCAAGAATGAAACGGGACATAGCAGAGTTTGTCTCGAAATGTACCACCTGTCAGCTCATGAAAGTTGACCATAAGAGACCACCAGGGATGCTACAACCACTAGATATTCCCATGTGGAAGTGGGAGAGCATCTCCATAGACTTCATTATAGGGTTACCTACCTCGCAGAGGGGTCACGACTCCATATGGGTAATTGTGGATCGATTGACCAAGGTTGCCCACTTTTTGCCAGTTCACACAGACTTTGAGATGATGCGTTATGCGCAGCTATTCATAGCGGAGATTGTTAAGTTGCACGGGGTGCCGATAAATATTTTGTCTGACAGAGACAAGATTTTTGTGGCCCATTTTTGGCAGAGCTTTCAGGAGGCCATGGGAACAGAGTTACGTTTGAGTATAGCCTATTACCCACAGACCGATGGACAGACTGAGAGAGTCAATCATATGCTGGAAGACATGCTCAGGATGTGCATTTTAGACTTTGGGGGAGGATGGGAGAGATATCTTCCTTTGGTAGAGTTCGCGTATAACAACTCTTACTAATTCATGATTGTCATGGCACCGTTAGAGGCACTGTATGGGAGACCTTGTCGTTCACCGGCTTATTTGTTAGAGGTGGGGGGACAACAAGCTATTGGGGCCGAAGATTATCCAAGAGACGTCTGCCAAAATAGAGCTGATCCGAGGGCAAATTCGGATAGCTCAGGATTGGAAGAAGAGTTATGCTGATGCTTCACGGAGACATGTGGAGTTAGAGGTTGGGGATCAGGTTTTAGTCCGAGTGTCCCCTATGAAAGGGGTGATGAGGTTTGGCAAGAAAGGTAAATTAGCACCGAGGTACGTGGGACCCTTCCCTATTATTGAGAGGGTGGGATCGGTTGCATATAGACTGGGATTGACAGAGCATCTTTAGCGGATAAACGACGTGTTCCATGTGGCATCGCTGAAGAAATATCGAAGGAGCGAGAGGGTCTTCAGGCACATTCCACTCGAGAAAATTAATTTATAGCCAGACATCTCGTATGAGATGAGACCAGTGGCTATTCTGGACCGTAGTGAGAGAAAGTTACGATCCAAGGTTGTTCCACTAGTTAGAGTACAGTGGGGTCATCACAACGTTGACGATTCTACCTGGGAGTGGGAGGAGGATATGCGGGAACAATATCCAGAGCTATTCACCACAGGTACGACCTAATTTCGAGGACGAAATTCCTTTGTAAGAGGAGGAGTATGTCACACCCCATATTTATGTGCATTTAATATTTAATTAATTCGGGAAATTTTAAATTACTTGTGTGTCATAATTTAATTGGATTAATTACAGTAATATTTATTGAAATATTAATTGGAGAGTAAATAGTTAATATTTAGGAAAATTTAATTACTAAGTGAATAGTAATAATTTAGTTACGTCATTTCGTGTGTTAGTGACGGGGCATTTATTTGTCTCAGCCGGGAGTCGGTATAGACTAATTTGGGGTGTGAGATAAAGATTTTATAAATAAATTCGGATGTCAATTCTGAGTGCACAGTTGAGTCTGAATGGGCCGAGATAGTAAAAAAAGTGTACTCGGGGGTAGTAAACGGACCACAGGACGTTTTAGGCATAGTCGGGCCCACACGGGGGTATTTGGGTCACTTGGGATTGGCCCATTAGGCTAAAAACGGGATTAAACCTAATTACTTAATAAAAAGGAAAAGGGGAACGACTGATTTGAGATTGGAAAACACGTAGTGGAAGAGAAAATCCTAAGGAGCAGTTAAAGTCCCTCGGAACTAATTTGGGGGATAAAGGAAAGAGCCAAAGGGGGGATTTCATCATCAACCTCGAGAATCACAACTCTGGATCAGACCCTACGAAACCATAAGGCAAGTGGTTAACTTGCTGTAGCATTTAATTGTATTATCATTCATATTTATGTGATGTGGGAATCAAAATTCATTTTGGGGTAAAGAGGGTACAAAAATGGGGTTTTTGTAAATCAATCTCATGATTAGGAATTTTTGTAGAGATTCATGTTATAATCTGAGATTTATGTATAATTGGTCAGGTGTGAAAACCCAGATGAATTATGAATGAATTTGAGATAGTAATTTGGTGTTGAGACGGGTTAATGAATAACACATGTTTTTCCCCAATTCAGAAAAATTATAGAAAACGGAAATTTAATGGGGTTTGGGGACTTTATGGGGGTTCCTTATGATATTATTGATGTATTATTTTGATTATAAGACCTGGGTTGAACTATAGAGGGAGTTGGAGGTTTGAGGATTTCGTCCATGGCAGAAGCAGACCCTCAGAGAAGACAAAGACCTCTTCGATCGATCGATCGATGGTTGGGGATTTTTGGCAGTTCGACCAGTTTTATTATATAAGGGGAATTTAATTAAAATTTCTCATCCACACCTTAGTTAATGAAAAATAAATATATAACATATATTCTAATCAATTATGAGGGAAAATAATTGGGATTTGGAGGAAAATTATGTCTGACACACTACAGTTAATTTTGGGGAAAATATTTCGAAATAGTTAAATACGGATCGACTGGGCGAGTCTGAGTATACTGGTTAAGCGATAACAAGGTGTTAAATTAATTTAGATTGAAAGATAATTAATTTGGAGCCATGGATTTAGACTCGGGTATTATTTTATGTCGGGCGACGAGAGCGAATCCGAATATATTGGTTGGGCGACACCAAAAGTAATTTAATTAATTATCGTGCAAATTAATTAATAATAAGGGTTAGACCATAAACTCATGACAATTTTTATAGGCTTGTGTTACGGACTTAGTACAGGATATAACCGAGGTATTTTATTTCTCTCTCTCTCTATCTATTCTCTCTCTCTCTCTCTCTCTCTCTCTCTATCTCTCTCTCTCTCTCCATATATATATATATATATATATATATATATATATATATATATATATATATATATATATATATATATATATATATATATATATATATTTTATTATTATTATTATTATTATATAAACTCTAGTGCTATCAGGGGAGATTGCGCGTAGATGGTGAATCCCCTAGCTTGAGGAGTAGGGCGAGTATATTCCCAGGTCATAGCGTCCATTATATGGGTGAGGGGCGTCTCTCTTTCGGGGAAGGAATATAATCGCCTCCAATATTTATGTTATTAACCAAGTTAGTGATCGATTCTGATTTGGGATAACTGGGTTATGTGAATGCACCTAGTGGGATAGCACTTTAGAGATTATACATCCGGTGAGTTATTACTCGAGAGGATGTTTGTTGTTAATTATTATTTTAACATGTGTGTGATGTTGTAATATGACTATACGTATATAACGAGCTAAATAATTATATACGAATAAATTAATACAGGTCGTGAATTGTATTATATGTATAACGGGTGTGAAAGTTATATGAATTTAAAAAGGGGAGTGATTAATTAAGTTAATGTTGATAATAACTTAGAAATCATAATTATGGCATACTCGGTTATAGTAGGGTGGTTGCAAGGGGTGATATCGGTTATCCAGTTATGGGATAAATATCTAAAAAAATTAATTAAGGCATTAGTAGTGCACATTCGAGGAGGGGTGAGGATGTCCTCAAGGGAGTGCGACACTAACTAAATATGAAGAGCATGCATACATATTTATTACTTCAAGTTAATCATTTGATAAATATATTTTCAAATATTTTGGGTTCTAACCCTTGCTATAAATATTTTTAAACACCTTTTAGGTGTCCAGCCACTGGGACGCCAGGCTTGACTTATTTCATGGATCCGTTGCTGCAGCACATGTGGATGTTGCGAGAGTTTGATAGACGCCTCATTCTTTTCACTTCTAGTATGGAAATTTCCTATCAGTTACTCGAGCATGTCGCTCATAGCTTTATTTAGTATTTATGTCAGACTTGTTGAGATTTATTATTAGCTATCTTTACTTTTGTTGGATTCGAGCCGATGGTTTATTCGGTCAGTTTATTTATATGTGAATGGTTGAATTCAGTTAATTGTGGTTGTTTAAATTATTTGTTTTCGCATGAGTATTTCATTAAATTAATGAAAGATAAAACTTGGCACCAGTCTAATTTTCACACTTAGCTGGTTAGTTATCAAAAGGGTGACAGTGATGCTAAGAATGAACCAAATGAGAAACATGTTCTAAATTAATTTAGGACTGATCACACGGGGTTAATTAGGTGGGGTGTCAGAAAAAGTTTGAGAAAAGTGATTTGAAAAGCCATGCCACGAATTTTTTGTGATATATAAAGGATGGAGAGTTTGATTTGGAAAAGAGTTCTAATCATATACAAACACTAAAAAATCATTCTGGACGATCGAACCGTTAGAATTGGATGAAATTCGGACGAGAATTAGCTGAAGATGAGACTAAGTCGTCCAAAAATTTTTTGCTCGATCGGATGGTCCAATATTTTTAAATTTTATTTTTCTAGAGAGTTTTATGTTTTGAGGACTCTTATAGAGTTTTACGTTTTAAGGACTCTTCTATATAATAAAAAATTCAATTAAAAATCCGTTTTAATTCCGATTCCAATTCCGTTTGAAATTTTAATTTTCAAATATAAAACCCAACATTTTAAATTATAAAATTTATAAAATCCAAAATTTCATTTTTCTCCGATTTCCAAAATAAATTTTAAAAAATCCGGGTTGTTACACATAACATGAATTTAAATACTTCTCAAAATAATAATGTCGAACTATTTAATGTTTTCCAAGAGAGTTCGTTATGCAAACCCATTAATCTTCAACTTTATAACACCCTCAAAATATCGCATATTTGAGAATTCACTCTCAAAATTTTAAAGATACCATTATGTTCATGTGTAGAGAAGCGTCGATGAAATAAAATGGTCTTGGCACTTATGTTTTTTTGTGTCATTAATCTTTTAGGCTCTTTTTTCAAATGGTGTCTTTTAATGCAAAGAGAATTTTCTCTTTCGTTGCTTAACATAACATAATTTTTTTGAAAAATGAAATCCGAGAAATGGTTCTTATAAGCACACCTTATCTCTAGTACATTTGGTTCATTACTAAACACTATTGAGATGGGAACACCATATTCGACACATGATAAGCGAGTACAATGTTCAAAAAATTCGTGCATGTATGAAATAAAGGTGATAAAAAGTCTAATATGAAGAAAGTAATCATCAATCAACAATGAAATGCTAGCCACACAATATTAAGAACACTAAAGAAACTAAGTCGTGTCTCAAAACACAATGAGAAAGCCGCATGAATGGATGGAATTTAGGGGTGATTCGAACATCTTAAATGCACATTCATATATTGCGAAAAGCAAAATACAATTTTTTTGGTATTTTTCAAAAATTTTATCTAAAATAAAATCTTTTGGGATTTTTTCAAACTTTGTATTAAAAAGACAATAATACGTTGGGATTTTTTAATAGGTTTCTAAAATAAAATCATATAAAAACATAGAAATACAATCTAGCAATAGAGGAAAATTATATTAACATGATAATCACTTATACTAGATACACGTCTTAACCTTAATCATTAGTTCTAGAAGAGTTCTCAAAGGAGAAGACACACCTTGAAATTCATCGATCAAACTTTGAGAAGTTTTGATTACAAATTCCATTTACTCATGAAAACTCTCATAATTTCTATGATTTTGTGTGAGAGCATGTATGGAACCTTGTGTTGGAGCGCGTGTGGGAACACATGTGTGAACTCCTGCGAGAGCAAACTAGGGAACACGCGTGTGAGAAACTCTCCCTAGCTTAAAACAAATTTCTCTAAAGTGACCTCATTGTTTGCAATTAGAACAAACATAAACAGGCTTAGGTCTACCTTGGTCAAAATGTCTAGAACACACTTTCCTTGGTGGGTTAGGTTAAGACCCATAAGGATCCATCACAAGCTCAGGAGCTAGTTAGGGTGCAGCATTGGAAGTGGCTGCACCATCATAACCTATTCCTTGTCTTTCGTTAAAACCTAATGCGAGACCCAAGAACAAGTTTTCAACCTTCTTTGATGTGTCCTCTATAGTAACCTTGACCACCCGAGTGTAACAACCCTTGCTTTTGATAACCGATTTTATATTTATTTACTGCATCGAGTAATTATATAAAATATGGATGATGGAGTAAATGTGAATAAAATGTGTTAAAATAGCATATTTACTAAATTGTTGCATATTTACTGTATGTGTAAGTAAATATCACCATGTTGTGTTTTATAGTGTCATAAGATTTAAATGACAATTATGGTTTTAAAATGAAACCGGAACTTGAAATGAGTTATAAAATTTCCAAATGATAATTTGGAAGGCGTAGTTAGTCCCAAAACGTGCGAAATAGTCAAAATAAGTGCCATATTGTATTTTTATGTTTCGGGCACTTTTGACTGATTTTAGCTTAGATGTGTAGTTGTGAATCATTTTAATGTGGTATTAATCATTTAAGTTGGGATATTAGACTAAAGGCATGATTTATGTGTTGCACCTCATTTATTTCTCTTAAGGACATTTATTAATCTAGAGAGAAAGAGAGAAGAAGAGAACTTGTGGAGAGAAAGAAGAAAAGAGAGAAATTGAAGCTTGGAGATTGTTGCTACTACAAGAAAATCTGAGATTCCTACCCCAAGGCAATTTTTCTACTTGCTAATATGTGATTTAAGATGAATAATTTGTATTGATAGTTGTGTATTAGTTATGGTTTAACAATGTTAGGGTTTTTATGGATTTATGCGTTTTGAATCATTGGAGGTTGATTTGGATGTTTATTGGTGTAAATCATAGTTGCTAGATGCATTGATTATTAATTGGTTGCAATAAATGACCTTGGTTTGAATGGAAATGAGTTGGGGGAATTTAGGAGTCCAAGACTCCATAGCCAAACTTGGACAATTCGGAGGGACGAATCGATTCGCTCAAGGGGCAGTTTACAGGTCTGAGTGGGCCGAATCGATTCGGCCTGTCCAAATCGATTAAGCAATTATGCAGAAAGTCAGGTTTCCTGACCGAATCAATTCGGCTGGTCCGAATCGATTCGCTTTTCTGACCGAATCGATTCGGCCACACCGAATCGATTCGAAAATCCTGCAGTTTTGAGTGATTTTTCTTAGCTCAATTCCAACCCTTTCCTTTAGGCTTAGGACCTAGGAACCTTCTTGTATGAAGTAAACTTAGAGTCCTAGATGAGTTTGTTGACTACCCTATATTAGAAATGGGGTAAATGGGGCTTATGTCGGGGGTATTCACATTGATATTTAGGCATTCTTTTTCCTTAGTTAATGATTAGGAGTCTAGGAATTGTAAGGTTGTATTTGGAGACTTTAGAAGTTCAATTGAGGTATGATTGTCTTGATGTTTTATAATGATACCATAATAGAAGGCTTAGAGAATAAATAGAGAGTTTATTCATTCGCTGAGGTTAATGATTATATAAAGTAAGTATGGCTCCGGATAATATGTGATGTATTTATTAAATTAGAAATGGAAATGAAAAATGAATAATGTAAATGATAATTTACTTAAACACACCCTCTCTAAATGCCATCATAAGGGAAGTTCGCGCGTGAGGTGAAGCCCCCTGGCTAATGAATGAGGGTGGATATAGTCCTAGGCCATATGAATGTTTATGGTATGTTTTCTGCGATGGTGAGGTAACTCCGGGTGTGGTTATGACTCTCCCACAGGCATATGGCCGCTTCCCGACGTCTTACATTGTAGGTGCCTAGGTTGTCTTAATTAATAGGCCCTGGAAGATGATGGTCATTTAGGGGCGCACACTGTGGGGAAACCCGGATGGGCGGTCTTAGAATCATTATATGTATATGAATATAACTATTCTTAATCAAGTGGAACTTGATGTATAATAAAATGCGATAAAAAGCATAATGAAATGCCACAAAGAGCATATAATTGTGATTATGTTTCCTGATAAGGAACGGAACTATGAAATAAATCAATGTACATGACGAAGGTTTTTAATTAATGTTAATTATTTTTATCCGCTTGCATAACTAAAAAAGAATTTATAATCATATAACTTGTCTTAGTTTATGCTTTGAGATTTTATTGATAGATTCTCATCTTTATCATTCCTGATTAACTATTTATAACTGTCATACTTTTTATTCATCTGGTGATCATTTAAAATCGGCCCCTGACCCATTCATTTTTCTTGTTGTGCATGAATCTTGTATCCACTCAGGTGCTCCGCCGCAAGGATGCCCGTTCTGATTTCCCTTCTCCGATGCTTTTGGGGAGCCGTAATACTTTACGGATATTATGGGATATGCTATTAGACGCCTTCATTTTTGTATTCTAGTTATGATCGGGTCTTTCACTCGGGCGTGTGGCCCAAACTTTTGTAACTGTCTAATGAATGTATTATGTAACTTAAGTTAAACTTGTTGAATACGTTGTATCTAGCTGTTGACCGATAACATATTCGGTCCTCTTATTGTATTATTGTTGTTGTGTAATATAAGTCTTTTGGATTTCCACTTTCTTTTCAAATTGGGTTTCTTAAATCATTTCCTTATCTTATAATAAAACAAAACTTTTGGCAACCCATTTTCTGAAACATTGGGTGGTTATCCCGCATACTTATTATATTATTGCGATGCTGAGAATGATTCCATCCATGATTCCTATTGTATTGGAGTATCGGGCTGGCCACCCCTTATTTTGGTGAGTGGGTTGTCACAGATGGTATCATAGCATCAGGTTCTAGAGTCTTTAGGATCTATGCGGACTTGTCACCTTCCACCGTAGCGTTCTTTGATATAGAGCCTAATGTTAGGACTGCTTTGTTACTTATGTTTGCGATCTTCCGCAAGATAGCTTATTTTGAATAGCATTCTAACTCTATTATTTCTTCATCTCAGATGTCCCCTAAGAGAGGTCGCCCAGCTAGAAGGAATAGAGTTATAGAAGAGGAGGTAGGTCCTCCACCGCCGCCACAAGGAATAATAAATGCTGCTGATGTAGCACATATCGTGGCCCAAGTGGTTAATGCTGATATGACCGCCGTGGCTCAGCAAATGCCACAAGCTCAACAATAACGATCGCAGGATGTACAAGCTCCGATGGGACCTTCTCCGTGGGAAAGAGTTAGAGAGTCCTTTTTAAAGGGCCATCCCCCGAAATTCGATGGAGGCTCTGATGTTATTAGAGCCAATTAGTGGAAAAAGGATATGCAACGCCATCTTTGAATGGTGGAGTGTAGTGAGGAGAGGAAACAAGTCCTTGCCACTTTTAAACTCGTTGGGGACTCATTACATTGGTGGGAGTCGATGACTACACCAGAGCAGAGAGATACCATGATTATCACTGATTTCTCGGTTTTATTTGACCATAAGTATTTTCCTCCCACGGTTCAAAGGGAGATGAGAAGGAAGCTTCAGGATGTGGTACAAGGTGAGAGATCCGTGGTGGAATATGAAGAGGAGTTCACCCGATTAGCAAGTTTTGTACCGAATGAAGTGACTCCGGAAGAGAGGAAAATATCAAAGTTCATGGGAGGTTTTCACTGGAGAATACGACAACATTTTCTGGGTAATCCAGCTTTGCAGACTTTTGGGGATGTGATGAATGCGGCATTGCTTCATTGCCAAGAACATCGATTGTTTGTTCAAGGTAGCAAGAAGGCTACAGTTATGGGCCCGACAGGAAAACCCGGAGGCAATGGGACTGGAGGAGGAGCATTTCTTTCGTCCCAATCTTCGGGTAATAAGCAAAAAGAAAGGGATCCCCAGCAAGGGGACTTGTCAAAAAGGCAACGTTTTGGTGGGTTCAATGTAAGTGGCAATAACAATAGGTAGGGTCAAGGTGGACCGCAATAGCAACAAGCCAGTAGAAGTGGAAATGGGGGTAGAGGCCATCCGGGCCAAGGTTTCGGGCAGTTTAGAAATAATCGAGGCCAAAACCAAGAGAATCTGTCGAATTGATGCTTTCAGTGTGGAGAGTCGGGTCACATTAAGAGGACGTGTCCTCAGTTGATTGGGGGACAACTTCCTAGGGTCCCACATCAGCCACATGTTCAGTTTTCGCCACAAGCACCAAATTCGGTTGTTCCTCCACAGTAGGGACTGCTACAGTATTGGCGAGTCTATCATATACAGGATGCTATGCTTCCTTCGGCCCCTCCAGCACCACCAGAAGTTGAGGGTGAGTTTCTCATTCAGGGGCACATGGGTCAGGTCCTATTTGATACGGATGCGACGCACTCGTTCATTTCTAGGCATTTTGCTCAGTCTACAGAGTTGATTAAATCTGCAGAGAGTACCTTCACTAGTGTTGAGTCTTCTATGGGTGATGGTTCACTGATTTTCTTTATTTGTAAACGAGTAGGAATAAGTTTTGGCAACTTATGCTTTGAGGCCGATTTGCTCATCCTAGACATGATCGGGTATGATGTGATTTTGGGTATGGATTAGCTAGTGAAGTATCATGCAAAAGTTAATTGCTATGGCAAGAGTATAGTTTTTGCCATCCCGGGGTAAGAAATGTTTTTGGTGGTTATGCCTCGTTCAGAAGGAGGTACTAACACTTACTTGTATTGTATCATGGAGGAGACTTCTCGTGATGTAGTTATTTCCTTAGAATCTATTCCGGCTGCTAGAGATTTTGAAGACGTTTTCCAGGAGATACCGGGTTTGCCTCCTAGTAGGGAGATTGAGTTTGTTATTGATTTAGCATCGGGAACTCGACCAATTGCGAGAGCTCCATATCGTATGGCTCCTGTTGAAATGAGGGAGTTAAGAGACCAAATTCAGCAGTTGTTGGAGCAGGGATTCATTCGGCGTAACACGTCACCGTGGGGTGCGCCGGTGTTGTTTGTGAAGAAAAGAGACGGTTCTCTACGGTTAGGTGTTGACGATAGAGAATTGAATAAAGTCACCATCCGGAACAAGTACCCTTTGCCTCGTATCGATGATTTGTTTGATCAACTTAGGGGAGCGTCGTACTTCTCCAAAATCGATTTAAGGACGGGGTATCATCAGTTGAGGATACGAGAGAAAGATGTATCCAAGACCGCTTTTCTGACGAGATATGGGTCCTATGAATTTTTGGTTATGACCTTTGGACTAACCAATGCCCCTGTCGTGTTTATGGACCTCATGAATATGGTATTTTGGGACTTCCTGGACCGGTTTATCATTGTGTTTATTGATGATATTCTAGTGTATTCTCAGACAGAATCTGACCATTCTACTCATTTGTGGTTGGTCCTGCAAAGATTGATGGATCATCAATTGTATGCCAAGTTCGAGAAGTGTGGTTTTTGGGTGCAGGAAGTGCAGTTTTTGGGTCACATTGTGACCTCCCAGGGTATTTAGGTGGACCCAAGAAAAGTGGTTACGGTGAGGGAGTGGGGTCAGCCCACAACACCGACCGAGATTCGTAGTTTTCTGGGTTTGGCGGGTTATTACCGTCGATTTATCAAGGGTTTCTCCAAGATTGCTAGCCCTTTGATAAATTTAACCCGAAAAGGGGTGAGATTTGTATGGGATATTTCATGTCAGGCTTCTTTTGATGAGCTTCAGGATAGATTGACTTCTGCTCCAGTCCTTGCATTGCCAAAGCCGGGGTTGGAATATATAGTCTTCACCGATGCATCTCTACAAGGATTGGGAGGTGTACTTCAACAAGAGAGACAGGCTATTGCTTATGCTTCCCGCAAGCTAAAGCCCCATGAAAAGAATTATCCGGTGCATGACTTGGAACTTGCCACTGTTGTCTTTGCCTTGAAGATTTGGAGACATTATCTCCTAGGGGAGAAATTTAGTCTTTTCACGGACTATAAATCGCTGCAATATTTATTTTCACTGAAAGATTTAAATATGCGACAACGCCGATGGCTAGAGTTTGTGAAAGACTATCAATTCGACATCAACTATAATTCGGACAAGGGGAATGTGGTAACATATGCTTTGAGTAGAAAACCCGAGGGGGAGTTAACAGAAGTATAGAAAGCTAAATAGAAAGAGCTCAGTCAGGAGGACGCGATTGCTAGGGCATTTACGTCGGTGTTGACCGTCATGCCCACTATTGTAGCAAGGGTTATAGAAGCCCAAGGAGGAGATAGTCAGGACCATATATGCCGATTGTTGACCTGGGGAGCGGAATCCTACTCAATAAGTTCAAAGGACAGATTACGATTCCACGGGAGACTCATTGTCCCGGACGAAGGGGATTTGAGACGGGCCGTGATGGCAGAATCTCATGGGTCTAAATTTTTGGTGAATCCTGGTGGGGACAAGATGTATCAAGACATGTGCCGTCAGTATTGGTGGCCAGGTATGAAGCGGGATATTTCTGAGTTTGTTTCCCAATGCACTACTTGTCAATTGGTCAAGATAGATCATCAGCAACTGACATGTTTGTTGCAACCATTGGAGATACCGATGTGGAAGTGGGAGAGTATATTGATGGACTTTATTACGGGCTTACCAAGGTTATAGAGTGGTTGTGATTCTATTTAGGTGATTGTCGATCGCTTGACTAAGTCGGCACACTTCCTACCCGTGCGCACAGATTATGATACTGCTCGTTATGCCCGGTTGTTCATCGCGGAGCTTGTTAGACTCCATGGGGTGCCCTTAAATATAGTTTCCGACCGAGATAAGATTTTTGTTTCCCACTTTTGACGAAGTTTCCAAGAGGCTATGGGAACCGAATTGATGTTAAGTACTTCTTATCATCCTCAAACAGATGGTCAGACTGAGAGAGTCAACCAAATGTTGGAGGATATGCTCCGAATGTGTATGCTTGATTTCAAGGGTGGTTGGGAACAATATCTCCTTTTGGTCGAGTTTTTTTATAATAATTCGTACCAATTTACAATTGGGATGGTGCCCTACGAAGCACTTTATGGCCGACCTTGTAGATCACCCACGTGTTGATTGGAGGTGGGGGATAATAAATTCCTCAGACCTGAAATGATCCAGGATACTTATTCCAAGATTGAACTCATTCGGAATCGCATTCGGATAGCTCAAGACCGTCAAAAGAGTTATGCCGATGCGAATAGAAGGCACATGGAGTTGGAGATTGGGGATCAAGTCTTGGTGCGAGTGTCACCAATGAAAGGTATCAAGCGCTTCGGGAAGAAAGGAAAGCTTGCGCCGCGTTTTGTTAGACCTTTTCCCATTATTGCTAAGGTGGGTACAGTGGCGTATCAACTTTCCTTACCGAAACCTTTACAACAAATCCATGATGTGTTCCATGTTTCTTTGAAGAAGTATAAGAGGTGTGAAGGTGCCCTTTGGCATATTCCTTTCGAGGATATCGATTTGCAACCCGATATTTCGTATGAAGAACAATCGGCTACTATTTTTGATCATGGGGAGCGTAGGTTGAGGTCTCGAGTAGTGCCCTTAGTGCGAGTACAATGGATTCATCACAATGCCAATGAATCGACTTGGGAACCCGAGGATGATATGCGGGAAAAATATCCGCATCTCTTTATACAAGGTACACTTGAATTTTAGGGACAAAATTCCCTCATAAGGGGGGGGGGGGGGGGGGGAGTATGTAACAATCCTCGCTTTTGAGAACCTGTTTTATATTTATTTACTGCATTGAGTAAATATATAAAATATGGATAATGGAGTAAATGTGAATTAAATGTGTTAAAAGAGCATATTTACTAAATTGTTGCATATTTACTGTATGTGTAAGTAATTATATCACCATGTTGTGTTTTATAGTGTCATAAGATTTAAATGACAATTATGGTTTAAAATGAAACCGGAACTTGAAATGAGTTATAAAATTTTCAAATGATAATTTGGAAGGCGTAGTTAGTCCCGAAATATGCGAAATAGGTGCCATATTGTATTTTTATGTTTCGGGCACTTTTGACTGATTTTAGCTTAGATGTGTAGTTGTGAATCATTTTAATGTGGTATTAATAATTTAAGTTGGGATATTATACTAAAGGCACGATTTATGTCTTGCACCTCATTTATTTCTCTTAAGTACATTTCTTAACCTAGAGAGAAAGATAGAAGAAGAGAACTTGTGGAGAGAAAGAAGAAAAGAGAGAGATTGAAGCTTGGAGATTGTTGCTACTACAAGAAAATCTGAGATTCATACCCCAAGGCAAGTTTTCTACTTGCTAATATGTGATTTAAGATGAATAATTTGTATTGATAGTTGTGTATTAGTTATGGTTTAACAATGTTAGGGTTTTTATGGATTTATGGGTTTTGAATCATTGGAGGTTGATTTGGATGTTTATTGGTGTAAATCATAGTTGCTAGATGCATTGATTATTAATTGGTTGCAATAAATGACCTTGGTTTGAATGGAAATGAGTTGGGGGAATTTAGGAGTCCAAGACTCCATAGCCAAACTTGGACAATTCGGAGGGACGAATCGATTCGCTCAAGGGGCAGTTTACAGGTCTGAGTGGGCCGAATCGATTCGGCCTGTCCAAATCGATTAAGCAATTATGCAGAAAGTCAGGTTTCCTGACCGAATCAATTCGGCTGGTCCGAATCGATTCGCTTTTCTGACCGAATCGATTCGGCCACACCGAATCGATTCGAAAATCCTGCAGTTTTGAGTGATTTTTCTTAGCTCAATTCCAACCCTTTCCTTTAGGCTTAGGACCTAGGAACCTTCTTGTATGAAGTAAACTTAGAGTCCTAGATGTGTTAGTTGACTACCCTACATTAGAAATGGGATAAATGGGGCTTATTCCGGGGGTATACACATTGATATTCAGGCATTCTTTTTCCTTAGTTAATGATTAGGAGTCCAGGAATTATAAGGTCGTATTTGGAGACTTTAGAGGTTCAATTGAGGTATGATTGTCTTGATGGTTTATGATGATACCACAATAGAAGGCTTAGAGAATAAAGAGAGAGTTTATTCATTCGCTGAGGTTAATGATTATATAAAGTAAGTATGGCTCCGGATAATATGTGATGTATTTATTAAATTAGAAATGGAAATAAAAAATGAATAATGTAAATGATAATTTACTTAAACACACCCTCTCTAAATGCCATCATAGGGGAAGTTCGCGCGTGAGGTGAATCCCCCTGGGTAATGAATGTAGGGTGGATATAGTCCTAGGCCATATGAATGTTTATGGTATGTTTTCAGCGATGGTGAGGTAACTCCGGGTTTAATTATGACTCTCCCGCGGGCATATGGTCGCTTTTTGATGTCTTACGTTGTAGGTGCCCATGTTGTCTTAATTAATAGGTCCTAGAAGATGATGGTCATTTAGGGGCGCGCACAGTGGGGAAACCCGGACGAGCGATCTTAGAATCGTTATATGTATATGAATATAACTATTCTTAATCAAGTGGAACTTGATGTATAATAAAATTCCATAAAGAGCATAATGAAATTCCACAAAGAGCATATAATTGTGATTATGTTTCCTGATAAGGAACGGAACTATGAAATAAATCAATGTACATGAAGAAGGTTTTTAATTAACGTTAATTATTCTTATCCTCTTACATAACTAAATAGAATTTATAATCATTTAACTTGTCTTAGTTCATGCTTTGAGATTTTATTGATAGATTCTCATCTTTATCATTCCTGATTAACTATTCATAACTGTCATACTTTTTATTCATCTGGTGATCATAAAAAACCGGGCCCTGACCCGTTCATTTTTCTTGTTGTGCATGAATCTTGTATCCGCTCAGGTGCTCCGCCGCAAGGATGCCCGTTCTGATTTCCCTTCTCCGGTGCTTTTGGGGAGCCGTAATACTTTGCGGATATTACGGGATATGTTGTTAGACGCCTTCATTTTTGTATTCTAGTTATGATCGGGTCTTTCACTCGGGCGTGTGGCCCAAACTTTTGTAACTGTCTAATGAATGTATTATGTAACTTAAATTAAACTTGTTGAATATGTTGTATGTACCTGTTGACCGATAGCATATTCGGTCCTCTTATTGTATTCCTGTTGTTGTGTAATATAAGTCTTTTGGATTTCCACTTTCTTTTCAAATTGGGTTGCTTAAATTATTTCCTTAACTTATAATAAAACAAAATTTTTGGCAACCCATTTTCTAAAACATTGGGTGGTTATCCCACATACTTATTATATTGTTGCGATGCTGAGAATGATTCCATCCCTGATTCCTGTTGTATTGGAGTATCGGGCTGGCCACCCCTTATTTTGGTGAGCGGGTTGTCATACCTAGAACATTCGATATCATTCTCGAGTTGGGAAACATGGGATTAAAGTTTCTCATACGCCTCCGATGAATATTAAAGATCTCTCGTAAAACTAGCCACAATGTTGGTCAAATCGGTCTTTTCCATTCTAACCACAAATAATTGATCACATAAAGAAACTTGAAAATTCTCGAGTTAACTCATCGACGCCTCATATTCTCTCAAAATATTCACCTCCCTCTCTAAATAAGAAACCCTAAGAATTAAAAATTCTATTTTTCTTTTTGGTTCTCAAAGACTCTTTGTAATGTTCATCGTAGGCGCGTTGAAGTCCTCCTTCTCCCTAACCAAAATCTCATCATCAATCTCACTCTCTACATAATGGTTCAACAAAGTGTCGAGACTATCATATTTAAAAATGTCCTCGATCGTGTGGTACAAAATTGAAGTATAATGTGACTGGCCACAAATGCAAGACATAGTTCGTATGGTGATTTACGCTCGGAATCAATCAACTCGACGTCACTATCATTAAGAGTGTCTTTGTATGCATATTTCCCTTTGTCGTGTCCCTTTACCTCAGTGGGACACTCATGGTATTTGTGTCCATTCCCCTCATATTAAAGACATCTCGCTTGATCATTATCTGAAATATTATTGCACTCATTATCACTTTTATTTTTCTCAAAACTTTTATTTTCTTTAGAAGAATTTTCTTTGTTAAATTTGAGAATTTTTTTAATTTTTTTTTGAAAATAAAGCAAGATCATCAAGCTCAAAATCAAGATCAGAGCCAGAGTCAATAACATTTTCCTTCTTCTTTAAAGACTGAGCTTTTAAAGGAATCATTATTTCCTTTTTCTTTTTAGTTTTGGGGAACATATCTATTTCATAAGTTTGAAGGTCTCCTATGAGTTTTTCTAACCTAAGAGTGTCTAAGATTCCAAAAAAATTAAGGACCATGGCTTTAGGGATAAAATAGGACGACAGAGATATCAAAATCTTTTTCATAACTCTCGTCTCTGGAATTCTATCCCCCAAATTAAAACTAGAATTAACTAGATCAGATAAACTTACATAAAACTCATCAAAAGTCTCAGTCTCTAGCATAATAGTCTCAAATAGGGAGGTGAGATTTTGTAACTTAGAAGCTTTCACAACAAGGGTACACTCGTGAGTGAGCTATAGTTTATCCCATGCTTCCTTAGACGTGATGTATGTCATGATACGACATAACTCCTCTGGGGTGATGGCTGCAGAAATTACACTTACGTCGTGAAAGTTAAAATTACTCCACTTAAAATCATCCTTTGTCCAGGTTTAAGACTTTGGACATTGTCGTCAGTCATAGTGGGTGATGTCCACTTTTATAAACAAGTTAGACACTCTCGTCAATCGACTTTAGTGCCGACCTTATTCTAGCTTTTTAATAAGCATAATTTGACCAATTTAAAGTAGGTAGCCTATTATACAAATTATTCGTATAATCTCAAAATTTAAAGATGTAATACCCCGTAATTTTTTAGCCATAAAAATCTTTGTTAAATTAAATTTTGAAAAAAAGAATTTTTAGAATCTATTTAATTTTGGTATGTAAAAAGGTTTGTATTTATATATAAAAATAAGGTTTCAAGTAAAATTTAAATCGGTGTTAAAATTTGAAAATTATAAATTTTTGTATAAAAATCGGGGGAGATCCGACCTAAGGAAAAAATAAATAAAAACATTTGATCGTTCAATTGAGCTGAAATATTTTGAGCAGCTTCGTCTCACCTTTAGCTTCAACATAGTAAAATTCCAGCCATTTCTAACCATATGACCGTCCGTAATATTTTTTTTAGTGTTTGTGTTTGATTAGGACTCAAATTCTTTTTGGTACATAAAATGACGGGTTTAGGACTTTTAAAACAAATTTCATCCTTCTCAAAAATTAGTAGCCTCCCATAATTTTATTCTCTCTCATCTACAAATCCTAAACCCCATTGAACACAACTCTCAACCCAAGTTTTGAAGATCTAAATCAAGTTTTCTCAAGATCGTCCAAGAACGCGTCTTTATTATTTTCTCGGGAGGAACGCAATTGTGCAATAGGATTTTTCAAAAGACTTAATTACTGGCATGAATACTTTTATTATTCACCTTTAGTATTATAATTTTTAAATGTTTCCTAAACGCTGATAATAATTGTTTTTCATAAAATAAATTAGAGAGGCTAATTAGAAAAAGTGAAACTAAATTCCGGACGGTTTTTACTCAAATATTTTATAGAAATTAAAACTCAAAACCCCTGCATGATTACATTATAGGTTGGTATTCCGTTAAAAATTATGATGTTCAGATGTAAAATAAATTGTAGGGATTTTATAAATGGATTTTTACATGTATAACTACGTTAATTATGTGTATTTTTTTAGAGTAGAGATTTATTGTAGTATTGCTCCCACAAATATGCATGTGAATAGATTTTCTATAAATTGATGAGAAAACGAATTGTTTGATTTGTGTTATAATTAAATAGACATAATTTGGATAAATAGTAATCTTGCGATGAATTTAAAGAATTGTTGTGATAAGTTAAAAATAAGCCATTTGTGATTCATTATGTTATTAAAAATTAACACTGCGGGGCGACGAAATTATTGAGGTAGTTAGTGCTCTCACATTATTATAGGTTGCTTGCTAGGTATGCAATTAATAGTTAGGCCTTAGTTATTGGTAACACTTTTTTAGGTATTGGACTATTTATTGTAGATTTTTATGGATGAATAATCCAGGGGTGGGGCTAAATTATATAATGTTTTTATTGGATCGTTGGCCTAGGTTCGAGGCTAGGTATTGATTTTGGTAGGTATTCTTCATAAATGATATGTTATGATATAATTGCATTCTGGAGACCTCTAGGTATGGGACTAGGGGTGGTTTGAGGATTTATGCTCGTTTAAAGAGTGAGGCTAATAGAAAATAATGAGAACTTAAGAAAATTGATAATTAATGCATAATAATTCGAATAGGTATTAAAATGAATTTGCATCGAGAGTATGTGCAGGGCTAACAAAATACGGGTCGAGTGGCTATAGCGGCGTGGGTGTGTGTTGGCGTTAGGAGTATGTGCCGGGCTGACAGAATACGGGCCGACTGGCTATAGTGATGTTTCGTGCGTGGAACCTCACGAGTATGTACATAGCTGTCATATATCGGGTTAACTGGCTATGGTGAGGGTAATACGTGTGATGTGTTGGAACATAAGCGCCCCAAGAGTGTGTGCAGAACCGAAAAGGGGTCGACTAGCCATAGTGGCGCCGCACGAATATAAATAATTGGATAAATATATTAAGTAAGAATAAGAGTTAATGTTTAAATTATCAATGAAATAATTGGACTTGAACATTGGGGTGCCTTAGTTATGTGTGTAGATAGTGGTAGTTTATATTTACTCCCATGTTAATATATATATATATATCGTTTAATTTAAAATACTCTATTGTGATGTTTATCATGTATAATGTTACTGTATGGGTTTACGGACCCTAATCGAGAGGAGTCATTAGTATTCATGCGGTGGGCTATGACCCATTGTGTTGACTAACATTTCAGGTATAGTTCTTGAGAAGCTGCACATGAGTGATTTGAGATATCTTTGGGAGAGCAACTGGAGATTTATTTTATCTGCTTTAATAGTTTAAATTTATTTTCTATTCCGTTGTTTTATTTTGGGACAGTTATTTATGGATTTTTAGCTGGCAATTCAGTTCCACAGTTGTTTATGGATTTGAGTTAGAGATTTGTAGTGAGATTATTTATTAGATATTATTTTGAAAAACTTAAGTTGGATTTATTTTGGAGATAGCGTGCTAATGGATTTTTAATATTTCATGAATGGTTATATTTTGTTTAAAATTTAAGGAGATATTGTAGATTTTTTTAAATGTCTCATATATCTGTCACATGCTAAGAATGGTATTTTATTTAGTACCGCCCTATGAAACCCCGCCTAATTAAATATCGGGTCATCAGTCCTTTATAAAATTTATAACATAATCTTCGGTTGATTCATTCTTAGCATCAGTGTCGAAAACTTAAATCCAATTAGTTACCTAACATTTAATTAAGCTAGTGTCAAAACCTTTTTCCAATTAAACTTGAAACCAATTAATTTAATAAATTCTAATAATGTAATTATAAACTATACACAAGAATTAAATGCTGACTGAATCAAATACTGAATAGATAAGATTGGATAAAGCCTTCTAGTTTACAATTACAAACCAAACCATAATAAATACTCAAACCAACTGAGAAGAACTACAAAGTAAACTGAGCACAACTCTGCTAATGAGGATGGGTGACACATGCCCGAACTTAGATATCTGAACTAGGAACTGACTGAAATGAGAGAAGAGTCTAATCTTAAATAACCTGCAACTTCCACAACAGTTGCAGCTCGGCAAACCATCCAAGTATCTAGAACCGGTGTCCCTATAGCTTGACACCTATATTAATACATATATATATATAGCAAAAGAGAGAAGAAATGCAAGAGACGTGTCAGAGCCCGATGTGTAAAAAAATTTGTTTTAGCAAGTATTTAAAACTGCATTAAAGCAAGTATTATATGCATGTTAGTTCAAAATCTCACATGAGATTCTCACCTCTCGACTAATGTGCACGCCTAACGTACATCTAATCCAACCTGGCCATCTGACACACTTCTAACTAGGTGAAGGGCTTAACCATCTAACTACCCCTCGTAATATTATTCCGATTTTAGATCTCCACATTTATGATTTTAATCAAGTGTTATCACACTAAAGTCGAGTATTCACTATTTACGTTATTGAAGATTTCAATATCTTAATAATCTGATATTCTCTCATTTTAGATATATCAAAAACATACATACATATATCTTTCACTATTATATATATGCATTAACCTAATCTTAATAGCCTACAAATGTCACGTTGTAAGTATAATTAAAGTATATATAAATATCCACCACTCATTATATATACTAACACAGCACGCCAAGGCTATACCTGTAGTGCATTGCATACTCTACTATCATGTCCCGGTACATCTCGTACTCAAACAAGGACTATCGGTTCAGAAGTCTACCACGGACGATATATACAATACACACATAATGTATGGGAACATAGCTCACATACCTATGGGTCACGCACTTACCTATGCTCCCATAGTCAGCAACTTACCCACTCACAAGTAAGTCTTCACAATCCGATGTTCTGAGATACAAGTCAAAATCCCCTCAGGATAAGACTGTCTCTACACCACCTCCTATGATAGCAAGCAGTTAGGTATGTCATACACATAATACTAGCAAGTAATAGGTATTCACACAACCCATCCAATCAAACAGTATACACAACCACGTGTCATTTTCCATAAGTAGCATTTTTATCACTAAATACTATCAATGTATTTTAAGTTACGACATTCCCTCTCTCATAATATATTTCTAAGGATAATATGTCACCCGAAGATCCTTAAAAGAAAATCACAATCCGTCCCACAATTAACCACTATTTTTTTTATTCTTAGAAGTTCTATTTCTTCAGGACTAATATCGTTAGTATTTATCACTCAATACTCTCGACACATTTACAATTACGATTATATCTCTCTCGTAATATCCAAGGTAATCTCACTATCCCGAATATTTGAAATCATTACCCCTAAATAACTCCCAATAATTCTGGACTATTTTGGGTTCATCGAACACTAGTTTTCCTCACTCAAATTAACCATTTACCAACATAGGGGCAAAAATAGGAAATTCCCTAAAATTAGCAATCTCGCTCGAACCAGAAGGGATCTCGCTCGAACGACTTCAACATGTTGCTCGAACGACTTCGCGCGACATCCTATCTCGCGCGAACGACTTCGCTCCACCTGGGTTGTTTCGTCCGCTACCTCCAAATTAAGCGTTTTCCCACTATTTTTACTCCTAAAACCTCTAAAGATCAAGCCGAAATTTCCAACAATCAATACCGAACATTATTCTAACATGTATATGTGATTTACCATAACTTAACATCATTAAATCCTCACCAATCATCCATATAATTCGAAATCCCCAATTTTATTATCAAGAACCCTAATTTTTAAATCAATATGCATAACTTCAAATTAAACCCAGATTTCTTCATAGAGATCATCCAAATTTCGTAGGCATCATCCTATCTACATATAGTATTCCAAATCCTTATCAAATCAACCCTAATTAATGATATAGTTCTCTAATTTCACCCAAATTAATTTTCATCACAAGGTTTATTAACCTAGACTAACATGAACATAATTATCGCTAATAAAAGCAAGCAATAAACACTTGCCTCGATTTCGAAGGTCTGATCCGTTGGTGTTGCTGGTATGGAAGCGTTCCTCGTGTTTCGATCTACATGATGGTGGTGGTGGTTGTGCAAGGTGGTGAAAATGGCTTCTCCTCCTTTGGAAACTTCTCTCTCTTGATTTTGGTTTAACCTAACCCTAATTGTCCCCAATTAGCTGATATAATATATCTCTAATTTTAGTCCATTTATTTCCTCCAAAAATTCAAATTATAAAACTACCCCTACCGGGTGCCGGCTTGGCCTAATAATGTCCCGGAGTCCAAATAAAATACCCGGGTAGAGTTTTCTGACTATCTCGACCCCTCCGGACTCAACCGCACAAACGAAATGATCGTACGAGTTACTTAAAAATAATTTTCTTTATTACTTTACCTAATTAGTTCTGACACGACTCACACGCGCGTCCCGACTTACTATACCAAACTGTCGCATTTCTCTATCACGACAAATTATATAAAAATCGTCATTCGATATTACTTATTCTCACAGTAATATTAATAGTTACTGACTTCTCATCACGCTAGTAAATATTCAATTTAAATTTGGATTAATAATTAATTCTCACATTTTAATTTAATTAACCCCATAATAATAATAAATCACGTAATTATTTAAGTCTTCGAAAATACGAGGTATTACATACTTCCCCCTAATAACGGAATTTCGTCCCGAAATTCGAGAAATAAGGCATTTTTGGTAAGGAAAACTCCGGGTATTTACCTCACATCACATTTAATCTACGCAGTACCTCCCATACAATACATTACCGAATACCCTCAATAATGAACACCTCACTGATTAATTACTCTCCAAGCCTTACCATTTAAGTTTATCACTTATCTTATATATAGTCACTTTCTAGCCCCCTACTGCGTGCACTAGTAGGTTAATTGTTATTTAGACATATACAAATTTGTCTTACACACGATACATACTATAAATGCTAACACATTTATGCCATACTGCCTCCGCAAAGGACTATGGAACCTAAGTCTGTACGCTACCGGCTCAAACTTAACAATAATAGGAAAAGATCGCACATCACCTGGTACCAATTTCCTCAATTCCATCATGCAATAATGCAACTCCTAGTCATTTCCACCCTGGTTGACGGGCCCTAAAATTTATATGGACCTAGTAGATTATTGTCCTTCGTTCTTTACAATAAGCACAAGGATAACAAGGATTTATATATATATAACGCCTAGAATGGGCTTCTATCGATAATAAATTGAGGGGAGTCGTCTTACGCTAACTCCACTAGTGGAAGATATTACACTAAACCTTCCCATAATTGGAATTACCATATACTTCGCAATGTGCAACTAGAACTCTCAGTATGCCCGTTCGCCTGCGAGTGTGTTAGGCCGAATACGCTCGCATCTTGATATTCATGGCCTCCCGGAAATTCTTCCCAATAATCGAGTCATAACGCTTTTGACTCCTTTGGACAAATCTCTATTGATACTCCATATAACCTTACTATCCTAGGAATAATGGTTGGGGTGTACTGTTACTCCTTATAATTTGTCCTAACTTGACATCACGTGAGTCACTTTAATTAACCGACCCACTTTCACCCCCATAGGGCCGTGATCCCATTGCGAAGTAATTAACTCTGTAATTGTTCAGGGATTCACTCTCCCATTACTACCAAGGAATTCCTAATGCTGAAGAAACTCTATTATTTCCTGATGGTCCCCTTTCAATTGGAGCTTAGAAATGTCTTTCTTTGCTTAAGCCATCACTACTAGGACTTTATATCGTCATGCATTTTACCTTTCTCATAACCACATCCATATCTATGGCTCAGGCGATAGTGCCATCACTGCATGTTGCAAGTCCTTCCCCCTCTCTTTAAACTTCAGACTCTTGTGAATCATGTTCTCTCCATGTCCTATCAAGTAAGTCTCAACTTTCCCGAGTTAAACTTTATCGGATTCTTCCTATACTATCCTCGTGGAAAATCTGGGAATTAACGTTCCTAACTAACCTAACCCATCAAATAGCTAAATCCTGATGTCACACTATTCTACATTCAAATACCTCTCGCAATACGCATTGTGCCAAAATTTTCAATTATGGAAAATACTATAATTCAACTATCTAGGGCGCCCATACACCCTATGTTTTGTGCATTGCAGCACTACCGTACTAGACGTGTTATAAATATCAAATTATGCCCCACATACTTGGCATGACTATATAGTAAGGTCCTACTCAGCCACCCTACCTTTTACACCTAATCATATCTTAGGTTTTCCCCACCGGTCTGCTCGTTGTGTCAACGATTGATAACATTATCACATATTATTATTATTATACGGCTCTATCGGCCTTAATTGTAATTTAACCATTATCTCACGTTTATAACTACGTATATGGGTAATCATTACGATACTAAATCCATGTACTAAAGACAACTTCTCCCAACTTCCAACGTTCGCTAAGTTTCATGCGTGGGATGTCTCGCAAAAAGAAATCCAAACAAGGAACCCCCCCGATACACTACTACCTAACACCGCTGGTCGGCGAAATCCGTTAAGTCCTTAATCCATAACATATATCCCTGAATTCCCGTTTGCGACATAAGAAGTCTACTCGTCCACTCTTATGTTAGTAAAGACAGTATACAATGCAAGGCTCTCACTATCACGAGTTATTAGCGCTATATAATTTACGAGCTATATCTCTCCGCTCTACAATAATTCAACATACCCTGAATCACATCAGTAAAATATCCCTACTCACCGGGATCAACATAGTAAGACAACATACTCACTGAAGTCTACAATACAATACAACACATATGCAGGCTCAACCGTCTTTCAGGTGATGCCTCATTAAAATAATATTTAAAATTTGAATTTTTTTGTACAATAGTCTTATCACACAATTTACTACTGTTCAATCCCTCGGTATCCAGTAACCGTACAGTATAATAATAATATTCACTACTATCATAAAGCTCAAAGGAGCACGATTCATTACATAATACCATCTACAATTTCTCTTAGTGTCCACACTTTCTCCTCCCCGTAGGCGGCACAAAAATCTCGCTACCAAATGGTAGTCACCTACACAATAAGGTTGTTATCGCCAACATACCCACTAAACCGAATGCACACTCAAATTCTTAGTGTTAACTATTCACATATTTTGTGACACACCCACGTCACTTGAACTCATCATTTATTCACAAGGATAAAACAAGGTGTCATCAGTCTTGCCTGATCGTAGGGTCCCCGCAGACGCTTTTTGTGACCCATAATTATCAACAATCGTTATACCTTTTGGATTCCACTCATTAGTGTTTACCTTCTTATTCTATTTTATGGATTACCCGACCAACATTGATACATTGGCCCCATATCTCTAGGCCTCAAATATGACCTTACTGGACTTCCCTTTATTTCCTGGGCCCCGTCGACCCCTAAATATGGTATGATACAGTTATTAAGGACTACCCTGGTCCTTCCTAGACCCACCACTCTCGGGTTATTAATTCTTGGGCCCAATTATCATTACCCAATTTCTACACTGGATATTTCACTTCTCCAACTGTTATGCCTTACAGGCATGGTTTATTATTCCCGATACTATCAATTTCACTTCTCATGTGAACACATTCAATGTTGGTAACCCTTATCTCTACATACAGGGTAATTCCTTTTTCACTGATCCTCCTGGACTTGTTGGGATGTCCTTCTGGTAGTCTTAACTCTTAGTTGTTATTTTCGTTATTCCTTGCGCTCTACAGGGAATATGGAACATATGATCGACCCGCTGGTCTTGACTGAATCCATCACTATTACGTTAATATTTAATCATATCATTTAAATAGGTTTCCCCTCACTGGGTATACTTTCTGGTGATGTTCTACTAACAGTATTGAATTCAACCTTGCCCTTCGATTAGGTATTACAACTCGGCTGGCTCCCTTTCTTCTGGGGCGTTGACATACTCTAGGAAATATATACTTTGATGACGTTGACACTAGTCACCTTATTCACAGCTCCCATTCACGCTAGGGCATTCTACCCACGTGTCCATTTGCAACTTACGGACCCTTTTTATCTTCCGTGACTACTACTTCGGTTGCGAAGTTAGCTTACAAAATTAACTCATCCTTTATGGTTGGTCTCTACCCGACCTAATGGTGATAAGTTCAACATCTCTTCCATATTTATGTCTGACCAGAAGATGGAAAAATTTAAATGATCAACCCGAACCTAATATCTCGGTGTGATTAACTATTTTTACTCCTCGTTGTTTCTCTGAGCTAGAAAATTTCTTATGAATTTAAAATTCTGAGTGTCACTACACTTTACTTTACATTATTACCTTTGGATTAATTCCCTCCCTTGGCCCATAACACTTAGATACTACTATTGGTGACTTCTACCGCGATCACCGTTCCCCAAATTCTTCACAACTTCCAATTGTTTTCCTCCTCCTGCAGTCCCGCTAACGGCCTACGCTGGTCGTCCTATATTGCTCGGAGTACGAAGTCCAATCACTCTCGCGTATGAATTGACATCTCTAAACTGAATCGCAGGGGAGCGCAAATCGCATACGCAGTGGAATACAACAATCCTAGAATAAGGCTCTACATCAAAGAACGCTAAGCTGAAACGTAATAAGACGTACAGAACCTAAAGGACACTAGAACCTGATGCTCTGATACCACCTGTGACACTCCGCCCAATTAAATATCGGGAGATCAGTCCTTTATAAAATTTATAACACAATGTTCGGTTGGTTCATTCCTAGCATCACTGTCGAAAACTTAAATCCAACTAATTACCTAACATTTAATTAAGCTAGTGTCAAAACCTTTTTCCAATTAAACTTGAAACCAATTAATTTAATAAATTCTGATCATGTAATTATAAACCATACACAAGAATTAAATGCTGACTGAATCAAATACAGAATAGATAAGACTGGATAAAGCCTTCTAGTTTATAATTACAAACCAAACTATAATAAATACTCAAACCAACTAAGAAGAACTACAAAGTAAACTGAGCACAACTCTGCTAATGAGGATGGGCGACACATGCCCTACTGAGATATCTGAACTAGTAACTAAATGAAATGAGAGAAGCGTCTAATCTCAAATAACCCGCAACTTCCACAACAACTCCAGCTCGGCAAACCATCTAAGTACCTAGAACTGGTGTCCCTGTGGCTTGACACATGTACTAATACATATATATATATATATATATATATATATATATATATATATATATATATATATATATATATATATATATAGCAAAAGAGAGAAGAAATGCAAGAGACGGGTCAGAGCCCGATGTGTAAAAATATTTGTTTTAGCAAGTATTTAAACCTGCATTAAAGCAAGTATTATATGCATGTTAGTTCGAACTCTCACATGAGATTCTCACCTCTCGACTAATGTGCACGCCTAACGTATAACTAATCCAACCTAGCCATCTGACACACTTCTAACTAGGTGAAAGGCTTAACCATCTAACTACCCCTCATAATATTATTCCGATTTTAGATCTCCACATTTATCATTTTAATCAAGTGCTATCACACTAAAGTCGAGTATTCACTATTTACATTACTAAAGATTTCACTATCTTAATAGTCCGATATTCTCTCATTTTAGATATATCAAAAACATACATATATATATCTTTCACTATTATATATATGCATTAACCGAATCTTAATAGCCTACAAATGTCACATTGTAAGTATAACACAAGTATATATAAATATCCACCACTCATTATATATACTAACACACCACCGCAAGGCTATACCTGTAGTGCATTGCATACTCTGCTATCATGTCCCGATACATCTCGTACTCAAATAAGGACTATCAGTTCATAAGTCTACCACGAACCATATATACAAAACACACATAATATATGGGAACATAACTCACATACCTATGGGTCACGCACATACCTACGCTCTCATAGTCAACAACTTAACCACTCACAAGTAAGTTTTCACAGTCCTATGTTATGAGATACAAGTCAAAATCCCCTCAGGATAAGACTGTCTCTACACCACCTCCCGTGATAGCAAGCACCTAGGTATGTCATACACATAATACTAGCAAGTAATAGGTATTCACACAAACCATCCAATAAAATAGTATACACAAAAAGGTGTCATTTTCCATACGTAGCATTTTTATCACTAAATACTATCAACGTATTTCAAGTTACGACTTTCTCTCTCTCGTAATATATTTCTAAGGATAATATGTCACCCGAAGATCCTTAATACAAAATCACAATTCGTCCCACAATTAACCACTATTTTTTTTATTCTTATAAGTTCTATTTCTTCAGGACTAATATCGTTAGTATTTATCACTCAATACTCTCGATGCATTTACAATTACGATTCTCTCTCTCTCGTAATCTCTAAGATAATCTCACTGTCCCGAATGTTTGAAATAATTACCCCTAAATAACTCCCAATAATTCTGCACTATTTTGGGTTCATCGAACACTAGTTTTCCTCACTCAAATTAACCATTTACCAACATAGGGGAAAAAATAGGAAATTCCCTAAAATTAGCAATCTCGATCGAACCAGAAGGGATTTCGCTCGAACGACTTCAACATGTCGCTCGAACGACTTCGCGCGACATCCTATCTCGCGCGAACGACTTCGCGCGACCTGGGATGTTTCATCCCCTACCTCCAGATTCAGCATTTTCCCACCATTTTTACTCCTAAAACCTCAAAAGATCAAGCCCAAACTTCCAACAATCAATACCAAATATTATTCTAACATGTATATGTGATTTACCATAACTTAACATCATTAAATCCTCACTAATCATCCATATAATTCGAAATCCCCAAATTTATTATCAAGAACCCTAGTTCTTAAATTAATATATATAACTTCAAATTAAACCCAGATTTGTTCATAGAGATCATCCAAATTTTGTAGGCATCATACTATCTACATATGGTATTCCAAATCCTTATCAAATCAGCCCTAATTAATGATATGGTTCTCTAATTTCACCCAAATTAATTTTCATCACAAGGTTTATTAACCTAGACTAACATGAACTTAATTATCGCTAATAAAAGCAAACAATAAACACTTGCCTCGATTTCGAAGGTTTGATCCGTTGGTGTTGCTGGTATGGAAGCGTTCCTCGCATTCCGATCTACACGATGGTGGTGGTGGTTGTCAAAGGTCGTGAAAATGGCTTCTCCTCCTTTGGAAACTGCTCTCCCTCACCCACTGTGGCTCTCTCTTAGTTTTGGTTTACCCTAACCCTAATTGTCCCCAATTAGCTGATATAATATATCTCTAATTTTCCTCCATTTAATTCCTCCAAAAATTCAAATTACAAAACTATCCCTACCGTGTGCCGGCTTGGCCTAATAATGTCCCGGAGTCCAAATAAAATACCCGGGTAGAGTTTTCTGACTATCTCGACCCTTTCGGACTCAACGACGCACACGAAATGATCATACGAGTTACTTAAAAATAATTTTCTTTATTACTTCACTTAATTAGTTCTTACACGACTCGCACGTGCGTCCCGACTTACTATACCAAACTGTCGCATTTCTCTGTCACGACAAATTATATAAAAATCGTCATTCCATATTACTTATTCTCACTGTAATATTAATAGTTATTAACTTCTCGTCACGCTAGTAAATATTCAATTTAAATAGGATTAATAATTAATTCTCACATTTTAATTTAATTAATCCCATAATAATAATAAATCACATAATTATTTAAGTTTTCGAAAATACGGGGTATTACACGACCGACGTAGTTTGGCAGCGATCGACGCCCGAATGTTCGGGGTGTTACAAAAGATCACATAATAAGTAAGCGGCTCTGATACTAATTTTATAGAATTGATACCCAAATGTATTTACATAAAAATGAGATCACACAATAATTTAGCGAGACCTTCTTTGCTACCAATTTGAGATAGTGCAAGGGATTATACGAATTTACTTGTATCTTAGGCCAAACAAAAAATTTCACCTTTTAGTGAATTTTATCTTGATTTAATTTAAAGTGAACGTGCAAGATATATTATGAATCCATGTTTCAAACCAAACAAGAAGAAGAAGAAGAAGAAGAAGAAGGAAAAAAATCTTTTGGGCAAAACCTTTAATTCAACACTATTTAAGAAAAGACAAACACTTAACGAATTACAGACTACTTAGAGATCCACTAAATATAACGTGGAAGAGTCTTCAAATCTTCAAAAAAAATGATGCAGTCCAGGCCCGCCCAAAACAAGCAGATCTTGCCTCGATATCGACCGATAAACCTCAGGAATACGTAGTTGACTTCTTCTTCAACAGTGTAGCCTCAACTCAATAAATGAGTAGTAGAAAAAATCTCTACAAGGGTTTTAGAACTTCGATTATGTTCTTCTTGATCTGGAAAAGTGATCATTAAAGATCAAAAGGAGTTTTGGATGAAAAATAATTGAGTTTGATCACAAAAGGAACTCCAAAAAGGCTTATAGAAAAGTCTATTCCTGCATCTCTATTTATAATAAAATTTATTGCAAAGAAATAGGGAACTGCCACCTCGTTCGAATGATGTACCCTATCTCGTTCAAATGGTTTCCAACGAAACTTTAAATGACATTCCAGAACGAACCCAAAAGGCGAAATTCCAGATCTTATTCGAACGTGGCAAACTTGTTCTAACAACCAGTTGAATCTCATTCAAACGACATGTCAGTTTGTTCTAACTAACTAGTGAGAGTTTCAAAATTTCTTTAAAAAATCAATTTGAAAACTTTTAAATGTGAACTCTTTTAAAACAACCCCTAGTTATTAAAGCTTTACCAAACCACCTTATAACCTTTCTCGGGTAAAGTTGTGGAGAACGATCTTCAATATTACCAATGTCACCAATGTTTATTCTTTTTGAAGACTTCAGAATGATCATGAAGGTGCAATGGGGGTGTAACGGGATAATCTAGATAAAAAAAAACTGAGAATTTGTAATTTTTTTCTCTTCCAGTTCACATAATTAGTTCGTTCAAAAAATTTCCTGGCCAGATACATGATCCCTTGCATTTAGAGTTGTCATATTGTTAAGCTCCTCAAGATTTTTTTTCTTGTTCTTTCCTATTTTATCTTCACTAAACGTTTCACTAAGTAGTTCAAAGTTTTTTTTTTGAATTTTCTACAAATGATGTAAAAGTTATTGCTATATCTTTCATGCCCATGCTCTAAGTATTACTTTTTCTTTTTCTCATTCTATTACTTGGGTTAGGAACACTAGAGGAAGGTTGCATAACAGGTGTTGGAGTAGCACCATCTAAGTTAATATTCTCCTCATCCTTACCTTCTATATCATCCATTGTATCGGCATGAGATTCAACTGCGACACCAGTGGCGTGATCCTTGCCAAACACATATCCCAACCGATCATATAATGGAATTGTCTTACATCTCAATCCATTTACAGCAAGATCTTTCTGTAATATATATATAATATTAAGTATAGCCAAATAGTGAAAAGTATAATTAATAAATTAAGAGATAGATAATAAAGTTAACTCATATACCTTCAACTCATATACCTTCAAGTACCCTTATCATTGATCTCTCGACCAATCTCAATGAAGTTCAAAGTTTCGTTCCATCCAAAGCCACTACGACCCAATATATATGTCACCAAGTTAAAGTCTTTCTTCAAAACCCTTATCTTAGACTCTATGTGTATTGACGCGACCACAAATGTATATCTAGTGTGCATGCTATATAGGCTCAAGTGCAAGTCTGTCGTATTAGTAATAATTTGATAAGTTGGGATAGTCTCCACAGGGAACTAGGACGAAAGCTCATGACAACGTAGGAACAAAAGACTAACCCTAAATTAATTCTAAAAAAGAAGTGAAAAAGATGATTAATTGTGAACGAAATGACTACTAACTAAATGCAAAGGAATTTTAACTACTGATTAAACTAAATGCACAAAAATAAACAATTGCAGTAAAGTGAATATGAATAAAGGAAAGATAGGTTAGGATATAATCCCCCGAACCCTAGTACATTTATCGGATAGAATACTAGATTTTGAATTAGAAAGTTAATTGAACCGAGTCTTTAGTAATTCTAAGCATTACATATATGAGGGTACTAGCCCGCATCATACGTAAGCAAAGGTAAAAATAAAGAGGTACTGAATAACTAACACGCGCGTCGCATCCTTAAACACTCCCGTTACCTAGGGCAAATGAGGTTAAAAGGGCTACGACGGTTGGGCGTACTACATAACACGATTCATTCAATTTTCAATTCAAAACCTATTTTTTACATAGATAAATTACATCGGGTCGGGTTCATGCATCCCAAGCCTTGGAAACTTAGTCGGACATGATTAAAGTAGATACTACCTCAGAACTAAATTTGCAGAAATTCATAGCTATGTGAGAAATTGAGAAGAAATTTGGAAGTAAGAAGGGCAACCTAAATTTAATAACTAATTAAGCTAAGCTATGAAAGCAATTAAAAGAAGAAATTAAAGAATACTTGTAATGAAGAACTTCTGGAATTAAATCTTGAATCTTTGAAGTAATGTAGCAAAACTTAAAAAGCTAGGGTTCGTGAATGCAAGAGCCCTCTAAAACTAAGAATAATCGAACTTCTTAATGTCTGGCACTAAGTGAAATTAAATACACAAAGAAATTTGCAAGAGTTGGAGCAAAGTAAAACTCTTAATTAGAAAAGAAAAATCAAGAAAATCTCGTTTGAACGGTCCAGTAGGGACCTTCGATTCGGTTTGGTAGCATTCGAATCGATTTGTTTTCTTCTTTAACAGATCAGTTTGGGAGTAAAATTATGTAGAGTTCTTAAAGGCACTGGACCGGTTCGTTTTCATCAGTATTCAGATCGGTTCGAAAGCTAAATTTATACAGAGTCTTCATGCTTCCCGGATAGGTTCATTTTTTACAAAACCCGGTTCGGTCGGGTTCTAGAATTCTCCCTTTCTTCCTTTCTCTTTATTTTTTTCTCATCTTTGAAACTTAACAACTTCTCACTCAAGGCTCGGTTTTGGATTCTGTTTCTTCCTACGTACTGGTAGACGCGAGGTCTTCAACTTCCATGTTGGTCCCGTCCGAACTCTAGATGTGAATTGACCATTTTTCCCTCTAACTTTCATTCCAATCTTGATTTCTCGGCCTTGGATTCCTCTTCTCTTCACTTGCATTAAATACCTGTAAAAAGCATGAAAAATACACAAAACTCGAGGGACTATGTAGGAATTATCAGTTTCACATATATGAGATAATTTAATACAAATTACATAGTTTGAGATGCTAAAATCTACTAAATTAAGGGGATAAATTCGAAAGAATTTATGCCTAATCAAACCGCCTTAACATAGAACTTTGCGCGTCCCAAGCAATGTAAAAGAGATTAACCAATGCTCAACTATTGAAAATCATTTTATTAGGATAAGACACCTCTTTCGCGGGCAAGCGATTGCATTTAGCATATGCAACAAGCCTTTAAACCCCTAGGCCACCCCAGTAGGGCGAGTTTTGTCTCGTGAGGGTTTGCAGTGAAAATACCCAAAAAATCTGATTTTTGACTCAAACAAAATTCAAAATACCTCAAAATTATATATTCAAACTTTTCGGAAAATAATCACCATATATTTATATGCTCAAATCTCAATTTGTCGTGTGTGCGCGAAGCCATAAATTTAATCGCAAATTTCAATCGATTAATCATTACGTTACTTTTTCGAAAATTCATTTTGATTCAAATGCTCATGGGATACTCTCACAAATTAATCACTCGAAAGGTGGCTATTTCGCTCGATATGTGTGATATAAGGAGTAAATGCATTGGAACACGAATTCACGTACACAAAACTGAAAGACGAAAATTTACGGGTGAGACTTAATTGTTGAATTTTTCGATTTTCTCAACTCCGCACTCTATGGGTTTTTTGGGTTATTAAAAGAAAGGATAAATTTTATTTGGCTTAACTTGGTTTGCAAAGGGGAATTTTTCACAACTTTTTATGGCTAATCTTTTTGGGTAACAAATGAGGGCCTAACTTCATTTATTCAAATTACTAATTATATTACCATATGCGTCTCAAGATTAGTTTAGTTTAGAGATATTTTAGCACTTTTTAAGGAAACATCACACACTATTCCCTAGACGATTAAAACAATAAATTGAGTTCCTAACGACTTCTTTTACGCTGAATTAAACGTTGACTTAATCATTAACTAAGATTGATTTTAAAAACTCAGAAAAAGTGAAAGGCTCGAAATCTCACCAGTTTGATTAATCTCCACACTTGTTCGTTAAGTCGTCAATTTTCTCTCAATTTCCATCTTTGGTCAATTTCGGCTTAGTGCATTTTGGAATTTACAAATTTGAGACTTTAAACAAAACTTCGGTGATATTTTTGAAAAATTTAAATCCCAAATTCTATTTACTTTGAAGAAAAATATTTTGGGATTTTATGAAAATTTTCTCATTTTTTAATTTTTTTAGGCATTTTGATGTTTGTGAAATTTGGAAGCGCATGCGTACCCCCCCCCAACTTAGATTTTTGCAAATTTCCGATGCAAAAAGGACTAAAAGCTAATTTAAGGAGAGAAACAAATAAAATGGGACAAAGTACAAAAGACAATACCCATATAAGCAAGCATAAAACACACATTGATAAGGAATCTAATTTCCATTATATATAACAAGCATACAAATGCTGTGAAAATGGGAAATATGTAACATTACATAAGCAAACTAGGAAGAGCAGCTTATTGAGGGGGAGGGTGAGCAGGGCCTGGATCATTTTGGTTGTACGGGTCATAGAAATAATTCGGGGGAGGTGCACCCATGGTCATACGGTACATTTCAGCTTGGAGTCGATGTAACATGCTCTTGTGTCGCTGATATGCTCATCGGTTCTCCTCCCAGTGAGCGTTGTATTGATTGATAAACCCATCGAATTGTGCTTCCAACGCTGTGATTCGCCTACCAAAATTGGCTCCCGGGGGCTTAAAATTTGAATCGTCCTCGTTATATTCCTCCTCTTCGCCCTCGCCCATAACTACATCGGCATCCCCAGCTTCTTCCTCCTCAGAATCATCATCATCCGAATCACCCATATGGGTATCATCATCATCATCACCGTCATCCCCCTCCTACGCTTGCCGTGCGTGGATAATCTCCCTTTGTCTCTCGCTTTTGGTACGAGTGCCCTGTCCAAGAGGGTTGGGAAGGCAAGGAAACCCCATTAGAGGTTCAATTCTGGCGTCGTCTAGTATGGATGTGATGAGCGGGGAGTACATGAGAGGGTTGGTTCCTTTTTTGTCCAAGGTCGCATAAAATATGTCTTTGTAAATAATGTGGCCCAGGTGGATCTTTATGGAGGGGTGAAAAAGGTGATACACGAGAGTCGCCTGTCGGGGTGCATTAAGAAATCGTTCCAGGTTTGTAGGATATTGGCGCACATGATTTGGAATTGTGATTCATGCCTTGTCGCTCGTACGGCCCACCAAAAATGTTTCAGTGGCCCAAACCTCACCGGGTGCTACACGGGAAATGCAAACGGCTTTGTCGAGTTTGGCTATGTGAATTGGGTCGGGCTCGATACATCCTTCTCTACAAGTTTTCAATTGATAATCTATAAGGATAATGGAATGCATCGGACATCAACAATTGCCTCGAAAAAAAAGTCACCGGTGCGGACAAAGGTTCCGTAGAAAGCTCGCACCTTGACTGCCCACACTGCATCGTGGGGATCATTAAGGAATTGACACCAACTCGGTGGAAGGAGGACGTTGGTAATAGAATTTGGCAACATGGCTCAGCACACTTCATGCTCCATATGCAGTTTATGAGATTAACCGAAGAAACATTCATACCATATTTGTTCTTGATTAGAGTGGTATGAATCATTTTCGTGGTCAATGACTGCGACAGAGTTATATTTTTTGGGGCGGATTTAGTTGGCCATGTGTGATAGTAGTGTTGTGACACTAGAAATCTGGACGAGAGAGAATATGAGAGTTAAGAGAAGTTGTAGTGGAAAGAGGGAGGGGTAAGAGTGTATTTATAGGTGGGTATGGGGTAGGTAAAGGTTGGTTTTGGAGGGAAAGGTTTTGAGAGGGAAGGGGGAGTGAATTTGGGAGGGAAATGGTGGTTTGGGTAAGAGGGAAAAAAATTGGGAAGGAAGAATAAGGATTGGGGAATGGGGGTTGTATCTCGAGAAAGAAAAAAATACCCAGAAACCGAATCGATCCGGGTGCACAGTATCAGACCGGTTCGGTCCTATTTTTATTTTGATTTTTATCAAAAATGAACCGATACGGACCCTTAAGGGCGGACCGGTTCAGAGCCATGAAATATGTAGAATCCCCAGTTGGCAGACTTCACTCATCCCTATGATTCTATGGATGCTCCCACAACTATACTGTGACACCCCGCCTAATTATTCCCGGGTGATCAGTCCTAAATCAAGTTAGAACAGGTTTCTCATTTGGTCCATTCTTAGCATCACTCTCGTCTTATTAAATTACTAACCACCTATGTGAGAAAAATAGACTGGTGCCAATTTTTATCTTTCATTATTTAAACAAAAACCCATGCGGAAAATAAAATAATATAACAATCACAGATAACTGAATTAATCATCCACAAGTAAAAATAATTAACCGAATAAACCATCGGTCCAAATAATAATAAATCCCGTAAAGACAAGAACGAACTCCCAACAAGTCTAATACAAATAAACGGAATGTGAGCGACATGCTCGAATAACTAATCATGAATTTCTACATTAAGATCGAAGAATGAGGCGTCTATCAAAACCCCGCAACATCCACATATGCTGCAGCAACGGATCCCTGGAATTTAGTCAAGGCTGGCGTCCCTGTGGCTGGACACCTAAAAGGTTTTGAAAATAGATTTATAGCAAGGGTTAGTACCCAAAACATTTGGAAAATATTTAACAAATGATTAACTTGCAGTAATAAATAAATATGCATGCTCTTCATATTCTAGTTAGTATCGCACTCTCTTGAGGACTTCCTTACCCCTCCTCTAATGTACACTACTAACACTTTAATTAAATTACCGAGTTATTCATCTCATGACTAGATAATTAACATAGTTTCTTTATACCCACCTTACTCTAACTGAGTATATAGTGATGATGATTTTTAAGTTATTAGTAACATCAACTTAAATAAAACATTTCCCTTTTTAAATTCACATAATTTCTACACTTGTTATACATATGAAACCACTCATATTTTTCATTACTAACCCGTATATAATTAATTATCCAATTATATACCTATAATCATATTTCAACATTCACAATCATACTGTAATATATTTAACAACTTGCATCCACGCGAGTAAAATACTCACAGAATGTAAATTCTATAAAGTGCTATCCCACTAGGTACAATCACATAGCCTAGTTATCCCAAGTCAGAATTTCACACCAACTTGATAAAAATAAATAATTGGAGGCGGTCATATTCCTTCCCTGAAAGTGAGATGTGCCTCACCCATATAATGGACGCTATGACCTTGGGAATATACCCACCCTACTCCTCAAGCTAGGGGATTCATCCACTACGCGCAACCTCCCCCTATAGCACTATAGTATAAAATATCTAATCACGGATATTAATGTACACACCATATATATATACTAGCACATCCGTATAAATATAAAAGTCCCGGCTATACCGTGCGGTAAATCCGTAACATAAGCCTATTAAAATTATTAAGAGTTTATGGTCCAACTCTAAATATTAATTAAATTGCACCTTAATTAATTAAGTTACTTTTGGTATTGCCCCCACCATAAATTTGGACGTACTCTCGTAGCCCAAAATAAATTTACCCGAGTCAAAATCCCCGACTCTAATTTATTAGCCTTTGTCTAATTAAATTATTACATTTCGGTTTCGCTCAACCAAATTTTCTGCCTCAAACCTTAATTAATTTATCTACAATTAATTAGATTTAAACTCATGTATTTAATTTCTCAATAATTAATTACATAAGATTTTTATATGAATTTCCCCTTTTATATAATTAACTGGCGAAACTGCCAAGTTCTGCCGATCGTCGATCGATCGACCCAGACCGTCGATCGATCGATCGAACAAGTCTTCGTCTTCTTCGCGAAGACAGGGCAGCCTTGGACGGATTTACTCAAACCCTAATCTCTTCTAACATGAATTACAAGCCTTCTTATCACAGGTACATATTAGAAACCTTATTAGGATCCCCCAGAAAGTCCACAACAATCATCAATTCGTCCATAAACTACTGATTCATAATTTTGGGGAAAAATCTATCTTTATCCATAAACACATTTACACCCCAAATTTCTTCATCAAACTCGTTCTAATTTATCCGGATATCATTCTAATAGATACACATCAATATTCCAATATCAGATTTTTACATAAATCCTCATAAACTTTGGTAAATCAAATTAATATTTTCTTTTGTTTTTCAAAACCCCATGTTTATGCCATGAAACCCCAAAACGAATTTTAATTCATTACATCACACAGATATATATTTAAAGACAGATTTAATACTATTGCAAGTTATTCACTTGCCTTAGGTTTCGTAGTGTCTGAATTTGAGATGGGTTCCAAGGTTGAAGATGACCTTTATTGGCTCTTTTGAGATCCCCAAATGGCTTTGGCTGCTGTTAGGGTTTTCTAACCCTTTAATTCTTCTCTCTAATTAAGCTCAGCCATGCCCTTATTTCTTTTTATTAGGTTAATTTCCCTAATCCCGTATTTTGACTAATGGCCAAGCCCAAGTGACCTAAATGCCCCCGAGTGGGCCCGACTATGTCTTAAAACATCCCGTGACCCGTTTACTACCCCCGGGTACACTTTTCCGACTATCTCGGCCCATCCGGACTCAACTGTACACTCCGAATTTTCATCCAAATTAATTTATAAAAATACTTATCCCCCACCCAATATAGTCTATACCGACTTCCGGATGTGATAAGTACATACCTCATCATTAATACTCGAAACGACGTAATTACATTATTACTATTCACTTAGTAAATAAGTTTCCCTAAATATTAACCATTCAATCCCAGATTAATATTTATATATTATTTTACCATAATTAATTCATTAAATTACAACACACTAGTAATTTAGAATTTCCGAATTAATTAAATTTTAAATGTACCAAAAATACGGGGTGTTACATACTCCCCCCCTTACAAAGGAATTTCGTCCCCGAAATTAGATCGTACCTGTGGTGAAAAGCTCTGGATATTGTTCCCGCATATCCTCCTCCCGCTCCCAGGTAGACTCGTCAACATTGTGATGACCCCACTGTACTCTAACCAATGGAACAACCTTGGATCGCAATTTCCGCTCACTATGATCCAAAATAGCTACCGGCCTCTCCTCATACGAGATGTCTGGCTGTAAGTCGATCTCCTCGAGTGGGATGTACCAAAAGGCTCTCTCGCTCCTTCGATATTTCTTCAGCGATGCCACATGGAATACATCGTGTATCCGCTGAAGATGTTCTGGTAACCCAAGCTTATACGCCACCGGTCTCACCCTCTCAATAATAGGGAAAGGTCCTACGTACCGCGGTGCTAACTTACCCTTCTTGCCGAACCTCATCACCCCTTTCATAGGGGATACCCGGACTAAAACCTGGTCCCCAACTTCTAGCTCCACCTATCTTTGAGAAGCATCAGCATAACTCTTCTGCCTGTCCTGAGCTATCCGAATCCTTCCTCGAATCAACTCTATCTTGGCAGATGTCTCCTGGATAATCTCCGGCCCCAAGAGTTTGTTGTCCCCCACCTCTAACCAACAAGCGGGCAAACAACAAGGTCTCCCGTACAGTGCCTCAAACGGTGCCATGCCAATCGTGAATTGGTAAGGGTTGTTATACGCAAACTCTACCAAAGGAAGATATTTCTCCCATCCTACCCCGAAGTCCAAAATGCACATTCTGAGCATGTCTTCCAGCATCTGATTAACTCTCTCAGTCTGTCCGTCAGTCTGTGGGTGATACGATGTACTCAAGCGCAACTCCGTGCCCATTACCTCCTGAAAGCTCTGCCAAAAGTGGGCGACAAAGATTTTGTCTTGGTCGGATACAATATTTATTGGTACCCCATGCAGCTTAACAATCTCTGCTATGAATAGCTGTGCATAACGCATCGTCTCAAAGTCTGTGCGTACCGGCAAAAAGTGGGCCACCTTAGTCAACCGATCCACAATAACCCATATGGAGTCATGACCCCTCTGCGATATAGGTAAACCTGTGATGAAGTCCATGGAGATGCTTTCCCACTTCCACACGGGAATTTCTAACGACTGTAGCATCCCTGATGGTCTCTGGTGGTCAACTTTCACAAGCTGACACGTGGCACATTTCGAAACAAACTCCGCTATGTCCCATTTCATTCCAGCCCACCAATACTGCCTCCTCATATCTTGGTACATTTTATCCCCACCGGGATGTACCGCAAATTTCGAACCATGGGATTCTGTCATAACACCGTGCCTCAAATCCTCATCCTCTGGCACCATTAACCTCCCATTAAAGCGTAGGCCTCCTTCTGAGCTAATTGAGTAACCCTCTGCTCCCTCAGCTAACAACTGGCCCACCCTATCCCGGCAAATCTGATCCTCTGCCTGAGCCTTCACAACTCGCATAATGATCTCGGGTGTGATGGATAATGCTGACATGCAAGCCTTGGCTACGTCATCCTCATATCGAAGCTCTCTCCACTTCTCTTTCCATACCTCCGATATCTCCCCAATCGGCCTTCAGCTCAATACGTCTGCTACCACATTGGCCTTACCGGGATGATACTGAATATCAAACTGGTAGTCCTTCATGAATTCTAGCCACCGCCTCTGCCTCATATTCAGATCCTTCTGTGTGAAGAGATACTCAAGTGACTTGTGATCCGTGAATAGAGTAAACTGCTCTCCTAGAAGATAATGCCTCCATATCCTCAAAGCAAAAACGACCGCTGCCAACTCTAGGTCATGAGTGGGGTAATTCCTCTCGTGGGGCTTTAGCTTCCTTGAAGCATAAGCTATAGCCCTTTCCTCCTGCTGGAGCACACCCCCAAGACCCCGTAAGGATGCGTCTGTGTAAACCCGATACTCTAGCCCTCCCTTTGGCAATGCAAGCACGGGTGCAGATGTCAACTTGTCCTTTAGCTTGTCGAACGCTAATTGACAATTATCATCCCACTTGAAAGGTACCCCTTTGCGAGTCAGATTCGTCAAAGGTCCTGCAATCTTAGAGAATCCCTTAATGAATCGCCTGTAGTAACCGGCCAAACCCAGAAAACTGCGCACCTCGGTCGGTGTCGTGGGCTGTCCCCAGTCCCTCACCGCCGACACCTTATTCGGATCCACTGCAATACCCTGATCTGACATGACGTGACCAAGGAACTGTACCTCCCGTGGCCAGAATCCACACTTCCCTAATTTGGCGTAGAGCTGATGATCCCTCAGTGTCTGTAAAACCATGCGCAGATGCTCTGCGTGCTCCTCCTCGGTGCGCGAGTAGATTAGTTAGTCATCAATGAACACGATGACAAACTGATCTAGGTACTCCTTGAAAACCCTGTTCATGAGATCCATGAACACTGCAGGTGCATTGGTGAGCCCGAAGGGCATCACCCTGAACTCATATGATCCATACCGCGACAAGAAAGCGGTCTTAGGAACATCCCCCTCTCGGATACGCAGTTGATGATACCCTGACCTCAAGTCGACCTTGGAGAAGTAAGACGCCCCTCTCAACTGGTCAAATAAATCATCAATCCGAGGTAACGGATATTTATTCCGTATCCTCACCTTGTTCAGCTCCCTATAATCCACGCATAAGCGGAGTGAGCCATCTCGCTTCTTTAAAAACAACACCGGCGCACCCCACGGCGATGTACTCCGCCGAATAAAACCCTGACCCAGCAGTTGCTGAATCTGTTCCCTCAATTCCCGCATCTCTGAAGGGGCCATACGGTAAGGTGCCCGAGCAATCGGCCTCATCCCCGGTGCCAAATCGATAACAAATTCGATTTCTCTGCTGGGTGGTAATCCTGGTATCTCCTGGAATACTTCCTCAAAGTCCCTCACTACAGGAATAGAGTCTAAAGGGATTACCACCTCCTGTGAGGTTTCCTCCTTAATGTAATATAAGTGAGTCAGCGACCCTCCCTCAGGAAGTGGCATTGCTATCAGGAACATCTCCTGTCCCGGAATGGAGAACACGATTGTCCTCTCATAACAATCCACCGTAGCCCGGTAACCTTCCAACCAATCCATGCCCAAGATGACATCATACCCCTCCATATCTAACACTAAGAGGTCTGCTGCTAAACTAAGCCTCCCAATCAATATGTCTACTCCTCGACAAATCGAGCGAATCAAAGCCCCGCTGCCTACTGGTGACTCTACACTCATACGGAGGCTACCCGCTGTCTCTAATAACCCAGCCCGTTTAGCAAAATTAGATTTAATGAATGAATGTGATGCTCCCGTGTCAAAAAGAATGCTACCCTCATGCCCATGAATGAAAAACATACCCTCAACCGCTGGCGGCGCCTGCTGTTCTGGAGGATTGGGAACATCCCGAACGTTATACACACGTCCGTAGTGCATCTGCCCCTGCTACTGTGGGTCGGGTGGAGCTGGTGCTGCTGGCGGTATTTGACCCTGTTGCCCCTGCTGGGCACCCTGCTGATGGCCTCTGCCCCTCTGCGGGCACTCCCTCTTGAAATGTCCTGGCTGGCCACAGGCGAAACAACGTTTTTGGTCGTCACCCTGCCGTTGGCCCTGCTGGCCCTGACGTTGGTGGCCCTGTTGGCCTCCCCCGTTGTTCCCTTGGCCCTGACGGCCCGGAAGAACCTGTTGTTGCTGATTAGGGCGTGGTTGCCCCTGCCTGAACCCCTGTCCTCCCGGTCGGAACCCACCAGGCTTAAACTTCTTAGCCTGATTCCCTTGCTGAATGATAATCTGCTGTTGTGTGCCACTTGTCTCACTACTAGTAACCGCCTTGCCCTGCTGGCTCGGCTCACCTGCCTTCTTGTTCCCCTTAGCATAGAAACGATGATCCTGGCAATGTACAAGTGCGGCATTAACGACATCTATATAAGTCACTAACGCCGGATTTCCAATCATGTGCTGCCTGATCCTCTAGGCTAAGCCATCCATGAACTTTGACTTCTTCTGCTCCTCATCGCTCACCTCATTTGGCATAAAGTTTGCCAAACGGGTGAACTCCTCCTCATATTCTGCCACTGACCTGTCACCCTGTACCAACTCGCTGAATTTCTTTCTCATCTCAGCCTCTACTGCTGGAGGGAAGTACTTGCGGTCAAACCGCACCCAGAATTCAGAAATCGGCATCAAATCCCGCTCCTCGGCGGTGGTAACGGACTCCCACCACTGTAAGGCTTCCCCCGACAGACGGAAGGTAGCCAGCATCTGTTTCTGCACCTCTGTACCCTCTAACATGCGCAGATGGCGCTGAATGTTCTTCTTCCAGTCACAAGCCTCCACCCCATTGGTGCTACCTCGAAACTCAGGTGGGTGACCCTTCTGAAAGGTCTCCCTCACTCGCTGCCAAGACGGTGGTCCCACTGGAGCCTGAACTGCTGGAGCCATTGGAGGCGGTGCCTAGGGCTGTGGAAAATGAGCTGCCATAGCTCGCATCGCTGTCTCGACCGCTTGGGCCACTATCACTACCACCTGAGTGGTAGAAATCAACTCGGGTGGGGGTGGTGGTGGCGGTATCTGTGGCTCCTGGCGAGCCTCCCTCACCTCATCTCTAGCCTCAGCCCTCTCCGCTCTCTGTCTCTTTGGTGGCATCTGAAATAGATTGAATTGTATAAGTACACAATTTATACAAAAACTAATAGCAGGAATACGATATCTCACAAGCGGAAAATATAATCAACAGTCCTAATAATAGGGCTCTATAACAACCGAACGCTACGCTGAAACGTAGAAAGCCGCACAGATCCTAAGGACACTAGAACCTGGCTCTGATACCATCTGTGACACCCCGCCTAATTAATCCCGGGTGATCAGTCCTAAATCAAGTTAGAATAGGTTTCTCATTTGGTCCATTCTTGGCATCACTGTCGTCTTATTAAATTACTAACCACCTAAGTGAGAAAAATAGACTGGTGCCAATTTTTATCTTTCATTATTTAAACAAAAACCCATGCGGAAAATAAAATAATACAACAATCACAGATAACTGAATTAATCATCCACAAGTAAAAATAATTAATCGAATAAACCATCGGTCCAAATAATAATAAATCCCGTAAAGGCAAGAACGAACTCCCAACAAGTCTAATACAAATAAACGGAATGTGAGCGACATGCTCGAATAACTAATCATGAATTTCTACATTAAGATCGAAGAATGAGGCGTCTATTAAAACCCCGCAACATCCACATATGCTGCAGCAATGGATCCCTGGAATTTAGTCAAGACTGGCGTCCTTGTGGCTGGACACCTAAAAGGTTTTGAAAATAGATTTATAGCAAGGGTTAGTAGCCAAAACATTTGGAAAACATTTAACAAATGATTAACTTGCAGTAATAAATAAATATGCATGCTCTTCATATTCTAGTTAGTATCGCACTCTCTTGAGGACTTCCTTACCCCTCCTCTAATGTACACTACTAACACTTTAATTAAATTACCGAGTTATTCATCTCATGACTAGATAATTAACATAGTTTCTTTATACCCACCCTACTCTAACTGAGTATATAGTGATGATGATTTTTAAGTTATTAGTAACATCAACTTAAATAAAACATTTCCCTTTTTAAATTCACATAACTTCTACACTTGTTATACGTATGAAACCACTCATATTTTTCATTACTAACCCGTATATAATTAATTATCCAATTATATACCTATAATCATATTTCAGCATTCACAATCATACTGTAATATATTTAACAACTTGCATCCACCCGAGTAAAATACTCACAGAATGTAAATTCTATAAAGTGCTATCCCACTAGGTACAATCACATAGCCTAGTTATCCCAAGTCAGAATTTCACACCAACTTGATAAAAATAAATAATTGGAGGCGGTCATATTCCTTCCCTGAAAGTGAGATGTGACTCACCCATATAATGGACGCTATGACCTTGGGAATATACTCACCCTACTCCTCAAGCTAGGGGATTCATCCACTATGCGCAACCTCCCCCTATAGCACTATAGTATAAAATATCTAATCACTGATATTAATGTACACACCATATATATATACTAGCACATCCGTATAAATATAAAAGTCCCGGCTATACCGTGCGGTAAATCCGTAACATAAGCCTATTAAAATTATTAAGAGTTTATGGTCCAACTCTAAATATTAATTAAATTGCACCTTAATTAATTAAGTTACTTTTGGTGTTGCCCCCACCATAAATTTGGACGTACTCTCGTAGCCCAAAATAAATTTACCCGAGTCAAAATCCCCGACTCTAATTTATTAGCCTCTGTCTAATTAAATTATTACATTTCGGTTTCGCTCAACCAAATTTTCTGCCTCAAACCTTAATTAATTTATCTACAATTAATTAGATTTAAACTCATGTATTTAATTTCTCAATAATTAATTACATAAGATTTTTATATGAATTTCCCCTTTTATATAATTAACTGGCGAAACTGCCAAGTTCTGCCGACCGTCGATCGATCGACCCCAGACCGTCGATCGATCGATCGAACAGGTCTTCGTCTTCTTCGCGAAGACAGGGTAGCCATGGACGGATTTACTCAAACCCTAATCTCTTCTAACATGAATTACAAGCGTTCTTATCACAGGTACATATTAGAAACCTTATTAGGATCCCCCAGAAAGTCCACAACAATCATCAATTCGTCCATAAACTACTGATTCATAATTTTGGGGAAAAATCTATCTTTATCCATAAACACATTTACACCCCAAATTTCTTCATGAAACTCGTTCTAATTTATCCGGATATCATTCTAACAGATACACATCAATATTCCAATATCGGATTTTTACATAAATCCTCATAAACTTTGGCAAACCAGATTAATATTTTCTTTTGTTTTTCAAAACCCCATGTTTATGCCATGAAACCCCAAAACGAATTATAATTCATTACATCACACAGATATGAATTGAAAGACAGATTTAATACTATTGCAAGTTATTCACTTGCCTTAGGTTTCGTAGTGTCTAAATTTGAGATGGGTTCCAAGGTTGAAGATGACCTTTGTTGGCTCTTTTGAGATCCCCAAATGGCTTTGGCTGCTGTTAGGGTTTTCTAACCCTTTAATTCTTCTCTCTAATTAAGCTCAGCCATGCCCTTATTTCTTTTTATTAGGTTAATTTCCCTAATCCCGTTTTTTGACTAATGGCCAAGCCCAAGCGACCTAAATGCCCCCGAGTGGGCCCGACTATGTCTAAAAACGTCCCGTGACCCGTTTACTACCCCCGGGTACACTTTTCCGACTATCTCGGCCCATCCGGACTCAAATGTACACTCAGAATTTGCATCCGAATTAATTTATAAAAATACTTATCCCCCACCCAATATAGTCTATACCGACTTTCGGATGTGATAAGTACATACCTCGTCATTAATACTCTAAACGACGTAATTACATTATTACTATTCACTTAGTAAATAAGTTTCCCTAAATATTAACCATTCAATCCCAGATTAATATTTATATATTATTTTACCATAATTAATTCATTAAATTACAACACACTAGTAATTTAGAATTTCCGAATTAATTAAATTTTAAATGTACCAAAAATACGGGGTGTTACATATACCTACACATAATCAAACTAACTTCTCTCAACGCTTGTGTAAGGACACAAATTTCCAATTGAGTCCATATATAGTTTAGGCTCAATTCCGGACAAAAACATTTATTCATAGGATAGTATTTAATTGTAATATTCTCAAGCCTATGAAGTGTTTGTTGAAGACGTAGCGGCAAAGAGTATAAAGCTTCATCAATATGCCGTTTTGCGTGCCTCGTTTCTACGTCATCAACCATAGTTCCATGCTCCCAAGGTATGAATGCAATATTATATATATAGGAGCTTGGAACAAAGTTTATTGGGTGTTAGGTTTTATAAAAACTGCGTTTTGTTTTAAGAAAGAATTAATTAAAACTTTAAATAAATGTTTATAAAGTTTTCTGGGCTTAAACAAGAATATTCAAACTTGCTGGTTTTTCGTTCGATAGAGTCGTTCGAACGAGATTGTCGTTCGAACGAAAATGTCGTTCGAACGAACCTGCCAACGAGGTTCCAGTATAGGCCTATGAAATGTCGTTCGAACGAACCTCCTGTTCGAACGAGATATCCAACGAGATTCTAACGAGTTCAGTCTGGAACGTCGTTAGAAGTCTCGTTCGAACGAGATTTCGTTCGAACGAAATGTCGTTCGAACGAGATGCCAGGCGGGAACAGTTTTTGGCAGTTTTTTTGGCAGTTTTGCACCCACTTCCCCACTTAGTTTTTAACCAACTTTTTCAGACTTTAATATGTGCGGGAATCACTTTTGATAATCTATCTTTTTCACAACCTTCTAACTCCTAGAGAGTGTTTTGAGAGAAAATTCAAAGAGGGAAAAAGTTCATGTTTTGAGTGAGATTTTTAGAGAAAAATTTCCATCACTCTAGTGTTTACACCCAAATGAGTTTATTCCAAGTTCTTATATACATATCAATTTCTTGGAGTTTGGCACCGGTTTTCTCTACACCGAATTGAAGAGAAGTTTCGGGTTTTGCTTCTACCTCCCACAAAGAAAGAAGAAGTGTTTTTAATGTTGTTTTACCCGCTTGGAGAAAGGCTCCATGTTCGGGTGACGGTGACCATATAAAGTCCCATCGGTGGATTCCGAGACCGCGGTGGTATTCCAAGGTTATCCGCTAGGAAGAGGTGTCTACAAGAAGAAGCATCTAGGCTTGAGAGGGATCGAGTAGTGCATTGTAAGTCTTTTGTCTTGTACTTTTAATTCCGTATCTAGTGGATTTGTGGCTAGGGCCGTCCGAGGTTGTTTCCCGTCTTGGGTTTTTCCTCGTACATCGCGGCGTAGTGTGATTGATTTATTTTATCTTGCAAAATAACGTAGAACGCATGCTTAGGATAATTCAAGATAAAATTCGGTTTAAATCATCACACTCATTTAATTTGGTGCTAAATTAAATATTGGGTAAAGTTTATTTAATTCAAGTCTTTTGCTAAAATTTGGTTTCGCCTAATTTGCTAATATTGATAAAAATGACTTAGGCAAATTCTAGGACTTGGATTATTTAATTGGTTTAAGTGAATATATTAATTGATTAATTTTACTTCACTTGGTGTAATTTTAATTTGTTTAAGAAATTAAAATTTGTTGTTTTAAAGTTGAACCATCGCATCGCTTTCGCATCATCGAGTTTACATAAAAAGGAAATTATAATTGTGTTTAATTGTGAAAATTAAAACCCGGGAATCCATCATTTCTTATAGCGTTTTCAGCTTGCTTCAAAAACCTAGGCTCGCTCTCAACGTGTGATCTCCCACACCTATCCTATTTTTCCTATACGTACCGACTCACGTCTACTATACACAAGAATCACCCCATACGCATCGGGGGTGCGACAAATTTCTCGTACTTCTTAATCAGTCCCCATAGGTGGGGTCCAAAAACCAAATGGTGTCGGCTTCTTTGAAACACCCCTCAAAGTACGGTTTGAGATGTTGGCCATTCACTTTGAAATTAGTTCCCCCTTTTGCATTTTCCAATTGTATAGCTCCATGGGGGAATACTTCTTTAACCACAAATGGACCCGTACACGTTAAACGCAACTTACCGAGAAATAAGTGTAATCGAGAGTTGTAGAGAAGCACTTTTCGTCCCGAATAAAACTCCTTGCGTAAAATTATCTTGTAATATGCGAGTTTCATTCGTTCTTTTGAAATTTTGTCATTCTCATATGCGTCTGAAAACGCGTAGGGCCCCAATTTTAAAATCTTATAAAAATTATTTCCTTTTATAAATGCAGAAGCGAGATGGTTCCCACAAAAACAACAAATTTTAATTTCTTCTAAATAAAAATTAAACCAAGTGAAATAAGATGGAACACACACACAATTTGATTTTATTTAAACATAATTAATTAACTCCAGTCCTAGAAATTTGCCTAAGTCATATTTGTCAATATTTCCAAATTAGGCCAAACCAATTTTATCAAATTAAATTAATGACTTCAATCAACTACACATTACCCAATATTTATTTAGCACCAAATTAAACATTAGTAGAGATTAAAACCAATTTTTATCTTGAATTACATAATCATGCGTTCTAGGTGATTTTGTAAGATAAAATAAACAATGAATCACTATGCCTCTATGTATGAGGAAAAACCCATAAACGGGAAACAACCTCAGACGATCCTAGCCATAAGTCCACTAAGTATGGTATTTTACAAGTACAAGACACAAAAGACCTACAACACACGACTCGACTCCTTTTATGCCCCGATGCTCCTTCTTGTACCGACCTCCGCTTAGTTGATAATCTCAGACTCCATCGGAACCTTGGAATTCACCAATGAGGAACTAGGAAGCAACCGCCAACCACATATGGTGCCTTTCACCATATGAGAATGTCACAGCAAAAACACCTTCTTCTTCTTTGTGGGATTTAGAAGAAAACCCAAACTTCTCTTCAAATGGTAGAGATCAAACCGGTGCCAAACTCCAAGAAAAGTATATATATAGAGGAACTTGGATAAACAAACTTTGGGTGTAAACAAGAGTGTTTAATAAATTTTTCTTGAAAAAATAGACACTCATAAACATGAACTTTTTCTTGGAATATTGAACTATTAAAACTCTCTCTAGGAGATGGAAAGATGTGAAAAAGTTAAGTTAAAAAACTTGGTTCCTGCACTTAGATATTCAGGAAAAGAGTTAGTGGAAAAAGCAGTGGGAAAGAGGGAAAAAACTGCTCAAAACTACCAATTAACTGTTCCCGCAAAAACTCGTTCGAATGAGATTTTCGTTCGAATGAAGTCTCGTTCAAACGAGCCTTCTAACAAAGTTCCAGTGCGAACTCGTTAGAAATCTCGTTCAAACGAGTTTTGGCGGGAACAGTTAATGCCATAATTCTATTTTTAGGCCTTTGGACCACGTATTTCTTTTAGGTCCAAACAAATGGGGGCTTACTATTCACAAAGGATAATAAATCCTTTCGGATCGATCCCTTCCCCGTGCACATTTAGATACATAATTTTTTTATATCTCACACAAATCTCACGTGCAACGGAATTTGACATACACTAGTCCTCCTAAGTCACAAATATGTAGATGACAAGATTGGTAGGAGAACATCTCACAAAGCTCAAATATAACAAGTGACGATTAAAATTCAAACGACCTCATGCATGTGTGAATAGAGGTGTATAAAAATAGAATCCATTTAATCAACACAAAATCCAACTACTCCATATAAGCATGGTAAAGAACATTTTAAGGATTGACAATCTTAACCAAAAGTTCTAGCCACATGTAAGTGTAAAAGATAAGATTCTAACACAAGTGTATTCCACATAACGTGTGTCAAACTAAAATACACACAAAAATTAAAATCCTTTTGAGTTTTTTGAAATTTTTAACCAAAAAAAATATTTACTCAAAAGACAAACAAAAATCATTTGAATTTTTCATGAAGCTGACATTACTAAGCAAATAAAACACAAATGATAAACCAAAAATCTTTATGTATTTTTCATTTAATGCAAATAAAATAAATATAATATAAAGATAAACAAAAATCATTATTCTAGTATGTGATTGATCATGAAGTATAGACTAGAAAATGACTAAACATGCATTCATCTAGCAATGATATATAATATGAAGCACAAAAAGATAGATTATGCAAAGAAAACTAACACATTCAAACTTTAGATTTAGCAAGTGAGGAAGCATGTGATAGTAAATGAGAATCAAAAACCCTATCTTGTAAAGCTACCAAGTCGGATCTCCTGACCCAAACTAATGACGAATGACTATCTCGGGGTGTAGGAATCTTGATTACCTTGGTTTCCTTATGGTGGGATTTTCTAGGACCTAGTTTAAGATCAAAACAAAATTTCCTAAGATGACCTTTCCGACCAAAATGTGCACAAGTAAAAACACGTCGAAGATTGGGACCTAAGGATTGATCTCTAAAGACTTTCCTAGGTGATTCTCTTAAAACATTGGTTTTGGCTTTATAAGTAGATTTATTACAAGTATCGAAGCCTAAACCGCAAGTGTCATTTTTTATTTGGACCGTTCCTAATATTTTATCTAATTTTTCCGAATGACACTCAAAATCAAATTTGACTTTACTAGAGTCTTTTAATTTATTTTCTAATTCTAGGATGTTAAACTCTAATAAAATATTTATCTCTTCAAAATCGAGAAGCTCTTTTTTCAAGGATTCCATTAAACCTCTAAGGCTATCTCTCTCGCCTTCTATATATTCAAGCTTCTCTCGAAGAGTCCTCTCACGTGTCCTAAGGTCTTCCACTAACGCACTCTCATTAACGACCTTGACACGCTCTTTTAAACAAGCTTCTAACTTTAAATTTGCTCTTTTTAATTTAATATATTCTTCATATAATTCTTGAAAAGCATTTTGAAGTTCACTCACATTAACCTCTTATTCATTTTCACTCACTCTCTCTTCTTCACTCTCACAACCATAAAAAATTAGGGAATCGTAAATGTCATGTGTTAAAATTTCATTAATAGATGAGTTCTCACTATCACTCACATGACTAGCCATAAAAGCCACAATGTTGAACTTAGAGGATAAATCGGGTCCCTCTTCATTATCACTGTCACTAAGGTTTGTATTAAAAGACTTTGGTTGTTTACCCTCTCTCCTTAGTTTAGTGGGGCACTCTAAAGCCCTTTGGCCACACCCTTCACAACCAAAACACCTATTTGACTCGTCCTTATTTAAATTTTCATTAATAGTTTTAGGGATATTCTCGGCTTTGTCATGCGTAGATTTTTCAAATTTCTTAAAATCATTTTTAAATTTATCTTTGTTCAATTTAAGAATTTTTTGAAATTTTCAAGCAACCATAGCCATGTCATCTAAGTCACTATCACTATCACACTCTACTACTTTCTTTTCCTCTTTTCGGGATTTTAAAGCAACGCCCTATTCTATTTTCTTTTCCGTTTTAGAGGGAAACATGTCCAGTTCATAGGTTTTTAAATCACCTACGAGCTCTTCTAATTTCGTCGAGACTAAAGTTGGTAAAGAATTTAAAACAGTCACTTTTGGAATAAATCTATCGGGTAGGGACACTAAAATTTTCTTTACTACTCAGTTGTCGGGTATTTTCTCTCCCAAATTAAAAGATAAATTAAATATATCGGAAAGTCTAGCATAAAATTTATCGAAAGTTTCTTTTTCGTTCATTTTGATGGTTTCAAATTATGGGTGAGGTTTTGGAGTTTCGAAGCTTTAACGACACTTGTACCATCATGAGTGAGTTATAAAATATCCCACACTTCTTTAGCAGTCTCACACATCATAATGCGTCGGAATTCATCCGGTGTGACAGCGCTAAACAAGGCGTTTAAACCTCGGGAATTAAAATTTGATAATTTAAATTCATTCTCACTCCTTTTATCGATCGGTTTGGGAACACGCACATTATCTACTAAATGTGTAGGTGGGGACCACCCATTAACGACAGACAACCAAACCTTCTCGTCGATAGATTTTAGTGTCGATTTCATCCGCGCTTTCCAATATGCGTAGTTAGAACCATCGAAAATAGGAAATTTTGAAAACGGGGAAAATTCCATTTTAGCCAAAAATAATTAAAGAATCTTAACGAAGTAATTTATCATTTTGGCTCTGATACCAATTTGAAAATGCGTAGGGCCCCAATTTTAAAATCTTATAAAAAATTATTTCCTTTTATAGATGCGGAAGTGAGATGGTTCACACAAAAACAACAAATTTTAATTTCTTCTAAATAAAAATTAAACCAAGTGAAATAAGATGGAACACACACACACAACTTGATTTCACTTAAACACAATTAATTAACTCATGTCCTAGAAATTTTCGTAAGTCATATTTGTCAATATTCCCAAATTAGGCCAAACTAATTTTAACAAATTAAATTAATGACTTGAATTAACTACACATTACCCAATATTTATTTAGCACCAAATTAAACATTAATAGAGATTAAAACCAATTTTTATCTTGAATTACCTAAGCATGCGTTCTAGGTGATTTTGCAAGATAAAATAAATAATGAATCACTACGCCGCTATGTACGAGGAAAAACTCACAAACGGGAAACAACCTCGGATGGCCCTAGCCATAAGTCCACTAAGTATGGTATTTTACAAGTACAAGACACAAAAGACTTACAACACACGACTCGACTCCTTTCAAGCCCTGATGCTCCTTCTTGTACCGACCTCCGCTTAGTTGACAATCTCGGACTCTACCGGAACCTTGGAATTCACCAATGAGGAACTAGGAAGCAACCGTCAACCACATATGGTGCCTTCCACCATATGATAATGCCGTAGCAAAAACACCTTCTTCTTCTTTATGGGATTTAGAAGCAAACCTAAACTTCTCTTCAAATAGTAGAGATCAAACCGGTGCCAAACTCCAAGTAAAGTATATATAGAGAGGAACTTTGATAAACAAACTTTGGGTGTAAACAAGAGTGTTTAATAAATTTTTCTTGAAAAAATAGACACTCATAAACATGAACTTTTTCTTGGAAGATTGAACTCTCAAAACTCTCTCTAGGAGATGGAAAGATGTGAAAAAGTTAAGTTAAAAAACTTCGTTCCCTCACTTAGATATTCAGGAAAAGAGTTAGTGGAAAAAGTAGTGGGAAAGAGGGAAAAAAAACTTATCAAAACTGCCAATGAACTGTTCCCGCCAAAACTCGTTCGAACGAGATTTTCGTTCGAACGAAGTCTCGTTCGAGTGAGCCTTCTAACAAAGTTCCAGTGCGAACTCGTTAGAAATCTTGTTGGAAATCTCGTTCCAACATCATGTTCGTTCGAATGACACTTCGAACGACATTCCAGTGGCCAATGTGGGAACTCGTTGGCAAACTTGTTCGAACGACATTTCGAATGAACTTCCAGAAAGTTAAAAATTTTGATTTTAGCCCAGAAACTTTACATACTTTCTTTTAAATTTTTGATTAAATCTTTATGAAAATAAACAACAGTTTTTTAATAAAATACACCCAATATAAAATGTTCCAAGCCCCTATATATATATTAAAATGCATTCATACCTTAGTAGTAAACGGAATATTATTGTTGACGTAGAAACGAGGCACAATAAACTCGGCATTTTGATGACGCTTTAAACTTGGTCCCTAAATCTTCAACTTTAGCATGTCATAGGCATGAAGGATGGTCAATAACTCTATCCTAGGACGTGAAAGTTTTTGTCCGGAGTTGAGCCAAAACTACAAAGGACTCAATTGGAAATTTGTGTCCTTACAGCGTCATTGAGCATCTCCTCCAACTCGTTCAATTGAAGCTTGCGAGCTACACTTACTTTATCAAGATTGTAGTTCAACCTCTTGATGGCCCACTAGGCTTTGTCCTCTATCTTTACGGGGAGATGGTAGGGCTTACCATAGACAAAATGAAATTGGGACACCCCGAGGGGGTTCTTGTAAGAGGTACGGTAAACCCGTAGTGCATCATTTAATCGAAGTGACCAATATTTCCGGGTAGGATCGATGGTCTTTTCAATGATGGTTTTGATTTCAAGATTTCCTGCTCAGCTTGACCACTTATTTGAGGGTGATAAGTCGTCCCAACCTTGCAGACGACCCCGTACATTCTCATTAACTTTTCAAACGACTTATTGCAAAAATGTGTGCCGTTATCACATATAATCGCTTTCAGAGTACTGAAGCGAGAAAGTATGTGTTCTTGTAAGAACTTAATCACCACTTTGTTGTCATTCATCTAGGTAGGTATTGTTTCCATCCATTTGGATATGTAGTCTACTGTGACGAGGATCTATAAGAATCCGAAGGAGGGGGAAAGGTACCATGAAGTTAATACCCCATCAATTAAATAACTCAATGACGAGTATAGGGATTAAAGGCATTATGTCATGACGAGTAATATCTCCCATCCTTTGGCATCTATCGTAACATTTGCAATAGACGTTTACATTTCGGAATATTGTGGGCTAATAGAGGCCGCTTTGCAGAATTTTAGCGGCCATCTTATTCTTGGAGAAGTGGCCTCCACAAGATTTCATATGACAAAAACGGATCACATCTTGGATTTCCTCATCCGGTGCACATCTTCGGATGAGCTGGTCCGTAAAATATTTGAATAAGAATGGGTCTTCATAGAAAAAGATGCGGGAACAAGTGATGAATATCTTCTTCTCTTGTGGTGTCCATCCAGGAGGAATAACTCCCGTGATAAGATAGTTAACGATGTCTGCAAACCAAGATAGAGAAAAAGTAGCAAAGAGTTGCTCATCCAAAAAACACTTATTTATGGTTATTGGATCACTAGGCACGTCGGATGAGAGCCGTGACAAATGGTCGGCAATAATGTTTTCTACCCCTTTATTATATTTTATAGAGAGATTGAACTCTTGTAGGAGTAGGATCCACCTTATGAGGCACGACTTTTCATCCTTCTTAGTAAGGATATATTTAAGGGTTGCGTGTTTGGTAAAGCAAGTGATGGGCGACCCAACAAGGTATGAGAAGAATTTTTCCAAAGCAAAGACAACCGCTAGAAACTCTTTCTCTGCGGTGGAGTAATTAAGTTGTGGCTCGGTTAACGTCCGCATAGCGTAATAGATGACATGAGCTTTCTTGTCTTTTCTTTGCCCCAAAACAACCCCAATTGCATAATCACTAGCATCACACATAAGCTCAAATGGAAGAGACCAACCCGGAGCTTGCATGATGGGCGCAAAAATTAGCATGCTTTTCATTTTATCGAAAGCATCTTGGCATGTGTCATTCCACTCAACGGGCGTATCCTTCATAAGGAGGTTACTCAAGGGTCTAGCGATGGAGCTAAAATCCTTGATAAAACTTCTATGAAATCCAATGCGGCCCAAGAAGGAGCACGCATCCTTTAGTGATTTAGGTAGGGGAAGCTCGGCTATGACATCTATTTTTTCTCGGTCAACTTTTATTCCTTTAGATGAGGCTATGTGGCCAAGAACTATGCCCTCATTAATCATAAAGTGACAGTTTTTCCAATTCAGGACTAAGTTATTCTCCACACACCGGGATAATACTTTCTCAAGATTCGCTAGACATTGTTCAAAAGAGGGGCCAAAAATGCTGAAATCGTCCATGAAAACCTCAAGCCCTCTCTCTACCATGTCACTAAAGAGACTTAGCACGCACCGTTTAAAGGTCGCGGGCGCATTACACAATACAAAAGGCATACATTTATAGGCAAACGTTCCAAATGGACATGTAAAAGTTATCTTTTCTTGATCAAGTATGTCTACCTCAATTTAGATCCGGAGTAACCATCGAGGAAGCAATAATATGGGTGGCCAGCTATGCGTTCAAGCATCTGGTCGATAAAGGGTAAGAGAAAATGGTTTTTTCTCGTTCCGACATTAAATTCTCGATAATCAATGCAAACATGCCACCCGGTGGTGGTGCGTTGAGGAATTATTTTTCCCTTAGCATTTTCGACCACCATCATTCCCAACTTCCTCGGGATTACTTGAATTCAGCTCACCCTTTTACTGTCCGAGAGAGGGTAGATAATCCTGACATCTAACAAATTTATAATTTCCTCTCTAACAACTTCTTTCATGGTTGGGTTTAGTCGCCTTTGCATTTCCCTTAAGGGCTTCACGTCCTCCTCGAGGTGGATTTTGTGGGTACAAACCATGGGACTTATACCCTTCAAATCCTCTATAGACCAACCAAAATCACCTTTGTGCTTCCTCAAAATTTCCAGTAACTTACCCTCTTGCTCTTTATCTAGGCTAGAGGAGACAACAACAGGAAATGTCTCATCCTCTCCTAGAAAAGAATATTTCACATTATAACTTGAGGGTAGGAAATTTCTCTTTGAAAGGTGTCAATCATGACTCCCTCGGGGCTAGTACCTCGAATCTAGAAACCTAATGAACATCTCTCAACTCCTCTAACGACGCTCCCTCTTATAATATGTCTTTCAACTCCTATGGATTTCATCTTTGTCACCCATTTGGTTAGCAACATTGAATATGTTTGTCTCGAGGGTCATGTTACAAAAAGTGAGCGACATTTCCCCATTTCGTGTATTGATTAAGGCATTGGCCGTAATTAAGAATGGATGGCCTGGAATGATGGGAACATGGTTGTTAGAATGGATGGAGGGCTCCATGTCCTAAATTACAAAGTCTATCGGGAAGTAAAAAGTGTTCACTTGGATTATCACGTCCTCAACAATCCCTCAAGGCAACTTCACTGTGTAGTCCGCTAATTGGAAAGTGATTCATGTGGGCTTAAGGTCACCCAACTCAAGTTGCCAATAAATGGAATTGGGAGTATATTAACACTCGCACCTAAGTCCAATAAGGCTCAATCAAATGGACTTTCTCCAATGACACATGAGATCGTGGGTGCACATGGATCTTTAAACTTGGGTGAAAGGTCGTTAAGAAGAACGAAGCTCACATTCTACGCTAGGTGTAACACCCCACGATTTTTGGGACTGATAATTTAATTTACTTGGGAGAAATAAGTTTATTTAAATTGAAGAATTTTAAAACTTGGCAATTGAGGTCAAACTTTGAGGAAGTTATAAAGTATTTCGGATGATGATTCTGAGTGTGTGGTTGGTTCCGAATGGGCCGAGATAGTCAAATGACTATCCTTGGGTTTTATTTAGGTTCCGAAATATTTTAAGATAGTTTGACTCGAATTTGAGTAAACGAGTCATTTAAAGTGTGTATTATAATTTAAGTTGGGTGTTTTGGGAGATTAGGATTATAAAGCCTTTGGGAGATTAAAATTTCATTTTTGAGATTGAGAGAGACGGAGAAAGAAGAAAGAAAGAAGAGAGAGGAGAAATCTCGGGGATTTCCGGCTAATACGCGATCTCGAGGAAGTTCAACCTCTAAAAGTTCGAGGCAAGTGTTTAATCTTGCTAAACAATTCATTATTGTATTTTATTTAATAATTTGTGGACAAAAGAATTGGATTTTTGGGTTATATGAAAAAACCTAAATTTTTGGGTAAAAATCTTGCATTTGAGGTTATATAAATTGTTGGGTAGTTATATGTTGAGTTTTAAGGTTAGAACACTTTGAACGACATTCTAGTGGCCAATGTGGGAACTCGTTCGAATGACATTATTTTTCGAATGAAAAACTCGTTCGAACGACATTTCGAACGAACTTCCAGAAAGTTGAAAATTTGATTTTAACCCAGAAACTTTATATACTTTCTTTTAAAGTTTTGATTAAATCTTTCTGAAAATAAACAATAGTTTTTTAAAAAAATACACCCAATATAAAATGTTCCAAGATCCTATATATATATTAAAATGCATTCATACCTTAGGAGTAAATGGAACATTGTCAATGACATAGAAATGAGGCACAATAAACTCAGCATTTTGATGAAACTTTAAACTTGGCCGCTACGTCTTCAACTTTATCATGTCATAGGCTTGAAGGATGGTCAATAACTCTATCTTATGATGCAAACGGTTTTGTACGAAATTGAGCCAAAACTACAAAGGACTCAATTGGAAATTTGTGTCCTTACAAATCTCCCCCTTTGGCTATTCCGGGACAAAAACTAAACAAAAATCCTAAAGGACCGTCAAGATCTACTAGACATAACAAAATGTCCCACCCAAAATAAAAATACAATGCTTGACTCAAACAACCCAAAGGATCAAAATCTTTGCCGATGAAAGTTGCCACTTAGAATATAATTCCTGCACACTTAAGCAAACACATTAAACGCATATGGAATATCAAAATATTAAATGCAATTAAATAATTATTCCTCCTAAATTAATTCTCCCCTTTTATCAACTATGATCAACCTAAGAAGATAGAGCTCTCCTCCTAAGTTAAATCTCCCAAACTAAGATACGATGACAATAGGATTAAATACCAATTCTCCCCTATCATTCTCCCCCTTTTATTTAGGAATAGACAAAGGTTAAAGAACCAAACATTAACTTATCTCCCCCAATTAAAGCATATACACCCTCTAAAAAAAATAAGGGATAAATCGTACGGGATAACAAGCTAAACATGCAATAGTGCGTAAAGTGATGAGAACGTTAAAACATGTAGGAAACAAAATCATAACTAATCCATACAAATGAATACCAACTATGATGCGAAAACAAATGATACCAAATAGACAAATAAGATTCTAAGCATGTGATATCAATCAAACGATGCAACAAACAAGGTACAAATTATGAATTGAAGCATAAATGGATTAACTAAACATGACAAAGACTTAAACAAAATATCATATATATGTATACACAATAGATACAAGCTAAGCATAAGTACACACATATAGATATAAACACCAAAATGACATAAAACAAAATATAATATGAGTCTTCCACACTCTTATAGCAAAAATGTGTTATATGGAAACGGAAGTATTGGGGTGTGAACTAGTAACAATTAAATTTAGACTCAATCACTTAAAACATGTACACGGAGTTCTCAATTGATTGCAAACTTCATCACATTTGAATATATCCTCATCCAAAAGCCCTGTGAGTCTATAATTTCAAGACATGGTTGACGGATTAAGCTTTCATGCCACCGCACTCATTCCAATAAATCATTATAAGATAAACCTAAACAATTAATTCCATTTTTCAAAGTGAGTGTTAAATCTTTTTATTAGTGAAAAAATGGTTTAGGAAATTTTGAACTTCTTTTTAAAAGTGTTTTATTTCACAAAAATTATTTTAGAAAATTTTAAAGGTAATTTTGGCAAACCAAATGTTGGACTTTCCTAAAACTAAAAGAATAAAGTAGTATAATTATGAGTTTTCTTTCAATGAAAAAAATGGGCATCATTTAGACATGTCAGTCAAAAGTTAATTTTACTTTAGCCGTTAATTTGTTTTCCTTTAGACTAATGTCACTATTTTCAATTTTAGCAATGCAAAAAGGGTCACAAAAATTGAAAAATGACACTAAAATTTAAATGGTGGCTAAGGTCTAAAAGAAAAGAAAATTGAGAGTAAAGTAAAATAATGATAACTAGTGATGGGTAAAGTCAAAATGACCCTTAATTCTAAGGAATAAGATAAACTAGAAATTACACGTGATAAGGAATTTGAAACCAATTATTTATCTTGCAAAAAATGAGTTAATATTGAAAATTGTTATAAATATTTGATTTTATCTTATTTAAATGGACGTCCTCTCCTATTAGGACTCTACCAAATTGTACTATAAATAAGGGGTGACCCCTCCCCCACCAACAAAATAAAAGAATAAATAAATATTGACACACCAATTATTGAGATACACTTCCTCTCTCTAAAATTTTCTATGTGTCCTATTTCTCTTTAACACTTTATGAGTACGTTCGACAAATAATCTGACGTACTCAGTAGTTTCATAATATCTCACTGTGTTTTCTTTGTTATCTGACACGGTAAAAATACGTTAGTTCTCTCATATTGGTAAGTACAAAGTGTTTTTCAAGATATAAATATTGTGTCCCTTGGATTTTGGTTTATTTTAATATTGTATATATGTATCTTGAGCATCCAACTTTTAAAAACCTTTATTGCCTTCTTATTGTTGAAAGAATTGACTATGGTCACATCAACTAAAGACATCATAATTTTTCTTTAAAAAATATGTTATGTTGAATGAATTGCATAATATAGTGTCAAAACATAAAGAGTTCAACTTGACTTCACATTCCAAAAGTCCTGATCAAAATAAAACCAACGCATCGAGTAAGTAATAGGGAAAATGAGCCTGAATGTGATAAATCATATGATTTGAGTATTAAGTTTAGGTTAATCTTAATTATTCTCAATATACTATAATTCTTAACATTCATCATGTTCAATTACATTAATGAGAATTGAGTATTGTATACTTTCATTTTTTTATGCATTCATGGTGATTGTTTACTTATGATAAGTTTGTATGATTCCTAGTGTCAGAATTTTCATAATTTTAGAATCTTTCCTTGAATCGTGTTATTATTTGAATAATTTCAGATGCCACGGATATGAAGAATTGCATTTGTACATTTATCAAACATGGATTTCGGGAATTTAAATCTAACGCATAGTGAGTTATTGGGGCCTTAAGTTCAAAATTATTAATGAAAATTTGGGATCTAAAGTTTCCAATTGACTTATAATATATGGGGCCTGATGTATCCAATTTCTATTCAATTTTTGGACTCGAAGTTCCAATAATTTTGGGGCCTAAAATTCCAAATTCTCTCTAAATTTTTGCGACTTGAAGTTTGCAATTGATGTTCAAATGTTTGGACATGATAATAAAATATGTCATAAAATCAAATCTGAAGTTTTGATTATTTCTATACTAAGTCAAGGAATGATGAAAATACCCTAATAATTATTTATAATATGGACCCGAAGTTACATTAATTTTTTTTAAACAAACTTGAAGTTTTGATTTAAGGTTTGGGACTTGAAGTTCCCATGAATTAGGGCCTGAAGTTCTCAATTACCCTTTAAATATATGACTTGAACTTCTTTTTAAATTATGGACTTGAAGTTCCAAATAATATATCCCATCAATCAAAACTCAAAGTTTCTGGGTTTAGAGAAATATATCCATTTTCGTAACTTTCTGAACAGGCCGAATTGATTCGCCCCTTACGAATCGATTCGCCATGTTGCAGAACCTACAGCTCTTTAGGGCCAAATCGATTCACCCCTTGTGAATCGATTCGGTATGTATCACACTTACAGGTCCAGTTGGGCCGAATCGATTCGCTAGGGCCGAATCGATTCGCTGTTAGGACCGAATCGATTTGGAGGGGCAGTTTTTACTACATTTTTCCTAGGGAGAGTTTTACTCCATTTCGCTTGGGTTTATCGATTTGTAACATTCTTATATGAGGTTAGAGGTATGTTTTGAAGATTTATTGGGAGTGTCTCGCATGATGAGATCGTGGGGACGTATCGAGATATTGGCGGGACATATATATATATATATATATATTTATATATATCGATATAGTGGGTAATCTCATTAAGGATGGGAGTCCTAATTTGGAGATTAGAAGTGAGTTGATACATGATGTAAGGTCGAGGATTCTTCGAGGAACTTGTGATGGTACAACATGAAATTTATATGCCGACTTTTGTGTCGAATCCTTCTAGCGATATGACTTTAACTAGATTTGATTGGGGGATACCAATAAGAGAGAGGTCATGTATCTTTAGTGACATTAAACTTAGGGAGTTAATCAAATGGAATAATGTTAAAGGTTCATAATGAGCCATTGAGACGTAATTTAAGATGAGAGTGATTTAATATATTGATGACAAATAGTTGTGAGCATATTTATCGTCGGGATATTATACACATATCGGTGCGTGATTAATGATGGGTATCCCAATATATGATGGGATCATAAAATAAATTTAGGATTGAGGCTGAGGCTTATTGACTATTAGTTATGTGAGTACCTATACCCGAGGATAACTATAGTGTATCGGTGTGCATCCGAATATAGGTGGAAGGGGTATGAGGATTGATAGGTATAGTAGGATATGCGATAATATCCTTGATGTGAGTACATTGGGAAAATACTCTTATCATATGGATAACGGATGAACATGTTTCAAGTGAGGAACCTTATATAAGAAAAAAAGTTATTATGTTGTAACGACGGCTAGTATAATGTAGACTATATATACCTATAGACGAATTTATTAATCTCATACATACGGACGGGAGATAGAATGTATATATATATATATATATATATATATATATATATATATATATATATATATATATCTGTGTGTGTGTATGTGTGTGTGTGTGTGTGTGTGTGTGTGACGTGAATGTATATACAGTGTGTGGTAGTTTGTATATATGATGTGATCATATGAATGTATATTTAGTGTGAATAATATATATACTATTTGAGTGGGCATACCCAACAAATGCTATCATGGGAACTTGCGCGATGTGGGTGAGTCCCCTGGCTTGAGGATCAGGGTGCGTATAGTCCCCAGGTCATAGTCGTCCATTTTTATTTGTGTGATATTATTTGGGGGTGAGAAGTCTTGGGTATGAGTCGTTCTCACTTTCCGGTTAGGAACTATGACCGCTTCCCATACGTTGTGCTATGGTTTTTACCATGTTGGTGTTATTTAGTCCGACCGCTGGTACCCAGGATGGTATGTGAGTAATCCCTTAGAAGATGATAACATTGTGCATTAAATTTGTATCCTATAACCGTATCTGTTATGAGTAATTGAACGTGCGCATTGTGGTATGGAATGTGTGCATTGTTATAGGATTGAATGTTTGTGTTATATACTTAAAGTAAATCCCTACCCTATATGTGAATGTGATATGGGTGTTATAAGATGCACATTTTATGTGTTAGGTGTACACTTGTTAGGGCTGAAGGATCGTGTGGCAATAACTAATATAATGTTACAGACCCTACGGATTCTAAGTGGCATCTTGCTTAAGCACTTGGAGAAACTTGTCCTTAGTAAGTAGTTGGAGTTATAGGTTATGGGTTGAGGGCACAATGGATCTCAACGATCGAAATTGTCAAGGAGTAGTGCATCGGGGGGGAGGTCCTTATTTAGATTTTCCTTTGCGAGACGCCCCACGCACGAAACGTAGTGCAATGTTGGGAGTTGAGATAAGTTTTGTCCTTAGTACTCGGATGTATGTTGTTTAGAGAATAAATCCTTTATATGAAACCTAAAAATGATGTGTGACGTGCTAAGACTAATAACTGGATTAAGCTAATAATTGGAACCGATAAAGCCTAGTAAGGTATATATGTGTATATATTTATATGTGATTAGAATGAAAAGGATTTTGGGTTATGTTAGGATTGTGGATCATGCGGGTACAATCCATGCCTACAATTGGGTAGATTGTCCCTATAATTATGTTGGGTAGCATAATTAAGGTTTAGGGATACGACTAGGTGCACACTTTAGTTGAGGGGTGAGTTCCGAGTTCCATGATAGTGCGACTCCACTATAATTATGAAGTATTGCATTTATAATTTATTATGCATTGTTAATACACTTGCTACAAATATTTTCACACCTCGGGCCCTGACCCGTTTATATTTTTCTCTTCCTATATATACGTATATATATTGTGTACTACAGGTGTCCCCCGCAAGGATACCGATGATGCTCTTCCATCCAGTGTTCTCGGAGCCTTGATAGATGCGAACTATTACCGAATTTGTATTGTAGTCGTTTACTACTTCCTTGTAAATCTAGATAGGATTTATTTTGTATATCGGGTTCATACCCAAGAGTTGTATATATCATTTTATATTTGTTTAGTATGGATGTTGTATTGTCTGTGACCCGACAACATATTCGGGTATATTTTTCTTGTATGTACTTATGATGTATTAATTGAGCATGTCCTTTTACCATGTTGAGAATGTACCTTTTTATTCATCTTGATAGTCATTTTGTTATTGGCTGGATGTTTATTTTATGTTTTAAAATTTTGGCATCCGCTTTTTATAGTTTTGGGTAGTTAGCTATATTTATTTTAGTATCGTCAGTAGATGCTGAGAATGATCCATCTGAGATTCCTGATTAAATCTAGTAGGCCACCTGTTATTATTTTAAGCGAGGTGTCACACTAGGAAGACATTCTTCTTCACCTTTATCCGTCTTTTCATAGTCAAAAGATCTTTAATGACCTTGGCGTAGGCGGGAATTTTTTGTATGGCATCAAGGAATGGAAAATTTGGCTTCACTTGCTTAAGAACATCTAGCACATATGCACAGGAGGCTCCATTTTGAGGTGGGGCCAACCGTTGAGGGACTGGACAAGCGGTGGGAGGTTTCACAAAAACTTCGTCTCACTAACATCTTCCTTGTCACGCTCATTCAAGGGGGCATCTTCGTCCTCATTCATGTCGGGTGAAACCTCCTTGTCTTTTAGCTTCTCGTGTAGGGGAGGTGATAAATCAATGACTCACCCACTACGTAGAGTGGTGATAGATTGGCATTTCCCTTGATGGTCAGAAGATGTAGAGCTAATATTGACTTGACCTTGAGGAGGTCTTTGGCCTTGAGCCATAAATTTTCCCTTCTCTTGGACACTCAATGAAGATAGCAGCGTAGATAAGCTCGTACGCATCTCAGTGAACATTCCCTCAAACTTGGCATTGGTTTCATTTTGATATTGGATAAACTGGGTTAAGTCATCATAAATAGTCCTCCACGGTGGTGTAATGTATGGGCCTCGAGGTGGAGCTTGCATGTGTGCTTGCATAGGTGGCATTTGCTGAAATTGAGGAGGGGGTGGAGGTAAGTCAATATGTGAATGTGGATTCAACATAGCTTGTTATTGCCCGTAACTAAAATCGGGATGGTTTCTCCATGAAGGGTTATACGAGTTCCCACGAGGGGCGTTAAAATTTCCCTTAAACCCTCTTATAGCTTCCACTTGCTCAGTATGCATAACTTTATAGGCGGGTATCGTCGAACATTCCTTTATTGAATGGAACGCCTCACAAATGGTGCACACTTTTTCTTTCACAGCAGGGGTGGATCTGATAGCTTCTCTCAGTCGTACCTCAAGTAGGTCCTTAATACTTTTCTCATATTGATTAAGTCGTCGATTTACTAAGGTATCATGATTCAATTGATATAGATCGGACGCAACAGGAGTAGTGGACACTTTTTGAGGTTGGGTTTGGGCATTAGGATCAGATGTGTACCATGCTCGAGTTATCTCGGTGACATACTTAAGATGAGCCTCACTTTCACTCGCATCTAATTCCCAAAACGACCTTTCACACATTATTTGAACAAGTTGTTTAGATGCTATCGTAAGCCTATGATGGAAGAAATATATAAGGTGATGTTTCTTAAATCCATGATGGGGCAAGCGTTAACCAACTTTTGGAATCATTCCCAACACTTGTCAAATGTCTCATTATCTCGTTGTAGAAAGGCTTGAATTAGAGCCTTGATGGAGTTGGTTTTTTGTGGTGGAAAGAACTTTGAGAGAAACTTGGACTGCATATCCTTCCATGATATAATAGAGTTTGGTGGTAAAGACCAAAGCTGAGTCTTACCTTTATCCTTTAAAGAAAAAGGAAAAAAACATTAGGCGAACGACATCTTGCGTGTAAGCTTGATCACTAAAAGTTTCACACGCCTCTTCGAACTCATGGATGTGGAGATATTGTTTCTATGAATCCATGCCGTGAAAAGTTGGAAGAATCTGTATCATCCCATTATGGAAGTGGAACTGTCCTGCATTGTACGAAAGTAGAATACATCCAAGTGTGACAGTTCGCTCAGGAAATAATAGTTCCTTCATGAGACGATACAGTAGATTTCTCTCACCTGTACCGAAACTAGCGATATTCGATATGGATCTCTCTCTCATGGAATCATAATCCTCACTCAATGTTCTAGAAGTGTGACTTATCATGTGACTCGTGATGCAGTTTGGAGGGGTAGGAGGTGGAGCCCAGAATTATGGAACGCGAGGGGTATGGGGGCTTTCGAAATTATACTCAGCGATGGGATTTTCGTGAATTTTTATTGCAATATTTTGAGGATCTTGTTCTTGATTTTGCATGAAAGGGCTTTTGAGAGATGATTTCTTTTTGGTTTTTGTATTTTCTGATTTTTTTTGTATTTTTGTATTTTTTTTTTATTTTTTTGGCTTTTTAAATTTTGGAATCAAATTTGGGATTGAATCTTCTAACCTAAAGTCTACCTAATTCCTTGGCAACGACGCCAAAAACTTGATGCGATAACAAATATGTATCTAGTGTGTGTCCTATATAGGCTCAAGTGCAAGCATGTCGCATTAGTAAGAATCTTATATGTTGGGAACGTCTCCACAGGGAACTAGGATAAAAGCTCGTGACGATGTAAGAACAAAAGACTAACCCTAAATTGATTCTCGAAAAGAAGTGAAAAAGATGACTAATTGTGAACTAAATGACTACTAACTAAATGCAAAGGAATTTTAACTACTGGTTAAACTAAATGCGTAGAAATAAACTATTGCAGTGAAGTGAATATGAATAAAGGAAAGATAGTCTCGGATACAATCCCCAGAACCCTAGTACATTTACCAGATAAAATACTATCTTTTGAATTAGAAACTTAATTGAACCCAGTCTTTAGTAATCCTAAGCATTACATATATGAGGTTACAAGTCCGCATCATACATAAGCAAATGTGAAAATAAAGCGGTGCTGAATAGCTAGCATGCGCATCGCATCCTTAAACACCCCGGTTACCTAGGACAAACGAGGTTAAAAGGCCTACGACGCTTGTGCATACTACACAACACGATTAATTCAATTTTCAATTCAAAACCTATTTTCTACATAGATAAATTACACCGGGTAGGTTTCATGCGTCCTAATTCTTGGAAACTTAGCCTACCTCAGAATTAAATTTGCAGAAATTCATAGCTATGTGAGAAATTGAAAAGAAATTTGGAACTAATAATTGCAACATAAATTTAATAACTAATTAAGATAAACTATCAAAACAATTAAAAGAAGAAATTAAAGAATACTTGTAATGAAGAACTTATGGAATTAAAGCTTGAATCTTTGAAGTACTGTAGCAAAACTTAAAAACCCAGGGTTCTTGAATGCAAGATTCCTCTAAAACTAAGAATAATTGAACTTCTTAATTTCTGGAACTAAGGTAAATTAAATACACAACAAAATTTACAAGAGTTGGAGAAAAGTAAAACTCTTGATTAGAATAGAAAAATCAGGAAAATCTCATCCGAACCTGTCAGGTGGGGATCTTCGGTTCGTTATGGTAGCATCCGGATCGGTTCGCTTTCCTTCTTTAACCGATCGGTTCGGGAGCCAAATTTCTGCATAGTTCTTAAAAGCACCAGACCGACTTGTTTTTATCAGTATCCGGATCGGTTCAGAAGCCAAATTTATACAGTCTTCATGCTTCCCAGATCGGTTCATTTTTTACCAACCCCGGTCTGGTCCGGTTCTATAATTCTGTAACAACCCAGGTTTTCAAGCGACTATTTTATACTATTTTGCCTAATGGGCTAATTTTATAAAATGGGGAATGTGGGAGTAAATATTATTTCCCGTGAAACTTAGGGATAATATTTACTATGTTGTGACTATTTACCGTTATGAGAAGGTAAATAGTGTTATATTGTGTATTTTGCGTCGTTATATGTAAAACGACGGTTATGACCTATATTTAAATCGGGTATAATTAATGAATTAAAAATGGAATCGGAACGTAAAAATAGTTCACACTTTCCCGAATGCCAAAATAGGGGGTGCGGTAGTTTTTAGAATAGTCGAGATAGTCGAAATGAGTGCCCAGTTGTAATTTTTGAGATTTAGGCATTTTAAGGGGTTATGACTCAATTAAATGGTTACGAGTCATTTTAGTGGTGTATTAGCAATTAGGAGTGGGGGTTTATATTTTGACCCTTATAAATCCCCCACCCCCTTTCTTTTTCTTCATTTGTGTGAGAGAAGCCAAAGGAGAGAGAGAGAGAGAAGAGAAAGTAGAGAGAAAGAGAGAGATGGAAGAGTTGGGCCGGAATCCGTCGCTACCGGAGGTGTTCAGAGACTACGAACCTCGAGGCAAGTTTCTTACTTGCTAGATATTGATTTAATGTGATAAATTGCATGTATAGTTAGGTTTTGGGAGATTTAACCCATAAATGGGTATTTGCTGATTTTGACGATTAAACCCTTAAATCTTAGTTTTAATTTGATTTGAGGATAAATTATTAGTTGTATATGGTGTAGGAATGATTTGGTAGAATTAGATGTTGTTGATGTTGGGTAAAAGCAAAGAATGGAGGTTTTGGGATTTTAGGGTTTATGTAACCCGTCGCCCAAACTGGGCAAAATCTCAGGACCGAATCGATTCGGCCTTATGGGCGAATCGATTCGGATAAGGAGAGGGATACAGGTCTTGTAGACCGAATCGATTCGGATTTAAAGCGAATCGATTCGGCAATTGCAGAAGGTCATTTTTTGCTCACCGAATCGATTCGGCTGTCTAGCGAATCGATTCGCAAGGGCGAATCGATTCGGCCCAAGGGGCGAATCGATTCGGTTCCCCTGTTTTTGTGAGATTTTCTTATTTTGATTTTTAGCCCTTTTTCTTTTAGGTCCAAGGTTAGGAACCTTCCTTTGGGAAGTAATTAAGAGTTCTAGAGGGTGGTTTTGGATAGACTAATGCCCTAGGATTTAATGGGATATTTAGGCTTACCCGAGGGATAAGTTGCGTAGGTTGATTCCAAATGATTTAGGAATTTAACCTAGAGATGAAATGGGAAGTTAAAATATTATGTTGAGCTTTTGGGAGACACTCCATTATGGAGACTCACTTTGAAGGTTTATGAATTATATAAACTATTTGAGGCTATTTTGAGGTTAGTGGCACTTTGGGGTCTTAGGTCATTAATAAAATATGACTTAATAAGAAAATAATGCACCTTCTAAAGCTCGGTGCTTAATGGCTAAGTGAATGGTTTTTTGGTAATATAAAATATGAGTTTTCAAAAATGGAAAAAGTAATGCTTTTCATAAATAATAATTTATGGATACACACCTCTCTAAATCGCTATCATAAGGGAAGTCGCGCGCGTTGTGGTGAAGCCCCCTGGCTAATGATGCAGGGTGGATATAGTCCCTAGGCCATGTGAGCGTTTCTTTATACTTTTTGCGCTGGTTAGGAGATTCCGGGTGTGGTCTTGACTATCCCGCAGGCACATGGTCGCTTCCCGACGTTTCGATAGGATCCCAGGTTGTCTTGGAGGCCCTGGAAGATGATAGCCATTTAGGGGCGCGCACAGTGGGGAAACTCGGACGGGCGGTCTTAGAATCGTTATATATATATATATGAGTGTAACTATTCTAAATCAAGTTGGACTTGATGTTTGATGGGTTCCATAAAGAGCACAGTAAAATGCCATATAGAGCATGATGAAAGTGCCATAAAGTGCACGATGTAAGGCCATAAAGAGCCTATGATGATGATTATATTCCTGATAAGGAAGATATTTTTACAAAGTGAACAATTGAGAAAAATGCCTCTAGAGCATAAAAAGTATGATTATATTTCCTGATAAGGAACAAATTCATGAAATGAATTAGTTTAAGATGAAATTAATTTGGTAAACACTTGATAAAGTGTTGTACCATTTATATGTATATTCTTAAAGATAGAATTAGGAATTGTGCCAATAGATGATGGATGGGTTTTACTTTTATATTTTCTTTGTGTAGCTGTAGATGTGACCTCCCACACTTATTCACACACATTTATTTACTTCTTATTTTCGTGCTTAGGGTCTAATGGATCTCGACGATCAACCTTGCCTAAGTAGTAGTGTATCGGGGGGGTTCCTTGTTTGGATTTCGCTTTGCGAGACACCCCACGCACGAATAGGGCATAGTGTTGAGAATGGGGAAAAGTTAGACCTTAGTACTTAGGGTTAACTAGAACATCTCACGATATTGCGTTAGGTTTATTCTAGATTGAGAGGTGAGGAATATTATTGTTATCTGCGAGAGATTTACGCACTTACCTGCCATGCATTTTTAGTCACATGGTAATCATATCAAACCCGGCCCTGACCGGTTTCTATATTTCCTTGTTTCTGCATATTCTTTGCCGTTACAGGTGCTCTTCCGCATGGACACCCGTGTTTACATTTCCATTTCCAGTTGTCTTGGAGCTACGGCATATTGCGGATGTTGTAGGATACTTGTAGTAGACGCTCCCCTCTATGGTACTCTAGTTATGTTCAGTACTTTTATTCGGGCATGTTTGCCCACGGTATTGCACTCATTTATTATATTGTAAATATTGATTGTAATACTTAATGTATTATTTGTATTGGTCTGTGCACCGACAGCTTATTCGGTGACTATTTATTGTATTGTCATACTTTATTCATCGATTTTTGATACCCACCGTTTTTACCAATGGGATTGTCTAAGTGTTTCTCTTTTACTTTTAAAATTTTTGTATATGACAATCCGTTTTCTAAAATGATTGGTGGTTATCTCATACTGTTATGTTAATCGACAGTGATGCTGAGAATGGACCATCTATGATTCCTGTAATTATTGGAGTATTGGGCTGGCCACCTATTATTTTAGTAGGCGGGTTGTCACAGATGGTATCAGAGCATTAGGTTCTAGAGTCCTTAGGAATCTGTGCGGATGTTTTACGTCTTCTGCGTTTCTCTCTGTTTGATGTAGATCCTTAGGAATAAGGTCGTTGAATTCTCTTGTGAGATTTCGTTCTCCTGCTATGGAATGAGAACCCCGAAGATCTTCTGCGCGATCGTGCGAGGCTTGTAAGCCGTTAGATGAAGGGCGTTGAGGAAGGCCGTTGTGGAGGCGTCATAGGATGGGATTACTATAAGCTGTAGGCTGTGGTCGGGGATAAGGATCGATTTGGAGGTCTCTCCCTTTGCAGCATTATTTTATATTGCCGCCGTGACTACTAAGCACAGTGAAAATAGTTTTCCCAAGTACCGTTGTCGGTAGAGAATGGTACTATGCTTGGGACTCCAAGCAATGTCAATTCGGAGTTGAGAGGTTCTTTATTAGGACCACATGTTGAAGTTCGGTTGGATAGAGGAAGCGTAACCTCGTTCGGTGGAAGTATAAGGACCGAGAGTTTGGCCTAGAGTTGGGTATAGGAGAGCTCGGGTGTGAGGATTTGAGGAAAACCTTTCACCCTTTGGAGTAAGGTTGAAGTGGCGGTTATGATAGTCGCCTCGTTATGGTAGGGCAGAATGTTTTTGCCCATAGAGAGAGCCTCTCAGTGGAAATTCTAGGCTCGTAAGTGAGTGTTGGAAACACTTTTTGGAGAAGTAGTGTTCATGAGACCCCACTGGTGGACATCCACCCGGGGAAGGCTCGTGGAGCTAAGGTTGGGGAAGCTGGTAGAATGTTCTCTTTGCTGAAGAAGTCAAGGGAAGTATGCGTTCTGATCTTGTCGATTGAAGATAACCGGCAAGGATAGGACTCCTAGTTGAGTCATTGATGGAAGTAGTTTGGTTCGGGTAAGACTAGAATGTCGTGTCTTAGAACTATCGGTAGCAGCTAAGGAGGTTGGCTAGTATGATTGGTGGGACTTTCTAACTAGGGTGCGAGTAGTGCATTCCTTAGGTAGATGGGAGTAGTTTGGCGTTAGCCCTAGATTCGGGTGCGTATATCGAGATTGTGATGGTATCGATGCATATTTTATATATAGTAAGTATATCTACATGACTTCCATGATAGGGGAGTTCTGTATCTTCCTTCACACTCGTTATGGGGCGAGTGGTTATATATGTGGTACGTGCTACTTGTATTATATATTATACGAGTAGAGATATTCTTAGATTGGTTGGGGTGATAGCAAGCGAATATATCGCGAGGCTATCCTAGTTCTAGTTCTAGGAGGAGGACTAGTTGTTCTATAATATCTCTCCTGGATATGGGTTGAGACTTTATAGAGGTGGTTTACGGTGTGTAGATAGTTTCCTTTATTTTTTATTTTTATTTTATTCTCTTTGCTTGCTTGTTTGCTTTGCTTGTGTATGCTATTGCCTTATCTCCATGACTGGCTAGTTAAGGTGACTGTGTGGAGGGGTTCCTTGTTTGGATTTTGCCTCGACAAGACGCTCCACGCATGAACCTTAACGATGTTGGGAGTGGAGAGATGTGCATTTTCTTTTCTGTTCTTTTCTCCTTTTTCTTTTCTGTTGGTTAAGTGCTGGGTTGGAAGGTTTAGCCAAGAATCACGTATCTGAGTGATTAAGGGCTAAGTTCATGTGCGATATATGAGCACTATGATAGTTTTCCTCTGACTAACGTGGGAGAAGACTAAGATTATGGATGTCCGATAGGGACTTATGGTTGTGTCTTCATGAGAAGGCCATTTGTTTAGAGATATGTATGTCTCTTGGGGTAGAGTATTGGTGGCATCTTACTGAAAGTAAATGCCTCAGTCGATAGTTATGGTAGGACGTAGACGTTTACACGTAGTAGTAGAGTTTCGAATTAGGATTCCGTCGATCCCGATCATGTGTCTTCGACCGTTACTTCTCGACGACTGACAATGCGAGGTAGTAGTGTAACGGGAGGGTTCCTTATTTGGATTTCGCTTCGGCGAGACGTCCCACGCATGAATCCGAGCTAATGTCAGAAGTCGGGAAAGGTCTTGGACACTAGGGATATTTAGTATTATACTTATACGAGTAGGTTAGGATAGATAGATTGACCTTAGGATTCTTAGGATGCTAGGCCCTTAGGGCATGCGGCGTTAGTTTAGGAAGATGGTTATGAGTTGACCACAATAAGTTGTGGGTTGACTCTAAGAAGGATTTGGTCCCTAGACGAGAAGTATGGGATTTCGAGCTCGTTAGAATGTTAGGCCATTAGTGGTGGAGCCTCCCGTAGTTAGAGGGTTACATGGGTAACCTACCTTTTTAGGATTTGAAGTATAAGCTGACTTTTCTCCTGCACTCGTGTTGTTATGCTCGAGAGTGGATTTAACAAACGAGTCTTTGCCAGGAACGGGATGTGCTAATATGGGAACCGTTGGGACATGGGGTATATCCTACCACCCGTAAGTGGAAGGGTGGATTTGATTTAAGGTGAGATCGGAGTAGAAATTCTATGGATCGAACTTCCGTGCAATAGTTCGGATTGTTTTCGATAAACGTTAGGCCGTGCGTAGCCTAGTATAGATGGCAATATGCCTTGTCTACTCGTTGGAATGGAAACAGCGAATAGTATATTCCTGGGACTGGGAGTGGTCCGGTAACCTTCCTTTAGATTGGGCTCAGTGAGCAAGTAGACCTCTGAGGGTTACGCGAACGCGAATAGGAGTTAGTAGTGTTGGGGTTAGCGATTGTAAGTTAGTGTAGTTATTCCCTAGTAGAGGTATAACGTGTTTTGGAAAGTAAGGCAATTAGTGCCGAGCTTGTGTGGGTATCTCCTCCCGTAGTAGAAGGGTAGGATCGATAGTTTCTGAGATCGATAGCGATGACCTTAGTCTGAGTCCTATGGGGACATCTCTATTCAGGGGTTTGCTAGTATGATAGCACGATTTTTATTTTAGTATACCCTTTTTATGGTTATGGGTTACGCCTGAATTTTGAGGGCAAAATTCCCCTTTAAGGGGGGGAGTATGTGACAACCCAGGTTTTCAAGCGACTATTTTATACTATTTTGCCTAATGGGCTAATTTTATAAAATGGGGAATGTGGGAGTAAATATTATTTCCCGTGAAACTTAGGGATAATATTTACTATGTTGTGACTATTTACCATTATGAGAAGGTAAATAGTGTTATATTGTGTATTTTGCGTCGTTATATGTAAAACGACGGTTATGACCTATATTTAAATCGGGTATAATTAATGAATTAAAAATGGAATCGGAACGTAAAAATAGTTCACACTTTCCCGAATGCCAAAATAGGTGGTGCGGTAGTTTTTAGAATAGTCGAGATAGTCGAAATGAGTGCCCAGTTGTAATTTTTGAGATTTAGGCATTTTAAGGGGTTATGACTCAATTAAATGGTTACGAGTCATTTTAGTGGTGTATTAGCAATTAGGAGTGGGGGTTTATATTTTGACCCTTATAAACCCCCCACCCCCTTTCTTTTTCTTCATTTGTGTGAGAGAAGCCAAAGGAGAGAGAGAGAGAGAAGAGAAAGTAGAGAGAAAGAGAGAGATGGAAGAGTTGGGCCGGAATCCGTCGCTACCGGAGGTGTTCAGAGACTACGAACCTCGAGGCAAGTTTCTTACTTGCTAGATATTGATTTAATGTGATAAATTGCATGTATAGTTAGGTTTTGGGAGATTTAACCCATAAATGGGTATTTGCTGATTTTGACGATTAAACCCTTAAATCTTAGTTTTAATTTGATTTGAGGATAAATTATTAGTTGTATATGGTGTAGGAATGATTTGGTAGAATTAGATGTTGTTGATGTTGGGTAAAAGAAAAGAATGGAGGTTTTGGGATTTTAGGGTTTATGTAACCCGTCGCCCAAACTGGGCAAAATCTCAGGACCAAATCGATTCGGCCTTATGGGCGAATCGATTCGGATAAGGAGAGGGATACAGGTCTTGCAGACCGAATCGATTCGGATTTAAAGCGAATCGATTCGGCAATTGCAGAAGGTCAGTTTTTGCTCACCGAATCGATTCGGTTGTCTAGCGAATCGATTCGCAAGGGCGAATCGATTCGGCCCAAGGGGCGAATCGATTCGGTTCCCCTGTTTTTGTGAGATTTTCTTATTTTGATTTTTAGCCCTTTTTCTTTTAGGTCCAATGTTAGGAACCTTCCTTTGGGAAGTAATTATGAGTTCTAGAGGGTGGTTTTGGATAGACTAATGCCCTAGGATTTAATGGGATATTTAGGCTTACCCGAGGGATAAGTTGCGTAGGTTGATTCCAAATGATTTAGGAATTTAACCTAGAGATGAAATGGGAAGTTAAAATATTATGTTGAGCTTTTGGGAGACACTCCATTATGGAGACTCACTTTGAAGGTTTATGAATTATATAAACTATTTGAGGCTATTTTGAGGTTAGTGGCACTTTGGGGTCTTAGGTCATTAATAAAATATGACTTAATAAGAAAATAATGCACCTTCTAAAGCTCGGTGCTTAATGGCTAAGTGAATGGTTTTTTGGGAATATAAAATATGAGTTTTCAAAAATGGAAAAAGTAATGCTTTTCATAAATAATAATTTATGGATACACACCTCTCTAAATCGCTATCATAAGGGAAGTCGCGCGTGTTGTGGTGAAGCCCCCTGGCTAATGATGCAGGGTGGATATAGTCCCTAGGCAATGTGAGCGTTTGTTTATACTTTCTGCGCTGGTTAGGAGATTCCGGGTGTGGTCTTGACTATCCCGCAGGCACATGGTCGCTTCCCGACGTTTCGATAGGATCCCAGGTTGTCTTGGAGGCCCTGGAAGATGATAGCCATTTAGGGGCGCGCACAGTGGGGAAACCCGGACGGGCGGTCTTAGAATCGTTATATATATATATGAGTGTAACTATTCTAAATCAAGTTGGACTTGATGTTTGATGGGTGCCATAAAGAGCACAGTAAAATGACATATAGAGCATGATGAAAGTGCCATAAAGTGCACGATGTAAGGCCATAAAGAGCCTATGATGATGATTATATTCCTGATAAGGAAGATATTTTTACAAAGTGAACAATTGAGATAAATGCCTCTAGAGCATAAAAAGTATGATTATATTTCCTGATAAGGAACAAATTCATGAAATGAATTAGTGTAAGATGAAATTAATTTGGTAAACACTTGATAAAGTGTTGTAACATTTATATGTATATTCTTAAAGATAGAATTAGGAATTGTGCCAATAGATGATGGATGGGTTTTACTTTTATATTTTCTTTGTGTAGCTGTAGATGTGACCTCCCACACTTATTCACACACATTTATTTACTTCTTATTTTCGTGCTTAGGGTCTAATGGATCTCGACGATCAACCTTGCCTAAGTAGTAGTGTATCGGGGGGGGGGGGTTCCTTGTTTGGATTTCGCTTTGCGAGACACCCCACGCACGAATAGGGCATTGTGTTGAGAATGGGGAAAAGTTAGCCCTTAGTACTTAGGGTTAACTAGAACATCTCACAATATTGCGTTAGGTTGATGCTAGATTGAGAGGTGAGGAATATTATTGTTATCTGCGAGAGATTTACGCACTTACCTGCCATGCATTTTTAGTCACATGGTAATCATATCAAACCCGGCCCTGACCGGTTTCTATATTTCCTTGTTTCTGCATATTCTTTGCCGTTACAGGTGCTCTTCCGCATGGACACCCGTGTTTACATTTCCATTTCCAGTTGTCTTGGAGCTACGGCATATTGCGGATGTTGTAGGATACTTGTAGTAGACGCTCCCCTCTATGGTACTCTAGTTATGTTCAGTACTTTTATTCGGGCGTGTTTGCCCACGGTATTGCACTCATTTATTATATTGTAAATATTGATTGTAATACTTAATGTATTATTTGTATTGGTCTGTGCACCGATAGCTTATTCGGTGACTATTTATTGTATTGTCATACTTTATTCATCGATTTTTGATACCCACCGTTTTTACCAATGGGATTGTCTAAGTGTTTCTCTTTTACTTTTAAAATTTTTGTATATGACAATCCGTTTTCTAAAATGATTGGTGGTTATCTCATACTATTATGTTAATCGATAGTGTATCTGAGAATGGACCATCTATGATTCCTGTAATTAATGGAGTATTGGGCTGGCCACCTATTATTTTAGTAGGCGGGTTGTCACAAATTCTTCCTTTCTTCTTTTCTCTTGATTTTTTCTCATCTTTGGAACTTAACAACTTCTCACTCAGGGCTGAGTTTGGGATGTCGTTTCTTACTACGTACTGGTAGATGCGAGGTCTTCAATTTCCATGTTGGTTCCTCATTCAAACTCTAGATGTGAATTGACCATTTTTCCCTCTCACTTTCATTCCAATCCTGATTTCTCAGTCTTGGATTCCTCTTCTCTTCACTTGCACTAAATACCTATAAAAAGCATAAAAAAATACACAAAACTCGAGGCACTATGTAGGAATTGTCAGTTTCACATATATGAGATAATTCAATACAAATTATATAGTCCAAGGTGCTAAAAGCTACTAAATTAAGAAGATAAATTCCTAAGAATTTATGCATAATCATGAATATTTCCTTTAATACCACACCCATGCATCTTTTCTTCAAAACAAATTTCTAACGTTGTTCCAAGAATAAAGCAATTGTCACGACTGTACCTATGTTTCAGAAGCCCCCCGAGTATTATGACGAGGTATTGTTCCTCATTCTTAGTCCATACGCGTCGATCCCTAACTTTTCCTTTACCCTTTGTTTGAAACGTAATGCTACCTTCCATTCCTCACACAAAAAAATAGGTATTTATTTCAAAATAATAAAATAGTGACAAGGGAACATGAATATTAACCACATTACACCAATAAAAAATATTTGGAATAAGTAAAGGCAACTAATTCATTTCATAATCAATGTAAAACATAAAATGATAGATAATATTCTCATATGTAAAAATGTCTCATCCATTTCTTCAAGCGTTAGACATTTGTTCAGCTAAATTATCCTTCCATTCAGACAATTGGTTGAATGTTTCAACTTGTCTAATTGTATTGTCTTATGGAAAACTAATTCCCTTAACCCAATATTTTCTTTCATCATCATCTTCTTCTTCTCCCTCTTCATCAAGGGCTTGTTCCATTAGATCCACTAGTATTTCCTTTCTTACGTGATTATGCATATGGTAGGATGCTGCAATTATACGATATTGTGTTTTGATCGGGTAATATATTGGACTCCTAAGAGAGGCCCACCGCGTCTTTAGGAGACCAAAACATCCCTCTATGCAGTTTCTATCTTCAGAATGCTTCTTATTAGAGAATCTTGAGGGGTGGTCGGTGCTACTGTACCTTTCCTATATATTCAGACAAATAGTATCGTATTGCTCTATATGGGGCTAGAAATCCTTCACCATTGGTAGTACGAACATCGACAAGATAATAGAAACATACTTTAATAAACATTAATATTAATATAATATAAACGAAATTATTATTTTGGATAAACATCGAGACAAAAAATGACTCACCAGTAGGTACTGCAAGTCCATTTCTCCTAGAAATTGCACCTCGCAAAATTCTAAAATCGGTAATATCCCCTTTCCTATTTTGATATCTTAGTTTTTTAACTTATGGAACGTTCACTCGAATAAATGTTCCATCTAGCTCACCTAAGCACCCCTAAACAAATAAACCTATTAAAATTAGTATCCATTAAAATTTAATATCATAGATCAACATTGTTGTATTAAATAAATATGTACAGTACAATTATCTAGTACTGCTTCTGGTGCTCTAAATAATAGGCCTTGTACTCGTAACATCACATGTAAGATTGCATTGAAATACCTACTAACTATCTCTCCCGACCTTCAAAATTAAAATTTCATCACACGATTCTTCGTATGATAGGCAAGTATATATAGGAACATGGTCACCTTTTCCTCCATCATAAAATTTTCAGTTTCTTTCAAATTACCATATGTATGAAGAAGTTCACATAAAATACTAAAAGCACGCCTATCCATTCTAAGTGGATGTATACATAACATGTCACTCTCATGTACAAGGTGATATATGTTCTCTACTCGTGCCTCATACCTAACAAATATTCTGTTCTTCATCATATAGTTTTGGTAGTGCCTATTTTCACTAGCAAACATAATCATGAAATATACATACTTAATAACCAACATATTAACCAACTCTTTAAACATCATGTATGGGATGACCTCATCTTTGTCAATATTCATATCTAATCATTTCTAAAAAATTGTATTAGCACCGTTTTAAGTACAACTATAGATATATTTAATTTATATTTAGATGTTTACAAATTGTCACTCTTACTTTTGAATAATAAAATAAGATTAAAAACACGATGCCCAAAATTAATGGCATAACAAAGTCAACAATTTACCATTTGTTACATTTCATGTTGCATTTTAATAAACCATTTGGATTTGTGCAAGTGCATATATATATATAGAGTGGTGCTATGGGTACCAAATAACTCCCCCAAATCTCCCCTAAATAGCATTGATGAGTTGTGCCCTCGCGGGACCCATACCATAAGGTATAACACTCAATGCTATTTGGGGGATGATTTGGGGGAGTTGTTTGGGACACATAGCATTTTCCATATATATATATATATATATATATATATATATATATAAACTAGCTAAAAAGATGTAGTGTCGAAAAAAGTATCAAGGTGAATATGATTAACAAAAGTGAAACAATCACAAAAAAGAGATGAAGAAGAGAAAAGAACATCAAGTTTTAAGTTAGTCGACTATTTAAAAAAAAAATAGTCGAACAATTTTTTTATTATTTTAGATTAGTCGGACAATTTTTTTTTTTAAATGAATATTTTTTCTATAAGTTAGTCAAACAAAATCTGACCAGCAGGTTTAATTTGTCACCGCCCAATAGCCCAATGATGACAACCTTCATTCTAAACATCTTAGATATGGAGGGACGACAACTAGACCTGTCAACGGGTCGGTTTGGGTCGTGTACGGGTTACGGGTCAAAACACCCTAACCCATACACGACCCGTTAAGCCTAACAGGTCTAATAACAATACCCAAACACGACCCGTTAATATTAACGGGTACACGACCCAAACCGTTAACACCCGTTAATATTAACGAATTATTTTGGGTCGAAATGGGTAACGGGTTGGGTGACCCTATAATACCCGTTAGTCTTCAATACTTTAAAAATAATGGGTTTTAATTGTAATTTTTATTGGGTATAGATTGGGTGACCCTATAGCACCCGTTAGTCTTTAAAGATTTAGAAATAATGGGTTTTAATGGTTATTGTTATTGGGTACGGGTTGGGTGACCCTATAGTACCCGTTAGTGTTAACGGGTGTTAACGGGTAGAAAAAGGTTAAAACGGGTATAGGTAAATTTCCAAACTAGAACCGTTAGTGTTAACGGGTCTACCGTGTCAACCCGTTAATGACCCAAACCCAATAAGGGTAAACCCATTAACTTATAATTTCGTGTCGGGTCGTGTCGTGTTAACGGGTTATCGTGTATTTTGACAGGTCTAACGACAACATATCTCATACTAAGTTATGAAGAAGAATTATAGCAAAGAAGACACCTTATATGAACTTTGATCCTAGTAGTGCTTCACCTTCTGATTTCTAGCTACTTTATAAACCCAACATCAACCAAACTACTGTATATGATTCCATAAGTGATCAGCAATATAAATCCAACAACAAAAGAAACAAGCATGGAGATAATGATCGTGCGAGAGTTATCCGTTTTGACTGAAACCAATGAGGCAAGTACTTGAGGAGGAATAGTTCGTATAGTTTTTCTAAAGGAATAAGAAAAAAGACGAATGGGTATTGTCAGGTGGGTGTAATGCTTTTTAATTTTAAAAAGGGTAGAGTTGTATTTATAGTCAAAGACTCCTCACCAAATAATTTTGTACCACTTTAAATGTGGGATTTTTTATTTCACTATTTGTAAAATAAGGAGCTTATTTGAGATAACTTGTCACATTTTATATTCTATCCAAAACAACAACAAATATGAGATAATCATCTTATACGGCGTATCAAACCAAACCTTATTAACCATGCCAAACTCATGTGTGTGTATCATATGTATGAATCACCCTCTTTTAACAATTTATGTTTATGCTTATATGGTGAGTTATAATGAAAGGAGTATTCCCTACAACTATTTTTGATACAAATGGAAATTTGTATCATAAAAACTAAATTAATATATAAATAATTTATAACTGGTCAATGGTCGTTAAACACATGTAGTTATATCTATAAGTGATGAGGTGTAATAGTTGTATATTTTTCAATCTTCTTGTGAGTCTAGATAAGAGCCGATGATTTTGTTTGGAACAATGGCAAAATTTTTGTAATTATATACCTAATTTTGGAAAAAAATTCGATGACAACAAATTCCATTTGAAGGTCATAGTAATCTTTGATTATTTTCTCTATCACCTTTCTCAACACCTATTATCCTATAGGCTATATCATGTGGCTCATCTCCATCTATAGAAAATAAAACTAATATATACAAGTTGTAATATCATCACCAGTACTCTTTAAATATAACTAAGTTAAATTGATAGACTATTATGTACACTAATCTACATATATAATTGCCTCTCTCTCTCTCTCTCTCTCTCTCTCTCTCACACACACACACACACACACACACACACACACACACTCACACGCACACATACAGATGTGCACATATTGTATAGTAATATAATGAAGGTGTTATTACTTGCCACGATTTAATTGTTTATGGGGAACTTTATCATGTTTTTTGGAATAAGGGTGATCCGTTTAGAAGGTTTGTTGTAATATAACCTAGTTTATCACTATCACTACTACTTAAAAGGAAGGAAGTATCACTATAATCATCTAAAGTCCAAAAGACCCTCAAACTATTTATAAATCCATTAAATACCCTTCATATTCTCCATCTACAACTCAACCGTCTTATGTTATCCAAAATGTTTTGACAAAGTTAAAGTATTTACAAATCCACTAATACCCTTCATATTCACTATTTTCACGGTCTATTGTTACCCAAAATGGATTGACAAAGATAAGGTACTTTTTTAACTACTAGAATATGCAAAAGACATATTAAAATTAATTTAAAAAAGAATATGCAATTAATTTTAGAATAACAAACATTAATTTAAAATATAGTGTTTGGATGTTTTATATATAATCTGTTTTTATATATCACTACTACTTAAAAAGAGGGAAGTATCACTATAATCATCTAAAGTCTAAAAGACCCTCAAACTATTTATAAATCCATTAAATACCCTTCATATTCTCCGTCTACAACTCAACCGTCTAATGTTATCCAAAATGTTTTGACAAAGTTAAAGTATTTACAAATCCACTAATACCCTTCATATTCTCTATTTTCACGGTCTATTGTTACCCAAAATGGATTGACAAAGTTAAGGTACTTTTTTAACTACTAGAATATGCAAAAGACATATTGAAATTAATTTAAAAAAGAATATGCAATTAATTTTAGAATAACAAACATTAATTTAAAATATAGTTTTTGGATGTTTTATATATAATCTGTTTTTATATATATATAAAAATTAAAAACTGTTTCTTTTATGTATAATCTATTTTTTAAGTGTTATATATATAAAGACATTAAAAAAAATTATGCAAAAGTAATTTTAACGTTTTTATTTGTAAAATACTTAAAACACAGTTTACATATAAAAATGAATTTTATAAAACACTCTAATGTATTTTATTTTGTGTGTGTGTGTGTGTGTGTGTGTGTCTATATATATATATCTATATATATATAGATATACATGTGGATGTGGATGTATTCAAATAAATTTATATATTATATATTAATAATTATTTTATATATTTTTATTTATAGCAACTTATGCAAAAAAATATTAAAAAAAACTGTTTTTTTATGCTTTGTAACGGTTTCTTATATAAAATAATTTGAATAAAATCATTAAACAATGACATTATTAATTTTAATATTCATAGTGCTTTATGCATTACTTTATCTCATCACGTTAAATATTTTGACTTGTCCACACGAGCAACGCACGTGGGCACACCTAGTATTAATAATACTAAGGTTAGAACTATACATTAGTTCAGTAAATGCAATACTAAACCTGTTTACCATGACGATGGATCACCTTTATGTATAGAAAACAAATACTCATTGATTAGTGGTCTTCAATCGTACTTGTGTAGACTATCATGTGTATCCATCTCCTTTTGATATCACATATATTTTTGTGCTTGTTTAATAATATCACGCCTTAAGGCCTCCCCTAATAATTGGAGGTTCCAAGTTTCCATTTGATCTCATTTATTGCACAGGCCCAATATTGTATCAAACTATGGATAACCCTCAAGTTTTACCCTTTTTTTCAAAATGAGAAGGAAAATTTGGGGAACTTGATTATGATGGATAAAATTATCTTTGGGAAGGTTGATTTGTGGAGATTATGTTCCATCACTTGATGTGAATGTACACCTCGTGTCTATTTTCCTTATAAAGTCATGATTAGTGATGATATATGCCTCGTAATATTTGCAACACCTCCTTTCACTAAATACCTTATAATTTGGTGTTTAATTCACATTGCTAATAGTTAATTCAAGGATCTTCAACAAACTATGTTCATCTCTCTCACACACAAACACATAACACACACACACACACACACACACACACACACACACACACACACACACAATATGTCGTTGCTTTTGAGGCACCAAGGTCAATTCCCACGAATTATACATTTTTTATTGAAGTTGGGTGATATATAGATATATTGCATATATACTTGAGTTTGTTACATTCCTCATTAACATGATGTTATGTATTTTAATAATATGTGGAAGCAGGGTTGAAATTGCGTAATTAATGGTACCCTAGGGTTAAGATTGTAAAAATTAATATAATTGATCAAGAATTAAAAATGAACCCAAACCTTATGGCTAAATATGAATTTTCTCTTTCAAAATAGTATTTAGTCCCTGATTATGATATTAGCAACAAGATAGTGACATTAACCGGGCAAATGATTAAATTAACTATATATGTTTAAGAGATTATTAGCTGAGAACACCACATTGTATGACATGTTGTAATTAGATAACCTTAATGATCTATTTGTCTAAAGATGATGGAATAACTAAGGAAGGACAACGAAGATAATAATGAATACGGTCAGATACTGTTCCATAATAACTCAACTACCTTAAGGATAAGATCAACAATAATGATTTATTACTATATGAAATGTCTTAGACCCTAGGAATCTTGTATTTATAAATGGACATGACCGTAATGATCAAGGGGCAACTAATTTCACACCATTGTATCCATGACTTGGACTCTCATCTAGCAACTTTAGCACTCCAAGTTGTCTTCTTCCCCTTGTAAAGTAACAATACCCTTATTTTCTTTCCCCGTGGATGTAGGCAGGCTGACCTAAGGAACCACATATATTTCTATCTTATTTTAATATTTCACTCATATTTGTGACCAAATTGGGATTAAGCATTTATTGTTGGATCAATACCTTTTTAGTTTAACGACATTCGTGGAAAAATACTTGAATGTCCACCACTAGTGAATACCATCTAATCGAGCGAAAACTAAGTAGTCGTGTAAGGACACTGTCGTTCATTAGTTTACCGCCACAATGAAAAAACCTAAACTTTAGCCACATTTTTTTATAAGTACAACTGGGAGTTTAGGTATCGAAGCCAAGAAGAATGTGTTTAGAATTCAATTAATTATTACTACATAAATAAAATTATAAAAGATGATTTTTGATTTAAAACATTTTATACTACATATAACACTAAACAAGTATTTAAAGTAAGGTAAACCAATAAGTATAAAACTATAGATTGAGAATTATATCCCTCACCATAGACTTATTAGCATAAATAGTTATATGAAAAGAAAAGCATTTTCAAGATTAATATCCATTTGGAAAATTAATTAAATCTAGATTTGTCACCCCTTAAATTCTCAAAAAAGCTTAGTTTGAGTTTGGCATCAATAACTTTCCTATAATCACACACAAAATGTCACAAACATGGCACATACGTGATATACTCCATTAAGGTCCTAGATACAAGACCAAGAACATATAACCCATCAAAACTAGCCTAAACCATCATACCATACCAACTCAATTAAATACCCTATGGTGAGTTCAATGATCTCAGCCCAATTTAATTAGCTATACAGCATTTTAAACCATGTAATGAAAGAAAGCAATAAAGAAATGAAATCAACTAATTGATAAATCATAAAACTAATTTAATAAGCTAAATAAGTGAAAGTGAAGGTGAATAGTGATTTACATACCCATGGAAAAGGAAAACCTTAGAGAGAGAGGGATAAAGCCTATCCTTTTTGCCTCTAAAATATATGATATATAACCTAAAATGATTCCCCCCTTACAAAAAGATAATTTAAAGATATACACAAATATGGAAACCCAAAGTCCAAATTCATAAGTATGAAATAACAAAAATGCCCTTGAAGTTATATCATGTGATAAAATTTTCTCAAAATGCGTCCAACTTCACACTCTGAAACCCCAATACCTATAAAAGCTTAAATAAGCCTTTAGAAGAACATAAACATTAAGAACATAGTTTATACTGTATAAGAGATTAAATTTAGGAATTAACAAACACGAGAACATTACAATGTGCAAGAATAAAGGGTATTAAATGTATTATTTATTACTAATCACCAGTCCTCATTCAATATGGAGCCCACCAATCCTACCACTCCCATGTTAGGAATCGTGTTTGATCAGAAGTTAGGATTTTTAGGAGGGAACAGTCTCCTTTTAGGTCCCCTCCCCCTCTTAGTGATACAAGGTCTCAAGAATGTACTCATATCAAGTCTGGTCCCAACCATCGACATAACACTCATTCTATGGACCTCGAAACAAACCCCCCCACCCCCAACCTTCTAGTAATGGGACATCACGTATAGTCAACCTCTATGAGGAAAAATTGAATGAGAGAAATGAGGAAATTTATCATTTGCAAATTAAGTTAATCGAATAGTTTAAAAAATTTGGGTCTAGTTCCAACAACCCTAAACGTCACAAAATATGGAGAGTTCAATCTACGAGACTCCCTTGGGTTGGTCGTAATGATAGAGCATCCAGATCTAGAATTCCACGAGGAGCACATTTTAATTGTCCTTAATTGGATAATGCTTTTTTCCACATAACTACAAGTTGTGGTCTATCACCGACTCATATGGAGGAATCCAGTCATAGTAATAGTTAGGCCAATTCCATAACTCTACAGAGGAACATCGGTTATGATGATCTATGCGAGTTTATCAAGAATGAATTAGAAGGAATCTTGAACCCCAACTCGTAATGCACTCCAAAGCATTTTACGAAGAGATCTTTAGGTCATGGACATGTGTCTCCTTTCACCATTGACATAGAATCATCAAAATCCCCAAAGAAGCTATCCATTCCTAAGATCACCAAATATGATATAAAGAAAGATATTCCTTACCAAATCACACATTATAAATAATTCATGTCCCTATGGAGCCATCCTGTAGCCCATATGTATCGTGTATTTTCTTCTATTTAAGGGGACAACGGTCTTAAGTGGTTTAATAAGTGACTACTAGGTTGGTATCCTCCTCCAAGGAGTTGTCCGAGCAATTTATGGCCCCCTCACTACAAGAAAAATAGTCAGTTATGTCACTTAAATACTGACATGAAAATTCATTTATAGTAGTTTTGAAACTTTCAAAACTGACATAAAAAGCGATGACACAATTTTTCATAAAACTACGATAAAACATTATGATATATGTCAATTTTTCAAAAACACACATTAAACATGTAACATTTAACAACTATTTATCACACCTTCCAAAAAAACTGTGATTAACATATGCACTTTTATCACAATTTTAAACCATAGTTGACAATTTATGTGTGACTTTTTTCATAACTAACATAATTGTTTGAAAATAAGAAAATAAGAAATGCCCAATATACACACCTATATAATATACTTGGTACTAAACCAAAAATTGTACAAGAAACATTTTCTATTACAAAAGATGATTCTTCTCAAACCACAATAGAAAATACCCACAAACCAAAACTCGTAATATTAATAAATTTCCACATCAAAATATTCATAAGAAAAACTCGGGGAGGATTCTAGTACAAAATATCTATATAAATACATCATAATATCCAAAACCTAAATAACACCCAACCTAAGCTAACTAATCTTGAGGATAAAAGTTGTTGATGTAATGCATAACTCAATCCACTAGCTTTTCTCTTGATAACAATCTCCTGAATCGAATAGCTAACTACAAAAAATGAAATATATTAATATATGATTTTTCTATTATCATATAAAGTCAACACACATTAATCCATGTCAATATAGGCTTATGACATCAAAATCAAAATTTATGATCAAAATGGATTTCATAAACAATGACCATTGAAAAAAGTACACTTTTCCTCAAACAACTTATGTCCAATGGCCATAATTGTTTTCATCAAACTTTTAGGAAAGCACAATTAAATATAATGCTCAAAATAATTTGATTTTAAATTGACATTAGGATAATTTATAGTCATCGTAATTTCTAGCAAAGAAAAAGGAAATAAAATAAATAAAAATTCATCAAAATACAACTAGAAACTTTCAACAGAGTGTGGTGTTATGGGCCCCGAACGACACTTAAGGGAGTAGGAGTGCTGCATCGGGCATAACGCCGATGGTTATAATCCATGCGGATGTGGGAGGAATGCTTATTAGTCGTTCCTCCATTTCTCCCCGAGGTCAGATTTATCATCTCAATAATCGATGATTGCCCATGGAAGCTATCCGACATCGTATCCAATTTTTGTTGCACGCCCTTGTATAAGTATAAACCCAAATGTTCCGCATGAGGGGTTGTTAGTTGTTTAGAGTTGCCAATTTATTTTATATAAAGAAAATAAAATATCTCGAATTTCCCCTTTTATACTATTCCTAAGATAAGTTTAGGTCTACGATAAATTCAAAGATTCTCATTATGGGTTGGGGAATTGGGTTACGAGTGGAGAAGGTATTGAGTACCGCAGGTGCTCTTTATTCTTACTTATCTATATAATTATTATCTCTCTTTACCCCACTTCTTAGTATGTAACTAGAAGGAAAAAGGTTATTTTTCACGATTAAAAACATGAATAAAAGCCTTTTATCATAGTTTTAAATTTTTTAAAAACTGCGATAAATAGGGATGCCATAAATGTTCGTAAAACTATGATAAAAGATGAGTCATTTTTATCATAGTTTTATATAAACAATGATAAAATAAGTTGTACTCACATCATATTTATCTTAATTTAGCAAGGTAAACTGTAATAAAATGTCATATTTTTGAATCACAATTTCTTTAGGAGTCTTAATTATGCTTTTTTTGGGCTAAAATGACATAAAAGGTCATATTTGTTTTAATATAAATTATTTTTTCATTAAATCAACCTAAAATTGTACAATAGAGATATGTTTTCATCCACTAATCAACTACAACTACAATAAAAATAAATATAATAATTTAACACCAAAGTTAATATATTACCCACCATTCAACTTAAAATCCTATAACCAAAATATATTTTAATTCGAAAGTACCAAGGAGTAATATTCATGCTTGAACTACCATTGAGAATATCCGTAACTAATGATTAGTACATAATGCCTAACAAAAAGGTGAACTATTTAACACAATTCAAATAAAAATAAGTGTAATATATATATATATATACACACACACACACACACACATACACTAGGGTATGCCCGTGCCTGAAGGCACGCTGATAAATTTTTTGAAAGTGTACGTCATTGATTTGACCATACATCATATTTACATAGATACAACACCATATAAAGATTTTAGAAATTTTGGACAAAGTCCCCTTTGTTTATAGGACTATCCCCTTTTACAAAATAAAAACTTCCAACAACAACAATAATAAAAAAAATCACATAAAAACTGAACATTTAATCAAATTCAAATCAAGACTCCCATAATTTGTAGCCAACATCACCCCAGATCACAAACTAATAAACATAGAATCTAAATAAAAAACAACTACTAACAATCTATAATTCTTTAAATCTATAATTGTCTACCTCCAGAATATTAAGAGCAATGGTGATTAAAATCACACATCTTTGCCTATTGGCAAGTATATAAAACCCCCAAAATGTAGTGTCCGGGGTGTGGTTTTCAGTTATTTTTTTGCAGCATGAGAGAGCCTGAACCTCAACCGCTTGGTACGTGTCTACATTTTTTTCTTCGAAATACTGTAGCATACTTTGCAATTGATCATCTTCAATGGACAATACCAACATACGTTAAAGAATCATTAGGGAAAGTCAGTGTCGCCTCAACGAAACTATAGACGTTCTTAAAAATAAAATAAAATGAAATAATGAAGCATAAATCATATTGGGTTGTAGAAGTACCAGTTGGCGGGTAACAAATACCGCATTTCCTACAGCTGTTGTTGTTGCTGCTGCGTCGTTTCATGCCTAAAATGTGAATGAAAATTAAATTAATGCAATGTGGTCATAAATAAGGGAGCAAGTAAAGTAAAAGTGTTAGTACGTAAATTAGTCCAATATAGCATATCTTGTGCTTATTAGCTCGTTCTCGCTACTGTCCCTTGATCGTGCATTTAGTGCCATATTCTTACTAACATCTCGCTCTAAAAAAATGAAATTATTGGACGATGAAGGGACAGCATAATTGTCACCTCTGCATTGCCATATGTGCCTTAGTTTACTGGTCAACACATGTTAGTTCATGTACAGTTTGGTCCCCATTCAACACATGTCAGTTCCCATACAGTTCTGTCCATGTTTAGCGCAAGTCAGTTCCTATACAATTTGGTCTGTGTACATACTTCTGCTTTATTGGACTATTATTGTTTAAATTAGTTCGGTTCCTCTACAGTTCATACCTCTGTAGTTCATACAAATTTATTGGACTATTAATGTGTACAGACCTCTGCAGTTCAGTTCCTATACAGTTAGGTTCCTATACAATACATACCTCTTACTTTAGAAAGAGGGGAACCGCTGCTTTACATACCTCTGATATGTTGAGAAATATAACCTACAATGAATCAGTGAACAAAATACACATTACACGCAGTTCTAGTTATACACAACGATTCATTGAACAAAATGCACATTCCGCAACGAATTAGTGAACGAATCAGTGAACAAAATGCCTCTGATATGCCTCTGATGTACAATACATACCTCCGATATGCTAAAAAATATAAGCAAACAAAATACATATCAACATGAATGTATAAAACAGAGATATAATATATACATAACAATTTCTAAATAAATAAATACAACCCTAAAGATTTGTTTTTCAAGGGTAGATAGTCACAACCATGAAACCCACCATATTCAGTAAGCAAGTGGACACAACCCTAAAAAGCTGGCACCACACTGCCAAAAAGCACATGAAACACAACTAGCATTCGGAGAGTAAGTCACCCTTCTCAAGTAAGCCTGCAACACCCACACATGTCATGTCCCCATCAGTTCATCTGTTGCACCTTCATGATAAACACCAAAAAAACAGCAGAAAAAACAACAACAAAATCTTGTTTAAGGAAATTAAACACCGAGCAATACTTACTATACTATCCCTACATTCACCATAGTCCTCCAAGTCTCATTACGAGATCGTCTCATGTTCAATCAAAATCTTGTTTAAGGAAATTAAAAGGCCCACTTGTTTAGTAAAGTAATGTAAAACATTAAAAGGCATGTTATATATATAGAATGACAGGATGTGAAACTTTGAATAAAAGTTCTGTAGGAGAATTCATAGTGAAGAACAACTTGATAAATTCAAGGGTCTTATGGCACAATAGGAAAGTTTGAATAGTGCACTAAAAAATTGTATGAACTCTCTAAGTAAAAAAGTGTATGCACTAAAATTTGAATGAAAGTTTAGAGAACTTATTGCCAAATTTGTATGCACTCTCTAAGTAACACAAAATTTGAAATTTTTTATGAATATGAACATTTAGTCCAACACTCTTTAAATACATGTCCCCCCTTTCAGCTGCAACATATTCAACCTCTACCTCAAAGTAACCAAAAATTAGAAAATTAAATGTCTACACTAAAAGATAATAGTGAGCATGGTGGCTACATATAATGAAATAAAATAGAGAGAACAAAAGGAAATGAATACTTAGATTAATCCATTATATAATGTATACATACCCAACATTCTTGGATCAACAAAGTCTCGCTCAATTCAACCCACTGAGAACCAATACAAATCTCTATAACATATTAGTAAAATAAAATAACATTGTAAATATGGACAAAAACTTTAGAAATTATAAAAAGATGAAGTACATGTATCAAGATTAAGAGAACCCTAATATAATTATTAAGAGTGAACCCAATTTAGTTTCTCATAGAAAAATTCCAGTAAAATGCTTAACTTTTGTGGCTTCACCAACAAAATAGAACATTTGAGTTCTACATATCAGTCTCTAACCATACATTAGAATGCAATGCAATGTTAATTATAGTGAGATGAAACAATATAAGAACTGCAAAATATGAAAATTGAATTGAATTAGTCTCCAATTTATGTAGTACCATCCATCAGACTTTTTTAATCACAGGGCATGAGTAAAGTGAACTTTAAAAGCAGCACCATACATTTATTTTATTGTGTTTTGTTTGACAATTGTTAAAGGTGACTCAAACAGGGGAAAGTACTTGGTACTATATTAAAAATTCATTAACTTGTGTAAAAAGAACAAAAATAAATATGAAAAAATGAAATGATATCCATAGTGCTACAAATTGTATCCAATTACATTTCATCACCTCAAAATTTACTAAAATAATTCGGGTCAGATGATTCAAATCACTACATTAAAGTGTAATGATTAACTATCAATACAAAGGTGTAGACACTATACACTGGCTTTCATTATACTAAACCATTGTATGTTAAAGATATTAGCAACACATATGGTAATATGGATCTCAGAAACATATAAGCCTATAGAGTTTGATTGAAGAGTGATCGTAAAGGATAAATTAACCAAATCTGTACAAACCATACAATGGATTTCATTTTACGAACAAATAAATATATAGATATTATGGTTTGCTATCAAAAGTTGGTTGTATGATCAGGTGAAGAAACCATTTATGTTAGATTAGACGGTTAGAAAAGCACGCCACATTAACGAAGAAAAAGAGAAAAAAAAAAGAATACTTGTATTTCCCTACCCTAACAGAAATAATCAGTACCATCTTACAACAAACTTTGAAGCAATGAGTATAAATAAAAGAATCATTTAAATCCTCTTACTCCATAAGTTTACATAATGTCATACCATAAATGATTAGATATTTTCAAAAGATTAATAAGTTCCAATCAAGAAACCCAATTATAATTATAAGTCATACATGGCTAAGAAGAAAGTAAGTCAAATGCATGATAAACCAAAATTGAACTGCTAAATCTAAACCAAACAAAAATGACAAAGGAGAATCACACTAAGAGACAAACAAACACACAAAATGAATAGAGATAATAACCTTTTGGGAGTCCTTGATTCCTATAGGAACAAAACTGTTCATGGCGAGTCTGAAATTTCAAAAAATAAACAAATAAAAACTGAATATAAGCATACATCTTGAATATTACGTCTTCAGCTCCTGTAGATAACATCCTACCATGGGAAATAACCATAATAAAAATTAATATATCTATTCCGTAGCTAACCTCACCCACACTATGTGAAATATCATAAATATACAAATGTGAGATTTCTGCCCAAAGTTGTGGTGTTCACTTGCAGATCTTAACTTCCAGCCTAAAAAAACAGAGCATAAATGTATTAGAAATAAAGAAGTAATTCCAGACAACCTAAACTCCATTACATTGATGTTTTTCAAAGTCAAAATACTCTAGATATGAAACCTGATTTCAAAGTTAAAAAAAATCCCTAGATTAGAAGAGAGTGAGAGAGATCAATTACTTTACGCAGTAATGATGATTTGTGGAGTTTCAATGGTGTTGGTGCTTGAACACACGATTGTGAGCCTACATCTTTACTGGTTACATGAATAAAAAAACTGTTAGTTATGTACCACTGTAATATACATGAAATATAATTAAATAAATATGGAATAATTCATATAATCTAATGCAAAACCCTAGAATCCGAATAAACAAAAGACCTATAAGATCTGTACAATTCATACAAAACCATCTCAAACTCATATTAGATTTGCTTTGTTCTTTAGTTTTTCCGAGTTGGAGAATGAGGATTTGGGTTTGGGGTAGGGTTAGAAAGGGTGAGAAAGAGGTGGCCGCGTGCGTGAGTTTGAGAATGAGGTATGGTTTAAATTGGGACAGTGTATGTTTACCAAAATAACCTTGTGTTTGAATTAAATCAAAGGAGGGAGAATCAACTAATGAGATGAAAAATAGGGGGAATATAAATTTGTAAGGGGTAAAATAGGTAGTGCAAAAAAATTCACAAAGATGACATCATACTTCAAGATTATGACATACATAAGTTTTCTACTTTATTTTATATATCTATATAATAAAGAAGAAAACTTATGTATGTCACAAGTTTGGTTGATGATGTCATCAATAATAATTTTTCCTGCAATACCTCTATTGCCACTCAAATTTTTTGTTCCCCTCTTTTGACACACTCTAATTTGTTTTCCCCCTACTTTTCAAAATTCAAAAATAAGGGTAGAAAAGTATTTTATCCTCAATATCAAAACTTCCTGTCTTATTCTCATTGTCCAAATGTCCCTTACCATCACTTTACCCTCTTCGTCCTTCTTTCCCTTTGTATTACAATGATCCCTCCCAACTCTTGCATCATTTTTTGGCATCAATGAACAACAATCGATCCTTAACACACTCTAGCGAACGTCATTTTCTCTCGCATCAATGATCTCTCCCAAGGTATTTGGATTTCAAATTTTTTTTTTTAATTTGGGGCATTTGGATTTGTGTTGTTGATGTCTTGCAAATTTGAAATGTCTTCTTCGAGATATTTCAAAACACTGAGATTTTTTGTTCAGATCGGAACATACTAAGATCATAGCTCAGATGGGATGGAAAAATGATATCGATTTTGACTTTACACTCAATTTCTTCTTAATATATCACTCCTAATAATTTAACACTTCCATCTTTCATTTAATAGTAAATCATTTCATTTCTCTCTCTCTCTCTCTCTCTCTCTCTCTATCTCTCTCTCTATTGGTTTATGATGGAAACTCCAACCTTGCATATGTGATTGATTTTGTAACAGGTGGATGATGGAAAAAATGTATTATCTACAAGTTTTATTCTTGGAGTTTTCAATTTTTTTTTTAGTTTTGCGCACATTATTTTTTATTGGTTTTGTAAAAAAAAAGTATTTTTGTGCTTGGATCGGTTAAAATTCTGTGTTTATTGTTGATTTGGATTTTTAGTTTGAACTTACAAAGATTTTCCCTCTATGTATATATATACAGAGATTGTAGGCCACTCTAACCAACCATCCCTCAAAGCCAACAACAAAGAATATGCGTCATGGGTTATCTTTATTCTCTGCTTTTATGTTATATTGGCATCGTTTTGCTGATTGTTTCTTTTTCTTTTCTTCTTATAATAATCAACATTGTTAGAGAGGCTCTGATGTTGAAAAAATACCTATTTTATGAGGGAACTATGTTCCCTTATTACCAATGGATACTTCTAAGACTTTCTTCGTTTATTTAAATTTTAATTTTGTTCCTTTTTTATGGAGCTTTGAGTTGTTTGATTTTTTTTTTAAATTGAGATCTTAAGCATTGAAGTGATGATTTACTATTTGAAAAATATAATGTTGATCGAAAAATTCTGATCAATGGCTTAATATGATATGTCTTGGATTTGGTTTGTTTGTTATGTCTTGGATGCATCTAGGAATTTTTTTTTCATTAATAAGTCTCAAATATAACTATGATACTACTTCAATTGAGGCATACCTGATGTTCAACTATGATCTAGCTGCTACTGCCCAGATATAGCTATGGTTATGATCTACCTGCTACTACCCAGATATGATCTAGCTGCTGTTAGAATACTGCCCATCCATGATCTAGCTGCTATGGTGAACCTCATTTGATTCTTATAAGAAAATGTGTACTGACTTTCTTTTCTATCTACATGTTAATCTACCTAACAGGGACCCAACTTGACCATTTAATGTCAAGGTGGAATTTTATTTATTTAACTTCATTAGTATTTTATTTAATATTTAATTTTCCTGTTGTGTTTATACTTGAAACTGCATAGAGTTACCAATATGTTCTAAAACTGCTTCTATATATGAAGGTGATCATCAAAGAGTTGCCAATATGTTTGTCATTAATTTAGTGAGATGAGGAGTCTAAAACTTCTTTTTCAAAAGCAATGAGTGGGCATTTACTACCCGCTCAATGCCACATGGACATGTACTCTGTGACTTAATTGGGCAGTGAATACTGATCGTTTAACACCACTATTTGTTGTGAAATGATTTTCAATGGTCCTTTTGATGAAATGATTTTTCCCAGGAAAAATGATTTTCAGTTGGGCAATGAATATGGACCCAACTTTTTTATTCAAATTCCTTTTCATTTCCGTTTTGATATGTTCTAAAAACTGTGTTTACTTCTTTTTGGCTAAAATAGTATGTTGAGGTGTAAGGGTACACAAATTATTTTTAGGTACCTGGTATATCTTCTACTTTCATAGTTTTTTGTATTTGGTTAAAGAAGTTGGAAAGACTTTTTTCTACTTTCATAGTTTTAGTTGGATGGTATTGAAAGTTTAAGTTCTGTAATTGTTATAAGTTATGCTAATGTTTTATGCTGTCGCTGGGAAAATCATTTGGTGGGTGGTAACAAACAATTGTTGGCCATTTGAATGAAAAATGAAATCTTAGATAACATGGAATCTAAGTTTCCAGAGTCTTTATTGCCATAAGAAGCTAAAAATTCTTTGGTGAGTGAATAAATTGAAAAGACAGACAATTGGTGCGTTGAATTCAGTCTCACAACTACTATATTTGATTTAATCCTGACGTATTAGTGGACATAGCTATATATTATTTTACCTCTTCAATTTGAATATTGTCATTTCAGATCATGAAATAGCATGACTCGCGGTGATAAGAGTTTAGTATCCATATTTCCTATATATTCAAAAAACATAAAACTCAGATTGGATATTTTAAACACATAGTTATGATCTGTCAATATTGGTACTACAACTTTTATGTATCCTATGCTAAGAAAGTAATCAATAGTATATGTAATAGATTTTATGCTCCTACATTTCTTTTTATTTCCAGTCCTTGCTGAAAATTTTACTGTTTTTGATTACTAATATATATACACTATAAAGATATATGTTATATATTATACTGTTTTTTATTACTAATATATATTTTCCGTTGTACCGATCCGTTTTTTGTGTACTAAGTTTTTTTCTTCGATGTTTCACTTTTTGAATTATAGCAACTTTGTTCTTTATTTAATCATATTATATTTACTTTCCTCTTTAAACAAAATGCTGCAGCAGTAACAATCAGCAGCAGCATTAACGACGGAGGAATCTCTGAAGCGGGTGGCGCTGACAATGGAGCGTCTGGGTCAAGCGAGGCATCTAATTATAGACATTATAATGGGGCCGACTACTAATATAATGGTGTTGTTATTGCGTATGCTTGGAAAGGCGAGCTTACTGGTCAGGCGAGCTTACTGGTCAGGCTGCTGCATCAGCCATTGATAGGGTCGGGTTGGCTCTGAAGGTATTTACTGATCAGAAACAAAGATTCTTTACACATCTTGATGATGGTAGTGGATTATGCATTTTAAGTAAGTTGTCGTTTATTTCAGTAAGTTGTAGCCTACTATTTTGCCTTCGCAGTTTGACTGATTTTCTTGTGGCTTTCTATACATAAAATTTGGCTTTTCCCAAATTGCAATAGCCTCCAAGAAGTATACCTTATTTCAGCAAAACTCTCTGATTTGAGCTCTGTTTTTCTTCATTCAGTAGTAATCATGTTGAAGTGTATGGTCTATTTATGTGTTTCTCAAATTTTACTAAGATATGAGCTACTTTATTTTTTAATTTTTTGTTTAAATATTAAAAACAAGAATATGATTCACTTTGTTATGTAACTTGCATTTTGTAGTCAATAGAGAGACAAATGCGTTAACGACTTAAAGAGAAGATTGAGATTAATTTACCAAAAAAAATTAGTGTCGGGCCAACCTATTTTTATTAATATAATAAATTAAGTTTCAAATATATCCTTAACCTATTTCCACAAGCATGTCATATTATATTCAATTATTTATATTTTTTTCTTTGCAGATCTCACTTTTGGATACAGCACACCGCGATTCAATTTTTGGGTCAATTAAGGTATTCCCCCCCCCCCCCTCTCTCTCTCTCTCTTTAGGATTGAAACTTTATAGTCTAAAATGGGGTTAAAATATTCTCTGTTATTTTTTGTCTTTATTAAAGTATGAGCCGCCGTTGTTTTCATCCACCCATTCAGAACTGACCAATCGATGTTGTCTCACCCACACCATTAGTCACATACTTTATGATATTCCTGCTTCTTTATTCATTGTTTGTCTCAATCGTAGGGCCGCACAAACCATTTGAATTACGTTGTCAAAGGTGCAAATCCCCGACTCAAGTTAAAATCTCTTCTATTAAAATCTTGAAATATCCCTCACCTAGAACCATCCCGCACACTGTGTATTGTGTTTGGTATTGATTATTCAGACATTAAATTAATTTTTGTATATTTATTATGGATTTGAACTAATAGGTGTATTTTTTTGTTGTTTAATTTTCAGATTATGATAATTATGAGGAGAACATGTCACCCCGTTCAACTTTGATCCCCATCCCACCCCATTACAAATGTGCCACAAGTTGTTTGATCGATCGACCTTTTATCATTGTGCTTAAGCATTATTTTTATCATCATTTTATTGGTAAAGTTTCCAATAATGATTTTTTGTGTAATCATATATGAAGCCTATTATAATCTTAAATCGATGATTTGGTTTATATAATGTTCGGGATGGACTAGTATAATAGGCTTCATATATGATTACACAAAAAATCATGGACTATTATAATGGGTCCTAGCTTAACTATGCAATTGATAAGGTCTAGTACTTTCCCAGATCATAGAGGTGAAACCTCTTCCGTGCCCTCTTTGAAAATTTCTAAAAGGGATGCTCAAAGCCTTCCCTTGGTAAGAATTCTTGCTTTTTCATACTTGTACTTTTTTTTATTATTTCTTGTACTAATTTGGCCTCTCTTTTTGGAGTTTCTGGTTGATTTCAACCAGATTTTGGAGAAGGACAATGAACTTCGTTCTTCTTCAAATGACGTAGAAGAGGCTTTTGAATGCCTGAAGAAGTCCATGTTTGACTCCCAATAAGCATTGGAAAATGAGAAGAAGTCTTGGGAAAAAAAAATAAAGGCTACTGAGGATGCTCAAAAGAAGGTTAAGAATGAGGCTATTGCATCTCAGGGACAAGTCTCTGAGTTGAAGAAGAACTTGGCTATTGAGAATGCCAAAAGGGTGAAAGGTAGAGAAGCCTCTTTCAACAAGGGATGGGATAAGGCCATAATAGTTTCTTCTGTCCAAATTGAAAGCTAGGATGGTTGGTTAGCAGCACTTAATGAGGTCAACACTCCTCTAAAGTCAGATCTCTTCCTTAGACATGACCCTGGTTCCCCACCAAACTTGACATGGAAGTTGAAGATGACGTGGGGTCAAAGGATTCCACCTTTGTTTTAGAACCTACAACCGAACAACTACATACAGTTGTTGAGTCTTCTCTCCCAACCACTTTCAAGAATATCACTCCACCCATTCCTGCCTCCAATCCAGTTGAAGCTACTATTGATAGGGAGAAGGTGTAGACTTTCTCGGCAATGAGCCTTTTTTATTTTTTTGTCTTTATCTTTCCTTTACTTCAATGTATTTGTAACTTTATTTCATATCAATGAAAATGAGTATTTCTTTCCTCTGCATTTCTCATCTTTTGATTGTTGTTCTATGCTACTTATTTTGTTATTGATTGAATATTTCTTGACTCTTATAGTTTATGGCCAAAATGGATCAACTTTTTTCTACTGAATTTGATATACTCAAAAGATGTAATAATCTATTCAAGGCTAGTTATATGACTTTGTCCGAGGAAGATTTGTCAAATTTTCTCGGGGCTGATATTTTAGATCAAGCTAAGGAAGATTACTTATACTTGAAGTGTCTTCTTGATCGGGAAGTGGATAATAATGTAGCTTACTGTGGTGATAATTATTATGCAACAAAAATAGATAAGAGAAGCGCAATCACCAAGTAAAAATAAGGAATGCAAAATGACAATCACACAACAAAGGATGTACGTGGTTCAGCAAAGATGCCTATGTCCACGGTGGTGTAGTTAGTATTATTTATGTGTTCTCCAAAGAGTGATTACAGAGAATACAATGTGACCTTTGCCCCGGACCTAGGGTTTGTTATATACATGTTCGTTCTCGTGACTGGGGGCGTGGGACTCCTCCATGTTTCCCATCTCCTCTTAGAGTGCCCCTTAATGGGAACGTGGGAAGACACCAAATCATAATCGGTTTAAGGTATAAGAGGCCTGGACTTTGGGCCGCTACAATTGGGCTACTCGTACAGGCCCATCATTCTAATTTCGGGTACCCACAATTGCCCCTACATTTGTTGGGCCAAGCTTTGGGTTCAATAAACTTAAATGATCTGTCATAATGGCTGAGTCGTATATCGTGCAACTTTTCCCAAAATTTAAGGACTGATTCTGGCGGCACCCTCTTCGTGGTTTGTGCACTATGATTAGTAACACTTTAAGGTTTTATTCAGAGCAGCCACTTTCGACCATCGTTTCAACCTTCTCAGCATTCTTCCATTTCCTATGGCTCTAGCGATTCACACTCTCTTCGTCGAGTCTTCATTTTCATCACTTTCGATCTTCTTTGTTGTTTAGGCTTGTGATTCTGCATTATTCAAGTCAAACTTTCATCTTGTAAGTCTCCTGTGCCCTTTTTTTGTATTTTTTCTTTGAATTTGTAGTTCCTTTAGGGTTTTCCGATGGCGAAGATTGGTAATAGGTCGATCTCTGAGTTTAGGAAGTTTTACAACATTCCTGAGTGGGTAGAGATTGAGTGCGCCTCTCCCCCTAAAAACGTTAGAGAGATAGAGAATGCCCACTGGATCCATGTCTTGCTACTTTCCCAAGGGGGACTTACTTTTCCTCCCAATAATCTATTCTTTCATTTCTTTGGTTATTTCAACATTGTTCCCGCACAGTGTTCACCCAATGTGTGGAAGATAATCAATGGTGTTCATAGAATAAACTAGTTATATGGTACCAAGTTAGGGCTAGCCGAGGTCTGTTTCTTCTATTCTTTTTCTCGGACTAGTTCTGGTGTTCTCTATCTCAAAGCCAGGAGTCCTGATAGTGTATTGGTAGTAAACCTATTTGATTCCCATAAGGACTATTGGCAAGAGGGCTTCCTTGCTAGAAATTGGCAGTTTTCTCCCCAGTTTGAGGGGTCGAGGGCTGACAGGTTCTCTGTTCCCTTTTATGGGGAAGAATATATAGGTAGACTTTTCTCTGTTCTTTTAATTTTTGTTGGTTTGTGATCTTTCTAATTTTTCTCTATTTTTTCTTCAGCGAAGTCGAAGAACTTGGAGCCTGCTCTTAGCGAGGTTCACCTATCTGAATTGGTCAAGGATTGGAATATCAGGGAGCCCTTAGTTGACGGCGAGCATCCCCAGCCCGCTGCTTTCTTGCTCGAATATAAGAACGTTGGTTCTAGTTTTATAGCGAGGCCGGTGGACAGTATCCCTGAGTTTGATACGCCTGAAGAGACATCTACGGATCCTATTCAGTTGGACGTGGAGGAGAGCAGCTCTGAAAGCGATATCGCAGGTGGTGCTGGAGGCAATTTGGGTGAAGGTAGCTCCAGGAGTAGCTCCTCTGATTGAGGGGAAATTTCTAAAGTTCGAGAATCGTTGAGCACATCTAGCAGTTCAGACGAGGAGATGGTTTCTCCAAGGAAAAACCTAATTCGGGATGATGATGATGACGATCACGTGATCCTCGCTTAGAGGTCAAAGAATTAAAAGTCCAATACTGGGGCTGTAGCTACTGGCTCTCGGTCTTCTACTCAGGAGCAAGAGAAGAAGAGGAGAGAAAAAGAGCAGGTGAGAGAGAGGGAGAGAAAAAAGGAGGAAAAAAGAATGTGGAGGAGAAAAAGAGGATATAGGAGAGGAAGAGAATGGAGAAGGAGAAAGAGGAAGAGAGGAGAAAGATGGAGTCAAGGACGAAGGCTGGGAAAGCCTTGGTCCCGGTGTCTGATTTGCCCGAGGGGGCCTCAGTTACCATTTCTCCTCAGCTGGCTCTGCGCTACTCGAGAGGGAAGTTCTCCCTGCAGATCGCAGAGGGCGCTGGGGTCTGATCAATTTTCCCTACAAGCTAGCCAAAGGCTAGCCTTGGTAAGATCCTTTCCATTTTTCAATTCTTTAACATGTTTTAGATGTTTTTCCTTCTTGATCTCTTCTTTATTTCTGGCCGTTTGTGACTGACTTCGCCATGCTCTATCACTCTCGCGATGAGCTGGTGAGAAGGAATGGCAAGCTGGAGCAGTAGAAGTCCACTTTGGACGTTAGGGGTTCCCAGTTGGAGGCTGATTTAAAGACTCCTGACGCCGCCCGAGCTTCCTCTGATCTGGCCCTCGTCAATTCTAATTGAGAGAGGGAGGCATAAGTTAAGGAGATGAACGAGCTGAGGCATGCCTATGACCTGGTCTGCTCGAGCAAGCTGGCTTTCATGGAGGAAAACAAGGTTCTGACCGAGAAGTTAAAGGAGAAAGAGTCTCAGGTAGCCACCTTCAAGGAGGATTCATACAACTCCGGGTGGACTGCTTCTTACGAAGACGTAGAGGTTCAGATAGGCTATATCAATCGTCTGAACTTCAAGAAGGGCTGGAACAAGGCCCTCTTAGATGTTGGTGTTGATGCTGAATCTCCTATATTCGACGAACATGACCCGGGTCCTAAGCTAACTATGGACGAAGAAGCCCCTGCCCCATCCATTGAGGGTGCTGATCTTGCCTCTCAGACAATTCCTGTCGGTGCTTGTCCTGCCCAGGCAACTGAGGGCATCCCTACAGAGGGGGATGCCTCTGCTGCTGCTGACAAGGGGAAGCAGCCAGCCACCTCTGGGCAGCCTGAGGTTGCTAGTTAATCTATTTTAGGACTATTTTTGTACTTCTGCTTGTAATTTTCCTAATTTCTGCTCGATGTACTTTGACTTTTATTAATGAAATGAAAAGGCTTCTTTTTCCAGTGCATTGATTGATTTTTCTCTCCATTTCCCTTTTATGTCTTGTAGTTGACTGATGTAGAAGAGTATATTCCTTCCACATCTCATTTGGGCAGGACTCTTGGTCCCAATGCCAGTCCTCAGGATCGCTAGGCCTTTGTTAGGCTTTGCAAATCTCTTAGGTCAAGGAATCAAAAGTATAAGGATCAGTCTGATCTTGTGGCCAAGTTAAAGGACAGGCTCCAGGAGATGGAAGAGGTTGGTGCTTCAGTGCAAGAAGAGGTGAATGCATTGAGAACAAAGCTTCTCAATGCTTCTGTGATCAACCTTGTTGGTGAGATGCTTCAGCAAGAAAATGAAGCTTTAAGGAAATAGGTCTCACGTTTCAGGGAGCACACACCGAGCACCGCTCCTACAGTGTTCCGATGCTCTTCATCGACGAGAGCTAGGGCTGGCTCGAGCGACGTTCCCCCTGTGCTGTGAGGTTCGTCATTGACGTGAGCTAGGGTTGGCTCGAGAGACGTTCCCCCCTGTGTTGCGAGGTTCCACTGGTCCATTCGTTCTGTGAGCTGGCAGAAGTACCAGGCGTTCAGATAGTGAAATGGAAGAGCTCCGCGGTGATGTCCAATGAACATATGTGATTGATGATGGGCTTCAAAGGGACGTTACTCAACTGTGGTATCTATTTAAAAAAGGACCTCGGCGAGTATGGGCCGATGGTTATGACCAGGGTTGGCTGGATTCCCCGACGAGGCTGATAGAATTTTAGGAGCTCGCCTTCATCAGGGGGTGGTTGAGTGCTTTGAAGGAGATGCAGGTTCCAAGGAACTCTATGCTCTCGTATCACCACGAAATATCTCCTTCCGCTCGGATGGCTAATCCCTTCCGGAGAGATGATTAGTGGATACCCATCAATGCTATCCCTCGGCAACTATTGGAGTCAGATGCTAATGAAGCCGAGGAAGAGTTGGTTCCTGCTCCTGATGATGGTCGAAGGGCTCGAGTGGCTGATTATCTCGTTCAGAGGCCTCATCCCCACTGAGATTTTGCCAGTAGCTACTCTATGTATTTTGTGTTGTAGTGATGTTATGTCAATGTTTTGGGCGAGCTCGCCGACTAAACATGTATTGTACTTATTGTAAATATGGTGAATTAATATAAAATTTATGTTTTGGGCTATTTTAGCTGACTAAACAAGTGTATTATATTCTCCATATTCTCGCTACTTTATGATCTCTAAATTTGTATTATCATACTAGTGTCCTTCCAGTCCAGTACACTATCGAGGTACCATTGTGCACCACTTTACCTTTTAGGTCGCGTCGTCACTCTACCTTAGGCATAAGTGTGGAAATTGGTGAGGACACACCTGGTGTTGGATGCTCTATCCGATCAAGATTTTATTCAACCAAAGATGGTTTGGCGACCAACTTTAATTTGGCCATATTGCCTAAGGATCTCCTGTAGGGCTTCATATATTGCCAGGGGCAATGATAAAAGGTCTTTCGTGTTTCATAACGAAAGCCTGAGGAGGGTGATTTACGTTCTATGGTGTAATGACCAATGTGCATGTCATTTGAAAAAGATGTGTGATAAAGCTTATATAACTGTTACTCATTAGAACGCAGCCGTTAAACAACTTTCATTAATGACAAGAAAATGAACTAATAGCTCCACAACAAAAGCATAAAAGAAGAATCTAAAAATAGAATTTCTTGAGATTGGCTGCATAAAAGCATAAAAGAAGAATCTAAAAATAGAATTTCTTGAGATTGGCTACGTTCCATGCTCGGGGGATTTCTCTGCTTTCTATTGTTTCTAAATGATAGGCGCCTTGCAGATTATCTCTTGCTATCTTGAATAGTCCTTCCCAGTTTGGCCCTAGATTGCCATCTGATGGTTTCACTGCGCTGCCCAGGACTTTTCTTAGGACATAGTCCCCAACTCGGAATGTCCTTGGGTTGACCCTCTTGTTATAGTGCCTCATGAGCTGTTGCTGATAGCTCGCTAGTTTTACTAGGGCTAGCTCTCGGCGCTCGTCGGCTAGGTCGAGCTCAGTGAGAAATGCTGCATCATTATGGCCTTGGTTGACAAGGTTGGACCTCATTGTTGGCAAGTCGGCTTCTAGTGGGATAACAACTTCCATCCCATATGTCAGCGAAAATGGGGTTTCTCCCGTTGCTCGTCGTGGAGTGGTTCTATAGGCCCATAGAATGTGTGGTAATTCATTTACCCATGCGCCTTTGGCTTTCTCCAATCTCTTCCTTAATTCGTCGATCATTGTCTTGTTGGAAGCCTAGGCTTGGCCATTGCTTTGAGGAGAGGCCACCGAGCTGAAATGGTGTCTGATTCCATGTTCTTTACAGAAACTCTGAAAAGAGCCGCTTTCGAACTGCGTTCCATTGTCAATGATGATGGTTCTGGGGATACTAAAATGGGTGATTATATTTCTCCATATGAACCTTATCATATCTGTATCTCGGATGTTCGCTAGGGGTTCTGCCTCGATCCATTTGGTGAAGTAGTCAGTTGCGACCAACAGATATTTATGACTTCCAGTGGCGATAGGAAGTGGTCCTACGATATCCATCCCCCATTGGGCGAATGATCATGGTATGGACAATGATTTTAGGTTGCTAGCAGGTTGGTGGGACATAGGATCATGAAGCTGGCACTTCAGGCACTTGCGGACATACGCCGTACAGTCCATTTGTATATATGGCCACCAATAACCCTCCTTCATTGCTCAAAAAGCCATGGATCTTCCTCCAATATGACTTCCACAGATTCCTTCGTGAAGCTCGTGTAGAAATTGCTCGACATCCTTTGGGTGAACACATTGAAGGTAGGGACCGGAAAATGATCTCTTGTATAGCTTCCCCTCAGGAGATAAGTGAAAGCGAGCAACTTTGACTCTTATCTGGTGAGCAGTCTTCTTATCATCTGGAAGCATGCCATCCTTCAAATAATCCCTTAGTGGGTCCATCCAACTGGGTGCTGACTCAATATGGAGCACCTACTCCACGCTTGGTAACTCGCCGTCACGGTATATGCTCGGATGAGCGAGGAAATCGATGGGGATTGTTCTTTTTAAGTCGGAATCGATTACTGAGCTTAGGGCTTCTAGGGCGCCAGCATGGCTGTTCTGTCCCCTGGGGAACTGCTAGACATTGACTTCCTCAAAGTCAGCTAATAGCCTTTTTGCCAAGGCGAGGTAGGCTGTCATCCTTTCATCTTTTGCATTGTAGTCCCCGCTGATATGATTGGAGACCAACTGTGAGTCGCCAAACACCTGTAATTGCTTTGCTCCCAAAGCGTGTGCTTTCTGGAGGCTGGCTATCAGGGCCTCGTATTCTGCTTCATTGTTGGAGGCTTCAAATCCAAGCCTAATTCCCTGCTCGAGGATCGTATTTTCAGGAGTGATAAGAATGCTGCCTATGCCTGCCCCTTTTGAATTGGAGGCTCCATCAACAATTAATTTCCAGATTCCCTCCATCGTGTGGCTCCCTTTTTGTTTGGCTGGTTGTGGTTGGGTGCAAGGCTGCTCGCCTGTGAATTCGGCTATGAAATCAGTAAGGATCTGCCCCTTGATTGCGTTCCTTGGTTGAAATTGGATATCAAATCGTCCGAGCTCGACTGGCCATTTAGACAGTCTTTCCGACAAATCTGTCTTCCTCAGGATTACTTTAAAGGGGTGCGATGTAAGGACGATTATAATGTGGCTTTGAAATAGTGCTTCAGCTTCCTTGAAGCCACTACTAGTGCGAAGGCGAGCTTCTCCAGAGGTAGGTACCTCTGCTCGGCCTCAAGAAGTGTTTTGCTCGCGTAGTAAACGGAGTGCTAGATTCCTGCAACTTCGCATATTAATACAGAACTGATAGTATGGTTGGAAATGGAGAGGTACAAGTACAAGGAATCTAACTGCTGTGGTATAATGAGCAGTGGTGGAGAGCTTAGGTAATCTTTGAGCTCAACTAATGCCTGTGAGCAATCTGGGTTCCACTCTACCGTTTTGTTCCCCTTTAGAAGCTGGAAGAAAGGCTTGCATTTATCGGAAGATTTAGAGATAAAGCGATTTAAGGCAGTGCGCATGCCAGTGAGCTTCTGTACGTCTCGGATCGTTCGAGGAGGTTTTATCCTGTTAATTGCATCGATCTGGTATGGGTTAGCCTCTATGCCTCTCTTACTGACCAAGTAACCAAGAATTTTTCCTGACTAGACACCGAAAGAACACTTTCTCGCGTTAAGTTTCATTCGGTATTTCCTGAGGATTTTGAAGGTTTTTAACAGGTCTGAGAGGTGGTCTTCCATCTTTTTGCTTTTAACGAGCATGTCATCGATGTAGACCTCTATGGTCTCTCCTATCTGGTCTTTGAACATCTTGGTGACCAGCCGCTGGTAGGTTGCCCCTGCGTTTTTTAGCCCAAAGGGCATGACCTTGTAGCATTATAACCCAACTGTGATGATGAATGCTATTTTATCTTGGTCTGGGGCATATAGAGGGATCTGATGATACCCTGAGTATGCGTCCAAAATACTCATTCGCTCGTGAGCTGCAGTGGCGTCTACCAGTTGGTCAATTTTTGGGAGGAGGAAACTGTCTTTAGGGAACACTCTGTTGAGGTCAGTGAAGTCGATGCAAACTCTCCACTTACCGTTACTTTTTGGAATTACTACTGGGTTGGATAACCACTCGGGGAATTGTACTTCCCGTATGGATTTTGCATCCAACAGTTTTTCTACTTCTTTTTCTACGGCTTTTGCCTTCTCGAGTGCAGTTCATCGTGCCTTCTGCGTGGTTGGTATGAAGGTGGGATTGATGTGAAACTGATGACAAACCATACTAGGATCAATTCCAGGCATCTCGTATGGTTCTCACGCAAAAACATCTACGTTGCGTCTCAGTAGAGTTGTCAATTCCTTCTGTTCATGGTCAGTGAGAGAAGGTCCAATCAAGAAAACTTTGTTACTGTCACTATCATCAGCTGTAACCTCTACCAGGTCTTCGACGGACCTTTCAGAAGGGAGGAGCCTGGTCTCCTCTACTCCAGGTCTTTCGTACTTTAATTGCTATTTAGAAGGTGTCAGACCTTCTTGCTCTTCAACTTTCTCGCTGGGCTGATCAGCCTTCTTCTCTGGCCTCGGTCGGATGGCTACTATGAAGCACCTGCTTGCCATTGCTTGATCGTCGTGGATCTTCATTACTCCTCGATCAGTTACATACTTGAGTTTATGATGGTAGGTCGAGGAGACTGCTTTCATCGCATGGAGCCATCCTCTGCCGAGGATGGCTTGGTATGGCGAGTCGATGTCAGCCACGAAAAACTCAATCATCTTGGAGACGTTTCCCGCGCGCACTGGTAGTACAATTTTTCCCAGGGGCATAGTTATTTTTCCAGCGAAGCCAACTAAAGGGACAGTAGCTTCCTTTAGGCCGGCGATGCTTAATTTCAATTTTCTGAATAAGTCGAGATACATTACCTCAGATGAGCTTCCTTGGTCGACGAGCAACTTGTCGACGTCAAAGTTAGCTATCGTGAGGGTAATGATCAAAGCATCATGATGTGGGGTTCTCACTCCCACCAGATCTTCAACTATGAAAATAATATGCTTATTATAGTTGACGTCCTCTGCTCGTCGACGCTTTCCTGACTGTGACTTTGCTGGATCGATCTGAAAAGCTTGCATCACCGCTGTTAGTTTCTTCATCTCCATTCAAGATGAATTTCCCTGGATCTGTCTGGAATCAGAGGCCCTATGAATTACCGCGAACTCATGTCCAACATCATCAATGAGCACGTTTTCGGGTCTCGCCTCTCTATTAGCAGCCTCTTTCTCTGCCTTCTTCCCACGAATTCGTTCAAATGCCCAGATTGGGCTATCTCTTCGAGGTGGGACTTAAGAGCTTTGCAATGTTCGGTCTTATGTCCTCCCTCTTTGTGAAAGGCGCATCTCAGCGCATTGTTCCTCTTCGAGGGATCTCCTCCCATCTTCCTGGGCCACTTGATGAATGGCTCGTCTTTGATTTTTGCGAGAATTTTGTAAATTGGTTCTTTAAAGACGGTGTTGACCGCCTGAAATGCTTTCGACGCGTCATTATTGCCTCCTTTTTTGGAGCCATTTTCCCCCCATTCTTTACTCCTTTCTTCTGGTTCTCAGTTTTGTCACTGCCCGTGGTAGTGAGTTTAGGTCGACCGTTTTCCCCTGTACTGAGGCGGGTGACATCTTCCACCTTAGCGTACTTCTCGATACGAGCCATTAGGTCGTCAATAGTCATAGCCTCTTTCTTTATCAGGGACTGGTATAGAAGGGAGGAGCTGGGTAGCCCAATTTTGAAAGAGGCCACTGCCACTTTCTCCGAGCAATCCTCGACCTCGTTGAATAACTCCCAGTACCTCTTCGCGTAGTATCGTAGGGTCTCCTGAGGTGTTTTCTTCATTGTCAGCAAAGCATCCATCCTTTTGGGATGGGAGCTACTAGTAATGAATCGTGCCATAAGGAGCTCGGCCAGGGATTTGAAACTCCTGATGGACTAGTGGGGGAGCCTTTCGAACCATTTATGCGCCACGTCATGCAGGATCGAGGGGAAAACTCAGCACATTAGTGCATCCCGGTGGTTCCAGAGGGTCATGGCCTGTCTGTACTTCCTGACGTGATCAATGGGATCATTCTTACCGTCATAAATTTTCAAACCTTGGAATGGCAAACTTCTTGGGGGATTCTTTGTCTTCAATTTCCCTCGAGAAAGGTGACTTCATTTGGGTTTTAAGAGCTCGCCTAGCGAGTTCTCTGGTCAATCAGGTACCGTGATGGGCAGGATGTTGCTCCATCTCCCTTCGGCCCAGACTTCATATGTTCTCGTTGTTGCGAGTAGGGCTCTGGTAACGTCGAGCTTTTCGCAGTTGCTCGCATAGGTCATCCTTTGACTCGTCTCCCTCAATCTTTTGGGATCCTCGCCTGGGGCTCCTTCCTCGACTGTGAGACTTGCTCGCCTGAGGGCTAGGAGTGCGGTACGGACGTCTCCTGGTATTATGATGGAGCTCTTTCTCCAGTCTCTCTAATCTTCTTTTCAGGTGAGCATTCTCAGCCTCGTGTCTGCGAGAAGACTCCCTCTGCTCGTGGAGCTTTGTCTCATATGCATCAATAAGTCTGGATATCTGTGTGGACCTTGCTGTTCCTTGGCTTTCTTCTGAGGTTGTCCTTTCTAAGCGATGCCTCTGATAGGAACGTCGAATTTCAGATCTAATCCTATGAGGAATAGGTGGTTCTTGAATATCACCAGCCTGGGGAGCATTGCTACTGTGACCGGACATTTTAAACTCCTTTTTTGGTGTGGGCTTTCTTAGGGAAGACAAACGTTCCCACAGACGACGCCAATTTTGGTGATAATTATTATGCAACACAAATAGATAAGAGAAGCGCAATCACCAAATAAAAATAAGGAATGCAAAATGACAATCACACAACAAAGGATGTACGTGGTTCAGCAAAGATGCCTACGTCCACGGTGGTGTAGTTAGTATTATTTCCGTGTTCTCCGAAGAGTAATTACAGAGAATACAATGTGTCCTTTGCCCCGGACCTAGGGTTTGTTATATACATGTTCGTTCTCGTGACTGGGGGTGTGGGACTCCTCCATGTATCCCATCTCCTCTTAGAGTGCCCCTTAATGTGAACGTGGGAAGAGACCAAATCATAATCGGTTTAAGGTATAAGAGGCCTGGACTTTGGGCCGCTACAATTGGGATACTCATCCCGGCCCATCATTCTAATTTTGGGTACCCACACTTACTTTAAAAATGATTGAAGAGCTTCAAGAATATCACAAACAAGCCAAGGATATCCTGATTATAAGAAGAACTATAAAGCTCTAAATAAAGCTTAGGGATTTGAGGAGAAATTAGAGAAATGTGCCTATTCTTTTAGGAAGAAAGAATTTTTTCTCAAGTGTGAAGTGGATGAGGCTAGAGCCATTGCCAAGATGTTGGAGGAGGAAAATAATAGTTTTAGAGAGGAACTGAACTCTTTGAAGGTTCCTTCAACTACTGCTGTGACTGATAATGGAATTTCATTTTTGGAGACTGAAAATTCTAATCTAAGGGAAGAATTGGAGGCTTTGTAAAAATATAGACCTTTTTCCTCTTAGCGATCAAGAGAAAGATCTGGATCATCTACAACTGATGAAGGCATGATTCGACAGACGCTTGCAAATCAGGCTGCACAAATAAAGGCCAAGAATTTAGCCATTGCTGAGATGCCTCAAAAGATCCAAACCCAGGGCGAGCAACTTTCAACCCAATCATCTCAACTGCAAGGTAAAGAGGGAGTATTGAAGAAGCTAAAACATCAAGTTGAGAGATTAGCTTTCCAATTTCACAAACAACCTAGTAAAATTTGGATGGAAGGATACAATGAAGCTCTTGGTCATTTTGATGAACGCTTTAGTCAAGCTCAGCGTGAAGGTTATAAATGGGTTGGACCAATTACCTGGAAGTTATGAAGGTTGATCAGGATAGTAGACTATGGTATTGGGTTGATCCCGAGATTTTGGATTGTCAAGATCCTCCCTTTAAACTGGATGTCAGTTTGATCCTTGTAAAAACCATTCCTCAATGCCTAATCTCCAAATACTTAGGGGATTATCGCCTGCAAGACGAGCTAGAAATAGTTCGCACTCACCATCTGTTAGATCCTCCGAGCAACAACAATTGGAGAATGTTTCAAGATTTTAACTTCATTAACTCCTCGTACACATTGGATGATCCTCCATCAGCATGGAACAAACACCGAGCTCCTCTAAAACTGAAGAAAATCATCCAGTTAAAATAATCTTGAGCACAATTTGTTCCTGTATTTCATTTATGCACAATATTTGCATGTAATCATCTTATATATATATAAATGAAAGGCATTCGATTCACTTGTCTTATTAATTTCAGGATGCTTGAATGACTTTGTTGTTTCATTAGTTCTACTGATGCACTTAGGCATTTTCCTAAATTTAGTATCAATTTCAAATGAGATTATCATAGGTTCTACTGATATAGTTAGATTTCTAAGTTTAATATCAGTTACCACTGATGTGGCCATAGGTTCTACTAATGCACCTAGATTTAAATCCATGTTTAGAACTAGTTAACTGTGGTATTGCCATAGGTTCTACTAATGCACCTAATTTTTTAGGCTTAGCATTAGTTACCAGTGGTGACCAAGTGTATGTGGAATATGTATCTACATTCCTATTTAGGAATCCTCACAACGTTCTTCCTCCATTTTTCTCAGTTTGGATAAAACTTATTGATTTTTATATAGAGTTTTATCCCTGATTTTTCTAGACCTAGTACTAAGGACTTAAAATCCTGTTTTGACTTGGGTTTATGAATTTTTGTTGTTTTGCCGATCAAGTATTGCCTTCGCCGACCAAGTCCAACCAATTACTGAATTCTTTCCAACCAAATATTTATGTGTGTGTGTTGGGGGGGGGGGGGGGGGGGGGATGCATATCACCAATATTTCCCCAAAAATTGAAAAAATGAAAAAAAAAACTAACTATTTATTGATACCGAATCCAATTAATTACAAGAGATGTTGCTCGCTACATTATTGGTAGTACTTCCTAAGATGCTCGACATTCTATGGATTTTTAAATTCTTCCCCTTCCAAAATTTCAATTCGATAAGTTCCTGGTCCAATAGCTGCTGAGACATGATAAGGCCCATGCATTTTGGCTTTAAGCTTGTTGGTCTTCTGAATCACCTTCTTAAGTACATAGTCCCCCTCTTTTAAGTTGGTCGACTTCACCCTTTTGTTATAAAAGTGTTATGTTTGTTGTTGATAGGTAGCGTTCCTAAAAGCATCATCTTCACTCACCTCTTCCAACATATCCAGGTCTAGTATTCACATCAAATCACTCACAGGAGAATCAAAGTTCAACTCTCTATGAGTTTGTAAACCTATTTCAGCTGGTATGACTGCTTTCGTCCCAAAGGCCAACATGTATGGTGTTTCTCCAGTAGAAGCTCTTGTAGTTGTTCGATATGCACACAAAACTGAGTGCAATTCATTTATCTAATTCTCTTTAGCGTCACCAAGTCTTTTCTTGAACCCATTGATTAAATTTATGTTCGTTACCTCAGTTTTCCCATTACTTTGAGGATGACCTAGAGCAGAGTATAACTTTTGAATCTTGGATTTGGCACAGTACTCTGCAAACTCCTCATTGTCGAACTGTGTACCATGGCCAGTGATGAAGGCATATGGTAAACCATATCTATCAATGATTTTTTTCCAGATGAACTGGTACACCTTCTCATAGGCATACCGACCATTGGTTTTGCCTCAAACCATTTTGTAAAATAGTCAACAGATATGACCAAGTACTTAAATCTTCCTAGGGTGGTCGGCAATGGCCCGACCAAGTCTATTCCCCAAATAACAAATGGCAAGGGTGAAGTAATGGGGGTCAAAGTTGCATGTGGAGTTTTGCGAATATTGGAGAACTTCTGGCACTTGTCACACTTCGTTGCAAAGGTTGTAAAATCTTGCCTCATGGTTGGCCAATAATACCATTGAGTATTCAATCGCTTTAGTAATGATCTTCCTGCCACATGAGATCCACAAGATCCTTCATAAACTTCTTCTATTGGATGTTTAACCTCTGCTGGGTGAACACAGTGCGGCAGAGTACCTGTTAATCCTCTCCTGCACATAACTCCTTTGTCTAACACGTACCTTATTGCTTTGAACTTAAGCTTTTTGGCCTAAATTGGGTATGCTGGCAGTATTCCTTCCTCAATATAATCTCTGATGGGATCGATCTAGGATGGTCCCATGCATACTGTAATGAAACTAATCATCAAATATTCATTAATGCTTTGATTGACCGAAATTTCAATGGGAATGGTTCTCCTGAGCTTAGTTCTGGTTGCTAATGCCAGCCGAGCAAGTGCGTCAGCTCGGGTGTTTTTTAGTCTTGGAATTATGCTCATTCGAATAATAGGTAATTTTGCTATAACCTCCAATGCATTGGCTATGTATTTTCTCATTAGCTCTCATTTGTCTCGATACAAATCTAAAATTTGATTCACCACTAACTTAAAATCACTTTATGCCACAACTTGCTCAGCGTTCAGTGATTGAGCTAAACTTAAGACCACAACGAGAGCTTCATACTCTGCTTCGTTATTTGAGGTCTAAAGCTGAAACCGAAATGCATATTTAATATATATCCCATCAGGGGCGTTGAGTATTATAAGTGCTCCACTTCCTACTGCCCATGAGGATCCATCTACATACAAGTTCCATATGGGGATGTTATTGTCAAACACTTGGTCTATTAATATCCCATTATAAAATATTTTTCTTCTTGTATCCTCATCTCTTTTAGCCATCTCTTGCATCCTAGTTAACATCTATGGTAGATCGGAAACAACTTCTTCTTCACTTGTCCCTAATGGGGTTTTGCTCGGGTTGTTGGTGGTGATGATTTCAGTTGGACTTTCCACTGTTAGGGATTCCTCTACCTGAATGTTTTATTTCTCGGGAACCTCCGGATAAGTGAATTCATCAATGAAGTCTTCCACAACTTGGCATTTTAATGAAGACATTGGCTCATATATAATATCGTAGCCTCCCAGTTCTACTGCCTAATACATTAACCTTCCATACTTCTCTGGTTTATGCAAAGCTTGTTGAAGAGGCATATCAGTGTACACCACAATAGTATGTTCTTGGAAGTAAGGTTTCATCCGTTTGGATGCATCAATAAATGCCAAAGCTAACTTCTCCAAGCGTGGATATCTAATTTCTACTCCTCGAAAGGCTTTGCTAGTGCAGTACACATGGTTTTGAACTCTGTTATCTTCTCGCATCAAGGAAAAACTCACAGCTAACTCAAAGATGGCTAAGTATAAATATAATTTTTCTCTTAAAACTGATCGGGAAAGCAATGGGAGTGATCCAAAATACTTTTTCAACTCCAGAAAAGCTTCCTCGCATTCATCATTCGATTCAAAACTCTTCCTCATCACTTTAAAGAGTGGTAAACACTTGTCTGTAGCTCGGGACATAAATTTTTTCAATGCTACTACTCGCCTTGTGAGCCTTTGCACATCCCTTTTTCAGTATGGAGATTGCATTTCAATCAATGCCTTGATTTTGTCAGGGTTAGCCTCAATTCCCCTTTGATTCAACCTGAGGAACATGCCTTTTTAGACATCGAATATGCACTTGGTCAGATTCAACTTCATTTGGTGCCTCTTCAGTTGATCAAAAGTTTGGTTGAGGTCGGCAATGTGATCAGACACTTATTTTTTCTTCGTCAGCATGTCATCTATGTATACCTCCACATTTTTGCCTATTTGTTCATCAAAGACTTTGTTCACTAACCTTCGATAAGTAGCACCTGCATTTTTCAAATAAAATGGCATAACATTATATTAATATGTTCCTCGGGGAGTAATGAAAGAAGTACTTTTGATATTTTGGGCTTTATCTTAATCTGGTTATAACCAGAATATGCCTCAATAAAACTCAATAGTTCCTACCCTGACGTAGCATCGACAATCTGATCAATCATGGGCAAAGGAAAGTGGTCCTTTAGGTAGGCTTCAATCTAATTTGTAAAGTGCACTCACATTTTCCATTTGTTGTTTTTCTTTTTGACCATAACCACGTTGGCCAACCAATATGGATATTTCACATCTTCAATGAATGAGGTTTTCTGAAATTTCTCTAGGTCCTCTTGGATAGCCTGGTTCTATTCGGGGATAAATACTCTACGCATTTGCTTTACTGGCTTAGCATCCTTGTTAACGTTGAGATCGTGACAAAGGAAATTGGGATAAATTCCAGGTATGTCCTTATGACTCCAAGTGAATACGTTCTTTCTCTGTCTTATGAACGTTAATAACTTCTATTTGAGAACAGGGTTTAGTGTTGATCCCACCTGTGTAATTTTCTCTGGCTTGTCATCGTCTAAGATGATATTCTCCGTTGCTTCTATAATTTGGCATTTTACCAACTCTGTCTCCTCTCTTGGATCTAAAGTTTCCACCTCAGTAATATCCACTTGGTAAGTGATGGTGTTCTTCTTTATTTTTTCCAAATTTTCTTGCTTGACAGAGGAGTAATAACATTCCCGAGCTACTTTCTGATCACCCTTGACAACACATACACCAAAATTATTCGGGAACTTTAAGCATTGATGAAATGTAGATGTCACAACTTCGAATTTATTCAATCCTACCCTTCACATGATCGTATTGTAAGAAGAATGGACATTAGTATCCATTATAAATAAACATATCTTCTCTGTCCGACTGGCTGGCCAGGTGCTGATTAACACTTCCAACTTGATTGTGCCCAAGGGAAACACTTTTTTCACCAGAAAAACCTATTAGGGGCCTATGGTAAGGGTCCAATTGGTTAAGCTGTAAGTATAGACTGTCAAAGCATGGATAAAACATGATGTTTGTCATGCTACCATTATCAACCAATACCTTGGAAACAATTATATCTTTCATTATGACCTTGAATACTAAGGGATCGTCATGGGGATATAGTACCCATGAAAGGTCATTTTTGGAAAGACCAATCACCAGCTTTTCTTTATTAACTTTCCTCGGCCTGTCTTCCTCTGCCAGATTGATCCTTATCGAGGTAAGCTTTACTTTCAGCAGTATGATGTCCTCCTCCTGTGTCTCCACCTATAATCATTTGGCAATCAAAAGATAAAAAACTAAGCATGAATACCTCACGTTCCGGTTTCCTAGGTCTTTCGGGCAGGTCGGGGTCATCTTCTTGATCATCTTCATGAGTTATTTTTTTCTCATCCATAGGCTTGCATGGAGATTTTGACCTTCGTCGGGCTCCATTATTATCGTGCCGATCAATAAATTGGTCCATATTTCCTCTTCGGATGGGGTGTCAATCTCATTCTGACGAGCAATACAACGATCTGTTGTACACTCATGGTTAATATGAAATTCATAATATTTTGACATGTCCCTCTTTTCGAAAGGTTCTCTTAACCTCTCAGGACAATGTTCCTCTTTGCTATGCTTTATTTCTTTTAAAACATGGTGGATATCCACCATTGAGAACGTATGTGCTTGCGTTCAACTGAGCAAATTATATATTAAACACCTTTTAACCCAAACAGACCCTAAACATGCGACAATATGTGATTGAATAAGATGATAATCTAAGAAAGAACATTCAAACACATGCTTGTGAGGAAAAAATCCCCAAAGGGGCAAAACCATTTATTTTCATTATAATATTGTAGCTGTACAATTTCGGATTACAATGAAAATACAAGTGACTAAGAATTACCCTCAGGTGTCGGATTCTGTAGTCGGCGGCTGGAACTATCCCTTTCCAGTAGGCTGCAATGAAGAAGAAGAACGGTCTTCTCCACAAGGGTGTGAAAAGCAAAAGTGTGTTCCCGGGTTGCAAAGTGATTCACAAATGTTTGGCAATTTGTGTGAATCAAATACCTAGAGTCTTGATGCTCAATAGGTGAAGACTTAGAGTTTTCTGTACTGTGAAAATTGTGTGTATGAGTCTTAGAAAACCACTTACCGTAGTGGGATTAAATAAGAAGTCTTGAGCCATAAAAATCTGAGCACGATCTGAACACGATCTGTTTAAGTTTATCCCAGGCGGATCGGTCCGGGTCTGAGGCGGACCGATCCGGTTGACCGGATCGGTTCTTTTATTCCAGGCTTCATCGGTTCGCTTGCGGTCCGGGGTATACTGGCCTTCAGTATACGGATCGGTCCGGGTCTGAGGTGGACCGGTCCGGTTAGCCGGATCGGTTCTTTTATTACAGGCGGACCGGTCCGGCCTGTTAGACTTTGATTCCTATTCTTCTTTTGATATTCGAATCCGTTGATGAATGTATGAATCCTGAATTTCTTCGACGGTGTAACGACGTGCTACATAATAAATTGTTAATGGAAAAAAATGTCCTTACAAATCTCCCCCTATGTCTATGATGGTACATACATAAAAACGGACATCCGAATTATCAAAACAACTAACAAAACACCTATACAAATCTACCCTTCCATGAACCCAAAACTCGAAAGATACAATTGAATAAGACTACAGCGTTTGCTCTTCAACTCTTTCAAGAATCTCTACACTTTTCTCATCAGGGTGTGCAATCCAATGATAATCCATGTAGTACCTACACACATGAGACAAAGAAAAATACCAAGTGACACATATCGAGTTTGAAATGAGATAAACATATATACCAAGTTATGAACAAACTCAAACTTTCAAAGCTCCCCCATAATAAGATAATTCATTCTCTGCATTTTTATGATGTCCCCAAATAGACAAATGAGAGAAATAAATCAAAGAAGCAAGTGCAGGGTGTCACTAGGAGAAAATCACACCATGAATGAACACAAAGCAACCAAGACGATGATGGCGTAAATGAAGTGGTGTGATCAAATTCGATAGGAAAATCAATGCATACAAACATGACATATGTGCACGATGAATATAGGATACTCCTAGCGAATGAACTCAAATGCGTCCTTTGGTGTAAAAGAATGACAATATAAGATATTGACTCAATCAAATCAACAAATCAAAGCTCAAAGTGATTTTCACACCAATAACGTCCAAAACGATTTTATGCCTTTTCAGGACTTTCAAGGAAGTGCAAACCCGTTTAAAGATTCTCCAACCAAACTCCCTCAGATATAATTTTGAATAGAAGCATTCTAAATTCTCAAACTTTAGAGAATTGATGGTGAAACCTAAGTGGCCCATATTTGGCATGAAGTGCTTTTTATTGCCTTAATTTTTTTTTTTCGGGCTCTTTTAACCTCTTTGGACCTCGGATATTAAAATTCCTCCATTTTTAGGTCCTTTTTAACGGTGGCTTTTGCGCAAAGGATAGATGATTACCTTTCGCAGCCCCTCCCCGTTATACAAAAACACACAGTCTCACCAAAACGGTTTTTACATGCATTTCCAATCTTGTCAAGTTTTATCGCATATTGTACATTGTATAGACAGAATTGAGATGGAAACACTCAAGCCAATATGAGATAGACAAGTGCAATAATCAAATATAGTCGTGCATGTGTGCAATAAAGGATATAGGAGTCAAACATGTAGGAAGATATCACTAATTACATCTCAAAGACTCCAACCAATGCAAAGCACATAGATGAAATGATGTAGCCTCTCAAATGTCTATCAAACAGTCACATGGATAAATGGAATGAAGTTATGACTTGGCTATCTTAAATGCTCATCCATAAAAGGTGCTTAAAAATACAAAAATCTTTTTGGTCTTTTTCAAAATAAAATCTTTTTGTGCTTTTCTTAAAAAAATAAAAGAAAATCTTTTTGTATTTTTCAAAAGAAATATAAAAAGCAAAAAGAATTAATAAAAGTTGTACAACTAAGCAATGGTACATATAAAACAGACTAGCAATAGGAAGCATATGATATGAACATGAAGAAGCATCCTATTCTAGACATAGACCAACCCCTTATCCAACTGTGCAAATCCCCAAAGACTTCCTAAGACTCTCAAATCTAAGGGCATCTAAAGGTTTCATGAAAATGTCGGCTAACTGACGGTCGGTGGGAACAAAACTCAGGGATACAGTGTTCTCCTCAACTAACTGTCGAATAAAGTGCTCACGTATCCTGATGTGTTTTATGCGCGAATGCTGGACGGGATTACGGGATATGTATATCGCGCTCGTGTTATCACAAGAAATGATCATGGTGTCTTGTGAAATCCCATAATCCTCCAACATTTGCTTCATCCACAAGAGTTGTGTGAAACAACTCCCGGCGACTATGTACTCAGCCTCCGCAATGGATAAAGAGATGGAATTTTGCTTCTTACTTAGCCAGGAGACAAGAGCAGAACCAAAATAGAAACACCCACCAGAAGTGCTCCTACAACCATCTACATCCCCAGCCCAATCGGCATCCGAATAGGCGGACAAACGGTCATCGGTATCAAAGGAATACCAAATACCCTATGAGAGAGTCCCACTCACGTATTTAATAATACATTTTAGAGCAAGTAAGTGTGACTCTTTAAGGGACGCCTGATATCGCTCACAGACTCCAACACAAAAGGCGATGTCGGGATGACTGGCAGTCAAGTAGAGAAGACTACCTATCATACTCCGATATAAGGTTTTCTCTACATCCTTTCCTGAAGTGTCCTTGCTAAGCTTGGTAGTGGTACTCATAGGTGTACGTGCATGCTTAGCGGAGTCTAAACCAAATTTCTTCACTAGGTCTCTAGCATAATTGGATTGGGAGATGGACATCCCATCCTCTAGCTGACGAACCTGGAGACCAAGGAAGAATGTAAGCTCACCAACCATGCTAATCTCAAACTTACTTTTCATCTCCGCCTCAAAGTGGTGAGCATGCTGGGAGCATGTGGATCCAAAGACTATGACGTCCACATAGACCTGGGTAACCAAAATAGCACCGTCATCTCTCCTGACGAACAAAGTCATATCTACTCCCCCTCTTTTGAAGCCACGAGCTAAGAGATAGGAAGTAAGCCTCTCGTACCAAGAACGGGGTTCTTGCTTCAAACTATACAAGGCTTTCCTCAGATAGTAGACGTGCTCCGGGTGCTGAGGGTCTTCAAACCCTTTTAGTTGTTCCACATAAACCTCCTCCTGTAGAATGCCATTCAGAAAGGCACTCTTGACATCCATCTGATATACCTTGAAGCGCAGATGACATGCGATGGCGAGCAGAAGACGGACGGACTCAAGCCTCGAAACAGGAGCAAATGTCTCCCCAAAGTCTACACCCTCTATCTATGTGTAGCCTTGAGCGACCAACCTAGCCTTATTTCTGATTATGGTACCATTTTCATCCATTTTGTTCTTGAAAATCCACCGGGTACCTATCACATTAGTCTCACTAGGCCGGGGGACAAGTTCCCAGACATTATTCTTTTTAAACTGAAGCAACTCATCCTGCATAGCAGATATCCACTGTTCATCCTTGAGTGCTTCTTTATGATTCTTGGGCTCGACTTTGGATGTGTAGCAAAGATGGCTAACAACGTTCTCTAACGGAGCACGAGTCTTAACCCCTAGAGTGGGATCACCAACAATGGCAGAAGGGTCATGACTCTTGTGAACCCAAGCAGGTGTGTCCCCTAGCGCAGGAGTAGGATCCACAGAGTGTGAGAGAGGAACGGGTAAATCACTGTCAGAACAATTCTCATCCTCACACTGAAGGTTAGGACCAATAACCGTCGGAGGTTCGTCATCTTGAACGGTGATGTTTATTGATTCCATAACCTTAGAGCTCTTCAGTTTAAACACCCGGTACGCTCTGCTATTCGATGAATATCCTAGAAATATTCCCTCGTCGCTCCGGGAGTCGAACTTTCCTAATTCCTCTCTATCCCGTAGGATGTAGCATTTACTCCCAAAAACATGAAAATATGCCAGGTTGGGCTTCTTGCCAGTCCAAAACTCATAAGGAGTCTGTAGTGTGTGTGGACGCAAATAAACCCTATTCATCGTGTGGCATAGAGTAGACACTGCCTCTGCCCAAAATCTACTAGAAACTTTACGACCTAGAAGCATAGATCTAGCCATCTCTTGGATCGTTCTAGTCTTTCTCTCAACAATCCAATTTTGCTGAGGAGTCCTCACAGCAGAAAACTCATGTTTGATCCCGAGGCTATCACAGTAAAGGTCTACCTTTGCTTCTGTGAATTCAGTGCCATTGTCACTACGCATCCTGTTAATAGTGACACCGTGTTGATTTTGCAGGACACGACACTTGGTCGTTAAAAATTCTACAACATCGGATTTCTCTCTCAGAAAACCTATAATGGAGTACCTGGAGAAATCATCTACCATCACGAGGATGCACCTCTTACCACCTAGACTCTCAGTACGAGTGGGACCTATAAGATCCATGTGAATCAACTCAAGAACACGAGAAGTGGTAATGGAATGCAACTTCCTATGAGGACTATGAATTTGTTTTCCCAACTGACAGGATCCATAAACGGTCGAAGTTGACTTTCCAAGAGATGGTAAGCCACGTACTAGGTCCTTTTTAGCTAAGCGATTTAGATCTCTAACGTTCACATGACCTAGACGTTGGTGCCACAGATCCATAGGAGTGATCGTGGCGCTGTTGCAGACAAGTGAGGACATGGTCTCAGTCCCATAGCAATTATCCTCGGTCTTCACCCCTTGCATCAAAAGTTTATCGGCTTGGTTGTAGACTTTACACGTGTCCCGGTCAAACTTTATTGCAAAGTCAATGTCGCACAGCTGGCTAATGCTGAGAAGGGTTGCTTTCAAACCTTTGACGTACAAAACATTTTCTAGCTTAGGAAAACCAGGTAACTCGATAGTACCACGTCCTATAATGCTAGACTTGCTCCCATCTCCAAAGGTGACTCCGCCATCCTGATAATCCTCAAGAGTCGTAAAAAATGAGGCATCACCTGTCATATGTCTGGAGCATCCACTATCAAAATACCACTGTGAGGTATTGTGTGCTTTGAGAGCAACATGAACAACGAAGGCCTTTTTATCTTTCTTAGGTACCCAAGCAGAGATGACCCTTTGTTTGCCTTTGTTGTTGTTGGTTTTAGCTGGAATATGAGAAGCATTCACTAATGGCAAAGACATCCGTCGGAATTCTTCCATTAAACTCTGGGTCGTGGAAGCTAAGAACTCAACTCGCTCTCTCAGACTAGAAAACTCATCAGTATGACGTGGTGGAGAAATAGTACGTCGTGTCCTACCCATGCTATAGCAAGACTCCCTAAGGTGGCCTTTTCTTTTGCAATAAGTACAAAAGAACACAGTCAAAGGCGGACCTTGGTTTGCTTTTCTTGGTCGAACTTTCCTTCGAGGTTTTTGATGGTGACCATAAGGAGTTGTAGTAAACTCAGGAACTGGTCCAGGTGCAATTTGGGACGTGGAGGCACCATCATATGCAATTCCTTACCGATCACCAAAACCTAAAGCGGGGCCGAGGAGCATCTTTCCCATCTTCCTAGATCGGTCCTCGATTTGTACCTTGACTTCCCGTGCTTTCTCAAGATCATGAGTCAGCTGGGAAACAAGGGCTTCAAGTTTCTTCCGAGTCTCCACGGAGGAATGGAGCTGACTCGTAAGACTAGCCACTTGTTTAGTCAAGTCACCTCTCTCTATCTTTAAAACACTCTCTCTTTCTCTAAACAAACTCTCTTTCTCGACACAGGCAGATTCTCTCTCTCTCAGTGCAGTGAAGGTGGAGGACTCTCTTTCTCTCGCCTTTCTTAAATCTTCCTCTATGCCGGTGATCTTAAGAACTAGCGCTTTGTTAAGTTTTTTAGTTTTAAATGACTCAGAATATAACTCAGCGTAGGCGCGTTGAATATCACTCTCGCTCTCACTTGAGTCATCCTCCCCCTCACTCACATCGATCTCACTGTCGAGGTGTCCCTGTGAAGCATCATCCTCATCGTCGTGAAGAGAACTAGGAGTGCTCACTTGACTGGCCATGAATGCGGTGAAGTTACACTCATGCGGTGACTCATCTCCTGAATCCACCGTCTCGACCTCACTGTCGTCAGTAAGGGTAGCATTAAGGATAACTTTCCCTTTCTCTCTATTCAGACGAGTGGCACACTCAAAGGCTCTATGACCCCTACCATCGCACTCAAAACATCTCTCACTTTCTTTCTTAGGAGGATTTTTGGAGTCTTGTTCATTTTTCTTTTCAAACTTATTTTTCTCAAATTTCTTTTTATCTTTAAAATTGCCATTTTTCTTAAATTTGAGAATCCTCTTGAAATTTTTTGCAAAAAGAGCCAAATCATCTAGGTCAAAATCACACTCAGAATCTCACGTGTCAGTCTCTTTCTTTCTAGACGACTCTACCCTTTTTCTAGTCGACTCCTCACTCCTTCTCTCTCGGGCTTTAAGTGCAATTCCCTTATCTTTAGATTTAGCAGTTTTAGGGAACATATCAATTTCATAAGTTTGCAAATCTCCTACAAGTTCTTCTAATTTTAGCGTATTTAAATTACCCATAGAATTTAGCACAGTGACTTTAGGGATAAAACGCTTAGGTAAAGAACGAAGAATCTTTTTAACAACTCTAGCATTAGGAATATGTTCACCAAGATTAAAGCTAGTATTCACAATGTCAGAAAGTCTAGCATAAAATTCATCAAAGCATTCAGATTCATGCATGGTGATGGTTTCAAATTGAGTTGTCAAATTTTGCAACTTAGATTCTTTCACAGCATTAGTTCCTTCATGGGTGAGTTGTAAAACATCCCATGCCTCTTTTGACGTGGTGCACGTCATTATACGTTTGAACTCATCAGGTGTGACAGACCCAGAAATAGCACTTAGACCCTTAGAATTAAAAGATGACTATTTAAATTCTTCATCAATCCAAGAAGAGACAGGTTTCAAGTTGATCACATTATCAACAATCACGGAGGGACGAGTCCACCCTCTTTCAACTAAAATCCAAACCCTTTCATCTATGGCTTTTAAAGCAGACCTCATTCTGGCTTTCCAATAAGCATAATTTGTCCCGTCAAAAATAGGCATTTTATTATATAACTTCTCCATTTGAACACGCACTTTTTCAAAAATCAATTTTTTGAGAAAAAAGATATTTTAGAAAAATTTTGCGGAAAATAGGAATACACGATAGATTAGCGTAACCCGCTCTGATACTAATTTGAGAACGTATGTGCTTGCGTTCAACTGAGCAAATTATATATTAAACACCTTTTAACCCAAACAGACCCTAAACATGCAACAATATGTGATTGAATAAGATGATAATCTAAGCAAGAACATTCAAACACATGCTTGTGAGGAAAAAATCCCCAAAGTGGAAAAACCATTTATTTTCATTATAATATTGTAGCTGTACAATTTCGGATTACAATGAAAATACAAGTGACTAAGAATTACCCTCAGGTGTCGGATTCTGTAGTCGGCGGCTGGAACTATCCCTTTCCAGTAGGCTGCAATGAAGAAGAAGAACGGTCTTCTCCACAAGGGTGTGAACAGCAAAAATACGTTCCTGGGTTGCAAAGTGATTCACAAATGTTTGGCAATTTGTGTGAATCAAATACCTAGAGTCTTGATGCTCAATAGGTGAAGACTTAGAGTTTCCTGTACTGTGAAAATCGTGTGTATGAGTCTTAGAAAACCACTTCCCGTAGTGGGATTAAATAAGATGTCTTGAGCCATAAAAATCTGATCACGATCTGAACACGATCTGTTTAAGTTTATCCCAGGCGGATCGGTCCGGGTCTGAGGCGGACCGGTCCGGTTGACCGGATCGGTTCTTTTATTCCAGGCTTCATTGGTTCGCTTGCGGTCCGGGGTATACTGGCCTTCAGCCGACGGATCGGTTCGGGTCTGAGGCGGACCGGTTCGGTTAGCCGGATTGGTTCTTTTATTGCAGGCGGACCGGTCCGGTCTGTCAGTCTTTGATTCCTCTTCTTCTTTTGATATTTGGATCCGTTGATGAATGTATGAATCTTGAATTTCTTCGACGGTGTAACGACGTGCGACATAATAAATTATTAATGGACAAAAATGTCCTTACAACCATTAATGGAGTATAATTGTTGTATTTTTTTAGCCTATTAGTATTCACTTTTTGTTTCGATTTCTTGTGTTCCTTGTGCTCTTTCTATTCCCTTTTCTCGATTTTTCCTTCAGATTTTATACCTGAGTTTTGTTTGGATGCCATGGCTTCCTTGACATTTATTGTCTTGGATGCTTTAGCCATCAATTTTGTCATTCTCTTTGGAGGATCTTTAGCAAGTTTATTGTAAAGATTTTCAGGAAGTAATCCACTCAATAAATCAATACTTTGGAGTAACCATAGGGTTTTTAAACTTTGAAGGAATAGGAAAGTCCACAATAGCTTGAGCAAAAGGAGATCTTTTTATAAAACTTCGTTGCAAAGGGTTTTTTGCCTTCTCCATTTCTCCCAACCTATCTTCCAATCGTTTAATAGAGCCCTTCTATGCATTATTACTAGCATTATTACCAACATCAAATCTATGTATTGCAGCTCGACTATTACGACCAACTGTTTGTGTTGAACTCTCATCCTGTGAGGCCTGCTCGATACAAAAAGATTATTGATCATTCTGATATGGATTGGGCTGAACCCTGACATTGATCGGTTATTCGTCGAGTATTTCTCAATAGTGTCATGGGAACATTTCTATTCCCCTTGGGTCCCAAACGATCAAAGGGAGATGCTCGTCTTAACCTTTCTAAAGCACTCAATCTTTCATGAGTAAAAGATTATTCGTTATATGGTTCTATAGTTCTAAGTGAATAACTTGCTTCTGAACGATAAGACGTATATCTGGTAATCTGGGATTAGCTATGCCAATGGTTTCTTAGAGGTGGTGGTGGCATATTTCCATGAGTGGACAAGGCAGGAGATCCAACCTGTGATGTTCGGTTTAACTGCCTAATGGTATCTTGCATAGCCTCATGTCCTCTAGCAAGGCTAGCCAAGATTCCAGTCATATCATTATGGGTTGTTGGAGCAGATGGAACATGAGTAATACCATCATTCTCGGGGCTTGATTCAGGAATATTTGTCATGTTGGGTAAGTGAATGAGTGAAAACATTTAGAAAATACGTTCCCACAGACGACGCTAATCTGTTGATATAAAAAACTAAACTAGGTCTAATTATTTAATCACTGATAATAATTGTAAGTAAAAGGAAGACATAAAAAAGTTTTTAAAGTTGTTCGGCTTATGGAGAAAAGCCTACGTCCACTATGCTTATTATTGCCTTGTGTTTTCCTTTCAATGAGCTCCCTTGATTAAGAGATTACAATGTATTTATAGTCCAATAGGGATACAAAGAGATGGAATGTTAAAGGATGGAATACCTTTATAAATTAGACATTTACATCAACACAAAATATCCATAATGTTTTTGGTTATTGGCGTTTTGATGATACAGTTGGTCGGCCTCCCTACTGTTGGTCAGGTTTCTTGGGGTTGGTCGGCATTCCAGTATTGTTGGTCTGTATTTTAGGCCTTGGTTGGTGATTATACCTTGATGATTAGGATTATTACCAAAGTGGATGACACATGTGTTTTTTTTATTAGTCCATGTAAATGAGTAATTTTTGACATCAACACTTACAGTGAGTGATATTCCGGAAATACCTTCATTTGTGAGTGTTGTGCACTTCTCTTTCCTCCTTGAAAATATTAAATTCGCCAGTAATATCACTATTCTTTCATTTGATCGTTCATTAATTGAGTTCATTTTTGAAATGTGTTACTTGAGTACGATTTTCAAAGTTGTTCTAACTCGAGAATTGCAAAATTTTTAGGAAATGATCATAGGTCCTCTTTGTTCCATCAACCATATTGACCTTGATCACACCTTATATATTTACCTAGTTAATTCCTTTGAGACTTAATATAGCCTTTCGTTTAATTACCGAAAACCCATAACCAACTCCACATTGGAGTTATAAGTCATATATATCACCTTCTTTAACTTTTTTTGGAATGATGCTTGGGATTGAATGATGTTTGTGTTACTTCGTTGCAATTAAGCACGTGAGAGTGAAAAAAAAGTGACGAAAAGGGTGTAACGAAATAGAAAAGAAAAAGTGAAAAAGAAAAGAAAATAAAAGAAAAAGAAGAGAAAAAGAAGAAAAGAAAACGAAAGAGAAAGTTGTATATGATGTATATAGTGTTCAATAATCATTGTCGCTCTCCAATTTCATATATAATGCTTGTTACGAATGTTATTTTTCCAATTTTGAAATTTCCCATAATTTTTTATTATCCCGAGTGTTTCATCCCCAAGCATCTTTGAATTCGTAAATATCATCTTCTTCATAACCTCAACCCCAAACCTACATTACAACCCTATGAAAGTCCTAAGTGTTCCTAAAGTAAATTTGATTCAAAATTCTTAAAAATTGCAATAATTTGTGAGAATACATTTCATCCCCTTTAGTGAGCGGTATCTTTCATTGAGGTTATAATTTTTCATTTTATATCAAGCGTTCTTCATTTGCGACATGTGCGTGACCGAGTTTCCATTTACATTTACTCTTTATGCCAGCATCTTTAGTGTATTACCTCCCATTCATAGTGTTTTCATTTGTTGAGTGTAATATCCGGAGAGGATTGATATTTATGCCTGCTTTAACAGTTATCCGGTTTATAAAAGTTTTGCCAAATTCTACTTTGCATGTGTTCGCTCCCCTCCCACTTTTAAGGTTTCAATTCGATGAAGTTCGTTCTATAATGTTAATAACTACGGACTTCTGTGTGAATTCTTTCACTATGCTAATAACGTGTTTGAAATATTTTTTGTTATTATTGGGCTTGTCGCATGTTATTTGGGCATACATTTTGAGTAAACTTTGATGTTTGTGAGTTTCATCCCTGAAAAACCCTCACGAGATAAACACTCGTCCACTAGGGTAACCCAGGGGTTTAATGGATTATTGCATATGCTAAATGCAATCATTCGCCCGCGAAAGTAATTTTTCTCTCTTTTGTATATATCTCATGACTTTTGGTTTAATTGTAGTTCTTCTTGATTTATATTTCATTTCTTGGGACTAGCAATGTGTAAGTTAAGGGGTGTGCACGAATATTGCATTTATTCACCCTTTATACGTATGCACTTTATCTCCCTCGGGTACTTTAATTCCTATATTTATGCTCATAAACCAGACAACCTATGTTTTATGTGTTTAACTTCTTTGCAAGGTATAATTGAGATTTTGTTGGTATTATAGTGCTTAGTGTAAGGTTCGATAGCATTCCTAGGAAGTTCCGTCAACAATCGCACGCGCTAGGGCAAATTAGTCATTTTACAGCTTGAGATTTTTCCCCAAAGTCTTCTCGAAAGTTGAATCCCTTTGAGTAAGTTTCATGTGGCCCCTAACGATGCACGAATCCGATTCCTAACGAAGAAGTTACAGGTCTTTGAGCGAAAGGGAAATAAATATAAGTCAAAAGAGGGGAAGAAAACATGATAAGCAAGTCCGAATCGATTTGTACCTTTTTTCAAGTCGATACGGTTGAAGACAGTAGCCAAACCTCCATTTTTGAATCGATTCATTTTTTTACCGAATTGATTAATTTTTCTAGAAGCTTCGAAGTCTCCCATTTTCGAATCGATTTGGTCAATTTCCGAATCGATTAGGCCCTATTTTCCCTCTTTCTTTATTTACAATTATTGCATTAGGGTTTTGGTATAAATAGTTTATCTCCTCATTTTATGAGATATCTTTCATTTTTATTTAGTTTAGGGTTTGGGTATTGAGATCTCTTCTTTCATCTCTCTGTCAGTATGGCCCCTTTGGGTGTTGTAAGTGTACTATTCATCATCCCTACCATTAATATAGTTGTTTTTCCTTGTTTTCGTGCTTTATAGTTTATTTTCATGCTTTGTTAATTAGTTGCAGTTAGTTTATTTTTTGTTTAATTTATTGAATTAGTTTATTTCTTGCTTTAAATATGTGTTGTAATTAGTTTAAGTCTTGGGGTCATGTTTCCTCCATTAATGGGTCTTGAGCTCTGAAAGTTAGGTTTTGTGTAAAATTACGTTTATTTGAAACCTCGTGTATCAAAGTTGTAATATTATGAATTTAACTTTCTTTGTCACGTAACATTAGTTTTTATAGCTATATTCCGAATTTAATCCGCATGTGACCATTTTTGATTAAATGTTTTATTTCGCATTTTTGGTTTAATTTCCTTCATGGGTAATGTTTACAATTAATTGAATATGCTTGGTTAAATGCTTTCGAACCAAAATTCTAATTATGAATTATTTAGCCCATGGCGGGGATGTGACCCTAAATCTCGTTTAATTAATTCTTGTTTAGTTTTAACTTCTTATTTTCCCACCTTTTCCCGTTTTAAACCAGTCACCTTTTACACTTTTATTCTTGAAGTACTAAATCAATTACAATCTGTCCAACACTCCCTGTGGATTTTTTGATACCTGAACTTACCTCTATACTCCATTTGAGCGCAGTTAGATTTATGTTTTTTTGCATCGGGATTGAGACCCGATCATAACGACCAACGTGTCTACACGGATGCTCGGTCCCCCTCACATCACTATTAATTTGAAAAAATCACTTAGGGTAATAAATTAGCAGAAAATATAAACACATTTGGGAAAAATATAAAATATATAATTTAAAATCATAAGGATTTCATTGAAGCTCACAATTTATAAAAAGCACCTTTAAGTCCAACTAAATTTGCAGAAATGATGAATAACTAAGGAGTTTTTATCAGCGGTAGGTTTTTAGTAGATGAAGCGTGTGGATCTATTCGATTCAGACGACCATACCCTGTTTGTGAACAACGATCTCACCGAAAAAGGGTTGGTTTTGGATAAAAAAAGGGATGTTGGGAAAAGGTTGGATTGGCTTTGTTGACGACTGTCGGGAAAAGGGTTATTTGGGTTGGTTTGAATTTTAGCTGGCCATACTCCTGTACGTTAGTGCTTTGATTTTGTTTTCCTTTTTTAACATATCACGCCAAAAAATATGTGTCTATGGTCGGTAATTAGAATTTGGTTTTATGACACACAATAGTAGTCGTGAAAATTACTTTCCACGAAAGTTTAATTACAAGTGTCGTTAACACAATTACGACAGTGATTATGTGTCGACTTAAAAAAAATTTATGACATGTTTATTTTATTGGTCGATAAAATCAACTTAATACCAATTTCAATGGCATTTAATATTAAAATATCGTTATTTTGTATTTTTACGACACCTTTTATCCGCGTGTCGTGAAAAAGGTGTCGTGGAAAGTATTTTTTCTTGAAGTGATTAATGACTTAAACTATCACAATTAAATTATTTCATCCACTAAACATAACCTTAGTAGCCTTAAAGACCTGGGAGAAGTTACTAAAGCTTGGAGAGGAGAAATCAAGGGGATTCAAGACGAAAGTCTTCAATCTTCCAATTTTAGGAAACAATTTTCTTGCAATATTATTAAAAAATGTGTTTCTTAATTTAAAATCATGTTTTTCCATACGATTTTAGGTTTTGGATTATATCGTAGAATTAATTCATACGATGTTAATGATTAGGACCGATTGTGATTAATAGTGAATTAATCTCAAATCAAAAGTTAATGCTTTGGTGATAAAACTGAAATCGATATCGAATAACTGGTGAAAATTATGTTAGATACAATTTTTAGGTTTGTAGTTACTTTTAATCGAATCCATGTTTAATAAATTCAAAATTGAAAGATATTAGGGATTTATAAATTGTTCGTAAGGAATTTGCGGTTAATTTGATTTTTGATAGAAATCATATTGAAAACCTTTGCTTATGATTATAAAACATTAGGATTCCTGACCCTAAATGTTAGATTTATGTTCTTGTATAATGGGGATTCAATTATAGACCTTAATGGGACTTTAGTGGAGGTTTTTGTGGAGCTTTGGGGTTGATGTCATAGTTGGGGATGGAGCACAATGTTTTATTCGATCGAACGAGGTACCTTTCTTGTTTGATTGATTTTGAAATTTTTTCCAAGTTATGCAGAATATAAATGCGAAGACGTGGGTGCTGGTTTTATATTTCTTTATTTTTTTTCGGAATTTATATGATTTTTTTGTTAAACGGTGCTTGAGACTGAAAGTTGTATTTGGTTATTTTTAGTTGGGACTTTCCTTTAGTTATCACTGCACCTAATTTAATGATGAATCAAAATTGGTTAATATTGACGATAATTATGTAGGTTAGAACTATGACCCTTTTATTAACGTACTAAGATCCGGTCTTAGGATTTGGATAGAATGGGTAAACATACGAGTGAGCGGTATCCTATGGTCGTATGTGTATATCGAGCTGAGAGAGTAACGAGTTAAAGTTTTTGAGAAAATTAATTAATGTCTTGAGAGGATATAGGTCGTAAAATTAATTTAATAATTAAGTGAGAAAACATATATGTACATTACGAAAGAGTGTATTATATATATATATATATATATATATATATATATATATATATATATATATATATATATATATATATATATAATAATGCTCATGTGAGGACAAGTCCGCACTTTAAGAATGCAGACCGGACATGTGCCACGTAACGGTGCGCGTAAAAATTATTTCCTAAATTATAGGCACACTCTCTCTCTTTTTTGGGTTCACCATCAAGTGACACATGTCCAGTCCGCATTCTTAAAGTGCGGACTAGTCCGCACAAGAGTAGGAATTTTTACGATGAGTAATTGGGCATAAGAAAATTATGAGTTCATGTTCATAGGGTTTGGGGAAATATTTGGAGATTTATATTAATTCCATGATGATTTGTAAGATTTGACCCCTTAAATGTGTTAAGGAATGATCTAGGGTGATTAGAAATGGTTTATATTCGTTAAAACATAATTTGGATGGTCTTAGGGTGGATTTAGAGGAGAGAAGAATTGAGAAAAATGGATTTGGGAATTTCTGGGCTGAAACTGCCATCTCGTTAGAAGACCTGCCCAGGTTGTTCGAACGACCTCATTCGAACGAAATTCTAACGAGATGACAGTATAACTTCTAACAAGTTGGTATTTCGTTCGAAGCCCTTCGTTCGAACGACCTCGTTCGAACGAGACTTTAAACGAGTTGACAGAATGTCCTTTTTGGCTTGAATTGATTTCTAGTATCCCGTAGACTTATTTAAATGGTGAGATAACCTCCCCTTATTAACTAGTGGGTATAGTTGGGAGATTGGGTACATTGAGGAGTAAAACTTAGAATAGTTTCTTGAACCGGATGACATTTGTGGATTGGGAAGCGAGTAACTAATCACGAAGTGAGATTAATTGATAACTTAAATACATATAAACCGGGGCCTTGTGATTTGTATAACACTAAGTGTTGGTATAAGAACGAGAAGTATACCACTAATAAAATATTGTAATATCTAAGATGTGTGAATGCTTAGTTTATGTAGTTATCTGTGTATAACATACCTACCGTACTTGCTATCATGGGAGGTTGGCGTTCGTTTAGGGCCATCTAATCTTTGTGTGCCTACGGGGGAGATCTAGATTGGTACCTCGAGGTCATAGGTTAGAGAAGGACTTATTGAGAAGTTAATAAGTATGCTGATCATGGGAGCGTAGGTATGTGCGTGACCCATGTGATGTGAACTATGTTCGCCTCCATTGTTTGTGGTTGTTGTTAATGAAACGTTTCCTGAGAGATTCGGAATACGTGGTCCTCATGTACGTGATGTACCGGGATTTGATAGCAGAGTATGTGTGCACCAAAACTTAGTCTCGGGGTGCTAGTATTGTATATTTATGGTGAGAATAATATACTGTTGATTGAAATGAATTGTCGTGAATAATTGTGAGTATAAATAATTGCAACGGTTTGTAAAGTGAAAATGGAAGATTTCTAATAAATTGTAGTGCTAAAGTGGGGAAACTGTGTAATAAGGTAGAATACTCTATTAAATAGAAGATGTTGGGATTTGAATTGGATATCATATAGAAATGTTAGATTTAGCATTGGACTAGTTAGATATAGGCACCACTAGAATGGGTACGGGTACGATGGGATTGCACAATTAGTTGAGAGATGAGGAACTCATGTGAGTGCACACACTATCATGTACTTTATATTCACTGTTTAATGATATTAAACACTTGAAAATTTTTAAACTATTTTCACAATCGGGCTCTGACCCGTTTTCTTTCAAATCTATATTTGTTTGTAAAATCTTTTAGGTGCCCAGCCACAAGGACACCATGCATATGAGTTCTATTCAGGTGACGTGCTGTAGCTGCTGTGGAAGTTACAGGACCTTGACAGTAGACGTCTCCATCTTCGATCTTGATTCTATTATCAAATTTTCTTAATTTGTTGGGCATGTCTCCCCATTCTTTTAGAGACATCTTACATTTAAGTTAATTCAGACTTTGGGTTGTAATTAATTTAGTGATGCAGACTTGGTATTTATTTATTGTAGTATTTGGATGGTTGTGAGGAGTATTCCTCCAGACTCTTTATTATTTGATGGTTATTATATTGTGATTATGTTGTGCTAGTTATGTTAGCATTTCATAATTCACTTGTTGTATAATAATCGAATTTAATTAAAATTGGCAACTCACTTTTTAAATTCTAGGTGGTTAGTAAATATTAAAATGTTATCGACAGTGATGCTATGAACTGAACCAACTTGGCATTTTGTATTAATTTAATAAAGGAGTATCTACCCGGTATTTAATTAGTTGGGGGTGTCACAGGTGGTATCGGAGCATCAGGTTCTAGTGTCCTTAGGATCTGTACGGCTTGTTCTGTTTCCGCTGAGCTTTCTTTGATGTAGAGCCCTATATTTTAGGACTGTTGTATTCTTTTGTGTATGTATCGCTCTTCAGCTATTTTGAGATAATAAATGCGAACTTATAAGACTTTACTCTCATTTCAGATGCCTCCACAACTGCGCAGCGAGTTCCTAGGGATGCACAGCCAGAGCCACAGCCTGCACCAGTTCAGGGCACTATGAATGCCGCAGAAGGTGCAGCTATTGTAGCCCAAGCGGTAAATGCCGCCCTAGCCATTGTACAGCAGGCACCACCCTAGGCGCCGGTAGTTGCTCCAGCCCAGGCTCATACATTCTCGTCTGCTTGGGAATGCGTCCGTGATGCGTTTTCAGAAAGCACACCCTTCGGAGTTTGTAGGTAGCTCCGATGTTGTGGTATCCAGTCAGTGGAGGAAGGACATTCAGAGGCACTTAAGGATGTACGAGTGCACAGATGTTCAGAAGCAGATACTGGCTACTTTAAAGCTAATAGGATCTGTATTGGGAGTCCATTACCACTGCGGAGGAGAGGGACGCCCTCACTATTCAGGAATTCTGGGTGCGGTTCAACCGCAAATATTTTCCGTCAGCTGTTCACACTGAAATGAGGAGGAAATTGATGAACCTCAAGCAGGAGGGGAGGACCGTGGCTGAGTATGAGGCCGAATTCACTAATCTCTTGAACATTGTTCCCGATGAGATACCGACTAAGGAGAAGAAGATTTAGAAGTTTATGGATGGATTGACATGGAGGATTCGTCAGCACTTGTTGGGTAATCTCTCGTTGGCCACTTATCCTGATGTGGTTAACGCTACATTCATTCACTGCCAGGATCATCGCTTCCACATGTTTGAGAGTAAGAGATCAGGGGAGTCCAGCCAACAGGGCAGGACCGGGGGAAATGATGCCAGCGGGGCACAATCTGCTCAGGGACAGCACCGGTAGGGTGACCAGGGTTCCCAATAGGGGGATCATAAGAGATTCAGATCTAGAGGATTTAGGAGTGGTCATGGAGGTTTTAGACAGGGCCATCAGGGTCAGAACGGCCATCAGGGCCAGCAGGGTCAGAATGGTCAGCAGCAGCAGTTTCAGCAGGGCCAGCATGGCCAGGGGAGGAATGGTAATGGCCACTAGGGCCAAGGGTAGCGGGGACAGCGAGGGGGAAACTTCCCGGGGAAGTATTTTGTTGTGGCAAGACTGGCCACAAAAGCCAGGATTGTCTTGACATGGGCAGGGCCCCACCGCCACAGCAGCAGGGTGCTCGACACGAGCCATAGAGACCTATGTTTCCCGCCGCCCTCCTAGCACCACCACAGATGGAAGAACTACCACCCATTCCAGCAGTCCCAGTTCAGCAGGGACAACTTCAGTATGGGAGAGTGTATCAGCTCCAGCATGCCGCAGCCCCACAGGATCCACCGACCATTGAGGGTATATTCTCTATCCAGGGGACTATGGGGCGTATTTTATTTGATACGGGGGACACACAGTTTCATTACCATGAGATTTGCACGCACCATTGGGTTATTAGACACCACCGTGAGCACGGTTACTTGTGTAGATTCACCGTTGAGTAGGGGTTCTGTAATTTCACTTATTTGTAGAGCTGTGGGTATAGAGATCGGAAGGTTTACTTTACCCGTTGATATGTTAGTGTTAGAGATGACTGAGTACGATGAGATTATTGGTATGGATTGGCTAGTTACGTACCGATCCATGATTGAATATTTTAGTAGAAGTATTATCTTTGCCATTCCCAGGCAGGAGATGTTTTTAGTGGCGATGCCTCACCCTGAGGGAGGATCGTCCACTCACTTCTACTATATAGAGGAGGAGACCTCTAAGGAAGTGGTGATACCACTCGATGCGATTCCAGTTGTTAGGGAGTTTGTCGATGTATTTTAGGATATACCTGGACTACCTCCGAGTAGAGAGATAGATTTTGTGATTGATTTGATGCCGGGCACTCGGCCTATTGCCCGCGCACCTTACCATATGGCTCCAGCAGAGATGAGAGAGTTACGGGATCAAATTGAGCAGTTGTTTGGTCAGGGGTTTATCCAGAGGAGTACTTCATCGTGGGGTGCCCCTATGTTGTTCGTAAAGAAGAAATATGGATCGTTGAGGTTATGTGTAGATTACCGAGAGTTGAATAATGTCACGATACGGAATAAGTATCCGTTGCCCAGAATCGATGACTTATTCGATCAACTGAGAGAAGCTTCATTCTTCTCAAAGATTGATTTGCGATCGGGATACCATCAGTTGCATATCAGGGAACATGACGTCTCGAAGACTGCTTTCTTAATGAGATATGGTTCCTATGAGTTTCGGGTTATGTCTTTTGGCTTGACCAACGCTCCAGCCGTGTTTATGGACTTAATGAATAGGGTATTCAGAGAGTTACTAGACCAGTTCGTCATTTTCTTTATTGATGACATTCTGGTTTACTCCCAAACAGAAGAGGAGCATGCCGAACATTTGAGATAGGTTTTGCAGACGCTACGTCAGAACGAGCTTTATGCAAATTATGAAAAGTGTAGGTTTTGGCTGAAGGAGGTTCAGTTTTTGGGGCATATCATTTCAGACCGGGGGATATCTGTTGATCCGGGGAAGGTATCCGCGGTGAGGGAGTGGGGACAGCCCACGACACCAACTGAAATCTGTAGTTTCTTGGGCCTAGCAGGATACTACAGGAGGTTTATTCGGGGTTTCTCAAAGATAGCGGGTCCTTTGACACATCTGACTCGTAAGGGTGTGCCATTCATCTGGAGCGATGCCTGTCAGTTGGCATTTGATGAGTTGAAGGACAAGTTGACCTCAGCACCTGTGTTAGCATTGCCGAGACCGGGAGTTGAGTATCTAGTCTATACCGATGCATCCTTACAAGGACTTGGAGGTATATTGCAGCAGGAGAGTCAGGCCATAGCTTATGCTTCCCATAAGCTTAAGCCTCATGAGAAGAATTACCCCACCCATGACTTGGAGTTAGCGGCAGTTGTATTTGCCCTTCGGATTTGGAGACATTACCTCCTGGGGGAGAAGTTTCGGTTGTTCATGGATCACAAGTCTCTACAGTACCTCTTCACGCAGAAGGAGTTGAATATGCCTCAAAGACGGTGGCTTGATTTTGTGAAGGATTATCAGTTTGATATCCAATATCACCCGGGGAAGGCTAACGTGGTAGCAGACGCATTGAGCCATAGGCCAATAAATGAAGTGGCCGAGGTGTGGAAAGCTAAGTGGAAGGAGTTGGGACACCAGGATGCAGTGGCCTAATCGTTTATGTCTGTGATGACTATTACACCTCAGATCATTACGAGAGTGATACAGGACTAGACAAATGACCCGTTCTGTCAGGAGCAGATAGTTTGATTACTAGCAGAGGGAGCTGAGTCCTATACCATTAGCTCAGACGGGGCTTCAATGGGAGACTAGTCGTTCTGGAAGGGGAAGACTTGCGACACGAGGTGATGGCAGAGTCGCATGGCTCAAGGTTTGCGGAACACCCTGGTGGGGACAAAATGTACCAAAACATGAGACGTCAGTATTGGTGGAGCGGGATGAAGAGGGATATTTCCGTGTTTATTTCTAAATGCGCCACTTTTCAGCTGGTAAAGGTGGATCATCAGAGACCGGCAGGACTTCTACAACCATTAGAGGTTCCGACGTGGATATGGGAGAGCATATCCATGGACTTTATCACGGGGTTACCTATGTCACAGAGGGGCCGTGACTCCATTTGGGTAATTATGGATAGGTTGACCAAAGTTTCTCATTTTCTACCCGTAAGGACAGACTACACTACGGGACAGTGTGCCCAGATTTTCATTGCGGAAATAGCGAGACTTCATGATGTGCCTCTAAATATCGTGTCTGACCGAGATAAGATATTTATTTCACGGTTTTGAGAGAGTTTCCAGGAGGCCATGGGCACTGAATTGCGGTTGAGTAATGCTTATCATCCGCAGACCGATGGGCAGACCGAGCGAACAAATCAAATGTTGGAGGACATATTGCGAATGTGCATCCTAAACTTTGGGGGTGGATGGGAGTAGTACCTTCCACTGGTGGAGTTTTCTTATAATAACTCCTACCAGTTCACCATTGGCATGGCTCCATTTGAGGCATTGTATGGTAGACCTTATCGTTCCCCAACATGTTGGTTAGAAGTGGGGGACAACAAACTACTTGGGCCGGAGGTGATTCAGGATACTTCGGCAATGATAGAATTGATACGGAGTCGCATTCGGGTAGCTCAGGATCAGCAGAAGAGCTATGCTGATGTGAAGAGGTTCTTCAGAGAATTCGAAGTGGGGGACCAAGTTTTACTTAGAGTATCTCCTATGAAGGGGATTATGCGTTTTGGGAAGAAGGGGGGCACCGAGATATGTGGGACCATTTCCTATTATCTAGCGGATTGGGCCCGTTGCATATAGACTTGGATTACCGAAGCACTTTCATAGTATTCATGATGTGTTCCACATTTCCTCGCTAAGGAAATATCTTAGGGACGATTTGGCCCATACTCACATTGCTTTGGAGGACATCGATCTACAGCCAGATAGTTCCTACGAGGAGGGGTCGATTGCTATTTTGGACCGAAGCGAACGGAAACTAGGGTCAAAGATAGTACCGTTGGTACGTGTTCAGTGGCGGCATCATAATGCTGAGAAGTCCACATGGGAGCACGAAGATGAGATGCGAGAAAGTTATCCAGAGTTTTTTTTACCAGGTACTTTTTTAGTTCCGAATTTCGGGACGAAATTCTGTTATTAGGGGGGAAGTATGTAATACCCCGTAATTTTATTGATATTTATTTAAGGGATTAATTAAATTAAATGTGAATTCATTGAAAATTAATCCGGATATAAATACTAACGAGATGTGAGTTGGTATTTGATTATGATGTGTATATATGGCAATATATGAATATTGAAAATATTAAAATTGTCGCGAGACTGAAATACGACAATTTGGAAAATTTAGTTAGGACGCGCGTGTCAGTCGCGTCAGGAATGTAATTATTTGAATTAAAAAGTGAATTTTATTTTTTATCAACCGAATGGTCATTTTGAGTGTGCCAACGAGTCCGGAAGGTTCGAAATAGTCAAAAAACACTAGCCGGGGGTTTAGTTTGGGTCCCGGGGCAATTTTTAAGCCAACCGGCAACTTAAAAGGGTATTTTGGTAATTTTAAATATATGGGAATTAAAAGCCACGAAAATTAGAGTTAATATTTATTATTCTAAAGGGGCCACTAAGGCCATTACCAGAAAAAGTTTAGAAAGTGGGCTACGGGAGTTTTGAGAGAAGTTGGAGAGAAGTTACAAGAACCAAAACCAAGCCATCTTCAACCTTGGGAGAAAATCTGTAGAGAAAGGAGAGAATCAACCTTCATTCACAAACATCAATTCTGAAGAACAATCTAAGGCAAGTGATTTGGTATTTTTAGTGCATTGAATATGTCTTTCATGCTTAGTGTAGGAATTATCTTATATTGAACTTTTTGAAGAAAACCCATGAAATTTTTGGAGGAATTTTGAATTTGGGTTAGGATTTGCATGTAGAATGATGATGGACTGATTTAATATTTGAAGAGATATATATGCTGAATTAAAAATGGATTTATGATGAGTAATTGGGCATAAGAAAATTATGAGTTCATGTTCATAGGGTTTGGGGAAATATTTGGAGATTTATATAAATTCCATGATGATTTGTAAGATTTGACCCCTTAAATGTGTTAAGGAATGATCTAGGGTGATTAGAAATGGTTTATATACGTTAAAACATAATTTGGATGGCCTTAGGGTTGATTTAGAGGAGAGAAGAATTGAGAAAAATGGATTTGGGAATTTCTGGGCTGAAACTGCCATCTCGTTAGAAGACCTGCCCAGGTCTTTCGAACGACCTCGTTCGAACGAACTTCTAACGAGATGACAGTATGACTTCTAACGAGTTGGTATTTTATTCGAAGCCCTTCATTCAAACGACCTTGTTCGAACGACCTCGTTCGAACGAGACTTCTAACGAGTTGACAGAATGGCCTTTTTGGCCTGAATTGATTTCTAGTATCCCGTAGACTTATTTAAATGGTGAGATAACCTCCCCTTATTAACTAGTGGGTATAGTTAGGAGATTGGGTACATTGAGGAGTAAAACTTAGAATAGTGTCTTGAACCGGATGACATTTGTGGATTGGTAAGCGAGTAACTAATCACGAAGTGAGAATAATTGATAACTTAAATACATATAAACGGGGGCCTTGTGATTTGTATAACACTAAGTGTTGGTATAAGAACGAGAAGTATACCACTAATAAAATATTGTAATATCTAAGATGTGTGAATGCCTAGTTTATGTAGTTATCTGTGTATAACATACCTACCGTACCTGCTACTATGGGAGGTTGGCGTTCGTTCAGGTCCATCTAATCTTTGTGTGCCTACGGGGGAGATCTAGATTGGTACCTCGAGGACATAGGTTAGAGAACGACTTATTGAGAAGTTAACAAGTATGCTGATCATGGGAGCGTAGGTATGTGCGTGACCCATGTGATGTGAACTATGTTCGCCTCCATTGTTTGTGATTGTTGTTAATGAAACGTTTCCTGAGAGATTCGGAATACGTGGTCCTCATGTACGTGATGTACCGGGATTTGATAGCGGAGTATGTGTGCACCGCAGCTTAGTCTCGGGGTGCTAGTATTGTATATTTATGGTGAGAATAATATACTGTTGATTGAAATGAATTGTCGTGAATAATTGTGAGTATAAATAATAGCAACGGTTTGTAAAGTGAAAATGGAAGATTTCTAATAAATTGTAGTGCTAAAGTGGGGAAACTGTGTAATAAGGTAGAATACTCTATTAAATAGAATATGTTGGGATTTGAATTGGATATCATATAGAAATGTTAGATTTAGCATTGGACTAGTTAGATATAGGAACAACTAGAATGGGTACGTGTACGATGGGATTGCACAATTAGTTGAGAGATGAGGAACTCATGTGAGTGCACACACTATCATGTACTTTATATTCATTGTTTAATGATATTAAACACTTGAAAATTTTTAAACTATTTTCACAATCGGGCTCTAACCCGTTTTCTTTCAAATCTATATTTTTTTGTAAAATCTTTTAGGTGCCCAGCCACAAGGACACCATGCATAGGAGTTCTATTCAGGTGACGTGCTGTAGCTGCTGTGGAAGTTACAGGACCATGACAGTAGACGTCTCCATCTTCGATCTTGATTCTATTATAAGATTTTCTTAATTTGTTGGGCATGTCGCCCCATTCTTTTAAAGACATCTTACATTTAAGTTATTTCAGACTTTCGGTTGTAATTAATTTAGTGATGCAGACTTGGTATTTATTTATTGTAGTATTTGGATGGTTGTGAGGAGTATTCCTCCAGACTCTTTATTATTTGATGGTTATTCTATTGTGATTATGTTGTGGTGGTTATGTTAGCATTTCGTAATTCACTTGTTGTATAATAATCGAATTTAATTGAAATTGGCAACTCACTTTTTAAATACTAGGTGGTTAGTAAATATTAAAATGTTATCGACAGTGATGCTATGAACTGAACCAACTTGGAATTTTGTATTAATTTAATAAAGGAGTAGCTACCCGGTATTTAATTAGTCGGGGTGTCACAATATATATATATATAGTGTGTGGGTGGGTGTGTGTGTTTATGTGTGTGTGGGTGTGGATTATGTGAACATACCTTTACTCATAGTGAATCTATCGTTTGGGGGTTGCGTTCAACATCAGAACTATGTACAATGCATCAGCTAAGAGGTGCCGGACTCAATGGAGGTCATTTTATTAGATCATGTGGTCATCGATCAAGACATCGTAATAAGAGAAGCATGATGAGTTGATCCATCAAAAAGGTCTAGGTATGGGTCGTTGGTAGTGTCATTACATAATGGTCGCCCCATTTTTATGTGTTTTACTTAAACCTGTTAGGTTTTGGCTTCCGACGGACTTACCGACAGAGGCATGAGATCGACACTGAAGGCAGTGGCTTTCATGTGATATATACATATATATATATATATATATATATATATATATATATGTATAATGAAAAAGAATTACTATTGTTAAATGGTAGACAATTGATAATGAATCTTATGTCATGTTACATACTTTATGTGGTTTATTTGTATATTCCTTATGAGTGACATTTCGAGGGGTAGGTACTTAGATTGTATTCTTACACATGTACCTAGTTATATCCCTTTTTCAAGGTATATAGTTATTACTTATTTTTTTTTAATGTTAGTTTGGATAATAACTCGTTTAATTAAAAGATACTAAAATATATAGAGCATTACTTTTATGAGACTAAAAATATGTTAATGAAAATATTGATGTGGGAATTGGGGTGATTTCCTATTTAGGTAATTAGTGCCATCACATGTTTGTTATTCGTTACTTGATCGTACTAAATTTTCTAGAGATAAAGACTTCTAGCATAGTTATGCCTTGGGTTGGGACATATGTGTAGTATTACATTTAGGTGAAGAGTGAAATACTTTTTGCGTGTGAGAGCCGATAGGTAGTATGTACTTGGATAATTATTCCAACTTTAGGGAGCTAATCCAAATTATAAAATGTTTTTCCCCAGATACTATTACTGTCTAAATAATTTTAGCATGGTTGAGCAATTAGACTTGCAGTTGTGGAGATCCGGCTTGGTATCCTTAGGGTGGAGTGGCTAGTTTATTGTAACTGTTAGTATATTTGGAGTTGATTTAGAGCTTGTTATAGTTGTACTCTATTTTATTTCAGTTGGGATATTGTAATTAAAGGAGGTCTCAGTTCCCTTCTTTTATTTGGTTAAAACAATTGTAATCAGAAACTTTTATATAATGGATTTAGTTTTTAGATGTTTAGTATTGTCTACTTGTCATCTTTTATTGAATTATTTACTGTGTTGGTTTTATTTTACTGCAATCTTAGTTTATTGTTGATGCTAAGAAGGATATAAGTTGTTTTAGCATCCTCAGTATTTCATGTGAAACCTGACCAACTGGGCTTAGAAAAATTGGGATTGTCATAGTTGGTATTAGAGGATCCATGTTCTAGTGCTCTTAGGATCTGTGTGACGTCCGTTTCATTTTTTGTAAAGCGTTATTTGATATGTCCAAACCCTGGTATAGGATCTTGTACTCTGGTGTCGCGATGACGTGTGTCAACATCATTCATTATCGTTTGAGTGTTGACAAGACTTCCGGATTATTAGAGCTTCTAAAGACATGAGAATGAAGGTCATTACGAATTAGTGGTCAAGTATATGATGAGTGGTTAGACATTGGTTTTCACCATTTTCGTGAGGATTATTATGGGAAGTTATCGTGTTTGGGGGTAACGTCTGCAAATTAGAGACTTTTGCAGACACAAGATTAGTGAATGTGTTTCGCGTCGAGTCCATTTTTTGGAGACATTAAGTTATTTGAGTTTTTAAAGAGCCTATTGGAGTTTTGGGTTATATTTATGGTAATTGGGATAGTGATGGAAATTTAGGCTAGTATAATGACCGTATGAAATTCTGTGCACCTAAGAAAAAGGGAAATGGATTGTTGTGTTTTAGCAAAATATAAGGATTTTGATGATAATTTTATGTGTAGTTAATTCCCATTAGAGAATGTAATTATTGTTGCGCTAAGATGTGAGCAAGGTTCATTTACGGGGTTAACCAGTTTGTGATTAGGGTGATGATAACATGAGAGTGTTTTGACTTAGGAGTAGGTTCACCGTGTAGTTACGGAATATGAGTTGGAGACTAGTTAGAAATAATTTATAGTTCACGTGAGTGAGTGAAAATTGAATAAAAAGTACTAATTTTCTAGTTAGTTCCAGTTGAGATTAACCAATTAGAGATTTGTATAAGGATGAAGTTTTTTGCGCATTATAGGCATGTATTTTTTTGTTGTATTAGTTATGCTTAACATTTAGGAACAAGTAAGTTCTAAAAGGCTCAAAGAAAGAGCGTGCTTCGATTGAGGGTTTTCCTATTAGAGACAATTGAGGGAGAATGGAAGAGCATGTTACGAAATAGAGAGTTGAGTCGAGAGAGATAGGGGTCCTAAGATCAATCATGATTTTGATTTTTATGACGTGCGGAGTATGGCCATGTGGTTGGCAGGTGACCGAATGTAGATTCTACGTTTGTTAGTGTAGAACCAAGTATAACTTGGATGAGGTTTTATAAATTTTATATGGTTGGTGTTTCTACGGATATTGGGATTATAGCCGTGTGTTTCGTATGATTTGGGAGGTATCACCTTGCCGAGAGTAGATGCAACGAAATGAGGATTTTTGGCTATTAAAATAGTTCTTGGATTACGAATATAATGAAGGGCGATGTTCATAATATCTACATGTTGCATAATGATGTTCCTTGGTTGGGCATTGATGATGCAGGGATTAGCACCACCAGGTAAGGTGTTTTCAAGCTCAATCTAAGAACAACAATGGCAGCATAGTTACGTAAAAGGTAGGAGATTGAGATGAGGAAAAGAGGAGAGTGCACCAGAATATAAGTGGTTCAGCCTAAATTGGCCTACGTCCACTGTGTGTGTAAATAACCTCACTCTAATAAGGCACTGATGGCCATGGATACAATCTCTCAAGATCTCTCTCTCTACTGTGTATCTAGACAGAGTTTCATCTAGGGTTGTATATCCTGGATCCTTTACAAGGTAGAGGATGACCTCTATATATAGTCCATAGGGGGTGTAATGTACCCCCCATGCATGTAATGTGCATGTGTGTGGTTGCCTCACCAATATGGGAAATCCATATGTCACATGTAGAGAATGATGATGCAATATTCTCCCCACGTGTGAGGAATAATCTTGTTACAACTGATTTGTGTCCACGTACCCTTATCCAAATGTCAGCAGATGCACGAATATCGCACCTGGTGTATGACCTCGGCCTGGGAGAGGCCGAGGTTGGTAAGTCCAGGTGCTCGTTCAGTCCGAAGTTACCATGTAGGTCTCGACTTAATCTTGGTCGAGTCAATGGACAAGGTCGGCCTGAGGTTGAGCCGAGGTTGAGCTGGTGTGTTTGGAGCATCGACTAATGTCTTAATGAGGTTGCTGGTGGCTTCTTGCGAGCTCGGACTATATCTGGCCAAGGTTTCCATTCATAGGTGTATGAGAGTGCTGCTGATCCTTATGATGTGTGGAATGTCCCTTGGAAAGGCTGGTGGTAGTGTCGACCTGGGCCGACCTTGCTATGGCCGAGGGCTGATGTCGCATGCCCAAGGCCTATCCAGTGTCGGCCATAATCTCGGCCGAGGTTGGTGTCTCCGGGCCGAGGTCACACTTAGGGCATATCAATCACCCCCCAGCCCTTAGTGACATGCGAAAGCAGGTGAGTGTGGGGTTTGCACACCTCCGAGGCCTTTCCAATATGAACCAGTATTTACTTGACACTTGTCCAGTGTTCAAGTATGGCTTGCTTGGCAAGCGTGTGTTGTCAGCCGCCTTTGGCACTCCCAAGGCAATGATGGGCCTTGGGAGTCACGCCTGCATATTTAAGGGTTTTAAACCTTTCATTTTCCCTCCATCCTCAACTCTTTCTTCTGCGCCATTGCACTCCAGCCATTTTCTCTCTCTAAAGCATTCTTCTTCGTGACTTCTCTGCAGAGATCTTTGGTAGAGCTCTCTTGGGTTTTCTTCACTTTTCCTTGTCGTTACATCTTCAGGTATCTTCTTCCCCTCATTTGCCTCCATTTTCTCTGCTTTTTCTTTTCTATTTGAGTTTTCCGGTGAGTTTCTGGGTTTTTCGGTGAGTCCACCATAGTTACAGGCGAACTGTTCTTGTTAGGTTTGGGTAATTTAATCTTTAGACTCCTTTATTTTATCAGCCAATCTTGTTTGTAGTTTAAGGAAGTTTCTCCAAGTGTAGTGTCTGCCTCTGATGCTCAGACCCCTGTACCAACTTCTTGAAGAGTTCCCCTCCCTTAGGGAGAAGACTTTAGAAAAAATCAGACAAATAGAAAGAGCACATGAGGAGGCTAGTAGGTCATAAGAATTCCCTATTAGACCCATCTTCCCACCACCTCTGAAGGTAATCTATCCTGATCCCTCGGAGTCTTTCAACCAGACAGAGGTTCCTACCGATCCTATACCAATGTCTGAGTATGAGTCTTCCACCTCAGACCCCATGTCTGTGGATTCCTTCCAGGAGGCCATGGACTTATCAATTCCGGAAGATCAAGCCCCTGATCAGGCCGAGGTCTCCAGCCGGGCCTCATCTCAAAACAACTCAAGCTTCTCAGCCTCCTCCTTATAGGTTGAGATCGTTGAGCCGAGTGTGGCCATTCCACCACCACTTGACGCCATTCCTCCGTCGTCCTTCACTGGTGTCGAGTTTTCTCAAAGTTTCCCGTGTAACCCATCAACATCTGCTCCGGCCGACGTTGAGCCAGATGATGATGACGTTGAAAGTGATGTCGACGTCTCTGAGGCGGCCGAGATCGAGAGTACTGTAAATGAGGTAGACCTCCTCTGCTTCAGATATCTGTATTCCATTAGTCCCTCCATAAAGCTAAGAAGACCTCTGAGGGAAGAGAGGGCTTTTCACGGCCAAGACGGAAAAATCTGCTTGTACGAGCAGATGTTCAAGTTGGAGTTTTGTCTGCCCATCCACCCCATTATCAAATCTATCCTTTATTATATCAATTTGGCCCCCTTTCAACTATCCCCTAATACATGAAGGGTCATAATAGGGGCCATAGTCTTATGGAAGGCTACCCACCACTCAGACCTCCCATTTCAGGTCTTTGTAGGTTGCTATGTCCCTTCATCAGCCAAAAATCATCCGAGCTACTATCATTTTGTAGCTCGGAAGCCTGATAAAAAGATGCTTCAAATAACTCAGACTTCCAACCACAACTGGAAACCACGTTACTTTTTTGGTTATGGACCATGGGAATTTGGCCCATGTGCTCCCTCGTCCATTCTGGAGCCGAGGATGCCCCTTAGGTGGGGTAAGGTTACAATGTCTACGAGGGCTGACCCTGGCCTGCGCCCATCAAACCTTAAGAAGGTGAAAGCCCTTCAAGATCAGGGGGTACATGGTCTGTACGTCCGGTTCGAACACTTGATGACTCCCCATTACCTCTCTGAGATAGGTCTGGGTGGAAGTCCTCTTTCTGAGCTTGGTAAGCCCTTTCTATTTGAAGTTGAACCTCTGAGTTTATTTATGTCTGATCTTCTAACTCAGATCTATTGATTTTCGCAAACCGTCAGAAGGATATCCCAGACGAACTTTGGGAAATGGCTGCACCCAGCTTGGCGAGACTTGCGAAGAAAGCTGGACTTAATGCTCCTCCCCCAGCTCCCTCTGCCTCGAAGCCCCAAGCCATAAAGAAGAGGTTTCCAGCTGATCATGCCCCTGAGGATCAGAGGCCGAAGAAAAAGAATGCTGATACTGCCATTCCCATCTCTTCAGCAGACGCCCTGTCGGCTCGTCTAGAGCAGTTAAAGATAACTGACAGCATAATCGGCCATAGTCTTCAGGCCGTAGATGCCTTCGGCTCTACGATGACCGAGGCCGACAAGCGCTTCTTCAGGTCACTTGATACTCATTTGTTGGTTGAGTTCGGCATTCACAGATCCATTTAGGTATGACCTCACTTTTCTTTCCAATTCCTAAGTGTAACCTCTGATTTGTCTTCAACTCATTCCTGATCAGAAAATATGCAGGGCCTGGCAGCGATGCACCACCTCTCCAATTGGACTCTGAGGAAGTTTCCCCTCAACTAAAAGGGTCAAGAGGATGAGAAGGTCCAGAGTTCTTTGAACGCAGAAATCGACCGGCTAAAGTCTGAGCTGGGTGAGTCTGACAAGAAGGTGAAGGGGCTGGAGAAGGGTGTCTCTCGACTTAACAAGGACCATGCTGCTGCTCTGAAGGCCAAGGACGATGTTTTGCAGCAGAAGGTCAGCTCGTCCGTGAAGACAGCCCTAGATGATGCCTCAGAGGGGATAATAGCCGAATACAAAAGCTCTGACGAGTTTATGAGCTTCAGCTTTGAATACCTTGAAAGAGGTATCAAATCCACTATCAAGTGGGCTGATGTCAAGGAGAGGGAGGCTGGTACTTTTAAAGCCTCTGACTTCATAGGCATTGGCTTTGCTGATCCTCAGTTTGCCCAGGCCCTTCAAGAGGTTGAGGAGGATGCTGTCGCGCCTGCCGAGACTGCAACGATGGATGGCACTGAGGTTGGAGGGGAAGACGTTGCCGAGGTGACCAACTTTGTCCAGCCTAACCTAGCCGAAGATACCATCATTCCCCCCTCGAACCCTTAGAGAATTTCTGAACATTTTGTAACCCTTGACATTGTAATCCATGCACATCTATAATTTATGAATGAACATGGCTCTTACTTTTCCATTCTTTGTAATATCTGAATATTTATAATCTCTGAATGTTTTATTCTCTGAATGTGTTATTCTCTGAAGAGGACCATCTTCTTTTGTTGTATGTATGTCATGATGTTTTTTCTCTAAAGCTTATGCAATGGTGTTTGCCTAAACCAAATTAGTAGTCTGAGCTCAGACCTCATCACCATTGAATGGTGTTATGAAGGTCTGACGTTATATCCTAAGATGTCCTCATAATCTCACCAAATTAATGATGTTAAGGGTCTGAGGTCATCCCATTGTGGTGTCTGAGTTCAGACCTCGTCACCACTGTGGTGTTATGAAGGTTTGAGGTCATCACCTAAGATGTTATCCTCATAACTAATCTCACCAAATTAATGATGTTAAGGGTCTGAGGTCATCCAATTATGGTGTCCGACCTCAGACCTTGTCACCACTGAATGATGTTTTAAGGGTCTGAGGTAATCACCTAAGATGCTATCCTCAAAATTAATCTAACTAAATTAATGATGTTAAGGGTTTGAGGTCATCCAATTATGGTGTCTAACCTCAGACCTTATCACCACTGAATGATGTTATAAGGGTCTGAGGTCATCACATAAGATGTTATCCTCATAATTAATCTCACCAAATTAATGATGTTAAGGGCCTGAGGTCATCCAATTATGGTGTCTGACCTCAGACCTTATCACCACTGAATGATGTTATAAGGGTCTGAGGTCATCACCTATGATGCTATCCTCATAATTAATCTCACCAAATTAATGATGTTAAGGGTCTGAGGTCATCCCATTACGGTGTCTGATCTCAGACCTCGTCACCATTGAATGGTGTTATGAGGGTCTGAGGTCATCACCTAAGATGTTGGCCCCATTAATGAATCTCACCAAATTAATGATGTTAAGGGTCTTAGGTCATCCATTATTGTGTCTGATCTCAGACCTCGTCACCACTGAATGGTGTTATGAGGGTCTGAGGTCATCATCTAAGATGTGGGCCCCATTAATGAATCTCACCAAATTAATTATGTTAAGGGTCTTAGGTCATCCATTATGGTGTCTGATCTCAGACCTCGTCACCATTGACTGGTATTATGAAGGTCTGAGGTCATCACCTAAGATGTTGGCCCCATTAATGAATCTCACCAAATTAATGATGTTAAGGGTCTTAGGTCATCCATTATGGTGTCTGATCTCAGACCTTGTCACCATTGAATGGTGTTATGAAGGTCTGAGGTCATCACCTAATATGTTGGCCCCATTAATGAATCTCACCAAATTAATGATGTTAAGGGTCTGAGGTCATCCCATTATGGTGTCTGAGCTCAGACCTCGTCACCACTGAATGGTGTTATGAAGGTCTGAGGTCATCACCTAAGATGTTAGCCCGATTAATTTATGACATAAGTGAAAAATGAAACAAGGACCACAATGGGAACTGATATTTTATTAATAACCTCTTCATGATAAGATGGTATAATTACACAACTTCATGCAACATCATATGTAATATTTCTTTAGGTGATCAGCATTCCATGGATTAGTTAAAGGTTCTCCTTCTAGATTTTCTAGCCTGTAAGTGCCAGGCATAACCTCTTCTGTCACTTTGTAGGGACCGTGCCAGTTTGGGTGGAGTTTGTTTGCTTTCTGTAAGGTCTTCTTTAGCACTAGGTATCCCACTGCAATGGGTCTTGACTTCACCCTCTGGTTGTAGAATTTCGCTGCCCTCTGTTGGTAGGCTGCTTGTCTGACCTCTGCGTCCTCTCTTCTTTCTTCGATAAGATCTAGGTCTAGCCTCCTCTCTTCCCCATTATTATCGGGGTTATAGGTCTGAATCCTATGAGTTGGGAGCCCTACTTCCATTGGTATGACGACCTCTGAGCCATGTGCCAACATTAATGGGGTTTCTCCTGTTGGTGTCCTTGCCGTGGTTTTGTAGGCCCATAACATAGCGTAGAACTCTTCAGTCTATCTTCCCTTCGCATCTTCTAACCTCTTCTTGATTCCATCCAGAATTGTTCTGTTTGTGACCTCGGTTTGACCATTTGCCTAAGGTCGTCCAGGAGATGAGAAGAATTGCTTTATTCCTACTCTTAGGCAATACTTTTCTAAAGAGGAGTTCTTGAACTGGGTCCCATTATCTAAGATGAGAGTGTTTGGGAGGCCATATCTGCATATGATATTACTCTAAATAAATTGGAAGGTCTTGTGCTCTGTGATCGTTATCATCGGCTCTGCCTCCACCCACTTTGAAAAATAGTCGATGGCAACTATCAAGAATCTATAGTTGTTGGCAGCTCTTGGCAGGGGCCCTACTAAGTCAATTCCCCATACTGTAAATGGCCATGGAGAAGTGATTAACGTTATAGGCTGATGAGGATGATGAGGGATGGCGGTAAACCTCTGGCATTTATCACATTTCCTCACGTAGGCTGCAGCGTCCTTGGACAGGATTGGCCACCAGTACCCCTGGGTGATGATTCTTTTAGCCAAGGGTCTTCCCCCTATGTGGCTAGAGGAAGAACCCTCATGGACCTCCTGTAAGACCCGGGGAACTTCTGTGGGGTGCACACATCAGAGGAGAGGTAGCAAGAATCCTTTCTTGTACAGGACGTCCCCTACTACCGAGAACTTGGCAGCCTTATATCTCAATTTCTGCCTTTCTAGCTTGGATTCCGGTAGTTCTCCCTCTATGATATATCTGAAGAGGGGGTCCATCCATGAGTCTCCTAAGTTCAAATTGTGACAATGGTTATATTCCTCTTCTTGCTCAATGGATGCCTTCCCCAAGACCTCGATCGTAATGGTCCTTCTAACATCTATCTTCGTTGCCGAGGCCAATCTTGTCAATGCATCTGCGTGGCTGTTACTTTGTCGAGGAACTCTCTTCAGTCTTGCCTCTTCAAAATGTTCGAACATTGTTTTCATCCTTTTCAGGTATTTGGCCATCCTTTCATCTCTGGCCTCATAGATTCCCAATACTTGATTTACAACTAACCGCGAGTCGTTGTGGAGTAGGAGTCGCTTTACGCGAAGAGTCTTTGCCAATGAGAGACCTGCTATCATGGCCTCTTACTCGGACTCATTGTTAGAAGCTTGAAAGTTTAATCTCAAAGTGTATTCAATATTGGCACCATCTGGAGCTGAGAGTATCAACCCCGCACCGCTTCCATTGTCACAGGAAGATCCATCAACGGAGAGGCTCCAAATATCTGTACCTGATGAGAAGACCCCCTCTATCATGACTCTTTTTTTGAAGAGGTACCGATCTTCCTCGTTTTCCGTAACTTGGTTCCTGGTCCCGTTGGATGCGATCTCTTCCTGATCTTGGAAGATGTTTGGTGTCGTCTTTTCCGAATTTCGGGAGACACCGCGGTTTTCACCACCCTCTAGGCCATTCTCTGCCTCGGCCTCTTCCCATGTAAACTCAGTGACAAAGTCTGTGAGGGCTTGCCCCTTGATGGCCGTCCTAGGTTGGTAGGTAAGATCGTACTCCCCCAATTCAATGGCCCATGTCATCAATCGTCCGGACTTCTCAGGTTTATATAGGACATGTCTTAGTGGGGAGTCAGTGAGGATAATCATGGAGTGGGCCTGGAAGTAAGGCTTCATCTTTCTCGAGGCATGTATCAAGGCGTAAGCTAGCTTTTCCATGCGAGGGTAATTCTGTTCGGCCCCTTGAAGGGCCTTACTGTTGAAATATACAGGCCTTTGGATTCCAGCGTCTTCCCGTATTATGGCTGCACTGATGGCTGATTCGAAGACTGCCAGATACACGTACAGTTTCTCTTCTGCTACAGGCCGAGACAGCAATAAGGGAGACCCTAAATAAGACTTGAGCTGGTTGAAGGCTTTTTCGCACTCTTTGTCCCATTGGAATGCCTTTCTCAGCACCTTAAAGAATGGAAGGCACTTGTCTGTTGCCCTAGAAACAAACCTGTTAAGGGCAGCCACTCTCCCCGTAAGTCTTTGAACATCTTTGATACTCCTCGGTGTCTTTATTTCAAGTAAAGCCTTGATTTTTTTAGGGTTCGCTTCAATCCCTCTCTGGTTGACGATAAATACTAGTAACTTCCCAGCTCCTACTCCGAAGACACACTTCGCGGGGGTGAGTTTCATTCTATATGAGTCCATAATGTCGAAGGTCTTCTCGAGATCCGTTACATGAGTGTTAGCCTTCAAGCTCTTCGTTAGCATATCATCTACATACACCTCCATAGCCTTACCTATTTGCTCTTCAAACATATTATTAACAAGACGTTGGTATGTCGCCCCTGCATTTTTCAGGCCGAAGGGCATTACTTTGTAGCAGTATGTCCCTTTGTCGGTAATGAAGGCCATCTTTTCCAAGTCTTCCGCATCCATGAAGATCTTGTTTTAGCCTGAATACGCGTCCATGAAGCTCATGAGCTCATGTCCCGCCGTAGCATCCACCATCTGATCTATCCGAGGTAAGGGATAGCTGTCTTTTGGATAAGATCTGTTTAGGTCAGTGAAATCAACACACATTCTCCACTTCCCATTGGCCTTGGGCACGATGACTGCATTTGACAACCATTCTGAATATGTGACTTCTCTTATAAACTCAGCCTCTTCCAACTTTTTGACCTCTTCTCGGATGACGTCATACTTCTCCCTGGAATAGACTCTTCATCTCTGTTTGATTGGCCTGGCATCTTTGGTCACGTTGAGCCTGTGACTCATAACTTCAGGGTCGATGCCGGGCATGTCTGCATGACTCCATGCGAAGACACTCTGTTTCCTCCTGAGGAAGTTTATCAGCTCTTCCTTGATTTCTGCCTTTAGGGCTTTACCGACCTGGAAGGTTTTTTCCGGCTCGTCCTCATTGAGGACGATGGATTCTACCTCTTCCGCAGCCTCTCCCTTCTTCAACTTTGCCTCATCTCTTGGGTCAAGCATATCGATGCTATAAGTGGTGGTTTCCCTCTTATGGGCTTCCCTCTCTTCGGCCGAGTTGAAGTAACATTCTCGCACTGTGGTCTGCTCACCTTGCACTTCCCCTACCCTATAAGGAGTCAGGAATTTTAGCATCTGATGGACCGTCGATGACACAGCTTCAAACTCTTTAAGGGCCACCCTTTCTATGATGAGGTTATAGGCCGAAAACACATTCTCGTCCATGACGAAAAAATTTATCTTCTTGGTCAGCCTCTTAGGCCACTCATCACCCATCCGTACGTCCATCTCATACATGCCCAAGGGGTGGACCTTTTCGCCACTGAAGCCTATCAATGGGTGATGATAGGGTACCAGCCTTGCTCTGCTAAGACCTAGGTTCTTGAAGCAAGGCTAGAACATCACGTCCACCGAGCTCCCCCCGTCTATGAGGATCCTCTGCACCTCGCACCCATGCACCCTTGTTGTTATGACCAGAGGGTCATCATGGGGGGCTAAGATACCCTTGAAGTCGAGTCTGGAGAACCCAACTATGAGGGTGTCCATGTCTACTTTCTTCCTCTTCTGCACTGTATCGAAAGATGTTAGATTCACAACTTTAAGCTTGGCCACTGACTCGGCCTCTGCTACGTGAGCCTTCCTATCAGCTACTTCAGAGCCACCTCCTACAAATCCTCCACATATGGTGTCAACACCAAACGAGATCGTACTGACCCTCTTCACCGGGGTGTTGTCATCTTTCGACGGAAGATCCGGATCATCTTCATCATCACCTTCTGACTCATAGTCTCTTCTGGCCGGGACATTGTCACGGAATCTGTCATATCTCCTTTTCTTAGGGTCATCTCTTCCACCCTTAGGAGCTTTACCGTCCACATACTTCCTCAACTTTCTAGATTTTAGCATCTTTTCAATCTCATCCTTCAGGGCGAAGCATCTGTCCATGACATGGCCATGATCCTGGTGGAACTCGAACCATAGGTTTTTGTTCCTCTTATGTGGTGGGGCTTTCAGTTTCTTTGGCCATCTCAGAGTCCTATCATTCTTAATCTCGTTGAGGATGTGCTCGCAGCTTACAGTCAGAGGAGTATAGTGAGCGAACTTGTCATCACCCGACCTCTTCTTCCCATCTTTCTTGCTTTGGGACTTTCCACTTCCACCGTGGTTCTCATCCTCATACTTGGCGACCATTGCCTCTTCCGCATTCATTACTTTCCCTGCGGTTTCCAGGAGCTCCGCCATAAACCTAGGGGGTTTTCCGCAAGTTTCCACAATAGTTTCCCTTCTGAAGACATCCTATAAGGGCGGTTATGGCTATGTTCTCTTCATAATCTTCGACCTCCAACTTCTCTTTGTTGAATCTCGCTATGTAGTCTCTTAGGCTCTCATCCTTGGCCTGCTTGACATACAGCAGGTGGGTAGTCTTCTTTTGAGGCCTCACCCCAAAGTAAAAGTTGTGGATGAATCGTTCAGCCAAGCCTTTCAAGTTCTCAATTGAGTTGTTCGGAAGGGAGGTGAACCAACTGTGCGCTGCCCCTGTTAAGGTCCTAGAGAAGGCCCTACACTTCATCTCATCGGGTATCGAGTAGATGTCTGCTGCCGACTGGTACATCTCGATATGATGTACAGGGTTAGTGCTGCCATCATACTTGGGAGACACTGTAGGAGGCTTGAACTTAGCTAGGGTTGGGAAGCCCACTATCCTAGCCACAAATGGGGAGCCATCTGAGTAACCCCTTGTAATGGGTCCCTGCTTTTAATGAGGTCTCCTATCTTCTCCTCAAGGCGCTGGATAGAGTCATTCCACGGTCTTCCGCCATCGACCTGGCCGAGGTTATCCACTACCACCTCCATTGGATGAACCGAGGGATCCCCTGCCACGACACGTTGACTGTTGACCTCTTCCTATTCCCTGCCTCTTCTTTCACAGTGTCGGCCTTGATCTGTCCGACCCTACCTGTTCCCTCTCTGAGAGCCTGCTACGCTCCTTGATCTCGACAATCTCTGTCTTAGGTCATTCATCGGGCCCAATATCTCAAAGGTCGACCCTCTGCTCAACCTATCAAAGGCTGACCCTCTTCGTTGGGCCTCTTCACCTCTTCGGCCGACACAACCTTGACTTTGTCGAAGAGGTCGTACATTGTTATTTGACACCTCATACGGCTCCCAGCAGTCTTCCGGGGCTTCTTCCGCCTCTAGATCGTCGTACTTATCCTCTGGGCAAGGGTTTCCCTGCCTCCCCAAGCACAAACGCCTAGGGTCAGCAACGTCCCTTGTTCGCTGGGGTGCAGTCTGGTCCTTCATTGGTGCCTGGGGTGGTCCCCTGGCATCAGGATGAGGCTGAACAGCCGCTGAAGTGATCATATCCGGTGAGACTCCAGGTGGCCTCATCATAGTTTGGCTGAGCTGTGCAAATCGCTCCTGTATAGCTTGTTGTGTTGCAGCTAAAGATCTCAAGGCAGCAGCTACCTCTGCCATTTCGAATTGGGACGGCGCCTGACTGGAACTAGGCCCTCCACCCCCAGGTGGCGGAAGAGTTGGTGGTAATTCTGGTGCCATATGTTAACACTATAGAGCTTGAGTAGCAGATGAGCTTAGTACCTCAAAGGACCTCTTTCAATAGTGAAGTAGATCCACGCAAGGGGCGGTGCCTGGTTCACCACCAGAACCTCCGGTGAGGTTAAGCTGAAGAAGAGGAAGAGATAGCTTCTTTTCTCTTCCCACAAACGGCGCCAAAATGATGATGCTGGGATTAGCACCACCAGGTAAGGTGTTTTCAAGCTCAATTTAAGAACAACAATGGCAGCATAGTTACGTAAAAGGTAGGAGAATGAGATGAGGAAAAGAGGAGAGTGCACCAGAATATAAGTGGTTCAGCCTAAATTGGCCTACGTCCACTGTGTGTGTGAATAACCTCACTGTAATAAGGCACTGATGGTCATGGATACAATCTCTCAAGCTCTCTCTCTCTACTGTGTATCTAGACAGAGTTTCAGCTAGGGTTGTATATCTTGGATCCTTTACAAGGTAGAGGATGACCTCTATATATAGTCCCTAGGGGGTGTAATGTACCCCCCATGCATGTAATGTGCATGTGTGTGGTTGCCTCACCAATATGGGAAAGCCATATGTCACTGTCACATGTAGAGAATGATGATGCAATATTCTCCCCACGTGTGAGGAATAATCTTGTTATAACTGATTTGTGTCCACGTGCCCTTATCCAAATTTCAGCAGATGCTCGGCTATCGCACCTGCTATATGACCTCGGCCTGGGAGAGGCCGAGGTTGGTAAGTCCAGGTGCTCGTTCAGTCCGAAGTGACCATGTAGGTCTCGGATTAATCTTGGCCGAGTCAATGGACAAGGTCGGCCTGAGGTTGAGCCGAGGTTGAGCTGGTCTGTTTGGAGCATCGACTAATGTCTTAATGAGGTTGCTGGTGGCTTCTTGCGAGCTCGGCCTATATCTGGCCGAGGTTTCCATTCACAGGTGTACGAGAGTGCTGTTGATCCTTATGATGTGTGCAATGTCCCTTGGAGAGGCTGGTGGTAGTGTCGGCCTGGGCCGACCTTGCTATGGCCGAGGGCTGATGTCGCATGCCCAAGGCTTATCCAGTGTCGGCCATAATCTCGGCCGAGGTTGGTGTCTCCAGGCCGAGGTCACACTTGGGGCATATAAGGCATAATGGTGTTGCTGAGAGTTGTTTCTTTATAGGTTGATTGCCTATTGACGCAATCACGTGGATTATGGGTTCGTCTTCACTAGGATATGGCATTAGTGGGAGAGACAACATTTCATAGGAAAATGAATATGCGATTCATTGCGTATGGGTAAATTATTTGTATATTCCTCCTTTGATGTTGTATGGTAGTGGAGACGTGAACGTCTATGTCGTTATCATTTATTTATGAGTTAGGAGAGGGCATAATGGTTGATGGGTATTCATTTTAGTAGTTATTCTTGGGCAGTCGTGATGCCCTACTATGGAATATAAGAGTGATTGGGATAATGATATTGATTTTGACGTACAACATGGGTCTATTAAAGGTTATTTTCGAGTTCGGAGGACTTATATCTTCCATATGCTTGTGGTAGCATACCATATAGGATGACTACATGGGATGGTTAGCCGATGATGGATTTATCTTAGTAAAGGATATGCGTGATGAGAAGCATTTGTATTGTAAAAGTTTTGGTTATTTTGAATATTTTATGGCTAATGGCGACCTCAGTCACATGATGTTGTGCATGGTCACATATGGTATTAGTATAATGTTTTGTTAGGGAGACTAGTGTTAGTATATTCTTATTGGATTGGTTAGATGATTAGAGATTTAAGAGTGGTTAAACACGCAATTGGAGTTAAAGATGGTGAGAGGGCCTCTTACCGGATAATTGATAAAATCATGTTTTTTTAGCATTATTGAATCGATTACTTAAGTGAGTTTGATATCACTCTTGGAAGGGGTGAGAATTTGAAAAGTGCGAAGCCCCAATTTTTAAATAAACTAATTCTTTAAAATCAATTTCCTTGTTGAGATATGCGGAAGCATAAAAGATGACGGTTCAATACAAACAAACTACCAAATTTTAATTTCTTCTTCAAATTAAAATTAAACTCAGTGAAATTAAATTAAGGCATTAAAACATTTTCACTTAAACACCATTAATTAATCCAAGTCCTAGAATTTGCCTAAGTCATTTTTATAAATATTTCCAAATTAGGCCAAACCAGTTTTAACAATAGACTTGAATTAAATAACCTTTACCCAAATTTAATTATGCACCAAATTAAATTAAGTGTGACAATTGAAACCAATTTTATCTTGAATTATCCTAAGCATGCGTTCTAAGTTATTATGCAAGATAAAAGTAAATCAATCACACTACGCCGCGATGTACGAGGAAAAACCCACAACGGGAAACAACCTCGGACGGCCCTAGCATCAAATCCACTAAGTACGGAATTTACATTTACAAGATAGATGACTTACTTACTCAACTCGAATCCTCTCAAGCCTTAACGCGTCTTCTTGTAACCACCTCTTCCTAGCGAATAACCACGGAACTCCACCGCGATCTCGGAATCCACCGATCGGACAATAGGCACACCGTCAACAACACATGGTGCCTTTCACCATGTGAGAAACCCACAGCTAAACAATTCTTCTTCTTTAAGGGATTTTGAAGAAAACCCAGACAATCTCTTCAATTAGGTGTAGAGATAAACTCGGTGCCAAACTCTAAGGAAGATGTATATATATGAACTTGGATAAATAAAACTATGGGTGAAAACTAGAGTGGTAGATGAATTTGTCTTTGAAAATTCTCACTCAAAACTTGATCTTTTTCTCTTTTTGATTTTGCTCTCAAAACACTCTCTAAGAGTTAAAAGGATATGAAAAAGATAGTTCTTGAAAAATGATTCCCACACATAGTTATGCTGTGAAAAGATAGTGGGGAAAGAAGTGGAGATCATGGGTAAAAACTGTCAAAAATTGCCAAAAAATTGTTCCCGCCTGGCATCTCGTTCGAACGACATTTTCGTTCGAATGAAATCGCGTTTGATATCTCGTTCGAACATAAGGTTCGTTCAAACGACATATCGAATGACATCTTGAAAGGCCTATTCTAGGAACTCGTTGGCAAACTCGTTCGAATGACATCTGGTTCGAACGAAAATCTCGTTCAAAGGACATATCGAATGAACTTCCAGAAAGTTCATAAATTTCGATTTTATCCCAGAAACTTTATATACTTTATTTTAAAGTTTGATAAAATATTTCTGCAATTAAAACAACAGTTTTAAATAAACCTAACACCCAAATAAACTTGTTCCAAGCTCCTATATATATATAAATGCATTCATACCTTGGGAGCATGGAACTACTGTTGATGACGTACAAACGAGGCACATCCTATGACATACTCTTTGTCACTACATCTTCAACTAAACACATCATAGGCTTGAGTAGGTACACTTGAACACTATCCTATGACATAAACGTTTTTGTCCGGAATTGAGCCAAAACTACAAAGGACTCAATTGGAAATTTATGTCCTTACACTCTTGTTCGAATTGTAACAAGTTGAGATTTGTGTGGTTAGGGAATTATTTCGTGTTTGGTTTTGGGCAAACGAATCTAGATAATCAACTGAGCTAGGCAATAGTATATCGGGAGGGTTAATTGTTTGGATTTCTCTCGCGAGACGTCCCACGCATGAAACTTAGTAAGTGTCGGAAGTTAAGAGACGTTTAGGGCTCTAGGCCATTTCTTTTAATATGTTAGACATTAATTATGTGGTGACATAACACATCGATCATTAATGAGTTAAGACTAGAGGGGCTAAGGAATGGAACATCGAGAGCACTGAGGGATGTTCGTACCACCAGTTGAATGAGTGGGGGAATTTGAAGAAGAGTTTAGTCACCGTTAGTAAAGTATTAGAGTATACCTTTACTTTATAGTCATGAATTATATATGCGGTTGAGTTTGGTATGTATATGTGTTTTACACATATGATATTGTTTCATGTGTTCACATGGTATAAGGTGTATGGGCGCACAACCGTGGCACACTATGGTAGGCGTATGTGAGCCTTTTCATGTTATCTCTTGGTATGCGGGTATGGGATAATTATGTATGAGCCTATGATATTTGTGCGAGTTATGTTTTAACGCTGTAATTTTATAAACTCTGAGGATGAAATTCCTTTATTAGGAGTAAAAATGTAATACCCCGTATTTTCGTGGACTATATTACTTATTTATTTAGTAAGAATAAAGTAATAAATGGGAGTATTTATTACTTGTGCGGCTTAGTAATATTAATTTTGTATAATTTAGATGATAGTTGAATATTGCATGCAATATGAGTTTTATAACGTGTGTTAATAATCATTAATTAGTGATGATAATTATATGATTGTGGGAAATATGTATGTATAGAATAATTAATTGTGTTGTTTTATTGATGCCGTGAGGTATTACAGTGGGTTGTGGGAATATAGTTTAAGTTCATGTGTTTCCCATGGGATAGGTATATCATCATGAGAGATTTTGGACTATTCCGAGTAGTATTTTGGGCTCTTTTAAGGGCTCGAATTTTAGCCTCATTAAGAGGTCTGGGAATTAGGAGTTTATTAATGACTTAAACTATCACAATTAGGTTATTCCATCCCTTAAACATAAACCTACCAACCTTAAACACCCGAGAGAAGTTAGGATGTCTTGGAGAGGAGAAATCAAGGTGATTCAAGAGGGGAGTCTTAAATCTTCCAATTCTAGGCAAGAATTTTCTTGTAATACTACTAAATAATGTGTTTCTTAAATTTGAATCATGCTTTCCAATACGAGATTAGAATTTACGAATTATAGTGGTGAAGTAATTCATATGATGCTAATGATCGGGACTAATTAGGATTAATAATTAATTAATCTCATGTCAAAAGTTAATGCTTTGCGGATAAAACCAGAAATCGATATCGAATAACTAGTGGAATTTATGTTAGAATCAATGTTTAGGTTTGTAGTTGGTTTTAATCAAATCCATGTTTAAGAAATCTTAAATTGAAAGATGCTAGGGATTTAGAATTGTTCGTGAGAAATTTTGGGTTAATTTAAATATTTATTGAAATCATGTTGAAAACTCTTGTTTATGATTATAAATCATCATGATTCTTTCCCATAGATATTAGTTTTAGGTTATGGTAAGATAGGGATTCGATGGGAGCCCTTAGTAGGACTTTAATGGAGGTTTCCGAGGAATTTGAGGGATGATTTTTGTAATTGGGGATGAAGCACATCATATTTTTTATTTGAACGGGGTCATTTTCTTATTTTAATAACTTTGAAAATTTGTCCAAGTTATGAATAATCGAAATACGAATGTGTGGGCGCCGACTAAAATGTGTTGGGCATTGTGGAGATCATTATCTTAGATCATGTGGTTAGTAATCACTACTTCTAGATGAGAGACGTAGGATGATGTGATCCATCAACAAGGTCTGAGTATGGGCCATTTGTGGTGTCACTACGTAATGATCTCCCCATATTTGTCTATTTTGGTTAGGCCCATAAGGTGCTAGCTTCCTACAAACTTACCGATAGAGGCACAAGATAGATACCGAAGGTAGTGGCCTTCGTGTGATGTAATATATATATATATATATATATATATATATATATATATATAAAATGAGGAAGGATTAATATATCCTAATGATGTATAATTGATAATGAACCCTATGTCATGTTAAATACTTTATGTGGTTTATTTATATATTCCTTGTGAGTGACATTGCGAGGGTAGGTAATTGAGTTGTATTCTTACACGTGTAACTAGTTATATCATCTTTGTTCATGGTATATCGTTGTTGTTTATCATGTACGGTAGTTTGGATAATAATTAATTTCATTAAAAGGTATTAAAACATATAGAACATTACTTTTATGAGACTAAAAAATATGTTAATGAAAATATTGGTGTGGGCCTTGGGGTGAAATCCTATTTACCTAATTGGTAGCGTAACATGTTAGTTGTTCATTACGTGATTTTACTTAATTAGCTAGACATATGTACTTTTATCATAGTTATGCCTTGGGTTGTAACATGCACATAGTATTGTACTTATGTGAGGGTGAGATACTTATTACATGTGAGAGACGATTGGTGATATATAGTACGAATTAAATGCATTGTTATTTAATTATATTGAAGTCAATTATTGCAACATCAGGGCACTGGCCCAAATTACAAAATGTTTTTTCCTCAAGGCATTATTATTGTAGAAAAATGTTCAGCAGGGGTGAGCAGCCAGACTTGAAGTTGCGGAGATCCGACTTGGTATCTTTAGGGTTAACTGGACATTTCATTGTAGATGTCAGTATATTCCGTATTGATTTAGAGGTGGCTATAATTATATACTAGTTTATTTCAATTGGGATATTTTAATTAGACGAGGTCTCATTTGTATTCTTTTATTAAGTTAAAACAATTGTAATAAGACATATTTATATAGTGAATTTAGTTTTCACAGCTTAGAATTGTCTACTCATTATCTTTTACAAAGATCTTTAACCTGTTGGTTTTAGTTTAAAGAAATTTTAGTTTATTATTGATGCTGAGAATGATATAAATTATTTTAGCATCCTGTGACGTAATCAACCGGACATGAAAATATCAAGGTATCAAGAGATGATCCAAATCAACCGTATTCAATAATTAGTCAATTGATAATATGTGAAATAAGTCAACTCAACTAGACTGAAACTCAACGGAGTAATGATACTATGTGAACCACCACATCCTTTACTAACATATACATACAAAAAAACAAAAATAGAATGAAGATAAAAAATATAGTCTCGCACCACCCAATAAAGTAAATATCCTAACTCTTTACGTTTTAGAAAGTTTCGGCGGAATTAAAATTTTATACTTGAAACCAACATGTTTACTTTATCATGATACACATTCAAAAACAAACCAAAAAATTACATTCCAACCACCGAACGCATGTCAAACCAAAACATAACAATTTCAAATCATTGGCCCAGATAGCCAAGCATAGTCTAAGTATGCATATATACAAACAACAAAGATAATATCCAATGAAGTTGATTACAATAATAATAATAATAATAAATAAGTAAAATACATTGGCCTACGAATCTCAACAAAGTAAATATCCTTAACTCTTTACATTTAAAGATTTCAAGAATTTCCTTTATTTTTTTTAATGAAACTAACATGTTTGGTTTATCCAGAATATACGCAATAACTTTAAAAATAAATTACCAATTTGAATTCCAGTCACTGGACTCATGTACGAGTAGAGAATTTTAAAATACAATAGTTTCAAATCAAAGTCTGTACTGCTAAGCAAAGTCTAAATAAGAAATCGAACCAAGTAGCCTAACAAAATTAAATTTTACGTCCAAGTTAGGAAGTTACCTAATATAGTCATAAATGAACTCAATGAACTCCATTCTAACTTAATTTATCTCATCTATAATGTACGTTACTTTGTTGCTAAACATCCTTATCTGATAAATTTGAATAATCAAATAATAAAACCTGCAAAGATTCAAAGATCAATATGATTGAAATAATATTATATATAATTACTTTTGTTTCAATAAATATGGAAGGATCCTCCATAAAATCTTTCATAAACACCACAAAATATACTTAATTCTTGCTAACGTTATAGAGAAATTTAGATGACATGACCAACTTGGATTTTTTTTTAAAATTTTATTGTTATTATTTTTTTAGTGTTTTTATAAGGGACCTTAAATGGAAAAGCAAAAGAGAATTATTTTTTGTGGTATATTTTTAAGACCTTACAACTATCATAATTAGCACTACAAGGCTATAAATAGGTGTTGGTTTAGTAAATTTTAACACACCATGATTTAAATACGAAAAGATTCTTAATGGTCATCCAATGACCTCAAAGGAGTACAACGATTTTGATATGAGAAATAAAATAAATAATAAGTAAGGAAAATACCATACGAAGTAGGGAATCTCTTGAAGAGGTAGAACTCAACCACGGATAAGGATGATGAGAAACATCATCATAAAACAAACAAGTCAATTTTTACGCACAACACGTGATTAAATAGTCTTTATAATTTTTTTTGGAATTTTACAAAAGTAGATGAGTCATATGATAGGAAGTACAAATCACTCTCATGAATACCTTTGTGTGTTGGCAAAATTAATCATTTTCATGTCATAAAAAGTCCCCAGAATGGGTCTTCACATATAATTCATAGGGATTTTTTTGTGCACATAAAAATAAACGTACAAAGTTAAACCTACTATGAGACCCTTTTTACTACCACAAACCCCCCATGTTCTCTGTCCGAATCGAATTTTGTTTAAGTTAAACCATATTGATGTTACTCGTTTACTGGAACCTATCACTAACGCTGAAATTTGGCACAACTTGTGTACTATGGGAAAAATAAGAGTGTGGGAACTGATGGGATGACATGTGAATTTTTTCAAAACCATTGGGACATTGTTGGAACCTTAGTCCTTAATTTAGTTAAAGCTTTTTTCACCTCTGCCCTCCGTTCTCTTAATAAGACCCTTCTTATTTTTATCCCAAAAATTCCCCACCCCACTCAAGTTAAGAATTTTTTACCCATGAGTTTATGTAATGCTATTTATAAACTTATATCTACGATCTTAGTTGCTTTTATGCAGTCGATCCTTCAATACCTCATGTACCCTTATCAAAATGCCTTTATTGCCACTCGTCATATTTATGATAATACTATGATTTCCCATGAGATTTTACGTACTATGCATAAATCTAGATCTATAAAAGGTAGTTGTGCCATTAAAATTGATTTAACTAAAGAATACAATCAGCTGGAATGGCCATTTACCCAATGGGTTCTCTAACAACATGGGTTTCCACATATTTGGATTCGATATCTTATGGAATGTGTTTCTTCTACATCGTTCACCACTTTCATTAATAGACATATGTGGACCACTTTCTACCCAACTCGAGGGCTTCGCCAGGGGGATCCACTATCGCCTTACTTGTTTATCTTGGTGTCGGTTGTCCTTTTACGATGTGTGGAGTCAGACTATCTTTCAAAATATATGACTGCTCTCCATCCCTCTGGCAAAGAACCCCTTATTCTCGGGCTTGCTTTTGTTAACGATTGAATTTTTTTTCCTTCAACCCACGCCATCTTTTGTGGCTCACTTTCATCATATTTTAACTACCTTTGGCCGTTATTCGGGTCAAATAATTAACAAGGATAAATCTACAGTCACTTTTGACCCTTTTACTCCGTGTGCCATTAAACAAGCTATTTTCCGCCAAATGGTACTTCATGGGTCTCATTGGTAGGATAAATATCTTGGTTGACCTCTTATTACGGGTCGGGTGAGGTGCCAAATATTTTATGAGCTTACTCAGAATCTCGACCGCCTCTTACATATGTGGTATAATAATTTCTTGTCCTTTATTGGTCTCACCACTTTAATTAATGCGGTGTGTACTTCACTTCCATATTATTACATATCCACATATCCCCATATTCTTACTATATTATCCAAAAAAATTAAATTGTTCTGTTGGAATGCTTTCAAACTTTCTCATAAAATAGCCACAATCCCTTGGGCTACGATTACCCTTCCCAAACATTATGGGGGTTTGGGCATCAAAAACTTACACTCCTTAGATAAAGTGTACATGATTAAAATTCTTCTGAAATTTTTTACCGATCCACACAACCTTTGGACTCAAACTATGAAACATAAATATTTCTTTCACACCAAGTTGGTGGCATCTCATAGTAAGGCAACAAACTCGTGGTTTTGAATTTTTTTTCGCTTTAATCCCTTCCTTTACCACTGGTATAAAATGGCGACTTGGTTGCGGCTCTATGTCCTTTGGAAATCATATTTAGATCCCATAGGATTCTTTCAATCACCTTTACTCGCATATTCCTCCTTATATTTTTGCTGCCCCTACACACGTTCATCTCTAATGGGTAGTGGGACATACCAGCTCTAGCTCAGTGGATACCGTTGCATCCTGTTCACCGTATTCGTGCCCTGTATGTCCCATCTTAAGACTCTTCAGATGTTCTGTATTGGTGGCCTAGTTATACTGGAACTTTTACTCTTAAATCGACTTATCACTGGCTTCACATTCACCTATATACCCAGCACATTACTGTATTTCCTTGGTGATATTTATGGAAAAGTATCTTACCCCATAAGATTTAGTTTTTCCTGTGGTTTCTCATTCATAGGGCCTTACCAACTTCGGACATACTCTTTCCTTAAATAAATTAACGACTCCTCTGTGCACTCTTTGTGAGTTGGACAACGATAATACACATATTTACTTTGACTGTCCTGCATTTTTTCAACTCTGACACTCGATGCCTCTGCTAGACCGTAGTCCCGCATCCATATTTACTGAGCTCTCCCTCGGGTTTCTGTCAATCAACTTCAACCATTTTTATTCTTTGGTTATTTTGGATCATGCGCAATGAAGCGATCTTTCAACAGACACCCATAACTTATTTTCTTTCAAGTCCACCTTATCTCAATGCCTTCGTAGCTACTATCAGGCTCGTCAATTAATATAGCCAAGTATACCCCCTGTTTTGCTTTTCTTATTGCTTGGTCCAAACCTGCGCCTACATTATTCAAATGTAATATGGATGGAGCAAAATCACATATTATGGGTCATACCGCAAGTGGTGAGATTATCCGCGATTCTAAAGGAAAGTTTCTATATCCTTTTACCCAAAATATAGGCTTCACATCATAAGTTCTAGTGGGGATTTGGTCCTTTAATATTGGTGTGGATCTTTCTTCTGCTCAGGGTATAACTTGTTTTGAAGTGGAAATCGATAGTAAAATTTTCTTTAATATGATCCACAAGAACCAAACCCAGAATCCAGACCACATGGATTTGGTCCAGGCCATACATGAAGGCTTCCATATGTTTCAACATGTTACCTTATGTTTATGTTTCAGGGAAGATAATGCTTGTGCCGATGTTCTTGCTGCCCATTCGGTTTCATAGTTGTTTCTTTCTACAGTGTATGTTCAGATTCCGTGTTTTTTAATTTTGGATTTTTGTCGCGATGTGTGTAATTTCGCGACGACACATTTTCTAGTTTGTAACATTACTTGTAAGATTCCCATCATTTAATTTAATCTTCCCACTTTTGTAAAAAAAAGTTTGTATTTCACTTGTCTTGAGTATTTAAATAAGTTGAAAAGAGACACATACAAATGGTAGCACTAAAATATTTTTCCACCTTAGGTTGAACTTAAAAATTTGCTGAAAAGATTATAGGAGGAAAATTTCAACAACATCACTAAGGTAGATTAAAACACACAAGAAACAAATGAAAGCAAATCACAATTGGAAAAAAAATATCCTCACATATTTTGTCTTCCCCTTTGATCCAATATTTATACAATTTCTCTCTAATTTGTGATAATTGTAGATTCTTGGTTCGGTTCTGCAGCCAATCAAACCTTTAACTATTCTCACATATTTTTTTATGTGTATTTCTTTGTATGTATGTGTTTGTGTGTATGGAATTAGGGTCATATAATTGGTTAATTTTTTTTTGGAAACTTGTATCTTAATCATTTCTTTGAGTGATCGATTTGTTAGTCATAGTTATTTAGGCATGGAGATGTATTTTTATTCCCTGTTGATACAAAAAATTAATCAACTGACGTGGACTAATTATATAAAGACACACATCATCCAACATGGCATAAGAAATTATGTCGTGCTGCTCAGTGTACCGAGCTTCTCAATGTACCAAGCTACTCAACATACCGAGCAACTTATTGGGAATACCAAATGTCCAGACAGATTCAATGCTTATTGTATTACAGTCATTCCTTACCATGTACAGATGTAAACACCTATTCGATAAAGGCACACTATCTATTCACATTGACAATCCAAAGGCTATAAATACATTGTAATAACCTCTTGGCAAGCAAGTGAGAATAATCGAAACCAAAGCAAGACACCCAGTAATAAAAATCAGTGGACGTAGGCCATTTCCTTAAGGCTGAACCATTTTTTGTGAGACTGTTAAGGTAATATGACACGTGATATCCACGATCTATCAACCTGTTCATGAGTATGTCTTAAACTATAAAACTACACCTTACTTTTATTGCATGGAACTAATTTGCCTCGTCACATTTTAACAAATTATCCAATCTAGTGGGGAGGTTGGCATTGATTCATCAAAATAAATCAACAGATTGGCGCTGTCTATGGGAAATGACTATACATAGTGTTTTTCGCCAAAAACTCATCACTAATGGCTGAAATCCCAGAATAAAATAATAGGAATAATGAAGGGAATCCTCCCATTCCTTTTGTACCTGCAAATGCGAACGATTTGATAGGAGTCTTAACTAGACCAACCAGGGGGCAAGAAGTTATGTAAGAAACTATGCGACAATTAGCTCAGACCTTTCAAAATGGAGTATCTTCCCAGACAGGGCAAAGAAGCGTCCAGAGAAGCATGCATCCACCATCTTCGCGACACGTTGAGCCACGATCTGTGTCACGATCCAGGCATATTGAATTCAATTATTTTGGGAATTCAAGAGATCCATCCTATAGCCCCAGTGTAACTTTCCGTATAAGAATTTTGGATTCTCGAGAAGACATCACTCTAATGCCAAAGAGACCAAGTGATCTGGAAAGGTTGAGCAGAGCCTCTCCCTTCAACCGTTCGGGCCCCAATGGGAACGAAAATCCTCCTCGATTTTCATTGAGAAATTATCAACAACCAAATGATTTAAGGGAAGGCTCAACCCAATCACATCCAAACCCGAGACATGCAACTCGAAGAGAAAGATCCAAAGAGGAAAATTCTGCGCGATCTATTGCTCGAGCAAATACTAATAAGTCAGGGGCCGAAAATGATGCATGGAAAGGATCTATTCAGAGGTTGGAAGACATGTTAGGAGAGATGGATAAGGCCAATAACTATCTTCAAAGAACCTTTATTAAAGGATCTCGATTTGTACAGGTGATTGTGAATTTTCCCACACCAGCAAAGTTCAAGGCTCTTGTGGTCACACTGAAGTATAATGGAAAAACATATATTGTCCTTCATATAGAGCAGTACTAGGCCGTGATAGATATTTATGCGGTCCCAGATTAAATGAGGTGCAGGGCGTTCTCAGGGACCAATATCGGATCTGCTCAGATATGGTAAAACAACCTTCCTTGGGGGCATATTTCAACCTTCCACCAACTGGTAGAGCTCTTTATAGGTAATTTCTATTTTGGTGCAAAGAGAGTTAAAAGGGTAGCTCATTTGTTGAGCGTTAGGAAGAAAGCAAGTGAAAGTATAAGAGACTATATCACTCGTTTCAATAACGAGAAACTGGAGGTCATAGACTACGAGGAGAAGATAGCCATCACAACTCTCATGAGTGGTCTTTTGCCGGATAAATTGTATTATACCTTGGCTAAGGATCCCCAGAAATCCATGGAAGAATTAATGGCCAAAGAAGAAAAAATCATGAATGCCGAGGAGGCTATGGCTGCGAAGAAAAATATTGAGGCAAAAGTGCAGAATAAAGATGAGGGAAAATCAGAGAAGAAAGATCACAAAAATAATGGTGGAAGCAATCAGTTAAAGGGAAAGGAAACATTAGATCATTTGAGGAAGTATACTAACTATACTCCCTTGAAAGTGGACATACATCATGTTTTAAAGGAAATTAAGAACAAAGAGGAACTGAATTGGCCAGAAAAGCTAAAGACAGCCCCTGAGAGGAGGGATAAACCAAAATATTACGAGTTCCACAAAGATTATGGACACACAACCAGGTAGTGTATAGATCTACAAAACGAGATAGAGACACTCATTAGACGAAAGAAAGCTGAATAAGTTTGTTGATCGTCAGAATGGGGGAAAGACCAACAACAGAGGTCAACAGAGATCCAAATCTCTCTGTCGACCAAGAGAAGATAATAAAAGGGACCATAGAGATGACTATGAAGATGATCCCGATCTCGCCAAAAGGCCAAGACAACATGAGCGTGAGGTATTTTTGATTCATTTCGGTTCATTTGATCGTAACATGATTAAAAGTGGAGATGCAGGAGGAGGTGATCATACCGCTGAAAGGAAATCTTACCTTAATGAGGATCAAGCTTGTTCCTATATACAATGAATAAACCTCACTAAAAAATATTTCCTAAGAAAAGTTAACAAAGATAAGCTGGTCATTGGTTTTTCTAAAAACGATTTGGAAGGAGTCTTATATCCTTATGATGATCTTTTGGTGATCAAAATGAGAATGGCGAACATAATCATTTCTAGAGTGCTGGTGGATAATGGTAGCTCAACAGATGTCATGTTTTACCTTTGTTTCGATAGTTTGAAGTTAAAACTTAGTCAGTTAGAGCCGTATCACAGGCCCCTTATTGGGTTTTCTGGAGAAAAAGTTTTTCCATATGGAACGATCAAGATAGACATGTTGAATGGTACCTGTCCAGTAAGTAGAATAGAGAGGGTGCATATCTTTGTGATCGATAAGAATGTCCAGTTAGACTATAATATAATCATGGGAAGAGTAGGCCTGAAAAAGTTTAAAGCAGTTCCATCTACAATACATCAGTGTTTAAAGTTTCCGACCAACTTTGGGGTTGGAATTGTAAAGGGAATCGAAAAAATTATTCTAGATGATGAGAAACTAAAAAGAACAACTCAGATTGGCATTTCACTTGATCCCGTCTCAAAAAAAGAGCTGGTAACATTCTTAAGGCAAAGAATGCAGGTGTTTACATGGAGTCACGAGGACATGCCAGGTATAGACCCAAATTTCTTGTGCCATGACCTTAACGCCAATAAATAGATCAAACTAGTGAAGCAAAGGAGAAGAGTCTTTAGTTTTGAGAAGAACCAGGATATTCAACAAGAGGTGGAAAAGCTATAAAAATATTCTTTCATTGAAGACGTTAAATATCCAGATTGATTGGCAAATGTTGTGATGGTCAAAAGGAAGAATAATAAGTGGAGGGTGTGTGTGGGTTTCACATATCAGAATAACGCCTACCCTAAAGATAATTTTCCTCTACCCAGAATAGATCAGTTGGTGGATGTAACTTTGGGACATGAGCTGCTAAGCTTCATGGATGTTTATTCTGGATACAATCAAATTAAAATGAAGCTATAAGATAGGGAAAGTACCTCTTTCATTACTCCCCGAGGAGCATATTATTACAATGTTATGCCTTTTGATCTTAAAAATGCAGATTCTACATATCACCGGCTGGTAAACAAGGTATTTGCGGTGCAGATTGGAAAAAATATAGAAGTATATGTCGACGACATGTTGACTAAAAGCAAGAAATCTGTCGACCTTATAACTGATTTGAGCCAAACATTTGATCAATTGGAGAGGTACCAAATGAAGCTAAACCAGACCAAGTGCATTTTTAGCGTACAAGAAGGCATGTTCCTCGAATACATTGTGAATTAAAGAGGCATTGAAGCAAACCCTAACAAAATAAAAAGCTTTGCTAGAGTTACAGTCCTTGACTACTAAGAAGGATGTACAAAGCCTTACTGGGCGTGTAGTTGCTCTGAATAGATTTATCTCACGAGTAACTGATAAATGTCTTCCATTCTTCAAGGTGGTCAGAAAGACCTTTGGGTGGAATGATGAATGCAAAAAGTCATTCTTAGAATTGAAGAAATACTTGGGGAAACCTCCTTTATTATCCAAGCCAGTAGCGGGAGAAAACCTATACTTGTACCTAGCTGTCTCAGAAAGTGCCGCTAGTTCATCCTTGATAAAAATAGAAGACGTAGTGTAAAAATTGGTTTAATATACTAGCAAGGCATTCAAGGGAGCAAAATTAAGGTATCCTAAATTGGAGAAATTGGCGTTCGTATTGATTAAAGCAAGCAGGATAATGAAACCATATTTTTAAGCCCATACAATAGTGGTATATACTAACATGCCACTCAGACAGGCTTTACATAAGCCATAAAATCTGGAAGATTAATGTATTAGGCAGTGGCATTAGGTGAATATGATATTATCTATGAGCCATGGTCCTCTCTCAAAGGACAAGCAGTGGCAAATTTTATCGCTGAGTTTACACACCCTTATGTCTTCGATCAATAAGGGGCCAATGCAGAGCAACTGAAGGATGCCAGAGGGTCTACTAAAAATACCCCTGATTAACTCTTAGCAATAAAATTGATAGAATGGATGACAACAGATCTCCCAGAATCTTATGGTAAAGTACAAGAGATGAAAATTAAGTATGAGGACATGAAGGGCAAGTTATTCCATTAAGGAATTTTGTCAAACCAAGGATTTGATGATAATATTCCCATATGGAGTTTATATGTTGATGGTTCTTCATGTGGGATAGGAAGTGGATCTGGAATTATTCTCAACAGTCCAGATGGCATAAACATTAAATATGCTTTGCGTTCCAGTTCCAAGCCTCCAATAATGAAGTTGAGTATGAAGCTGTGATTGTGGGACTAAACTTATATAAATTCCTGAATGCAGAGCAAGTGGTGGTATTCAGTGATTCATAATTAATGGTGAATCAAATGTTAAGTCATTATGTAACAAACAGGGAGTTTATGTCAAGATACTTAGACAAGGCTTTGGAGATTATAGCTAGTTTAGCAGATGTTCATATGTTTAGAATTCCTCGATGGAGAATGCGAGAGCAGATGCACTTGCTCGGCTAGCTTCAACCATTCGCACCGAGTTATAAAGAATAATCCCCATTGAGCTACTTATTAGCAGAAGTATTGATGAAGACCTAATGATGAATTCTATCGCCTTGGATATGGGACTATCTTGGATGGATCCTATCAGGGCTTATATTGAAGAAGGTATTTTACCAGCCGACCTACTTGTAGCCAAGAGGCAGAAGTACAAAGCTTCCAGATATGTTTTAAATAATGGAGTTCTGTACAGGAGAGGTTTGATAGCTGGTTTGCAAAGATGTGTTCACCCAATAGAAGTTAAAGATGTAATAGAGGAAATTCATGAAGGATCTTATGGGGCTCTCATAGCTGGAAGAACTCTACTATAGAGAATGAGTACACAAGGGTAATACTAGCAAATAATGCAGATTGATTATACGACTTATGCTAAAAAGTGTGACAAGTGTTAGCATTTTTCTACTATACTCAGAACTTCTCAGGCGCTGCTAACACTAATCACTTAACCTTTGTCATTTTCTATGTGGAGAATAGACTTAATTGGGCCTCTGTGAACTACAAGAGGACGATTCAAATATTTGGTGGTAGATGTTGATTACTTCACAAAGTGGGTAGAAGCTGAACCTCTCATCGATATGGTCTATGAAAGGGTCTATCAATTCATTTGGAAGAATACAATTTGTAAATATGGTCTTCCCCATCCCTTTATCACTGATCACGGTACCCAACTTGACAATGATGAGTTTGTAGGGTACTGTCTACAATCCAACATTCAAAAAGTTCATTCTGCTCCAGGTCATCCCCAATGTAATGGACCAACAGAGGTGACGAGAAGAACTCTACTGAATGGGATGAATAAGGTATTAGATGTTGCTAAAGGGAGTTGGATCAACGAGTTGCAATCAGTGTTATGGGCTTACCAAATAACTCCCTAAACAGCCACCGGAGAAACCCCTTACATGTTGGCTTTCGGGAACGAGGCAGTAATACCTGCTAAACTGGGATTACCTACTCATAGGGTGCTCAATTTTAATTCTCCGATGAGTGATTTGATGAGAATCTTGGATTTGGACATGCTCAAAGAATTCTGAGAAGATGCAACGGTCTGAAATGAAGCCTACCAACAAAGGACTGATATGTTCCATAATAAAAGGGTAAAGAAATGTGATATAAAAGAAGGTGATTACGTGATCAAGAAGGTAATTCAAAATCATAATAAGTTGGAGGCCAATTGGCATGGGACCTATCGCATCATGTTCGTTGTCTGACCTGACACTTACACAATAGAAACTCTCGAAGGGAAAGAATTCAAGAATTCCCAGAAAATAGAGCACCTACGAAAGTACTACCAGTGATGTAACAGTCAATATAGTCAATTCTTGCAATATGAATGAAAAAGATGATTTCCAAATTCGTTTGTTTTATTTTTTTTGGAGTACTAGTGCTACACACTACACTTAACAACAAAATTTGAAAAACAAAACCAACTAAATGTTGGTCGGCATTAGCAACCACCAACTAAATGTTGGTCGACATCAGTAACCACCAACCAAATGTTGGTCGGCATCAACAACCACTAATTAAATGTTGGTCGGTATTAGCAACCGTCAGGCAAATGTTGGTCGGCATCAACAAAGACACCAATAATGCTGGGAAAAAATTCGAGCAAGGCAAGTCCTGCTTGACTCAAACATGGGTGACCTAAGAGGCATCTAAACTAGGCAAAAAGTTGGGTAAAATAACCACTGCCTGGCAACCAAGGAAATTATTTATCTATATGTATAGATAAGATTTCTACAACTAAGCAGGAACATGGGATAAACACTCCAATTCTTAGGAACTTATGGGTGATAAAAAAATCACTATAACTAGACAAATACATGGGGCAAAAGTTTCATTGTCTAGACAATCAAATCAAAAAGGGAAAACTATCCATTCAAATATATATATTCAATGACTGATTAGATAAGTGACCTGTTATTGTTATTAGTAAAATACTAGTATTGTTGATCAATGTTATGAATAAAGATTGACAGAATAAACATCATGCAAATATTTTATTTCCAAGGAAACAAAATTACAAGAAGATGATATTTCTTCATATACAACAACAATTACTAACAAAATACAAGTAGCCTATTCTATTGGTTTCTTTCCTTCAAATTTTGATACAGGATCCATTCTAGTTGGAGGGTAATCTAAAGATAAGAAGAATTGATAAAATTAAAGTCCTGAAGCATTCTGGTATTACTTGAACTTGGTCGGTCTAGAAAATGAGGAGGTCGGGATATCTCAAAGTCTTCATGAAAATCGTAATCACCTAGGTACTTGGAAATTAAATAATGAGGAATGGAGTGAACTAGAATCCAATTAACATCTAGATGAAAAGGTGGTATTGGCAGATCAAGTAGCCCGAGGTCATACCAATCCCACCATTCAGTTCCTTGCTCAACTTTCATAACAGTTAGAGCATTCATCCATCCCTCTTTGTACCCTTTATTGTTTGATTGCTTCAATATGGCATTAATATGATATAAATCCTCATTGCATCCCTCCATCCAGAACTCTCTGGGATTCTTATAAAACTGATAAGTTAGCCGTTCAACATGTTGGTGTAGGCTTGTCAGCACACTTTCTTTATTCTACAACGAAGAATTCTAAGTGGATAGTTGTTCTATAAGAGTTTGAATCTTCTGGGACATTTCTTTCAGAGCTTAATTTTTTGCCTTCATTTGAGTAGCTTGATTTTCTAAGACCTGCCAAGTGCTCGTCTCTTCAATGCTGCTTTGACCTACTCTTGTCCTACCCTGGGAAGTGGATGCAGGTCTAATACTTTTCAGAGTTTCCAACTCTTCTCTTAACAAACCATTTTCAGCATCTAAAAAGGAAATACCTTCATCATTAATCGGGACTATAGCTCCAGAGGAAGAAGAAGATTTAAACTATCTTAATTCTTCTCTCCAACAGTTTGACAATGTTTTTATTCTCCTCAATTTCAAATTTTAGCACACTCTCTCTTTTATTATGGGCAGAAATGAGTGTATCATGGCCCCGATCAGCGCTCAACTATTGGTATTTTTTCTCATATCCTTCATAAAGAAGAGTAGTGGCTTCATTGTGTTGATCTTGAAGTTCTTTAATCATTCCTTGAAGATCTTCAATCATTTCATACTAAGCTACAGTATTCGCTACTCCATGATCAACTAAGCATTTCAAGTACTGGTAAGCCTCAATTGCTCGTTCACAAGCATTAGGACCAAGTATGTTAATTATTTATGCTTCGATAAAATATGCACGACTAGCTTTGAAGTCATCTGTACATTTTTCATCAACTCTGTATCACGAACTAGCAATAGTTCCATCATGACAATAAACTAGCAAGGAAAAATAAAAATAAATCAACAAGAAATATATTGAAAAGTAGAGGAGAAGTTCAGATAAGTAACAAGTCAATTTTATTGATCATAAAATAGGAGTACAACTAGAGGTACAAAAATAAGGAAAAATAAAGGAAAGCAAAGAAAAACTACCGAATAATTCTACACCTTCTCCTTATCACCCACCACCTTCTTAGTTAATTTCAAAGTGGGAATTGGGGGCTGAGGTTGTCCAGAACAAGGAGTCGATTACTGAAGTTGCCCGGAGGGCAGCTGATGTTGAACAGAAGAAAGCATTGTCTGATGGGCTTGCTCAAAAGACTGATGAAAAATAACAGCAGATGTTTGCTCCATCACCATCACAGAAGATTCATCAGACCCAGCTTCATCTTCATATTCCTCTCCAAAGACAGGAGGATGACTATGGACATGCTTATAAAATAATTCAGAATCTTTAGCAGTTTTCAAATCTTTTAGAACTTCCATCCATCTATCTCTAAAGAATTTTAATCCTACATACTCAATTTGAGAAGAGGTAGCAGCTAAAGCCTTGTTCCAGCCTTTGTCCCAGCCAAAACTAAAGGAACTTTTCACAACAGATTTTTTCTTCGTCCTCTTTAAGGAAAGCTTCTTATTAAGTTGGGCAAAAAAACTTTTAGAAGATTATACTCTCTGCCCAAGATCTTTCTTACGTCGTTTAGCCTCTTGAAGCTTGCTCTGAGTTTTCTCCTTACTGGAAATGGCAGCCTGCAACTTCTCCTCTAACTCCTTTGCAGCATCAACAGCTGCTTGCCTAGCATTTCCAGCATCCTTTATTTTATTTTCCCATGAGGTCTTATCAACCTCATACTGTCGCTTAGAGTCCTCCAAAGATTTTGATAACCCAGTAAGGGCCTCTTCTAATTCATTGAAAGGGGATGCAGCTTTGATAGCTTCATCCTTTTCAAAGATATTATTGAAATACACCAAAAAATTGTAAGACAAAGAGAAAATCAAGTTAGTATATGAAAATTGAAAGAAGAATTTAAATATCAAGGTAAAATAACACTTACTGATGCATGGTGTTGGGCAGCCAAATCAAAGACTTTTCCCTGAGGAGTAGAGGACTCAGTAGATCTATGATCTGTGAGAGTTCCAGACAAGATCAATTTCCTAGCCAAGCCAGGAGTAATGAAAGCTGGAAGACCAGCACACAAGGAGGTCAATTAAACCCTAATATGTTGAGCAGCAGCATGAATGACCCTTTCAGCAGGACCCCTTCTTAGTCTTCTCAAAGGTGCATATTTTCAATCAAAGGTGTTGCCTCTTTTTGAATAGCATGGGGCTTCTTGGTAACCTCTTAAACAGATATAGTTGCCCCCCCAAATAGAGCATCATCCTTTTTCTTAATCCCTCCAAACGAGAAATCTTATTTTTTCTTTTTTCCCCTTCGGCACGAGGGACAATCTTAGCAAAAAGATCAGGAACTTTCCTCTTCTTAGTCATTAGATCAGCAAGGGAGGTACCCAAATAAGAGGAATATTCTTCAACAACTGAAGAAAATGTTGGACTTTTCTCAAGGTCAATCACAAAAGTAGGTGGGACAACAGGCCGAGCAATAAAGGAGAAAGTAGTGTTCTTGTATTCCAACAAATAGGAAGAAGATCTCACGTGCTCCACAATAATTTATTGTTGAAGACTTGAGATACAATTTAACTCTTTTATATTGATATCACTCTCTTTTAGGGGTTTTCTTTTACTATCAACTGTAAATTAAAATTGTAAAAAAAAATCAGTGAAATATTTTATCAAACAAAAACAGAGCTAGTTTAAAAATAAAGAACACCTATCCCATTGACATAAGGTGGACATCTCGGACCTTGGTACATATCATCACCATTTAATGGAGAGTGTTGCCAATTTTTCATCACAACCCCATGATCAAAATAATCCCTATTAGAATTAAGGAGATTGACCACCAAAGCTCTGCTAACATATCTAGTTTTTAAATAAAAAGTAGTGTCGATAGTGACCCATTAATAACAAAACATAATTTCAGGAATCCCAATGTGGGTTCCATGTATTTGAGTTATTCTATGCATGCCATTAACTACCCTCCATCTATTTGGAACTACTCTTACAGGTACAATATCAAAGTATTGGAAAAATTCCAAACACAGGGGATTAGGCGGCAAAGAAAAATCACATTCAACCATAAAATGGAGGGAATCCAGTGTCCCTCCACTAAAGAAAAGAAATCACAAGGATAAATAGGTTCTTCCAAATCAACCAAGGAAGGAATCGCAAAATTGGTTCTAAACTTATCCAATGAATGAATAGAATAAACCATGGTGACTAAAGTAAAGAAAGGAGAAGGAAGGAATAAATTCTTACAGAAGATTAAGGAATCAGCTAAGACAGATGACAGAAAGAATGTTCGTAAGGACAAAAATGAGAAAATGAGTACTTTGGAAACAAATATAGAAAAAGTTAGAAGACATTCAAATTCTACCGTATTTATATATGCCGCCTCGGAAAATGAGAAAAGTAATAATTAAAAGTGACGATGGTTGCGTTCTTGACGACTAATCAAAGGAAAAAGACACATATATCCAAGTGGTCATCAGAATTCAAAATATTTACAAATTTTCCATTTCACGCTCAAAACTGTTACGCAAAGTGGAAAAAATTTACAACTATTGAAGGTCTGTAAATTAACCAAGACATGGGGGAAGACATGGGAAATATGCCCGAGAAAATTTTTGGGTAAAATATTCCACACTCTCACATCAAACTTCAACCGTGAAACATTAGGGGCTTCTGTTGGTACAAAAAATTAGTCAGCTGAGGTGGACTAATTATATGAAGACACGCATCATCCAACATGGCACAAGAAATTATGTCGAGCTGCTCAGTGTACCGAGCTATTCAGCGTACCGATCAACTTATTAGGAATTCCAAACATCCAGATAGATTCATCGGTTATTATATTACAGTGATTCCTTCCCATGTACATATGTAAACACCTATTCGATAAAGGCCCACTATCTATTAACATTGATAGCCCAAAGGCTATAAATACATTGTAATACCCTCTTGGCAGGGAAAATGAGAATAATCGTAACCGAGGGAAGACACCCATAATACAAATCAGTGACGTAGGCCATTTCCTTAAGGCTGAACCACTTTAAAAATCTCTTTTCTTATTTCTTTACTCATATTTATCTGTGATTAATAAATTAGATCAAATCTAGTTTTTTATATCAACATTCCCATTTTATTGCTTTGTGTTTGGGGGCAATCCTAACACATCTTGGTAGCTTTGAAGTGTTATAAATTAATTTTTTTCATTGGTTAATTTTACATGACACCTTTGATCACATAACTTATTGTGTTTTTATTAAGAATTATATTGAGCGTCATCCTGACATCCCTCAAGAATTTTGGGATACATGGCAGTAGGAATTGCAAATCTACTATTCTTTGGTGAATTATTGATTGGGTTAATATGTTTCTGTCAACAATCAAATTGTAATCTAAATATTACATTTGTTAAAATATTCTATAATTAAAGTAATGTAAGTATCATTAAATTTGTCATTTTTCAGGTCTCCAGACTTCTTCGAGAGCTACTCACCTTTAAATCCTTCAAATTATTATGCTTCACATATATTGAACCTATTTTGTGCGCACACGCACACACACACACACACACACACACACACACATATATATATATGCACACTATTATAACTATATGTATATCTTAGTCTGATGTGAATTTCATGTTCTTTGGTTCTAGCATATAATATCAATTATTGATGTGAACTGTATTGCAGGGAGGAGTAGTCACAGTTAAATATGGCTTCTGGATTTTATGTTTAGTTTGGATTAGGTATATAATTTTCTCAATCATCTAATGGAACAAGTTGACATTAAATCATGAAATAGTATGATACAATACATAACGTTTTTCAAGATAAAAAGACAACATATGAGAGTTAATCAAGATCTCAAAAAATTATTTTACTAGAGAATATACTAGAATAATTACGGATGATTATACAAATTAAAGTTAAAATTTATATTTTTAGCTAATATTGATCATAATGTTACGTCTTTATCAACATTTTTATTCTTTTGGCATTTATGGATAGCATTTTGCAACTCTTCAATTCCTAAAAAGTTTCACTTGGAAAATAGGGGAAGAAGGAAAATAGTAGTATATGTATAGTTTCAAGTATGTGACACCACTCTCCTTAATAATTTACGGATTTTTTTCCAGAATTTTCACTCAACTTCATTGACATTATTTTTTTATGTTATCATGATATGGCAACAAATTTTTCAGGCTTATCTTTTTAACTGAAATGGTATGAGAGTGAGTTATCCACTACTAAATTAACATTGAGCTTGCGCATGTGACATGAGATGTATTATATCTTATCAAGCCGCCTAGCCATGCATGAAAATTTGGCAAAAGATTAAGTTTTAGTTTTGTGGGTTGTTATTCTTGGTGTCATCTCATATTTTTGGATTGATGGTTGTTGTAGAATTCTCCACACTTGTAGTTATATTTATATTTTCAAATTGAATCTCAAAACCTATATATAAGTCATTTGCCCAATCTCATTCATTCAAGAGAGTGAGATTCAAATTATATCTCGTGATTCAATTTGGTCTCAGACCAACTCTTTTTCTCTCTCTTGAAGGCTTCCGAAACATACTCGCCTAATTACATCCCTTCTTCCCATAATTCTCAATTCTCAATGGCTTATCCTCTCACCAATTATCACCGTTATATCTTCCGCAAACTCTCATCTACTAACTACCTATTTTGGAAAACTTAAGTTCTTCTATTTCTTCTTGGTCGGGACCTTGTTGGATTCATAGACGTCTTTAATTCGTGCCCTCCTTACAGATTTATTTTTAAGAGACTAAGGTGGTGTTTTCTTTTACCATTTTAGGTTCGAATCTGAACCATTCAGACTTAAGAGGGAATAAATATATTTTTTAAATTGATTAAGAGGCTAATGACTATATTAGCCTCTGAATGATTAAGAGGTAGAGTTACATCTTATGTTTGAATCTGAAATCTAAATTAGTCGAAATAAATTCATTCAAAGGTATGTTCAGATATAAAACAAACACATTTTTCAGATTCAGATTTCAGACTTCATATTCAGTCTATAAACTTCAGATTTAGATGAAAAAATAAACGCAATCTAAATTAACCCGACCCGACTTTTAGTTCATGAATCATCAAGATCGGATTCTTTTGAGCATGCTAATTTCATCTATTTATGGAGAAGTTTTACTGTAGGGTATTTTTGTAATACATCACAGTCTATTTGGAATGTTCTTGAATCCACCCTCACTTCTCCGTCCAATACGTGAATGTTAACCTTCATATGCAACTCCAATTCTCTCAAAGAGACATACCATTCAAATGCTTTCTTCACCAATCTGAGCTATCCACCGAAGAATTATCCGTTATTGGTCATCGATTATCAATTGTTGACTTTAACATATATGTTTTGAAGTGTCTTTGTACTGAATTTATGGACATTGTAAAAACCCTTTTGGTCCATCTAGGACCCGTTATGTTCTCTGAGATCCATGGACTCTTACTTAGCAATGAATTCCTTCACTCACTCTCTTAGCTCTCTCAGTATTAATGAGGGTTCTAATAGATCTTCCTCATATGCTAATATTTTTCAATGTGGAGATACCTCGAATCGAGGTGGATGAGGTTTCTTCAATCGTGGCCAAGGTCGTAGTCGTGGCAACCGATTGATCCTTGGAATCATACTACTAATTGTCAAGATATATTATCTAACTCTTTTCCAAGGGATAGGTGTAACCATTATGAGAATCCAACCCACTGTTGAATTTGTTATGGTCTTAATCACTCTACCGCGGTGTACAACCAACACTACCACCCTCAAAATTGTCCCGCTGCTCATTTTTTCTCCCATGAAACACTTATCCCTCACTCTTCTTGGTTTCACTATACTATAGAAATCCACCACATTACTCCCCACCTTACAAATCTTCAAAACCCACAGGAGTACACTAGCCTAGATCAGTTACATGTTAAAAATTGTAAATGACTTCCTATTCATCATATTGGTACCACTGCACTTCACACACCTAAATCCATGTTTCATCTCTCTAATATGTTACATGTATTAATAATTTCTAAACCCTTACTCTCAGTTCCAAACTTCATTATAGATAATAACTTTGTTTTTGAGTTTCACCCCTCATTTTGTTTTGAATGATCAAGCCACCAATTCTATCCTGCTTCGAGGTTCTAGTAAAAATGGTCATTATTGTATCAACTTGGCGTCTCCTCCTCCGTTGGATTCTTATTCAGCTAGTGTTGTAGAAAAATCCTCTTCGAAATGTTATCATCGTCAGTTGGTTCACCCGCATCCTCTCACTCTCCACGACATAATCTACTAAAATAATATCCCATGTTCATCTTCGATGTAAAAGTCTTTGTGTTATACTTTTCAGTTAGGAAAATCGACTAGGATGACTCTTCCTATAACAAATAAATGTAGCACTTCCTTTTTAGAATCAAATTTTAGTGATGGTCCCTCCCAAGTTCCCGCTTTGAATGAACATTGATATACTACTGTTATTTTTTTACAATTATTTCAAATTTATTTGGTTTTATTCCATGCAATATAAATATGATGTTTATCAAAAATTTCGCAAAATTTCAATATTTAGTTGAATGTAAATTTAATTCAAAAATAAAATCCATTCAAACTGATTGGGGTGGTGAATTTCATAAACTCAATAATGTTTTTGCTCAAATAAAAAATTTTCATTGTGTTTCTCGGCCTTACACACATGAACAAAATGACATGGTTGAATGTCGTAATCTCCATATTGTTAAAACTGGTTTGGGATCACTTTCTCAATCCTTCACTACTCAATCTATATGGCATTATGACTTTGAATCGACCTTCTATCTCATAAATCACATGCCCTCATGACTTAAATGTAATTTCTCCTTATGAATGTGTTTATTATTCCACTCTGGACTACCTATTTCTTAAAGTTTTTGGTTATTTGTGCTTCTCGTACCTAAGACCATTTAATAAGCATAAAAATTATTTCCTGTCTTCTTCGTACTTTTTTCTCGGGTATAATTCCATGTATCATGGGTACTGGTGCATAAACCTCAAGTTAAATTAAATCTATATGTTCCAACATGTACGATTTAATGAAAATTACTTTCCCTTTTTTGGGTCCATTCATAGTTGGGGCTCCTCCATCATATTCCAAGTCTGACATTCCATGACCTTCTATACCTACCGTTTTAACACATCACACTCATTACCCATTTAAAAAATCCTTAACTTATTCCACCATGAACTTGGGAAATTTATACACCACATGCTATAAGAGAAATTTCTTTCCATGACATATATTATACGACATTTTATAAAAATGCGTCGTGGAAAGTAGTCAAAGATGACTTAATCGCCAATATTTTTGTAAATAATTTGATTATAGCAAATACCACGACATGTAAAATAAATATATCGATTTTTTTTTTAAAGACGACATTTTATGAGGTGTCATCGCTTTTTACACGACTTTTTTAAGAGGGGTGTCATGTAAACTCGTAGGAAAAATTCATTCGGTGCCAGTTTTGGTCCTATACCTAAAAAAAAGAGAAAAAAACCCCTATTTGGATACCTACATCCGTGAACTAATTTTCAATAACTCACAACCCATTCGCACAATCTGAAACCTACAGTTGTATCTTAATCGGCGTTGTACCTATTTCTCTCTCAGATACATATCTGATGTGGATATGGCTTGGATACTACAACGATACAATACGTATCTTATACTCCAAATAAGTTTCCATTTGTTAAATTGTTAGTTTGGATTTAGGAATACGATATGGATGTCTTAGATATGACATGCATACTGTTGTGTCTATTTTGCATATTTTTATACTTAATGGAGAGGGATTTAGGGGGAATTTTAAAAATTTAATATAAATAAGTCTCGTAGTTATATGACTATTTATTGCCGTCATGTTTCTCATCTATGGATTAAAAGAAATACATATATCGTCTTTATGTTACTTTTCTCTTGAAGATGAAGTGTAGAACAATTAGATTGTGTTTGGATCTCCAGTTCCATGATTTGAAACTAACTATACTCCTTTGAAATTTTTTAACTAGAGTTCCTAATATACTCTTAATGTCTGGCAGGAAATTTAATTTTAACCTTTTACTTCTTGGCAGTGTTTGCTTACCCATACACCAGGGAAGCATGCTTAAGCTTCATGGACTTGTGGATGAGAAAGCATAAATCTGTACAATTGCTTGTAATAGAATCAGCAGAAGCTTAGAATAAATCACACATTGGGTTGCATCAGAAATCAATGGGAAAGCAGGAATTGACACAAGTGCAGGTATGAACTTGTGTCATAAATGAGGTGTTTTAATAATGAAAGGGCACCATGTTTTTTTTTATTTTAAACTGCTTATCTTATAAAAAAGGTAAAATATAGAAAAAAAACAAAACCAAATCTAGTACTCCTATTGCAAAATACCCTCCTCCGCATTGCAAATAGGCTAAAGTATGAAATATTTACAAATAATCCTTTATATGTCGTTAAAAACTATGAAATAGTGAATAGTTCTTCACTATTTTGCGTGGCTCTAGAAATGGCTTCATGGTGAAAAATACTTGCTCAGTTGAAATAGAGATTACAGTGTTTAGATCAATTAACACTGGATCATAGAAGAAGGATAGTATGAGATGCTAATGCTGTTAAATGTAACACAAAAAGAGGTTGCTTCAGGTTTTATTTACTATTACACTTCTAGATTTTTTAAAAGGTTTTTAACTATGTGGAAATATCCTATAATGATTTTAGCAAGTGACTCCATTTTGAATATTTAGCTAAAAATACTTGATAAGCTACAATACATCTTTTTAACACTCTTTCGTAGTTTAATTGGTAATTTATAGTGGAAATTTGAAAGTAAAAAGTTCTAAGAAATATTTTACAACAATATAATTCCTATCCAAACTCATTGCAAGTTTAAATATCACAAAATTTGTTACATGAATGATCAGCACTTGTCCTGTGTCTCAGCGTCCCTATATCACAGTTCCTTATAGTCCAATGATTTACCCAGATCTGCTGAAATATTATTCATATGTTTATCTCTTTTTATTTGTTGGTTCGTGTGTAGATCTTATGTTTTTATTCAGCTCTCATTAGTGTGTCAAGTCACATAAGGATATCAAGTTTCATGTCAAGAAGTCGAATCCTTACGTTAAAGTATATAACATTTATCCATTACTAAATGGTTTTGGGTTTTGATTATGCCTGTGTTTCGGCCGAATCGGATCGAAAATGCCTATTCGAATTTTTTTTTTTGATTTTTCGAAAATAAAATCACTATTTTGCCATATAGGCAAGATAGGATCAATATTTTTTTTCCTAGTCACTTCTAATTCTGTGGTCATCATCGTTATTTGCGGTTGGAAAAGTAGGATCAGTAGTGAAAATGTGGTATATATTCATTGATTATATGAGTTGTATGACTTGAGTTCTCCATAATAGCTAGTTGGAGTCTTTTAGTTTTATGGAGCAAATGGATATCAACTAGCACTACTAGAAATAGACATTTTTATGACGGGGAAATTGGTCATAAAAGGTTATTTATGACGGTTTTTAAAGCATCAAAAACTGTCGCAATGTTGTGTGTCATAATAAATTGGTGTTTACAAAATCGTCATAACAAACCATCCTATTACGACAGTTTTTCATACAAACCGCCATTTACAATAATGTTGTGTGTCTTAATAAAATTGGTGTTGACAAAACTGTCATAATAAACCAGCATATTACGACAGTTTTCCGTACAAACTATCATAAAAGGTACCTATTACGATAGTTACTTTGTTAATTATAATGACAGTGTACATAAAACAGTCATAAAAGATACCTATTTTAAATGTGAACTGTAAACCATCACAAAAGTTTTTTTCCCTTTATTTTTTTGCATTGTACTAGTCAAATATCCCAAACATGGAATGCATAAAACTAGAATTTGCAAATTCAAAGCACAAATTTCCATACTCAGAGTAGCAAATTCCAAGTACCAATATAACTTGAACAATAAGAATAAAAATTGTCATTAATATTTGAAATTAAAAAAATAAATATACACCAATAGATTCCCAATTGACTTCTAGACAACTCACAAAAAAAAGATATCTAAAACAACCTATACTATAAACATAAAAACTAGCAAATTAAACTGCAACATTAGCTCCATTCGTGTAGCATGGAAACCCAATTTAGCAATAGCTACATCGAATACGCAATAGGCAACAACGTGAACGATATCTGAACAAAAGAAGGAAACAAATAGCAGTTAATAACTAAAACAGATTAACCATATAAATAATATAGTTAAAAAAATAATGATATTCTAATATAATATCAAGCATCAAAAAATAAATATTTGCATGATTTTAAAGTTAATTTTTACTTCATTCTTTATTAAGGCGTGGGAGAGATAAATAGGAAAAGTATCATGAAAATTTTAGCCGAATTTTCTCTGCTTTTTAATAATCCAAAATAATGACATTTTGAACCAACAACCATATAAAGCCCAGTATGGGCATTCACCATCAATAATAATATAAAGCCCACCCCGGGCGTCATTCATTAGTAATAATAATAAAATAAATAACACCATGGGCATTCACAATCAGTAACAATATAAAGGCCCAAACGGACATCACAATTAAACATTTGCATAATCTCAAAGTTAATTTTTACTTTATTTCCTACTAGCACATGGAAGAGATAAATGGGACAGATTTTATGAAAATTTCGACAAATTTTCCTCTGTTTTTTTAATAATCTAAAATTAAACATCGCATGTTTAACCAACCACAACAATATAAATCCCACCTCAGGCATTCAACATCATCATCAACAACAACAACAACAACAAAAACAACAACAACAGTATAAATCCCATCATGAGCATGCACTATCAACAATAACAATACAAATACCACCATGCACATTCACTATCAATAATAACAATATAAAGACCACCTTCGGGATTCACAATTAACAACAATATAGAGTCCACCACGGCGATCACAAAACATTTGCAAAATCTCAAAGTTAATTTTTACTTCATTCTTTTTTACAGCAGGGAAGAGATAAATGGGGAAGGTTTAGTGAAAATTTTGGTAGAGTTTCCTTTATTTTTTTAATAATCCAAAATTAAACATGACATGTTTAACCAACAACAATAATATAAAGCCCAACCCTGGTAACAAAATAAAGCCCACCCCGGGCATTCACCATCATCATCAACAACGATAATATAAATCTCACCCCGTCCATTCACTAACAACAACATTATTCTTGACATTATATTTTTATAGTGTTTTGATAATATTAATTACGATATTTGTTATGTTTTCATATATAGCATTTTGATTCTCTATATTAAACATTATTAACGTCGACACAAAGTAATTAATTAGATTGAAGAAAAAAAAGTACCTAAAAAGATATGTCACAATTGTCTACAAATGTGGCTCACTAAAAATAATCCCGAATGAAATCGATGAACTCATACTAAACTTCTTCTATTTCATGATTTTTATAGGTTGATTTTTCAACCAACTCCTTCATCTAACAAATCAAATAACACAAGTTGTATTCAATTTTTCTTTATAAAAGTAATTAGCAGGGAAACAAAATATTATAAAATAAATATTTATTACCTTTAATTTAGCAAATTGAGATGGATTCTTCATTAGATCTCTCATGAACTTCAATATGTAAAACCCACATTCAACATTCCCAGATTTTAGAGGGCCCTATAGATTGATATGTTGGAGATAATAGTTATATTAGGATTTAAGATATAAGTCACTAATGTATACTCATTAACATTATCGTACCTTAACATTCTCCTAGTTTGAACCTGAAATTTTTCCTCCTTTCGATACCACCAACGCTTTAAATTCACTTGAAGACAAATATTAAAATGAAAAAAAATGTGTACAAAAACAATATGATTTAAGTTATCTATATAATATATGAGGATGGATTTTTTATGTAGACTATCCAACGATTGAGGTTATATGTTGGGGTTTAGATCCCATGGTGAAATATGAAGCCACATGTAATTGTCCCTTAAACTCTTGGCCAAACACTCACCTTGAAACCCGTCTAAATAAGATTGAGAGGATTATTATTCAATATTACTTGATTGTGGCTTTATTAATTAATAAACACTTAAAGCAAATTTGCTATAAGTTTTCGTAGCATGTTGTATTTTTTAGTTTGACAAAGCTGTTAAACTTTTTTTGTGTCTGGATTATCACGATGGTATGTGATGCAATGCATATAAGATTCCCTGAAAAATGACCATATATATATAACAATATCATTTCTACTTTGTAGTTTTGTAGTTAACACTACTGATTTCTTATCTACTCTTTCTTTCCAATTTTTTAGGGCAAAGGTTTTGCAATTTTTTAAGGCCTTGGACATTACCAATAAAAGTATTAATAATTTCATAAGAGTTTTCTAACCAAATAAATACAATAACAAAGTAAACGTATTTTAGTCAAATTATTTTTCCGTCAGTAAAAATATTAAGAGATAATCCCTTCCTACACTCTCTAAACATTATATTTGGCATCCAAAGTGAATAAATATATTTAGTATTTAATTTTTTTATTCTAGCGGAAATTTTGGGCATGGGAACATTAAGAAATGAATCGAACAATATCGGTATAAGTAGGTGTAGTTGAAATGAAATTTATGTATGATGCAAGTGGCGTGTTGTCAGATATAAGCGTGATCAGTAAATATATTATTGTTGCTACGCATGATTTTATTTTTGTATCTTGAACCATATATAATGTTGGACTGCCATATATGTCATATCGTAAACACGTAACAATCTCATAGGCGGCAAAAAGCCAAACAAAGTGCCATTGTCACAGGTTATGTTACTTTTTCTTGAATGTATGTTATGTGGAATTTACATTGCTTTTCACTTTCTTCTTATTTTTTGCATTGGAAAAGTAATGTTTTTAATGTCGTTCAGTATGATTAATGTCATGTGTGTGGGTGGTGCTGAGGTGATAGCCACCTGCTGCTATGGCAGTAGGTTTTTATGGTTAATAACCTATATACAAATTCAACTTAAATATTCATGATTTTCTCTACCATTAATATCCTAATTTTTTTAATTAGTTTTGTTATATGTAGCATTTGGACAGCTCCTGCACACATTGCACAATTAGTTTTGAAGGTATTGGTAGACTGTTATGGGAATCAACCTCAGCTTTACTTCCATCGCTGAACATTATTGTAGGTACTCTCTCTATTTTTTGACTCACTTATAGGTACTCTCTATCTATGTTTCATATCATTTAAAGCTGAGGATGTGATATATTAAGGGGTTAGTGGTGGTGAGTTGTGCTAACTTTGTGACTTGGTAACGGGTTTAGGTTAGGATAATTTATATGTTTCTTCTTAATGATTTTAGTAATGTTACGTTTTCAGTAAGGTTCAAGATGGTTTTATTTATAGTCTATTGTTTGGCCTGCATAAATACTTTTTGCATTTAGATATTCCATTCTTTTTTCTGTTATTATAGAGGTATGTGAATACTATAAGCTTTTATTTTTCTTTTTAGTTTGCCATGTGGATACTGTATTTTATTTTACTGAATTCTAATTTTAAGGTGGGATAAGTTTCAATGACACAACTTACTTTCACTTAATTTCCTTTATAAAACTCGCAAATAAGGCCTTCAAAAAAACAATGGGGAGCTTCTGTCCCCTCCCCCCCCCCCCCCCCCCCCCCCCCCCACCAGAATCTGCCCTTCCACCAATGGAAGCGGGAATGGAATCTGAGAAGATTCAACTGGAGTCTCTAGCCTTGATCGATTCTAAGATAAGTGAACATGAGGACAATTTTCCTTTAACAAGAGACCATAAAAATGAAGCAGGAGATGATAGTAATGATAATCATATTGATATTTAAGATTCTCAGGTTAGCATCATAAATACTCAACTGAAAATTTGATGCCCTGGGTGGATGGATCCGTTTGACGTAGAATGGTATTGCATTGACAACCTTTCTGATTGTAAAACTAAGAAGGTCTATATGTGTAGCTTTGAATCTCAATATTGAGAAATAATGTGTTTAGACTTTTAAACATGTTCAGACTCTCTAAAAAAATGACGCAACTTTCACGGTCTTCACTGTTAATTGAGTTTAGATAAATATGTATTACACTGCTAATTGAGATCCAGATCACTAGATATATAAAAAAAGTTTTATCTCCACCATACATCTAGATCATGCAGAATCTCCTTTATATGATTTCATATACATCTACTTTAGATTTATAGGATCTCCCTTCATATTTATTATGATTAATTTTCTTAATGTAGTATAATTTACTGTAGGCTCTTCAATTGGAACTACTCATGGTCTCCACAATTTTAAGAACTGATAATACATCTTAATAAAAAAAGTATTGGCTTATGGCACTTATTTAAAATTTCTTTTAAATATTTTTTAATGTTACTCCAATGGAATTTTGTAACTCCTATACTTGGGATATATATTACTTATTTAAAACTGTAATTCTGGTTTGCATATTTCTTTCTTGATGAAATGTTCGTGAAGGACATTTAATCACTTGATGGCATAACAGAGTACCCGTTATTAGATCCAAGTAATTAATGATGGGTGCAATAAGCAAATTGTCAAATGAAGACTGGAACCTATTTACTTATGACAGAGAAACCAAGAGTAATCTACTAACAAATACCCAATGTCAAAGTGAAGAAATCATGCAATATTATCTATAAACAGAATAACTATATTCATGACATTGCAGTTGCATTTGGTCCTTTGATAATTGGATAATCCCATTGTAGATTTGTCGAAGAGTCTCAAAATAGGGAAGATGTACCAAACAAAAAAAATAGAGGTATTAAGCATGAGAATCATTTTTGGAACTATTCTATAACCAACCCCATAGAGTATCACAACCACACGGTTCCATATCAAGTTCACCCCTAGTCCCCAAGGCTGAATTTGGACCGCCGACTCTCCAATTGTCAGGTTTAATATTTGTTTTCAGATAACTAAAAAAAAATTAACAAGAAAAGTTTCACCAGTTTGTGGACTTGTTACAATGAATAAAACGTAATTTACTGACCATCACAATGAGGTTGTGATTTTTTTAGTTTCAGGTATTCACACAGTTTTGATTAGATTTATATTTAACTTCAATGGATGTCCAAATGCATTGCCTTTTATATTATGGGAATGGTTCTTGTGAATCTCCCAAACGAGATAAATGAAGATATGCATCTGTCCTATATCCTTTCATAGATATAATTTGTAGATCACCTCAAAAATATATCGCATACAAGAGGCGTAAAGGAAGACCGTATCTGTACCCATCCATCGTTTCCACGTCACCTGTTCTGATATCTGACTACTCATCCATATGGGTTCTTGTAGTGCTGTAAAGATATGTAAATATTTTAGGAAAATGACTTCTTGGTATTCCACCCCCTTCATCAGATACCTTAATGGTAACATCCTCTAATCCATCAGCAACTATTATTCGAACATGAGGTGAAATTTTATCAGAGTCGATAAATCTCTCTTGGACAGCACGCAATGAGTTTTTAGCCAACTCAAAAACCATCATATGTAAGTGGTTCAGAACATACGGGAATGTAAAAGTCGGATCACCATAGATTTTAACATTGGGTGAACTCCTATACTAGTGTAAACAAATGGCATGAGCATCCTCGCTGGCACTTCGTGCTTCCTAAATGGAGGACATTTTTGTATGTATGTAACACATAATTGGGATGAGGGTTCGGATCATGCAATTCCACATGCTGCCGGATAAGCATGCGAATATAAATTCTTAACATGTAAAAGCGATGAAGAAACTGGTGGATTTCATCCAGTTCATCGTGATCCAGCTTTGGACCAAGATGTTTCTTTTAACTACTGAACTCATAAGGCCATCATAGGGACAAAATTATTGTGTCTAACCTTGATCATCTGAATCATTTTGGTGAAATCCAATTCTTCTTTATTATCTTTGATCTCTGGAAAGGATCTAAAATCACGGAAAGAATCCAAATACCAATCTCGCACCTTGATAAGAGCAGGTTTTTCGGACAAACCATAAGGTATGATTTCGAGGTCAATATCACTCCTAACAATCCTAATTGTTAAATCCTTGTGAAGAAAGTGAGCCAAAATCAATAAATTCTTATCCTTGGATTTAGAACCGAAGTTCATCATGTAGCGGAGGCTTACACCGGTCGGTTTCATGCCACTCCACTATCGAACCTCATCGATTAACCCCAACACCCTATTGGCTGCCATTAAACCCAAAATTCAACATAGACCATGCAACATTTTCAAATTACGAATCCAAACTCACATCTATCTCTATCGTCACATATACATATAGATAGTTTCGGATGGGACAAGTGGAATGGGGCCTCAGGATACGGGTCTTCCTAACTAGGGTTAGTTTCAGGTGGCTGTCAATCAAACCCAGGTTATAGATAATTGTAAATTGTATATAAAATTACATGATAACTATAGATCAATATAAACGGACATAAATAGTTATACACTCTTACTTGATCAATATATACTTTATCGTCCTTGTTCAACACCCTATATATATTTTCATCATGTCCTCAATGACATGAAATCATGGGAAAGATAAGTAGAATCATATCATACCTTGCGAAAAACCACGACATGACACCTGTAAATCATTCAATATAACTGTGAGCTTCATGGTCATATATAAATATTGATAGAATTATAATGATAATTATAGTATGACAGAATGTGGCATCTAAGAGCACTCAAATTATAACGATTCGGACAATATAAATCAACACACATAGTTTAAAGCTTTCCAAAGATACTACCTAATAATCTGGTAAAAAATTATGTCCCAATTGTCTTACACAATGAGATTCATCAATTGCAATCCTAGCAAATGATTCATGAGAATGTATGCTTTCTAAGTGTCACAATAAAACATCACTTCTGCACTCATGTATCAGTTTACTCAGACCCTTGTCAAGGAAAATAAGTTTGCCATAACTTCTCAAATAGCTTCACTTAAGGTATCATTATAGTAACATGTACACGTCTGAAAATATAACATGTAAGATCAAAGTAGTTAATAAAAATTAGGTGGACGTGTTAATAAACTATCTTCCCTCCAGCCAGTCTATTATGTCCAAATTATCTATACTATTGCTTTTTCATGAACGTTGAAGTGATGCCATCTTTGAGAACAAATGTTATGTAAACGAATATAGAAAGCATGTACTTATAAAATTGAAATAAAAATACAAGCACTCACTTAGCTACTTTCTCAGGGGTTACATATAAAAACTTGTATTTATAATAATCTCAACAATGCTCTCTATGAATCTCATGCCGAACTGTCCACTCCATATTAGGACTTAAATAGGAAAAAGGTATGTTTGCATATAATGTAACCCAACCCAAACAAATGAGAAAATTAAAAATAAGGCATCCATTAAAATAAAGATGAAAATAAAGGTGTTCCTTGATCAACTGTACAGAGCAAAAAATACCTGCAATAGACGCATTATTTTATCCTGAATCAATGAAATAAGAGGTGAAATTACTAATGTTATCCCAGGGAAAATAAGAGAAGGCAGCTGTAAGAAAGAAGTAATATGTCCAATCTCAGTTTACTTATCATTACGGAAACTATAACTTTTTGTAAACAAGTAACAAGACTTTAAATTATATTTGCATTATATACTAGCATATTAGAATTATAATCAGTGAAGCAAATCCTATCAAAACTGAAAGAATAAAAATAACATCTAAGAAAATTTTCTAGGTAGATGATTATAAAATGAGATGGAAAAATCATACATTGAAGTGACATATGAAACCACTAAAATAAAAAAAAATCCTTAAGGAGACACAAATTTTTCGTTGTTACCATTATTAGATTGGATTCTTTTTTACTATAACCCTTGAGATAATGCATACCTTCATGGATATTCCGTCGAGTTTTTTCATAGAGAATTGTATGGAACCCCTAGGTCAGTCCCCTTAGTACGGGAGGTTTTAGGACTTAAACTGGAGTGAGTCTTTCCTAACCCAAAATGTTGATGGATATTTCTAGTTCTAGGCCTCTAAAAGTGGTACTTGAATGTCACATCTTGCTGACATCCTTGATTCCCTCCATATTGTTTTCCAAAAGATTTGATCACGAACTAAGCTAATAATATAAGACCAAACTAAATGCTACTGTGGATTGCTATTTTCAGAATCTACTGAGTAGAGAAGAAAATATAGAGATACACCTACATGTTCAATACTAAGAGTTAAACTCTTTGTTAATAGATACTCCTTCCTAAATTCGTAGTTAGTACTTGAAAGTTAAACTTTAAAAGAATATTAATCTATAAAAATTCCATCTAATAATATCTGAACACTTCATTTTCAACCTATATCACTGTAGGAAGGTGCATTACGATTGTACATACTACATGGGTTCTTTAAACAAATTTGTTATATATTAATTATTTGTTATAGTTTGATATTTCACTTAGGAATATCGATACACATCTTTAGTACAAACAAGAATGATCATAATACACTGATTTTTTTTTCTTTTGGTGTGGGGGGTGGGGGTGGGGGATGAGAGGTTGTTCATTTCTAATCAATTGAATTTTCGTAAACAAGTAAGCAGATCGAAGTAATCAGTTGCAGAGAATCTTGACAAAAATTAGAAAACCTCTGAATAAAACTAATTACGATCATCCAAAATCAAGATAAATGAAATAAAAGACCGAAAATTCAAGCGGTGTAATCTCCATGTGATTGTTTGACATGCACTTGAGAAATAGTGCACTTGTAAAAGTAAAATACTGCTAAAATAAAAATAAAATACGGGAATTTAAAAATCCATCGTTTATAAAATTTATGAGGAATCTTACGTTTTTTACAACATAGGAACACACCCTAATTAATGATCTAACCATACAGGATTGAGGTAGGCTTTATTTTTCTAACAAGCCATTAGAATATGATCCGGTAACTGACTTGTAGTCCCAATGTTAATGTTGTACATGGTTTTTATACTCACTACCACCTTTGCTTATTTTACATAATGAGACAAAAATTAGAAAGATATGAATTTTTTTTATATTTACCTTTCACAAAAGTACTTGGAATGTGCTTGGAGAGTGGTGGAACAAGGACATTTTGAATAAATATGTGGTTACTTCCACTCTTTTTTTTTTATCAGGATTCCTATGAAACTCTGTTTACTGTGACGTTGTGATTTACAAGGGATACAAAGTGAAAATGAGCCCATCGTGTTTGCTAGTAGCATTTGTAAGCGCTTGTTTCCTTTAAATTACTTAGAATTTCAATATTTCTCTTTCAAAGTTGTACACAATGAAATATATTACATGCCAACACGTGCATTCTACTAGATAAAAAATTCAAGCACGTGTTAAAATATGAGAAACAATACATAATGATAGATAAATACAAATTTGATCTTTGTGCATTCTTATTAGGATAGACTTTTCAAAGTCATTCTCATTAGGATAAAAAAATTACCAGACAATGAATTTCTTCATTAATTAGGGAAATGTTCCTAACTTTTGCAGAGTTGTTACAATTATCCCATTTTTTTAATATGCTTTAGGGACCTAGCCAATTTTTAGACCATAATCTTATATCTTCTTTGCCAACTTTCCAAAGAATCGTTCTTTAAACTCTTCCACATATCCTAGTAACTTCTTGCATAACCAAGAAGAGTTATTTTAAAATTTAACATTAGTAATCCTACCTTTAGCAAAATACTTATTTTAATGATTTTGTTTTGTTAGCACCGATCCTCAGTGAAAAGTGTATGCACTCAAGAGCTTCAGATGTATATGAACATTAAGAAACATATGTAGATACAAGTATTTTGAATTTTCTTTACTTATCAAAAAATATTTCTTGAATTTACCCAATAGAACCAAGATGATCAGTTGAACTAAGGACAAAATTAATATCCTAAAAAACTAAATTTGGGCACAAAATAGATAGATAATTCAAAATTACAAAAATAAAAATCAATAGGCACCACCTTGGGAGAGAGAGAGAAGCTACAGATAACTCTTACAAACCCATGATAAAACCAGCGATACCTAATCTACTGTTCTAAATTGATTTTGTGAGAGGAATAGAAAGCTTGTGTGCGTGTGTGTGGGAGAGAGAGAGAGAGAGAGAGAGAGATGTAAACCTCAGCAAAGATAGCCATCGGTGCTGGAGATGATAATTGATGGAGATATTGGTATCAAAGTACCTTCATTCCAGAAGTTAGGGCTTGAGAGTTTGTACAAGGTTTAGGAGATGGAGAGAGTCGATTCCTTTGTTTGATTTTAATTTTGTTATTTCATTTCCCTCCTCAATACACCGCAAAAAAAACTGGGCGGGGAAAGTTTGTAGAGGGCACAAACTCGTCACAAATTGGTGCCAGTTTAAAAAATTGGTGTACATTTTTTTATAAAACCGTAATAAATATATCTTTTTATATGACACTGCCAAATAAAATGTAATATATATAACATTAATTAATATTTAATGAAGAATTTTAACAAAAAAAATCATGATAATTATAATGTTATAATTTTAATGACAATTTTATTTAAACAGTCATAAAATCAATTTTAAAAACCGTCATAAAAAGGTCATTTTCTTGTAGTGTAGTGAAGGGGACTCTCAATTAATGAGAGTCTATATGAAGCAAACGAGGATGAAGATTTGTTAGAACTCGGGTCTGCAATTACCCTATAAGTTGTGATACCATGAAATAGGATGGAACTCTCAGTGTGAATTCATTCACTGAGTTTTGCGTGTCCTTTTCATTCATATATATATATATATATATATATGAGACAATAGTCTTATGAATAGTGACATATTATCTTATCTTATCAGAATAATCAAAGGGTCTACATTTCAACACGTGTACAATCCAAGGGTCCTCATCCAACTACATCTGCTCCATCTCTGTACTCCTCCCAACACAAATCCTACCCCTTCGGCTCACACAACTTCTGCATCTACCACGTCACCTCTTTCTGCTCCACCACATCTGCCTCTGCCTCCCCTTCACATCTCACACTGCCTCAAAATCTCCAATACTGGGTTTGTACAATACACATATTTTATTTCGTTATTTGGTTATTTACAATCTTAGGGTTTGTCTATTTACACTCTTAAGGTTTCTACACTCTTCAAGGTTTGCTTATTTATATTTAATTTGTTACATTCTTAGGGTTTGATTTTATTTCGTTATTTACATTCTTAGGGTTTGGTTATTTACACTCCTAAGGTTTCTACACTCTTTAAGGTTTGGTTATTTATATTTAATTTGTTACATTCTTAAGGTTTTGTTTATTTCGTTATTTACATTCTTAGGGTTTGGTTATTTTCATTCTTATTTGGGTTTGTAAATTATTTTCAACACCAATTGCAGGTAACGGAGTAGGTATACTACTTTACTATTGCTTTAGGTCCTAATTTTACTAGCATCATCTCATTTTGCAATTCTTAATAGGATCTACGGCTGGTCATGTCAAATGATTTGGACATGGATAACACACCTACATTTTCCAACGTAAGTAAAAAAAATGCCCTCTAAAGAAAATATTTTCTACTTTTTCCTTATCTTAACTATATCAAGAGGATTTCATACAATTTAAGTTCCTTTTCTTCACAGATTCAAGGCACACGTAGGATCAACACTGGTATTGTGATCCGCGATGAATCAGAACTTGAGATGATTCATAAAGAGATATATCCACGACAAATTTTACTTTTGCTACTCAACTCTTTACATTCGTTATTTTTTTCCAGAAGAGGAAATGAATGCAACAAGTTTGCGATAAAGAGAGGGGGAAAGGGAAAGAAAACGAACCCCCCACCATGGTGTGTTCTTTTTTATTTTGCATTTTTTTCATCATTTAATAATTTATTATTTATAATTTTCTTACATTTCTAATCTACTTTACTCAACGTGTCTGGACTTCCCTCCCACTTTTGCCCATGCCATGGCTCAAAGATTGCGACGTGATCTAGAAAAACCACAAAGGTTGTCGCTTAATCCCAGTGATTGTTCTAATCAATCATCCGCTTCTACATTACTGAACACCCCTCAACAGCAGTGCATCCCTCTTCGTGATAGCACCCCATTATCAGACATTGTACTTACATTTAATACTCCAACCGTAGTAATTCTTCCCCATTTCCTTAATTTATCAATTGCATTGTAGTCTTATCTTACCCATTATTTAATAATTTATTGTCTGCTTACATTTCTAATCTACTTTACTCAATGTGTCAGGACTTCCTTCTCACTTCTGCCCATGCCTTGGCTCAAAGACTGCGACATGATCGAGAAAGGGCACAAAGGTTGTTGCTTAATCCCAGTGATTGTTTGAATCAACCATCCACTTCTACATTACTGTACACCCCTCAACAATAATGCAACCCTCTTCCTGATAACACCCCATTATCAGAAATTGGCCTTACAACTAATACTCTAACCGTAGTAATTCTTCCCCATTTCCTTAATTTATTAATTGCATTGTTGTCTTTTCTTTCTAATTAATTTAACTCAACATTCCAGGACTTCCCACCCATCACTGCCTGTGCATTTTCACAAAGACAAGGACGTAATCGAGAAATTGCACGGAGGTTGCAACTCAATCCCAATAGCTGTACTAATCAACTACACACTTCAACTCACTCAACATCATCAAATCGTTCACATGCAATGACTTTAAGGTGGGCAAATAAGAATTTGGTAACCGCACAACATCTTACTTCGTCGACTGTTACGTTGCTGTCCACCCCTACTATTCTCCCTATAAATTTTAGAATAGATTTTGATGCTACTATCATTTGTGATCCCAACCATCAACACATTGGGAGTGTATATGAAAATTCACAGTATTTTCCTATGCCGCCACTAGCAGATTTTATGAATAATGCTCTGATTACATCATCAAGAGTATCCGCGCTTCCTTCTATAATTGGGTATATAACATCCTTTTTACTTTGATATTTTAATGACATTATGTCTTATATAGTCTTCACTCAAATTCTTTCTTTCTCCATTTCAGGTCAAGGAGGAAAGTCATCACAAACCACGCTGGTTATAGAAGAATAGGGCGGGCTAGAATTTCATCTGAAAGACACGAGTTGGTACCTATGAATGTTAAATGCCCTCATTGTAATGCCTTATATTGGATGAATGAAAGGTTAACAACTCCATCTATGTTATGGCCGTTGCTTTGGAAGTGTTGCTTATAAGCCCAAATTAGACTGCCTGCTCTTAGGGAGACCCATGCTAAAATAAAGCTTATTTTTTATGGGAATGATGACCAATATATGTCTTTTCGTGCTTACAAAAGAGAATCTAATGCATAAAATGCATTTACAAGTTTAGGTGTGCGAATGGATGATCGATTCCTCCCAAGGAATGTTCCCACGAGTTTTACAATAGATGGTGAGATACGCCATCGCACTGGATCCTTATTGCCGGATGAGGGTCGTGAATTAGATACCATATATGCTCAATTCTACATTTATGATCCAACTGCAGCTTTAGATATTTGACACCAAAGGAATCCACATTTGAGGAGGTATGTCCTAAACACCATACAACAGTGTTTGTTGTTGAATAATGAATTCACTTCTAAATACCGTGAGGCCTTCTCTATTTTGGATCAAATGGATAAAATGGGGAAAGACGTACATGCTTACTTTCATTATAGTTCTTCAATTAATCATCGAACGTATAACTTGCCATCGTCTGAAGAGATTGCTGTTATTTTACCGGGGGAAGGTTTCAACATTAGTGGCACGCGTGACATTATTTTTTGGCTCAAAGGTGGCAATGAGTTGATGCAAATTAACGAGTGTCATCCAGCATATTTTCTTTGCATTACGTCTTATTGATCCCCCATGATGAACTTGGTTGGCTGTCCAAAATGAAATTATGGGATGTACGAGTGGCTAAGGAACAAGATGTTCGCTTAACTCAATTGAATTATTATGGCTATCGATTGTTCAAGCGTGATTATGAGTACTATAAACTTCTTAGAGGGGGGAAATTGTTCCAAGAGTTTATTTTTGATGCTGGGGCTTCTACAGAATAAAATTGATTAACTTATTATCGGCTCAATAAAGGAAGACTTTGAGCAGAGTTGTACAAGGATCTCAATGATGGTATGTTAAATGGATTACAACCAGATGATATTGGTAGGCAAATGATTTTTTCGTCTTCTTTCACCTGTAGTGCGAGACATATGTTTGAGATTTATCAAGATTCTATGGCCATAACGCATTACAACCAACATCCCGATGTTTTTCTCACTATGATCGCAAATTTGAAATGGCCAGAAATCACCAAAGAATTGTTGCCTAATCAAAATGCATTTGTTCATCTAGACTTGGTGGCACGTGTATTTGAATTAAAGAGGAAGTCCTTGATGAAAGAGATTGAAAATAACCATGTATTTGCCAAGAAGGTGGCTCACATCTCAACAATTGAATTTCACAAACAAGGTTTACCTCACATGCACGCCTTAATATTTCTTGATGGTCCAAGTAAGATTAAAACATCATCCCAAGTTGATAACATAGTTTGTGCATAATTTCCTAGCTTAGAAGAAGATCCCACCCTTTTTTAAACTATTTTGGGTTGTATGGTACATGGCCCTTGCAGAGTTTGGTCTCCCGGAGCCTCGTGTATGGAACATGGTAAATGCACAAAGAAATACCCGAGAGAGTTTTATGACACTACCACTATAGATAAAGATGGGTACCCAGTATATCGACGTCGTAATGATGGTCGAGTCTTTACTGCTGGGAATGGGAAACAGGTTGATAATCGAGCTCTTGTGCCATATAATCCCTATTTAAGTCGGATGTTCAATTGCCACATTAATGTCAAAGTTTGTGCCGGGCTTAGATGCATCAAGTACATTTATAAATATATATACAAGGGATTTGATCGCACCACTGTTGTCTTAGGAGGCATTGATGAAATTCAGCAATACTTAGATGCTAGGTATATTGGTCCCCCCAAAGCAGCTTGGCGAATATTTGGTAATCAAATTCATCAGGAGAAACCATCAATTACGCGATTGGATCTTTACCTTCCAGGAATGCATTATTTTTTTTTCCAATCCAAATGAGTCGATGGATGACATAATTCGTCGGGGATCGACTAAAAAGACTTCTTTAACTGGTTTTTTTGCATATCATTTTTCTAACGAAGAAGCGCGAGCCTACACTTATCAAGAATTTCCACAACACTATTGGTGGGACAAGGCATCTAAGAGATGGATAAAGTGAAGTTCAAAAGGGGGTTTTGCAATTGGTATAATGTACTTTGCTAGCCCGAACTCAGGAGAAAGATTTTATTTGAGATTTCTTCTTACTCTTGTAAAAGGACCTCAAACATTTAAGTGCTTACGAACTATAAATAATGTCTTGCATGATTCTTTCAAGTCAGCATATGTTGCACTCGAACTTTTAAAAGATGATGATGAATGGGTTCAGTGCTTGCAAGAGGCATCGATGATGCAAACGGGATATCAACTTTGTCGACTTTTTAGCATTATACTCACCCAATGTCCCCCTATAAATCTAGGATTACTATGGGATAATTTCTTATCATACATATGTGGCGATCTCACACAAAACCTCCGGTGATCATTTTCAATTCCTTATCCAACTGATGTAGAGGTCAATGATTATGGATTGTATTTTCTCAATGATTTGCTACAAGAGTATGTCAAAAGTTTGATCGACTTTACACCAATGTCATTACCTCTAAAAAATTAGAGTACCACTGTAGAGAATCAAATAATATGGGTGCATCGATTACTTCAAGAAGATTCAAGCACCGCGGACGTGCAATGTAATGTAGACCATCTTAATTTGGGGCAGAAGCGTGCTTACTCGGACATTACTACTTCTATATTTGAAGGAATAGGTATTACCATTTTTTGAATGGTGGGGCTGGAATGGGTAAGACCTTTTTGTATAACACAATTGTTGGAATTTGTCGTAGTCTCAGCCATGTAGTCATTATGGTTGCCTCTTCAGGCATTGCTTCCTTATTATTGGTTGACGTTCGAATAATGCATTCTACATTTTGTATTCCACTTGACATCCTTGAAAATTCTAATTTTGGGTTTTCAAAGAAATCAAATCAAGCAGAGTTGTTTAAACTATCCAAACTTATAATCATGGATGAAGTGCCAATGCAACATCGGTTTTGTTTTGAAGTGGTTCACCCAACATTACGAGATATATGTAGTATTAAAAAGCCTTTTGGGGGGATAACTGTTGTTCTCGGGGGGGCTTTTTGAAAAATCTTACCCGTCATTCCTAAAGCAGTTCGCGAAGAAATTGTCGTCACATCATTACGACGATCAGTTCTTTGGAAGGATGTCAAAATTCTTACCTTGGATACAAACATGCATTTTGACATTACAGACATCCAAACTTCGAAATTTGTAAATGTTTTGACCACGGTATAAATTTTTTTTCAAATATTACATTCTTTACATATTTATTAAATACTTATTTATGCATTTCATATTGATTGTTCTAATAGGACATCTTTATTATTCGGATTGGCTCAAACCCTGATGAAATTGTGCTCTTGCCTTCAACATTACGCTGTTGTCGGAATGTTGAAAAGTTTATGAGGGTCGTATGTCCATTATTGAATTTGGAGGGTATTATTACCCATTATTACCTAACTGCACAGACTATTCTTTCAGCCTGCAATGATGATGTAAATGCAATTAATATGGTTGCCCTCGCTATTTTTCTAGGTGAATCTGTGACATATTACGCAACAGATAAATTATGTCCGAATGAAAGTAATACGAGCATAACTAACCAATATCCAAATGAGTTCTTAAATGATTTGGACCCTTCTGGGCTACCTCTATTTGAAAGAATGATTTGAAAGAATGCTTCTCGTAAGTTCTATTCTTATTGCTGAAGCCAACCGAGCAAACGTATCAGCTTGGGCATTTTCTATCCTTGGTATTCTGCTCATCTGTACATATGGAAATTTGGAAATGACTTCCATTTCCTTGGCCAAGTATCTCACCATAAAATCTCCTTTGCCTCCATATATATAAAGCACTTGGTTGACGATCAACTGGTAATCATTGTATGCCACTACTTGCTCGAGGCCTAATGATTGGGCTAATTCAATTCCAACAATTAAAGCCTCATACTCGACTTCATTATTTGATGCCTGTAATTAAAACTTGAGGGCATATTAAACATCAATATTTTTAGATGTGTTAAGTATGATACTAGCTCCACTACTAGTTGCACATGAAGATCCATCCAAATATAAGTTCCATTATGGAATTTCACTACTAAATCTTTTTATAGATTAAACTCCATGATGAAATATATTATTACTTTTTCCTGCATACTTTTAGGACATTTCTTGGTCAAGGTACGATTGCTATTGATTGGCTATGAGTTTGGCTTGCTTTTGAGCTGAGCTCTCTTCTGACGAATTCTGCTCGACAGGAAAGTTTGGTTGGGCGATAACCTCGAGATATGTTAATTATGCAATAAAATTTATCGAAGCTTGCCCTTTTAATGATGATCTTGGCTCGTAGATGATGTCCTATTCTCCAAGCTCTACTTCCCAATACATCAATTTGCCTGACTTTTTATGTTTGTTAAGTGCTTGCCGAAGAGGTAGATCAGTGTACACTACTATGGTGTGCACTTGAAAATAAGGCTTCATTCACCTGGAGGCTTAAATGAGAGCAAAGGCTAGTTTTTCCAAGCGTGGATACCTGATTAGGGATCCCCTAAATACTTTGCTGATGTAGTAGACTGGTTTCTGCATCCCATTCTCCAACAAAACTAATGCTGAGATAACATCGGATTTAAAAATAGCTAAATATAAGTATAATTTTTCTCCCAGCATTGGCCAGGACAAGAATAACAGAGTCCCCAAATACTTCTTCAATTCTTGAAATGTTTTTTTACCGTCATCATTCCATTCGAAGGTCTTTTTGAGAACCTTAAAAAATAAACACATATTTGTTTCTCGAGAAACAAACCGGTTTAGGGAAACCATTCTACTAGTAATCTTTTGTACATCTTTTTTGCAGGTTGGTGATTGCATTTCAATCAGATCTTCGATTTCATAAGGGTTTGATTCTATTTGTCTATGGTTCACTATAAAGCTGAGGAACATTCCTTCTTGCACACCGAATTCTCACTTGGTTAGATTCACTTTAATTTGATGCTTTTTAGTTAGTCGAAGGTTTGAATGAGGTCCTTGATATAATGCGAAGATTTTTGGCTTTTAGTCAGCATGTCATCTATATACACCTCCATATTCCTCCCAATATTTTCTTCAAACACCTCATTTAACAATCTCTTGTGCGTTGCTCCAGCATTTTTAGGCCCGAAGGGTATCACATTGTAACAATAAGTATCTCGATTGGTAATGAAAAAAGTTCTTTATCTATCCTATGGTTTTATTTTTACATGGTTATATCCAGAATAGGCATTCGTGAAACTCAATAAATCATGTCCTGTTTGTCATCTACTAACTAATCAGTTATGGACAGTGGAAAATGGTCATTTGGACAAGACTTATTAAGGTTAGTGAAATCAATGCACATTTGCCACTTATCATTTTTGTTCTTGAACATAGAAACATTTACCAATTATGTTGGATATTTGACATCCGCAATGAATTGGGCTTTTTGTAGTTTTTTTTACCAACTCCTGAGTGGCCTGGTTCTTCTCAGGACTGAACACCCTGTGCATTTACTTGATCGTCTTGTCATGCCTGTAAATGTTGAGATCATGATAGAGGAAATTGAGATCAATGTCAGGCATATCTTGATGACTCCAAGCGAATACATTCTTTCGTTTACTTAGGAATGTAATCAGTTCTTGTTTGAGGAGTGGGGCCAATATGGAACCAATTTGGAGTTCTTTTTAGTTTTTCATCATCCAAGATTATGTTTTCATTTCCTTCTACTATTTGTCCTTTGACTAGCTCAGTTTTATCTCGGGGATGCATGGTATCTACTTCTGACTTGCTATTGGGATCCAGAATGTCAATTTCGTAAGTGGTGGTATTTTTTTTCAAATTGATCAAATCTTCCTGCTTGGATGAAGAGTAATAGCATTCTCTTTCTACCTTCTAATCTCCCTTTACTACGTCGATCCCGAAGTGAGTAGGGAACTTTAATCATTGGTGGATAATGGATGGTACAACTTTGAGTTTCTTTAATACTACCCTACTAAGGATCACATTGTAAGATAATTGAATATTTTTATCCATGTTGATGCAAAAAACTAGACGAGGTCTAATTAATTGATCACAGATAAATAAGTAAAACAAATAAGACAAATGAGATTTTTAAAGTGGTCCGACTTAATGAAAAAGCCTACATTCACTATATGTATTACTTGACTACCTTGATTTTTTTAGTCTTCCTATAATGAGGGTGTTACAATGTATTTATAGCCCAAAAGGGATCTCAAGAGTTGTCATGTGAAATGATGGAATGTCTTCATTTGTTAGGCATGTACATCAATACATAATTAGAATTAAACATAAGACTATTGGTGATTCATTGGCCATATAGGTTGGACTCCCTGTTGTTGGTCGGTCTTCCCAGTTGGTTGGTCTTCCATATTGGTTGGGCTTCCTTATTGGCTGTCTCCTCTGTTGGCCGGGTTCCCTTGTTGGTCAGGGATTTGTATCATGCTGAATTAAACTTGGGCCATATTGGATGACACATGATGGCTTGTAATTGGTCCACGTAAGGTAGTGAATTTTGGTATCAACAAAATCCCCCAATGTTTCATACTTGGAGCTGATGCGAAAGTGTGGAACATTATGATTTAATAGTAGTTTGGGATGATTGGTTGGTTGCAAATCTTCCAGACTTATGAAATTTATCCAGTTAATTGACAATTTTGAGCGCAAATGGCAGTTTTGTAAATATTTTAAATTTTAGCAAGGATTTTTAGGGGTATCTTCGTCTTTTCTCTTGTTAGACGTCGTAAACTCAATCTTCGTTCTCTTTAATCATTACTTTTCCCAATTTTCGAGGCGACTTATAAAAGGGTGGTAAAACTTTGATCACCTTCTATCTTCCATTTCTGATTCTGCTGCTGTATTCTTTGAACTTCCATGCAATCGTTTATTTCTTATCCTCTATTCTTGCTGAATCCTTAAACCCTTGCAAGAAATTTTCTCTCTTCTTCTTTGATTCCTCATCATGATTTATTCTGTTGAATCATTTGATAAGTTCCAGAATGATTTTAGCATTCTGTCTTTGGTTATCCTGTAACATCCTACTTTTCCTTCTGATTTTGTTCTCTTGCTGAGGGCCATTGGTTCCCTTCCATCTTTATTGCTGAGTGTGGGTTCACATTTCCTCCCAACCTTGTGTCTGGAGTTTTGTCAGTATTTTGACGTTGTACATGCTAGAGTAGCCCTACCACATGGAGGGTAGTGACTTGAGTATATAGGTTAAATCAAATTCATGGAACCCATTTAGGGATTCAAGAAATAATGTTTTTTTTATAAATGAGTAACTAGTGACACCACTTTTTATTCAAAAACTAGGGCAGTTAGTAAGGCTTTAGTTGTTAACCTCCCTGCTTCCAATAGTGATTATTTTGATCACGGGGTAGTTGTAAAAAATTACCAACATGATCCCTTAAATGGAGGTGCTAAATATCAAGGACCTAGATGTCTTATCTTTAGCAACGAGATAGGTTGTTTTGCATTTAATAATTGTTCTATGTTTATATTTGATAAAATGCTATATGATTGTTGTTTTGTAAATTTGATTAGAGTTGACCGGAAGAGAAAGTCCTCCAAAGGGATCGAAGTAAACTTAAAAGAATTGAAGTTCATTTTGGGACTTCATAAAAAAGTTACTAAGAAGCACGTTAGGTCTTCTTCCTATTTGCTTTAATACAAAATACCATTTCTTCCTTCATTGCCAAACCTGCAGCTCCTCCTTCCTTTTTTGGTGGTTGATCTTGATCAGGAAGGTGATGTTGATGTAGACGTTCCTCTTTCTGATATCATGAATAAGAGAAATTTTCCTGACCTTATTAGTGGAAGCACTTATGGCTCCCAAAATCCTGGTAAAGGGGCCAAGAAGAATACAGGTCAGGCCATGAAAGAGCTCCAAGCACCTAAAGATGATGAACTTCCTTTGAGAAGACTTAGGAGAGGACCTGCAAAAAAGTAGGTTAAATAGGTGACTGATGTTGACCAACAAACATTGGTCAAATTGCCTTCTTCTAATGCTGGTCCTCCAACAGTTATTACTCTTGATTTGTCTAGAAAGTTGATCAAGTCTGAACTCTTCTAGGTCACAGGGGAGCGGATGCCATGCTGCCCCGAGTAAAGGTTTTTGAATTGGCTACTCAGAACCTTGCATCAGTAAGGGATTTCCATCTTCTTGATTCTGTTGTCTTTATATTTTTCATATACTAACTTAATCCTTTTCTTTTATAGTTCTTGGTGCATTTAAATAATATGATGTATAAGGATGATGAAATTTGGGATTCTTCTTCAAATAATGTGGAGGAAGCTGTAGCTGGCTTGATGAAGTATTTTCTCAATTCTCAGAAAGCCTTGGAGACTGAGAGAAATACTTGGGTGAATAAATTAAAGACTACTGAAACTTCTCGATAGACATCGGAGGGAAATTCCCTTAAAGCTGAGCGCAGGGCAAAGGAAGCTAAGCGCAGGGTAAAGACTGCTGAGGAGCTTATGACCAAATTGAATGACAACCTTTCGTCTGAAAGGTCAAAGAGAAAGTCTACTATGAAGGAATCCTTTAGTGCTGGTTGGGACAAGGGCTGCAACAAATCCATTTCCACTACTTATACTCAGATTGAGTATGCAAAACAAAAATATTTCAGAGATGGTTGTGTTGCTTCCCTCCAGGAGTTAAATACTGTTGAAATCTTTGAACTTTTTTAGAGATATACTAATGGTCATCCTCCTATCATAGAGGATGAGATTGAGGATGAAGTTGGTTCTGGAGAGTCTTCTCTGGTGGTTGAATCTTCTTTCGACCAACCTAAAGTTATTAATTCTTCTCTTCCCCCAACCGAGCAATCTAAAGTCAATAAGTCTTCTCTTCCCCTAACCAAGTAACTCCCGTCTATAGCCCCTTCTTTCAAGAAGGTTGAGAATGATAGGAAGAAGGTGTAAAGTTGTTCAGCATTTCCCCTTTTTCTTTTTTGTTTCTTTTTATTTACTTTTATTGTACCTGAACTCTTCATTATCAATAAAAGAAATCTTTTGTTTCTTATTATCTCTTGTTGATTATGCATGTCTTTCATTATTATTGTTGATCGGTGGTCATTTGTTCTTGCTAGTTTATAGCGAAGATGGAACAACTGTCTTCCAATGATACCGATCTACTGAGGAAGTGCAATGATTTTTTTCAGAGCTGGTCATATAGACTTAACAGAAGAAGAAATCAATTTATTGCTCATTGATGATTTATCAGAGCAGGATAAAAAGCCTAAAAATATTTGAAGTACTTACTTGATAGGGAGGTAGCAAACAATGTTGCCTACTATGAGATGATAAAAGAGTTTCAAGAACAGTATAAAGAATCCAGTTCCCTGTTGCACCAAAGTTACCAGCAGAAATATCGAAGTTTAAGTGTAAGTTGGGGTTTTGAAAAATTTGTTTCTGCTTATAATAAAAAGGAAGCTTCGCTTAAGTTTGAATTTGAAGAAACTAGAACTGTTACCAAACTCTTAGAGGAGGAGAATAATAATTTGAGGGATGAATTGAGGCTCTTAAAATCTGCTCCTGAAACTGCTATTGCCACTACCAATGATGGGCATTCCATTTTAGAGGCTAAAAATGCAACATTAAGGGAGGAGTTAGAAGAATTAAGAAAGATTAATCCTGCATCCTCTTCCCGAGCAAGAAATAATCATGTCTGAGGTACCACAGAGGAAGTTAGGACCCAACATGCCCTTACCGATCAAGCTGTGCAGTTAAAGCTAAAAACCAAGCTTTTGTTGGGATATCCCAAAAGCTATAGACTTTGTCTGAACAACTATCCACTCAATCTTCTCAATTACATGTTAAGGATGGAGTGTTGAAGAAGCTGCATTCTTAGGTTGATGAATTAACCTTTCAATTCCATAATCAACCAAGGGAGGTCTAGATGGACGGGTATAATGAAGCTCTGGGGCTTCTTGATGATAGGATTCAACAAGATAATAATGAGGCTTAGAAATGGGGTTGGACGAATGCTTTGACATTGATGAAGGTGGATCAAAACAATTCATTATGGGATTGGTATGACCCAAGCTTACTTGAGCTTGACAATCTTCCTTTCAACTTAGATGTCAACTAGATTCCTGTTCACCGTATTCCTTAATTCTTGATTTCAAAGTACTAAGGAGATTATGAGTTACATGATGAACTAGAGATCGTTCAACCTCCGCATCTGCTTGATCGTCCTAGTAGTACAAATACCATAATACTTTCGGATTTTAACTTCATTAACTCTCCTTACACTTTGGATAATCCTCCAACTGGCATGGGTCATGTCTCTAAGGCTGAAGGGAAATGCCCTGTAGAATAAGACTTTGTATTTTGTTTCTGCATGTTTAGTATCAAGAAATAATATATAATCATTTAATATTAATGAAAAGTTTTGATCAACTTATTTTGTTAATCTTTGTCTGTGAATGGATAAACTTTTAGTCAATCTTTGTATATGAATGTCTTCTTAGTTTTCATCAGTTCTATTGATACCCTTAGGTTTTATCCAAGTATCATGCCAATTACCAATGTTTCACCATGGTTCTACTAATATGCCCCACTTTTTGGGTATTAGTTACCTTGGTGCCCAGGCATGTGTGGAACATTTGTCCATATTTTAGCCTAGTTTAGATGAACATTTGCCATCTAGGTCTTCATTAACCAATCATTTGGGACTAATAATTTTTCCTTGCATGGTTTTTATGTGTTGACAACCAACATTATTGGTTCCTTCATTGATGCCGACCAACATTTTTTTGGTGGTATGTTTTTACAACCAACATTATTGGTGCCTTTATTGATGTCGACCAACATTTTGTTGGTGCCTTTATAGATGCCTACCAACATTTTGTTGTTGGTTTCTTACACAACTGCAATGTAGTGCAAAGCACTAGTACTCCGAAAAGAGAAATAAAATTTTCAAGGAAATCACATTCTCATTAATATTGAAATGAACTGAGTACAGTATGATTAAATCACTGATAATATTTCCTCGAATGTTCTACATTCCAGGGATTCTTGAATCCTTCACCCTCCAAAGTCTCAATCCGATATGTGTCTGGTCAGATAACGAATGTAATACGATACTGCCCATGCCAATTGGCTTCAAGTTTGTTGTTCTTCTAAATTACCTTCTTCAAAACATAATCACCTTCTTTTAAGTAACTCGGCTTCACCCTTTTATTGTAAAAACATGTAGTCCTTTATTGATAGGATGCATTCCTTAGAGCTGCATCTTCATGTACCTCTTCTAGCATGTCTAAGTCCAGACTTCTCATTAAATCACTAACTGGGGTATTGAAATTAAGAACTCTGTGAGTGGGTAATCCTAGCTCGATAGGAATTACAACTTTAGGACCAACTACTAACAAGTTGGGTGTCTCTCTATTAGTTGTTCTAGGGGTTATTCGGTAAGCCCATAAGACATAATGCAGTTCATTGATCTAATGATCTTTAGCATTTTCCAGCCTTTTCTTCAACACATTCAACAAAGTTCTATTCGTTACCTCCGTTTGGCCATTTCTTTGAGGATGTCCAGGAGCATAATGGATTTTTTGGACATTGAAATGGGCACATTAGGCAGTAAACTTGTCATTGTCAAATTGTGTGCCTCGATTAGTGATAAAGACGTAGGGCAATCCATACCTGCATATGATATTCTTCAAAATAAACTGATAAATTTTTCATACGACATATCGATCAAGGGTTCAACTTCCACCCATTTAGTGAAGTAATCAACAGCTAGAACCATGTACTTGAACCTTCCTCGGGTGGTCAACAGAGGTCCGACCAAGTCAAAGTGATCGGTGTTAGGAGATCTTGTGGAGTCTTGAGTACGCTATAAAACCTCTGGCACTTATCACACTTCCTGGCAAAAGCTTCACAATTTGCTCGCATAGTTGTCTAGTAGTACGCCTGCATGTTGATTCTTCGCAATAAAGTTCTCCCGACTACATGAGCTCCACAGTACCCTTCATGAACTTCCTCAATCAAATGTTTTACTTCAGCTGGATGCACACAGCATTGTAGACCAGCAGTCAATCCTCTTCTGTGTAACACACCATTATCTAACATATATCTCGCAGCTTTATATTTCAACTTCTTACCTATAAGTAGGTCGGCTCGTAGAATTTCATCTTTAATATAAAGCTCTTGTGGGATCCATCCAAGATGGTCCCATATCAACTGCAATAAAATTAACCATTAGATCTTCATCAATGCTCCTATTATCAAGTAGCTTAATAGGAATAGTTCTTCGTAGCTCGATTCTAGTTGCTGAAGCTAGTCAAGCAAGTGCATCTGCTCGAGCATTTTTTAGTCTTGGAATTCTGATCATATGAATAGCTGGCAAAGTAGTGATGATTACCTTAAAATATTTATCTAAGTATTTGGATATTAATTCTCCTTTAGCTACATATAATTTCAACACCTGATTTACCACCAACTGTGAATCACTGTATACCATAACATGTTCGGCATTTAGTGATTTGGCTAAATTTAAACCAACAATCACAACTTCATACTATGACTCATTATTATAGGCTCAAAATTGGAATCGTAGAGCGCACTCTATATCTATTTAATCTGGATTATTGAGGATGATTCATGCTCCACATTCAGTTGCACAGGATACAAACTCCATATGGGAATATTGTTGCAAACGTTTGGTTTTGTCAGAATACCTTGATGGAAGATTTTATCCTTTACCTCCTCATATTTCTTTTTCATCTCATGTACTCTACTAGAGGGTTCTTATTGGTCGATGGTAACTTCTTCTGCAGTTTCCTTTGCTTGGAGTTGGTCGGGGATATCTCCAGTAGGTCTGTTGACTCCTGAGTATTGCTCGGCAGGAGTCCCTTGTTGCTCGAGAACCTCTGGGTAAGTAAATTTTGCAATAAAATCCTCCATAGCTTGGCCTTTTAAAGAAGACATTGGTTCATATACAAGATCATATTTCCCCAACTTAACAGCCTCTTCCGGATTTCTCTAGCTTATGCAAAGCTTGACTTAGTGGCATGTCAGTGTATACCACTATGGTATGAGATTGAAAATATAGCTTCCTCCGTCTACTAGCCTCAATTAAGGCCAGTGCTAACTTCTCCAACATGGGATATCTGATCTCTGCTCCTCGAAAAGCTTTGTCAATGTAATAAACCGGTTTTTGAACTCTATTCTCCTCTCTGATCAAGGTAGAGCTAACAGCTAATTCAGAAACAACTAGATATGAATACAACTTTTCTCCTAACACTGGTTGGGAGAGTAGTGGGGGTACTCCCAAGTACTTCTTTGATTCCAGGAAAACTTATTCACATTCATCGTTCCACTCAAAGGTTTTTCTAAGAACCTTAAAGAATGGTAAACATCTATCTTTTTTACATTCATCGTTCCACTCAAAGTTTTTTCAATGCCCTTTTGATTTACTATATACCCGAGGAGCATTCCCTGCTAAACTCTGAAGACGCATTTGGTCGTTTTTAACTTCATTTGCTGCTTCTCTAACTGATCAAACGTCTTGGGGAGGTCAGTAATACGATCAGCAACTTTTTACCTCTTTGTTAGCATATCATCAACATAAACCTCCATGTTCTTGCCTATCTGCTCCTCAAATAATTTGTTCACTAGTCTTTGATAAGTGGCACCTGCATTTTTTATACCAAACGGTATAACATTATAGGAATAAATCCATCGGGGAGTAATAAAGGAATTACTTTATCTGGCTTCTGGTTATAACTAGAATATGCATCCATAAAACTCAACAGCTCGTGCCCTGAAGTAGCATCTACCAGTTGATCAATTCATGGTAAAAGAAAATGATCCTTTGGGAATGCTTTGTTTAAGTCAGTAAAATCCACACACATCATCCACTTATTATTTTTCCACTTGACCATAACTACATTGGGCAACTAGTCCGAATACTTCACATCTTCAATAAAGGAAGCTTTTTGAAGCTTCTCCACTTCTTCATGTATTTCCTTATTTTCTTCGGGCTGAAAACTCTTTTTTGCTACTTTACATGTTTAACCTCCTTATTAACATTAAGCTCGTGGCACAGTAAATTTGGGTCCATGCTAGGCATATCTTCGTGGCTCCATGTGAACACCTGCTTTTTTTGTCTCAAGAAGGAAACCAACACCTGTTTAAGAATCAAATCCAATTACGCTCCTATTTGAGTGGTTCGCTCTGGTTTATCATCGTCCATAATAATATTTTCTATTGCATCCATCACTTGGCCTTTTACAAGCTCTGATTCATCTCTTGGATCTAAGGTTTCAACCTCAGATTCATCGTTTGGCTTAGGAATATCCACTTAATAAGTGGTTATTTTCCTATTTTCTTCTACCATATCTTCCTCCTCGACAGATGAATAATAGCATTCCCGAGCTACTTTCGGATTTCCTTTTACTATTCTAACTCCAAAGTTGGTTGTGAACATCAGGCATTGATGAACAGTAAAAGGTACAACTTCAAATTTCTTCAGACCTACTCTTCCCATGGTCATCTTGTAAGCACAATGCACAATTTTGTCCATTACAAACAATTTTACATTCTCTGTCTTGCTCGTCGGCCATATCCCGATCAACACATCTAACTTGATTGTTCCCAATGGAAATAACTTCTCTCTAGAAAATCCAATGAGGGGCCTTTGGTAAGTCTCCAGTTGGCTAAGTGTTAAATCCAAACTATCAAAACAGGGATAGAACATAATATCCGCCGAACTGTTGTTATCCACTAGCATTCTTTCTACCAATACGTCTTTCATTCTGACTCTGATCACTAAAGGATCATCATGAGGATACAATAATCTAGGTAGATCGTTCTTGGAAAAGCTAATTACGAGCTTATCCTTATTTGCTTTCCTTGGTTGGTCATCCTCGGTAAGGTTGATTTGCTGGATATAGGAACAAGTTTGGGCCTTATTGAGGTAAGCCTTCCTTTCAGCTTTATGGTCTCCCCCTGCATCTCCACCTATAATCATATGGCAATCAAAGGATCCAAAACTGAATGTGAATACCTCAAGTTCAGGTTGCCTAGGCTTCTTGGGGAGATCAGCATCATCTTCTGGATCATTGCCATGGGTCCTCTTCTTCTCTTCTCTAGGTCTAACAAGAGATTTAGATCTCTGTCTAACTTTACCACCAGATTTTCCACCAGCCTGTCGATCAATAAATATGTCTAATTTTTCTCGTCGGATGAGCGCCTCTGTCTCATTCTAGAGAGGAATACATCGGTTGGTCGTGTGACCATGGTCTATGTGAAATTTTCAATACTTGAACTTATCCCTCTTATCAGTAATTGATCTTAACTTTTAAGGCCAACTGAAATCACTATTGTGCTTATTTTCTTCTAAGATATGATGTATATCCACCGTTAAAGGAGTGTAATTGGTATATTTTCTGAGCCGATCTAGGCTTTCTTTTTCTTTCAAATTCTTGCGTTCATTGTTATTCTTGTGCTCTTTCTTATCCGAAATCCCTCCAGACTTTTCTTCTGCCTTTGCATCTAAATTCTTCTTAACATCCATAGCTTCCTCGGCATTCATAATCTCCTATTCTTTGGCCATCAATTTCGTCATCGTCTTTGGGGGATCTTTTGCCAAAGTATAATATAGTTTGTCGGGTAGCAAACCACTCATGAGGGCATTGATTGCAATCTTCCCCTCGTAATCAATAACTTCTAGTTTCTCATTGTTAAAACGAGTGATGTAATCCCCGATACTTTCTCCCATTTTCTCACACTAAGCAAATGATCTACTCCCTTCACTGGTTTTGCTCCAAAGCATAAATTACTAATGAATAGCTTACCGAGTTGTTGGAAGCTAATAAATTTCCCCCAAGGAAGACTATTATACCATATTTGAGTAGATTTAGTGATTGCTCTTGAGAATTTCCTACACCTGATCTCATCAGGGACAACATATATATTGACCACTGGTTAGTATTGTTCTATATGAAGAACTGGATCAGTCTTCCCATCATACTTGGGAGTAACCACTAGAGCTTTAAAGTTGGTGGGTGTAGGGAAATATATAATGGTTTGCACAAAGGGGGATCCTTAACAAAACTTCTCTGGAGTGGATTCTTGGCATTGGCCATTTCTCTCAATCTATCTTCCAAACACTGAATGGACCCCTTTCATGCATCATTACCATCACTAGATCTGTTGGTTGCATCTCTTTCATTCCGACCAACTGATTGTGCTAGGATTTATTTTTTGTGCACCCTCTCTTTGACTGGACCGAGCAGTTCATCGGGCGTTCGATCTGGACTGGGCTGAAGCTTCCCTCAAGTCACTTAGTCGTCGAGTGTTTCCTGACGCAACCCTAAGGGAATTTATATTTCCCCTGTGTCCCAAACGATCGAAAGGAGAGGCCCTACTTATCCTTTCTAAGTAACTTAGTATTTATGGAGTGAGGGATTGTCCATTATAGAAATTATGAGTCCTGATAAAAGAAGTTGCTCCAGGACGGTACGAAGGATCCCTTGAAGTTATGGAATGGCTATGCCTAACACTCCTTACTGGCGACAGTGGAATACTCCTTTGATTATACCGTGAAGGAACTTCAGTTTATTGTGTTTGGGCCAATTATCTTATCGTATCCTCCATAGCCTCTTGACCTTTGGCCAGGCTAGCCAAAATTCCAGTTAAATCGTTGTTACTTGGAGGGGCATAGGGATTAAATGGAATTCCCTCATTTATGTTACTTGTTTCATTGATATTAGACATATATGATGAATTAGTGAAAACGTTTATCAATACGTTCCCACAGATGACACCAATATGTTGATGCAAAAAACTAAACTAGGCCTAGTTAATTGATCGCAGATAAATAAGTAAAACAAATAAGACAAATGATATTTTTAAAGTGGTTTATCTCAATAGAAAAGCCTAAGTCCACTGTATGTATTGCTTGACTACCTTGATTTGTTTTTTGGTCCTCCTGCAATAAGGGTGTTACAATATATTTATAGCCCATGAGGGATGTCAAGAGTTGTCATGTGAAATGATGGAATGCATTCAACTGTTAGACATTTACATCAATACATAATGAGAATTAAACATAAGAGTGTTGGCACTTCATTGGCCATACTGGTTGGACTCCCTATTGTTGGTCGTTCTTCCCAATTGATTGGTATTCAGTTGGTCGGGCTTCCTTATTGGTTTATCTCCTATATTGGTCGGGTTCCCTTTTTGTTCGGGGATTTGTATCATGCTGACTTGGACTTGGGACACATTGGAAAAGACGTACTGGCTTGTAATTGGTCCACGTAAGGTGATGAATTTTAGTATCAATAATACATAACAAATAAACATATCTTCTTAGTACGACTTGTCGGCCAAGTGCCTAATAACCCTTCCAATTTGACTGTTCCTAAGGGGTAAACTTTTTCTCCTCAAAAGCTAATTAAGGGTCTGTGGTACAATTCCAATTGACTAAGCTTCAATTCCAGGCTCTGGAAACAGGAATAAAACATGATATCAATTGAACTTCCATTGTCTATCAGAATCCTGATAATGATGGCTGCTTGGATTCTTAACTTGATGACCAATGTGTCGTTATGAGGATACAGTACTCAGGAAATATCATTTTTATAAAATCCAATGAAAAGTTTATCTTTTTTTATTTTGTTGGTCCTATTATCATCATCATTCAAATTGATGCGTTGTATATAGGAGCAGGCTTGTGCTTCATTTAGATAAGCTTTCCTCTCGGTAGTCTAATATCCTCCTCTTGCATCTCCACCTGTGATGACATGACAATCAAAATAACCAAAAATTATCATAGCTACCTCAATTTCTAGTTTCTTGGGTTTCTTTTCTAGGTCTGGATCGTCTTCATAACCATTCTCATGGTGTCCTTTCCTATAATCTCTAGGTTTACAGGGAGAATTTGTCCTTCCTCTTATTTCTCGGCTTTCATGTCGATTAATAAATTTGCTCAGCTTTCCTCGGTGAATGAGGGATTCAACTTCATTCTTTAAAGCGATATATTTATTGGTTGCATGTCCACGATCTTTGTGGAATTCACAATATTTTGATTTATCTCTCCTATTAGGGGTGCCATCATCTTCTCAGGACACTTCAAATCTTTATTGTTCCTACTTTCCTCCAGAATATGGTGGTTATTGACCGTCAGTGGAGCGTATGCTTCATATTTTTTGGGCTTATCCTCTTTCTTCTGTTTTCGCTCCTTCCTTTTCAGGTTTAATTGTAGGGCTTTTCTTTGTAGCCATTGCTTCCTTAGCATTAATTATTTTTACAGCCTTAGCCATAAGCTCCGTCATTGTTTTGGGAGAGTCTTTTGCCAATGCATAATAAAACTTTTCTGGAAGTAATCCACTTATCAAAGAGGTGATGGATGATTTTTCTTCATAATCAAACACTTCTGGTTCTCGTTATTGAAATGAGTGATGTATTCTCTGGTGGCCTCTCCTACTCGCTTCCTGAGACTTAGGAGATGAGATGCTCTCTTAATTGGCTTGGCCTCAAAACAGAAGTTGGTGATGAAAAGATCGACAAGTTGATTAAAACTGGATATTTATTCTCGGGGAAAGTTGTTGTACCATATCTGGGATGAACCAGTAATGGCATTCAAAATTGATCTACATCATATTTCATTAGGAATAAAATATATGTCAGCTACAGCGTGCTATGTGTAAAACTGGGTCAGTTTTACCATCATATTTGGGGGTAACCACCAAAGTTTTAAACTTGGATGGAGTTGGGAAATCAATAATTTCAATGATGAAGGGAGACCCCTTGACAAAATTCCTCTACAATTGATTCTTTACCTTAACCATTTTCCCTAGCCGATCTTCCAATTGTTGAATCGACCCTTTTCATGAAGAATTACATGTATTAAATCTATTCAAAACATCTCGGTCATCTCGACCATGTGTTTTTACTGAGATCTCTTTATGAGAAGTCTTCTCGGTATGCATAGATCATCGGATGCTTGACCTGGATCTACGTGAGCCTTCACGATGTTTGGCTGGGTACTCATATTGTCAGGATAACTCCCTGTGACGATTCATGTTTGCTTGGGACCCCAAACGATCGAAAGGTGATGCTCTGCTCAACCGTTCTAAAGTGCTTGGCCTTTCAGGAGAAAAAGAATGGCCATCATAGAATTCTGTGGATCTGAGTGATGAGCTTAGTCCAGGACAATAAGACCTATTACGCAAAGACCTAAAATAACTGTGTTGGTTATTTTTTAAGAGGCTAAGGTGGCATCTCACTAATAGGTGGAGTCATATTTTCCCTAAAAACATCTGGAGACCTGGATTATAATGATTAGGCCAATTTCCTCATGTTTTCCTGCATTACTTCTTGACCCATGGCAATATTAGCCAGAATTCAATTTAAGTCGGCTGCTGTAGGTGGAGCAGATGGGATGGCAGTATAGCTTTCATTTCTAGCACTACTCTCAGGGTCATTCATTTCCCTTGAAGTTAATGGTCTAACAAATATGTACAAGATAAATAACGGTAATAGACACATATTCCCACAGATGGAGCCAATCTGTTGATGTTTAAAATTAGTAGTGATCTATATGAAACCAATTTATAATCATAGATAAAATAATGAGAGAAAAATAAATAAGACATGAGGATTTTTAAGTGGTTCAGCTGTAAGAAAAGCCTATGTCCACTGTGGTTGTATTTACTGTTACTGATTATAGAAAACTAGGTATTCATGTTTGAATAATGACCTTTTACTTTTCTCTTTTGCCTTTTTTGAAAGGAATACACTGTATTTATAGGAACCCATAGATCAAGGGTTGGAATGCCTTTATACATTTAAGCATTTACACCCGTACATAATGAATGTGACTGTTGATAATATTGTGCACGTGTGGAATAAATCTTGGTTGATTTCGGCATGATGACCATTTATCTACAATGATGGTTTGTATTCTTTCGGTTGTTCGACTTACTGATCGATCAACTATCTCCTAAGCCAATCAAGTAATTGATGACTAGGATTGTTGCCACGTAAGGGGACATGTGTCCATTTCTAATTCTTCCACGGAGATGAATAATTTTTGGCATCAGCATTCAGGGTTGAATGAAGTTAGAAAACTGAATTAATATTGGGTTTTGGGGTCCCTTTATAAGTTTGGCGGGGCCCCTTTTTATAGGGTCTGATTTGGGTCCTTTAACTTAACAGTTAAAGGGGGTTCCACATGTAGGCTGGATGAAAGGGGTAGGGACACATATGGGAATGTAGGGGGGATCAAGGGGATTTGGTAATGATTATCAGAGATCTTTAACCATTTGTTTAAATCCCTTTAACCATTCAGTAAAAGTGTTAATGAGGCCTTTAATCATTATGTTAAAGGTCCCACAACAGTTGTTCTATTCTCTTTTACTAGGATATTTGGAATTCTCACTTTTGCACAAATATTTCTGATGGTTAGTTTTAAACTTTTCATTTTTAGTGGTATCTAGTTTTTACCCCTTTGGATTTATATGGTATTAGCCTAGATTACAAGTTGAGGTGTCCATAGAGGTGGTCAACTAAGATGGTGTGCGTGGGGACACTCTTACTCCAAACTAGGATGGAAATAAATTTGTCTATATGCAATGGATGTGAATATCGGTGAAATAGGGAACTTTTTCACGTTATCTGGTATTTCTCGTACAAACATGGGTATGGGTTTCAGAATTTTGAATGCACCTTTCATTTTGTCTTTATCGGTAACTCTCTCGATTCGCAGACAAGACTTCATTGTTGTACCTCTTGTTCTGGTGAGCATGGGCGGGGGGGGGGGGGGGGGGGGGGGGGCGGGGTTACTTTATTGTCCGTCAAGCGTTCTATTTTGTACCCAACATTTATCTAAGTTGATGTAATACCCCGTATTTTCGAAGACTTAAATAATTGTGTGATTTATTATTATTGTGGGATTGTTTAAATTAAAATGTGACAATTAATTATTAACCCGGATTTAAATTTGAATGTTTACTAGCATGACTAGAATTTATTTACTATTAATATTGCTACGAGAATAAGTAATATGTAATGGCGATTTTATATAACTTGTTGTGATAGAGAAATACGACAATTTAATATATTAAGTCGGAACGCGCGTATGTGTCGTGTCAGGACTAATTAAGTGGAATATAAAGGTAAATTATTTTTAAGTCACTCGTATGTTCATCTCGAGTGCGCCATTGAGTCCGTAAGGGTCGAGATAGTTAGAAAACTCTACCCGGATATTTTATTTGGACTCCGGGATATTTTTAGGCCAAGCTGGCACCCGGTAGGGGTAGTTTTGTAATTTGGATTTTTGGAGGAATTAAATGGATGGAAATTAGAGGAATATTATATGAGCTAATTGGAGACAATTAGGGTTAGGTTAAAACCAAAATCAAGATAGAGCCATAGTGGGTGAGGGAGAGAAAATTCCAAAAGAGGATAAGCCATTTTCACTACCTTGCACAACCACCACCACCATCATGTAGATCGGAACGCGAGGAACGCATCCATACAAACAACATCAACGGATCAGACCTTCGAAATTGAGGCAAGTGTTTATTTCTTGCTTTCTTTAGCAATAATTATGTTCATGTTAGTCTAGGTTAATAAAGCTATGTTCTGAAAGTTATTTCCAGTGAAAATTGGAGAATTAATTTATGATTACGGGCTGATTGGTTGATTAGTTTAATTCCTTTATGTATGTTGAGGTTTTATCACGAAATTGGGAATAAAATTGATGAACGAATTAGGGTTGGTCAGGTTCTTTAATTGAAAATTTTGAAACTAGGGTTCTTATGAATTAATTTGGGGGTTTCATGTAATCTTAATGATTTATGACGAATTAATGATCCTAGGATATGGTGAATGATATATAATCTTGTTATTATTTATTGGGATTAATGATGAGAAGATGAGGATTAAACTATAGAGGTTTTTAGGCTTAAAAATGGAGGAAATCACAGAAATCTGGTGAAGGAGACGACACAGTACAGGTCGCGCAATGTCGCGCGTAGTGGTTCGAACGAGAATGGTATCTCGCGAGAAGTGGTTCGAACGACAATGGAATGTCGCGAAAAGTATGGTTCGAGTGAGATTGCATCTCGCGTGATGTGGTTAAAGTGAAAATATGATCTCGTTTGAATGAGATCAAGTCTGGTTCGAGCGATCGTTTACATTTTTGGGAAATTTCAGAATGGTCCAAATTAGTGTGGCACAGTAATCTGAATGAGGAAATGATATTTTGCGAAAATCAGTATAGTACAGGATTGTTAAGAAGTATATGAGGATAAGTACTTTAAATACTTGGGACGGTGATATTACCTTGGAGATTACGAGAGAGAGATAATTGTAATTGGAAATGCGTCGAAAGTATTACGTGATAAACACTTTTGATATTAGTTCGAACGATATGGAACTTATAAGAGTAAAATGCAATGATTACCTTTGGGGACATCTTATGATTTTGAATTAAGGATTTTCGGGTGACATATTATCCTTAGAAATATATTACGAGAGAGGGAATATCATAAATTAAAATACGTGGATAGTATTTAGTGATAATAATACTACGTATGGAATATGACATTTGGTTATGTGTATACCGTTTACTTGGATGGGTTGTGTGAATACCTATTACTTGCTAGTATTATGTGTATGACATACCTAGCTACTTGCTATCACGGGAGGTGGTGTAGAGACAGTCTTATCTTGAGGGGATTTTGACTTATATCTCAGAACATGGAACTCTGAAGACTTACTTGTGAGTTGGTACGTCGCTGACTATGGGAGCGTAGGTATGTGCGTGACCCATAGGTATGTGAACTATGTTCCCCTCCATTATGTGTGTTTTGTATATATGGTTCGTGGGAGACTTCCGAATCGATAGTCCTTACTTGAGTACGAGAGGTACCGGGACATGATAGCAGAGTATGCAATGCACCACAGGTATAGCCTTGGGGTGCTGTGTGAGTATATATATGTATAGTGGTGATTATTTATATATACTTGTGTTATACTTACAATGTGATGTTTGTAGGCTATTAAGATTTGGTTAATACATATATTATAGTGAGAGATATATATGTATGCTTTTGGTATATCTAAAATGAGATAATATCAGATTATTAAGATAGTCAAATTTTCAGTAACGTAAATAGTGAATACTTGACTTTAGTGTGCTTACACTTATTTAAAATGCTAAACGTTGAGATCATATACGGAACACTACTACGAAGGGTAATTATATGGACCTAGTTAGAAGTGTCAAATGGCTACGTTGGAGTAGATGTATGTTAGGCGTGCACACTAGTCGAGAGGTGAGAATCTCATGTGAGAGGTCGAACTAACATGCATATAATAATTGATTTAATGCAGTTTTAAATACTTGCTAAAAAAAATATTTTTACACATCGGGCTCTGACCCGTTTCTTGCATCTCTTTTCTCTTTTTCTATATATAAATGTATTAGTACATGTGCCTAGCCACAGGGACACCGGTTCTAGTTACTTGGATGGTTTGCTGAGGTGCACTTGTTGTGGAAGTTATGGGATATTTGATATTAGACGTTTCTCTCATTTCATTCAGTTCCTAGTTAAGATATCTCAGTTAGGTCATGTGTCTCCCATTATCATTAGCGTAGTTGTACTCAGTTTCCTTTGTAGTTCTTCTCAGTTTGTTTGAGTATTTATTATGGTTTGGTTTGTAACTGTGAACTGGAAGGTTTTATCCAGTCTTATCTATTCAGTATTTGATTCAGTCAGTATTTAATCCTTGTGTATGGTTTATATTTACATGTTCAGAATTTATTAAATTAATTGGTTTCAAGTTTATTTGGAAAATGTTTTGACACTATATTAATTAAATGTTAGGTAATTAGTTGGATTTAAGTTTTCGACAATGATGCTAAGAATGAACCAACCGAACATTTTGTTATAAATTTTATAAAGGACTGATCACCCGATATTTAATTGGGAGGGGTGTCACAGTTGAATATTGTATTATGTTAGTGCATCCATCAGCTTTCACTGTGATCCTACTTGGTGGGGACCAAATAGTTCACATTCGTTAGTGCGGTTTTGCATTCAAAATATCGGTGTTGACTCTTGACTCGGGACTTTTTCAAATGACGTGGAAACTAAAACGCCTAGTCTTTTTGAGAAATTTCTTTTGGAAAGAGCCATTTTTATTCGTTTTCTGGAGAGTCATCTTGTTATATTGACGTGGAGCACGAGGGAAGGAAGTTCCATTTCTTCTTTTATGAACTGCGAGATACTTTTGATGTTGCTTTAGAATCGAAGTGTCGTCTTTTAGCTAAGATAAGGTGTCATTTGCGGGGGAGACTTGTGAAACCCCATAATATTTAATAATACATTGATTAGGAATAAATTAAACCATACATGAGCTTAAACAATTAAGTACCATTTTAAGCATGCGTAAAGACTGAAAATACAAAACGAAAGAAAAATGGAATATAGACAAGTAAACTATCTATCAACTCAAATACCATAATAAATGCCCAAAAAATCTATTCAGTCAACTATAACATACAATCCAACTCCCAAAATATGAAATGTATAAGTACTATGTATGTCTTTCTATGCTAAACTAAAACTAGCAGAAATGATGATATAAGATAGTATGCAGGTCAGGGAAAACTACATCCTAATCAGTATTAGCAACGAAAAGCATGAGTGACATCAATGAGATCTATCAGGCTACAACACAGGTGGCCTAGGTCTTGAAATTTTAAATGCACAATGTTAACAAAAAGTCCAAAGAGAATAAATCTATAACCGAAATTACAATGAATCTTAACTATTAACATAACTCTAGCATTTTAGATGTACTTCAAATATATCCCACCCCGCAATCATAGATATTACATGAATATAAATTCCCAATCCTAAGTGAGTCCCATAATTAAGTTTTATCCCTCATAAATAATCACAACTAAAGGGTTCATAATGGTTATTACGCTAAACAATTTTGAGTGTATAAAACAAATAAGACAGTCATGTAGTAGATAAACATGAACTATAACATGTACCATAAGAATAAGCTCTAGCTTAAGTCGGTTAAATTAACAAATGCATATCCATATTGCCCTTGAGAATCACTTACGCGTACCAAGTATAGTCGTAGGTCGTCCCACCCTAAATCCTTAACAGGAGCTAGGGATGAATTTCCACGTCTACACATTACTCATATAGTCTACCATACCTAAGGCTATATGATGAAATATCCCCGTCAATCAATCTCGGATGAAGGAACCCATATGTGTGACCCAGGGGCTATATGACCAAGGTTTACTCATTTACTCATTGAGGCACTATCGTAGTCTGCCTCGTACGTACCCCCATAATGGAATTCTCCCTTGGTATGATATACATGAGTATACACAATGTATACATTTTACACAAGTAAAATGATAAAATACATTCTCATAACACATGGAAATCTAAAAAAAATAGGAATTATTCACATTTGTATTTTTATAAAGTTAGGTAAATAATGAATTGATGACATATTATAAACCTATGAACCAACCTAATAATATGCTTTACTAGAGTTAATTAAATCCAAAGAAAAACCTAACTTAGCCCCCAAACCCATAGATCTAAACCAATGACCCAATTCCAAAAATTTCCAAATACCTGTCATCATCGGTTGATCGGTCGATCTGGATTTGCCAAAAAAAACACTTCGGACTTCATCTTTCCCAACTCAATAAAACTCAAATCAAAACTCCATTAATGGCCCGAAAAAATCCATATAAGATTATATAACATCTAAACAATGTAACCACCATTAAAATATGATTAAAACATGATTCTATCCTCAAAATCCCAATTCCAATACAAGATTTGATAAAAAAATTTAATTCTCTATTAAGAACCCTAGAAATTTAATTTCATTCAATTTGATTCCAGTCTCTACAGATTTATGCATATAATCATGGGGTTTATGAAGGATTCAAACTAAAATTAAGTTCCTATATATAATCTAATAATTCCAACTAAGATTTAAATATAAATCAACCAAACCAATACACATTGACACTAATTTCTACTTAATTAGTTTAATTATAAATTTAATCAAATTAATTCGTATAAATTAGATCTAAATCATAATTAGGGTTTAGAGTTACATATATAGGCATAATCTAAATCAAGGTCAACCATATAAATATTCTAATTAAATTTGCCTCAAAATTTGATGAAGAAAAATGGTTAAAGTCTTCTAGAATTCCCTCTTATACTTTGAGTCTTCCTCTATCTAAGTTGTAAGATCCCCAAATTATGTTTATGTATTATATGAACCTCCCAATGACTCATAAAAACCTCTTAAAAATGAAACTATGCTTGTGCCTACAATAATCACTTAAGTAACTTGACCAAAATAACCCTTAACTAATCTAAAAACTCCTCAATTCACTATACTATCCCAATAGGCCTAAAATAACTTATTTTAATTTTAAAAAACAATATTTTAAATGTTACCACTCATCATAACTTATCAACCATATAAACAATATTTATAAATTCTACACATGCAAAATATTATCAAATTTAAGTTAAAAATCACTTAAATCATAATTTATTGTTCGGTGTAACACGACATTATAGTTGATTACTTCATAATCATTGGGAACTGACACTAAGGGGATAATCCAAATAAGAAAACCCTCAATATCAAAATCAGACCAATCCATAGTGTCCTATAATACGCATTTACGTTCAAAACATTTATTAATATTTTACTGTGACTTCATTTCCAATTTATATATATATATATATATATATATATGTCGTTACACATCACGTGCACACAAATAATATTTATATTAGTATATATAAAATACAGTTTATTACATTCCTCCTATCTTAAATAAGGAATTGTGTCCTCAAAATTAATATATTACCTCAATGTAATAACACTGGATGCCTAGACTGCATGTCCTCCTCTGGATCTTAGATGGACTTGTACTCACTATGATATCCCCACTAAACTCTCATCGAGAGAATGAATTTCGATTGCACAATCTTCTCCTCGAGGTCAATAATACGTTGTGGCCTCTACTCATAACTGATGTCCTCCTGTAGCATAATCCCGTCAATATTGATGTGCGAATATGCCTCCTCGCCCCTTAGAAATTTCCTAAACATGGACATATGAAAAACATCAAGTACCCTCTAAAGATTATCAGGTAAGGCTAACCGACATGCCATCGGGTACACCTTATCTAGAATCGTAAAGGGAACTATGTATCAAGGAACCAACTTCCCATTCGATCTGAACCTAGATACTCCTTTTATCGGGGAGACCCTCAATAATACCAGATTCCCCACTTGGAACTCCAATTTACGCTTCATCTTATCCGCGTAACTCTTTTGGTGATCCTGCGTTGCCTTCATACATGCCCGAATAAGTGTCACCTTTTTCGAGGTGTCATGAATGATATTAGGCCCAAACATCCTCTATTGTTCTCACCCAACCCAATAACTAGGCGAATGACATGGTCATCCATATAACTACTTGTATGGTGCCATGCTAATTTCCTGTTGTTGACTATTGTTATATTCAAGTTCTGTTAGTGGAAAATGATTATCCCAACTTCCCTTGAGATCAAACGCACACGCTCGAAGCATATACTCGAAAATATAATTCACCCTCTCAGTTTGACCGCCTGACTAAGGGTGAATGTCCATGCTCAGTTTCACACCCATAACATACTAAAACCCCTTCCATAATTGATAGATGAAAGTGTTTCCCCTGTCGAAAATGATATCCATCAGTATCCCATGAAGTCGTATCCTAACTGGTAGGAAATTAGCTACCTTCTTCCGTCTATCAATGTTGACCCAAATCGAATCATAACCCCTCTAAGATCTTAGTGGACCCACTATAAAGTCCATAAAGATACTCTCTTATATCCACTGAGGAACCTCCAGCAGTCGTAACTCCCATGCTGGTTTCTGGTGTTCCACCTTTACTAACTGATAGGTGTCACACCTCGATACATTCCCTACAACATCTACTTTTATTCCTTCCCACCAATGTGATCGGCACATATCCTGGTATATCTTATCCCCTCTGGGATGGACCATATACTATTAATCATGATCTTCGGCTAAAACTTCCTTTTCCAGCTTAGGGTCCTAGGTGTCCCTGGAACTATAAACCCCCATCTGATCCATTCGGAAATGAAGGAAAATAACCAGCCGTGAGTCCTTTGACCTTCTTCTAAAAAAAGAATTTGTTCCCTGTGCTTGAACTACTCATGAAATGATAATTAGGGTAACAGTCACTATTACCATAAAAGCATCTGCCAAATCCATATCACATAAGAAATTCCACCTCTCTACCCAAATGTTCGATAAATCACTATATGTTTGGCCGATAACGTGAATATAGAAATGGTTGGCCTATGACTCAAAGTTTCCTCTACCATATTCTATTTTCCTAGATGGTATGGGATCGAGAAGAGGTAGTCGTTCACAAATGCCAACCAATTCCTTTATCTCATGTTCAAGTCTTTCTAACTAAACAAATACTGAAGGCTCTTATGGTCCAAATATATTGTGAACATCCCCTAGAAAATAGTACCTCCAAATAGTAATGGAAAATACCACCTTTGCCAACTCTAATTCGTGAGCGGGTGGTTTACATTATGCATCTTAAGCTTATGGGAGGCAGAAGTTATTGTCATCTCTTCCTGCATCATCATTCCTCCTAGTCCTTACTTCGTTGCATCTGTATATACCATGTACTCGATGCTAACCCGTGGCTAACGAATAATGCGTATGCTCATGAGCTTCACCTTAAGCTCTTCGAACTCTTATTGATAATCAACACTCCAATGAATGGGACACTTTCGGGTGAGGTGAGTCAGTGGTCCAACAATCTTTGAGAATCCTTGAGTAAACCTTCTATAATATCCCGTTAAACCTCGAAAGCTCCGGATCTCCATTGGTGTCATGGGTTACCCCCAACCCATAACTAAAAGCACCTTGAAAGGATTTACTAAAATCCCTGGTCTCAAACACTATGTGCCCCAGAAACTACACCTCTTAGAGCCAAAATCCACACTTAGTGAACTTGGCATACAACTTGTTTTTGCTAAGCATCTATTAAACTCACCTTAAGTGATGCACATAATCCTCCTCCGATTTTGAATACAATAGGATATCTTTGATGAACACGATGATGAAATAATCTAAGTAGGGTAGAAACACTCGATTCATGATATGTATAAAAACTACAGGTGTGTTGGTCAGCCTGAATGACATGACCTGAAACTCGTACGATCTATAGTGTGAGAGGAAAGTCGTTTTAATATATTCTCCTCCTAAATCCATTGATGTTGATGCCCCAAGCACAAATCGATTTTAAAAACTAATGATGCGCTCCTCAATAGGTCAAATAGTTCATCTTTCTAAGGTAATGGATGCTTCTTACGTATAATGACTTTATTCAAGTACCTATTGTCCACATATAATCAGAGTGACCCATCCTTATTCTTAACAAATAACAAGGGGGATCCTAACGGAGAGGTACTCCTCTGAATGAGACCCCGACTCAGCAACTATTGGATATGATACTTTAACTCCCATCTCTAAATGATCTATATGATATGGACAAATCAATACAAAAATCTATCTCCCTTATAGGTGATAACCCTAGGACCTCCTCAATTAATTTCAGAAGCTCCTAAATGATCGGGATATAATCTAATAATACTGTAACCTGCTAGAATTTAATTTCATCTATGTAGTATAATTGAATGATATAATCTCCCTTTATCCTAGGCATAGTTATAAGAAACATCTCCTATCTAAGAATGGAAAATGCGATAGCCTTCCTGCTATAGTCGATCTGGGCGTGATATGCCGCGAACCAATCCATACCTAAAATAACATCATGCATAAATATATCCAATAAAAAATCGATTGAGAACCACAACCGGCCTATCCATACTACCACGCCTCTACACACTTTCCGCAAGGCAACGCCATCACCCACAAGGTATCCGCGTGCATAGCCACATTAGATGTTATATCTACCATACCCAACGTAGTAGAAAATATAAATATAGTAAAAGAGTATGACGCTCCCATATAAAAAAGTACGTGGGCATAACTACCAAATACATAAAACATACCCTCAATCACATGGGGCTATGCTACACATTGAAGGCATGCCCATGATTTAGTTGCGAGCCTCGCTGCATTTGGTCTCTAAGAGGGAGCAACGTTGGGTACTGTGGTGGGGGTGACAATGCCTGAAACTAGAGTGGGGTCAAAAGGTCTCGTTTCTGCCCTTGTAAAATTTCCTTAGTCAAGCCTAAAGTCCATTAGGAAACCTACTAAAATAGTTGCCCTTCCCTCCACATGAATAACATACCCTACAGAATTGGTTGCCTATTGGTAACCCTGTTGACCTGTTGGTAACCCTATTTCCCTTAACCCTGACCCTGGGATCTATCATACGACCTATGTGCCTGGAACTGACTTATTTGGATTTGTTGGATCTGAAGATACTGACCTAGATGCCCACACTGACTCTAGCCCAGGTGGCCTGTCTTTGTCCACCCTGTCGATAATGGTCATCTACGCAGAATCTCTTATGGGGATTCTCTCCTAGTAGTGGTCCTCTATGGTGATGGTTGGATCCTCCTTGACCTCGAGAAGACTCTCCACCGACGTCTTTTACCCTTAGCCGTCTCTCATTCTCTCCTTCATTGGCTCCTTATCCCTCAAAAACTCATTATGATCATTAAAATGAAGACAAGCAGCATATTCCACTTGGGTGTGCGTGGTGATTGCCAGATTTCCCATTAAGATTTTCTTAATCCTCTAAGTCATACCTCGTACACACTGGTCCATATTTAACTGTTCAGATCCTTTAATCTTAAGTGCAAAATAAAAAAGTCAAGTGAAATCGCTATCATACTCAGCATATGTCCTACCATCCTTCTTGAGCCTATCAAACTTGCCCCTTAACTTTTTATACTGCGACAACGGAAAATACTTACCCTCCAACTTTTCCCAAAACTCTGCTAGGGTCAATCGGGGCCTATCATCGATGGTGGTAACAGATTCCCACCACTATAAAATACCTTCTACTACTTAAAACTCACAATCATCTGTTGTTGAACCTCTGTACACTTCACCAATTACAAACGATGCTCAATGTCACGTCTCCATTGGATTTTTATGATAGGATCAGTGGATCCCGTAAACTTTAGGGTTGTCCCTTCCTGAACGCAATCTGAGCATTCTCTCAAGAAGAAGTAGGAGGAGGGGAAAGTATTGGTTCATCTGCGGGGGATGGAGGTGGTGGATGTTGTTGAATAATTTCCATAATCGTAACTACAGTTTGTGCTATGATGGAAGCTATGTCAGTCGATGTTATTACTAGCACCTGCCCCTTAGGATGCGGCGGCTACTTTTGCTGTCAAGGCATAACTTCCCCTAATTTGGCACTCTCAGTCAGGCGTGGTCATCTCTATACTCTATGGGTGTTAATATTCTATAAGATAGTAAACAAAATATCATTAATAACATACAATTGACATGGAGTATAAATTCTAAAAGAAGGGCTATAAAGTATTAAAGAACGCAATGCAAAAAAGTGACAAATGCACTCGAGACCCTAGGACACAAGAACCTAGAATACTCTGATACCAATAATGACACCTTGTAATATTTGATAATAGATTGATAAGGTTTAAATTAAATAATAAAGGAGTTTGAACGATTAATTATCATTCTAAGAATGCATAAAGACTGAAAAATACAAAAAGAAAGGAAAACTGAATATAGACAAGTAAACTATGCATTAACTCTGATACCATAATACATTCCCATAAAACCTATTTAGTCAAGTATATCATACAAGACAACTCCTAAAACATGTAATGCATAAGTACTACATATGTTTCGGCATCCTAAACCAAAAATAATTGAAGATGACAATAGAAGATGACGCACTAGCGAAGAAAACCTATATCCTAATGAGAATCAGCAACAAGAAGGATGAGTGATGTCAATGAGATCTATCAAGAATGTGGCACGGGTGGCCTCGATACTAAAGTGTTAAATCCATAACGTTAATAACAAGTCCAAAAAGAATAAATGTATATCCTAAATTGGAATAAATCAAAACTATAAACACACCTCAAACATTTTAGATGTCTTTGAGAATTATCCTACCCTACAATCCTAGATATTACATGAATCTAAACTACCAATCCCATGTGAATCCAATAATTAAGTTTTATCCTTCACGAATGATCATAATTAAAGGATTCATAATGGCCATTATGATAAAAAAAAAATCGAGTGTATAAATTAAATAAGACAGTCAGAAAGTCTATAAACATGAATTATAACATGTACTATAGAAATACACTCTCACTTAAGTCGATCAAATTAATGAGTGCCTATCCCCATTCCTCTCGGGGATCACTTGGGTGTACCAACTATAAGCTTAGGTCGTCTCAAACATAAAGCATTAACATGAGTCGTGGATGAATTTCCATGTCTACCCATCACTCATATATTCTACCATAACCAAGGCTACATGATGAAATCCCCCTATTAATCCATCTCAGATGCGGGAACCTAGACGTGGGACCCAAGGGTTATATGACCAAGGATTACTAGTCAGCTCACCGAGGAAACATCGCGGTTCACATCGTATATACCCCCGTAATAGAATTCCCCCTTGGTACGATATCCAAGAGTACACATTGTATGCATTTTACGCATGTAATATAATAAAAGAGATTCTCATAACACATGGAAATAAAAACAAAATTTAGGAATTATTCACTTTTCTATTTTTATAAGGTCAGGTAAATAATGAATTGATCAAATATTCTAAACCTATGAACCACCCTAATAAAATACTTTACTAGAGTTAATTAAATCCAAAATTTCCAAATTCCTATCATGATCGGTTGTTACACATTTTCCAAAATATCCCACTTCAGACATCATCTTCCCCAACTCAACAAAACTCAAACCAAAACTCCATTGATGGCCTTAAAACCTCCATATAAGATTCATATAACATGTAAACACTGTAACCACAATTAAAACATTATTAAAACATGATTCTATCATCAAAATCCCAATTCCAATACAAGATTTAACATAATAGTCCAATTCTTTATCAAGAACACTAGAAATTTGATCTCAATCAATTTGATTCCAATATCTAAATATTTATGCATATAAACAATCGGTACATTAAGGATTCAAACTAAAAGTTAGTTCTTATAAATAATCAAATAATTCTAACCCGAATTTGAATTGAAATTAAAAAAATAGTACAAATTGACACTAAGTTCTATTTAGTTAGTTTAATTAAGAATTTAATCAAATTAATTCGTATATATCTAATCTAAATCATAATTGGGGTTTAGAGTTACATAGACATGCATAATCTAAATCAAGATCAATCATACAAATATTCTCATTAAACTTGCCTCAAAATTTGATTAAGAAAACTCGCTCCTCTTCTACTTTGAGTCTTCCTCTCTCTAAATTGTGAGATACCCAAATTTTGTTTATGTGTTGATTAAGCCTCCCTGTGACTCCTCATGACCTTTGAAAAATGAAATTATGCTTGGGTCTAAAATAATCCCTTATCTAACCTTCTCAAATTGACCCTTAACTATTCAAAAAATTCCCCAATTCACTACACCATCCCAATAGGCATAAAACACGTCATTTTAAGTTAAAAACCATTAATTTAAATGTTACCACTAATCATAAATCATCAACCTCATGAAAAATATTTATAAATTCTATGCATACATATTATCCAATTTAAGCTAAAAATCCCTTAAATCATAATTAATTTATTTGGTGTAACATATAATTTTAGTTGAATACTTCATAATCATTAGGACCCGACACTGAGGTAGTAATCTAAACTAGGAAAATCTCAATATCAAATCCTATACCAATCCATTGTATCCCATAATATGGAGTTACATTCAAAATATTCATTCATGTTTTACCGTGACTTAATTTCCATTTTATTTAATACTATACCTATATGTATAATTACACATAAATTTACATTACATGTCACGGGAACAGAAATAATATTTATATTATTATATAAAAATACGGGCATAAGACTTTCGCGAGTCTGTCTGTTGATGATTGTATCGTCGGAATGCGGGGCGTTTTAAGGAGGTTTTTTTTTGTGTTTATTTCTTTGGGAGAAGGGTATAGTGGTAGGTTTCTTTATCACTAGGCTTCTTTCTACTACTTCTTCATAGTATCATTTTTTATATGTTGTTTCCTAAATAAGGATAACTCCACGGAGCTTAAAATTCTTAGGGAACTATTTTTTTACTTAATGTTTAGCTTATTTAGATCGCGTCAAATCTTTTAGAGTGGGGGCAGAATGACCATAGTCATGGTTTTCCCATAAAAAAGGAGTTTTTGTATTTATTTAGACCAGGACGAAAGTGATTTCTTGAGTTTCCTACATATCTACGATTCAAAGACAACGACGTGTCTGTATTTAAATGTCTGGGATATTAATATAACGAATAATTAAGTCTACATAGTTCTCTAAAAATATAAATGTTTGGGGCCCAAAGTTTTTAGCTGACTTCAAATGAGTGGTTGGTGGTTTAAGTAGGCGTTTTGATGTAGATTTAGGAATGTGTTTGGAATTATATGGTTTTCTCTTCCTGTTATGGCTAATTATTTTTATATCAAATCTGTTTCTCCATTTTATCATAGGAAGGTTCAAGGAAGGAATTTGTTCAATCGTTCGAGAGTGAAAAGTTAGGAAAATGTAACACCATCTAGATCAGTTAAGGAAGAGACCGAAGTTAATTTTGGTGATGAGGTGAGGTCCTCCCCTCTTGGATGGAAATTCTCCTCCAGGATTCCAAGAAAGTTTGAGATTTTATTTTAGGACTAGGTCTCCTTGTTGTATGTTTTGCTTCTTGATTCTCTTGTATAATGCATGGTCGTTACGTTGCTGTTAGCCCTGATTGTTATAAGCGTCCTTTATCCTCTCCTCATTGGGGAGAGCTAACAGTCAGTCTTAACCACTTAGCTTTTGAATGTGACCCTTAAAAAAGTTATCTTGAGTTTTATGGGTAGGAATGCCTCCATGACATAAACGAATGAGTAAATGTGAACCTTATTAAGTTTTATTTTATAGTGCGGTAACCCTGAAGGGCATACAAAAGTTTGTCTGAGTAATCATTGTAGATTTTTATCATCTTTCTGATGGTGTTCTTAACATTTTTGTTAGGGGATTCGAACGCTCCATTGGTTTGATATTTGTATGGGGATGAATTTTACAGAGTAATCCAGTACTCATGAAGTCAAAGTGAGAACTGTTGTTTGATACTAATTTGTGGGGTATACCGAAGCGACAAATGTTGTTTCGTTGTATGCATTTGGATACTTTCTTGGAGTTTCGAACTGAGTAAGATTAAACTTCTACCCACTTGGTGAAGTAGTCGATGGCAACTAGGATGAGCTCATGCTCTGTTGAGGATTTAGGGGTAACTTTCCCTATGATATCAATCCCCGGGTGGAAAAAGACCATGGTGAGGTCATGCAATAGAGATCTCGGGGAGGTAGATGTTTTCATGGGGTGTATAGTTGGAACTTAAGGCATCTCCTGACGTAATGAACATCAAAGTATTTTCTCAGAGAAGTTGTGTCCACTCATACGCGGGCAACATTATCAGCTATTAAATTTGTTCACGATCTCAAGGGTATCATATATTGTAACATGATATAATCGTACTCCATCAAACCCTCTTTTATAGAGTTGGCCCCCATAAATAATTAATTAGGCCTCTAATCATCTTAAAAGTGAATTGATCATTTAGAGAGGAGTCTGATGGGTAGTGAGACTTATTCAACTAGTTACATATGTCGTAGTACCATATTATGGGTCCTACTATCTTTTCTTCAATGGCGTCAAACTTAAAGTAATCGGAAGGGTGCTTGGGATAGTCATGGTAAACGTGATCTCCGTGGTTCCTTCCAGCATATTTATCATAGAGGATAGGGGATAAGTGTGTCCATAAAGTTATTTATAGATCTGGGAAGAAAGTTGAATTTGAGACGCTCAAATCGCGAAGCTACCTCTTCTAACTAGGCATAGTAGGGGTTCAGTTTATTGTGTTGGATGATTTATTTGCCTAATATTTGACTGATGATTAGGATTGACTCACAATAGGCTTTAGTTTGGTGATTCACATTTCTACGGAAATTTTGAGGCCTATGATGAAAGCCTTATATTCCCCCATGTTGTAGTTGCATTCGTAGATGAGTTTGATGACAGTGGGGAGCCCACATGAATCATGAGATATTAGGTGCATTTTGATGCCTAATTCTTTTTTGTTGGAGGACTCGTCGAAATAGAGTTCCCAAGTTTTTCTGTTGTCTAAGGCAATAGGTCCTCGTCGGGGAATTCTGCCTTGTTTTGTTCTTCCTCATATTTGCGAATTCTATGTCTTTAATATTCAGTTAAGAGTACAATAAATATAACTGTAAGCACAATTATTTTTATAGATTTAATTTGTTTATATTTGGATTAATTCTGGACAAAATAAATTGAGTCTAGACTAGTAATTAATTAGAGATTGAAGAAGTTGCATATTAAAGCCATGAAAAAGAAATCAAGTCAAGTTGCAATTTCCCATTTTGTTTGTTCTAAGATCACAGACGTACGAGTAATCAAAGGAATATGTGATTAAGAATGTTGTTTAAATAATGGATGATTTAAATATTTTTTAATGTTTGGGAATTAAAAATTAAAGTTTTGAAAACGCATTTTAATTATATCTGAGCTAAATTTTTTTATACAAGCATAATCATGAAAATATCAAAAAAGTTTATTATCGTTCAAACGACATGTAAACTCGTTCGAACGACATCACTAGTCGTTGAAACGATAATGTTTGTCGCTCGAACGAGATGCCTCGATTTCCGTGTTTCATTTATTTTGGACTCTGGTTTGCTCATGTATAAATATAACTCTGCATAGACGTTTTTAACAGTAGATGAACAGTTTTAAGAATTCCTATTCTGGTTAGTTTCATCCTTTGTTTATTCAAGATTCTATTATTATAATTCCAAAGATTTATGATCTTGAACACATTCAGAAGAAGACCTTGTTAGACTCTTTGTAGAGAGTATAAACCTACATCGGTCTAACGTCAAATTGGAAGTGCTACGAAATTTCTTGTTGAAGTTAGGATTGCAGTTCTTGTGGAGCTGAATGATTATTACATTGCTAACGACATCGACCGATAGTTGCGGGTATTCATATGTCATCTTATTTCGCTGTCATCCGAGTGTAACCCGTTTCTTTACAAATTATAGTGGAAATAAAAGGTTTTTCCCGTCAGTGATTTTTTCCTGAATTTGTTTCTTTTACCGCATTCTTTATTCATTCAATGGGTTAAATTGATTAGATGCATGTTTAGGGTTTAAGAAGATAAAATTGGAAATAATTGATTGAGTTGGTTTTTTACCTAAAGCATTTATTAGAGGGCCACTTCAAATTGGTATCAGAGCTTGTTGCACTATTTTACTGTGTTTGATCCTTTGTCTTTAGGTATGGATTTCGGTAATTTTGCTGATTTTAGAACTCACGTGTTTGAAACTTCTAACTTGAAATCTTGCCTAAAGTCTACTCTTAAAAAATTTGTTAAAAAGGAGAATTGTGAGAAGTATGTTTCTTCCCTTAGTAAGAGTGACCCTGAAGAAGAAATTTTTTATCCTACTAAGCCAGAACTTCCCTCTCTTGTGGCTAATCATGTAGGCGATAACGACATACTTTTGCATGGTTCTTTCACAGTCACAGGTTGTGATACCCTAAAAAGTGATGGTGAGGTGAGTATTCACAAGAGTGAGGATAATAGAGACTTGCAAAGTGACTTTAATGAATTATATGAAGAAACATTAAAAGCCAAGAAGGCAAATTTGAAGTTAGAAGCGAAATTGAAAGAATTTGTCATTGAAAATAATAACTCCAATACTTTAATTGAGGAACTTAGGGCGCGTGAGAAGAAAATTCATGAGAAGCTAGAATATGTCGTGGGTGAGAGAGAGAGTCTTCGAGGGTTAATGAAGGATATAAAAAAAGAATTACTTGAGTTTGAGTATTCTAGGCATTTACTTGAGTCAAGGACAGGTGAACTTGAGAAGAAATTGAGAGATTCCAGTAAGGTTAAATTTGATTTGGAATCTAGGTCTGAGAAGTTAGATAAAATTTTAGGAACCGTCCAAATCAAGGATAATAAGTGTTGTATTGGTTTCGATAAACATGTTCCACCCGTTCTCAAAGCTAATACCAGGATAGCTAGAGAGCCACTCAGGGTTGTTAGGAAGGAGCTACCGAGGAATGTTAGATTTAATCGTCCTGTAGCAAACACTCCCCGTCGTATCTACACTTTTACTCATTGAGGTCGGAGAGGTCATCTTAGGCGTTTTTCCTACGATCTTAAGCACGTTCTTAGAAAGTCAAAGTACCCGAACACCCCTGTCTCAATCTCCCCCACTCGTCATTTCACACCCACCTGGGTTAGAAAATTAGATTTAGAAACATTAGGGATTAGGCTTGGTGATACATGTGTCATTTAACGTGGATCTCCACATGTCTCATCTTTTGACTAAGCACGTTCGTCGATTTGTGATACTCTAGTTTGTCTTTGCGGTATATTTTCTCTCTAGAGTTATGATGTTTATCCGGTTGTCATTTTTTGGGTTTATTTAAAAAATAAATTCAAAAAGATTTAATTTTGGGTCAAATTTTTGAAAACCAGAAATATATTTTTGGTTTTTGAGTCATGAATTTTCATGTTTAATATGTCTTGTTAGTGTGCTTGGACCCCCATCGTTTCATTATCCATGTGGCTAGGGCATTTTATCATATTTATTGATGTGTTAAATGATCTTAACCATTGTCATAATGAAGCTGTCTTGAAATTGATATGCATATGGACTCATCTATGTATATATGCCATTCTTTCACACATGCATGAGCATCTATGAATGTCTGACATCACATGCATATTTTAGTTTGCAAAATATAATGAGTGCTTATGGGAAAGGGCTACGAGAGTGTAAAATTGACTCGTCGTGATAGCCACCGTATAAAAGTAGCCCGAAAAAAATTAAAAAAGGCAACAAAAAGATAATTATGCCAAATATTGGCTGATTTAGTTTAGATCACCTCAAAAGAAAGAAAAACTGTTGTGTATTATTTATGAGGGTGTTCGGATGGAAAATAAAAATGGGTTTGCACCATGAATCCTAGGGACGAAAATGTGCATCATGACGATATTATTTGTAGAATCGTCAAAATTCTAGATTTATGTGTATGATGATAGTTTTGTTCATGAATCTCAATTATTAATTATCACACATGGCTATATCATTGTTTGTTGATATATTGCTATCATCTAAAGCATATTGAATGTTTTGATGTATTGAAATTGTGACTCATTTGTTATAGTACATGCCCATTCACTCCATGTCCATGTTTGAGTACATAAATTGCATCTTAGCCTGAATTTCTTCAAAAATTTAAGTTTGTCCACTTTTTTGGTGTTTTCAGTCCAGTCCTGTTTGGTAAAATCTGTGTGTGTAATTTGGCATCTCGTTCGAATGAGGCGTCATATCGCAAGAAGCGTCGTTCAAATGACAAAGCTTCTCATTCGAACGACATCTGTTTTCGTTCGAACGACACTGATATAGATTAAAAAGTCCCATCTGTTCAGTTCGTTTGTTTCTTATGTTTAAACCCTTGATACAACCCTTTGTCTTCTACCTTCGGCCGACCCAGTTTTTTGACCAAAACACCTCCATTTTTTAACTCCATTTTTAACCCAAATCACATACTTTGCACCGAATTTTCACCTCATATTACATTTATGTGCTAGTTATGGTTTGGACTCTCCGTTGGAAGTAATTTTTTGAACTTTATCTATTTCTTTGTTTAAGCTTCTTGGGTATTTTCTTTGTATTTTTATGATGGTTTCAAAAGAAAATAATGGTTGAACGCATTTTTTTTCTATCTGTTTTAAGTTTTCTACTACTGTTGATGCATGGGTTTGTGTTCATTTTTTAGTTTGAAATCAACATAAAAAGTTGGTATGAATTTTTTTTTTGGAATAAATTTATACCCATTAGATTTTGGGTGAGACATTTTTTTTTATAAATGGGGTGTTCATAATTTATTTCAGAGAACTTCTATTTAAAAAGAAAATATCAAATGCTAGTCCTTTTGGCCACATTATCTGCTTATGATTATTCTGATTTGCATATTGCTGTGTGTTGGGATATTGTTTTTTTTGGTTTACCCCGGTGGTTCGGATGGATTTATATGGAGATAGGTTCTAGGCGTCAGTTGTGTCTATCTACCCTACCCATCATCACCTATGGTATTTAGTGTCTAGTCATGCTACCTACACGCAGGAGCTCCTCTTCTAGTAGGCAAGAAGATCCGTCCCCCACATCGTGAGCTCATAGGGATAGGAGCTATAAACCACCTTACTCTCCTATACGTTGGTATACCAGTTTGGCCTACGATCATTACTGTCATTTGGGGTTACATATTCACCCTGTAGTTCGGGAGAAAGTATTTTTTGTTGATCAATTTTCTGAGCTTTATCTTCCTACATGGATGTCTAGTAGGGGATGGGATAGATTATTTGATACCCATGGCATGGTTTACCCTGACATAGTTATGGAGTTTTATTATAGGGCTCTTCTCACTCCTCGTGGGTTACAGACATCTGTCAGGGGTGTCCTGATTCTTGTCACCGCAGATCTTATAGCAGAGAATCTTCAGTTACCCCGTGTCTCAGATGCTTTTTTTCCTAGGAGTCCTGAGGGTGGTCCCACTAGAGGCGAGATTATTCATTTTTAGAGTTGGGAGGTTTCGCCTGCTAGGACTACCTTGTTTCACCGATAGTTACACATAACCTTCCGCATCCTTAATCATTTTTTATCCTCCTCTATCTATCCTCGAGTCAATCATACTCAGATTGGTTTCGATGTAGTATATTTTATGTATGATGTATGTCAGGGGTGTGACATTGATCTACCATCTCTTATGTTTAGGGTTATGTCCCCAGTTACCATTCTTGGTAGATCTTATATACGCCTCGCTCTTCCCTACGGTCTGGTTGTATCCCGCATTTGCTTCTTAGCTGGAGTACCTATTTTGGAGGATGATGTCTGACTTTCTACTCCATCCTTACTTGACAACAATACTTTGACTCGATCTGAGAGTCATTTACCTTCTGAGGTGAGAGCGAGACTACCTTCTTCTGCCCCATCATTTTTTGCAGAGACATCTACTCCTACTGAGCCGAGTTCTATACCTTCTAGGTCTCATTCCTCTACATCTAATGGACCCACAATAAGGGAGTTTGATACTTTACAGGCACAAGTGGCATCACAGTCACAGACGTACGAGCCCATGATGGATCGTTTTCATGCCGAGGCTGAGGCTAGGGTTCGATGTGATTCACGAATGTCTGCTTTTTTCGATGAGATGAGACAACAGGAGATAGGTAAAGGAGCAAGTTCATCAAGCTTGACCAACAGAGCTGCCACATACACTGATTCTGATGATGCTAATGCTGATGACGAGGACTAGGATACCAGTTGATATTTATGTTTTGAGAAATTATATTTGTGTCACTCGATGAATTTTGATATTTATCTTGATATAATGTACTCATGGTCTTCTGATGCTAGTTCTTTTTTTGACTGGATGTATATATTTCATACTGTAGTTCTGATATTATTTACTACCATCTTTCTCATATCCATCGTCACAGTTTATCATTTATGCCCATTTTCATATGCTTATTTTATTTATCCCGTACTTTGTCTATTCCAGACAAAAAGGGGCAGATATATGTGATGTAGGGGGAGTTTAATTAAAAACTATATTCACAATTTATTGATATATCTTATATATTTTCTATTCCTTCATACTTCACTTGGGTATATTTGTTTGTGTCTCATGTATGTAGCTATCTTTTTTGAGATTCAAAGATTCAGTACTACATCACATTCACAGACAGTTCTAGACTCAATGCTCTTGCTTCATAGTTTATTTATGTCCTGTATTTTTTTAGATTCATATATCCAAAATAGGACATTTAATGCCCGCATTTTTATTTGAGTTTTGTCCCGGAATAGTCAAAGGGGGAGATTTGTAAGCACAAATTTCTTATAGATTTAATTTTTTTATATTTAGCTTAATTCTAGACAAAATAAATTGAGTCTAGACTTGTAATTAATTCGACATTGAAGAAGTTGCATATTAAAGACATGAATAAGAAATCAAGTCAAGTTGCAATTTCACATTTTGTTTGTTCTAAGATCAAACCGGTATGAATAATCAAACGAATTTGTGATTTAGAATGTTGTTTAAATAATGGATGATTTAAATATTTTTTAATGTTTGAGAATTAAAAATTGAAGTTTTGAAAATGCATTTTAATTATATTTGAGCTAATTTGTTTTTATACAAGGATAATCATGGAAAAATTGAAAAAAATTATTGTCGTTCAAATGACATGTAAACTCGTTCGAACGACAGTGCTAATCCTTCAAACGACAACGTTTGTCGCTCGAACAAGATGCCTCGATTTTTGTGTTTCATTTATTTTGGACTCTGGTTTGCTCATGTATAAATATAACTCTGCATAGACGTTTTTAAGAGTAGATGAACAGTTTTAAGAATTCCCATTCTTATTAGTTTCATCCTTTGTTTATTCAAGATCCTATTATCATAATTCCAAAGATTTGTGATCTTGAACACATCCAGAACAAGACCTTGTTTGACACTTTGTAGAGAGGATAAACCTACACTGGACTGAGGTCAAATTGGAAGTGTTGCGGTATTTCTTCCTGAAGTTAGGACTACGGTTCTTATGGAACTGAAGTGATTGTTCCATTGCTAATGACATCGACCGACACCTGCAGGTATTCGTATGTCATCTTATTTCGCTTAATCCGAGTGTAAACCGTTTCTTTAAAAATTATAGTGGAAATAAAGGTTTTGCCCTTAGTGGATTTTTTCCTGAATTTGTTTCTTTTATCGCATGCTTTATTCATTCAATGGGTTAAATTGATTAGATGCATGTTTAGGGTTTAAGAAGATAAAATTGGAAGTAATGTTTTGAGTTGGTTTTTTACCTAAAGCAGTTATTAAAGGGCCACTTCAATAACAAATAATTTAATGGTAGTGGAAATTAAAATATTTTAATTAGGGAGATGCCTAGAATCTTATTACAGAGATGAGTCTAAGTAAATGAGAATACATAATTATTCGTATGTGTCATATATGAGGTAGAATTGGTGGGAAACATTCGGGAATCATAAGATTTTTTGAGGTAATATAGAATAAAAGTCTAAATATGAGGGTGGTATCTCTTCTTCTTCAGTTTCTTCATCCATCTTGAAGGACAACAATTAAGTCGGCATGCCAAATAGATAATTTTTATTTCTATTCAAGGGGTGTGAGAAAATTTATTATTAAAGAGTAATTCAATTTAACATTGATATCATAAAATATGGAGGCAAACTGAAATATCATAGAGCTGTTAGGGGTATACTGGTGTTTAATAATATATAAATGAATAATATAGTAGAGTGTAACCAGATAAGTTGTATATCAAGTTATCAAGATAAGGGTTCAAGTTATCACAAGATAACCTATACATTATCGATTATGGGGGCTTCAATTGTGTAGACATACCATTACAATATCGTCCAAAGCATAATATATACTTGGATAGGAAATCCCAAAATAATTGGGGAATTATAATCATAATAAAGTATTGTCACACTTACCTAGAGTGTCACTCACACGCATGTAGCAAATAAAAACTAGGCACATAACATCTGAGTCCTACAGGCCAATTAGAACAGCTGTGGTATATCGAGGTCTAATTCCCGAATCGTAAGGTATGCTACTAGGGGTTTCACTGATAATGGTACTAAATTTCATGGTAATATGTGTGGCTATCCCTGAGAATCTTCCTCATCCCCTCTCTCTCTGTCTCAGGGCGCTTATGGGGGGGGGGGGGGGGAGATTAAAGGTCCAACACGACTTACTACATGGTGAGGGTGCTACGATCATCGTCGGTGTTGGGGTGATGTAATGTGATAGAGTTGCCTTCCTATTTTGCACAAAATAGGCAAAAAGAACATGTTTTCTCCTCGTGAGAGTGGCATCGAAGACAAAGTGATGCTTGTGAAACAAATAGTTTAGAGGTTTAGGGGCTAAGTTACAAAATAGGAAGGTGCTGGGAACCCATCCCTCCCTTTCGGTCTCTCATGGGATTGTGTTACTATTTTTATTAGTTTCTTCACGGAGTGTGTGTTCATGTAGATATAGGTGAAGATTGGAATCGCCCAAATCGCATCATGTAAGAGATGGAGTGAGGTCATCTATAGTAATGCTCAAAAAATAATAATTAGAAAAAATATATGATGTGTGCGCTTATCGGGATATTGATCGCTATGATGAAATAATAATATGTGTTAGATAATACGTAAGTATGAATCCCAAGTATAATATATATCAATAATATATGGGTAAAAGATGAAAATAGGAAAATAGGACTCGAGTCTTGGGTTTTAGCCCGAGACGCCTACGTAGCCTATAAAAGCATTAAAGTCAACCTAGTTCGCATATGGAATATGGGTGGGGTTTATTTCATAAATTCAAATGCGAGATTATTATATGCGCGTATGTGTGTAGAAAAGATATTTTTAGTTTTGAGAAAATATGATGAAGAGTTTCGTCGAATTTATAGGTGTAAGCCTCTTTTTCATGGTTTTTGTTTTTTAATAGAAAAAAAAATTATGTAAAATATAACTAATAAAGGATGATATATTAATGTGTTTAATCTAAAGTAAAAGATAAATTGAGAATTTATATAACTAATGCCAAAATAAAGAAATTTAAAGAGAGAAGGATGTTTGGACCATCTTTGGAGACTTAAAGCTTGACCTTGATCTTTGATGAGCTTTTACTTATAAGTTAGGATGAATGTTGGATGAGGGAGAAACACATATTTCCAAAATTAGGTATGATAATGATGGGAATGAAAGGTGGAAAGGATTTTCACACAAGGAAACCTTGTTGATTGCAGAAGAACGATTCTAAGATCACTGAAATTGATGGATCTGGGGTGTGTTTCTAAGTGAGTTCATTATCTTCTTATACAGGGTAGGGGGACTACTGATCAACATGGTTCTTTCCCTACCAATCGGCAGGTAACCCAAGACACACCGCCGATAGGTAGAGAAATATACTTGCAAATTGGCGGTCTCGTGAAGATTTTTTTGAAAAAATGGTCATAAAATGCAATCTGTAATTACAAATCATGCATGGGTATATCATTAGAAAGGTAATTCAGATACCTTTAAGATTCCTTGGGCTGTTCCCCCATTTAAGAGGGACTTTGGGTCAAACAGGGATCAAAAGCGCCTGTCGATCCTTTGTATAAGAGATTGTTAGACGATAATGGATCATTCGTCCAAATCGTAAGTCCGAATCATTCACGGGGTGAAATTTTGGAAAGGTTATGTGACGTACTTTGATGTTACAAAGAGCTTCGCTTGGTTTAGAGAGTTGTCTTTGGTCAAATAAGGCCTAAAACTACTTGGTGACCTTTCGGAGTAAAATGGATCATTCGTCCATATCATAAGGTTGATTCATAGGAGACCGTTGGAATGGTTATTCAGTGCCCTTTGTAGATTCATTCCGTCTTGTTCGAGATGAAGAGTTAACTTTGGACAAACGAAGCCCAAGAGCACCCGGTGGCCTTCGAATAATTTTTGGGGAAAAATGGATCGTTCGGTTGGATAGTTATGCCTTTTAGATATGGGGAAGACTGTTGGAAAGAGGCTTCAGTTACCTTAGAGGATCCATTAAGATTTCACTCCAACGATGGAGTTTTTTACGGTTAAATCGGACCTGGCAGCGCCCGATGGCCTTGAAATTAATTTTTGGTAGTAAAATGGATCGTTAGTCTGAACCGTTATGCTGATTCATGTGTGGGGTTGGCATTTAGAAAGGTAATTCAGAGCCCTTCGGAGATTATTTATGCTTTCACTCCAAGGATGAAGTTCACTGGAGTTAAACGAATCCCAGGAGCGCCCAATGGCCTCTAGATCAGTAATCAGAGCATGACCTAGGGTTTAATGTAAATGGGGAGGTGCAAGGACCTAAGGAGAGGCTTAGTTTGGGTCCTAAAATATGGTTTCTATAAAGACCCTCGATGGATGAACTTGGGACAAGTGAAAGTCATCGAATAAACACCACATGGTGTTTTGGGAAAGAGGTCAATTCTACGAACCTAAATGGGTTTAGGATGACCGGTTTAGAGGGTTGATGTTGATTTTGAAGACCTAAGGTAAACCTGGGGATGGTTGATTCTGAGGGCTGAGGTCAATTCTAAGGACCTTAAGTGGGAGAAATAAACTCTGAGGATCGATGTCAATTCTAAGGACCTTAAGTTGAGGCTACAAATTTTGAGGTTCGAGATTAATTCTGAGGACCTTAATTTAGAGTGACTAATTCTGAGGACTTTAAGTGGGAGCGACCAATTATGAGGCTTGAGGTAAATTCAAAGGACCTTAAGTTAGGAGCGACCAATCCTGAGGGTCGATGTTAATTCTAAGAACCTCAAGTTGGGAGAGACCAATTCTAAGGTTCGAGGTCAATTCTGAGGACCTTAAGTTGGCAGCGACCAATTCTGAGGGTCGAGGTAAACTGTGAGTACCTTAAGTTGGGAGAAAAAAATTCATAGGGTCGAGGTCAATTCTGAGGATCTTAAGTTGAGAGAAACTAATTTTGAGGGTCGAGGTCAATTTCGAGGACCTTAAGTTGGGATCAGCCGATTCTGAAAGTCGAGGACCTTATGATAAGAGCGAACAATTTTGAGGATTGAGGCCAATTCAGATGACCTTATATAGGAGCGAACAATTCTGAGGTCGAGGTCAATTATGAGGACCTTAAGTTGGGAGCGACCAATTCTTAGGGTCGAGATTAATTCTAAGGACCTTAAATAGGAGCGACCAATTCTAAGGGTCGAGTTCAATCTGAGGACCTTAAGTTGGCAGCGACTAATTCTAAGGGCCGAGATGAATTCATAGGACCTTAAACAAGAGTAACCAATTCTCAGGGTCGAGGTCATTTTTGAGGACCTTATGTGGGAGCGAACAGTTCTGAGGGTCGAGGCCAATTTTGAGGACCTTAAGTGGGGTCGACTAATTCTGAGGGTCGAGCTCAATTCCGAGGAAAATAATTAGGAGAGACCAATGCTAAGGGTCGAAGTCAATTCTGAGGACCTTAAGTAAAGAGCGACCAATTCCGTGGGTTGAGGTCAAACATGAGGACCTTAAGTTGGATTGACCAATTCTTAGGGTCGAGGTCAATTATAAGGACCTTAAGTGGAGGCGTGGGGAATAGCTTTCTTGGGGAATTTTAAAATTTCCTTTTTTGGAGAATTTCCTGGGGAATAAACATCTGTCTGGGGATTATGTCTTCTGAGAAGAGCTGAAAATCTTAATCTGGAAATTCCACTAGGGGAAAGAGTTAATATCATGAGGTTTTATCATTTTGTTGGGGAATGTGTTGCTAGGGAGAGATTTAAAACTTCTAGCCTCTATTTGGGAAAATTTGAATTTTGGAGAAAATTCAAGAATTCCTACTAGAAAGTGTAATACCCCGTATTTCTGAATATTCCATTTAATTAGATTGGAGAATTAAATGAGAAAATATCGTCTTGATTTAAATTACGTAAGAGTAGTAACTTAAAGAGTTTTATTTAAAATTGTAATTATGGTAAATAGTTACTTAACGCGTGTAGACCGTGTTGGGGTGAGAACGAGTAATATTTTTAAGTGACTCAAATGATAATTTAGAGGTCACCAATGAGTCCGGAAGGGTCAAATTAGTCAAAATAGTATACCCGGGGGTACTAGTTGAGTCCCGGGGCAATTTTGGACTAAACCGAGACCGTTCGGGGGCGTTTTGGTCTTTTAACATAAGAGGGTATGGAGACCTACGAAATTGAGAGTTTTATATCAGCCTTATGATAGATGAATTAGGGTTAGAACACCCATGACAACACCAATACCATTAGAGAGAGGAGAGGCACAACTTTCTAAAGCAAAAAGAAGATTTGGGAAGGATTCAAATGGGTTTCTACCATCAACTTGTTGGGGAAGAAGGATTGAAGGATGAAGATCATCAATCATCAACAAGAACCACGAAATCAGACCCTACTGATCATAAGGCAAGTTGTTTATTGCAAAAATTTATAAAGTTATAATACCCATGTGTAGGGTTTTTGAATAGTTTTGTTTAAATCAATATTTTGATTGGAGAAAGATGATATTTATGCATGTTGGTATAGGAATCGCATGTAGAATGATTTAATCCATGTAGATGATTAATATTCAGATTAGACTTGATGATTTTCGGAATAAAAATCTGGATTTTGAATGATAATATGGGAAGAACACCATAACTAGGGTTTCAAGAAATTTTGGGTTTTAATTCATTATTTCTTTAAAGTAATTGGAGTTTTGATGTAATTGACACGTTAGAAACTGTCCTAGTATATGTGGAAATATGTTAGGATCATTGGGTAAAAGTTTGGTGGACAATAATGGAGTTTGGAAATTTGTTAATGGAGGAGAGGATCAACGAGCAAGACAGACTGCGTCTGTCCCTGTTCGATCGATCGATCGATCTTGAACTATTGATCGATCGACTATGTCGATCGATCGAACACAGCCATCGATCGATCGACGTAAGATGTTTTCCCAAAAATTTTGTGTTTAATCCTTCGTTGTGTTCGGGAATGAATGGGTATTCTAGGATTTACATTATACTTATATGGGAGTAAGAATAAGACCAGTAGGTATATTGTTGAGGTCCAATAAGGCCATTGGGTGTAGGGCTTGGATTATGGACCGAGGAGAATAATCCGATTTAGTAGAGTATCGGGGACTTTGGAAATTGAGTTACGGGGCGAAGTAAATTCAATTTAAGTAATAGACCAGTAGGGTAATCAATAACTACTGAAATTATATGTAAGGGGTAACTAGGACCCTTAGAGTTGTGTGAATACTCAAATAAATACGATTAATGAGATAAATCGCAAACCGAATATTGTACGGTAAATATATGAGATTAAAATATTACGTACGTATATGACTAATAGGTCGGGCGTGTACCTACTGAATTATGTGATCTTTTAGGTAGAGAGATTATACCTAAATTAATCATGTTAGGGTCGATGAGACATTCCGAACTAACATAAAGTTATTATAAGTTTGGGGTCGATGAGAAATACCGAACCAAACTTTGAACTGGTGTCGCGATGAGAGAGTCCCGAACCAGAATATGTGTATATATATATTTTTAAAATAATTGGGGTCGATGTATCGTGCCGAACCAATTCTTACTTGGGGTCGATGAATCATTCCGAACCAAGATTCCTTTATGTGTATAAAAGGGGCAAAATAGCAGTGACTAATATTTAGTAAATATTGTGTGTGAAATATATATACCTGATGATATTCTACTTCCGTATATTAGTAGATTGATATATTATGTATTTAAAGATACATACTGAATTGGTAAGTTAAGTAGTGAAACTTAATTACGAAATGAACCTTTAGATAAAGAAAATCTATTTAGTAATTCAAGTAGCGAAACTTAATTACATAAGTGGGAAAGTCAACAATTGTGAGAATTGTAGTAATTTTAGTAGTGAGGCTAAATGAGAAGTCTTGAAAAATAACATAAATGAAATGTTACTTGAGAATTAATTAACATACGCGAGATGTTAGTAAAAAGGTTGTACTGTATGGGCGGTACTGGAACTTGGGTACAGATAAGTTCAGTTTACTACTTTAGTTTTAGTTAGCTTGAGAAGTATGGCTAGACAAACTAAGTGTGGAACGTTAGGTGTGCACCAAAGATGAGGGGTGAGTTAACTCAAGAGAGTGTACGAGAACCTAACATGTGTAATCAATAACCGCATTTTATATTGTGATAAACGCTTGCTAAATATTTTCAAAATGTTTTGAGTACTAACTCTTGCTATAAAATATTTTCAAAACCTTTTAGGTGTCCAGCCACAGGGACGCCATGTGTGATGATTCCATTCCAGACTCGGAGCTGTAGCATAGTGGATGCTTACAGGATTTGACTAGACGATACCTTTCATTCAGATCTAGCATAGGATCTCGTACTCTTCTATGTATGGACTTGTGGTCCGGTATTAGTCTCAGATGTTAGTTTCCGACTAGTGGTTATTCTATTGTTGTTTGGGATTTTTAGCCGATGGTTTATTCGGTAATACTTTTGTTATGTTGTACTTTTACTTTGATGTTTGAATTATAGTACATGATTATTTGTACTTTGTTCCGCATGGTCGATTTTTCTGTTTTAAGAAAGATAAAATTTGGCACCGGTCTAATTTTACTTAGGGGATTAGTAATTAAAAAGTTTTCGACAGTGATGCTAACAATGAACCATTTGAGAAACCTGTTTTAATTTAATGAAGGCCTGATCACGCGATGTTTAATTAGGCGGAGTGTCACAGATGGTATCAGAGCATCAGGTTCTAGTGTCCATAGGATCTGTACGGCTTACTACGTTCTCAGCGTATCGTTTGATTGATATAGAGCCCTATCTTAGGATGATTGTACTCCTCTACGTACGTAGTTTACGTTCTCTTGCTATTTAATAGACGTAGTGTTATATATATACGAGTCCGATTGGGCACGGTACGTCGAATATGGTGGTAGGTCCAGCATTGTCGTTAGCAGGACTACAGGAGGAAGGAGCTCGGCATAAAGCATGGGGTGTTCGAAGATGGCAATCATTGGAGAGATGACCGTGGTCGAGGTCACTCCTAGCGGGTAATGGAAGTAATTTTTGCAAGGGTTGTTGAGGCATAGCAGGCATTTTCCAAGTGTCGCGACGTCAAGAGGGATGCTAGTCTAGACCGCCCAATGCAGTGATAGTGGGAGTAGGTCTGAAGAAAATTGGGTGAGAACGAGCCGTAAATGTGATAAAACGGCGACTGTGCATGTTAACCAATGGAAGTAGTATGTCCAGAGGTTTTGGCATTTGGGACGGAGTAGAAATACTCAGAAGTGAAAAATTTGAGTAAATTTTCAGGCAACGTGGCGGGAATACTAGTCACTACATTCGGACCGAGGGTTCGTATATATAAATATAAGAACTTTACGTATAGTTTAATCGCAAAGTTCTCCAGTGATGATTCAGAAGCGTAGCGAATGGAAATATATGAACCCCTCACGTGAAAGCCTGGTAGAGGCCAATCGTGAGAGAGAAATTTATCCTGTGAAGTGAACTTGTACCGATGAGATAGGTATAAGGGAAAAGAGCCCTTGAGAAAATGGACTCTCAAGTTATAGCTCGCAATTTTTTGGTAAAACTCTTCTTGAACGACTTATGTATATGATGACAATATGGTACTTCCTACAAGGTTGAGGTTAATGCTCCTGGGTGGGCAGAGCTAAGGGAGTTTAGAGATTTAGTCAAAGAGTAAGACTGAATGTAATGGGACTGGTGCAAGCCATAAGTGGAAACCCACTAGAGGATTTAATGATTAGATCCTAAGTCGGGACTGTTAAGTCCCATAGTGCGTTCCTCTTGGTCAGCAGAACTAAGGGAACCACGATGATAGTGTTCAGGATCGAGACTACCCAGTCTTAGAGGAGGGGTACCCAAACTGGTCAGCATGGCCTGGAGTCAGGAATTTTTGAAAAGATGTCTAGTATGGATTCTAGGGCCACGCGTTTTATTTTTAGCTGGAAGTTATTTGAAGAAATAATTACTCCAATAAGTTTTGCATTCCGGAGAGGACAAGCGTGTTATGTCCGGGAACCATCTAAATCACCAGAGCAATGTATAAGGAAGTATATGAGTTTTAGCCTCGAGTGAATGGGGTATATGATGACTCCTCACCTGAAAAAGGGTCGAGTTGTCATTATTCATCAAAATGTGAGAAACTTCGGAGATTATGAACATCTCTTAGTAATTGAATTCGGTGTGTGGGAACCTAAATGATGTGAGTCAAGATATGTAGTATTACCGCTGAGCGGAGAGATCGAGCTCGCCGTTGTATTTAGTTCTTAAGACTTAGTGATAGCATAAGCGCGGTGCCACTTGACTCCGTTAGAAACATTGGAGTATGGTTGCACATATTGTTGAGGAATCGAATTTGAGTATCTTGACTATGTGGTGTTCCGACAATGCTCAGTAAGAATACATGGGGATAAGTCCCTTGTTTAAGTTCGGTTGCAAAGGGGAATACGACTGAATTTTTTCACGTCAGGAGAAGTGGCATTGTTAGATGCTAGGGCATCAGTGTAGCCGGTAGTGTTGAAGAGAAACACTGAAAGGCTTACCTCACCACGAAGGGATAAGTGGGACTTTGTGGGCAAGGATTTGATATTTGGCCTATAGGGTATTGAGAATACCCACAAGATTGTAGTCACGTCGTGTAGACTAAGCAGGAGTTGAAGAAAATCATGATACGGGTGCGACATTTGCAATGTTTTTGCAAATGTGCACAAAGAAAAGGGTGTATGGGAACCCTAGTCAATTGGATTACTTAGACATCCGAGATAGAGGGATGCGGAATATTTTTGGTACGACGGTGTGGAAAATAGGAAACAAGTCGTATCGATGAAATGGGTTGAACGTCATGGGAGATTGACGATAATCCAAGATTATATGTGGTGAGAGATCCAGCACACCCTATGGGATGAAAGTCGGTGGGAAACCGTTCAAAGGTTATCTCTTGATATGGGAGACCTAATTGTGGTGAAGAAGTAGCGCAAGGTGCTACTTGACTGAGTGTTGTGAGTGACTTACATGTTACTAAAATGTTGATCCTTATAAAGTAACTAACCCAAAAAGTGCGCCAATTTCAAAGAGTGCAAGGATTGTAAAGTATAGTAAACCCAGAGAGAAAGGGGAATAGAGTACCACTTCAGGAAAGATGAAGTAAGTGGGAAGCGATGTTGAGGAGAGACGTAGTGAGATTGTCTCCATATACACCTCTAGTTAATAGACAAGTTAGAATCGAAATGAACAACCGGAATGTGGTAGTGAACCCACATTTCCAATGATGGAGTGAGGAGACAGACTTATAAATTATTGATGGGTTGTGAACATCATAATTAAGCCAACATTTCGTTGGGGGTAGTGAAATGGGGTGACCGGGATGGATTAGTATGTAGTTGAAAAGGGAGAGTGCAAGGTGCCGCTCTACATGATTGTGAATCAGGATGAAATCCTAAAATTCCACCCTGTGAGAGAAGGTCAGGAAGGAATAGAGATAAAGTTTTATTTTGAGTACGTTGTGCTACCTACGACTCAATGTTAGTGAGAAAGAATGATGATACACCCTTATGATAGTGGAATTTTGGAGAAGCCCACTGATCAATTCATAGGTTGAATGTATGCCTATAAGAGCATATTTATAGATAGAGTGAGTGCCTATATGGACTGTACATGAGGATTACGTTCGTGGGTACCAATTACGAACAATACATGTACTTTGGGTGTGGTTCGAGGAGACATTTCGAACCTTTAGTCCATAACGCGTGATATGAGGACATTCTATTGGAGTGTGACATTTTAAAGTATATGAAATGTGAAATATATGGCTCACAATTGTCTACTCATGCGCGATGAGATATATATACACATATTGGTGCTCGAGATGTGATCCCGAGACAAGTAATTAATAACTATTGGTGATCGAGGTGGAGTTCCGAGCCAATAACCCCAAAAGTGTAATAGAAGGGGGGTGATTATAAAATAAGTGTTGGTAGTATATGTTATGTGTAAGATATATATACCTATTGATTTTTACTACTTATGTGCGATAGTAAGTGTGCTTAATCTCTGTATTGGGGTCGATGATGTTCCGGACCAATACATGGGGGATCGATTTGGGGCCGATATTTTTTTGAACCAAATCAATGATAAATATTGCGATCGATGGAAGGTCTGAACCGACATGTGCATTACATTTACCTTGGGGTCGAGGAATTCCCGGACCAATGTAAATGATAAGATTATTAGGGCCGATGATTTTTTGCCGGACCAATTTTCCTTAAAGTATATATAGTGTGTGAAATATATACCTTATAATATTCTACTTATGAGTGATAGTAGACACTTAGATGTTATATAGAGATATACATCAAATGGGTAAATTAATTAGGGAGAAACATAATTTCAAGAATTAACGTTGGATTGGGAAAATCTATGGAGAAATTAAGTAGTGGGACTTAATTATGATATGTGCGGCATGGGTAACGTGCGATAAGAAATTATGATGAAATGGTCATGTGCTTGGGATGACCGTTAGGATATTATGATTTGGTATTGAGTATTAGAGGGTGCAATTATATTTAAGGTCCTTAGCCTTAATACCAGCCTTATCCTAATTTCGAGGACGAAATTCCTTTGCAAGGGGGGAAGTATGTAATACCCCGTATTTCTGAATATTCCATTTAATTAGATTGGAGAATTAAATGAGAAAATATCGTCTTGATTTAAATTACGTAAGAGTAGTAACTTAAAGAGTTTTATTTAAAATTGTAATTATGGTAAATAGTTACTTAACGCGTGTAGACCGTGTTGGGGTGAGAACGAGTAATATTTTTAAGTGACTCAAATGATAATTTAGAGGTCACCAATGAGTCCGAAAGGGTCAAATTAGTCAAAATAGTATACCCGGGGGTACTAGTTGAGTCCTAGGGCAATTTTCGACTAAACCGAGACCGTTCGGGGGCGTTTTGGTCTTTTAACATAAGAGGGTATGGAGACCTACGAAATTGAGAGTTTTATATCAGCCGTATGATAGATGAATTAGGGTTAGAACACCCATGACAACACCAATACCATTAGAGAGAGGAGAGGCACAACTTTCAAAAGCAAAAAGAAGATTTGGGAAGGATTCAAAGGGGTTTCTACCATCAACTTGTTGGGGAAGAAGGATTGAAGGATGAAGATCATCAATCATCAACAAGAACCACGAAATCAGACCCTACTGATCATAAGGCAAGTTGTTTATTGTAAAAATTTATAAAGTTATAATACCCATGTGTAGGGTTTTTGAATAGTTTTGTTTAAATCAATATTTTGATTGGAGAAAGATGATATTTATGCATGTTGGGATAGGAATCGCATGTAGAATGATTTAATCCATGTAGAGGATTAATATTCATATTAGACTTGATGATTTTCGGAATAAAAATTTGGATTTTGAATGATAATATGGGAAGAACACCATAACTAGGGTTTCAAGAAATTTTGGGTTTTAATTCATTATTTCTTTAAAGTAATTGGAGTTTTGATGTAATTGACACGTTAGAAACTGTCCTACTATATGTGGAAATATGTTAGGATCATTGGGTAAAAGTTTGGTGGACAATAATGGAGTTTGGAAATTTTTTAATGGAGGAGAGGATCAACGAGGAAGACAGACTGCGTCTGTCCCTGTTCGATCGATCGATCGATCTTGAACTATCGATCGATCGACTATGTCGATCGATCGAACCCAGCCATCGATCGATCGACGCAAGATGTTTTCCCAAAAAATTTGTGTTTAATCCTTCGTTGAGTTTGGGAATGAATGGGTATTCTAGGATTTACATTATACTTATATGGGAGTAAGAATAAGACCAGTAGGTATATTGTTGAGGTCCAATAAGGCCATTGGGTGTAGGGCTTGGATTATGGACCGAGGAGAATAATCCGATTTAGTAGAGTATCGGGGACTTCGGAAATTGAGTTACGGGGCGAAGTAAATTCAATTTAAGTAATAGACCAGTAGGGTAAGCAATAACTACTGAAATTATATGTAAGGGGTAACTAGGACCCTTAGAGTTGTGTGAATACTCAAATAAATATGATTAATGAGATAAATCGCAAAGCGAATATTGTACGGTAAATATATGAGATTAAAATATTACGTACGTATATGATTAATAGGTCGGGCGTGTACCTACTGAATTATGTGATCTTTTAGGTAGAGAGATTATACCTAAATTAATCATGTTAGGGTCGATGAGACATTCCGAACTAACATAAAGTTATTATAAGTTTGGGGTCGATGAGAAATACCGAACCAAACTTTGAACTGGTGTCGCGATGAGAGAGTCCCGAACCAGAATATATGTATATATATATTTTTAAAATAATTGGGGTCGATGTATCATGCCGAACCAATTCTTACTTGGGGTCGATGAATCATTCCAAACCAAGAGTCCTTTATGTGTATAAAAGGGGCAAAATAGCAGTGACTAATATTTAGTATATATTGTGGGTGAAATATATATACCTGATGATATTCTACTTCCGTGTATTAGTAGATTGATATATTATGTATTTAAAGATACATACTGAATTGGTAAGTTAAGTAGTGAAACTTAATTAGGAAATGAACCTTTAGATAGAGAAAATCTATTTAGTAATTCAAGTAGCGAAACTTAATTACATAAGTGGGAAAGTCAACAATTGTGAAAATTGTAGTAATTTTAGTAGTGAAGGTAAATGAGAAGTCTTGAAAAATAACATAGATGAAATGTTACTTGAGAATTAATTAACATACGCGAGATGTTAGTAAAAAGGTTGTACTGTATGGGCGGTACTGGAACTTGGGTACAGATAAGTTCAGTTTACTACTTTGGTTTTAGTTAGCTTGAGAAGTATGGCTAGACAAACTAAGTGTGGAACGTTAGGTGTGCACCAAAGATGAGGGGTGAGTTAACTCAAGAGAGTGTACGAGAACCTAACATGTGTAATCAATAACCGCATTTTATATTGTGATAAACGCTTGCTAAATATTTTCAAAATGTTTTGAGTACTAACTCTTGCTATAAAATATTTTCAAAACCTTTTAGGTGTCCAGCCACAGGGACGCCATGTGTGATGATTCCATTCCAGACTCGGAGCTGTAGCACAGTGGATGCTTACAGGATTTGACTAGACGATACCTCTCATTCAGATCTAGTATAGGATCTCGCACTCTTCTATGTATGGACTTGTGGTCCGGTATTAGTCTCAGATGTTAGTTTCCGACTAGTGGTTATTCTATTGTTGTTTGGGATTTTTAGCCGATGGTTTATTCGGTAATACTTTTGTTCTGTTGTACTTTTACTTTTATGTTTGAATTATAGTACATGATTATTTGTACTTTGTTCCGCATGGTCGATTTTTCTGTTTTAAGAAAGATAAAATTTGGCACCGGTCTAATTTTACTTAGGGCATTAGTAATTAAAACGTTTTCGACAGTGACGCTAAGAATGAACCATTTGAGAAACCTGTTTTAATTTAATGAAGGCCTGATCACCCGATGTTTAATTAGGCGAGGTGTCACAGAAAGTGGTAGCTCTGCTGAGGAAGCATTTGATTTCTTCTAACGACGAGTTTTTTGGGATTCTGCTGTAGAGTTATAGTGGGATTTATGGGCGTGCTAATTCTTTGGGTTTAGGATGGGGATAAAATATGGTATTTAATCCTATTAGGGATTTGGAATCTTGAAAATTTGGTTTTCTTGGTGAATAAATGTTCCAATATTTATTTGGCAATTTTTGAGAAATTTATGGAATTTTCTTGGGATTTTTTGTACAATATTTCAGTGGGTTGTTGACTGGCATGTTGTAAGGGTTTCCAACCGGCAGTGTAATGTTCTTTTAGGCAACATTGGTAAGGGGAAGGGACAGTCACGATCAATATTGGGTTCAATAGTTGTTGGGGATTTACTGTGAGGGTACGGAGATTGATGTGGACTGATCTCTCAGGTTGACACGTAAGGCGGGGCGGACAGCATTTGGTAGGATTGTTGAATCTCTAATGGGATTGTAGGTGACCTTTTAGCTTTGAGAGATGGTTTCTTATGATACAGGGATGATAGGTCATCATGCACAGAAGCGGCGATTGATGGTGTGTGATTTTGGGTACGTTTTATACTTAGGAGAGAGGGTTGTGGGGTAGATGAGGTGATATCCAATTCTGGTTATTTCCTTCGGGATTTTCTTGCAGATTCATCGTTGACTGTGGGAGATTGACATCCACCATATTGCATGCTTGATGTAGCGACATTGCACCTAAAAATAAACTCAAAAAGGAAAAAAGATATGCATATTTTGTTTGATTATCTTGATTTAGTGGCTTATTCTACATGCACTTTAATTTGCTGTTGAGTTTTTATTTTGAGAAAGAGTAGGAAAAGTGTATTTCTTGTAATTTGTTTGAATAGGTTTGAGTAGAATGTGGACTTATAGGATTGGTTAAATAAGAGCTTCCCTTTTGAAAGGATTTATTTTGAGTTGGAAAAACGAGTTTTTCAGAATTTTTGAGTAGGGGGAGGTCTTGAAGGTTTGGTCGGTATATGGATGAGGAGATAGAAAGTCGGGTTTGTAAAGTGAGGATTGTCGCTTTCATTGGATTTTGCTCAATTTGTTATGTTAAAGAGACTGTACTCATGTTGGAGCTATTATTTTGGGCTTTATTGCATGGCTTTTGATATGGGGCCTGATGGTGGACCCTCAACTGGTTTCTATTACAACATGGATGTCATATCACCATTATATTTGTGGCGGTGATACTGGAAGAGATCCTAAATGGTATAGATTCTTTCAGGGAAGGACTTTTAGATTCTTTTAGAGGTAGCTCCGTTAGGCTTATTCATGTGGCTGTCTGAGAAATTCTATTTAGCGGTCTCCCCAGAATATCCCTTTGCAGTTGTGCTGAATTTCTTCACTTGCTATTTCAGCTTTGGCCTAACTATTGAGAACTGTGAACTAGTTTTTGGAGCACAAAGCTCCATGTCTTCACCGTCCAGTGCCCTGGTATGGGGGAATTGTAGCCCATTCTAGAACTGGGGGAATACCGGTATGTTTGGTTAGTTGGCCTTTGACAAACCTCCTTCTATTTGCCTTGGTGGATCCCGTGTCAAGTCAGATGGAGCAGATTGTGCCCTCCCGTACCCTGGACTTTTTTCATGTAAAGGATTTGATAGAAGACATGCGTATGCAGTTAGGTTCTTTGTGGGAGGCTCATTGGTCGTCAACCCATACTTCCCAATCTATTGGAAGGGTTTGGCTTGTTTTTAGAGACAACATGAAATGGCTGTGGAAGAAGGTAGTGGATAAAATCTTGGTCGAGGAGACCGGGAAGAGGTGGTTTGCTATGTTTGACACTATAGAGGGCGTGTAGTGGTTTTCTCTAGGCTGGTTCGGGATTACTATTCCATGGAGAGACTTTTGGTATACTATCCAACCAGGGGAAGTTTGGGGGCCTCAAGATGCAGATTATGATGGAGTTGGGTCCTCTAATAGCTATGGGTAGGGTCTTTTGTGAATATGGTTGTATTAGTAAATATGGTTATATTTTTTAAGCTTTTAAGTGTTTGGTTATGGGAAAAAACTTGGAAGGTTTGGTTTAATTTGTTTTTAGGACAGTTAGGTTGGCGAGGGTGGTTGTTTGACTCCCTACATTGATATTTCTTATAATCATGTCGGATTTTCCCATAATGGAATGAAAGAGGATTTTAATCATATTGTTGTGCCTCTTGATGAGTTTTACATTTTAATTATCTATATCAATCACTAAGGCAGACATAATCCTTTTGTTAATGTAAATGATAAAATGAAATGGCATTCTTGGAGGTAAGAAAAGAATAACATTTTATGAAAAAAGAAGGGGACCATGCCCATGTAAAGCATATGAGATGCCTACGTACCTTTTGGGGTTTTGAAAATTTTTGAGTTTCTTTTTTGAAAGAAAATTTTTTGTAGAAGATCAGGCCGCACGTAGTTCTAAGTAGAGGGAAATAATTTTTTTTTAGAATAGAAGGGAGATGAGAGGAGTCGTAGCACACTGAGTTTTCGATCTAAGGATCGAATTTCTTGAGATAGTCTAAGTTGACTGGATGCACCATCTCTTTTCCGTCAAGTTCCGTGAGCATAGCGACAACATTAGATAGGATCTTCATCATGATGTAAAGGTCACTCTAGTGTGGCTTCAATTTTCGTCTGGCGTCCCAAACGGGTTCTATGATTTCTTTGAGGCCTAAATACCCTTCTTGTACACCAAGGTCCTTGAATCTTCGCTTGAACGATCGCGCTATCTATCGGTGGTACCCTTTTATATTATAAAGGTCCTTTAGCCTCCTTTCGTCTAAGAGTGATAACTCATTAAGTCAGTTATGAATCCAGACTTGTTCGTTGACTTTTCTTTCAAGCATGACGTGTAGTGAAGGTATTTTTAGTTCAACGGGTAGGACTACTTCAATGTCGTATACTAAAGAGTAAGTGGTATCCCCATTAGATGCTTGGACTACCCAAAGGGCTTAAGGGATCTGATCGACCTAATCTCGATAAGTCTCAGTCACCTTGTTGATGATTGCTTTGAGATTCTTGTTAGTGACTTCAACTGCACCATTGGTTTACGCTTGGTAAGGAGAATATTTGTGTCTTCTGCCTTGAATCCCATATTCATCGTCCATCTCTGTGACTTCTGCCTTGAAATGTACCCCATTGTTTGGCACTAGGTCATGTGGGACCCTGTAATGACATATGATTTTCTTTCGGTTGAACTTGGTTACCTTTTTGGCATTCATCATTGCGTATGACTCGGCTTTAACCCATTTAGTGAAGTAGTCAATGACAACCAAGATGAACTCGTTCCCATTGGAATCTTTGGGTGTGAGGTTTCCTATGACATCTATGCCCCATGTAGAAAATGACCATGAAGAAGTGACATTGTATAATTCCCGTTGAGGCAAGTGTTGGAGATTGGAAAACTGGTGGCATTTAAGTCATCTATGAACATAGGCGGTGCAATCTTGAACCATGGTAGTCCAATAGTAACCCTCATGGATAATCATTTTAGTGAGCATATGGTCATTCATGTGGGGTACACATTCCCCGCTGTAGATTATCTTTATCATTTCTTCAATGTGAGCCCATGCGATACAATGTAAGTGGGTTCAATCGAAATTTATTTTGAATAGTGCTTTATCGTCGAAAATTTACTGGGAAGTCAGTTTTCAAAGGTTCACGATAAATCATGCACGGGGAAGATCGTTGGAAAGGTTGTGCGAGGTTATTCGATGCTCCATAGAACTTCGTTTAGTTCGGAGAGTTAACTTTGGTCAAACGGGGACCAAAAGCTCCTGGTGACCTTTTGAAGTAAAATGGATCATTTATTCATATCATAAGGATGATTCGTGCATGGGGTGGACCGTTTGAAAGGGTATTTTGTTCCCTTTGAAGATTCATTCAGTCTCATTGGAGATAAAGAGTTAGTTTTGTCCAAACGGAGCCCGAGAGTGCTCGGTGGCCTTCGAATCAATTTTTAGGGGAATATGGATCATTTGTTCGAATGGTTATGTCGTTTTACCCATGGTGTGGACTGTTTGAAAGGGGTTTCAGTTACCTTCGAGGATACATTATGATTTTTCTCTAACGATGTAGTTGACTGGGGTTAAATCGGGACTCGGGAGTACCCGGTGGCCTCCACATCAACTTTTTGTACTAAAATGGACTGTTCGTCCAACCCATTATGCCGATTCATGTATAGGCAGACCATTAGAAATGGGATTTAGATCCCTTTGAAGATTCATTGAGCCTTCTCTCTGACGCTGAAGTTGACCGGAGTCAAATTGGGCCTAGGAGCACCCGATGGCCTCTAGATCGGTACTCAGAGCATAACCTAGGGTTTGTAGTAAATGGGGAGGTGCTAGGGACCTAAGGAAAGACGTAAGGGGCTTCCTAGAATGTGGTGTCTACAATATGAAATTGTTGTTGTAGGTTGTAGAGCTATACCACAATTCAGGGTAAACAAAAGAATTCAATGACTTTTACTGAAGTCATAAGGTGTAACTGTTTATCAAGTTTAGGGATAACTGAAATATCAAGGGAATCAATACACCGAATAAACATGAACTGCACAAATGAGTTCGTATTTGACATATGAGTTCAACATTATCACATAGTGACATAACAGTCAATAATTGTGAATGATCTAAGCTCAATTTGTTTAATATTGGAATTAAAATCACCTACTTAGAATTTTTGAATTTTGAGTTTGTGCGTCTATTTCACCGGGGTTGACTGGATAGTTTGAAATCATGGAGAGTGTAAGTAGTTTATATAGGCCTAGAATAATGCTTATATGATGTAGTTGAATACTTACTTCTAAAAACGTTTCAGTGAAAAAATAGCCTAAAGGATATAATCTATAATTTTTAAAAGTTTTGAGAATAATTTTTTTGATTATTTCTAATTGGATTAAGATTTAGCGACAAGTGAGTAAATATCTTTATTTGTACTAAGGAATTTGTGGAATTTTTTTTGGGTGTTTTGAAATATTTGGAAAACTGATTAGGGGGTTATGTGTAAAATTAAAACTTAATTCTAAACTTTAAAATTGGTTTTCTAGGGAAAATGCTTTCTTGGGATCCAAACAGGGTGATGTAATATCCCATTTTGTTCAGAATTACAAAATAATTTTTTTGAAAAAGAATCATAGTTTTTTATTGAAGACATGCCCTAATTTTCTCTGTTAAATATTTCACGCGCTTGATTTGACTATCACTCGCACGCATCTAGCCCATTCATCTTTGACCTTTGACCGTTTGAATTTAGGGTTTTGAAACTTTGACCTAAAATTTGAGATGTTTTAGAAATCCAGTTGTCTCCTGGATGAAAATTGCATAATTTTTGAAGAGGAAACCAACCATATTGGTTTCAAGAATTTTGGTGGGCTAAATTAAGCTATTGAGTTTCTATACAAATGGAGAAAATTTGACTAAACATAAGTGACTGAAAGTAATGATTCTTCTTTCGGCATTATATTGGTTTTGTTTTATGTCGAAAATGTAGCAAAACAAGCCTAGTTTGGGGGATTTTGGTCGAGTAAAACTCTTGAATTTGTTTTCTGAAAATTCTAGGCTCGAAAACTTCAAGCTTTGATTTGAGGCATTAAAACCTGATCTTGATTTTATTAAACCTTTCCTCTAGGTTCTTGAGAACCTAAGCTCGACTTACCTCACTTTGAAATTGGTTCAAAGTCAATGAAGCATAATCCACCATTGAAGTTCAAGATTTAATGGAGTTTTCTGGTTTTTAAACTATTTCAATGCATACACATCTTAACTATCAAATGTAAACACATAAATACATTCTATATACATGCTGAAACAAACCCAAATTGAAGAAACAAACATTCAATCACTAAATAACTGGAATGCAAAAACTATAAAAACAATTACATTAGAAAAGCTCTCAGCTCGGATGAGTATTAACTGGGGTGAAGGAGGGTATTTATAAGATTCGTAGGGAGGAGATGATTAGTGGTTTGAGAGGTGAAGATGGGGTGGAAATGCCATAACTTTCACCAAGGCTTATGTCTATGGTGAATTCATAGCATGGGTATTCCACGTGGTATAACCTAATGTGCAGTCCACCCGGTGCCATGTCATCAGGGAAGAGTGTAACTCAGTTTAGGTTTTATTTTGGGTCCTTCGATAGTTTTTGTATAGGTTTGATAGATTTTAAATCAATTTATGAAATTTTAGGGGATTATGTGCAATTATTCAAACATAACGGATTGGTTACTGATGTTCCTATCAAATATTAGTAATTTGATTAAAATTTGAGTGAAAGTTGGAGTTCAATTGATATAGGAAAGTGTAATTTAACCTGATTTTTCTTTGAGGGGCATTTTGATAATTTGGTAAAAGTGTAGGGTTAATTTGGATTTTTTCATGTATTCAAAGGACCAAAGGCATGTTTACAGTATATTTAGACTGGGTTGTTACATTCATTCTACCTAAAAAAATTTGACCTTAAAATTACTTGGAAAAAGCGCGTGGTATTGCTATCACATTATGCCTTCTCTTTCCCATGTCACCTCATCAGCTCCGTGGTGTCACCAAATTACTTTGACTAGTGGAATGTTTTTATGGAGAATAACTTTTTCTTTTCGGTCGAGAATCTGGATAGGAAATTATTTAATTTCATGGTTGTATTTAATTGTCATATTTTTCCAAGTAATGATGTGATAGGTCACAAATGTATTTTCGCAACTGCAAAACATGAAACACTTCATAGATATTGGATAGTTCGGGATGTAATTCGAGATAAAATGCCACTGGTCTTATACAATTGATAATTCTAAAAGGATCAATGTAATGAGGTTCTAATTTACCTCATTTTCCAAATCAAATTATCCCCTTTCTTGGAGATACTCGTAACAACACCTGATTATTTACTTGGAATTCTAGGGGCTTTTGGCGGGTGTTGGCATAACTCTTTTGTCAACTTTGGGATGGATGTAATCTTTCTCGAATAAGGCGTATATTTTTTATGGTTTCAATGATGATTTTGGGTCCAAGTGTGTGATTTTATCCTGATTCATTTCAGCATAAGGGTGAATGGCAGGGTCATCCATAGAGGGCTTCATAGGGAGTGGTTTGAATGCTATTATGATAATTGTTATTATAGGACAATTCGATTAAGGAGAGATGATTATTCCATTAACCAAAAAAGTCTAATGTGCAGTCTCGTAACATATCTTCCAGAGTTTAAATTATGTATTCAGATTGACCATCGATTTGAGGATGAAAATTAGTGCTTAGGTAAAGTTCCGTTCCTAATGAGGTTTGTAAAGCTTTCCAAAATCTTTTGATAAATCTGGGGTCTCGATCGGACACAACGAAAATCGGTACTCCCTTAAGTCAAATAATTTTTTTATGTAGATTTCACTAGTCGTTGGAAGTAATCGATGGATTTGGTTGGAAGATAATGGGCTGGGTTTGTAAGAGGATCGACAATAACCCATATCGTATTATATCCTTGAGAAGTTTGGGGCAATCTGCTGACAAAGTCCTTGGTTAAATGATCTCATTTGCATTCTGGTATGGGGAGTGGTTGGAATAAACCACTGGGGTGTTGATGTTTGATCTTTACTTGTTCGCAAGTTAGACACTCTGCTACAAAGCGTATAATATATTTCATCATATCGGGCCACCAATAATGTTACTTGAGGGTTTGATACATCTTGTTGCTTCCAGGGTGAATCATGAATTTAGAATGGCAAGGTTCCTGGAGGATTTCTTGTTGTAGTGAGGCTATGAGAGGAACACACACTTGCTTTCTGAATTTTAATCCACGCTCGGGGTCCAAAGTCCAATATTTTTCAACGAGGTATTTTTGATGTTTTTACTTATAGGAATGCAAAAAGTCATCCTGGTCTTGAAGATCAATGATTCTTTTATATAGAATGGGGCGAGCGATAATGTTTACTAGAACAACTTGGGTTTTGGAGGAGTCTCTTTATATATTATAATCTTCAATGGTTTCTAAAAATACAAACATATTATGGAGACTTCCCTGGGCCTTGCGGATTAAGGCATCAGTGATTACATTACCTTTTTCAGGATGGTAAAGTAAGTTAAATTTATAATCCTCTAAAAATTCTATCCACCGTCTTTATCGATGGTTGAGATCCTTTTGCGTGAAGATATACTTAAGACTCTTATGATAAGAAAATACCTAAAATTCTTCTCCATAAATATAACATTTCCAAATCTCTAGGGCAAAGTCTACTATTGCTAATTCCAAGTCGTGTAACGGATAGTTACACTTATGAATTTTTAATTGTCATTATCCGTACCCGATCACTTTTCGTTGTTGTATGAATACATAATTGAGTCCTTATAATGAAACATTAGTGTAAACATCGTAGTTCCTGTTACTGGAAGGAATGGACAAAACAGGGTCATATGTTAATTTTTCCATCAAGGTACAAAAGTCTTGTTTGCATTTGAAGGTCCCTATAAATCTAACATCCTTTTGAGTCAACTTGATTAATGGTAGGGAAATTCATAAAAATCCTTCCACAAAGCATCAAAAATATTCGACAAGTCCTAAAAAGCTACGTAGTTCTGTAATGGTAGTAAGTTGAGGCTATTCAAGTACTTTTATGGTTTTGGTTGGGTCCACTTGTATACCTATATTAGTGACTACATGTCCAAGTAACTTTACCTCGTTCATGAGGAAATAACATTTACTATGTTTGGAGTAAAGCTAATGTTTATGAAAGGTTTCCAACACTATATATAGGTACTTCCCGTGTTCTGTCCTGGTCTTGGAATAAATTAATATGTCATCTATAAAGACGATCACAAACTGATCTAAGAAAGGGAGAAATATTCTATACATAAGTTCCATGAAAGCGGCGAGGGAATTGATTAATCCAAAAGACATAACTAAAAATTCAAAATGGTCATATCTTGTCCGTAAAAAAATTCTGGTTATGTCTTCTTCCATAACATGAAGTTGGTGGTATCCAGATCTTAAATCAATCTTTGAAAATATTTTTGACCCTCGCAACTGGTCAAGCAAAGCATCTATTCTAGGAAATGGATATTTATTGTTGATGGTCACTTGATTCAATTTACGATAATCGATACATAATCTAAAAGATCCATCTTTATTTCATACGAATAAAATTGGTGCTCCCCAAGGTGATGTACCGGGGCATATAAATCCTTTACCGAGTAGGTCATCTAGTTTTGATGGAAGTTATCGCAATTATATTGGTGCAATTTGATAAAGGAGGTATTGAGATAGGGGAGGTATTTGGAAATAGATTAATAAAAAATTTAATTTGTCAAGGTGGAGTTATTCCAAGTAATTATTTGGGAAACACATATTTTTAACTAGTTAAGAGGTTACAGAGGGAGGATATTTCTTTTTCACTTGTTCAAAAAATTAGAGGCTGTTGGGGATTTTGTCCTTGAAAATGAATTGATGTTTGATGGGGTGGTTTGAATGCCACCGTTTTTGCACAGATGTCAATGTGAGAAAATTTCGGGGACACTACGTCCATTCCTGTTATTAAGTCTAACTTCATTATATAGAGGACTATTAGATCTATGGTCAATGTCCTAGTTTCAAAATGTAAAGTACGACGTTATCAAATCCTATCAATAATGGCCATATTTCTTGTTGGCATTCCTATAGTAAAAGGGTGAACTAATGGACTAGAGGATAATTGCAGACGAGTCAGACATGAACGACTAATGAAATAATGGGTAGATCTAGAATAAAATAATATATGTGCAGAAATATTATAAAAAAGAGTATTACCTTCGACCACATAGTGGTAATTTGGATTTTTCAATTGGAGAAATGAGGAATTTCGACCTTGGTTTGTATTAAATGGTTCTCACTTTCTTTTATGGGGACTTTTTTGTGGTAAATAGTTAGAGTTACTGGGTGGATTCTTGGTAGGAGATTTGATAAATTTTGGTGGAGGTAGAAGGAGGAGGCATGTGTAGAATAGGGAATTGATGTCTATGATGTCCTACTTGGCTGCATTCATGACAACGTATCAAAGGTCTAATGTGATTGTTCTGAATTTGACTGAATACTCGACCATCCTTGGGATTGTTATACGGATGATAAGGTTGATTTGGTTGATTCCTAATAACACAAGGACATTGAGAAGGAGTAAAGGTTGGGGTTGTGTTTGTAGAGGCGGGGTGTTTTTCTACATGAGAGGCTATTTCAATCATTGAGTTAAACTCTCGAACTAATAAAGGAATGATGGTGGATTTGATATTATGTCATCATCCTCGTTCAAAATGATTTAACTTTTTAGATTCGGTATCCACGTACTCTTAAGCATATCGGGATAATTCAGTTAACATGGCATCATACTAGGCTACATTCATTTTTTATTATTGTAGGCTTAGGAAATCTATGACAATTTTATCTCTTACAAATTTGGAAAATTACTTGTTGAATAAGATTTCTTCAAACTGCTCCTAGGTTAGTTCATTAAAGGTTTGGGAACGTATAATAGACTTCCACCAAAAATCTGCTTTGCCTTCAAATAGGTATGAATCCAATCTTGCCCCTAAGTTCATGAATAATGCCTACCCCATTAAGTACCTTAAATGTTTGATGAATCCACCTTTCCGCTTCAACTGTCCCGGGATTCCCAAAGAATGTTAGGGGTTTTTATCTTAAAAATTCCTTAAGGGCGTTCATTCTTCGAGTTTCTTCTGATAGACCATTATTACTGAGGGGTGGAGGCATTTTTTGTTATCGTTGGGTTAGTATGGTTAATTCTTGTAGACGACATAAAATTTCTTCATTGGTGGTAGTTGGATTAGGCATTTGTGGAATAAATCGTTCCTCCTGAGATCCACAAGTAGTTGCTTGAATATTAACCATCCTATATAAACAATGTATCAAAAGATAAATTACAAGTAGAGATACAGACACATGCTCATTATATTATATCACATTGGGTTACATAGTATTACCCAGGAAAAAAGCATAAAGAAGATTACATTTTCGTTAAACCTATTTTATAACCAAAGAACGCTATTAACACAAAAGAACTATTAGTTTTAAATTACTACAGTCATTTAGGAATATGTGTTTTGTCTACTTGCACAACACACATGTAGATTTTATTTATTTATGTCCATATTCCAACAATAGTTTTTAAGCCATTTTAGGAACCGTTCGATCAAACTTGGGATATAGGTCATCTTCAGAGGGATCTGAATCATCTAGGGGTGAACTGATATTTCTGAGGGTAAAGATAGTTGTTGGAGAAAGAGAACCATAGTCAATTAGCGAGTCAAGGGGAGTAATTGTAAATTCGTTAAGTGGTAAGACACCCTATGCAAGATGGATTTCTTGTTGAAGGGTGTTAGGATCATTGGAGAATCTCTTGGCATGTCAGGTTGTTTGAGCCTCTCCCATAAGGCGACTAATAAGCATACTGTGTTTGATCTCAAGAGTAGTAATTTTCCAGTCACGATCAATGCATGTTATGTTTTGACAAAGCTTTGCATATCCAACTTCTTTAATTTATTGTTCAACTTTAGTGTGTCGAATCTTGAATATCAAGAGAGTGGGCTTTTTGAATAGGTATTTCAGTATTTATTTGTCTTTGTGATGTTTATGATTTCAAATTTTATAACATCAATAGCCATTTATCCATTTGGCTAAAGAGAGCGGGATTTTTAAATAGGTATTTGAGGAGATCCATCCAGGAGATGATTCATATGCTAAAGGACATTATTTAATGGCGAAGTTTACGAGTGATCCATATGAGAGATACACAATACTTTTCCAAAGCGATGTATTTAAGCTCGTCAGATAGAAACTTTTTGCTTATATCGTAGATGGCACATTCCTTCATGTAACTTTTGACACATTGGGTCAATATAGCTCTCGCAACCATGTTAGTTATGGTCATGTAGAGTAGGAGAGGTTGTTCTGATTGGGGAGGTATTATTATAGGTGGGTGAGTGAGATAATCTTATATATTCTCAAATGCTTCATGGCATTGAGCGTTCCACTCTTTAGGCGAGTCTTTCTTGATTATTTGGAAGATAGGTTCATAAATGGTGGTAACTTGCTTAATGAATTAACTTATGACTATATTTGACCTATGAATCCTCTGAAGTCTTTCTCTTTTTTATGGGGTGGTATCTGCCATATGGATTTGACCTTAGTTGGGTATACTTCGATTCTATCTTTACCGATAATGAACCAGAGCACTTTCCCTTTAGTGACTCCGATGACACATTCATAAGAGTTTAACCTCATTTGGAAGAGGTGTAATCCCTCAAAGATTTTTTGAAGTGCTGAAACTTTTCCTTCATGGTCCTTGGATTTGATGATCATGTCATCCGCACAGAATTCCACTTCCTTGTATATGAGATCATGAAGGATGGTTGTGGATGCAGTTTCGTAAGTTGCACTACATTCCTGGGACCAAAGGGCATAACTGTATAACATTATGTTCATTATGGGGTGATGAATCCGTTTTCCTAGTGATGGGGATGCATTTTTATCTAGTTACAGACTTCAAACCAAGGTCGAGTGCATTGCTAACCATGCTATCTACCAATAAATCGATATATAGTATACATAATTCATCCTTGGGATAATCCCAATTGAGATCTCTATAATTTACACACATTCTAACTTTTTTGTTGGTTTTGGGTTCGCGTATGATGTTGTCTAGGAAAGTGGGGTAATCTACCACTCGTATGAATTTGAAGCTGAGTTGGATAAAGGACCATTCAGGTATTAGTTTATGGAGTCTCTGTTTTATATTCTTTGAATCAGGGATAGTGGGGATCTCGTGCATAATGATGGTTGGGTAAATTATGGGCATGCTAGTATATGACAAAGTGAACATGTCTACGAAGCTAGAGAGGAGATAAGTGAACCCCTTTTACTCACTGTCACTTAGATAAGACCCTATTTGTAGTTATTTAAGGTTTTAAGGAGTGCCTAAGTTTATGGTTATTGGGTCATCCTTGTTGGGAAACATATATCTATTTTTACTTTGGTAATTTTTTTTGTAAGTGTTTTAAGTGTTTTAGATCCACAGAGTCATCATGATTAGGTATGAGTTCAATCCATCGATATTTTCATAATCATCACATGCAACACAGACAAATAAGTACTGGAAATTACTATTTATTATGCCATAAAAGGGAGGAAGGAAACCATTAATAATGGGAGAAAGGTATGATTTATAGAGGGATACATTAGGATAATAGATGAGGAGGGACTCAGTTGTTAACCATACATACTCAAAAGGGCTCCTTATGATAGGCATCGGGATGCTTATGATAGAGATATAGTTATTAAGTATCGTCATTCCCATGATGTTGGTGATGAGGTGGGCCGAAATCTATTAGGGGATTTATAGCATGGTATTTGGGTGTTTTAGAACCTTGATGTGGATTACAAGTTGGGGCAGGTAGTGTTCTTTTAGTAGGGCTATCTTTTCCTTGGAGGTTGTCACAAGGTCCTCGGTTGGGTCTATCATGGGATCAATTTAGGGGAGGGCCTTATAGAGGGCATCCAATAAGTGATGGTGACTTTTTTCATTGCACTGGTAGTTCCACGACAGCTTGAAGGTATCATCCTTAGGTTCGCCCGAAGGCGGTGTCTTAGATGGTGGAGTCATTGAGTCTAATACGAGGAGGTAGAGATTGAGTTTCGGGATGCTTGTCAGTCGTGTTACCGTAAGAGGTGGAGTAAGTGCACCAATTGTGGAAGAATTTGGAGGGGATTAAGTCTGAGGATCCTAATATGTCTATTAGGGAAATTTCGTAGCAAACAAGGGGAGTAATCCCCAATCAGGTTCTATCTCGGGGATTTTTCTCTTCCTCGATAACCCATGATACAATGTGCTTGTTGCGACTAAGATTATGGATTTTCCTGTAATCCACTTACAACCCCTCCTCTTAGAGGATATCCATCCCATGTTATAGGATTTATTTTCTACATCCCACCATGGTTTAAGGAGTCGGTGATAAGGTAAGTCCTCCCCTTGGAGATTAAAACGACCATTCCACCTGCGATGTGGGTCTTTAGGATAGGTTATGGAGGTTTTATTGCTAGGTACATATGCTAGTTTGACTTCCCTTTGTGTTTCGTGGAAGTGACGACTTTCAGGGTTCTTTGTCGATTCCTTTCAAGTTTGAATCTAGGCACATACCCCATGTTATGGATGATTTGGGCAACTACATTTGGGATATTCGGATCCTTTTCGATCATGGGAGAAAGTGGGATGATTCAAATTTCCTAAGATAGTTATTGATACTATCATGGTGGGTATTTAGGATGGGAATGATATTAGTGTTGTCAACTATGGCCTAGACCTCATCCTATTGGATCGTAATGACCTCTATATCAAATGGGAAACTAACTTCTATGTATAATGATGAGGTTAATGGCCCCATGGGGTGTATCCAGGCCCTTCCTATGAAGAGATTAGAACTGGAAAGTACATTGAGTACTTGGAACTCCATGTCGCATTTGATAGGCCCCACTATGAGTGTAAGGGTAATTTCTCATAGGATTTATTAGAGAGTATTATAATAGGATTTGATGTCCATAGAAGATGGTGCAAACTCAGACATGGTGAATCGTATATAGGTGGTGGTGTGGAGGGGGCATATATTGATGGTCGACTTATTGTCTATTAGCATTAAGGACACAACATGTTTGCATGCCTAAATGGTGATGCGTAGTCCGAATTGATGACTATGGCCTTGAATGGGGAGGTGCTAAAAAAAATGATGTGTTACTGCATAGTATTGGACACGATTGTTGTAAACATCTCTATCAGAGTCAGTTTTGAAGTAATAGAAGCTTGAGACAACAAATGGATGAAGTCGACTCGGTGTTCCCGAGATGTAGCTAGTAACTCCCAAATAGCGATATTGGTTGGCATCCATTGGAGTGGCTCCAGGTTTTTATTATTTTTTTGAGGATGGGGATAATATCTCCTTCGAAAGGACATTTATCCTTTCTAGATAGGTTTGGAGGAATGGAGTGTTGTTTTAATAGGGTGAGGAAGTAGACTTCTTTGTCTGGGGAGAATATGGGTTCTACCCAAGATTTTTGTTCAGATTTTTCTAAATTGTATTAAAGTTCATCTAAGGATATGGGGTCGAGGAGGGGTGGTTCTTGACTTGGAACCATCACCTCGATCTAATCAAGGATGAGGACTAGTCATGGGATTTTAAAATCTTTGTTCTTATTCTGGGGATGTATTTGGACATGATATTGTGTGTCTAACATAAGATCATGTCTACATAGGGGATGTGAGTGAGGATATCTACTACTGTGGTGAGGATCTACTCATCCCTTTAACTCGGGGTATTAAAAGGAATTGACATAGACAATCCTTACCAAATATCATCATCCGAGGAAGCCTCCTGAATGTTGTCATTTTTTAAAAAGGTTTTTGATCTCCCTAGGTTTATGTACTTCACTATTCTTCAAGCCTCACAAAAAATGTCTCTATAATAAAATCAGTAGTTTGCATATTTTGGTCCCTAGGCTGAGAGTTCCTTGATGAATCTAGTAACGGCTAATGCGAAAACTACATAAGGTAGACTCTGGAAGTTTCCATGTATATGATTGTGTATAGATGGTGTAACCATTTTTGTGTATAAGTTGTATGATTATAGTGGAGGATGACCTCGACAGATCATTTCCTCTTGGAGCTCAATGATGTCAACGATGCGGGCGTCATCCAAGTATTTACTCTCATTGTTACATCCCACGCTAATGTAGTGATGGTTCCATGGTGATATACTAAGTATGAATATGTCAAAGGACAATCGCATGATGAATAATTCCAATACACCCTGAGGATCAATATGATTCTGCATAGGTTGCCTTTTTCATTGTGGGATGATTTCGGGTGGCTCGAGATCTTCTTTAATAGACTCAAATATGGTGTATTGTATCTCCATTAGTAAGCCATCCCATCCAATGGACTAGATGCTCTTTCATATGTTGACATTAGGGTACTTGAGTTTTCCTTGACTGTTGAAGAATCGAAGGAGTAGCCCTTTGGAAAAGAGGCCTGGCCATAAACTATTTAGAGTGTAGCTTCATTTTTTATACGGTTAGTCTAGTGTTAGTGTTTTTTAAGGCGGTCAAGTTCCTTGATAGTAACTCTGTACCTAATCCTAAGCTTATAATCTTGAATATTGGGAGCCTTGAAGGTTGTTGGTCCTTGTTCGTGAAGTCCTAGTCATTTCCCCGGGTAGTGATGCCTTTATGTAATCATTGTCGAAACTTTGGGGTTATGGATAAACGTATCTTTGATACCTAGAGATGTGTTCACCTCGGTGATAAAGTGATGGTAAAATAAATCTATAATTTCTTGTTCTGGTAGGTGATAATAGTAGACCGGTTCGGGCTCGACGTCTAAAAGTTTTAGGGTAGGCCCTAATTTTACAAAGGCGATGTTTTCCATGGTGGGATTTAGCCTAGGTTTTAGACCTATTAGTTCAGATGTATTGATACATTACCTTGAGTCCTTTTTATCATGTGAGTGGTATAAAGAGATAAAACTCATGTTTTGGGTCCTTGGGGAGGGGGTCAAGCGATCAACCCTTATTACCGATCGTATTTGCTTTGGACTATTATCTGGGAGGCCATGACCCTTTGATATTCGTGGATTAGGTTCCATCTATATTTTGTAATCCTGTGTGGTGCATATGTTATGGGGTCGCAGTTTGTGACTCCACTAAATAATTATGCCTCTAACGCGTGTGAGGCTCAAGTGCAAGATGGATGCTAAAGTAATAATTCGATAAACCGAGAATGGAACTCAGGAACTAAGGTGTGGAACGTAATGACTACTAAGGAAGGTGTCTAAAACCAATTGACCGACTCACGAAAAAGAAAAGAAAAGGTAAAGATTTTCTGAGAAAGTCTAATTATCTAATGTGACCTAACTAATAAATGCGAATTAATTAAATATGCAAGAATGAGAATTTTTTGATTAAAACTATATGCAAAAAATGGGATTGGAATACAAGCCCCCAAATAGTTAGTAATTATGTCAGATATAAAACGTTTAAGAATCAAATATATCATTGAGATAAGACTTCAAATTGTTCTAAGCACTATGTATATGAGTATCTTACTCCGCATAATACAAGTCAAAATTAAATCTAAAGTGAATGAAAAAATTATCGACAAGCGTATCGCACCCACCCTCATTACCAATGGAAAACAAAGTAAAAAGGCTTACAATACTCGTACCGATAATGTATTAAGCCTCTAATTATTTATTCAATTCAGTCATGTTTTATATCTATCCGTAATACCTAGGCTAGGTTCATGCATTCCATCCTGCTAAAAACCTAGCTGGATATGGTAAATATAAATTTAAACAAGGATACTTTTTTGCAAGGATTCATGATGACGTATGAAATGCAAACAAACCTATATTTAATCACTATAGTAAGAGAAATCATAAATATAAATTTGAAAACATGGATATTAAAATAAATTAAAGGAAAAAAATACTTATATTGAAGAATAAATTGCAAAATAATGGTAAAACAATATTCTTTGATGATCTTCTTGCCTTCTATGTTCGTTGCCACCAAAAGCTCTCAAAACTAGGTTAAAAGTTCTCTATTCTAAGTCTAACTACGAATTAATTCATTGAATACCTATTTTCCCAAGTGTTTTAAACTAACTCAAACTCTAATTAAAAATATCAACTTTCACATTTAGGTCATCTGACCCGATTCGGGTGTGCAAGTGAACCGGTTTACTTTAAAGAATAATTATAGTTTTGCCCCTCGATTCTTCTCAAATTCAAACGCTTATAACTTCTTAACTGTAGGTCGGAATGGGGTTCCATTTTATCTAGTATTCTTAATACTTCACGCTCTTCAACTTTCTAGTTGGCCCCATTTTCGAACTAAGGCTAAAATTACTAAAATGCCCTTCAACTTCCTTTTCTTGGTTTCTTCACTTTTTCATTTTCTCTCCCGCATTTACTTGAGTGAAATACCTGTAAAACAAATGAAAAATACATAAAACAAGAAATACTCAACAAAAAGGGTTAGTAGCATGAATATAAGATAAATTCAGTCTATTTACACCGCATGGATGATAAAAGACCCCAGATTGAGGGGATAAGTATGAAATATTTACGCCAAATCAAACCCCCTAACTTAGAACTTTGATCGTACCGAGCAATGTAAAAGAATTAGATTATAGTTTAAATATATAAAAAAATAATTTATTAGGATAGAATACCTTTTTTATCGGGAAACAAATTACATTTAACGCATACAACAAGCTGTTAAACCCCCGAGTTACCCTAGTAGGACGAGTCATGTCCCATGAGGGTTTGTAGTGAATTTACCCGCAAATTTCATTTTTTACATGACTCAAATCAAATATCAAAATACTTGAAAATTGTGGAATTTAAATTACCTAAAAATAATCACGATAAATTTTTATTTAAGAGTCTTAATCCATATTGGTGTGTGCGAAGATGAAAATCAAGCTGTTAATTTCCACCGATTGATCATTACGTTACTTTTCGAAAAGTCGTTTTGATTCAAATGTTCATGGGATACACTCACAAACAAATATCTCGGAATGTGGCTATTTTTGTTGGTGTACGTGATTTATGAGAGTAAACATAATGGAACACAAATTCGAGCACACAAATTTAAAAGACAGAATTTTTACGGTGAAAAGAACTCATCATCGACACACAGTTGTTGGGAAGTGGGAATCATCATCTTTTAGTCCGCACTAGTTATTATCTCTTATTAACTTTTCGTGTCTTAGACTCTCCACGCGGTAATTAATTTTGGTATTTGGACTCAGTTAGGACTTTCTATGGTTGTAAGGTGTAACGGTTAATATGAAAATGGGTTGGAATTTCAGAATTGGAAAATTTTCTTATGATGTCCGTTAGTGCTTTTTCGAGCTTTTTCTATTTTCTCTCTCTCTCTATCTATCCTTTTTTCTTTTCTTACTCCTTTTAATTGCACTATTTGGACTTAATTGATGAATTTTCCGATTTTCAGAACTCCGGGCTAAATGGGCTTTTTTGGTTAATCAAACGAAATTGGGAAATTTAATTAGCTCAATTGGGTTTGCAAAAAGAGATAATTTTTTTCACGACTTTTTATGGCTCATATTTTTGGGTAACAAATGATGGTCTAATGTCATTTATCTGAATTAATCATTATTTTACCATATGCGTCTTGAGATTATATTTAATTTAGAGATATTTTTAGCGATCTTTTCAAAATAACTTCTCGCTCATTTCCCGTAACCGATCAAAAAATAAATTAGATATCTTCAACAACTTTTTTAGATGTTGAAAGGAATGTTGGGTTGACCATTAAGTCGGATTTATTTTATTACAAACAAAAATGAAGGGATCGAAATGTCACCAGGTTAATTAATCTCCACATTTATTCGCAGAGTCATCAATTTTCACTCAATTTCCATCTATGGTCAATTTCGTCTTAGTGCTCTTGATTTTTACAATTTGACACTTCAAACAAAATTTTAGTGATATTTTTGAAAATTTTAAATTCCAGTTTTTAATTATTTTGAAGGAAAATATTTTTTACTTTCCGAAAATTTTCAAATTTTGGGGAAATTTTTGAAATTTTCTAATTTTTTTTTGAACTTTTTGACATTTTCAATTTCTTTGGGCATTTTAATTTTTTTTGAACTTTTCCAAAAGACACACTTGTCACCATCCTAACTTAGACTTTTGAATTGTCCTCAATCAAAAGGACTAAAATCTGAATAAGAAAAAAGAATAAGTGCAAAAAATAAAACAAACAAATATTTAAAGTGCAGATTTTTTTTTATTTCCCTAGAATTTAGTACTACGGGATAAAGGATTAATTGCATAGTTCTTGCAATGATGAAATGATAAATCATAAAGAAACTACATTGGGAAGGAGGAACAAACATCATAACATAAGAGCTAATGCGAGTGGTCGGTGGTGACAAATCACAGGTGAAAGGGGGTGGTAATGTGAGTGAATTAAGTGGGAATAACAAAAGGGAGTATATGAAGCAGGTACTCCGAACTACTTCAGGTATGCGGGTGAGTCGGTTCACATGCGAACCAGTTCGTCCCGCAGTTTGGTCAAACTCGCTGCCTCAAACCTCAAATATGCTATAGTTTTCCTATTCCAAGGGTTACAATCATCAATCTCTCCTCTCTAATGTATCTCAAGCCTCCATAAATACTTAGGACCTCGGGTCACCTCAATCTAATTCTCGAAATGCGTGTGCCTGCTCCGGAGTGTGAAAACCTATCATGGTGCTCAAAACATTCCTATTGCATGACCTCTGTTGACCTCTATACTAATCTCAAACTGCCTCTACTCACAAATATACAACACATACTCACCCCTTGCGCATCGAGAATACGACGACCTCTCTTTCTCCTGAGAACTCACCCGACCCCATGTACGAGGTCCGACGCTCTCTTCGGATCCATCTTCCTCACATCTTAAACCAATAATCGAAACAAGAGGGGATCATCCCCATATGTATGGAGACACCTCGAGGCTCTTAATGCATGGTGTGAATAAAATCACCGGGGTGCTCAATCACCTCACTGCATCATTCTCCTAACCCTGAGAGAATATCTCGGTGAACATTGGAAGGACAAGTTAAACCTGGATTCCCCTTATACTCGATAATGCTTGGATCGGGCCCTAAATTTTTCAGAACTCTAGTCCTCTCCTAGATCACATCTGAGGACTCAAGTGGAATGGGTGGATGGTCATAAAAAAGGAGTTGATATATTCTATCTTTCCAGTCATCCTCCTTTAAGTGACTAAAGGAGTCCAATATGGATTAAAATTCTACATTGAGATTCTCGTCCATCGGCCCGAATTTGTTCTCAATGTCCTCTAGGCTCATATCTCCTAACTCTCTCTCATGCTCCATCTCCAAATATTATCTCTTACTCTCTCTCTCCCACTCTATGTGCTCGCTTTCAATCCCAATGTGCGTGATTAAATACGCCTTCTCTACCTCTCGCTCAGCGTAATAAATATAGCTCTCACTTGATGTAATAATGCATACCCCTAACTCCCCTCTCGTGTGATTACCCTCACCGTGATCATGTACTGTCTCTTCCATAAGATCCATTTCTCTCAATTCTCCGTCATTACCCTCATTCTTAGTGATGTTAAAGATATTTGTCTCAAGTGTCATATTCCCGAATGTGAGTTGCATTTGCCCATTTTGAGTATTAATCAGAGCGTTAGTTGTAGCTAAGAATGGGAGGCCAAGGATTATGGGTGATAATTTGAGTTTTGCGTAAATGTCGTTGTTGTTGAAAGCCAAGTTAGTCAAAATCCTTATGTACCTACAAATATAATAAACTCAAGTGTAGAGTGGTAAGTAAGGATGTCAAACCACTTTCTAGGGAGTAAAGCTAATGGAACAAATTCACATGTAATTCACTTTTTTTTTTCTTTTTATGCTTTTTCACTTTTCTAATTTTTTTAGCTTTTTAAATATTAAAACAATAGGGTGAGGTGAGATCTAAACTAATCTAAACAACTAACTAAAAAGTGACTAAAATGAAAAATAAAGTCTAACACTAAAATAAAGAGATAAGTGAGGTAAATAATTGTGAGAACAATCAAGAAGTGGGATTACACCAAAATTCTAGTTATTCTAATTAACTAAGTTAATTATTTGAATTCTCCCAAATTAATATCAAAACTACAAATCAACTCTCTTTGCAAGTGTAATTTTAATAATAACATTTTAGAATATTAAGTTTAACACCTCATAACTCTAGAAAAATAAATCTACACTCCTTTTAATTAATCACCCGCTAGGATCGATTAATTAAAATTTATGTCAATCTTAGAAGTTAAATTTAGAGTTGAAATTCAAATTATAATACCCCACTTAAGAAACCCCTATCTCTAGTTCGAATCTAAAATGGGTATTATAATTAGAATTTCGATTTTGTCTCAAAAATCATTTACCCTCTCTCGAGGCGTAAATTTAAGGGTGGGGGATCAAAATTAACATTCAAAGGGATTTTTCAAGTAATTAAACTAATTAAAATATAATAACATCAAATAAGGGTTTTATCCCACCCCTTGAAAGGGGTTTTAGCCTAACATGGTATGAAATATGACAAATTAATAATCAAAGGCATAAAATAAATGAGAAGAGAAGAAAACAATCAAACCCCAATCTCTTGAAGTGAAATTGAACTTCTATTCCTTGAGTTGAAATTCACAACCCTTAATTTGAATGATTCAAACACAATTACATTAAGAATCTTACTCAATTTAATCCTCACAACAATTTATTTTCTCCTCACTATCTAAAAATAATAAAATAAAAATTCTAATCTAAAACTACACTAAAATGGTATTTTCTCTCTCTACAAATTCCTATCTCCAAACTCTTTTTTATTTGAGGTCGTCATCTTCATTTATAGTAGGCATGGAGCATGGGGGTATTTTTGGAAGAATTAAGGTGCATGTGGGAATGGTGTGAGGGTGTATGGTAAGTTGGGTGAGGGTGAGGGTGAGGGTGTAGGAAAGGTGGGTGTAAGAGGATTTTGTGTGTGTGTTTAATTTCAACCCCTAAAACATAACACTATTAATAAAAATAATTAAATAAAATAAAAACCTAAAAAATAAAATCCTATTTAAAATAAAACAAAGACTCAAATAAAAATGAAACTAGAAAGAAATAAAAAAATAAAAATAAAAGTAAAATCTAATGAAACTTAAAATTAAAATCCTAAAAAGAAAATGTAAAAACTAATAAATAAATTAAAATCCTAATAAAATAAAATAAAACTAAAACAAAAAACTAATAGAATAAAAACCAAAAATAAAATAAAATAAAATATAAAAATATAAAATAAAACCTAAAAATTCTAAAATAATCCTAAAATAAATTCTAGAAATTCTAAATAAATCTAAAATAAATCCTAAAAATAGAAATGACTCAAGCTAAAAATCTAAAAAAATAATAAAATGACACAAATAAAACACACACAGGTTTCGGGGTACGTTTGGGCTAGGTTTAGGCTCGGGTTAAGGTACGGGAGAGGGAATTAGCTCCATTAAACATGCAATTGTCTTGATTTAAGCGTTTGAACTCTGTAATGCACATTAAGCCTGCATAATAAACATTTAAGAACATAAGACCCATATTGTCGAGAATTAGCAACTAAAATACATCTATTCGGGGTATAAATTGTACATTTTTGGGTGCTTATCAATGGGAACATGATTTCTCGAGGGGATTGAGGGCTCTGTGTCCCAAATCATAAAATCTACTACGAAGTAGAAAGTTTCCACTTCGACTCTCACCTACTTAATAATCCCTCGAGGTATATCCACGGTACGGTCCATGAGTTGGAGAGTGAAGTTAGTGGACTTGAGGTCCCCCAAATCTAATTGCCTATAGATGGAGTAATTTAGAATGTTAACACTCGCCCCTAAATATAATAAGGCTCTCTTGAAGCGGTTCTCTCTAATGATACACAAAATGGTCGGTGCACCCGAATCTTTAAACTTTGGTGGAGGTTACTTAAAAGAACCGAGCTTATGTTTTGTGATAGAAAAACATTGTTTTCCACCTTTAATCTACGTTTCACCGCCAATAATTCATTAAGGAACTTTTCATAGGCGGTAATTTTCTTGATTGCATCGAGAAAAGTTACATTAAGGTTGACTTGCTTTAGCACATCTATCACATCTTCACGGGAGTCTCCTTTAGGAGGAGGAACCAACTATTGAGGTAAGGGCACAAAATTCGGCGATTTCACTATAAATTAGGGCCTAGTAATGTCATCGTTGTCACTCTCGTTCAAGGGGGAATCTTCGGCGTCTTTCGTATAAGTCAAAACGTCCCTGTCTTTAATCTCATCATGTGTGGGAGGTGAAAAATCATTGACTCTCCCACTACGTAGAGTGGTTATGTCTTGACATTGCTCTTTATTATCGTCGAAAGTAGAAATAACACTAGTTTGACCTTGGGGAGGTCTTTCGCCTTGGGCTGGACACTTTCCCTTCTCTTGGACACTTGAGGATAATCGCAGCTTAAAGATCGACACTTTTAACTAAGAAAATTTTGGCATTTTTAAGGGTTGGTTCAAAGTAGGATGATTGCAACTTAAAGATCAACACTAATTAAGGAAGTAGCGATAACAGTAATTAAGGATGATTTCATAAATTGGTTCAAAGTTTCGTCGAGATTTCTATGTGGTGGGGTGATATAAGGTGTCGTATGTCATGCTTTCATAGGTGGAGCTTGTTAAAAATGTGGTGGTGGTGGTGGTGGAGGATGGGCAACCTATGAATTAGGATTCATCGCAGGGTGTGGTTGCCCATAATTAAAATGGGAATGGTTCCTCCACGAAGGGTTATAATAATTCCCATAAGGGACATTAAGACTATCTTTAAATATCCTACTGCTACCATTTTCTCTTGAAGTAGAACTTTGCAGGCATGTATCATTGGGCATTCCTACGTTTAATGTCCCGCCTCACAAATTGCACACACCTCCTCTCTCAATGCTGGAGTGGACAGGGATGTTTCTCTTCCTCTTAATTCGACTACGTCTTCCAACCTCTTGGCAAGTTGGTTGATTTGAATATTTAACTCGACTTCTTTGTCCAAATGATAGAGACCAGACACAAAAGTAGTTATGTACATTTGTCGAGCCCAAGATTGGGTGTTGGGATCAGATGCGTCTCACGATTGAGTAGTCTCGGTGATAACTTAAGGTCACCCTCTGCATCGTTCGTGTCTAACCTTAGAAACTCCCATTGGCACATGTTTTGAACAAGTTGTTTCAATCTTAAGTTTATCCTATGATGGATGAAATTTCTAAGTCTCCACTTCTCGAAACCATGGTGCAGTCACATATTAAGTAAATGCTCTGAACATTTATCAAAAGTCTCATTTTCTAGTTATTTAAATGTTTGAATTTGAGCTTTAATGGAATTGGTTCGATGATAGGGAGAAAATTTCTGGACAAACTTAGCTTCAATGTCCCTCCACATTCTAATCGAGTTCAGTGACAAAGACCATAGCCAAGTCTTGGCCTTATTCTTCAGGGAAAATGGAAAGAGTTTGAGGCGAATGATGTCTTGGGTGCACTTTTGATCACTAAAAGTTTTGCATGGCTCTTCTAACTCGCGAATGTGGAGGTATGGTTTTTTTGACTAAATACCATGCAATGTGGAAAGAATCTGAATCATCCCATTGCGAAAGATGAATTTCCCTACATTATACGAGAATATAATTCATCCCGGATCGACGGTTCGCTTGGGATATAAGAGGTATCTTATAGGGAGATACGTCATCTCACCCTCACCCATATCATAAATAGTATTGTAAGACATTGATCTCTCTCTTAATGACCCGATATCATCACTCGATGTCCTAGAAGTGTGACTCCCAATGTGATTCGTGATGGAGTTAGGCGGTGGAAGCCAAAACTGTGGAACGCGTGGGGTGTGTGGACATCGGGGTCATACTCAACTGTCGAATTCTCGTGAATTCTAATCGGGGTGGATTGAGCAGTTCATTGAGGATTTTGATGAAATGATTTTGAGAGAATATTTTTTTTTGTTTTAATTTTTTTTATTTTTTGATTTTATATTTTTTGGCTTCTTAGAAATTAGAGTCAAATTCTTAGATTAATTCGGACTAAACTAGTATGTCTACCTAGATTTCGACAACGGTGCCAAAAACTTAACACGACTAAATAATTGTGTGTCTAATGAATGTGATTATGACTGAAGTGAAAGCCAGTCGCTCAAGTAATAATCCGACAAATTGGGTATTGAACTCAGGGACTAAGACGTGGAATGCAATGACTACTAAAGAAGGTGTCTAAAATCTAATGACTAACTCTTTAAAAATAAAATAAAAGGTGATGATTTTATGATAAATTGTAATTAATCAACGTGACCTAATTAATTAATGTGAATTAATTAAGTATGAAAGGACGAAAACTTTTTGATTAAAACTATATGCAAAAATTGGGATTGAAATACAAGCCCCTAAACTATTAATAAATATGTCGGATATAAAACTTTTAAAAATCAAATATATAATGGAGAGAAGACTTTAAATTGATCTCAGCACTACGTATTTGAGGATTTTACTCTGCACAACGTCAAAAATAAATCTAAAGCGAATGAAAAAATTGTTGACACGCGTATGTCACCCTTAAACACACTAGTTACTTATGGCAATGGAGTAAAAAGGCTTATAATAATAGTATTGACAAAGTATCAAGCTTATAATTATTTATTTAATTCATTCATGTTTTATATCTATCCGTAATACCTAGGCTGGGTTCATGTATCCCAACCCGCTAAAAACCTAGCTGGACATGGTAAATTGAAATTTAAACATGGATTCAATTTTGCATGGATTCATGATAATGTATGAAATGCAAACAAACATGTATTTAATCAGTACTGCAGGAGAGATCACAACTATAACTTGGAAAGCATGGATATTGAAAGAAATTAAAGGAAGAATACTTATATTGAAGAATAAAATAAAAAATAACGGTAAACCAATAATCTTTGATGATCTTCTTGCCTCCTATGTTCCTTGCCTCCAAAAGCTCTCAAAACTAGGTTAAAAGTTATCTGTTCTAAGTCTAATTATGAATATATTCATTAGATACCCATTTTTCCATGTTTTTTAAACTAACTCAAACTCTGATTATAAATAATGATTTTCACATTCAAGTCATTCGAACCTGTTCACTTGAAAGGATAATTTCAATTTTTCCCCTCAATTATTCTCAACTTCCAATGATCATAACATCTCAAACGTAGCTCGGAATGAGGTGCCATTTTTTCTAATATTCTTATGAATTCAAGATCTTCAACTTTTTAGGTGGCCCCACCTCCGGACCAAGGCTACAAAATTATGGAAATGCACTTCAACTTCCTCTTTTTAGTTTCTTTCATTGTTTCGATTTCTCTCCTGCATTTACTTGCATGAAAAACTTGTAAAACACACGAGAAATACACAAAATGAGAAATACTCGCCAAAAAAGGTTAGTGTCACGAATATGCGATAAATTCAGTCTATTTACACTGCACTGGATAATAAAAGAACTGAGATTAATATGATAAATATGAAATATCTCAGGTAGCTCTTATGTTAGCTTCCCAGGAAACATCCCTTTGGGAAATGTGGGTCCTCATTTTTCTTCCCCTCATGCACTAGTTCGTGACAAACTTGATCTTTTAGGTAATATAATCATCTTCTCTGAGTTGTCAGTCCCTTTTACTCATCTTTACTAGAGGTCTAGGATATCAGGGCATCTGAACTATGGGTTCCTCTATCTAAAAACTTGAAAATATAGAACTTCTGTTGTTTTTAGAAGAGTCAACCGAGAATGTGTTTGAAGTAATGGGTGAGTTAGCATTACTATTTATTCATGAATTTATGAGGGAAAATAGATGTGCGTCAGAGGTCGATTCTTCCCATCAGGTGGATTGTATTGGTATCCTCAAGGTGATGTTCTTGGTTACTTGGATGTCCTCATTATACATCAATTCCCATTCGATCGAGTGTTCTTTCTCCTCCATAGAAAGGGTAAGAAGCCCTGGATCATTTGAGATCATATTTTCGTGATGAAGAGTGGGTCCAAGCTACAATAGTTAGTTTTTAAGATGTGTATGGCCATGATGAATAATGTGATATGGTCAATGATGGACTTAGTCTCGACGATGATTTTTATGTTGGGTGATGATGCACCTATAGGGTTCGTTATTTATTAGTGTGAGTGTGTCCTCATTCTTGATTTGTGATAAATGATGGCTATTAGGGTGGATGGGTTGGTGTTTGGGGTGGGGGTATCTGGTAAGGCATTAGTGTAGGGGTTGGGATGACATGGAAAGGGGGTAATTGTTTACATTGGGTTTGGGTGGGACGAGACTCCGACATCAATGTGGGCTTGGATGGAGTATCTCAATGCCGAATAGTTATCCATGATATGGCTGGGCCCTTGACAATATGATTCAGTCTTACAGTTCATGTCTGGGATGGGAGGAGGATTAGGAGATTTTAGCCGACCATATAACTTCAAAACGGTAAAGACCCAACTGAAGGGGATAAATATATTTGAGGTGCCTTTGTTAGATTTGCAACTCTTTCAGAGGAGGCACTAATTCATAGCCTTCCAGAGAGGGTCCTAGATAGAAAATCCCAACACTATCTACCATGGCTTGGGGGTGGTGGGGGGGGGGGGGGGGTAACTAGGCATGGTTCTAGTTGTCGATTGACTACAAAGTAGTGATGTGAGATATCGAGGCTCTAGGAGAGTTCTTATGGGTAGAGAACTAATGTGTATGTCGATGGGACTCCTTTAAAGATATGGTAGCTCTTTCAGGAAAACATTCCTCGATATTACATCCTATGTAGTTGAGATTTTGAAGTCTGTGATCCAAGTGAGCTCAAGCTCGCGCTTTTCTTATTTTAGGAGTTTTTTAATAATGATCTCAATTTGATAATTTTCAAGGGGAGATTGACCATTTGACCAACGTTCTCTCTCTAGCAAGTGATGAAATTGCGAATTGCCTTCCCTTCACCCTGCTTCGAAATTTCTATGTCCTTATATGATGCCAAGATCCTCATTATACTCGTACTTCTTAAGAAAAGTACGACATTCATCATCCAATTTTTTGGTTGTTCCTTCATGTTTCAGGACTATATACTATGTATGGTCTCATCCGAACAGGGTGGTGGAGAATATTTTATGTAGAACTCTAAGGTTTATGTTTTGGACTTGTATATGAAGGTGATAGTTGGATAAATGGGTCAATGGGGAGAGCAATCCTTTGTACGTCTTGAAGACATGCATTATAAATTTATTCATTAATCGGGCTTTAGGATAGGGAGACATTTTTTAATATTGGGAAGATTTTATGTAGTTTGCATATTATTGATTGCTTCATGAAGGAGATGTAGGTAAGATTGGGCTTACATTATCTCTTAGTTCAGAGGACGAGGAATAACCGTATCGGCTAGTGAAGGAGCTATAGAATCATCTTATAGGGGGGCTTAATAGGTGGGGTATGGGTACTCGAGGTAATAATAATAGGGCTCGATGTAACCATGAAGGGAAAATTGTATTAGGAAGTGGGGGATGTCATTATCAAGGGGAGCCGATGATGTTACTGGGACAGGGGGAACTAGAGGGTAATCATTTTTCTCAACTTTTGCTATGGGCGGTAAACTAGTGTTTGTGATAGGGGAGGGAGTACGTTCTCTCCCATTCTTTGAGTATCAGTAGCCTCTTGCAGGAAGCCTTGTGCTCGGCCTAATAACCTATATTTTAACTGCATGGTGTTTTGAGAGGTAGTGATGTTCTCTAGATGTCTCAAAACCTGATCCATCACGAATGGAGTTTGGTCTTCCTCAGTAGACAAGGAACGTACTACAGAGAAGACTCGATAGTTGTGGGTGGGGAACTTTTTTATGAAAACTAGACGACTGCACTGAGTACAAACTAAGGTTTCCAAGGTAAGAACTTAGTGTAAACTTCTACTGGTAATGATAACTGCAGAAAAAGTCAGTGAACTTTCTTTCATGACTTTGTAGGCGAAAGGACTGATTGAAGGGAAATGCATGGGAAGAGAAGGACTCACATATGTATGACTTTTCTTGATGCAATTATTTTATCAATATTTAAACATATCTGGATGGTATTTTGTTTTTCTTTTGTTTTTTACTTGGTAGTATCTTCAAAGAGGAATAACTGAACAGAGTCTCGTTGGATATAGGTAAGGGGTTAGCTCTCATTTTTTATACTATAAGAGATGAATTAACAAACGGTGGTCCACTACACCAAATATGCTACTTAATAAGTGTTCTAAAAACTTATTAAGTTATTTATAGCTAGTTTAAAGTGTTATACAACAGGCGGCTATAATTTATTTACAACGTTTGAAAACCATTACAAATAGAAATTAGTAACGGTTCAGTCGGTTAATATTTTTTTATGTATGTGTTCTCTAATTAACACATTGTAACTGTTATGAACTGTTACAGTTTAGCAATTTATAACGGTTTAAAAAAGTAACCATTCTACACTTTATAACAATTTTAAACAGTTACTGTTGGACGTTTTGTAACAGTTTAAACCGAAACAGTTGGTCATTGTATAACAGTTATAAACTGTCACTCATTACCCATATAAGGACCCCAAGTATTATATTTAGTAACGTTTTAATACCGTTACAAATAAGTGCATATAGTAACGATTTTAAACAATTGCAAACGTCGATGAAAATTAAAAAAGCACTTCGATCATAGTAGCGTCGCACCAAAAAATTTAGCATTAAATCAACAATGATTTAGCACCAATACATCAACCCAAATGATAATGTCTTTAACACCCTTGTATTATTGAATGTTATTAAATCGTTTAATACTTGTGGGGAGTCATAATCCCAAATACAAAATTCCACACCAACTGTCACAGTAGAACACAAAAAAGTTGAGAGTGAATTCAAGCCTAATCAACTGAAGAATTTGCAAAGAAGGGTAGTCATCTGGAATAAATTTCTAGTTTCATGGGTTCTCTAAATCTCATTCACATCCAAATAAAGTATGTTGCAATCGATAACTAAAATGGAATATAATTTAGTGAAATTAGTAGATTTTTGTAATATGATGTTGCATCCCTAAGGCTATAATATTAACTAAAACATTATATAAAAGTAGTAGTAGTAATAGGCAGGGAAATACACATACACCAAAGTTTATAACACAAATACAAAATTACATAGTAGAGAGAGAAAGCTTGAGAGATTGTATCCATGGCCATTAGTGCCTTATTTCAGTGACATTACTCACTCACTTGCACAGTGGACGTAGGCCAGATTGGGTGAATCACTTACATTCAAGTGTTCATCTTCTTGTCCTCACCTCCTTATACATATATATACATATATTCTCCTATGATGCCATTGTTATAACTTACTTGACCTTGTCAATGCCTTATCTGGTGGTGTTGTTTCCACCATCATCAGGCAGTTTCTCTCACTCCGATAAACTGAAAATTCCAAAACTAGACCCTAAGAAAATTCCAAGAAATTTACCTTGTCGCTCGAACCAGATGGCAGTGTCATTTGAATGACTACCACATGTCGCTCGAGTAACTTCACACGAGATATCTATCTTGCTCGAACAACTACGTGCGACATCGCGCGAGGCCCACTGTCTCTTCTTCTTCCTCATAATTCTGCGTTTTCCCACCATTTTTATCCCTAAAACCTCTACAAATTTTCTCCCATCGTCTCGTCATTAAAACCAAACAATAACACAATGTATATACAACAATTCTAAGACTGTAGTATTAATAATTCATCATCAATCATCAAGAATATATAAAATCCTCAAATTTAATTTTATAAGAACACTAACTCTTAAATTTTCAGTTTCAATCAATAATTTCCTAGATTTTTAATCATCAATACACATCAAATTTCGTGATTAAAACCTATCTACACAGGTATATCAATTGTCAACATCTCAACCCTATAATATACAAGAAACCCTTTATTTTTCATTATCATCTAATTCATGGGGAAATCTATTTACTCTAACATAAACACAATTATTGCTAAAAAAGATCAAGTAATAAACACCTTCTTGAATCAACCGTCTGATCTCTTGATGTTGTTGGTATGGATGTGTTCCTCTTGTTTCGATCTACACGATGGTGGTAGTGGTTGTGCAAGGTGTTGCTAATTAGGCCTTCCTTCTTGGAATTTGTTCTCCCTCACACACTCTGTGGTCGTTCCTTACTTTTGTATATTCTAACCCTAAATGGACCTCTTGTGGCTGATATAATAACTCCCAATTTTCATCCATTTAATTTCTCCAAAAATCAAAATTACAAAATTACCCTTACGGGTGTCGGCTTGGCCTAAAAATTTCCTGGAATCTAAATAAAATACCCGGGTACTGTTTTCTTACTATCTCGACCCTCCAGGACTCGACGACGCATTCGAAATTACCATAAGAGTTTCTTAAAAGTAATTTACCTTTATATTCCATTCAATTAGTCTCGGCACGACTCACACACGTGTCCTGACCTAATATACCAAACTGTCTTATATTTAACTCTCGATAATTTATCAGATTCAATAATTCCATATTATTTATTCACTCAGTAATATTCAATAATTCTCATTAATAAATATTAACATTGTCACGCTAGTTAATATTTATTTATAAGTCCGAATTAATTACCAATTAATTTTCGCATATTAATTTAATTAATGCCACAATAATAATTAATCACATAATTATTTAAGTTCTAAAAAATACGAGGTGTTACATTTTACTTCTTTTTTTGGTAAGAGTAATAAAATTAGATTAACAAAGGACCCAAAAGTTTACAATATTTCTCTTTTCAACCAATAGAAAAAAATTGTTGTTATATATAATAATAATTAAAAAAGATTTATTTTAGTGTCTTATTCCTCTCACATTGTTCAATTCCTGGTGGTGGCTCTTTCAAATGATCCTCCCGTGCTTTATTGGACTTTTGTAAGGATGTGAGATCAAGTTTTATGGTTTGTGGCATTTTGGTGGATTTGAAGCATGGTTTGAAGATTTTTTATTCTTCATGTCTCTTATGGATCTGTTAAGGAGGTCCATCAAGTTGCTTGTGATTGTTTGGCTTTATTTCCTTTGGGGCATTTACGTTTAGATCCTATTAGACGCTCTTATAGACATTCTAGTCCCATCATGTTTTTCTCTTACATTTAAGTCCTATTCCTAATTTTTTGGATTTTTTTTTCCAATTTTACCCTTTTAAAACCAACAATCCGTAACTTCCTTGAGGAAGTTACATAAGTGGTTGAACTTTTTTTTTTAATCTTCAAATGATCATAACTTTTGATTCACGAATCCGTTTTTCACAAAATTACTATTTTTGAAATCTGTTCGACGAGATCTATCAAACAAGATCCATGAAGGCTATAAAATTCCAAAGAAAAAAATTTACACAAACAGTAAACTTTATTGTATGCACTAGAATATGAAATAGTTTTATATATGTGACATTTTCACAAACAGACAGTAACATTTAATGTGCTAATACTACACAGCATATATATATATATCTATATACATATATATATATATATATACGGTGGATCCAAACCCTTTTTTTTTCAAAATTACCTTATATTTGAAGGTTCGCGCTAGCGGTATCCAATCATTACCACCATTATTAGAACTTCAACGACCTTCGTCAGAGCTCTGATTTGGGGTGGGTAAGGGTGGCATGTGGTGCCGCTGGCGCGGACCTTTAAAAATAAGAGACTATTAAATAAATGGGCTTTGAATCCACCGAAGTATCATGGGGGCAGCTGGCGCGGACCTTTGAAAATAAGATTGGATAAATGGGATCGGGATCATCTGGAGCGCCAATTTGGGGTGAATATGGGTGGCACAAAACTTTAAAAATAGGAGCATATTAGATATATATATATATATATATATATATATATATATATATATATATATATATATATATATATATATATATATATATATATAGTTTGTAAAAATGTCATAGATATTAAACTTTATTGTATATACCAGAAAATGAAATAGTTTTATATTTCTGACATTTTCACAAACAATAACATTTACTGTGATAATATATTTATGAAATAGTTTTATATATATAACATTTTCACAAAACGTAACATTTACTGAGTTAATATTACACAATATATATATATATCATTTTCACAAAAACAGTAACATTTACTGAGTTAATATATATATATATATATACACGGTATATCCAAACCTCTTTTTTTTTTAATTACCATATTTTTAAAGGTTTACGCTAGCGACATTCAGTCCCCACCACTACCCACCCCAATTGTCGACGCTTCAACAACTTTCATCAGCGCTATGAGTTAGGTGGGTAGTAGTGGCATAGGGTGCCGCTGGCGCGGACCTCTGAAATTAAAAGAATATTAGATAAATGGAGTTTGGATCCACTGGCGCTCCGATTTGGGGTGAGTAGGGGTGACAGTGGGTTATGTTTATATCTATAACATTTTTACAAACGTTAACATTTACTGTGTTATAACACAGTATATATATATACGGTGGATCCAAACCTATTTTTAACGACCCGCGCTAGTGGTATCTAATCCCGACCACCACCAACCCCAATTGTTGGAGCTCGAACAACCTTCATCAGAGTTCTGATTTGGGGTGACATGGAGTGCCACTGGCGCGGACCTTAGGAAATAAGGGAATATTGGATAAATGGAGTTTGGATACACCGGCGCTCCAGTTTAAGGTGGGTGGGGGTAGCATTGGATTAGGTTTATATCTGTAATATTTTCACAAATAATAAATGTTACTGTTTGTGAAAATGTTACATCGGCATCCCATCCCACCTCAAATCAGAGCTCTGGTGAAGGTTGTTGGAGCTCCGATAAAGGGGTGGGGATTGGATGCCGCTGGCGCTGACCGTTAAAAATAAGATAATATCTGAAAAAAGAGGTTTGGATCCACCTTATATATATATATATATATATATATATATATATATATATATATATACTGTGTTATAACACAGTAAATGTTAACGTTTGTAAAAATGTTATAGATATAAACCTAACCCACTGTCATCCCTACTCGGAGCGCCAGTGGATCCAAACTCCATTTATCTAATATTATTTTAATTTTAGAAGTCCGCGCCAGCGGCACCCTATGCCACTACTACCCACCTAAATCATAGCTCTGATGAAAGTCGTTGAAGCTTCGACAATTGGGGTGGGTAGTGGTGGGGATTGAATGTCGCTAGCGTAAACCTTTAAAAATATGGTAATTAAAGAAAAAAAGAGGTTTGGATATACCGTGTATATATATATATTAACTCAGTAAATGTTACTGTTTTTGTGAAAATGATATATATATATATTGTGTAATAATAACTCAGTAAATGTTACTGTTTGTGAAAATGTTATATATATAAAACTATTTCATAAATATATTATCACAGTAAATGTCATTGTTTGTGAAAATGTCAGAAATATAAAACTATTTCATTTTCTGGTGTATACAATAAAGTTTAATATCTATGACATTTTTACAAACTATATATATATATATATATATATATATATATATATATATATATATATATATATATATATATATATATATATATATATATATATATAATATGCTCCTATTTTTAAAGTTCTGTGCCACCCCTATTCACCCCAAATTGGCGCTCCAGATGATCCCGATCCCATTTATCAAATCTTATTTTCAAAGGTCCGCGCCAGCGGCCCCCCATGATACTTCGGTGGATCGAAAGCCCTTTTATTCAATAGTCTCTTATTTTCAAAGGTCCGCGCAAGTGGCACCACATGCCACCCTTACCCACCCAAATCGGAGCTCTAACGAAGGTCGTTGAAGCACCAATAATGGTGGTAAGGATTGGATACCGCTAGCGCGAACCTTCAAATATAAGGTAATTTTGAAAAAATAGGGTTTGGATCCACCATATATATATATATATATATATATATATATATATATATATATATATATATATATATATATATATATATTATGTAGTCTTAACTCAGTAAATGTCTGTTTGTGAAAATGTTATATATATATATATATATTGTGTAATATTAACTCAGTAAATGTTACTGTTTGTGAAAATGTTATATATATAAAAATATTTCATAAATATATTATCACAGTAAATGTTATTGTTTGTGAAAATGTCACAAATATAAAACTATTTCATTTTCTGGTGTATACAATAAAGTTTAATATCTATAACATTTTTACGAACTATATATATATATATATATATATCCAATATGCTCGTAAATTTTTAAGTTCTGTGCCACCCCTATTCACCTCAAATTGGCGCTCCAGATGATCCCGATCCCATTGATCCAATCTTATTTTCAAAGGTCCGCGCCAGCGGCACCCCATAATACTCCGGTGGATCCAAAACCCATTTATTCAAAAGTCTCTTATTTTCAAAGGTCCGCGCCAGCGGCACCACATGCCACCCTTACCCGTCCCAAATCGGAGCTCTAGCGAAGGTCGTTGAAGCTCCAACAATGGTGGTAAGGATTGGATTCCGTTAGCACGGACCTTTAAATATAAGGTATTTTTAAAAAAAGAGAGTTTGGATCCACCGGATGTGTATATATATATATATATATATATATATATATATATCTATATAATAAAGTATGAAAGTTATGTATGTCACAAGTTTTATAGATGATGTCATCTACATAAGTTTTTCTTGCACTACCAATTTTACCCTTAAATTTTTTGGATTCCCCCTCTTTTGACGCACTATGATTTGTTTCCCTCTTTCTCTTCAAAATTCAAAAACATGGGTAAAATGGTACTCTTACTCTCATTACCCTCTCTCTCCTCTCACATTTACCCAAAATCCTCCTTCCCTCTATCAAACACACGCCTTTTTTTTTCTCAAATTTGAAACCCACACTCCAAAAATCCTCCTTCCCTCTATCAAACACACGTCTGCTTTTGCTCAGATTTGAAACCCACACTCTCTCTCTCCTGCTCTCACTTTAACCATATCAAAAGATCGCTGCCGGCCCACTATTTCCGCCACACGACGACCATAATTTAAGGTAGTATTTGGGTTTGTTTTACTTAATTTCATTCATTTTAAGGTACGATCTGGGATTTCGGTGATTTGCAGATGCTCGGGTTTTCGTTGTGACCATTTGGGTTTGTTTTACGATCTGACCATTTACTTAATTTTCGTCATTTGCAGATGCTCGGGTTTTCAATTTCTCTCTCTGTTCGGACATTACGAATTCAAGGTACTTTTCCCTGTTTAGGAACATTGCAAATTCAAGGAACATTACGAACATTACGATTTCTCTCTCTGTTTGAACACGGGTTTACATGAGATTTGTTTTGGGGTTTATTATTTTTTGGGGTTCAATATCATTATGAACAGTTTTGGGGTTTATTATAGTTGCTCTTGCTATTATGGAAAAGGAACTGTTTAAAAAAAACCACACAGATCTGCTACTTGCTATTACATCACCGAACTGTTTTAAAAAAAAACGAACAGTTTTTATTTATTTCCAACAGATCTGTTTTTGTTGAACTGATCTGTTGAACCGAATTGTTTTGGGGTTTATAGTTGTTAACATTACTAACAGTTTTGGGGTTTATTATAGTTGCTACTGCTATGATGGAAAACGAACTGTTTAAAAAAAACTACACAGATCTACTACTGCTATTACATCACCGAACTGTTTTAAAAAAAAATGAACTATTTTTTTTTATTTTATTATTAACAGATCTATTTTTTTTCCAATAGATTTGTTGAACCGTTGTTTTTTTTTTCAACCTAACTGTTGAACTAATCTGAGTTTGGGAAATAAACATCACCAAACTGTTTTTTTTCTAATTCTTTTTTTCATCTGAGTTTGGGATGTTTTTTAAAGAACCGATCTGAGTTTGGAAATAAACTTCTTACTTATCATTGATATGAGTATGCATAATGTTCTTTTCGTTTTAAGTTTTGATCATTTTAAGTTCAACTGTCCTCTTAACGTTTTGTAGTGACTTTATCAATTGAGTTTGTACTGATTTGTACTGAGATTATAATCCTTTTTTAATGTTTATACTATAATATTTGTTCTTATAATTTTGTACTAAGTTTTTGTGATTTATGTTTTATACGTTTTGTAAATTTATTGATATCTAACGTATTTGTTTATTGTTTATTTTATTTCTTTACATGTAACTATCTCATGCTATATACATCTTTAACTGGATTTGTTTAATGTTTGTGTTAATGTTTCTCAGAAGACTGTTGCTGGTGACTTATGGAGGCATAGTAAAGTTTGGAGAAAAGAACTTATATTAGCATAAAAAAGAGGATTGTCTTATATGTGCTGGCTTTTATTAGTTGGGGCTCACAATTTTGATGTGATCATAGAGTTCAAGCATTATGTCTAATTGAGCAAGAATGGAGTTAATTTTAGTCTTATTGTTATTGGTGTTTTACCTGTTATTAATTTTAAATGTAATTTTTTATGATTAAAATTTCTGAAACATCCAACTTAATTAAATCTAAGACAGGAAATCATGGTAAGTGGTGGTTAATAGTATGGCATGGGTGCACGGTTTTGGTATGCTCACGTTTGTTTGATGAATATGTATTGTATCCTTTGTATTGGGTTATTTACAGTTAAAAAAGGTATGGTTTTACCGTTAAAAAATAATAGGGGTGTAAATCAATCGAGTATAGCCATGTATTATTGTATACAGCTTTCCATAATGTACACGCTTCTAAATATATACTATTGTTGCATATATACGTGATAATTCATTATTGTTCTTGGTTGTTCCATGTTGCAGGACTATTGGATTTCTTGAACACAAATGGCGATGAAGAGATTAAAATTTTCATTGTGTCCAACCATTTTTATATTTGAAATTTTTACCTATCAAATACAATTTTCTGGAATCAATTATGTTGTTTATACGAAGTCCGAGATGGACTATTACTATTGTTGTTGCTTGAGTAATTTTTATTTGTTAAATAGGTTGAATAGTCCTATAAATAAAGAATTTTGTCCAAATTTTGTAAATTGTTTACACTTAGTTGTGTTGTAAATTTTTTTGACTTAAATTATGATGTTTATATGAGGTCCAAGATGGAACATTACTATTGTCTTTGTGTTTTTGAGTATTTTTTATTTTTTAAATAAGGGATAGTCTTATAAACAAAGGAAATTTTGCCCAAAATTTCAAAAATGTTTAAATTATGTTAAAAAATTAAAGACTTAAATTAGATTTTTTATGGATATGATGTTGTTTATGTGAGGTTCAAGATAGAATATTAGGTTTGTTGTGGATATTTTTTTATATTTTAAATGAGTAGATCATCATATAAACAAAAAACTTTGTCCAATATTTTTAATCTATTTACAACTATTTGTGTTATACCATAGTTAACAATTATTATGAGATCTGGGATGGATTAAACATGGTGTATGTATATATGTATGTAAAAAAACTTTCAAAATTTTTTCATTTTTGTAAAACTAACGTATTCATACCATAGGGTATTTCAAAAATTATTTATTTGTTGTGAACTAAATAGGACGTACGGTTCTATCAACGATATACACTTTTGAAAATTAGCGTCGTGCCTTCAGGCACGGGCATACCCTAGTATATATATATATATATATATATATATATATATATATATATATATATATATATATATATATATATATATACTGTGTAGTATTACCACAGTAAATGTTACTGTCTGTTTGTGAAATGTCACATATATAAAACTATTTCATATTCTAGTGCATACAGTAAAGTTTACTGTTTGTGTAAATTTTTTTCTTTGGAATTTTATAGTATTCATGGATCTTGTTTGATAGATCTCATCGAGCAGATTTCAAAAATAGTAATTTTGCGAAAAACGGATTTGTGAATCGAAAGTTATGATCATTTAAAGATTAAAAAAAAAAGTCCAACCACTTATGTAACTTCCTCAAGGAAGTTACGGATGGTTGGTTTTAAAAGGGTAAAATTGTGAAAAAATTTCCTAAAAAGTTGGAATAGGACCTATGGGATTATGAAAAAGTCAATAGGACTTATAAGCTTGTTGACCTAATAAATGGGACCTAGATATAATTTGCTCATTTCCTTTTCTCCCATTGATTTTCTCCTTTTAATTTATTCTGTTGTTGGACCTATTAATGCATGCGGAATTATGGGTTTTTTCCTTTCATGCCTTTCCGGAATCGTACCTAGAAATGACGTCACCTTAGCCAGCGGTGTAATAAACTTAGTCAAAGCATCTTGTCCTCTTAATGTAATAGTTGCGTTATCATATAACAAAAAAGCCTCTTCAGCAGTATCATAAATACCTAACCATAATGTGATAAACTTGCCACTGTCTGATTTCAACGATATGAAATGGAGAAGAAATAACCCAAAATCTGTGTGGCCTAAAATAAGGATGTCAGATGATTTTGTACTCGATTTGGCTGACCTCTCAATCAACCATTTATTCTCTAACGATTCTTCTTACTTCTTGACCTTTTCTTTTACCCTATAAACAATGATATGGAAGTTAGACATTGTGTGGGTAATTAAGAAGTTTTTTTGAAACTTTGTATATATTAAAAAACTAATCCGTAAAAATGAATGAAGAATAGTATTTATTAGATGTCATTAACCTCTTATACTACTCTTTTAGAGGTATAATATAGATTAATACATTTAGGTTGTGTTTGTATAGAATTTGAGAGAAATTTTGAGATGAGACGGCAGGACATTACCATTTAAATAATCTTTGGGCTAAACTATCAGAAATTTGACTCTTGATGCGATGGGTGAAAGGATAATTCTAGGCCGAAAAAAAAATTTAACACATTTGGTTTGACACATTAATGTGTCGCACCCGTATGGGATCGTGTCTGAAATCCACTGTTGTGGGGCCTGTGTGGATCCCAGACATAAGCCAATACCAGTGCGACACACTAACTCAAATTTGTGTGTCGACATTATAGTATATAACTAACGTTGACAGCAGAACACGGTGACGACATTTGTCGTTTTTACACAACGCTACGTGGACAATTTTAATTAATGTTATTATTTAACAAAACCATTCTTCTTCTTATATTTAAAGAAAAGGAGATGAGGGGTTGTGTTAGAAATATGAAAATGCAATGCTGGAGCTTAAAGGGTCCTTTAAAAACCATACACCTCCACCACAACCCTAACCTTACAAGCCATTTTGTCAGTGAATATTTCCAAGGGACCTTTTCCATTGGCTTGACAACAAATGGTTCATCATCCAATCTCTGTTTGTAAAAGGGTATATATTTCATTTTGATTAATCTGAAAATTTTTAAGAAAAAATATATTTTTGTTCTTTGGGTTCTCTCTCACACACGGTTATATATATATCTGTGTGTGTGTGTGTGTGTGTGTGTGCGCGTGAAACTTGCAAGTTAATTGCGGATTATAGATATCCGACTATCATTTTATTACGATGTTTGTTGAAATGGTTGAACTCTCACTTTCTCCAATTTATGTTTTAAATATTGCGTCAATTTCACTCTTTTCATTTTGGTTTCTTATATTCTCCTAACAACCTATTTCATATGTAGGACAAACGTAATGATGTTTTTGATCTATTGTATACTCTATAATTGAATAAATTGTTTTATTTTATAAATTCGGGAACATTTTTCCTTATATATTTTAATAATTTTGTTAAAAGAAGATCCCACATCACGGAGTTTGCACGCTAGTAGAAGCACTGAGATGAAAAGCCCAATTGTGGTAAAGTTCTCTCATCCCAATACAATAAATCATCAGTGTTTAATGGTTTAATTCCATTACACAAGATAAGATGACTACCTATGATAAATTATTTGATTCCATGCAAATTAATACAAAATACATGATATGATAAAACTATCATTTCCAGGTCTCTCATCATGTGCATCAAACATGACAGTGGAGATGCTATAAAACACAACTTACAACCCCTATAGTTCTAAGAGTAAATCATGTATAGTGTTCTGGAGTACAAAATGAAAATATAAAGATTGTCAATGGCTACATCATGTCACGGGATTGTATTTTTTTCTCCTAGTTTGTTTTGTATACGAAATTTATCCTATCATTATGTATTCTTAGGGTACCATAAGGGGTGATTTCATTCAATTTTAATCAAGAATAATTACATGCACATGCTAAAAATATATCGTCAACACCACCATCTGATGTGGTGTAAGTGAATCCACTTCTGTGTTGTGCGGAGCTGGCACTAAATTCTCTATCATCAAGTGTCTATGTATTCACGCTAATAAAGTGAAGAATTTAAAAGCAGAGTAGTTATCTAAACCAATTTTTCTATGGGAAGGAGGTGTTAAAAGGACCAATAAGGTCTCTTATCGTTAAGCCCACATCATATGTGCCACCCTTTTGGTCCATAAAGTGAATGCTATCAATCACACTGGGTTATACTTAAGATTTTAGTTGAACAAATGTATTTAGTTATCAAACAATAGGGCCAACTGTTATGAGAAGTCATTTGATCCAAACAAACCTTATTGTTTTCTGTTAGTAAAATCAGTTATAGTTAGTTAGAATTCTGTTATATGCGTGTAATCTCTAAAATAAATAAAAGTTGAGGCATTAATAAAAAATAGTATTCTCTCTAATTCTATATCTTACTTCTTTCATTATTTTTCTTTCTCTTGTCGTACTATATTTCTTCCTAAATTGATTTTTCATCATGGTATCAGAGCTTCAGGAGTTCCATTACGTGTAATTCTTATTCATCTAGTTCTCTAAATTCTTTACCTTTTCTTTCATGTTCTTCATCTAGTTCTTTGAAATTCTTTCATGGCAATCAACTCTAATTCTCTTAATCTTCCACCACATCTAGTTTCTTTGTCTCAAATCTCAATTCTCTTGTGCCAATCAAACTGGATGCCTCAAATTTTTTGATATGGAAACATCAAAGGAAGAATTCTCTTTGTGCCAACCATCTTCTTGGTTATTTTGGTGGCAAAATTCATAAACCAGAACCAAAAATTACAGATTGCGAAGGTAATCAATCTCCAAATCCTCTCTATACTACTTGGATGAACATCGATTGTCAGTTAGTTAGTTGTTTAAATGCCACAATCTCCTCCACAGTTTTGCCTCAAATAGTAGGTTTTATTCATGCCTGTGATATATGGAACTATCTTGTGAATCGCTATGCCTCTTCATCAAGATCATATATTCATGAATTGAAACTACAATTATTAAATGCAACCAAAGGAACCTTGAGTATGGATGCTTATCTTAACAAAATTAAAGAATCTGTTGACAAATTGCATGCTTTTGGAATTGTTATTGAGGATGATGATTTAGTTCTATATACAATCAATGGTCTCTGTCATGATTATTCTTCATAAAAAACTACACTTCGAACCATTTCTCAACTCACTTCATTTTCTGATCTCCAAAATCTCTTAAGATCTGAGGAAGCTCATGTTCTAAAAGAAATAAAATTAGTTTCTCTTGATACCACTGCTATATCTTCTGTCACCTCTCCTATTCCTTCCACTCATCGTTCTTCAACTTAGTTATCCTACACTTCTTGTTTTAACACGGGGAATCCTCAAGAATAATTCTCCAATTATAGACCAAACAATGACAAAAACAAGAACGATAAGGGAAAGAACTTTGGGAAAAATTTTAGAACTCCTTGTAAAATTTATGGAAGAACTAACCATATTGCATCTGATTGTTTCTCTCGATATAATCCACCTTTACATAACACAAGTTCAACTCCCCATTATTGCAGACCATCTCCTATGGCTCACTCTCCACACCCTTCCCCAAACCCTTCTCCTCTACAACAACACCAAGCCTACTTTTCTCAGTCCTATTCACCTCCATAATCTTTCCCTAGCTCATACACTCATACTCCCATGTATATTTTTTCCTCTACTCCCAAATATAATCCACCTCTACTCCCCTCTCCATACTCCCCATCCTCATCGCCTCATCTCTCACATTCCCACTTGTATATTGATTCTTCCATCCCATCTTTTGAATCCTCCACTTCTCCCTCATCTGATTCCATTCCTCCTCATGATTCCATTCCTCCTCATGCCTTATTATCTTCTATAACTATATCTTCATCACACCATATTTGGTTATTTGATACTGGAGCTTCAAATCACTTAGCTAAAGACTTGTCCTCTTTTCATTCCTTCAAACCTTATACAGGAAGAGAATCTGTTATAGTTGGTAATGGCACCACAATCCCTATGCTTAATATTGGAAATGGCATCTTATCTACCATTTCTAAACCTTTATTGTTGTCTAATATATTTCATGTACCTCAACTTACTCATAATCTACCTAGTGTTCATCTTCTAGCTAGAGACAATAATTGTAGGGTGATCTTTGATTCTAATCTTTTACATTGAAGATAAGACCACTAACATCATTATTATTTAAAGTCCATGTACCCAAGGTCTGTATTATCTTTATTCTTCCCTATATATGTCTCATACTAGTGCCTTTGTCACTACTGATTCTCTATCTCACCAGTGGCATTGTAAACTAGGATACCCTACTCCCCAAGTCCAATCTATTCTGTCCAAATGTCACCTGATCCCACCTTTACCTCCTCCTCTTACTTGTCACCCTTGTTGTGCTTGAAAGAGTCATAAACTACCATTTAAACAATCCACATCAATCGCTAAAAATCCTTTTGAATTAGTTCACTCAGATTTGTGGGGTCCTACTAAACATATATCTGCTTCTGGTTTCAGATATTACATAATATTTGTGGATGATTTCTCAAAATACACTTAGCTATATCCTCTCAAAACCAAAGTAGATGTTTTCCAAACATTTATTCCCTTCTCTAAGCTAGTCAATACTCAATTTCATCTTAGCATTAAAACTCTCAGAAGTGATAATGGATCTGAATATGTAAATTAATCCATGAGTTCTTTCATGTCCATAAATAGTATATGTCACCAAAGGTCTTGGCCTCATACACCTGAACAGAATGGGGTAAGTGAGAGGAAACATAGACATCTTATTGAAACCACTATTGCACTCCTTGAACACTCCTCCATTACATTAGTATATGGGCCTAACACTATTCTCACTGATACTTACCTTATCAATAGACTACCCTCCACTACCCTACAGTTCAAAATACAATTTGAAACTCCTTTTCATCTTCCTCCTGATTTACCACATCTTAGAGTTTTGGGGTGTTGTTTTTACCCTTGGCTCTAACCCTACAGACACTCCAAACTTCTTCCCAAATCTAGACCTTGTGTTTTCTTAGGGTATACCTCTCAATATAAGGGATATAAGTGTTTGGATCCAGTCAATGGCCAACTATTTATCTCTAGACATGTCAAATTCATTGAGGATCAATTTCCCTTCTCACCCTCCTTCACACAGTCTTACTACACTCATTCTTCTCATCCTTCTTCCCATTCATCTACCCAATCTTCTCTCTCCTTTTCTAATCCTGTTCCTATTCTCCACTTACATCCTTATTACCTTCTCCTACTTGTCCCAAATCTTCAACCTCAGCTACACCATCCAAATAATCTACTTTGTCCAGCTCTACCTCTTTTGTCTCTCCCTCTTTACCAACATTCCATTCTCCTGTTGTTTCTTCACATCATATGGTCACCAGATCCAAAGCTGGTACATTCAAAACTAAACTACCTTATGATCCCTCATCTCATCTCACCCTTACCCCTACTGATCCTCTCCTCACTACTGAATCTACCTATTATACTGAAGTAAAAATCTCATCTGTATGGATAGCTACTTTGTCAGATGAATTTACTGCCTTAATGCATCAATAAACCTGGACTTTGGTTCCTCTTCCTCTTAATCACACAACTATTGGATGTAAATGGGTGTATAAGATAAAAAAGAATGCAGATGGTACTATTGCTAGACATAAAGCCATGTTGGTTGCTAAGGGATACCATTAAACTCAAGGTATAGATTACTTTGAGACCTTCAGTCCTGTTATAAAGCAACCTACTATTCGTTTGGTTATTTTGATTACACTTCATTTTGGTTGGAAGGTTAAACAATTGGATGTTTCCAATGAATTCGTACACTTTATGCTTGATGAGGAAGTATATATGATTCAGACGGTTAGTTTTGTGGATTCTTCTTAACCTCAAGCAGTGTGAAAAGTTAAAAAGGCTTTATATGGATTGAAACAGGCACCTAGGGCCTAGTATGCTACATTCTTAAAGTTTCTTCTTGAATATGGATTCTCAAATAGCACAACAGATACTTCTCTATTTTCTTATAGCAAATCAAATTAGTGGTTCTCTTATTGGTATATGTTGATAATATTCTCATCACTAGAAGTTCTTCACCTATGATTACATCTTTTATGTCCAATATGAAGTTAACTTTTTCAATGAAAGAACTAGGTTTACTTCATTATTTTTTAGGATTTGAAGTTTCAAACATTGATGATGGGCTATTTCTGACTTAGTCCAAGCATGCTCATGACATACTTCTTAAAGCAGTAATGGCAAATTGCAAAACTTGTATCACCCCATCTGCATCTAAGCTTCCATCAAATGTTGACATAGCTTTATTTTCAGATCCTTTTCTCTATAGGAGTTTAAATGTAAGTCTTCAGTATCTCACTATCACCAGACCTAATCTTTCATATGCAGTAAATTGGGTTTGTCAATGCATGCAAGCTCCTCTCAACCATCATTTTAATGTTGTCAAAAGGATTCTCAAATATGTCAAACTCACATCTCACTTTTGGCTTGCATTTAAATTTGGTCATATATCTCTCATGGCCTATTCTGACTCTGATTGGGTAGTGAATCCATTGGATAGAAAGTCTACTTTTGGGAGTTGAGTGTTTTTGGGTCCTAATCTCATTTCTTGGTCAGCAAAGAAACAATCTTTAGTGGCTAAATCTATCATAGAACCAGAGTACAAGGCCTTATCTTTTACAACTGCTGATCTAGTTTGGCTACATTAGTTATTAAAGGATGTGTCTATTCCTATCTCTGGGATTCCTACCATTTGGTGTTATAACTTCGGGACTCTCTCTTTTTGCTTCCAATCCCTTATTTCACGCTAGATCCAAACATATAGAAGTTTATTTTCACTTCATTAGAGAAAAAGTGGCTTCTAAACAACTCAAGGTGGTTCATGTGTCCTCTATGGATAAACTTGCTAATTTCTTCACAAAGGTTCTTTCCATCTCAAAGTTCAAGTATCTCAGGGATCATATTATGACTTATTCATCCTAGGACTTCAATGATCAAGCTACTGCTGCTTCTAAGACATCCTTAGCTTGAGGGGGAGTGTTATGAGAAGTCATTTTATCCAAACAAACCTTATTGTTTTTGTGTTAGTAAAATCAGTTACAGTTAGTTAGAATTCTGTTATGATTTATGCTACAGTTCTATGCATATAAATATACGTGTAATCTCTACAATGGATAAAAGTTGAGGCATTAATTAAAAGCAATATTCCCTCTAATTCTATCTTTAACTTCTTTCATTCTTTTTCTTTCTCTTGTGTTACAATATTTCTTCCTAAATTGATTTTTCATCACCAACGAATACTCAAGCAATAAATTTTAATAAACAAATATAGATGCAAAGTCATATCCATACAAACAATAACCATAGCATATATAAAGAGCTTTGACTTTTAGATTATGGGCTCATAAATTTATAGTTTCACTGTTTGTTAAAATATCCTCGACATCTAGAATAGTACTCAACAATGGATAATTAAACTTAAATATATTCTAAATTTTTAGATTAGTGATATATTATCTGCCTGAAAGTTCACTAAAATAGGAATCGTTCTTGTACATTACAACCCCTATATATTTTAAATACAACTAAAAGGAAGTGGATGATTCATTACTATGAAGCCTAACTGTATAAAATAAACTCGAACATTATAAATGTATTGTAGTAATCAGAAGAACTTACTTGCCCACAAAGTTGTAATGACAGATACACAAATACATTAATCACATAAAATTTGTGACCCTTGCACAACTTCCACACTAGACGACTACTAATTTCCCACTGTCTAAATTACTAACTGATTGATTAGAAAAAACATATTAGAATTTTTCAAAACTCACCAAACAATCAATCCCTAGAACTATAAAAAATTGTTTGATCCAACAAATGTGAAGTCATTTAAGAGAGAATTTTTTCATTTACTACAACTTTTAGTAGTCTCAATATTTTTGGTAGCTACAAAATGGTCAGGCATTATACATCCCCAAAGTCTAAAACTAACTCCTTTTATCCCTCTATTTTGAGGATGCATAAGCAAGTCTTTATGACGTGCTAAATTTTCATCTTTATGCAGAATATATAAAAGTATCTTCAGACTCCAATGTACACTTAATGAAATGTGGATTTCAAGAATGAAATGACGGACTTGAAAATTAAAAGTGTATATTTAACTCAATATATTATTTAAGTTGATCTTGCAAATTAAATTCAATATGAAATAATCAAAATAGTGGTAATTAATCAAAATAGTTGATGCCTACCTTTTTATAAGGACAACTAGGTTTTCCAAATATACGCTAACTCTTCAAACAACTTCCCTCCTCCTTTATCAGGGCTTGGTACCAAAAACGCAAAAAATATATTTGCATTACCAGAGTTGAAAAGGTTTTAGCTAATAAATTATAAAATTAGTTAAAAATCAAAATATGCACAAAACACAATAACACAAAAGATATACTATCCATTGTGGAAAGTTCCTAATGAAAATATAAGGCAAGAACACCCGTCATAAACCATTAAAATCCATAATTACAAAGTCCATATCAAAAAAATAAAAATTGAGAAACATTAAACAAGATTGACAAGTGCTTTCAGCCATAAAACCCAGCTCCCAGTGCCAACATCTCACAAATCATCAGCTCGACCCTGTTGGCTCGAGTAAAGACCAACATTGAGGTAAAATATCGTGTCTAGTACCACTTTTATCTCTTTCTCATAATCACAGTGTGCGAGTGTAATTTTTCTCAAATTGTCGTGTCTATCGTTACATTAGCAATTATCTTACCAATCAAACCTTTAATCTCACATGACACACCATCTTCTAGTAAAAAATGTGTTGCATTAGATGAAGAAGAGGTTATTGTATGGCACTTTATCCATTTTTGGGGATGGATTGATGCTTCCCCATATTATACTTTACAAATGTAACCAAGTCAGCAAGTGTGCTCTCCATGCCTTTCTCAGATGCTTCCATTGTGTTCAATCAACCTTTCATACCTTTATTTACAGTTTTTTGATTCGAAGTAAAGCAAGGGTTGGCCTGGAAGATTTAATATATGACAGTGACATTGGAGACCCCACATCTTGAGTGCATCCCTTTTTATTTATGAAAAATACTTGGGAAAATGCATTAATTTCTAACGATTAGGATTGGACAGTACCATTTTCCTTAAGCTCAACACTCTTTGCTTTCACCTTCTCCTACAACACATTATGTTATAAAAATATTAGTGAATCATTGAACATAACTAATCATATAATTTATGCTATCATATCAATTTTTTTATAAACACTTAACATGCTTGAAATAATGTTATTTGAGAATGTCCTATTTCCCCTTGAGTGGGAGGCTATCCACACATCAACACATGTGATATTGGAATTAGGATCGGTGTCGGAGTTATAGTCGGTGATATTAGAGTTTTCATTTATCTTATCGGCCCTTTTCTATAAATATACAATTCATCGATTAGTAAATATTCAATTACAAGAATACAATTCACCAATTATAAAATATTCGATTTCAAGAATACAATTCATCCATAAAGAATACCAAGTTTGAAAAAAAAGTGTACTTACAAATTTGTATCAGACTTGGGCCTCACCATTTCACCCAAAAGGGTGAATAGAACCAATTTTAAATCTATTAGATTTCCCTAATTCGCTTTATTTTTTGGCACCTTTCGTACCCTCATTCTCCATGAACCCCCTTCACTGCTCAAACTTAACATATGAAGGTAGATTCGCCAACCTTTCTTCATCCATTGTATACTTCATGTAATATAACCTACTTAACTTAGATTTCCATGACCTGTATCTAGAGGCCATGTTTTTTAAGCATTGTTGCTTATAAGATGATGGAAGATGATATCTTTCTTAGTATGAAGAAACATTAGTTGGCTTTCAGAATATAAGATAATTTATGAGGAGGAGGAACAAATAAATAGATATATTATTGATAGTTTACCAGTATCTCAATCCAAATGTCATCTTTTTAGTTGAATGGAAATTTATGCCAATCATCATAGGTAATTGGAATATTAGCATCAACTATCTTCCCAAATCGCGACAGATAAGTACCTTTTTTTCTCACCCACCAGTTGATTATCCTCATCGATTGTAATTTTTTTCTCTTTCATCACTACCTTCCACATACATCAAATACTATTTCAAAATAACTAAACCGTAATGCGCAAAATAGGACAACAAACTAAAATTAGAATTAAAAAAAATCAGCATTTGCATTAAGTACCCAACATATAAATCAGTATTCAACATTACCATGATCCCAACATATGTATTATAAAAGGTGATTTAACACCAACTGCATGTAAAGGATGCAGTTAGAACAAAAATATAAAGACGAAATGCTAGTAATAACATCCTTATGTTTTACAATTCATCCTTATGTTTTAACAAATAGGATGTTTACATATAAATGTATCATCTTCCATATAAATGTATTATAAAGGATGTACATATGTAAACATCCTTATGTTTTACATATGTAAACATCCGTTATATTACATATGAACATAAGGATATTCATATGTAAACATCCTTATGTTTGACAATTCATCCTTATATTTTAGTCTTTATGTTATTACTAGCTTTTCGTCTTTATCTTTTTGTTTACATAGGTGGACAACATATGTATTATAAAGGATGTTTACATATAAAGGTATGTTTTAGTCATTATATTTTTGTTATGTTTTAACAAGTAGGAGTCTGGGATGAATAATAAAAGATGTTTACATATGAACAAACTCAATTTAAGAAAATTAAACACTCAATGAAAACAATAGTAAAAATGACCAAAAGTTCATATATGTTTAGTCAATATTTAGCAAATCCTTTAGATTGACACTGTCCTTAAGAATTGATTGATATATGACTGAAACCTCAATGTTGTCAATATCTTTGGAGTATGTGAAATAATGGAACATCCATCATTTAAAAAAATCCTTAGCGTAGAAAACTTGAGCTCCTTCAGAGTCAAGAATGAATGGATCATCATTAATTCTCTCTTTACTTTTAAGCTTACTCAAGTTAACCATCACTAACTTTGTGCGAGGATTAATTTTGCATCCATTAATCTTATCCTTGACTATCACCCAATCACAATAAAACATGACTATATTGAAAGACGTATAATCCAACTCAAATATGTCACGGATAATTTGGTAATACGGTGCCTTCGCTTCTTTATAATGGGTATTGTGGCCATCATGAGGTTTAGGTTAGGGGTCTCCAAGGAGGGTCCTCTGCTCCCTCTTTCCTTCCTTTTCAGCATACACATGGATGACTCCATTTATCGGGGCGCTCAGTCTTTGTTGATGTGGGGTGATATGTAAAAATAGATTCTCCAATCTATTATGCACAAAGCAGACAAAAGAAATGTTGTCGCCTCAAGAGAACGACATCAAGGACAATACTGATGCTTGCGTAACCAAGTAGTTCAAGGGTTCCAAGACTAATTTATAGAATGGGAAGGTTTTAGGCACCCATCTTGCGCTTTCAATCTCTCATGGGCATGTGTTAATCTCTTTCTGTTGAACTTTGTGATGTGTGTGCTTATGTGCATAATATAAATGAATAACAAATCTCTCAACTCGTATCATGGACAAAGGCGGAGTGAGGTCATCCTTAGGAGTGTTCAAAAAATAGTAACTCAAAGTATAATGTAAGTGTTTGTTCTTTCACAAGTCGTTATAGAAGAACAAATCCACATATCGGACCAGACACAAAAAAGAAATCATATAAAATATATTAAGAATATATAATAAGAACAAGGTAACAAATGTATACCGGAGAAGTCAAGTCTAGGGATTTATCCAAGACACCTATGTAGACCGAGGGGGAATCAAGCGACCAATGTCGAAATTGGAAATTGATTGGAAGCAATGTTCATTTGGGACGTCATATACCTCAAGTTGCTATCCAATATGGTTATGGTTAGGAAGACAAATGGGAAGTGGAGATTATGTGTAGACTAGTCTAATTTGAACGTCTCATACCCAAAAGACTCATATCAACTTTCGATAATAAATTCCATTATGGACACTACAATGGGACACAAAACAATTTACTTTATGGATTCATACTCTGGGTATAAGAAGATCAAGATCCACCCTGGGGATGAGGAAAATACCTCATTCGTGGTAAATCGGGGAACCTATTACCAGAAGGGAATGCCGTTCAGATTGAAAAATTCTAAGGGAACTTAACAATAGTTGGTCAAATGGATGTTCAAATATAAATTAGGCAAGACGCTGGAGGTTTATGTTGATGACATGTTGGGGAAAATTCTGAAGGTTTAAGAATCGAACCAGGTTTGGAGGGGACGCTCAAGATCCTTGGCCGCTATGGAACGAAGTTGAACCCTAAGAAATGTGTGTTCATCCTAGCGTCAGGAAAGTTTCTATGGTTCATGGTGACACGGAAGGGGATATAGGCAAATCTTAAAAAGATCCAAGCAGTTTTGAACTTAAGGAGCCTAAGAACAGTGAAGGAGGTGCAATCCTTAATAGGAAGGGTGGCTGCGATGAATTGATTTGTGAGGAAGGCCATAAACAGGTGTATCTCGTTGCACAAAACATTAAAAAAGGCATTCATTTGGACATATGAGTGAGAATGTGATTCTCAGGATCTAAAAATGTACCTGATGAATGTTCTCATACTTTTAAAACCTAAGTAGGGAGATAAGATGTACATCTACCTCATCATTTCCTTAATGATGGTAAAATTAGTTATGATGAGAGAAAATGAGGGGGACAACGTCTGGTATACTACGTAAGTAGGGGATTCAAAAGAGTGGAGGGGAGATACCCAATTCTGGGTAAATTGGCATTCGCCTTGGTTATAACAACCTAAAAGATACGATTGTATTTTCAAGCTCACATAATAGTGGTTCTGACAAATTTCATTCTGAGGCAGGTTCTCCAAACACTAGAAATCTCTGGAAGGCTCATGAAATAGTCAGAATTGATAATTTAGCATACGATACAAACCGAAGCTTATAGTAAAAGGGGTAGGCCATTGATGATTTCATTGTGGAATTATCGGACGAATGGAATGAGGACATGATTAAACAAATCAAAGAAGGAAAATAATCGGATGATCCATGTGAAAAAGTCATGAACAAGGAAGAATGTTGGGTAGGACTCATTATTGAAACATAAAAGGGTCAATATGGAATATGCATTATGGTGTAACTTCAAGACTTCCAATAATAAAGACAACTCTGAAGAACTGATAGTGGGGATGACGATTGCGCTTTCCATCAATGTCGATCAAGTAATTTTTTTGAGCAATTAGAACGTGGTGGTCCAATTGGGATAGGGGACTATGAGGAGAAGATAAATAATGTTATATCCTATCTAAAGAAATTTTGAGAGATTACAAAACAATTCAAGGCTTCCAACATTAGGAGAGAACATTAAAGGCAACCACCTTGTAAACTTGGACTGAACCAATCATGGGAATCTGCTGGTGGAAATCCTGGATAAGCCAAGTACCCACACTGAAGTGGAAAGTGTTATCAGCCTCATAAAGCTCAGCCCTAGCTTGATGGAAAATACATGTTGTTAATTAAGGAGGGGACACCCCCAAACAATTCAATAGAGGCACGAAAGGTGCGCATCAAGGCCAAAAAGTATCTAATGTACAAAGGGTTATTGTATCTCATGGGATACTCAAGTCCAATCCTCTAATGTGTCCATCCCACCAAAACAAGAACCACTCTAACTTAGTTACACAAATAATCCTATGGTGGGCATCCTGGGGGAAGGATCTTGGCCCAAAAAGTCCTTATGTAGGGATACTATTGATCGGTGATGAAAAAGAATACCAAAGACTATATGTAGATATATGATAGATGCCAAAGAATCACCAATAATATTCACCAATCGTCCGATCTGTTGACAACAATCATCTCCCCCTCTCCATTCCAATTATGGGGAATGGATATACTTGGATCATTTCCAATCGAGAGAGTTCAATGAAAGTTGATGCTTGTATTACCAATTGGGTGGAAGAAGAGTCGTTACCAGGATCACTGACAATAAATTTCCTTCATTTCTATGGAAATTTATAATTAGTTTGTTCGACATACCTAACACTATCATCACAGATAATGGAAGACAATTCAATAATCTTTGCATAGACAAAATGTGTGACCCATTAGAATTAAATACTACTACTCGACCCTAAGACACCGATATGGAATGGTAAGGTGGAAGTCATGAACAAAATGATTCTTCATGGGATCAAGAAGATGCTAAATAAATCTAAAAACTTCTGGATGAATAAATTGGCCTCAGTCTTATAGGTCTATCGAATGACAACGGCATGACCAACATAGTCTACCCCATTCACCAGCACTTAGGGAATCAAGGTCATCATCCTAATAAAGTTAGAACTCCCAAGTTTGAGGGTGAAGCATTTCCAAGAAGGGAAAAATAAAGACAAGCGCAGTGCAAGTTTGGACCTCTTGGATGAACCAAAAGAGGAAGCGGAACTTAAGGTTGAAGTGATGCAACAAAAATAAAACCCTCTACTCCAATAGAAGAGTTAGGAATAGAACATTTTAAGTCAGTGAACGAGTGCTCTAAAACTGACATAATCGACCAAGAATTTAAGTCATGAAAAGTTGGCAGACAAGTGGGAAAGATTTCATCCTATGATAAGGAAACTATGGGATCCGAGATCATAAAGGCTGAGACCTTCCGCACCCATAAAACATCATGAATTTGAAGTATTACTAGTAGTAGATGACGATATGAGCATAAAGGCGGAGACCCATCAGCTGAGATCTATATTTTATTCGTTATTTATTTCAATTTCCAGCTGTAGTTTTTAGCAGACTTTATTATGCATCTCTTTCTTTTTCTTGTGTTATCTCGAATGTAGCATTGAATAACATCATTGTCAATAGATAAAGGTTTTCCTTAATAATTATTTTTCTATATGTTCAAATCTACAATAAATCACATTTCTCCTACCCACCTAAGCATTCGGTTCGTAACAATTTATGAACTAACCACTAGGAGAAAGAAGGCTAACAGTAAAAGGAATTCTGGTATGCCTTTCCCAAGATTTTAGCCTACAAAAAAAGTAACCTTGTTGATCCCCATGTTAACCCATGACACCCTAATTTGCTCCACTCAATGAAGAGTGATTAATTATTAGTCAAGAAGGGTTGTCGCCGATCATACAATTGATTTAAAATTAAAAAGTTGGGGTATACCGGGGGATGAATATATAGTAAATTAAGGATGAAGTGTTATTATATGACATATTATCTTTTAAATTTTTATTTTAAAAAATAGTGATCAGAACATGGATGGTTATTCGTACCACCTTTCGTAAATTGATGTTCAGAGTATAAATAACAGGTTTAATCAACCATGTATAAACAAAATATCACGAAGCAACTCGACCTGTAAACCCTCACCAACACAAATATGGGTTCAACACAATCACTTAGGGTAATAAAAGTTCATCAATCGTGTATAAACAAATGAGTCGCCACATATCAGGCTTCCAATCAGATATAAATAACTCGGTTCGTCAAAGGAGTATAAACAACCCGGTCGACCGAATGCAATTGGTTACCGTACCGAAGACCCTTGTCGGACATCCACATAACCTTTATTTCAAATAACAAAGTACGAATAATATGAGTTTTTTGCCGTGTATAAATAAATTATTCAACATTCATATAAGAAAATGTTATCATTATCATTAAACATGTGGACGAATGGGCCACCATCTACAGATAAGTGTTTCAAAGCATACACAATGTAAGTAACCAAAGTAAAAACCACACAAAAGAGTGCATATAACAAAGGGGATGAAGCAAACAAAAATACATGTTCATAGGCCAAAGCCAACAAAAATACATGTTCATAGGACGAATACACATAACAAGGAGTTCAGAAGCCAAGGTCAATATTACATAAAGATAATAATAAATAAAGGGAGAGAGTATGAGTAATCATGGAGAAGGGGGAAGGGGGAAGAATGAGTCATGTTAGCAAGGATATGACCCATCTCCTCATGCATGGAGATAAAAAAGTATTCAGCTCAGAACCTACTAGGGGCCATAAAGCAGTCAGCAAATCGTAGTAATGAATGTAGCCCGCCTCATCCAAGTAGGAAGGAGATGGAATCGTCTTCTCCGAAGTCTCTACATCATTTAGATTAAATGTCGAGAAGTCCCATTTACGTTGAGCATCCATCAATCTAATATAAGCTTGTCATAATCGTTGAGTAAGGATAGATACTTGATTACCCCATAGTAATACGAAGCAACAAATAGCCTAAAGTACCTGATCAATGGGGCTAGACCTCTTTTTCCATAACAACTTCCTCCTTATCCTTACTTGAAAGGTCCAATATACGCCTTAGCTCAGCAACCTCAGTTGACATTTGAGTTTTTAGGATAGCTTCCTTTTATTGAGAAGCCTCCTTGGAGACCTTCTCTATAACTCACTCCATATGAGTGCTCACCAAGGCATCATTCATTTCATTATGGGACTTTTTTAGAATCTCTAACTTTCCCTTTAGGCTTTGGATCACCCTTGCCTTGTCCCTTCTACTTTTGTATTTATAGGACATATAAATCCCTAGGTAGCTCACATGTGAACAAGTCAGTAAAGTTCAATTCATAATAGCATATGAAAAAGAATTATGTTCACGATAATCAAGACAAACACTTAACTTAGTCTCTAGTTGAATCATCTCATTGGCACTATCGATCAACCCTACACTCAACCGATTAAGGTCTTCCGGAAGATAGGCGTTATGGAATTCCAGGTAGTGCTCATTCGGGTTGTCGTACCTCAAATAGGGGACCTATTTCTCCCATCTTACGAGGCATCATCTTGCCTTCGACATCATACTCCCCCTAGTCTATGATCATCCTCCGATGAACGAAAGTAGTAGTGCCCCCACCCTCTACATGACTCTTTTCTCTCCTTTTCTGCTAGGTTCATGCCTCCATCAGTAAAACAAATGAATTTTCCTCCTCAATTATGTTGAGGGAAATGGATAATTCACTAAATCTAAGCCCATCAGTTAGGGGGTTAACATCATCCACCCAAGGGATAATTTGGGTAGGAGCCGACGGATTGACTGGTGAGTTATGGGCTAGCCTTTGAAGCACATGTCGATATCATCGACTAACCATGGTGTCAAAATCTGTAAGAAAAAGAAGAAGATTGAAAATTTAAGTACAACACTTGGTAGTCAAACTGAGGATCAAATTGATCGACATGACAAAGATATATCTGATGAACAGGGGATATACATAAGCCAAAACTATATGAGAAGGAGTCGAGCTTCCTTGGTATCTAACCAAAGCCAAATGACGTCACGATCATGTACTTCCTCCCCTATGGAAATAAAACCCACATCCATTAAACTCTTTAAGTCATATAGATTTTTGATAGGTCGTGCATTGATTATGGCCTTTTCCACTCCCTCTTACCGATCAGAAGGAATATCTAAAATCTCGTTGAAGATCCTTACAAGTTAACAAAAGATAAACAAATCAATATCAGGATGAAGGGAAAGTCACCATTAGTTTACTAAGGGGAGAAAAAAGTCACACAGATCTGGTTTGCTCCATATGAAGAGGACTGTGAACATATGCCCCGTTAAGTCATTCTGGTCGTTATGTTCCTACCCCAGGATGTAAAAAAGGCAGCGTCACCATATGTGACTAGATGAGGGAAAGGATGTTATAAAACCCACGCCTTTATTCCTACAAGCGAATGTGTACGACCTCCTTTGGAGTGTGTAGGATTGTAAGCGATTAATAACTCAAGAAGTGGCAGATGGTAGTAAAATCCAAGTAGATGATGAAAATTAACCATGGGGCCGATCAGAATCCTCCAGGCATTTGGGATCAGGTTGGATAGGGAAAGAATTATAAAATCAAGGGCTTCAAAAATTGGCCTCAAGAGGGGAATATTGAATACGTCCTGAAAAGAGTGTTTTTTGAAACAAACTTTTCCTTCATTAACATTCAAGGACCGATCAGTCTCATCAGCAACTTTAATGGACTAAGCCCTTGGAAGGCTTAGTATTTCTAAGCATTTATTAGCTGTCTTTTTAGTCATATAGTTAATGGATTCATAGGTACCCAATGGGTTACCCCTGGTAGGAGATACCAAAAAAAGACCATGTGGGATATCATTAGGAGCTCTATAAGGAGGAGAGTTACGAGCCCTAGAGGGGAAACTAGGCCCATGGGAATGCTATGATCAAGCCCCTCAGGTAAAGGCCCTTAGCTCATTATGCTCAGGCCCAAAGGCCTCCATAATTTCCACCATATTTTCTATGGATCTTTGACGTTGAAGCTTTGATTGGTAAACTAGGCATAAGGATCCATCGAATGGTTAAAGCCACTCTAAATTTTGGTATAATGATGGGTGGGAAGATACGAAATCTGAAATATGAGGATTATCCTATGGGAATTTGGAGATAAAAATACTAATACCAGTGAAATGGAAAGTGAAACCATGACTGAGATAAGACAGAATGAGAAATGAAAAGAAATAATAGGAGAGGACAAGTGTACTAGTTGAAAATATGGATTGCAGAAAGAAATTCTTAAGAAGAACAGAGAAAAAATAGTTAAGTGAAAAGCTTTAGTTCAAACTTGCAGAAAATGAAATAAACCAAGAAAAAAAAATACTTTTATATGGGTGTCAAAGAGGCCATTTGAATTCAACAACCATATTTTACCCGACCAAAAGAACCATAAGCATCGATTGAAAGGCACGCACCGTGGGGGAGACACGTGAGGTGCATAAGAATGCCCACGAATTCCTCAAAAACACGCGCATCGGTAGGCGGTGATGTCATATGACATTTTTCTCAGAAAGACAATTCAAGCTGACTCAACTATCTAAAAAATCATGATTAGGTCTAGGCAAACATCGATCTATCATAATAAACTTTGGATGATACGAGTTAGTGATCACATGGTATGATCAGTGTTCGATTATTAACAACACTCGTTTGATCTACACAATGAATGAAAAAATTCTGGGGGTAACTGATGGTGGGATTTTTGAATGACATCCGAAAGACAAATGATATGTGGCATTTACCTCCCATTGATCAGATACAGATAGACAATCGGTAAATGACTACTAGTTCTTGATCGCAGTTGAAGGCATCTTACCTCGAGATGGATAGACAAATGATCTACGCCGATCATACCACTAAGTTAAATTTAGGAAGGACTTTGTCAACGGACCATCAATGACCAAAGGATCAGTATTCTTCGGTGCATGACCCTTCGCGATCCACCAAAGACTCATCCTCGATAGTTCCTATATATTTGAATCTTTCAAGACTTAAACAAAGTATATGCCCCCAATGGCTATCACAACCCCATTGTTGTGGGTGAGTATTTGGGAGAATCCAAACATAAGTCACACCCAAATTTAAATATATCAAATTGCATGATAAGAACGAGGGAGAACAATGTAATATGCTATGTATATAAAGCCTCACATAGTGATAATGAACAATACATGACAAAAATAGTACTCTATAACTCTATATTAATCTCCCACTGATAAAAATAAAGGCTCCCCCCTTCACTCGTGGACGTAGGTCAAGTCTATCTAAACCACATATACACATTATTTTTCTTTGTCTCTCTCATACTTCTATTTTTATTTAGCATTACAAATTTATTATGTACTGTGAAAATCATATTTTTCAGTAACAACTGATCTGAACAAGGACAAAAAACATCCAATTATAAATGAAGGGGGCCAGGTTTGTCACCTGGGGGAGGAATTGACTCATGAAGTTTATCATGCCAACCTCCCTGAGGTGCCTCTTATGTGAAGGATCTTGAGGAGACTATTACATATGACAACTAAAGGAATGACAAGAAGTACATCTAAGGTCATATGACCAAGACCTTGATTTCTAATATATTTTTCATTTGACTACATACACCCTATGATGTTATACTCAGCACAAAGTTATTCAGAAAGTTCCCTAATCTTATTATTTCCTTTATATTTTTTTACTATGATGGTCGGCCTCATACCTCTCTTTTGTTGTAAGCTATGTCCCCCACTATCCTCCAAGAACGGGATTTGGTGTTTGAGGAGCACACCTCCATTTATGAGACTGAGAAAAATATAAATAAAAAGATTAAGTATGAGGTCATAAGTTTGGGGAATAAGTTAACTACCACAGAGAATAGAACCACCCAAGCCAAGGATAAATTGAGGACTCAGGGTGATAAGTTTAAATTGAAGGACGAAAATCTTATTGATGCTAAAAACAATGCTTGGAAATGTTCATAATAAGCTTTATGATGGTGAGGAAAAGCGTAAAGAATATGCAGTCCTCATTTAGAGCTTATGGTTTGACATGGAAAAAGCTTATGAGGTTATTATGGATGAATACAAGGCCTCACAAGAATTCTCTTTAAAGAATGTCTTTCTTTGCTTAAGGGCATACTGAACTAAAAAAGAGGGTTATGAAGCATTACGTGGATATAATAGAGGTCGCTAGTGCTTAAGAGGGTGATGGTAAGGAGATAATGCCCTTGGATGCTGGTGATGAGATGGATATCGATCATCCAACTGAAGAGACCAATATTGATCCTCCAGTTGAAAATACTTCAAAGGAGATGACCCCTCTTTAAACCCTGAGGATACTACTCAAGAGGGTAGCAATATCCCATAATTTTTTACCCTTCAGCTACTGGTCCCTCAGGTAATCCTCCAACATCTTAAGTTATGTGACGCTTTAGTTATGAGAGATATTGTAGTATTTCAATCATCATACTTGTAATTTTTGAACATTTCCACCTTAAATTTACATCTGGATAATGTACTTCAATATGATTTTATGAATGACTTATGTTTTTTGCAATATTTTTTATGAATTCTTTGAGTGCAGGTGCAACTTTTTTTTATTAAGATTGTTTGTCTAGAAAAGTAGTTATTACTTTTACAAAGTTTATTATTGTGGCTTACTTAGTTTCTCGTCATTTTAGTAGAATATGTTTGTCTTAGATTTTTAATTCTTAAGACTGTGTTTAAACTTTCTTTTTAAGGTCTGCTAGTATTTTTATCACTTATTGGTCGTAATTTTGGCTCATGACCTATTGAAAACTAACTACCAATGGACGAATAAAAAACATGTTTCTCTATGTCCAAGGGACTATACTGGTTTTGATATGTTGTCCTAACATGGTTGTTCTAAGTAGAAGGTTTACTTATTATTCATTTTTCCCATCATGTTTTTGCATTGTCTCTAGCCATAGCCGACGACATGCTCGGACTATTTTGGGGTCTACCAACGCTTCAACCAACTTACTGGTTTTTAGGTTGTCTCATGACCAACTTAACCTCTTGACACCGTTAGATATTCATGGGTTAACTAATATTGCGATATGACTTATCCAAATGACTAAATTATCTATGAAATGTGTTTTTTTTATAGCTTAGTTCTTCTTGGCTTTCCTGATATGCCTTTGGCTGAGGGATTTTTCCCATCACACGAGGATGAGATTTTTTGCATCTTACAAAAAAGTACCAAATAATCGAATAATAACAATTTGCATAGAGAAAGTGAACTTTTCATTTATTATAGTTATTAAAACTTTATAGTATATTATCTAATTACATTCTTTATATCCTTTACATATGATTAATGATAGCACATACCTTGTTGCTTTAGAGTGCAACCTCATTGTATTTTTAGTGTTAGTCAAAACTCTGTCAATTATCAATTACAACTTTCTTGGTTCCATCCATGATGGGCCCATATCTAGTTCCACCACATTTACATTTTCTTCTTTAATACTACTCTATAGTAGGATATCCACTAGAACGAACCTTCTTAGTTCAACTTTAGTTACTAAAGACAAACGAGTGTGGAGTTGTCAGCCCCAAGCAATGTTTTTTCCTGGGGGAACTCTGTGTGAATGGTAGAGACACGAAAGTGATGGTCTCTTGATCTATTGTGCTCCCATAAGGCCAAGTTATTGATTCAATGCGGGTTGAAAAACTTTCCCTTGGAAGATGCTTGAGGCCTTGTCCAGTTTGAGTCGCACACCTCTAGTTTTAGGCCTAGGACTAAGTGTATTTTGTGTGAATATGAGTTTTGTTGGTTTCTTCAGAGTCTCCAGTTTATATTATGCAAAAACAAACAAAACATTCGGGTTAGCTCTCTCAGGATAATCTTAAGGAATGTTTCAGTCTACAATTGATCACTACAAGAAAAACACCTTTTTATGATGATTGAAAAAAATAATTTAAAGACATTTATTACAAAAATATCATTTAAAGGTTAATGTTATTGTTAATGTGACATTTGTAATATAAAATGTCATTCTATACATATTAGTATTATTTTTTACAATAGTTTAAATATAAAAATCATATTTGATTTTAGATATTATGACTTTTTTTTAAGAATTTTTAATATAGATGTACATATTATGACCCTTTTTTTTCTCGTCTAAAATTTAGAAGTGGAGTTTTTCCCCCTTAATATTTTTTTGCACTTTCATAATACTCGCGCCCTCCCAAATTCAGCTAACTGCCGAGAATCCCTCTCCCTCTCGTTCTACTCTCCGCTCACGCTCTCTCCCTCACGCTCTCCTATCTATCGTTCTCTCTCCCTCAGGCTCTCACACTGGTACGTTTTCCTACTTAGTTTCACATTGTGACTGATTTTGGTTTATTACAATTCGTACTATGTTTCACGTTGCGACTGATAGTGGTTTCTTACACTGATTGTGTTTTTGTTTTCGTACTATGTTTCATGTAAATTCTCTTTCACTCATTGTTTTCTCATTTTGGTTTGCTGGTACTTTAGATTTCCCTCTCACGTTGTAACTGATTGTGTTTAAAAGTTATATCAAGCTTTCAATAGATTTACACCTATTGTGTCACATCGTCCTTTTAATATGTCATCATTATTGTGTTTAAAAGTTGTCATTTTCAATGGGTTTAATTCTTTTGGTTTGATTTCACTAACTAAAATCATATTCTATTTTGTTTTTGTAGATTAGGCACCTTTTGTGACACCATTTCAATAGGTTTACACTTGTTTTATTAAATTTGGCATTTGGATACGATAAAATGGATGCATCCCTATCGTTTGGATTAATGAGTTAGTGTGTTTTCTCATTGAAACCCAACCATTTTGTTTTACTAATTGGCCAAGTACGATTAGATTAGGTTCTACAAGTGAAAGGTTCAAAATTCATCTCATGACGTAGGAGGAAAGTTAAATGATGTCGTATCAAATTTGAAATTCATCCACAAGCGTTGTCAATTTAATTACTAAGATATAGTGTCTTCTCAATGAAACATTGCCATTTTTTGTTACTAGTATTGTGTTCTGATTGGAAAATTATTATTTATCTAGAAACTTATGTTGTAACAAGTGGGTTTTTAATATATCGGTTATAGAACCCATTCAACGCTTCCATCTTGGATGATCAGTAATGACATATTGATTAAGAAATTTTTTATTCGGTAGAGTGATTTGTGCGTTTTTAAAGATTTTGATTGATTTGCATTTAGGTTTAGAAGGTAATGAATTTGATTTTGAAATATTCATCTTCTATGATATTGTTGACAGTTAGTTTTAGTTCAATTTGAATCTGAATCGATCTATGAAATATTAATCGATAAATAATATTAGCCTACAAACAATTTATTTCTCTTTCTCTGAAAAGATTTATATTTCTTAATATTTTTTTGAATTACAAATAGTTTATGGTGGATTGAAGACATTTTTTATTTTGCTCATCATGGCTTGAGTCTTCCATTAACTTCTTCAGGTTTCAACTCTTCTTGATTATTTATTTAACCTTGCATTAACTTATTGTCATTCTATTTTTGTTATTTCCATCAATTGTTTACAAATATTCATTCACAAGAGTGCTACCAGGGTTTAATTATTTTTTCATTGTATTTGATTAGTGATAAAATGTGGTAGTGAACGTAGAAGTTAACAATTTTTTATCTCATTGACCCGTGAAATCAACACTTTCCACTTTAACATAGGATTAAAGAATTGTTTCGTTGATCTTAGTATTAAAATTCATGGTAGTGATCATAATTACCTCATATATGACGACCATTCAATGTTATTAGGCATTAGGGATGATAATCGGGTTGTGCTGCTTTGGGTTCACATACTAATGTTTAGTAGCAATAAATATGAAACAAGCTTAATTAATGAATTATGTCAAGTGTCATGTCATAATAGGGTTGTCTAAATATTATCGATTTTTTTAGTAAAACGTGTTGTCATGTAAAAGAATTTCTCATTTGCGTGTATATGCGATTATGCACCTCAGAAGCTTCAGTTAAAATGCATCCGTTCTGTCATTTATCTTTGGTAATAAAGTTAATGTGTGTCTGTGGTGTTACTATTACATCAATAATAATATTATTTGTGACTTAAACTAAGATGAATCATATAAAACACATGCATACTTTACGAATTAGAAAATGAAAAATTAATATGATTTAAGGATTGTGTTATTTTATACGAAAATCACATTTGTACAACTAATATTTATAATCTTAATATAAGTAGAATTTGAGAAATGGGAACATACAAGTCGTGGATTTCTATACATAGCTTATCAAACGAGTAATTGCAAGAGGGTCAATATTTTCTTAAAGTTGTAGAGAGGAATGCCGTAAATTGTGAAGTTGTACGGTGTCCATGTACATCATGTGGAAATTATTTTAAATGGAGTTTAAAAGAAATTAAAGGAAATTTATATACGAATGACATTGATCAAAGTTATCGTGTATAGATATGACATGGGCAAGTTGCTCCTAATTCAACTTTCTCACATGTCAAAAGGGTGACCTTATCCATCACGATAATTTGCTCAAAATATCAGAAGATGCCGATGATATGGATGAGAAGTTTGAGACGTTAAATGAAGACTTTATGGGGGATCCTAAATCATTTGAGAAGCTGCTCAAGGATGCCAAAAAGCCCTTTTACAATGGGTGTAACAAGTTTACGAAAATATCTGCATTGATGATTCTACTCAATTTGGAAGCAAAGAGTGGGCGGAATGATACGAGCTTTTCAAACATGCTTCAATTATTTGCCCATTGCTCCCAGAAGATAATGAATTGCCTTGATATACAAAAAAGGCCATAAAGACGTCGTCCGTTTTTTGAATGGGATATAAAAAAATACATGCATGCCATAATGATTGCGTACTCTATAGAAAAGAGTACAAAGATTCAACCGAATGTCGTACTTGTGGAACAAGAAGGTGCAAGTTAACAAAAATACAACCTAGGTGAAAGTGGGAGTGCCTACAAAAGTATTATAATATTTTCTTCCCATTCCTAGGTTCAAAAGGTGGTTTCAGTCTGTACGAACTGCAAAGCCCTAGACTTAGCATGCAAATGAAAGACAAGTTGATGGTAACTTACGTCACCCCATGGATTCCCCTGCATGGAATATGGGGGATGATAACTGGCCGGATTTTGGAAACAAAGCTCGAAATCTTCGGTTAGCACCTTCAGCAGATAGAATTAACCCACATAGTACTCTTAGTAGTTTTTATGACCTTTTCAAAAATTTGAAAATTATTTATCAGGACGCATTTTAAATCAAATATGACATCTTATAGAGTATATTATGGCCCTTTTTTGTAGAAGATATGCCACTTATGAAAAAAGTCATACATAATTGTTACCTAGTATGACACTTTTTATGGGTATCAATTATGACACCCAAACTTATGAAGTTTTTTATTGAAAAATAAAGAGTCACAAAATGCGTTTTATAACACTTAAAAAAGGTCATAAAAAGTTTTTTTTCTTGCAATGGATCTAAAGATTCTTTCTATGTGGGTTTAGGAATCGATTTATGAGTGGGGAAGGTGTTAGGCACCCACTTATTCTTTATTCTTCCCTAATTATATGCTTATTATCTCTCTTAACATTTAATCAATTAGATTTTAGTAATTTTTGGAGCTGGTTTAGAGTCCTTATATTTAGAATCCGTTAAACGTAGATACGTTCTTAGATATGAAATGTTATCAGTGAGAGGTGTATAAATATCACTTCAATTGGTGAAGGTACACAAGGGAGCTTGTGCATGACTCCACACTTGTGTAACGGGTTTCCGTTAACATGTATGTAATTATGAGAGAGAGCTCGACTTTGTGATAGTTTGATATCTTTTTCGAGGTTTAAGGAAAGATAAAAAGGTAACGTGAAAGATAAGTTTATTTGTATTGTGAAAACATATAGGGAGATATCTTGCCAACGCTCGTTCTCATGATAAGGACTCAGTATTGCGGCGTTCCCAAAAAGACTTGGGATCAAAGCCTACGTAGTTTGGTGGTGATTATTATTTACCTGTTTTCATGTTTGTATGGGGTACGCGAGAGGTTGCCTCTTTGAGATAGTTTGATAAATTGATTGGATTACAAAAGGATAATGGAAGAGAGAATGGAAATGTATGCATCTCAGTGATGATAATATATCAAGAGACATATTCTCGAGGCTTGTGTTCAAGAGAAGGATTTGGTATTGTGACTATGTACTCATATATCCACGAGATCAAATCCGATATAGTTAGATTTTTGACGTGTTCTAATGTTATATGTGTGCAATTGTAGGACTTGGATTGAGAAGAGGAGGGACTTTTTATAGAAGGTTAGAATGGAAGTTGACCCTAAAAACCGCTAACAATGATATTCATATCTATAGAGCGATCACTAACTAAAAAGTATTATTGAACCTGCAGGCTAATATGGGGTTGTAACGCTATAGATGTAATGTTTTGAACATCCTCGATAATGGAGTTAAAGGTAGGAGTGGGGGTGGAATGGGTATGGATGCATCCTTAAGAGATAATAAGCCGAGGGATGTATTATTAGGCTTAGGATTCAAGAGCTTAGTTTGGTATAGAGACTATGTACCCAAAAAAATGGGGATCAAAGCCAACATAGTTCTAATAAATGGGAAATATTTACGAGTGTTGGTGAGGGGATACCGGGTATAAAATATACAACATGATGGTATTTATAGATCAAGTCATTCAATAGAACTTTTCTTGTGTTCAATTGACATATTTATTTGTTAAAATCATGTAAAATCAAAGGTTCGCATTTGACAAGTATTTGGAATGAAAACACGTATTTGGGGGGCCTCTAGGGGAAAAGCTTTGTTCTCTTGGAGAAGGGGTGGGTGTAGTCAGATTTTAGACTTTGGCTTATGCAAACTATAGGACTGACTTGGCTCACTAGCACTTTCCTTAGAACGGTTTTTAAAACTATGTATTAATATTTTGTATTTGATCATTGTGGTATTTTATTAGAAATGTTTAACATATGAACATGTCAAGTCAATTGATAGAGGAGCTGGGTTAAAAATCAGGCTTCAAAATATAAACACTGTGAAATACATACTCGGTCCCTTAGATGAAGGTCGGGCTAAAAGAGACAAACATATATGCAGATTTTATCATTTTATATATATATATATATATATATATATATATATATATATATATATATATATATATAAAATAAAATAGGAAACTTATGTATGTCACAAGTTTGGCTCATGCTATTATCTTTATAATTTTTTTGTAATATCTATTTTACCCCTTACAAATTTGAATTCCCCCCTTTTTTGACACACTCTAATTTGTTTCACCATTTGTTTTCAAAATTCAAACATAAGGGTACAATTGTAGTTGAACACATTCTCACACTTTACTACCCCTTTTTCCTACCCGTATCTTATTTTTTCTCTCTCACTTCCCTCTCTCCCTTTGTCTTTCTCTCAGCCACTACCATTAACAATGAACAAGCAGGTGACTTCGAACCAGCTGCCACGCTACTACTATTAACCCATGAACCAGCTGCCAACTTCGAACCACCTGCCATGCCGGCGACTACCTACACGCGTGAACCCTCCAACCTAAAACCGATCGGCTTACCGCCGACCCGAACCTCGAATCCAAACAGTCTCATACCCGGTGACTATTCCGCGTTCTCCATTCAGATCCAACGAACCCACTGCCATATCCGATGTTAATTTTTTGTAGGGCAGATCTCACACAAGTTTGTGTAAGAGCATATTTCCTTTTGATGATACCCTCTTCTATCAGACATGTTATCTGTCTTTTCTTCCGTGTGTCTCATAATAACAAATTGGTAAGGTTTTATTTTCTAACTACTATTTTTTATTCTACTTTTATCTTTTTTTTTTCTGTTTGATTTGTATATTTTTTCTGTTTGATTTGCTGATGGAAAACACGGTTGAATAATCTCAATATCTATTTAGGGTTATTGTTCTTACTGGGGGATTTTTCAGGTATATGTGCGTGATCCTTTATTTCGGATTATTGTTCTTATGGTGCTCCTGTATTTTGGGTTTGTAGAGATTTGTTTTTTGTTCAGCTTTGTTTGAAATCAGGTTTGTTCATTGGCGGTTATATTCTTAGTCTGTTCATTTCTACTCATTTACTTTACGATTGGTTTTTTGTCATATATTATGCTCAAGTTAGATTGGGTTCATTTCACTTCACTACATAGATTCTCCTTCCACTTTCCTCATCCACACTAATGTTTGGATTTATATATCCCATAATTGCAACTTTGTTTTGAAATACTTTGTTTTTGGGTGCTAATTATGTATCTTAATGTTCTTATTTGGTTTGGTGGGTAGTTTTCAAGTACTAAATTACAACACGTATCTTCATTGTATATATAAATTATAGCAAGTATCTTCATTCATGGTAGCATGTGAACCTTTTGTGGATTGTAAATGGGGTTGTTGTTTGTAACTATTTCGGGCCAAGGTTGGATTTATTGATTGTGGGAAAATAGTTATGCAAACTAATTAAATGAGCCTGTCAGATGTTATATAGTCATTAATCGTATACATTATATATACCTTTAATTTAGATGTGGGACATATATGAACCACAACTAATAAATCATTATTCCCCTGTGTTGGAAGTAGATTAAAATTTATTGCAGTCCTGTGATGGAAGTACATATAACTTCAATTTAGGTTTCTACAGTTGTTAGAGTCCTGTGATGGTAGTATATTAAAATTTATTCCCCTTATTTGTAATCTATGTATATTAACTTTGTATTTGCAGGATTATGGAGATTTTTGTGCCTTAAAACTACCAATTTTTCTAGCTTCTCCAGCTACATGCTCTCTCACGAAGTAAGAGTCTATGGGAAACTCAGTTCAGTGAACCTTTCAGTATGTCCTTCTCAATCACCTGTTTAAATTTCTCCCCCATTGGCTTTCTTCTATTTTCTGTCTCTGGGGGTATGTTTGCATTTGATTTCTTATAGTTATGGACACTTGAATTTTTTTAACCTATTATAGTTGGTATGTTTGGATATGATTTCTTATAGTCATATAGACTTGAATTATTACATAACTTTCATAGCATGTGGGTGTGGGTGTTAAATAAAGTTATATTTTATATTAAAATTGGATGAATCTCTATTATTCTTTTCCCCATTTTTTTTGTGGGATAATATGAATCTCTAGGGGTAAGCTAAAGTGATATCCATTTTGTGTTGTAGATTTGGGGATATAATCCCCAGTTATTTTTCTGATTTAGGAATCTTCATTTTCTTTGATTTCCTTAAGTTATGTTTGTTTCTTCTTTCTCCATCCATCTTAATGATCTTCGTAGAATATGTGCAAATGTTTTGAGTGATTTAGATTTAGATACTATTTATGTTTTTAGATAATGATGATCTAAATTAAATCATTATATATTCATCCACTATCTTTATTCATCTAGGAGCATGAATGTTAAACTATTCATCAATTATTCATCCACTATTTTTGGATATAATTTATTCATGATGTATGAATTTTACATTTGGTGTGAAAAATGGTTTAAGCTTTTAGTATTGCTAACTATATTCAATTCATTCATGATTTTTTTAACCTATTACAGGTGGTATGTTTGGATTTGATTTCTTATAGTTATAGACACTTGAATTATTACATAACTTTCATAGCATGTGGGTGTGGGTGTTAAATAAATTGTATTTTATATTAAAATTGGATGAATCTCTATTATTCTTTTCCCCCCTTTTTTTGTGGGAAAATATGAATCTCTATGGGTAAGCTAAAGTGATATGCATTTTGTGTTGTAGATTTGGGGATATAATCCCCAGTTATTTTTCTGATTTAGGAATCTTCATTTTCTTTTATTTCCTTGAGTTCTGTTTGTTTCTTCTTTCTCCATCCATCTTAATGATCTTCGTAGAATATGTGCAAATGTTTTGAGTGATTTAGATTTAGATACTATTTACGTTTTTAGATAGTGATGATCTAAATTAAATCATTAAATATTCATCCACTATCTTTATTCATCTAGGAGCGTGAATTTTAAAATATTCATCCACTATTTTTAAATATAATTTATTCATGATGTATGAATTTTACATTTGGTGTGAAAAATGGTTTAAGCTGTTAGCCTTTCTAACTATACTCAATTCATTAATTATTTTTCAGTTCAGGTTCTCTTCGTCAACTCAGCACCTACAGCTGTAGTGGGGAAATGTTTGTAAGAATGTTGTGGGGTAGGACTATGACGGTAGTTGGTGATTCAGTTGGATTGATTTGGATGTATATTTGGATGCTATTACATATCCAACTCATATGAAGAATATTCGATTCAGGTAAAATTATTATTTATTATGTATTTTTTATTTTTTTCTCTTCTCATTTATTCATTCTATGTTAAGTGCCCCATCTATTTTCAAATCCTGGGATTTCATGTTTATTCTGTTGATTTACTCGATTATAACTTGGTTGTGTAATTCCTTGGATGGATATATCATCTATTATTTATGGCCATGGTTGGCCCCTCATTTTGATTCTTGCATTATCTATTTGTTAAGATTATATTTTTGGTTGGGGTTTATTTTTTTGGCTTCCTCTCAGTTAAGATTATATTTCTTATGAATATGGCCATTTCGCATACAAAGTTAATTTGTTATGAATATGCCAGCTCTGTAGGACCTGGTGACTGTATATGTCTTCCTCTAATGATTCTTTATTTGATTCATATGGTGGAGGGTCACACAATTCAGATTATTCCTTATTTGTTTCACCTTTCCTTTTTCTTTATTCCCAGATATTTTTCATCTGTATCGAAGGTTAAAAAAGATACATATTTTTTTCATCTGTATTCACTGATGCATGCCTTCACACACCTGTGCATTTAATTGATAAACATTGCTCTGTCCATTGTAGGTAATGCCTACAACAATGTTTATACTTCTCTGTCCAACACGTACAACACTGCTCTGCCCATAAACACTGCTCGATTACGACATGCTAGCTAGATTACTATCATTTTCCCTGTGCGCTATCCTTCAAAGGTGAGATTTTGTAGTTTTTAATTTTCTTTTACATTTAACTCAGTTGAATGAAACGAAAAATGTTATGATATGACATATCTAACTTTTATATTAGGAAGAAATAAAAATGCCATTCCCAGATTTAAAAAATTTGCGTCGTATACACTTTCAAAAATTTACATCGTATACACTCAAAAATTGTTGAAATTTACATCAACTGTGTACTGAATTGCTGAAATTTTTGAAAGTGGAAACTTTTATTAATAATGTTTCATTTTTTCTTGGAATTTTTATTAGGTTATTATTACATTTCCCAAATAGAGAAGTGCTAAATTGGAGTCGAAGTGACAAAGAAATGCTGGAGCAAGCTCTAGCTGCTGTTGTGATCTAGATGCTACTGTATTTCATCAATTTTGTGACCATTATTTGGTTTTAGTTATTGGGCATCTTTGAAGTTCAATTCTGATTCATTAATGTTTGAAGTTCAATTCTTTGAAGTTCAATTTTGATTCAACTTTGAAGTTCAATTCATGTGAAAATACCTGTAGGAAAATGATGGGGTTTTGTTCAATTTGCTGAGAGAAACTATGGGAATAAAGCTTTACAGGTGTTAAACGGAACTCGGGTATGTGAGTGAGACTCCAACAACATATGTAGATATTACTACAAAATAATGAGTACAACATATGTAGAGACTCCAGCATCATATGTAGAGGCTCTAAGCAATGACTTCCTAATTGATGTCGTTTTCTTTCTAATGATATATCGATATATGTTTTGGCTTATTAATTTTCTTTCTTTCTAATGATATACCGATATGTTATTGTATTTAAATGAAGATTAGTTTTTTGACAAACGATTGGAATTGCTCTATGGTATTAATGTTAATTCAGTGAGTAATCGATTATATACATGAGTTAAATCAATCCCGTATGTGGTTTATTTTCATTGTCGGTGGCAATGAAAGCAATAGAATGTCACTAAACATTGCAAACATGTAATGATTTTATGCAAACATTTTATTTCAATTTGCAGATTGGTTTCGAACGTGAGTGTGAAAAACAAAGAGTACAAATATAAACCATTGTTTTACAACTCCCGTACAATGATGCCTATGATGGGGTTTGATTAGAGGTGTGTAATTTTTTGATATGTTGTTATTTTAGTTTTAAAGATATCTCAGTTGTTAAAATCTTCTAATTTTTATTTTCGTGACGACCTTCACCCATTTTCCACATAAGCCACCACACTTTTCTATCTATACTTGAGTGTTCACATGTGTGTAGTATCAATTAATTAATGGCATCTATTAATTGCGTCTATTATGGACATTCCCAAATAACATATATCCCGTCAGATAGTCCATACAATAGTAAACTCTTTTGGGCATTACCATTCAATAGTAAACTCTTTTCCCAAATAGAGTTCAATAGTTGTCAATAGTAAACTCTTTTGGGAATTAACATATATCCAGTCAGATATTCCATATAGTAGTAAACTCTTTTCCCAAATAGCATTCAATAGCTGCCAGTTTCAAATCAAGATAATTAGGTTCTTTCCAATCTCTTTTTAGAACAATTTGAGTTAGTTTTATGCAGACTTTAACATACCCATGCTTGAAGGCACAACACTATTTTTCAAACTTATTGTCTCACTATTATTTATGCAAACTTAACATATATCAGCGTTGATCATATATCTCAACAGTTGGATGAATACATTACTTCTAAAATGGATGAATTCACCAAATGAATGATAGTACAAATATAGCACCCTGCCGCGGATGTATTCTCTCATACAGGCCGCGGCCTAACCTCACTCAGGGCACGGCCAGAACTCACTTAGGGTGCGGCCCTCTCCATCATAGGCCGCGACACCCTACCTTAGGGTATGCGGCACTCCTCCAGCTTACACTGCTTGCCTTGCAGGCCGCACCCCCCTTTATCCACAACTTCCGTAAACTTGGTATATGACACGTGCTCAGGGCATCTGACTCAACACATTTCCTCATAAATAGAGGACCACACCTAGAAGGAAAGGGGATCGATTCCACACACACCTGAGGCACTACAACACAGATTCTCTCTACATCACCCCAACATAGGCTTCGGAGGCCAAGAATCTGCATCACATCCACCTCACGCGCTCACCGGAATCTCCAATACTGTCATGTACTCTCCTTTATTCTTATACTTGTACGCCTCTATAGGCATGATTATATTGTACAATGCAACGCACCTAATGAGAACGGAGCAACACAGTGGACGTAGGCCTATTTTAGAGGCTGAACCATTCTATATCTTATTTTTTTTCCTGTTTTCTTGCTTTATTTGTTTAACACACACACTACTCTTGACCTGCTGGTATGAGAACATCTTATGGCCGATTTCTCGTATCATCAGTTTGGCACCGTCTGTGGGAATAGAGGTATTTCAATCTTGTTCCTCTACACATATGAGTTCTTAAACACCTTATTCGACCACTGAGGGTCCTATGGATCATCTTCTCACGGGTCGGTTACTGGTTATTGGGCTCCGCTTTACATTCGCACCCTTTAACGGGTATTTCATATTTCCGGATCTGTCTTTGGATCTTCATTTGATGACTTTGGATCTATTTTACATAACCCTGTGATATCACTCCATCTAGATAATGCTAAAAAGCATGGTGGACTTCAGTCCCGAAAAGGTGGATGATTAGGGAAGGGCTATATTTACTCCCATTTTTTGTTGCCCTCTACCTATGATCTAGGGGCTATCATTAAAGTTGTGCCGTATTGCGCACCGCAAGGGGATTCTCTCATCAATGAACCCTAGTAGGTTTTCTTCGCGTATTGGGGGAGAATATATCAGTTCCCGGGCTCCTATCTTGGGATCTCTCCACTGCCTAGACAGGGGTGCGGCCTGTAAGTTCAACAACATCTCATGCCGCGACCCCTACTAGTGCAGACCTATTACAATAGTTCAAAATCACCGTGGGAAGGACTTAAGTGGCCTTCCACTTGACCTTGGTGAACAAGGTTAAAGGGCTGCGGCAGTGCACTTGTGTGCCATACTTACCGCGGCCTCCTCAGCATATCATGGAGCAGTTCAAGTTCCCCTTCCCAATATTCCTGTGATCACTCACTTCTGTTAGTTTCATCTCAGATTCTGTATACTTTATAAAGACTAACAAGAGCATAAATGGAAGGAGAATCCAGCCAGAGTGCAGAAGTCAAGGATGAGATTGTGCAACTGTACAATCACCTTAGTCACCTCTATGACAGCCATGCCTCACTTCAGACCCAGGTCAATTACCTAACACAGAGGGTGCTAATGCTAGAGGCCGCGGCCTCTCAAAATATAGGCACGGGTTCGAAGGAAAAATCTTTCTCTACCGCCGCAGTTAAAGAAGCCGCGGAATCAACCAGTAGAAGTAAAAAAAGGAGGGCAGAGAAATCAGAAAAGAAATCGGGTGTCTATACTCCGTTGATTTTCCCGGTTGAAGAGATCTTTGAGTTCATCAAAGAGGACAAGCTTTTGAGGTGGCCAGAAAAGTTGAGAGCTCCACCCCACAAGAGGAACAAAGATACCTGGTGCAAATTCCATCAGGACCATGGCCATGACATAGACTAATGATATGCTCTAAAGGATGAAGTTAAAAGGCTAATTGGGCAAGGGATGCTGCAGCGATTTCTAAAGAATGCATAAAGGACCAAGCCGGACCTGACAGAGGCTGCATGCCGCACCTCATCCTTAGTCTTTCTAATTTCAACTATTTCTGTTTATGTTTTATGAAGCTCATTGTAGCCTTAATACTTAAGACCTGATGTTTTATTAACAAAGTCATTAGCTGAAGCATACATATATAAATATATGAATTAGAAAATTTTGCCATATCTGATATTTCTCTTGGTTTCATAACCTGCTATCTCATAAAAAGACTTTGTGTTTTAAACAAATTCCAGAGGAAGGATAACAAATTATCTCGGAAGATTATTATTATTTCGGGATGCGCATATGGAGGGATTACGACCTTTATATATGTGCAACTACATCTTATCATATGATGATAATATTCACGAAAGCGTCTGAAGATTAAAGGAGCTTTCATTAGCCACGGGGCCTTACAATGCTCGTTCTCAGTTTTTGGGATGCGTCATCGGGCCGGGAGGCTTATACTATCTAGCCAAGGATGGCTTTCTATATATCAGCAGCTGTGGGTGGCTTAATAACATAACCCAGCCTGGAGAGGCTTGATAGTGTCTCGCATATTAGCTGTGGGTGGCTTAGTAACATAACCCAACCTGGAGAGGCTTGATAGTGTCTCGCATATTAGATGTGGGTGGCTTAATAACATAACCCAGCCTGGAGAGGCTTGATAGTGTCTCGCATGTTAGGGCTTGGTGACATGACCCAGCCCAAGAAGACTTGGAAACTCCAACATATGTCTACAGAGGCGCATTGTTCAGATAAATCAGAAATGTGCCGCATTCCACCGGTGCGGTTGCAGAGCTCTAGGATCCACTCATTCATGAAAATGATGAGGCACTAACATCTTGAAGCATGAGAAAGCTACAATGTCGAATGCGACGGTAGAAGAGAATCAGTTGTACCAAGTCTAAGGAAAGAGTTCTCTACATATTCCATGTTGGTTATGGGATAACAAAAGATAAACGGTTCAGATAACCGGGTGCAATGAAAGTAGCTGGAGATCCATGCAATCATAAAATCCCAGCCTTGAAATCCTGTCCGCGATAATCAGGCAAAGATGTTCACATGACGCGACATAATAACGAGCCGCGGCTTATACACAGCTGACGTGACGCAGCAGTCGATGCCAGGGATTTAACACCATTTGTATGGACGCAGACATTGACAAAAAATTAAACTACGAAGAAATCGACCTCTGTCCGCGGACTTGAAATGTTACGTCTGTCGGGACGCGGATGCATTTTCAGAAATGAGGCAGTAATGTACAACCATTCATTATAGCAAGCAATGTAAGTCATGCAATATGAAAGAGCAAGGAATGCATTAAGCAGTCAATTGTGATGGTAAAAATATGGCCACAACCTTGGTATTAATAAGCCATAGATTACATAATGAAGGCCGCAACCACAAAAGAAGTTTAAAGATTACAAAAGGGAGGGACGCAACCCTATATTAATGATGCAACAGAATTAAGAGTTCAAGAGGCTGCATCATCATCATCATCATCATCATCATCTTCTCCGCCCGCGGCAGTCTCGGTCTCTCCGTCCGCGGCTTCTGCCTCTACCTCGGCCTTGAGCCTTGCTCTCTCTTCTGCCGTGGCCTTAAGTTCAGCGATGCACTCTTGATGTTCGGCATCGCTTAACTTCCAGGCAAGGAAATCCTCCTTGGCCTCAGGGAACCTCCTGATAAATCTTTACCGCAGCTCCTGGTAGCCGCGGAGGTATGCCTTGTTATTGATATGGACGAAATCCTTGGAGCCTTTGAATGACTCCACGGCATGATCTATGGCTAGCTGGAGGGCGTCACCATGATCTTCTTCCAACTTTTTCACTGCCGCGTCATGATCTTCATCTTTTTGGGCGGACTTGGCCTCTAGCTCTTCATATTTTTGCTGGAGTAGGGCAAGCTTGGCATTTGAAATTTTCGCAACACGGGCGGCCTCCAGAGTCTGGGCCTGCGAGGACTTCAGGGATTCCGCGGCCTGTTTAAAATTTTCCTCCGCTTCCTCCCTCGCCTTGACGGCTTTCTCAAGGTCCATATGGGCTTCTTGGAGGGCAGCGGCAGCAGACTCTTTCCCTACCTCAAAAGAAGAAGTCCGTGCAGCTTGCAAGTCTGCGGTATGGGCACTCTTCTTGGCCTCTTTCAACCTATACAAGGCCTCATACTTCCTCCTCTGGACCACAATAACATCCGTGGCATGAAAGAAAAGACGTTAGAAAATATGGAAAAATATGAGATGCAAAGTCAAATGACAACTGGTACGTACCCTCAGAAGGCTATGGAGGCCACAGTCCTCCAGATCTTCATGATCTTCTCCAACTAGCCTTTCAAGGTCCGCGAAATCCAAGGCTCGCTTCATTCTCCGCGCAGACTTTGCGGTAGTGTCCCAGGAAGAATTTGGGTCAGGATGCCTTAATTGAGGCCTTGATCTACCATCAGGCCCAGACTCTCCGCGGAATTAAGGAGGTGGCAAGTTTGCATTAACCACCACTACAGTTGGCGGTGGAGGAGAGGATGGTTGAAGGGGCACTTCAGTTGACATCAGGCCAGCCGCGGCCAAGTATTCCCCTATGTCATCAGCAAAATGGTCTTGCGCAGGGTTTTCATCATTGACCACCTGATCCGCGGCAGGATCAGTAGCCTTATGGGCAGTGACCACAGCTGGGGCAGCATTATTTTCTCTGGAGGGGGCCGCGGCAGGTCCCTTGGCCTTGGACCTCTTCCTCTTCCTGCTACGCACAGTATTATTTAGGACGACTGCGTCCTCATCCATCTCCGCTAGCTGCGCCGCTAGCAACTCCCTGTCAACTTCTTCGCCTAAAAAGCAATGGCATGAGTTCGAGTTCAAGAGAATAAATAACCGCGGAGTAAAAATTATGGTGCAGTTAGTTACCTTCCCCACCCATTTGTTGAGGAATGGATTTGTTTGGGAAAAATCCTTCTTCAAAAATGGTTGTGACGTTACAAGTGTGCTGAACTTCTTGTGTTCAGCAGGAACTTCCGCGGCCTCAGAAACCCTTTGTTCCTGCCGCTTGCTCAAATGCAGATTGTCAAGGGCTGTAGAAAGAAAAGACGATTCAGGTTAGTGGAAGTTACATGTGAAATAAAAAAGACGCGGCTATAATCTTATACCTAATTTTGAGGGTGACCCCCACTGCCGCGGCATTTTATATGTTATCTCTCTTTCATTCTCCTCGGGGTGTATCTCCCAGCCTTCACTGGAGATGTAGAAATATTTCCCCTTCCAATTCTTCACACTGGTCGGTCTCCCAGTGTAAAGGGTCTCGTCCCTGCCACGGATAGAAAGGTAATAATACCCCGCGAATTTCACTATGTTCTCCTTTGGACGGTAGAAGTGAAAGAACTCCGCGGGAGTGATGTCCTTTTTGAAAAAATTATCCCAAAGGACAATTGATGCGAGAATGGCTCTCCAGCCATTAGGGTCGAGCTGTGTCGGGGCCAGGTTCATTGCCTGAAAAAGGGGACGGATAGGAACTGGGACTGGTAGACGCAACCCGTAAATGAAGGCGTGCAGCGGGAAGCAAATTCCATCATCGGATAGAACTGTGCACGGTCTTTGGTTCGCGGCAGGGGCTGAGCACGTCAAATTTCTGGAAATTCGAAGGCCTCAGCAACCTGCTCAACCCAATCTTAGGTCATCGAGTCGCGGATATCAAGCGCAGCCAAGGGTCTCTCAGCCCTCCCAGATGTTCCTCCTGGGTTATTTCTAGCAGCCACAACACTATCTCCTTCACCTATGGGATGTGTACTTGAGTTGGCTTCCTCTTCCATCGGTGGAGATTGGAAATCCTTCCCAGATGCAGAGTCCGCGCAGTCTGAGTCGATTATCACGCAGTTCGGGCAATCTTTTGGTTTGCAGGGCCCTACTGATCTTAGAGGGGGCACAAATGTAAGCTCGGGGGGAGAGGTCCCAAAATGATTTGCCCAAAAGCCTCTCAGGAACTCGTCTGGGTCAAAGCTCATATGGCTGCAGCAGTACCTGAAAAGCAGAGTTCACAGTTAGGTGCCGCAGCCAGTATGATTTGTAAGACTTCAAGAAGCCGCAAAAGGGTATTTTTGAATAAAAAATGTCCCAAGAAATCGCGGCCACATCCATATCAGAGGAACATAGGATGACGCGGTAATAAGATAGAATTTCTTTTAGGGCGTTCCTGGCCACGGCCATTCCTAAATTTTCAGTCCACTCTTTATGATCTAGCAGCAGCTATAGTTATTTAACATGAATGTCTTGGGTTCATGGATGTTTTAAGGCTAGTTCGAGACTACTAAGGGTGGTGATTTGATGCTGCGGATGATAGTTTGACGGACCGCGGATATTCGGCACGGTATGACGTAGAAGTATTGTACCAGTTCACGAAAATGATTATTGAAATCCTACCATGCCGTGGCCTCTATCCTAAACAAGTTGATTACCTAAATCTAATCACTTTTATAATCAAACCCACAGAATATGGAGTGTTCGATCATGAACATCAAGAACAGTTATACGTATTTCATAAGCATCATATGTGGAAAAAGCAAAACGAATAAATAAAACCCTAGATTTCAAGCAAATGAACCAGGCAAAGTATCATAAGGGAAGAAAACTATAAATAGTGGTTGAAAAATCACCTGGAAATGAAGAAAGTCACAAAGATCAGCTACAGACCACTTTGAACTGCCACACGTTGCCTCGGAAAGTCGCCGGAATGCGCGAGAAAGAAAGTGCAGAGTTTCACTCTCGATGTGCTCTCAAAAGTTTTGGAAATGTAATGAAGTCCACGGCCAGAAAAAATTTATATATGGGAGCGCGGAAGACGAATCGTCGCTTTGGTAGTACCGCAGCACCTAGACTACTTAGCCGCAGTCCCAATTGATCTCCCTTGACACTACGACTTGGGGGCTTATTGATAGTACAAATATAGCACCCTGTCGCGGATGTATTCTCTCATACAGGCCGCGGCCTAACCTCACTCAGGGCATGGCCAGAACTCACTTAGGGTGCGGCCCTCTCCATCATAGGCCGCGGCACCCTACCTTAGGGTATGCGGAACTCCTCCAGCTTACACTGCTTGCCTTGCAGGCCGCACCCCCATTATCCACAACTGCCGCAAACTTGGTATATGACACGTGCTCAGGGCATCTGACTCAACAAATTTCCTCATAAATAGAGGACCACACCTAGAAGGAAAGGGGATCGATTCCACACACACCTGAGACACTACAACACAGATTCTCTCTACATCACCCCAACATAGGCTTTGGAGGCGAAGAATCTGCATCACAGCCACCTCACGGGCTCACCGGAATCTCCAATACTGTCATGTACTCTCCTTTATTCTTATACTTATACGCCTATATTGGCATGATTATATTGTACAATGCAACGCACCTAATGAGAATGGAGCAACACAGTGGACGTAGGCCTATTTTAGAGGCTGAACCACTTTATATCTTGTTTTTTTTCTGTTTGCTTGCTTTATTTGTTTAACACACACACTACTCTTGACCTGCTGTTATGAGAACGTCTTATGGCCGATTTCTCGTATCATCAATGAATGAGGATGTAACTACGAAGACGGAGGAAGAGTTCAATGCAGGAACACTTTCGATTTTGATGATGAGATTTAAAAACATAATGGTGACAGTTATCTCCCTTTTAGATAACATCATTAAAACAGCTGCAACCTGAGGATGACAGTTATCCATGGTATGGCAGGAACAAAAGCATGAATTATCAGGACCATATCTTGCACATAAACAAGCGGTATAATTTCGTAAAGTCACATTTGATGCATGGGAAATAAGCCGGCAACAACAATAAACATTTACACTAGGAAATATAACCGGGTATAAAGGTCCTTGCAGGTGAAGAGACGTGTTTCTTAGCTCGGGAGCAAGGTCGGCAAAATAATCGTTTGCTGAATTTCATATTAGAATAGAAAACTACAATGGTAGTAGCTAAATTTTTTGCCTAAGTTTAAGTGACCATTACAGCCGGCACGGTGCGTACCGTATACTTGGGTACATAGGCAAATTCATGATAATATATGTGTCCATTTTATATTTATTGGATTAATTTAATATTATTTCTTTCTGGACTCATTGTATATAATTTTATTTATAAGTATGTTTGTTTGAAGTGATTGAATATATTGTGGGACATATTGAACTATTTGGAAGTCTATGATTTTGGAGTTGCAGGTGAATTCGATTGACGAATTTAGACTAATTGAACGTTGTTGGAATTTTTGTTATATGTTAGACTAATTGAACGTTGTATATACAAAGGAGATTATGACCAATTTTTTTAAAATTACATTTTCTTTTGTTGATAAACAAAATTTTTGCCTTCTTGCAATTATGTACTTTGAATTTTTTTGCCATTTTGCAATTATCAGCGTGCCTTCAGGCACAGGCATACCCTAGTATATATATATATATATATGTATATATATATATATATATATATATATATATATATATATATATATATATATATATATATATATATATATATATATATATATGTGTGTGTGTGTGTGTGTGTGTGACCCAAAATTCAGTCGGAGTTTCCTCACCCTTGTAGCGTGAACTATATTTTTCTCAGGGGAGTGTCCCCACTTGAGGTGCCCAAGGTGGGTAGAGATCCATTTAATCAAGAAAAATTTCTCTTAAAATTGTTAGCTATCGCATAATACATGCAAAGGTTTTTCTTTGTTTTTTCTTTCTGAGGTTTTTCAGAAGTACGAACCTATTTTAGGACTTGAAGTGACTTTCTGGACGTACGAACTTTCCCTGGGTGAAAGCAACTTCTCTAAAGTAAAAAAAGATCGGGACTTTTTACTTTGGGATCGAGTATCTCGGACGCTTGACGGGACAAATTTAGGATAAGAGAATTGAAGTTAGGTTTTTGGGTCTTTCTAATGTTATTGGGGAACTCTATTTATAAGGTCTAGTCTAGTGCATTTTACCCAATAAAATAAGGTCCTGGATCATTGATATGAGGTGGGGAGACACATGGATGGCTAGGGGAAGATATAATTGTATTTGGTAATCATTACCAAGGAGGCGGATGATTGAAAAACAAAAGGTCCCTTCAACTGTTCGGTTGAACAACCTTGGGACCTTTAAACAAACTGTTAAAGGTCATAGGGATAGATTTTGGTGATTTTTTTTACAATTTGGTCCTTTCCAGTCTTTTTATGGGGGTTTGTTCCCTTTTGATTTCCCTTTGGGGTAGTTATCTTTTAGGATTTTAGTGAGGATGGTTTTAGGGTATTTTATCGGGCGGGATTAAATGACCCATACCCCTATTGTAAATCGGGATGTCCAAAGATGTGGTCGATTATGAGTGTGGAGAGGCAGACATTTTGTCAAAATTTATAGGAATTAAAATCGTGTTTCCTATATAGGGGAAGTACGGGGGCATGTATGTAATGGATAGGATATCTTGGTGGTTGAAGTGTGATTTTTGGAAAAGGGGTGGATCTTTGACTAAACGACAAAAACTCTTGTTGGGTATACCTGGGGTTAATGAAAAGGTTAAACGTTTAGTTTTAGTTGGACAAGGGATTTAATCAAATGGTTAAACATTTGGAAAATTTTATTCATTAGGATAAACGAACCAGTGACCCGAAACTACAAAAGGGGGTTGTCCTATTCAATTTCCCCCTTATCTCAACGTCTTTTATTCTCTTATTTTTCTCTTTTTGCAGAACACTCATGTCTTTACTTGTGAATCCACTTATTGGATCTTATTAGATAATTTTGAACCCATCATGGTTACAGATGATGAGATTCGGGCATTGGTCCCAAATTAGGCCGATGAGGTATGGAGGCTAATGACATACTGATGGTGCATGATGGGCTAGTGGATGACAAGCCTTTACCTGATGTATTCATTTTGGGGCAATGGAGTGTCCCCTAATGATGATGACTGGGAAGGGGTAATGTGGGAGTGCGATGTGGATGTGCCTAGGGCATAGGTGGCTTATAACCCTCCCCTTCCCGTGGACGAGGAGGACGCTGAGGTCCTCTTTCGAGTGTGTGAGAGCCATTGGATTTTGGGGGATCATCCTAAGGATGCTCCACACCTAAGTTTTATGACTTTCATATTGTATATGTTTTTTTTATTATTTTTATTATATTTGTACATGCTTGTTTTAATAAGTTTACAATATGATACCCAAATATTCGATGTGTGCCTACAAAAAGAGTATATATAATGGGAAAATAACTAAAATGATAATGTGGTGAAGAAGGGGCTGATAAATATATAAACCTCAACAATCATAAAATATAGCTAGGTTAGGGGTAAGAGGGGAACCTAGCTAGTCTCACAAAAAGGCTGAAAAATAATGATAGTAACGGAAATTAAGAAGATAATAATAATAATAATAATAATAATAATAATAGTAATAATAATAATAATAATAATAATAATAATAATAATAATAATAATAATAATAATAATAATAATAATAATAATAATAATAATAATAATAATAATAATAATAATAATAATAATAATAATAATAATAAGGGGACGTAAAATAACAACAAAAACAAAGATAACATAAAAATAGGCGGGGGATAGCCCACATACTAAGGTAATAAAAGTAATAAAATAAAGATAATATATAAAAATATAGTATGGGAAAGCCTACATACCAAGGTAATAAATCATAATGAGGATGGTATCATGGCGGCTCGACCCCGTGTGTCGTACGCATCCTCACGTAATAACAAATATATAGGGGGTTTAGGTCACCTTTCACTTTATCCTTAATGGTTAATGCAAACCTGGGGTCGGGAGATTAAGCATAGACATATGGTGTTTAAAACACTGAGAAGGAAACCTCCGAGGAGAAGGGTATCTTGATTTACGACTTTTATTTTAGTGAAGAAATAAAATATTACAACTCAATCTATTTTAGGATGCTCAGGTGATAGGACGTAGAAACACGTGGTTTTAACGGTGTCTATTGGGGTGTAGGATTGCCTCACAATTGGTTAACCCCTTTGTTAGTGGAAACTGAGGACAAGTGGACTAAATATTAACGTTGGGCTATGAAATCACTGAGAGCAGGAAATTTTTGAGGTTATTGGTTATATTGATTCTCAAATTTTATTTTAGAAAAAATTCAAAATATTCCAAACCCTTTTATTTTAGGTCGCTCGGGGGAACCAACCGTAGAAACAAAGGGTTTCAATGGCGTCTATAGGTGTGAAGGATCGCGTCACGAGTGTTTAATCTCCATAGTTAGCAAGAACTAAAGAGAGATGGAATAAGTATGAATGTGGGGTGATTCAAACTCTGAAAGGGAGAAAGATTTAAAATGTGTCGGATATTTTGATTTTTAACTTTGGTTTTAACAAAGATTTAAAATAATCAAACCCCTTCTATTTTGCATCGTTTAGGGGATTAGACATAGAAATATGGGATTCCTGAGGCGTTTATTGGGGTGCAAGATCATGTCACGAATGATTAACCTTGTGAGTTAGAAAAAACTGAAAAAATGTTGAGTAAGTGTGAACATAGGGTGATTAAAATGCCGAGGGGTATCTCAATATTTGACTTTGACTTTAGAAAAGATTCAAAGTATTCCAAACCCTTCTTTTTCAAGTTGCTCAGGGAACCAGAAGTAGAAACTCGAGGTTTCGGTGGAATCTATTGAGGTGCAAGATCACCTCATGACTATGTAACCTCCTTAGTTAGCGGTAATTTAAGAGAGGTGGATTAAGTGTGAATGTGGTGAGATTAAAATACAAAGATGGAGAAAGATCTGTAGGGCTCCTGGGTATATTGATTTTTGACTTTGGTTTTAGAAAATATTCAAAATATTCTAACTCCTTTTATTTTAGGTCACTCAAGTGACCAGACATAGAAATATAGGGTTCCAACGACATCTATTGGGGTACAAGATCGCTTCACGACTCATTGACCTCCTTAGTTAGAGGAAACTGATCAGAGGTGGATTAAGTGTGAATGTGGGGCGATTAAAAATTTGCATGGGAGAAATCTTTGGGGGTTTAGGGTATCTCAATTTTTGAATTTGGTTTTAGAAAGGATTCAAAATGTTTGAAACCTTCTATTTTAGGTTTCTCAGGGTACCAGACGTAGAAATGTGAGGTTTCAGGGGCATCTATTTGGGTGAAGAATCGACTCACAAGTGGTTAACGTCATTAGTTAGAGGGAACTGAAGAGAGGTGGGTTAAGGGTGAACCTGGGGCGATTAAAATACTAAAAGGGTGAAATATCCAAGAGGTGCAGAATATCTCGAATTTTGACTTTGGTTTTAGCAAAAATTCAAAATATTCCAAACCCTTTTATTTTAGATTGCTCAAGGGAATAGATGTAGAAACTCAGGGTTTTGAAGGCATCTATTAGGGTGCAAGATCATCTCATATCTGGTTAATCTCCTCAGTTAAGGGGAAGTGAAAAAGGTGGCTTAAGTGTGCATATGGGGCGATTAAAACACTGAGAGGAATAAAGCTTTGAATGGTGCAAGATATCTCAATTTTTGACTTTGGTTTTAGCAAATATTCAGAATATTCCAACCCCTTCTATTTTAGGTCGATCAAGGAGCCAGACGTAGAAACATGACCTTTTAGTAATGTCTATTGGGGAGTAGGATCACCTCACGACTAGTTAACCTACTTAGTTAGTAGGAACTGAAGAGATGTGGATAAATTGTGGATGTGGGGTGATTAAAACACATTTAGGGAGAAAGCCCCACGGAGTTCAGGGTATCTTAAATTTTTTACTTTAACTTTAGCAAAGATTAAAAATATTCCAACACCTTCTATTTTAGGTAGCTTTGGGGACCAGGCATAGAAACGCGGTATATTGATGGCATCTATTAGGGTAAAGGATCACCTCATGAATTATTAACCTCCTTAGTTCGCAGAAATTGAAGAGAAGTGGATTAATTGTGAACTTCAGGGTATTAAAATAACGAGAGGGAGAATGTTTTGGGGGGTGTAGGGTATCTCAATTTTTAACTTTGGTTTTAGGAAAGATTCAAAATATTTTAACCCCTTATATTTTATTTCTCTTACTGACCAAACGTTGAAAGATTCATCTATTTGAGTGAAAGACTGCATTATGACTAGTTAACCTCCTTAGTTAGCTCGAACCGAAGAGAAGTGTAAATGTGGTGCAATTAAAACATGGAGAGGGAAAAATATCTGGGAGTTTCTTGACTACCTCATAACCGATTATGTTTCCAGGTTAGTGAGAACTGAGGGAAAGGAGATTAAATGTGAATATGTTACAATCCAAATACTAGTAGGGAGAAAGCTCTGAGGGTTTTCCTGACCATCTCACGACTGATTAACCTTCCTGGTTTGGAAGAACCGAGGGTAAGGATATTAAGTTTGAATATGTTGTGATATAAACACGTAATATAGGGAGTACATTTTTTCATTTTATTGAGGTGTTTTTAGTTTTCTTTCTTAAATCTTAAAAAAACTACTCGATGGGTATGGGGCCTTATGGAACCATTGGATAGGGTTTGGTAGAGGTCCCCTCTCTTTGTTATTGCTTTTGTATATGTTGTGGGATTTGTCCTGCTATTGAAATGCATCACCGATACGTCTTTTAAGAGGACCTGAATCATTATTGTAGCCTTGTGGGAGTGCTAATGGGATACCAACAGTACTTTTCAATTGTGAATGGGAGAGATGACTTTGACTCCCTTAAATTTATATGCCTTTAAGGATATTCCTTTTATAGGAGTGTCCCTACTGGTGGATCATACCCCAATTATTACTGTTGAGGGTTTAAGGGGGTCTTTGGGGCTATATGAACCCTTTTGGTCAGGGTAGTATCTCGATGTCATCTCTTTGACTACTTACTTAGAGGAAAAGGTGAAGGATTCGGGGCTCGATGTGGTGGCAACGATATGATTTAATCAGAGTTTGTTGTTTTTTAATATTAGGGTGATTTTAGTGCAAGGTGGTTCAGGTGGGATTCCATTATGGTGGTTGTCATTTTTGATGGACTTTTCCTAGATTTTGGAATATTCATGGGGGTTGATGGGAATGGCAGAGATGTACCAGCACATGTCCCTTTATTTGAGATTTCGTATTAACAACTTTACAAGTGTTGTGTACTTATGTTACGTATTTGTTTGTTTTAGTTTAGCTTCTTTTCACTTGTTCTAGTTTAAACGTTTTTTTCCATATTACTTATGTCGTATTTTGATTCAGTGAAGATGTTATTTTTTGCCTATGTGGCCACCTATTATGATATGCCTTCGATTAGGGAGTCAATGGGTGTGTGTTTCATCTATTTAAGTGATATGCGCGAGGTCGTCTATGTCATTAGCTTCAGTCAGTTAAGGCACTCCTAAATGGGATGACAGTTGAGACTATAATTCTCTCGGCGTCTTTTACTGTTATGTTTTCCATTTTCTTTTCTTTTTACATCTACACGCTTATCCTTACTCATTTTCTTTCTTGGTGCTTTCTTCCTTTAAGTGCCCAGGGTTGACCCGTCACATGTCAGGGGTGGATGTCATGGTGTGGGAGCTATTCAGCCTATGGTTATTTCTTGAGGAGTCGTTTGGGGATCTCTTTTACCTGGGTGAGAGGGTTACTCACTAATACGTTTATTATGCCCCTTTTAGGGTGACTTTACCTCTTGCTTTCCATATACGACACATAAAGGTGCTTAGTGAGGTTCATCGATAGATGTCCATGGATGGTGTGCCTATCGTTGGTATTCTTAGGTAGGACCTTGACTATCAAGGCTTTTTGATGTGGTGAGTGATGATGATGACCTGACCCATTCTTAGGGAAGGTTTGTTGGCCTGAGCTAAGGTGTTTATAGAATAGGTTCTGAGGTAGTGGATGTAGAGTCAGTAGCTCCAGTGGATGATCTAAGAGTATCAAGTAGATAAAGATGCTCTTGAGATCAGATAGGATGGAAATATGCGGGGACTAAAGGTATATTAGGGATGAAAGGTGGTTATCAAGAAGGATATTTGGGTTCATGGGGTGGTTATTGAGGGAAATGTTGAATTTGGTATGTACCTACGTAGGATGCATCCATGGGTGGCAGGCAAGGAGGGATCCTCAACCATCGGGGGAATTTTTGCCATTGGTAATGGTGGATCTATTTGGGCATATGTGTTCGATGGGGGATGGTCTACTATCGAAGGTGGATGGTAGATCAAGGTAGGCTTAGGGGAGTTTAGGGACCCTTTCCTTTAGGAAGTTCATGAAATTTTAAGGGTTATTTTCGACGTGGATCTCTAGGATAGGTTTGGATGAATTTGATATTTGGGGTCATTATATATCGACTAAGGAGATGGGAAGGATTGTGGATTTGGGTATAGACCAAGGACGGCTGAGGTGGATGATGTTGTGGTATCCTGTATTACCACTTTAGAGGCAAGAGTGAGGGATTTGGAGGAGGTTTCCGTGTGACGGAAGTGGGAGGGAAATGCTATTAGGGGGGAGGCTCCCCTTTGAGGGTGGACATCAATGTTTAGACGCTTCAGGTGGAGTCTCAGGAATGTGGGCTTTCAACTACATCTCCTCTTTCTTCCTTAGTTTCTCATTTGGAACACATGGCTGCTAGATTCAGGGAGGTTCTGGTAGTGGATGGGTTATTTTCCTCTTTATGTTTACCATTTATTATTGTTGTTGATGTCTTTAATCTTTTTTACACTCATAGTGATTATTTTTCGAATTTGATGTTTCCCGGGAGGTGGTGGTTCCATTAAATTCTTTGCGAAGGATGATTCTTTTTTGGTCCTCGGTGTACAAAGATTTGTCATATTCCATCCTGGTCTGTGGAACCATTTCATAATCTTACTCATGCACCTTCAAATAGTGAGAAGGTTGCATATTCCATGATGGGATCGATGAATTTTTATTGCCTTCTTGGACGCCTCTTTGTCCAGTTCAGTTGAGTCTCAGGCATCCTGATGATCCAGTGGTAGTGGTGATGATGACGAGCGGGCTAAGAATGTCCATCATGAGTAGGCCTTAGTTTATTGGCAAGGTGTAGGTCATGTCTCCACCAATTAATACATTTGATTATTTTTCTTTTACTTCTCAATTAGTACATGGGCAATATTCTTTATTTAGTTGTTGGCAGTTGGATACAAGTGATTTGATATTTTTTATTTATATGAACTCGATTTGGGTCTTATTTCCTCATTCTTGCCTTTTATACTTTCCATAGGGAAAGATTATTATAGTAGGTGCAATGTTGTTCTTATTTACATAGTAATTTTAAGGATGCATATGAACAAAGCGAGCCTAAGATCTTTTTATTCAAATGGTGGTAATACACATGTACACAAAAAAAGACACATATATGTGACGGAACAATAGTGAGTCTATGCACTTTTATTAAAATGGGGGTGACGAAGAAAATCAAAGACACATATATACATGGAAAAAGTGTCTTGTCTTTTGAGACTTTTCTTTTGGAGAGATATGCCTTTTATCTGCTTAGTGGAAAGTCCCTCCTCTTTGTTGATGTCGGAGTGGTGAGGGAAGGAATTTCCCCTTTTCTTATTTAGTTATAGGGGAAGAGACTTTTTGTTGTAGCCTTATAAATGGACTGTCGTTCTTTTTTCCATATAAGGTGTCATTTTACGGGGAGCCTTTAGTGAGTTTTCCTGTTGAAGATCCGTCCGAAGATGCGGGGTAATTTAATGGGTTAGTTTGGTGTTTTACTTTATGGTAAGAAATGTGTATGTGTGGTGTATATTCTATTTTTGGCTTCGTTTGACCGTTGCTTTCGTGGTATCAGCCTTTGTGTGATGTTTTAAATAAGGATGACCATGAGGAGTATTAAAATTCCTTAGAGTACTGTTTTATTACTTGATGCTTAGTTTAGTTAGACCGTACCGACTCTTTTGGAGTGAGAGCGAAATGACCATAATCGTGGTTTTCCCATAAATGTTGTATTAGTATTTATTTAGATCAGGCCCAAAATAATATATCAGTTTGCGTATGTATTTATGATTCAAGGACAATTGGGTGTCTGTATTGAATGTTTGCGATAAAAATATGGCATATAATTATGTGAACGTATCTCTCTCAGGACAAAATGTTAAGGGATTCAATTGTTATAGCTATCTTTAAGCGAAAGGTTAACATCTGAAGTGGGATTTTAGATGTGGGGTTAGGAATGTGTATGAGATTTCATAGTATTCCCTACCCACTAAGATCAATTATTTTGTTGTTTAAATTGGCCTTTTCCCTTTTTACCATTGGCGGGCTTAGGGAAATAATTTATTCAACCGATCGAGATTGAAGGGTTGGGAAAATGTGACACCATGGAAATTAGCTAAGGTAGCTACCGTGTCGGTGTTTATTTTAGTGACCAGGTAGTGTCCTCCCCAGTTGGGTGAAAATTTTTGCCTGGGATTCCAGGTAGGTTTGAGTTATATTTTAGGACTAGGTATCCCTCTTATTTGTTTTCCATCTTAAGCCTCTTGTTAATGGATCAGTTTATATGTTATTAGTATCCCTGATTGTAATATGTGACCTTTAGTCTCCGTTCGTCGTGAAGTGCTAATTCGTCATAATGGGATTGAACCCAGTTGATTTCGGCCACTTGGCTTTTAATTATGACTCATAAGGATGATATCTCAAGTTTTATAGGTAGTATTGCCTCCATGCAATTAAAATAAAGTGTAGGGTGTGGCCCCTATTGAGTTTCTCTCTATAGTGTGATATATCTAGAAGGTGTATAAGAGTTTGTTTGATCATTCGTTGTATGTCTTAGTCATCTTATTGATGATATTTTTTGACATTCTTGTTTACATATTCAATGTCTTCGTTGGTTTGCGGTATTTATGGAGATTACTTGTTTCGAGTGACCCCATATTAGTGTAGTAGGTTTGAGACCTCTTTCTCGAAGCCATACTCGTTGTTTGATACCAGTTCGTGGGGTATGCCAAAGTGGTTGATGATGTTTCAATGTATGAATTTGGACACTTTCTTAGAGTTTAACACCGCATAATATTTTACTTCAACCCACTTGGTGAAATAGTCGATGGCGACTAGGATAAATTTGTGCTCGGTGGAGACCTTAGGAGTTACATTCCCTATGATATCTAACCCTTATGAAGAGAGAATATAGGGTGAGTTCATGCAATAGAGTTTACATTTGAGGCATATGGTTCTGTAATTAGTGCAATCCTTTTCCATTGTATTTCAACAGTACAACTAGTTCAGGATTTTTTTAGAGAGGGTGTGCCCACTCATGTGAAGGCCACATTCGCCTCTATGTATTTTTTCCATAATTTCAAGGGTCTCGTCTTCGGTGATGCATCGTAAGTGTACTCCGTCGAACTCTCTTTTGTATAGTTGGTCCCCCACATATTATGAATAAGGTTGTTGATTATGTAAGGTTGAATAAATCATGTGGAAAGGCCTCAGATGGGTAATGAATCTCTTTACACAAGTTCCGTATGTCCTACTACCATATTATGGGTGATACTATTATCTCCTTGATGGAATCGACTTCAAATCAGTAAGAAAGGTTGCTTTGACTAGTCACGAGAAATGTGGTTTTTAGTATTCACCCACTTGGTTGATGATGTTATCATCTTATCGTCCTTGATTTTTCATTTTCCCAATATCTAACTGATGACTAGGATGTAATCTCCATGGGCTTTCAAGTCGGTGATTCTCATTTACAATACGATTTCAAGAATCCTAATGCAAGCCTCATACTCATCCCTATTATTGATGCATTCATAGGTGAGTTTGATAGTAGTGGAGAGTTCTTGTGATTCGAGAGACGTGAGGAGAATTTTGATGACAAATCCCCTTTTGTTGTAGTCCCCGTTGAACTAAAGTTCCCAAGTTTCTATATCATTTGGGGCAAAGAAATCCTCGTCGGGGAATTCATCCGTGTTTTGTTCTTCTTCACCAGTAAGAGGTTGTCCTGCAAGTAGGTTAGAAATGGCTTGTCCTTTGGTGGATTTCTGTAGGACATATGTGATATTGAACTCAGATAGAATCATTATCTATTTTACCATTCGGTTAGAGAGAAGTTTCTCAAAGACATATTTTAAGGGATCCAACCTAGAGATGAGTCGTATGCTTAATGACATCATGTAGTTATTTAGATTGTGAGTGATCCATACAAGGGACACACAAGCCTTTTCCAAGACAGTGTATTTGAGATCATAGAAGAGTAACTTTTGATGACATAGTAGATGGAAAGTTCCTTTTGGGAACTTTTTATGCATATATAGATCCCACATTCATATCGGTTATGGTCATATAGAGTATGATAGGTTGTCAGATTACTAGTTGTACTATCTACCATTAAGTCAATGTGCGGTAGAGAGAAATCATCTTTGCAGGTAGACCCAATTAAAAACCCTGTACTATACACACATTTGGTGTAGCACTCGTCCCCACGGTTTTGACCATATCGAATGAATTGGTGAGTTTATATAACCTAATTGGGCTTTATACTTTGTAAGATGAGTTATGGATCAAAATTTGGGTAATATAGTGGCCTTGGTGCAATCAATTCAATTAAAATAACATTATATTTAATTTGGAGAAAAAATAGTGTCGTTCGAACGAGACCCTTAGTCCACTACAAGAAAAACGAGTATTAGGGACGGTAAAAATTCGTCCCTAATAGTACAAAAACCGTCCCAAAAGAGTATTAGGGACATTTTTTGCAATTGGAAAAATCCGTCCCTTATACTAGGCGTCGCAAATATTTTAGGGACGGATTTTACCGTCCTAAATGTTAATTCATGGACGCTCTGCATTTAGCATTAGGGACGGATTTTTCTGTCCCAAATGGTGTTCCCGCGAAAAAATTCCCGCTCCCGCAAATTGTATTAGGGACGGATAAACCGTCCCTAATACTACAAATATTCTAGCAACCCAATTAGAACGCTAAAAACCCTCCCGAAAGTTAATTTCAATTGATACAAAAATGGGTATTAGGGACGGTAAAAACCGTCCCAAAAGGTATTCTCAATTAATACAAATAAGTATTAGGGACAATTTATAAACGTCCGAATTGATAAATAAAAAATTATCATAAATAGTTATATTATTATATGTTTTATGTTGCAATAATAATTGACATCTAATTTGCATTATAAATAAAATCATCCGCTCATAAACGCAATATATCAACCACATTCATTGAAGCACGTATCCAATAACAATTTCTTCCATTAAACTACATTCAAGACGAAATATTTAAATGAGTACAAAATCATATTAATTAATAAGATATACAATTGTCAAAAAAATATCATCCCTAAATTAAGATGATAAATATGGTAGTCACGCTCCAAAAACTTCTCTTAGTGTCACATATAGTAGACACACTAAAAAACATGCCTCTTCAACTTCTTCTGCACAGCCTGCAATAAATAAATAATCATTTTATCAAAATAATATTGTAGTAAAATAAAATATCCAAATATATTATCTAATCGTATCAACAACTTTTTACAATTTTTAAAAAAAATTGATAGATTCTCCTTTGTTTATACATGAAAAACAACCTATTTAATCAATACAAAAGCCCGCACGGCTATAAAAAAAATTGAAAATAAGAATCTTGCATATCAACAATTCTTTACAAGTTTTAAAAAAAATTCGCTAAGTCTCCTTTGTTTATACATGAAAACCAACCTGTTTAGTCAACACAAAAGCTCGCACGACCATAAAAAATTGAAAAATCTCCCATATCAACAGTTCCTTACAATTTTCAAAAAAATTTGACAGAATCTCATTTGTTTATACATGAAAACCAACCTGTTTAATCAACACAAAAGCCCACACGACCAGAAAAGAAATTAAAACAACAATCTCGTATATCAACAACAATAATGAATAAACAATCTACCTGTCGCAAACCAATTCTTTTTTCATGTGTTCCACGCGAATAAAATATAACCCTAAAATGTTATCCTGCAAAAAAATAAAAGAAACAAAACAAAGAAGATATCAATGATCAAATAATGTTTAAACCTAAAAGTCTAAATATTACAAATTCTCGTCGTATACTCAAACTGGGAGTCGCTTAACTACGCAGTCGGTTCGTATGAGTTACATTTCTCCCATGCGAGGTGCTCGAGCCTCTCAGTGGACCCTTTTGTGACAGTTTTATGTTTTCATCCCTTGACGCCATCTTTTTAACCCAGTCTAAATTTTACAAATTCTCGTCGTATACTTAAATTGTGAGGCCGGGGAATACGCAGTCGGTTCGTACGAGTTACATTGGTCTCGTGCGAGGTGCTTGTGCCTCTCACGGGACCATTTTCTGGTGGTTTTGGGTTTTCACCCTCTGACGCCATGTTTTTAACCCCAAGTCTAAATTTTACAAATTCTCGTCGTATACTCAAGCCGGGAGGTCGGGGACTACGCAGTCGATTTGTACGAGTTACATTATGTGACACCCCGCCTAATTAAATACCGGGCGATCACTCATTTATTAAATTAAATCAAGGTGAACAGTTGGTTCATTCTTAGCATCACTGTTGGAAAATAACTTTTCCAATTTAAACACCCTAATTAATTAAGCTAAGTGTCAAAACCATTTTTTTTTACATTACTTTCCAAAATTTATTTTATAAACCAAGATTTAAATCTTTACAATAATTCAATATTAACAAATCACACCACAATTATTCTGGAACATATAATCCAAATAATTTAAACATTCAACAACTAAATCCCAACATTAAAACTTAAAGTAAAACATCCAGACAGTAATAAATCCCAAAGTGACAATACTAGAAATAACTGAATCACAATGTCCAATAAAACAACTGAATAATGGAAACGGGCAACACATGCCCAACTAAATGAATATGCTAGGAGTGGAATCAAATAAATGAAGTCGTCTAAGCAAGAGGCATGCAACTCCCACCTAAGCTGCAACACGTTCCTTCCAAAGGATCCTATGCAAGACGCCCCTATGGCTGGGCACCTGTAATATATACATATATATACAAGAGAGAAAGAGAAATAGAAACGGTTCAGAGCCCCATAGTGTAGATCATTTAAAATTCGTTTAGCAAGTATTTAAAATGTTTACAGGCCAATGCAACAACATATTAGTGCGACACTCTCTTGAGAAATTCTCACCTCTCCTCTAATGTGCACACCTATCGCACTAACCTTCCCAATGGTGTATCTTATCTTATATCGCACTAGTCTTCCCAATGATTTAACTTATCTTAGGTTACTCGTAAGATTTAAAACTGAACAACATAATTGTTTAAGAGGATAGTTTCATTTAGTAACAAAGCTCTCATTTTAACTTTATTTATTAATAAAGTTTCCCAGTGTCATATTATACTTTTCAAAACAAGTATTTCCAATTTGAAGTCAAGATTCATATCTTACTTACCATAACACAGTAGGCAGTTCCAAATTTCAGAATTTCATATATATATTAAATACTCGTATAATATATATATATATATATATATATATATATATATATATATATATATATATATATATATATATATATATATATATATATATATATCCTAACAGCACCCCACATAAAAATTATGGTGCGTGCATACTCTGCTATCCAATCCCCGTATCTCTCGTACTAAGGGAAATACAAGTTTGGAATCACTCTCGAACTGTAGTAACACATACACAAACAATATTGAGGCGAAGCATAGATTCCAAGTATCTAAGAGGATAGTACATGCCCCACGTCTCTTAGGACCGTCTGAACTATCGATTAGATAGTCTGTACCAATGATATCTATCTTCTAGGGTACGAGTAAATATCCCCCCATAAAGGTCCCATCGAGATAAGACTGTCCCAGCGGGATAACCACAGGGATAGCAAGTAGCGCGGGCACGATTTTCACACATAGATGGTATATGCATAAACACAGTCATATAACTATACTAATATTATTATATCAATTTAGGTACATCTCAAATCCCATAATTACGACATTTGCCCTCATTTCTCATTATTTAGTTCTCACGTATAACCGTTCATTTCTTACTTAAATTTGAGGGATCATACTAACTTATTACGTAACACTCATGGACTTTATCCTCCTAAGCATAGAATTCAGTAGGTACTCATTTAATTTCCAACGTAACTATCTTACGTGTCTCTCCCCTTAATACACAATTCCATCGTCCCTTATATGTAATTATTCCAAAAAGATACAACTCTCGTCTTACATTAAAGGTCCCATAATTATTTATAAGTCCTACGGGTCTTCTTCATCTCCCAAAATATTTTAATAAGGGTTTCCAAGAATTATTTCTCATTAAATTGCATTCAACTAATTTAAAAAGGGGAAATATGAGTCCGCCAGAAGGGGTCGATCGATCGAGGTCTGTGGCTCGATCGATCGAAGCTCTTGGCTTGATCGATCGATCAAACAGGTATGGCGAATTCTGCAGTTAATCAGTTACGGGTTCTATCACATAACCTCCTCCAAATCCAAACTTTTCATTCCCAATCGCCCATAAATTTGTACAACTAACTTTATAATCTCATTTTATGTATCTTCTACGTAAAGCATGTAAATTTCCGTCACTAATCATGGATTTATAGGCAAAAACTTCATAAAAATCTCAAGAACCCTAGAATTTCTTTAACATGGTTCTAATCAATATTTTCCAGAATTTTCTTCTTCTAAAACATCATAAATCCGTGGTTTAATCCTCTACATGTAAAGGGTTTCCAGATTAACCTTCAAATCATTACTACATGCGATTTCCTATCTCAAATTTTGGGTTTTCTTCCATAAAACTCATCCTAATCATCCCTAGACTAACATGAGTGATGCATTAACGAAAATAAGCAAGATAAACACTTGCCTGGGATTTTCAGAATTCTGGTTTGATGACGAATTTGGTGTGGTTGCGTTCCCCGTCGCGCGATCTACGCGTTGGTGGTGGTGGCGGTGCAAACGGATGGATTTTGGGCCTTGGATTGCTTTGAAAGCTCTCTCCTTCCCTCTCCTATGGCCGTCACTTGTCTTTGGTTGTTCTAACCCTAGAAGACAACCTTAGACATCTGATATAACCCTTGAAATTTCGTGGGTTTAATTACCCAAAAATGCGAAATGTCCAAAATGCCCTCCCGGGGTGTTAAATAGGCCTAAAAATGCCCCGAGACCCAAACTAAACCCCCGAGTACACTTTTCGGACTATCTCGACCCTTTCGGACACTTTGACGCACTCAAAATGACCATACGAGTAACTTATAATATATTCACTTTTATTCATCAATACTTAGTCCCGATGCGACACGGGCGCATCCCGACTCAAATTTCCAAAATTGTCATTTTATTCACTCGTGACATTTAATATAACCAGTATTATATATTACTTTGCTCATGAGTAATATTCAACAAATTTCCCATAATTAGTAACTCTCATCACGTTAATAATTATAACATAATTAATTTCCGAATTTATATTAAATAATTAATTCACATTAAATTTAATAAATCCTCAAATTAATATAGCATAAACATACGGGGTATTACACATTAGTCCCGTAGGAGGTGCTCGAGCCTCTCACGGTACCATTTTTTTGTGGTTTTAGGTTTTCACAATTTGACGCCATGTTTTTAAGCCTAAGTCCAAAATTTTTAAATTCTCGTCGTATAATCAAACCGGGAGGCCGAGAACTACGTTGTCGGTCCCTACGAGTCACATTGGTCCTGTGCGAGGTGATGGTGCCTCTCACTGGACCATTTTTTGGCCGTTTTACGTTTTCACCCAATGACGTCAGGTTTTTAAGCCTAAGTCTAAATTTTTGCAAATTCTCGTCGTATACTCAAACCTGGAGTCCCGTGACAACGTGGTCAGTTCGTACAAGTTACATTGGTTCCGTGCAAGGTGATAGTACATCTAACGGGACCATTTTGTTGTTGTTTGACATTTTGACCCTTTGACATCATGTTTTTAAGCCTAAGTCTAAATTTTCTAAATTCTCGTCGTATTCTCAAACCGAAAGGCCGGGTACTACGCGGTCAGTCCTTATGAGTTACATTAGTCCCGTGCGAGGTGATCATGCCTCTCACTGGACCGTTTTGTGACTATTTTATGTTTTCATCCTTTGATGCCATATTTTTAACCCTAAGTCTAAATTTTATAAATTCTTATCGTATACTCAAACTGGAAGGTCGGGGACTACGTGGTCAGTTCGTACAAGCAACTCGTGCCTCTCATGAAACCATTTTGTGGTGGTTTTAGGTTTTCACCCATTGACGCCATGTTTTTATCCCTAAGTCTAAATTTTTGTAAATTCTCGTCGTATACTCAAATCGGGAGTCCTGTGACTATGCGGTTGGTTCGTACGAGTTGTATTGGTCTCGTGCGAGGTGATGGTGCCTGCATGGGAAATTTTTTATTGTTCTTTTACATTTTCATCATTTGACGTCAGGTTTTCAAGCCTAAGTCTAAATTTTACAAATTCTCATCGTATACTCAAACCGGGAGGCCGGGGACTACACAGTCAGTCCCTACGAGTTACATTGGTCCAGTGAGAGGTGATCGTGCCTATCACTAAACCATTTTGTGGTTGTTTTACATTATCACCCATTGATGCCACATTTTTAAGACATAGTCTAATTTTTTGCAAATTCTCATCGTATACTCAAACCGAGAGTCCTATGACTACGCGGTCGGTTTTTGTACGAGTTACACTGGTCCTGTGTGAGGTGCTCGAGCCTCTCAATGGAACGTTTTGTGACTGTTTTACGTTTTCATCCCTTTACACCATGTTTTCAACCCTAAGTCTAAATTTTACAAATTCTTGTCATATACTTAAACCGGGAGGCCAGTGACTACGCTATCGGTTCGTACGAGTAACATTAGTCCCATCTGATGTGCTCGATCCTCTCACAGGACCATTTTGTGATGGTTTTAGTCTTTCACCCTTTGATGCCATGTTTTCAACCCTAAATATAAATTTTACAAATTGAAGTCGTCTACTCAAACCGGGAGGCTAGGGACTAGGTAGTCGATTCGTACGAGTTACATTGGTCCCGTGCGATTTGCTCATGCCTCTAACGGGACAATTTTGTGGGCGTTTTAGGATTTCACCCTTTGATGCCGTGTTTTAAAGCCTAATTTACAAATCCTCATCATATACTCAAATTGGGAAGCCTAGGAGAATGCGGACGGTCCCTACGAGTTACATTGGTCCCGTGCGAAGTGATCGTGCCTCTCACTGGACCATTTTGTGGCTGTTTTATGTTTTCACCCATTGATGCCATGCTTTAAGCCTAAATCTAACTTTTTGCAAATTCTCGTCGTATACTCAAACCGGGACTCCGGTGACTACGCGGACAGTTTGTATGAGTTACATTGCTCCCGTGCGAGGTGATGGTGCCTCTAACGGGACCGTTTTATTGTTGTTTTATGTTTTCACCCTTTGACGTCATGTTTTAAAGTCTACGTCTAAATTTCCCAAATTCTCGTCGTATACTCAAATCGAGATACCAAGGACTACGCGGTCTATCGCTAGGACTTACATTAGTCCCGTGTGAGGTGATCGTGCCTCTCACTGCACCGTTTTGTGACTTTTTTTTATGTTTTCATCCGTTGATGCCATATTTTTAACCCTAAGTCTAAATTTTACAAATTCTTATCGTATAATGAAATCGGGAGGTCGGGGATTACGCGATCGGTTCATACAAGCTGCTCGTGCCTCTTATGGGACCATTTTCTGGTGGTTTTAGGTTTTCACCCATTGACGCCATGTTTTTAACCCTAAGTCTAAATTTTTGCAAATTCTCGTCGTATGCTCAAACCGGGAGTCCTGTGACTACGCGTTTGGTTCGTACGAGTTGCATTAGCCCCGTGCGAGGTGATGGTACCTCTATGGGAAAAGTTTTGTTATTGTTTTACATTTTCATCATTTGATGTCAGGTTTTCAAGCCTAAGTCTAAATTTTACAAATTCTCATCGTAAACTCAAACTGGGAGGCTGGGGACTACACGGTCGGTCCCTATGAGTTACATTGGTCCCGTGCGAGGTGATCGTGCCTATCACTTGACCATTTTATGGTTGTTTTACATTATCACCCGTTGATGCCAAATTTTTAAGCCTAAGTCTAATGTTTTGCAAATTCTCATCATATAATCAAACCGAGAGACCTGTGACTATGCGGTCGGTTTTCATATGAGTTACATTGGTCCTGTGTGAGGTGCTCGAGCCTCCCACTGGACCGTTTTGTGATTGTTTTACATTTTCATCCCTTTACGCCATGTTTTTAAACCTAATACTAAATTTTACAAATTCTCATCATATACTTAAACCGGGAGGCTAGTGACTACGCGTTCGATTCATACGAATTACATTAGTCCCATGCGACGTGCTGGTGCCTCTCACGGGACCATTTTGTGATGGTTTTAGGTTTTCAACCTTTGATGCGATGTTTCAACCCTAAGTCTAAATTTTACAAATTCACATCGTATACTCAAACTGGGAGGCTAGGAACTAGGTAGTCGGTTTGTACGAGTTACTTTGGTCCCGTACGATGTTCTCATGCCTCTAACAGGACCATTTTGTGGTGGTTTTAGGATTTCACCCTTTAACGCCGTGTTTTAAAACCTAAGTCTAAATTTTACAAATCCTCATCGTATACTCAAATCGGGAGGTCGGGGACTTCGCGGTCGGTCCCTACAAGTTACAATGGTTCCGTGCAAGGTGATCGTGCCTCTCACCGGACCGTTTTGTTGCTGTTTTACGTTTTCACCCATTGATCCCATGTTTTAAGCCTAAATCTAAGTTTTTGCAAATTCTCGCCGTATACTCAAAGCGGGAGTCCGGTGACTATGCGGTCAGTTCGTGCCAGTTACATTGGTCCCGTGCGAGGTGATGGTGCCTCAAACGGGACCGTTTTGTTGTTGTTTTATATTTTCACCCTTTGACGTCATGTTTTAAAGCCTAAGTCTAAATTTCCAAAATTCGTGTCGTATACTCAAACCGAGATGACAGGGACTATGCGGTAGGTCCCTATGACTTACATTAGTCCTGTGTGAGGTGATCATGCCTCTCACCGCACCGTTTTGTGACTTTTTTACGTTTTTGTCCCTTCGCGCCATGTTTTTAACCATTAGTCTAAATTTTACAAATTCTCGTCGTATAGTCAAACTAATAGTCCAGGGACTACGTGGTTAGTTTGTACGAGTTACATTGTCCTGTGCGAGGTGCTCGTGCCTCTCATGGGACCATTTTGTCATGGTTTTAGGTTTTCACCCTTTGACGCCATATTTTTAACCCTAAGTCTAAATTTTTACAAATTCTCGTCGTATACTCAAACCGAGAGTCCCATGACTATACGATTGGTTCATACGAGTTGCATTAGTACTGTGCGAGGTGATGGTGCCTCTAATGGTACCGTTTTGTTGTTGTTTTACCTTTTCATCCTTTGACGTCAGGTTTTCAAGCCTAAGCCTAAATTTCATAAATTCTCGTCGTATACTCAAACCGGGAGGCTAGGGACTACGTGGTCAGTTCCTACGAGTTACATTGGTCTCGAACGAGGTGATCGTGCCTCTGTCTGGACCGTTTTTTGGTTGTTTTATGTTTTCACCCCTTGACGCCATATTTTTAATCGTAAGTTTAAATTTTTGCTAATTCTTGTTGTATACTCAAACCGGAAGTCTCGTGACTAAGCAAATGGTTCGTACGAGTTACGTTGGTCACGTGCGAGGTGCTCGGGCCTCTCACTGGAACATTTTATGATTGTCTTACGTTTTCATCCGTTTAGGCTATGTTTTTAAACCTAAGTCTAAGTTTTACAAATTCTCGTCATATACTCAAATCGGGAGGCCGGGGACTACGCGGTCGATTAGTACTAGTTATATTGATCCCGTGCAAGGTGCTTGTGCCTCTCACGGGACCACGTTTTGGTGGTTTTAGGTTTTCACCCTTTGACACCATGTGTTTAACCCTAAGTCTATATTTTATCAATTCACATTGTATACTTAAATTGGGATGCCGAGGACTACGCAATCGCTTCGTACGAGTTACATTGGTCTCGTGTGAGGTGCTAGTGCTTCTCACGGGATCATTTTGTGGTGATTTTAACGTTTCACCCTTTGACGCCCTGTACTTATGCCTATGTTTAAATTTTACAAATTCTCATCGTATACTGAAATCGGGAGATCGGGGACTACACGATCAGTCCTTATGAGTTACATTGGTCCCGTGCGAGGTGATCGTGCCTCTCACTTGACCGTTTTGTTGTTTTTTTATATTTTCACCCGTTGACGCCAAGTTTTAAGCCTAAATCTAAATTTTTTCAAATTCTCGTCGTATATTCAAACCGAGAGTCCCGTGACTATGCGGTTGATTCGTATGAGTTACATTGGTCCCGTGCGAGGTGATGGTGCCTCTAACGGGACCGTTTTGTTGTTGTTTTATGTTTTCACCCTTTGACGTCTTGTTTTGAAGCCTAACTCTAAATTTTCCAAATTCTCATCGTATACTCAAAGGAGAGGCCGAGGACTATGCGATCGGTCCCTAGGAGTTACGTTAGTCCCGTGCGAGGTGATCGTGCCTCTCAGTGGACTGTTTTGTGACCGTTTTATATTTTTATTCCTTGATGCAATGTTTTTAACCCTAAGTCTAAATTTTACAAATTCTCATCGTATACTAAAACCGGGAGGCTGGGAACTACGCGATCGGTTCCTACGAGTTACAATGGTCCCGTGCAACGTGCTCGTGCCTCTCACGGGACCATTTTGTGGTGGTTTTAGGTTTTCACCGTTTGACGCCATGTGTTTAAGCCTAAGTCTAAATTTTGGCAAATTCTCATCGTATACTCAAATCGGGGGTCCCGTGACTATAAAGTCGGTTTGTACGAGTTTCATTTTTCCTGTACGAGATGCTCGAGCCTCTTACTGGATTGTTTTGTGACTGTTTTACTTTTTTGTCCCTTTACGCCATGTTTTTAACCGTAAGTCTAAATTTTACTAATTCTCAACGTATACTGAAATCGAGAGGCCGGGGACGACACGGTCGGTTCAAACGAGTTACACTGGTCCTGTGCAAGGTGCTCGAGCCTCTTACTGGATCATTTTGTGACTATTTTACATTTTCATCCCTTTACGCCATTTTTTTAACCCAAGTCTAAATTTTACAAATTCTCATTGTATATTCAAACCGGGAGGTCGTGGAATACGCGGTCGGTTCGTACGAGTTACATTAGTCCTGTGCGAGGTTCTTGTGCCTCTCATGAGACCATTTCGTGGTGGTTTTAGGTTTTCACCCTTTGACGCCATGTTTTTAAGCCGATGTCTAAATTTTACAAATTTTCGTCGGTATACTCAAACCAGGATTCCCGTGACTATGCGGTCGGTTCGTACGAGTTACGTTGGTCCCGTACGAGGTGATGGTGCCTTTAATGGGACCGTTTTGTTGTTGCTTTATGTTTTCACCCTTTGACTTCATGTTTTCAAGCGTAATTCTGAATTTTCCAAATTCTCGTCGTATACCCAAACCGAGATGCCAGGGACTACGCGGCCGGTCCCTATGACTTACATTAGTCCCGTGTGAGGTGATCATGCCTCTCACCGCACCGTTTTGTGACTTTTTTACGTTTTCATCCCTTCACGCCATGTTTTTAACCATAAGTCTAAATTTTACAAATTCTCATCGTATACTCAAACTAAGAGGTCGGGGACTACGTGGTTAGTTTGTACGAGTTACATTGTCCCGTTCGAGGTGCTCGTGCCTCTCATGGGACCATTTTGTCATGGTTTTAGGTTTTCACCCTTTGACGCCATATTTTTAACCCTAAGTCTAAATTTTTGCAAATTCTCGTCGTATACTCAAATCGAGAGTCCCATGACTACACGGTTGGTTCGTACGAGTTGCATTAGTCCCGTGCGAGGTGATGGTGCCTCTAATGGTACCGTTTTGTTGTTGTTTTACGTTTTCATCCTTTGACATCAGGTTTTCAGGCTTAAGCCTTAATTTCATAAATTCTCATCGTATACTCAAACCAGGAGGCCAGGGACTACGTGGTCAGTTCCTATGAGTTACATTGGTCTGGAACGAGGTGATCATGCCGCTGACTGGATCGTTTTATGGTTGTTTTATGTTTTCACCCCTTGACGCCATGTTTTTAGGTGTAAGTTTAAATTTTTGCTAATTCTTGTTGTATACTCAAACCGGGAGTCTCGTGACTAAGCAAATGGTTCGTACGAGTTAAGTTGGTCACGTGCGAGGTGCTCGGGCCTCTCACTGGAACATTTGATGATTGTCTTACATTTTCATCCGTTTAGGCTATGTTTTTAAACCGAAGTCTATGTTTTACAAATTCTCGTCGTATACTCAAACCGGGAGGCCGGGGACTACGCGATCGATTAGTACGAGTTATATTGATCCGGTGTGTGCCTCTCACGGGACCATGTTTTGGTGGTTTTAGGTTTTCACCCTTTGACACCATGTGTTTAACCCTAAGTCTAAATTTTAACAATTCACGTCGTATACTTAAATTGGGATGCCGAGGACTACGTAGTCGGTTCGTACGAGTTACATTGGTCCTGTGCGAGGTGCTTTTGGCTGTCAAAGGACCATTTTGTAATGGATTTAGGTTTTAACCCTTTGACGTCTTATTTTTAAGCCTAAGTCTAAATTTTACAAATTCTCATCGTATACTCAAACCGGCAGGCTGGGGACTACATTGGTCCCGTGCAAGGTGATCGTACCTCTCAGGGGACCGTTTTGTGGTTGTTTTACGTTTTACACTTTTATGACATGTTTTTAAGACTAAGCCTAAATTTTTGCGAATTCTCATCATATACTCAAACCGGGAGGCCGATGACTACGGGGTTGGTTGCGTGCGAGGTGATCGTGCCTATAACGGGACCATTTTATGGTCGTTTTAGGTTTCCACCCTTTAATGCAATATTTTTAACCCTAAGTCAAAATGTTTAAAATTTTCGTCGTATACTCAAATTGGGAGGCCGGGGACTTCGCGGTCTGTTCGTACGAGTTACATTGGTCCCTGCGAGGTGGTCTAGCCTCTCATGGGACCATTTTGTAGTGGTTTTACGTTTTCACTCTTTGACGCCATATTTTTAAGCCTAAGTCTAAATTTTACAAATTCTCAACGTATACTCAAACCTGTGTGAGGTGATCGTGCCTCTCACTGGACCGTTTTGTGACTATTTTATGTTTTCATCCCTTGACGCCATGTTTTTAACCCTAAGTCTAAATTTTACAAATTCTCATCGTATACTCAAACTAGGAGGTCGGGGACTATGCGGTAGGTTCGTACGAGTTATAATGGTGCCATGCAAGGTGTTCGTGCCTCTCATGGGACCATTTTGGGGTAGTTTTAGGTTCGTACGAGAATGTTTTTGCAAATTCTCATCGTATACTCAAATCGGGAGTCCCGTGACTATGCAGTTGGTTCGTATGAAATTCATTGGTCCCGTGCGAGGTGATGGTGCCTCTAATGGGACTGTTTTGTTATTATTTCATGTTCTCATCCTTTGACATCAGGTTTTCAAGCCTAAGTATAAAATTTTCAAATTATCATCGTATACTCAAACCGGGAGGTCGAGGACTACACGGTCGGTCCCTACGAGTTACATTGGTACCGTGCGAGGTGATCATGCCTCTCACTGGACCATTTTGTGGTTATTTTACGTTTTCACTTGTTGACGCCATGTTTTTAAGCCCAAGCCTAATTTTTTGCAAATTCTCATCATATACTCAAATCGGGAGTCTCGTGATGGTACGGTCGGTTCATACGAGTTTCATTGGTCCCGTGCGAGGTGTTCGATCCTCTTGCTGGATTTTTTTGAGACTGTTTTACTTTTTCATCCCTTTACACCATGTTTTTAACCCTAAGTCTAAATTTTACAAATTCCCATCATATACTCAAACCGGGAGGCCAGGGATGACGCGGTCGGTTCGTACGAGTTACGTTGGTGCTAGGCGAGGTGCTCGAGCCTCTTACTGGATCGTTTTGTGACTGTTTTATGTTTTCCTCCCTTTACGTGATGTTTTTAACCCTAAGTCTAAATTTTATAATTTCTCGTCGTATACTCAAACCGGGAGGTCGTGGAATACGCGGTCGATTTGTACGAGTTACATTGGTCCCGTTCGAGGTGCTTGTGCTTCTCACGAGACCATTTAGTGGTGGTTTTAGGTTTTCACCCATTGACGCCATGTTTTTAAGACTAAGTCTAAATTTTACAAATTCTTGTCGTATACTCAAACCGGGAGTCCCGTGACTACGCGGTCAGTTCGAACGAGTTACATTGGTCCCGTGCGAGGTGATGGTGCCTCTAACGGGACCATTTTGTTGTTGTTTTATGTTTTCACCCTTTGACATCATGTTTTCAAGCTTAAGTCCAAATTTTCAAAATTCTTGTCGTATACTCAAATCGAGAGTCCAAGGACTATGCGATCGGCCCTACGAGTTACATTGGTCTAGTGGGAGGTGATCGTGCATCTTACAGGACCGTATTGTTACTGTTTTACGTTTTCCCACTATTATGTCATGTTTTTAGGCCTAAAAGTCTAAATGTTACAAATTTTCATCGTATACTCAAATCAGGAGATCAGGGAATATACGGTCAGTTCGTACGAGTTACATTGGTCCCGTTTGAGGTGATGGTGCCTCTAACGGGACAATTTTTTTATTATTTTACGTTTTCACCCGTTGGCGCTATGTTTTCAATCCATAGACTAAATTCTGCAAATTCTCATCGTATACTCAAATCGGGAGGCTGGGGACTACGCAAATTCTCATCGTATACTCAAATTCTCATCTTAACCCTACGTCTAAATTTTACAAATTCTCATCATATACTCTAATCGGGAGGCTGGCATAAGAGATACATTGGTCCCGTGCGAGGTGCTTGTGCCTCTCACAAGACCATTTGGTGGTGGTTTTAGGTTTTCCCCCTTGGATGCCATGTTTTTAACCCAGAGTCTAAATTTTTGAAATTCACATCGTATACTCAAACCGGGAGGCCGGGGACTATGCAGTCGGTTCGTACGAGTTAAATTGGTCCCGTACGAGGTGCTCGTGCCTCTCACGGGACCATTTTGGTGTGGTTTTAGGGTTTCACCCTTTGGCACCATATTTTTTGGTTTAAAATTTTAAATGTTAACAATTCTCATTGTACACTCAAACCGGGAGGCCGAGGACTATGCGATCAGTTCATACGAGTTACATTGGTCCCGTGCGAGGTGTTGGTGCCTTTAATGAGACCGTTTTTTTGTTGTTTTACGTTTTCACCCATTGACACCAGATTTTCAAGCCTAAGTCTAAATTTTGTAAATTCTCTTCATATACTCAAACTGGGAGGTCAGGGACTATTCGTCCAAGTTACATTGGTCCCATGCGAGATGCTCTTGCCTCTCATAGGACCATTTTGTGGTGGTTTTAGGTTTTCTCCCTTTGACGCCATGTTTTTAAGCCTAAGTCTTAACTTTACAAATGCTCTTCGTATACTCTAACCGGGAGCCGATGACTACGTGCTCGGTCTCCGCGAGTTACATTGGTTCCGTGCGAGGTGATTGTGCCTCTCACTAGATCGTTTTGCGGTTGTTTTATGTTTTTACACTTTTATGACATGTTTTTAAGCCAAAGTCTCAATTTATGCAAATTCTCGTCGTATACTCAAATAGGGGGGCCGATGACTATGGGGTTAGTTTGTACGAGTTACATTAGTTTCGTGCGATGTGACCGTGCCTCTAACGGGACCATTTTGTGGTTGTTTTAGGTTTTCAGCCTTTAACGCCATATTTTTTACCCTAATCTAAATTTTGAAACATTTCGTCGTAAACTCAAACCGGGAGCTCGAGAACTATGCGGTCGATTCGTACGAGTTACATTGGTCCCGTTCGAGGTGGTCTAGCCTCTCATGAGACCGTTTTGTAGTGGTTTTACATTTTCTCCCATTGACGCCATGTTTTAAGCCTAAATCTAATTTTTTGCAAATTCTCACCGTATGCTCAAATCTGGAGTCTCGTGACTACGCGGTCGATTCGAATAAGTTCTATTGGTCTGGTGCGAGGTGAAGGTGCCTATAACATGACCGTTTTGTTGTTGTTTTAGGTTTTCACCCTTTGACGTCATGTTTTCAAGCCTAAGTCTAAAATTTTCAAATTCTCATCGTATACTCAAATCGAGAGGCCGGGACTATACGATCGGTCCCTACGAGTTGCATTAGTCATGTGCGAGGTGATCGTGTCTCTCACTGGTCCATTTTATTACTGTTTTATATTTTTACCCTTTACTGTTATGCTTTAAATCCTAAGTCTAGATTTTTTGCAAATTCTCGTCGTATACTCAAACCAGGAGTCCCGTGACTACGCAGTTGGTTCGTACAAGTTCCATTGGTTTCGTGCGAGGTGATAGTGCCTCTAACGGGAACGTTTTGTTGTTGTTTAATTTTTTCATCCTTTGACGTTAGGTTTTCAAGCCAAAGTCTAAATTTTACAAATTCTCATCATATACTCAAACCGGGAGGTCGGTGACTACGTGGTCGGTCCCTACGGGTTATATTGGTCCCGTGCGAGGTGATTGTGCTTCTCACTGGACCATTTTGTGTTTGTTTTACATTTTCACTCGTTGACGCCGTGTTTTTAAGCCTATGTCTAATTTGTTGCAAATTCTCGTCGTATACTCATACCGAGATTCCCATGACTACACGGTCGGTTCATACGAGTTACATTGTTCCAGTGCGAGGTGCTCCAGCCTCTCACTGGATCGTTTTGTGATTGTTTTACGTTTTCATCCCTTTACGCCATTTTTTAACTATAAGTCTAAATTTTTCAAATTCACATCACATACTGAAATCGAGAGGCCGGGGACTAAGAAGTCGGTTTGTACGAGTTGCATTGGTCTCTTGCGAGGTGCTCGTGCCTCTCACTGGACCATTTTGTGGTGGGTTTAAGTTTTCACCCTTTGACGCCATGTTTTTAGGTCTAAAAGTCTAAATGTTAACAATTCTCATCGTATACTCAAACCAGGAGACTGGGGACTATGCATTCAGTTCGTACGAGTTACATTGGTCCCGTGCGAGGTGATGGACCCTCTAACGGGACCATTTTTTGTTGTTTTACGTTTTCACCCGTTGACGCCCTGTTTTCAAGCCTAAGTCTAAATTTTTTAAATTCTCATCATATACTCAAACCAGGAGGCCGGGGACTACGCGGTCAGTTCTTCCAAGTTACATTGGTCCCGTGCGAGACGCTCTTGCCTCTCATGGGATCATTTTGTGGTGGTTTTAGCTTTTCACCCTTTTACGCCATGTTTTTAAGCCAAAGTCTAAATTTTATAAATTCTCATCGTATACTCAAACCTGGAGGCTGAGGACTACGCGGTCGATACCCGCAAGTTACATTGGTTCCGTGCGAGGTGATCGTGCCTCTCACGGGACCATTTTTAGACTGTTTTACGTTTTGACACTTTTTTGACATGTTTGTAAGCCTAAGTCTAAATTTATGCAAATTCTGGTCGTATGCTCAAATCGGGACGCCGATGACAACGGGGTTAGATTGTACGAGTTACATTGGTTGTGTGTGAGGTGATCGTGTCTCTAACGGGACAATTTTGTGGTTGTTTTAGGGTTTCACCCTTTAACGCCATATTTTTTAACCTAATTTAAATTTTGAATTTTTTTGTCATATACTCAAACTGGGAGGTCGGGGACAACGCGGTTAATTCGTACGAGTTATATTGGTCCCGAGCAAGGTGGTCTAGCCTCTCGTGAGACCGTTTTGTAATGGTTTTTCATTTTCACCCGTTGACGCCATATTTTTAAGCCTACATCTAAATTTTTGCAAATTCTCATCGTATACTGAAATCGGAGAGCCGTGACTACGCGGTAGGTTCGTACGAGTTACATTGGTCCCGTACGAGGTGATGCTGCCTCTAACGAGACCGCTTTGTTATTGTTTTGAATTATTGTCCTTTGACGTCAGGTTTTCAAGCTTCAGTCTAAATTTTACAAATCCCCATCATATACTCAAATCGGGAGGCCGGGGACTACGCGGTCGGTCCCTACAAATTTCATTCGACTCGTGCGAGGTGATCATGCCTCTTATTGGATCGTTTTGTGTGTGTTATATGTTTCCAGTCGTTGACGCCATGTTTTTAAGTTTAAGTCTAAAATTTTGCAAATTCTCATCGTATACTCAAACTGGGAGTCCCATGAATACTCGGTCGGTTTGTATGAGTTACATTGGTCCCTTGCGAGGTGCTCAAGCCTCTCCTTGGACCGTTTTGTGACAGTTTTACGTTTTCATCCATTGACACCATGTTTTTAACCATAAGTCTAAATTTTAAAAATTCTTGTTGTATACTCAAACCGGGAGGCCAGGGACTACTTAATCGGTTCGTAAAAGTTACACTGGTCCCGTGCGAGGATCTTGTTCCTCTCACGGGACCATTTTCTGGTGGTTTTAGGTTTTCACCGTTTGACGCCATATTTTTAACCCTAAGTTTATATAAATTCTCATCGTATACTCAAACCAGGAAGCCGGGGACAATGCAGTCAGTTCGTATGAGTTACATTGGTCCCGTGCGAGGTGGTCGTATCTCTCACGGGACCATTTTGTGGTGGTTTTAGGTTTTCACCCTTTGACGCCATGTTTTTAGGCCTAAATCTAAATTTTACAAATTCTTGTCCTATACTCAAACCGGGAGGCTGAGGACTATGCGGTCTATTCCTATGAGTTATATTGGTCCCGTGCGAGGTGATCGTGTCTCTCACGAGACTGTTATCTGGTTGTTTTATGTTTTCACCCGTTGACGCCATGTTTTTAAGCCCATGTCTAAAGTTTTTCAAATTCTCATCGTATACTGAATCCGAGAGTCCTGTGACTACGCGGTCAGTTCGTGCAAGTTACATTTGTCCCGTGCGAGGTGATGGTGTCTCTAACGGGACCATTTTGTTGTTATTTTACATTTTCACCCTTTGATGTCAAGTTTTCAAGCCGAAGTTTAAATTTTCAAAATTCTCGTCATATACTCAAATCGGGAGGTTGGGGACTACGCGATCGGTCCCTACGAGTTACATTGGTCCTGTGCGAGGTGATCGTGCCTCTCACTGGACCGTTTTGTGACTATTTTATGTTCTCATCCCTTGACGCCATATTTTTAACCTTAAGCCTAAATTTAACAAATTCTCATCGTATACTCAAATCGGGAGGCCAGGGACTACGTAGTCGGTTCGTACGAGTTACATTGGTCCCGTGTGAGGTGCTCGTGCCTCTTACGGGACCATTTTGTGGTGGTTTTAGGTTTTCACCCTTTGACGCCATATTTTTAACCCTATGTCTAAATTTTAAAATTTCTCATCGTATATTCAAACCCGGAGGTCAAGGACTACGCGATCGGTCCCCGCAAGTTACATTGGTTCCGTGCGAGGTGATCGTAACTCTCACGGGACCGTTTTGCGACTGGTTTACGTTTTTACACTTTTATGACATGTTTTTAAGCATAAGTCTAGATTTATGCAAATTCTCATCATATGCTCAAATCGGGAGGCCGATGACAACGGGGTTAGATTGTACGAGTTACATTGGTTGTGTGCGAGGTGATCGTGCCTCTAACGGGACAGTTTTGTGGTTGTTTTAGGTTTCCACCCTTTAAAGCCATATTTTTTAACCTAATTTAAATTTTGAAATTTGTTGTCATATACTCAAACCGAGAGGTTGGGGACGATGCGATCGGTTCGTACGAGTAACATTGGTCCCGTGCGAGGTGGTCTAGCATCTCATGAGATCGTTTTGTAGTGGTTTTATGTTTTCACTAGTTGACGCCATGTTTTTAAGCCTACATCTAAATTTCTCATCGTATACTGAAACCGGAGAGATGCACTCCACAAAAGATGAACAAAGGCAAAGATGTTTTCTTGAACACCAAAACAATTCACTAAAGCAAGATGGGAGTTTTGTGAATTGTAAATCAAAATGGGATTAAAACCCTAAAAGAAGAAGCCTAAAGATTTCTGCTTTGGTAGTGTTTCTATTCTGGAAAATGTATGGACCTCTTAATGAAAACGTTACCATTTAATGAGTATTTATACAAAAACGCACCGCGTCGAAATTCAAGCTCGTTCGAATGAGAAGCTATGTCGCTCGAACGAAGTACGCATGTCGTTGAAACGACATCGCGCGACTTCCAACCTCATTCGAACGAGATGCTGATCTCATGCGAACGACCTGGGCATCAAAATCGAGGTCCTCTTCAAAACTTAGAAAAAATACTCATTCTCAATATTTGATGAAAAAGTCCGCTCCAACACTTAGAAAATATTTTGTAAAAATCTCCCAAAAGCTCTAAGTGAAAAGTGAAGGTATTTAAAACATAACCTTACCAAAGTAAACTTCGCGGAGTCTTGAATGATGAAGAACTTCAGTAATTCGGATCCGTTTTTGATGTAGATGTCTCTTGACTGCTCTTCGACGGTGTAACGGTATATGACATAATAAATTGATAACGGACCTATGAAAATATGTCCTTACAAATCTCCCCCTATGTCTATGCCGGTACATACATAAAAAATTCGAGTTATCAAAAACGAAATTGCCTATACAAATCTACCCTCCCATGAATAAATTTGCAAGACCTCAAAACTGTTCTTCAATCATCTTCGTCAAATCTCAAAGCTTTTCTCATCAGGGTGTGCAACATATCAATCTTCAATCTTTGTACCTACACACATGAGAAAAAGCAAAAACCTTCGTGACACATCGAGTTTGAAATGATATAAGAATAAAGCATTAATAATCAAATATCCCCCATAATGCAAAAACTCCCCCATAACATGATAATTCTATCTCCCCCTTTTTATGATGTCCCCAAATAGACAGATAAGAAGAAACAATCAAAACATGAAGTGTCACGATAAAAATGCATAGCAAAAAAGATCCAGCTACGCGCATGCAAAGGAGTATCTCACAAATTTCACAAACTATTTTTGGATTTTTTAATTTTTCATACAAAAATAAGATACCACTTTGAAAAATATGATACAAAAATCACACCATGGATTTAAACTCAAACAACCATATGTGCACGATGAATATGTGTACCCCTAACGAATGAACATCAAAAGAATCCTTAGGTGTAAAAAATTTGTTGAATTTGGATGACATCGTCTTATACAAATCAACAAATCAAAGTCAAAATGATTTCCACCCCAATAACGTCCAAAACTATTTAGCTTATTTTCAAGAATTTCAAGGACGTGCAAACTTGTTTTAATTCTCCAACCAAACTCCCTCAAATATATTTTCTTTTAGAGGTAATCTAAATTCTCAAACTTTGGAGAATTGGTGCAAAAACCTAAAATGGCCCCTTTTTTTGCATGAATTTCCTTTGATTGCCTTTAAATTTTTTTGGCCTCTTTTAAACCTCTTTGGACCCCAGATAATAAAATTCCTCCCTTTTTAAGGTCCAATTTAATGGTGGCTTAGTATTCGCAAAGGCAAAATGAACCTTTTGTAGCCCTTCCCCATTTTTTAAACAAAGCACACAAACTCACAAAACGGTTCTTAAATGCACAATTTCCTTATCAAAATTTATCGCGCTTGGTTCGTTTTAAGGACGGGATTGAAGTGAAAATACCCGACCAACATGTGATAAGACAAGCACAATAATCAAACAAATCCGTGAATGTGTGCAATAAAGGAAACATGAGTCAAACATGTAGGAAGTAACACTTAATTACATCTTAATGACTCCAAACATTATAAAGCACAAGGATGAATTGACCTATTGTCTCAAAACACTATCAAATAGTCACAGGAAAAAGGAATGATGTTGTGACTCGGTCATCCTAAGTCTTCATCCATAAACAGTGCAAACAAAATACAAAAATCTTTTTGGATTTTTCTAAAAATTTTATCAAAATAAAATCTTTTTGTATTTTTCAAAATTTTTCTTCAAAAATATGCAAAAATGATACATACTAGCAATAGGCAAACAATGCCATCATGAAAATCATCCTATGCTAGTAAACAAGTCAAACCTCAAACATTAGGTGCGTAGGGGTTTTCCAAAGGTGGTGACAACTTATGAAAAACCTCCATCAATTCTTGTGAAGTTTTGACTAAATACTTAACTTGCTCACCTAAATGTGCAAACTCTCTCATGTAGTCTCCGGGAGTATGTAAACAATCATGTGTGGGTGTATGTGTATCAGAAATATGTGTAGAAGCAAAACGTGACACATAACTCAACTTAAAGCAAAATTCCCTAAAGTGTCCTCTACTTTTGCAATGTGAGCAAACATAAATAGGACTCGAAACACCTCTATCAAAAACTCTAGGACGCACTTTCCTAATAGGAATGGGACGCCTAGGTGGGTAAGGGTGAGACTCATGTGAATATATCACTAAAGTGGGAACCGGCTCGGGTGCTAATTGGGAAATAGAAGCACCGTCATGACTTATTCCTAACTTCTCACCTTTACCCTTAAGTACCACCTTTTCAACCTTCTTAGGTGCGTTCTCAAAAATGACATTGACCTCCCTGGCACGTTCGAGATCACTCTCGAGTTGGGATACACGTGTCGTCAGACTAGACAACGTGTCGATCAAATCACACTTCTCCTTTCTCAAAACCTCCTTCTCACTCTCCAAATCTAAAACCCGACGACTTAAATCACGATTATACTTCTTTATTTTCAACGTCTAGGTGTACAAATCTCCAAAAGATTTTTGGAGCTAACTTTCATCTCCACTTTCTTCCTCGCTCTCATCCTCACTATAAGAACACAAATCACTATCATCGCTCTCGTGTGCACTCTCGTGAGACAAAGTGGGTGTGCTCACACGACTAGAAAAAGCGACAACCATCCCATGTCCTAAACCTTTATCGGACTCATCTCCCTCATCACCCTCACTATCACTAAGTGTGGCAGGCATGGATACTTTCTTCCCTTTCTTTCTAAGTCATGTTGGACACTCAAACGACTTATGTCCCTTACCCCCACATTCAAAATAATTCACTTTCTCAAGATCTTCCTCACACTCCTCATCTGAGACATTCTCTTTTTCTCTCTCACCGCTTTTTTTGGCCTTTCCTTTCTTTTTATTTTTCTCAAAAAATTTCTTTTTATTGGAAGAATTATATTTGTTCATGTTGATAAATTTTTTAAAAATTTTCGCAAATAAGGCCATATCATTAAAATCAAAGTCTCCCTCAAAATCAGACTCACAAACTTTTTCTTTATTTTTCTTACAATGAGTCATTAAAGCAATGACATTATCCTTAGCCTTAATGGTTTTGGGAAACATGTCAATCTCATAGGTTTGAAGATCTCCTACAAGTTCTTCCAACTTAAGTGATTTCAAATTTCCCAAAGAGTTCAAAATAGTGACTTTAGGAATAAAGCGTTTTGGGAGAGATCTCAAAATCTTTTTAACGACATGCGTGTTATCAATCACCTCACCCAAATTAAAACTGGTGTTAATAAACAAACGTACATAAAATTCATCAAAGCATTCAAATTCAGACATGGTGATAGTCTCAAATTGGGTGGCTAAATTTTGTAACTTAGATTCTTTAACCGCGTTCGTACCCTCATGTGTCAATTGTAAAACATCCCAAACCTCTTTAGACGTGGTACATGTCATAATTCGACGAAACTCATCAGGAGTGATAGCTCCAGAAATAGCACTCAAACCACGTGAATCATATTTAGACATTTTATGATCATCTATAGTCCAGGCTGACACGGGTTTTAAAGAGGTGATATTATCAACGGTGATCGTGGGAGGAGTCCACCCATTTTCGCAAAGGTACCAAACACGCTCGTCAATGGATTTTAAACTAGATTTCATGCGAGCTTTCCAATAGGCATAATTAGACCCGTAAAAAATAGGCATCTTATTATAGAAGTGCTCCATAGAAAAAAATGCAATTTTTCACAAAACTGATTTTTCAAAAAAAATAAATATCACACGATTTTGTGGAAAATAGGATCACGCGATAAATTAGCATAACCGGCTCTGATACCAATTTGAGAAGAGTGTGATAATTGATTAAATTCGTAAATATCTAATTTGGCTCACTTATTTAATTAGAGTCAATTAATTCATCCCCTAAACATGCATCTATGGTGCGTGTGTCAAACCATAAACAAATAACGCATGCGACACAACAAATATGTTGAGACATAGATTTCAGAAAAAAAAAACCTTTCGGGTAAAACCTTTATTTCACTATGAATCTATAAATCGCAACTTACAATTACATAGAGAAATCTGCAATGGATCAACACGCAACCAACCCACAAAGACTCGCAGTCTTGAACTCAACAAGAGAATACCCGCAGCACCCTCCAAGGACTCACAGTCCTATCTTTAGCAAAGAATCTTCACGCAGCAAGATCCTTAATGACACGCAGCCATACGGTGTAGAGACGCACTCCACAAAAGATGAACAAAGGCAAAGATGTGTTCTTGAACACCAAAACAATTCACTAATGCTCCGTTTGATTGGCAGGAAAGTTAAGCGGAAAAATGATTCCCGGGAAAAGTGAAGTGAAGTGAAGTAAAGGAAAAGGAAAACTATTTTCTTGTGTGTGTTTGGTTAATAAGAGGAAAATTACAAGAAAACTATAAATAAAGAAAATAAAAAATTATATAAATATACACATATATAATTATAATTTTATAATAAATATGAGTATTATATATTTCTAATTTCAATCACTAGAAAATATTATTTAAATTAATAAACATCCTTTAACACAAACAATAGTAATTATAAATAAAATATTATGAACATTTAATTAGTAAAAATATCAATATATAGCGTATTATTATGAATATTTATTGGTACATATTTTAGTACTACTTGTAACAACAACAACAACAACAGTAATAATAATAATAAAAAATATTAAGCATGAACACTTCTTCAGAGGTGACGTACCCATGTCGGACACGCGTACGACACTTCTCTCTCTCTCTCTCTCTCTCTCTCTCTATATATATATATATATATATATATATATATATATATATATATATATATATATATATATATATATATATATATGTATGTATGTGTGTATGTATAATTTTCAATATATTTATTTTTCGTCGTGTCTCTGCCGTGTCGTATCCTAATTTTTTTAGATTTATCGTGTCAGTGTGTCCGTGTCGTGTCGGAGACTAAACCCTTATCCATGTCCGTGCTATATATATATATATATATATATATATATATATAATTTTCAATATATTTATTTTTCGTCGTGTTGTATGCTAATTTTTTTAGATTTGTCATGTCAGCGTGTCCGTGTCGTATCGGACACGACACCCATATCCGTGTCCGTGCTAATAATAATAATAATAATAATAATAATAATAATAATAATAATAATAATAATAATAATAATAATAATAATAATAATAATAATAATAATAATAATAATAATAATAATAATAATAATAATAATAATAAAGTAAAAATAAAAATAATAGTAATAATAATTTATATGGTAATATAACAAGTTTCCTTGAACTTTCCTGCAAAATCCTAGGTCTTTGGTAGGATGTGTTTTGTGGGAAAGTTTTTCCTGCAGGAAAGTTTTAGGATCACTTTCCCATAACTTTCTTACTAACCAAAGGCAACAAAAAGTGCAGGAAAGTTATTTTCCTTCACTTTTCCTTTCCTTTCCTGACAAACAAACGCACCCTAAAGCAAGATGGGAGTTTTCTGAATTGTAAATCAAAAAGGGATTTAAACCCTAAAAGAAGAAGCCTAAAGATTACTGCTTTGGCAGTGTTTCTGTTCTGGAAAACGTATGGACTTCTTAATGAAAATGTTACCATTTAATGAGTATTTATACAAAAACGCACCACCTCGAAATTCGAGCTCGTTCGAACGAGAAGCTATGTCGCTCGAACGAAGTACGCATGTCATTCAAACGACATCGCGCTACTTCCAATCTCGTTCGAACGAGATGCTGATGTCGCGCGAATGACCTGGGCGTCAAAATCGAGGTCCACTTCAAAGCATTTGCAAAAATACTCATTCTCAATATTTGACGAAAAAGTCCGCTCCAACACTTAGAAAATATTTTGTAAAAATCTCCCAAAAGCTCTAAGTGAAAAGTGAAGGTATTTAAAATATAACCTTACCAAAGTAAACTTCGCGGAGTCTTGAATGATGAAGAACTTGAGTAATTCGGATTCGTCTTTGATGTATATGTCTCTTGAATGCTCTTCGACGGTGTAGCGGTATATGACATAATAAATTGATAACGGACCTATGAAAATATGTCCTTACAAACTGGTCTCGTAAGAGGTGATTATGCCTCTCACTGGATCGTTTGGTGTATATTTTATGTTTCCAGCCGTTGACGCCATGTTTTTAAGTTTAAGTCTAAATTTTTGCAATTCCTTATCGTATACTCAAACTGGGAGTCCCGTGACTACTCGGTCGGTTTGTACGAGTTACATTGGTCCCGTACGAGGTGCTCAAGCCTCTCCTTGGACCGTTTTGTGACAGTTTTACATTTTCATCCCTTGACGCCATGTTTTTAACGATAAGTCTAAATTTTAAAAATTCTCGTCATAAACTCAAACAGGGAGGCCGGGGACTACACAATCGGTTCGTACGAGTTACATTGGTCCCGTGCCAGGTGCTTGTGCCTCTCACGAAACCATTTTGTGGTGGTTTTAGGTTTTCACCGTTCGACCCCATGTTTTTAACCCTAAGTTTAAATTATATAAATTCTCAATGTATACTCAAACTGGGAGGCCGGGGACAACGCAATCAGTTCGTACGAGTTACATTGGTCCCGTGCAAGGTGGTCATGTCTCTCACGGGACCATTTTGTGGTGGTTTTAGGTTTTCACACTTTGACGCCATGTTTTTAGGCCTAAATATAAATTTTACTAATTCTCATCCTATACTGAAACCAGGAGGCCGAGGACTATGCGGTATATTCCGATGAGATATATTGGTCCCGTTCGGGTTGATCGTGTCTCTCATGAGACCGTTTTCTGGTTGTTTTACGTTTTCACCCGTTGACGCCATGTTTTTAAGCCCATGTCTAATTTTTTTCAAATTCTCATTGTATACTCAAACCGGGAGTCCTGTGACTACGTCGTCAGTTCGTACAAGTTACATTGGTCCCGTGCGAGGTGATGGTGCCTCTAACAGGTCCGTTTTGTTGTTGTTTTACGTTTTCACCCTTTGATGTCAAGTTTTCAAGCCCAAGTCTAAATTTTAAAAATTCTCGTAATATACTCAAACCGAGAGGTTGGGGACTACGCGGTCGATCCCTACGAGTTACATTGGTCCTGTGCGAGGTAATCGTTCCTCTCACTGGACCGTTTTGTGACTGTTTTATGTTTTCATCCCTTGATGCCATGTTTTTAACCCTAAGCCTAAATTTAACAAATTCTCATCGTATACTCAAACTGGCCGGCCAGGGACTACGTAATCGGTTCATACGAGTTACATTGGTCCCGTGCGAGGTGCTCGTGCCTCTTACGGGACCATTTTGTGATGGTTTTAGGTTTTCACCCTTTGACGCCATGTTTTTAACCCTAAGTCTAAATTTTACAAATTCTTATCATATACTCAAACCCGGAGGTCGAGGACTACGCGGTCGGTCCCGCAAGTTACATTGGTTCCGTGCGAGGCGATCGTAACTCTCACGGGACCGTTTTGCGACTGTTTTACGTTTTTATACTTTTATGACATGTTTTTAAGCCTATGTCTAGATTTATGCAAATTCTCGTCATATGCTCAAATCAGGAGGCCGATGATAATGGGGTTGGATTGTAAGAGTTACATTGGTTATGCGCGAGGTGATCGCGCCTCTAACGGGACCATTTTGTGGTTGTTTTAGGTTTTCACCCTTTAACGCCATATTTTTTAACCTAATTTAAATTTTGAAATTTTTTGTCATATACTCAAACCGGTAGGTCGGGGACTATGCGGTCGGTTCGTACGAGTTAATTGGTCTCGTGCGAGGTGGTCTAGCTTCTCATGAGACCGTTTTGTAGTGGTTTTATATTTTTACCCGTTGACGCCATATTTTTAAGCCTACATCTAATTTTTTGCAAATTCTCATCGTATACTGAAACAAGAGAGCCGTGAGTACGCGGTAGGTTCGTACGAGTTACATTGGTCCCATGCGAGGTGATGGTGCCTCTAACGGGACCGTTTTGCTGTTGTTTTACATTTTTGTCCTTTGACGTCAGGTTTTCAAGCTTAAGTCTAAATTTTACAAATTCCCTTCATTTACTCAAATTGGGAGGCCGGGGACTAAACGGTCGGTCCCTACGAATTACATTGGTCTCATGCGAGGTGATTTTGCCTCTCACTGGATCGTTTTGTGTGTGTTTTATGTTTCTAGCTGTTAACGCCATGTTTCTAGGTTTAAGTGTATTTTTTTGCAAATTCTCATCGTGTACTCAAACTGGGAGTCCCGTGACTACTCGGTCGGTTTGTACGAGTTACATTGGTCCCGTGCGAGGTTCTTAAGCCTCTCCTCAGACCATTTTTTGACAGTTTTACGTTTCCATCCCTTGACGCCATGTTTTTAACCATAAGTATAAATTTTAAAGATTCTTGTCGTATACTCAAACTGGGAGGCCGAGGACTACTGGATCGGTTCGTACGAGCTACATTGGTCCCGTACCAGGTGCTTGTGCCTCTCACGGGACCAATTTGTGGTGGTTTTAGGTTTTCAATGTTCGATGCCATATTTTTAACCCTAAGTCTAAATTATATAAATTCTCACCGTATACTCAAATCGGGAGGCCGGGGACAACGCAGTCAATTCGTACGAGTTACATTGGTCCCGTGTGTGGTGGTCATGTCTCTCATGGGACCATTTTGTGGTGGTTTTAGGTTTTCAACCTTTGACGCCATGTTTTTTGGCCTACATCTAAATTTTACAAATTCTCGTCCTATACTCAAACCGGGAGGCCGAGGAGTATGCGGTATATTCCTATGAGTTATATTGGTCCTGTGCGAGGTGATCGTGTCTCTCACGAGACCGTTTTCTGGTTGTTTTATGTTTTCACCTATTGACACCATGTTTTTAAGCCCATGTCTAAATTTTTTCAAATTCTCATCGTATACTTAAACCGAGAGTCCTATGACTACGCGGTCGATTCGTATAAGTTACATTGGTCCCGTGCGAGGTGATAGTGCCTCTAACGGGACCGTTTTGTTATTGTTTTACGTTTTCACCCTTTGAGGTCAAGTTTTCAAGCCCAAGTCTAAAGTTTCAAAATTCTCGTCATATACTCAAACCGAGAGGTCGGGGACTACGCGATCGGTCCCTACGAGTTGCATTGGTCCTGTGCGAAGTGATCCAGCCTCTCACTGGACCGTTTGTCACTATTTTATGTTTTCATCCCTTGACGCCATGTTTTTCACCCTAAGTCTAAACTTAACAAATTCTCATTGTATACTCAAACCGGGAGGCCAGGGACTACGTAGTCAGTTCGTACGAATTACATTGGTCTCGTGCGAGGTGCTCGTGCCTCTTACGGGATATTTTGTGGTGGTTTTAGGTTTTCACCCTTTGACGCCATGTTTTTAACCCTAAGTCTAAATTTTACAAATTCTCATTGTATACTCAAACTCGGAGGCCGAGCACTACACGGTCGGTCCCCGCAAGTTGCATTGGTTCCATGCGAGGTAATCGTAACTCTCATGGGACGGTTTTGTGACTGTTTTACGTTTTTACACTTTCATGACATGTTTTTAAGCCTAAGTCTAGATTTATGCAAATTCTCGTCGTATGCTCAAATCGGTAGGCTGGTGACAACGGGGTTAGATTGTACGAGTTACATTTGTTGCATGCGAGGTGATCGTGCCTCTAACTGAACTATTTTGTGGTTGTTTTCGGTTTTAACCCTTTAGCGCCATATTTTTTAACCTAATTTAAAATTTGAAATTTTTTGTCATATACTGAAACCGGGAGGTCGGGGACTACGCCGTCAGTTCTTACGTGTTACATTGGTCCCCTGCGAGGTGGTTTAGCCTCTCATGAGACCGTTTTGTAGTGGTTTTACATTTTCACCCGTTGACGCCATGATTTTAAGCCTACGTCTAAATTTCTACAAATTCTCGTTGTATACTGAAACAGGAGAGCCGTGACTACGTGGTAGGTTCGTACGAGTTACATTGGTCCCGTGCGAGGTGATGGTGCCTCTAAGGGGACCGTTTTATTGTTGTTTTACATTTTTTTCCTTTGATGTCAGGTTTGCAATCTTAAGTCTAAATTTTACAAATTCCCTTCATATAGTCAAACCGGGAGTCCGGGGACTACGCAGTCGGTCCCTGATAATTCCATTGGTCTCGTGCGAGGTGATCATGCCTCTCACTGTATCGTTTTGTGTGTTTTATGTTTCCAGCCGTTGACGCCATGTTTTTATGCTTAAGTCTAAATTTTTACAAATTCTCGTCGTATAGCCAAACTGGGAGTCCCGTGACTACTCTGTCGGTTCGTACGAGTTACATTGGTCCCGTGAGAGGTGCTCAATCCTCTCATTGGACCGTTTTGTGACAGTTTTATGTTTTCATCCCTCGATGCCATATTTTTAACCATAGTTCTAAACTTTAAAAATTCTCGTCATATACTCAAACCGGGGACTAGTCGATCGGTTCGTACGATCTACATTGGTCCCGTGCGAGGTGATCGTGTCTCTCACGGGACCATTTTGTGGTGGTTTTAGGTTTTCACCCATTGACGCCATGTTTTTATGCCTAAATCTAAATTTTACAAATTCTCGTCCTATACTTAAAACGGGATGCCGAGGACTATGCGGTCTATTCCTATGAGTTATATTGGTCCCATGCGAGGTGATCGTGTCTCTCATGAGATCATTTTCTGGTTGCTATACGTTTTCACCCGTTGACGCCATGTTTTTAAACCCATGTCAAATTTTTTTAAAATTCTCATCATATACTCAAACCGGGAGTCCTGTGGCTACGCGATCGATACGTACAAGTTACATTGGTCCTGTGCGAGGTAAAGGTGCCTCTAACGGGACCTTTTTTTGTTGTTTTATGTTTTCACCTTCTGATGTCAAGTTTTCAAGCCCAAGTCTAAATTTTCAAAATTCTCGTCATATACTCAAACCGAGAGGTCGGGGACTATGCGATCGGTACCTACGAGTTACATTGTTCCTGTGCGAAGTGATTGTGCCTCTCACTGGACCGTTATCTGATTGTTTTATGTTTTCATCCCTTGACACCATATTTTTAAACCTAAGTCTAAATTTAACAAATTCTCATCGTATACTCAAATCGGGAGGCCAGGGACTACGCAGTCGGTTCGTACGAGTTACATTCATCCCGTTCGAGGTTCTCGTGCCTCTTACGGGACCTTTTTGTGGTGGTTTTAGGTTTTTACCCTTTGACGTAATGTTTTTAACCCTAAGTATAAATTTTACAAATTCTCATCGTATACTCAAACTCGGAGGTCGAGGACTACACGGTCAGTCCCCGCAAGTTACATTGGTTCCGTGCGAGGTGATCGTAATTCTCACGGGACCGTTTTGCGACTGTTTTACGTTTTTACACTTTTATGACATGTTTTTAAGCCTATGTCTAGATTTATGCTAATTCTCGGCGTATCCTCAAATTGGGAGGCCGATGACAACGGGGTTAGATTGTACGAGTTACATTGGTTCTGTGCGAGGTGATTGTGCCTGTAACGGGACCATTTTGTGGTTGTTTTAGGTTTACACCCTTTAATGGCATATTCTTTAACCTAATTTAAATTTTGAAACTTTTCATCATATACTCAAACCGGGAGGTCGGGGACTATGCGGTCGGTTTGAACGAGTTACATTGGTTCCGTGCGAGGTGGTCAAGCCTCTCAGGAGACCGTTTTGTAGTGGTTTTACATTTTCACCCATTGACGCCATGTTTTTAAGCCTATGTCCAAATTTTTGCAAACTCTCATCGTATACTAAAACAGGAGATCCGTGACTACGCGGTAGGTTCGTACGAGTTACATTGGTCCTGTGCGAGGTGATGGTGCCTCTAACGGGACCATTTTGTTGTTGTTTTACATTTTTTTCCTTTGACGTCAGGTTTTCAAGCTTAAGTCTAAATTTTACAAATTCCCTTCATATACTCAAACCGGGAGGCCGGGGACTTCGTGGTCGGTCCCTACGAATTACATTGGTCTCGTGCGAGGTGATCATGCCTCTCACTGAATCGTTTTGTGTGTGTTTTATGTTTCCATCCATTGACGCCATGTTTTTAAGTTTAAGTTTAAATTTTTACAAATTCTCTTCGTATACTCAAACTGGGAGTCCCGTGACTACTCGGTCGGTTCGTACGCGGTGCTCAAGCCTCTCCTTGTACCGTTTTGTGATAGTTTTACGTTTTCATCCCTTGACTCCATGTTTTTAATCATAAGTCTAAATTTTAAAAAATTTCATCGTATACTCAAACCGGGAGGCCGGGGACTACTCGATCGGTTCGTACGAGCTACATTGGTCCCGTGCTAGGTGCTTATGCCTCTCACGGGACTATTTTGTGGTGGTTTTGGGTTTTCACCGTTCGACGCCATGTTTTTAACCCTAAGTCTAAAATATATAAATTCTCATTGTATACTCAAACCGGGAGGCCGGGGACAACGCAGTCAGTTCGTACGAGTTATAATTGTCCCGTGCGAGGTGGTCGTGTCTCTCACCAGACCATTTTGTGGTGGTTTTAGGTTTTCACCCTTTGACGCCATGTTTTTAGGCCTAAATCTAAATACTACAAATTCTCGTCCTATACTCAAATCGGGAAGTCGAGGACTATGCAGTCTATTCCTATGAGTTATATTGGTCTCGTTCGAGGTGATCGTGTCTCTCACGGGACCTTATTTTTGGGATGTTTTACGTTTTAACCCATTGACGCCATGTTTTTAAGCCCATCTCTAAATTTTTTAAAATTCTCGTCGTATACTCAAACGAGGAGTCCTGTGACTACGTAGTCGGTTCATACATGTTACATTGGTCCCGTGGGAGGTGATGGTGCCTCTAATGGGACCATTTTTTTATTGTTTTACGTTTTCACCCTTTGATGTCAAGGTTTCAAGCCCAAGTCTAAATTTTCAAAATTCTCATCATATACTCAAACTGAGAGGTCGGGGACTACGCGGTCGGTCCCAAGGAGTTACATTGGTCCTGTGCGAGGTGATCATACCTCTCACTGGACCGTTTTGTGACTGTTTTATGTTTTCATCCCTTGATGCCATGTTTTTAACCCTAAATATAAATTTAATAAATTCTCATCGTATAATCAAATCGGGAGGCCAGGGACTACACAGTCGGTTCGTACGAGTTACATTGGTCCCGTGCGAGGTGCTCGTGCCTCTACGGGACCATTTTGTGGTGGTTTTAGGTTTTCACCCTTTGACGCCATGCTTTTAACCCTAAGTCTAAATTTTACAAATTCTCGTCATTTACTCGAACCAAGAGGCCGGCGACTACGCGATCGGTCCCTACGAGTTACATTGGTCCCGTGCGAGGTGATCATGCCTCTCACTGGATCATTTTGTGGATGTTTTACATTTTTACCCGGTGACGCCATCTTTTAAGCCTAAATCTAATTTTTTTCAAATTATCGTCGTATAATCAAACCAGGAGTCCCGTGACTAAGCGATCGGTTCATACGAGTTATACTGGTCCCGTGCGAGGTGATCGTGCCTCTCACGAGAATGTGTTGTGGCTATTTTACGTTTTTACACTTTTAAGACATTTTTTTAAGCTTAAGTCTAAAATTTTCACAATTCTCATCGTACACGCAAATCGAGAGGATAGTGACAATGGGGTCGATTTGTACTTGTGACATTAGTCCCGTGCGAGGTGATCGTGCCTCTAACGAGACCATTTTGTAGTTGCTTTAGGTTTTCACCCATTAACGCCATATTTTTTAACCTAATATAAATTTTGAAAATTTTCGTCATATACTCAAACCGGGAGGTCGGGGACTATGCGTCGGTTCGTACGAGTTACATTGGTCCCATGCGAGGTGGTTTAGCCTCTCATGAGACCGTTTTGAAGTGGTTTTACGTTTTCGCCCGTTGATGCCATGTTTTTAAGCCTACATCTAAATTTTTACAAATTCCCATCGTATACTGAAACCGGAGAGCCGTGACTACGCTATAGGTTTGTACGAGTTACATTGGTCCCGTGCGAGGTTATGGTGCCTCTAACGGGACCATTTTGTTATTGTTTTACGTTTTTGTCCTTTGACGTCAGATTTTCAAGCTTAAGTCTAATTTTTACAAATTCTCTTCATATGCTCAAACCGGGAGGCCGGGGACTATGTCTTCGCTCCCTACGAACTACATTGGTCTCGTGCAAGGTGATCGTGTCTCTCACTGGATCGTTTTGTGTCTGTTTTATGTTTCCGACCATTGACACCATGTTTTTAAGCCTAAGTCTAAATTTTGGCTAATTCTCATCGTATACACAAACTGGGAGTCCCGTGACTACTCGATCGATTCGTACGAGTTACATTGGTCCCATGCGAGGTGCTCGAGCCTCTCTTTGGACTGTTTTGTGACAGTTTTACGTTTTCATCCCTTAACACCATGTTTCTAATCGTAAGTCTAAATTTTAAAAATTCTCGTCGTATACTCAAACCAGGAGGCCGGGGACTACTCGATCGGTTCGTATGAGTTACATTGGTCTCGTGCCAGGTGCTTGTGCCTCTCACGGTACCATTTTTTGGTGGTTTTAGGTTTTCACCGTTCGACGCCATGTTTTTAACCCTAAGTCTAAATTATATAAATTCTCATCATATACTCAAATTGTGAGGCCGGGGACAACGCAGTCGGTTCGTACGAGTTACATTGGTCTCGTGAGAGGTGGTCGTGCCTCTCACGGGACCATTTTATGGTGGTTTTAGGTTTTCACCCTTTGACGCCATGTTTTTAGGCCTAAATCTAAATTTTACAAATTCTCATCCCATACTCAAATCGGGAGGCTGGGAACTATACGGTCGATTCCTATAAGTTATACTGGTCCCGTGTGAGGTGATAGTGTCTCTCACGGGACAGTTTTGTGGTTGTTTTACGTTTTCACCCCTTGACGCCATGTTTTTAAGTCCGTGTCTAATATTTTTGCAAATTCTCATCGTATACTCAAATCGGGAGACATGTGACTACGCGGTAGGTTTGTGCAAGTTACATTGGTCCCGTGCGAGGTGATGGTGCCTCTAATGGGACTGTTTTGTTATTATTTTACGCTTTAACCCTTTGATGTTAAGTTTTCAAGCCCAAGTCTAAATTTTCAAAATTCTTGTTGTATACTCAAATCGAGAGACCAGGGACTACGCGATCAGTCCCTACGACTTACATTGGTCCTGTTCGAGGTGATCGTGCCTCTCACTGGACCGTTTTGTGACTGTTTTATGTTTTCATCCCTTGACGCCATGGTTATAACCCTAAGTCTAAATTTAACAAACTCGCATTATATACTCAAACCGGGAGTCCAGGGACTACGTGGTGAGTTCATACGAGTTGTATTGGTCCCGTGCGAGGTGCTCGTGACTCTTACGGGACCATTTTGTGGTGGTTTTAGGTTATCACACTTTGACGCCATATTTTTAACCCTAAGTCTAAATTTTAAAAATTCTCGTCGTACACTCGAACCGGGAGGCCGGCTAAAATGCGGTCGGTCCCTACGACTTACATTGGTCCGGTGCGAGGTGATCATGCCTCTCACTGGATCACTTTGTGGATGTTTTACGTTTTCACCCGTTGATGCCATGTTTTAAGCCTAAATCTAAATTATTTTAAATTCTCGTCCTATGCGGTCGGTTCATACGAGTTACATTGGTCCTATGCAAGGTGATCGTGCCTCTCACGGGAATATTTTGCTGCTATTTTACCTTTTTAGACTTTTATGACATGTTTTTAAGCCTAACTCTAATTTTTTTCTAATTCTCATCATTTACTCTAACCGGGAGGCCGGTGACTACGGGGTCGATTTGTACGACTCACATTGGTCCCGTACGAGGTGATCGTGACTCTAACGAGACAATTTTGTGGTTGTTTTAGGTTTTCACCCTTTAACGCCATATTTTTAACCCTAAGTCTAAATTTTGTAAATTCTCGTCGTATACTCAAACCGAGTGGCTGGGGACTACGCGGTCGATTCTTACGAGTTGCATTGGTCCCGTTCGAGGTGGTCTAGCCTCTCACAAGAACGTTTTGTGGTTGTTTTACGTTTTCTCCCGTTTACGCCATATTTTTAAGCCTAAGTCAAAATATTTGTAATTTGTTGTCGTATACGAAAACCGGGTGTCCCATGACTATGCGGCTAGTTCATACGAATTACATTGGTCCCGTGCGAGGTGATGGTACCTCTAATAGGACCGTTTTGTTGTGGTTTTACGTTTTCATCCTTTGACGTCAGGTTATCAAGCCTAAGTCTAAATTTTACAAATTCTCATCGTATACTCAAATCGAGAGGTCGGGGACTACGCGATCAGTCCCTATGAGTACATTGGTCCGGTGTGAGATGATCGTACCTCTCACTAGACCGTTAAGCCTAAGTCTAAAGATTTACAAATTCTCATCGTCTACTCAAACCGGGAGTCCCATGACTACGCGGTTGGTTCGTATGAGTTACATTGGTCCTGTGCAAGAAGATGGTGCCTCTAACGAGATCGTTTTGTAAATATTTTACATTTTCACCCTTTGATGTCATGTTTTCAAGCCTAAGTCTAAATTTTCCAAATTCTCATCATGTACTCAAACCGAGAGGTCGAGGACTACGCGGTCGGTCCCTAGGAGTTACATTAGTCCAGTGTGAGATTCTCTAGCCTCTAATGGGACTATTTTATGGTTTTTTTACATTTTCACCCGTTGACGCCATGTTTTTAATCTCAAGTATAATTATTTGTAAATTCACATCGTATACTCAAATCGGGAGTCCCGTGACTACGCGATTAGTTCATACGAGTTTCATTGGTCCCGTGAGAGGTGATGGTACCTCTAACGACACCATTTTGTTATTATTTTACGTTTTCATCCTTTGACGTCAGGTTTTCAAGCCTAAGTCTAAATTTTACAAATTCTCACTGTATACTCAAACCGGGAGGTTGGGGACTATGCGGTCGGTCCCTACGAGTTACATTGGTCCCGTGTGAGGTGAACGTGCCTCTCACTCGACCGTTTTGTGGCTGTTTTACATTTTCACCCATTGACGCCATGTTTTTAAGCCTAAGTCTAAGTTTTTGCAAATTTTCATCATATACTCAAATTGGGAGGCCAAGGACTATGTGGTCAGTTCGTACGAGTTACATTAGTTCCGTTTTAGGTGATGGTGCCTCTAACGGGATTGGTGTGTTATTTTTTTATGTTTTCACCCGTTAGAGCTATGTTTTCAAGCCAAAGACTAAATTTTGAAAATTCTCATCGTATACTCAAATCGGGAGGCCGGGGAGTACGCGATCGGTTCGTACTAGTTACATTGGTCCCGTGTGAGGTGCTCTTGGCTCTCATGGGACCATTTTGAAGTGGTTTTAGGTTTTCGCCCTTTGGCACCATGTTTTTAAGCCTAATTCAAAATTTTACAAATTCTCATCGTATACTCAAACCGGCAGGCTGGGGACTGCACGGTCGGTCCCCACGAGTTACAATGGTCCCGTACGAGGTGATCGTGCGTCTCACATGACCGTTTTATAGTTGTTTTACGTTTTACCCTTTTCTGAAAAATTTTTAAGACTAAGCCAAAATTTTAGCAAATTCTCGTCTTATACTCAAACCGGGAGGCTGATGACTACAGGGTTGGTTTATACGAGTTACCTTTGTTGCACGCGAGGTGATCGTGCCTCTAACGGGACAATTTTGTGGTTGTTTTAGGTTTTCACCCTTTAACGCCATATTTTTAACCCTAAGTCTAATTTTTTTAAATTTTTTATCGTATACTCAAACTGGAGGTCGGGGACTACGTGGTCGGTTCGTACGAGTTACATTGGTCCCTGTGAGGTGGTCTAGCCTCTCAAAGGACAATTTTGTAGCGGTTTTACATTTTCACCCGTTGACGCCATGTTTTTAAGCCTAAGTCTAATTGTTTACAAATTCTTGTCGTATGTTGAAACTGGAGTCCCGTGACTACGCGGTCAGTTCATACGAGTTATATTGGTCCAGTGCGAGGTGCTCGAGCCTCTCACTGGACCATTTTGTGATTATTTTACATTTTCATCCTTTTACGCCATGTTTTTAACCCTATGTCTAAATTTTACAAATTCTTGTTGTATACTCCAATCGGGAGGCTGGGGACTAAGCGTCGGTTCCTACGAGCTACATTGGTCCCGTGCGAGGTGCTTGTGCCTCTCACGATCCCATTTTGTTGTGGTTTTAGGTTTTCACCTTTTGATGTCATGTTTTAACCCTAAGTCTAAATTTTACAAATTCACGTCTATACTCAAACCGGAAGGTCGTGGACTTCGTAGTCGGTTCGTATGAGTCACATTGGTCCCGTGTGAGGGGCTCGTGCCTCTCACGTATCCATTTTTTGGTGGATTTTGGTTTTCAACCTTTCACGCCATGTTTTTATGCCTAAGTCTGAATTTTACAAATTCTCGTCGTATACTCAAACCGGGAGACTGGGGACAACGCGGTCGGTCCCTATGAGTTACATTGATCCCATGTGAGGTGATCGTGCCTCTCACTGGATCATTTTGTGGTTATTTTACGTTTTCACCTGTTGACGCCATGTTTTAAGCCTAAATCTAAATTTTTGTAAATTCTAATCATATACTCAAACCGGGACTCCTGTGAATACGCAGTCGGTTCGTACGGGTTACATTAGTCCCGTGTAAGGTAAAAGTGCCTCTAATGGGACCGTTTGTTGTTGTTTTAAGTTTTCACCCTTTGACGTCATGTTTTAAAGCCTAAGTCTAAATTTACCAAATTCTCGTCGTATACTCAAACCGAGAGGCCAGGGACTACGCAGTGGGTCCCTATGAGTTACATTAGTCCCGTGCGAGGAGATCATGCCTCTTACTGGGCCGTTTTGCGACTATTTTACGTTTTCATCCCTTGACGCCATGTTTTTAACCCTAAGTCTAAATTTTACAAATTCTCCCCATATACTAATATTGGGAGGATGGGGACTACACGGTCGGTTCGTTAGAGTTAAATTGGTCCCGTGTGAGGTGTTCGTGCCTCTCACGGGTCCATTTTGTGGTGGTTTTAGGTTCTCACCCTTTGACGCTATTTTTAAACCCTAAGTCTAATTTTTTGCAAATTCTCGTCATATACTCCAATCGGGAGTCCCGTGACTTCACAGTTGGTTCGTACGAGTTGCATTGAACCATGCGAGGTGATGGTGCCTCTAACGAGACCATTTTGTTGTTGTTTTATGTTTTCATCCTTTGATGTCAGGTTTTCGATCCTAAGTCTAAATTTTACAAACTCTTTTCGTATACTCAAATCGGGAGAACGGGGACTACGAAGTCGGTTCGTTAGAGATACATTGGTCCCGTGCAAGGTGCTTGTGCCTCTCACAAGACCATTTTGTGGTGGTTTTAGATTTTCACCCTTTGATGCTATGTTTTTAACCCTAAGTCTAAATTTTTCAAATTCACGTCGATACTCAAACTGGAAGGCTGAGGACTACACAGTGAGTTCGTACGAGTTAAATTTGTCCCGTGCGAGGTGCTCGTGCCTCTCACGGGACCATTTTATGTTGGTTTTAGGTTTTCACCCTTTGACGCCATGTTTTTAGGGCTAAAAGTCTAAATGCTAACAATTCTCATCGTATACTCAAACCGGGAGGCCGGGGACTATGCGGTCGGTTCCTACGAGTAACGTTGGTCCCGTGCGAGGTGATGGTGCCTCTAACGGGACCATTTTTTATTGTTTTATGTTTTCACCCGTTGAGGCCATGTTTTCAAGCCTAAGTTTAAATTTTATAAACTCTCATCAAATAGCCAAATCGGGATGCCGGGGGCTACGCGGTCGATTCTTCGGAGTGACATTGGTCCCGTGCGAGACACTCTTGCCTCTCATGGGACCATTTTGTGGTGGTTTTATGTTTCCACCCTTTAACGCCATGTTTTTAAGCCTAAGTCTTCATTTTACAAATTCTCATCATATACTCAAACCGGGAGGCCGAGGACTACACGGTCGGTCCCCGCGTGTTACATTAGTTCCATGCGAGGTGATCGTACCCCTCACGGGACCGTTTTTAAGCCTAAGTCTAAATTTATGCAAATTCTCGTCGTATACTCAAATCTAGAGGTCGATGAGTACGGGGTTAGTTTGTACGAGTTACATTGGTTGCATGCGAGGTGATCGTGCCTCTAACAGGACCATTTTGTTGTTGTTTTAGGTTTTCACCCTTTAACGCCATATTTTTTACCCTAAGCTAAATTTTGAAATTTTTTGTCGTATACTCAAACCGGGAGGTCGAGGACTATGTGGTTAGTTCGTACGAGTTACATTGGTCCCGTGCGAGGTGATGGTGCCTTTAATGGGACTGTTATGTTGTTATTTTATGTTTTTGTCCAATGACGTCAGGTTTTCAAGCTTAAGTCTAAATTTTACAAATTGTCGTCATATACTCAAATCGGGAGGTCGACGACTACGCGATCTGTCCCGACGAGTTACATTGGTCTCGTGCAAGGTTATCGTGCCTCTCACTGGATCGTTCTGTGTCTATTTTATGTTTTGAACCATTGACGCCTTGTTTTTAAGCCTAAGTCTATTTTTTTGCAAATTCTCGTAGTATACTCAAACCGGGAGTCCCGTGACTAGGCATTTGGTTCGTACGAGTTGCATTGGTCCCATGCGAGGTGATAGTTACTCTAACATGACCGTTTTGTTGTTGTCTTGTGTTTTCATCCTTTGATATCAAGTTTTCAAGCCAAAGTCTAAATTTTACAAATTCTTGTCGTATAATCAAACCGAGGGGTTGGGGACTACGCGGTCGGTCCCTACGGGTTACATTGGTCCCATGCGAGGTGATCATGCCTCTCACAGGACCGTTTTGTGGTTGTTTTACATTTTCACTCTTTTACGCCATGTTTTTAAGCTTAAGTCTAATTTTTTGCAAATTCTCGTTGTATTCTCAAACGGGATTCCCGTGACTACACGGTCGGTTAATACGAGTTACATTGTTCCTGTGCAAGGTGCTCGAGCCTCTCACTGGATCATTTTGTGACTGTTTTACGTTTTCATCCCTTTATGCCATGTTTTTAAACCTAAGTCTAAATTTTTTAAATTCACATCATATACTCAAATCGGGAGGCTGGGGACTACGAAGTCGGTTCGTACGAGTTACATTGGTCCCCTGTGAGGTGCTCGTCCCTCTCACTTGACCATTTTGTGGTGGTTTTAGGTTTTCACCCTTTGACGCCATGCTTTTGGGTCTAAAAGTCTAAATGTTAACAATTCTCATTATATACTCAAACCGAGAGGTCGGGGACTATGCGGTCGATTCGTACGAGTTACATTGGTCCCGTGCCAGGTGATGGTGCCTCTAACAGGACCTTTTTTTATTATTTTTTGTTTTAACCCGTTGACGCCATGTTTTCAAGCCTAAGTCTAAATTTTGTAAATTCTCATCGTATACTCAAACAGGGAGGCCGGGGACTATGCGGTCGGTTCGTCCGAGTTACATTGGTCCCCTGCGAGACACTCTTGCCTCTCATGGGACCATTTTGTGGTGGTTTTAGGTTTTCACCATTTGAGGCCATGTTTTTAAGACAAAAGTCCTAATTTTACAAATTCTCATCATGCACTCAAACCCGAAGGCAGAGGACTATGCGGTCGGTCCCCGCAAGTTACATTGGTTCCGTACGAGGTGATCATGCCTTTCACGGGACAGTTTTGCGGCTATTTTACATTTTTACACTTTTATGACATGTTTTTAAGCCTAAGTGTAAATTTATGCAAATTATCGTCATATGCTCAAATCGGGAGGTCGATGATAACGGGGTTAGATTATACGAGTTAAATTGGTTGTGTGCGAGGTGATCGTGCCTCTAACGGGACCATTTTATGGTTGTTTTAGGTTTTCACACGCCATATTTTTTAACCTAATATAAATTTTGAAAATTTTCGTCATATACTCAAACCGGGAGGTCGGGGACTACGCGGTCGATTCGTACAAGTTACATTGGTCACGTGCGAGGTGGTCTAGCCTCTCATGAGATCATTTTGTAGTGTTTTTATGTTTTCACCCGTTGACACCATATTTTTAAGCCTACGTCTAAATTTTTGCAAATTCTCATCATATACTGAAATCGGAGAGCCGTGACTACGCGGTAGGTTCGTACGAGTTACATTGGTCCCGTGCGAGGTGATGGTACGTCTAACGGGATGATTTTGTTATTGTTTTACGTTTTTGTCCTTTGACGTCAGGTTTTCAAGCTTAATTCTAAATTTTACAAATTCTTGTAATATACACAAACCGGGAGGTCGGAGACTACGCGGTCGGTCCCTATGAATTACATTGGTCACGTGCGAGGTGATCGTGCCTCTCACTAGATCGATTTGCGTCTGTTTTATGTTTCCAACTGTTGATGCCATGTTTATAATCCTAAGTCTAAATTTTTACAAATTCTCGTTGTATACTCAGACTGGGAGTTCCGTGACTACCCGGTCGGTTCATATGAGTTACATTGGTCCCGTGCAAAGTGCTCGAGCCTCTCCTTGGACCGTTTTGTGACAGTTTTACGTTTTCATCCCTTGACACCATGTTTTTAACCATAAGTCTAAATTTTAAAAATTCTCGTCATATACTCAAACCGGGAGGTCGGGGACTCTTCGATCGTTTTGTAAGAATTATATTGGTCTCGTGCCAGATGTTTGTGCCTCTCAGGGGACCATTTTGTGGTGGTTTTAGGTTTTCACCATTCGACGCCATGTTTTAGACCCTAAGTCTAAATTATATAAATTCACATCGTATACTCAAATTGGGAGGCCGGGGACAACGCAGTCGGTTCGTACGAGTTACATTGGTCCCATGCGAGGTGGTCGTGCCTTTCTTGGGACCATTTTGTGGTGGTTTTAGGTTTTCACCCTTCGACGCCATGTTTTTAGGCCTAAATCTAAATTTTACAAATTCTCTTCCTATACTCAAACCAGGAGTCCGGGGACTATGCGGGCAATTCCTTTGAGTTATAATTGTCCTGTGCGAGGTGATCGTGTCTCTCACGAGACCATTTTGTGGTTGTTTTACGCTTTCACCCGTTGATGCAATGTTTTTTAGCCCATGTCTAAATGTTTGCAAATTCTCGTCGTATACTCAAATCGGGAGTCCTGTGACTACACGGTCGGTTCGTATAATTTACATTCGTCCCGTACGAGGCGATGGTGCCTCTAACGGGACCGTTTTGTTGTTTTTTTACATTTTCACCCTTTGTTGTCAATTTTTCAAGCTCAAATCTAAATTTTCAAAATTCTCATCGTATATTGAAACAGAGAGGTCGGGGACTACGCGGTCGGTCCCTACGAGTTACATTTGTCCTGCGCAAGGTGGTTGTGCCTCTCACTGGACCGTTTTGTGACTATTTTATGTTTTCATCCCTTGACGCCATATTTTTAATCCTAAGTCTAAATTTAACAAATTCTCATTGTATACTCAAATCGGGAGGCCAGGGACTACACGGTCAGTTCGTACGACTTACATTGGACCCGTACGAGGTGCTCGTGCCTCTTACGGGACCATTTTGTGGTGGTTTTAGATTTTTACCCTTTGATGCCATGTTTTTAACCTAAGTCTAAATTTTACAAATTCTCATCGTATACTCAAACCGGGAGGTCGGCTACTACGCGGTCGGTCCGTACGAGTTATATTGGTCACGTGCGAGGTGAGCATGCCTCTCACTGGACTGTTTTGTGGTTGTTTTACGTAATCACCCGTTGACGCCATGTTTTAAGCCTATTCCAATTTTTTTCCAATTCTCGTCGTATAGTCAAACCAAGAGTCCCATGACTACGCGGTCAGTTCATATGAGTTACATTGGTCCCGTGCGAGGTGATCGTGCCTCTCATGGGAATGTTTTGCGGCTATTTTATGTTTTTACACTTTTATGACATGTTTTTAAACCTAAGTCTAAATTTTTTACAATTCTCATCGTATACTCAAACCGGGAGCCCGATGACTACGGGGTCGGTTTGTACGAGTCACATTGGTCCCGTGCGAGGTGATCATGCCTTTAACGAGACCATTTTGTGGTCGTTTTAGGTTTTCACCCTTTAACGCCATATTTTTAACCCTAAGTCTAAATTTTGTAAATTCTCGTCATATACTCAAACCGAGAGGCCGGGGACTACGCGATCTATTCGTACGAGTTGCATTGGTCACGTTCGAGGTGGTCTAGCCTCTCACGAGACTGTCTTGTGGTTGTTTTACGTTTTCTCCCATTAATGCCATATTTTTAAGCCTAAGTCCAAATTTTTGTAATTTCTCGTCGTATACTGAAGTCGGATGTCCCGTGACTATGCGATCGGTTCATACGAGTTACATTGGTAACCTACGAGGTGATGGTGCCTCTAACGGGACTGTTTTGTTATGGTTTTACATTTTAATCCTTTGACGTCAGGTTTTTAAGTCTAAGTCTAAATTTTATAAATTCTCATCGTATACTCAAACTAGGAGGCCGGGGACTACGCAGTCAGTCCCTACGAGTACATTGGTCCCGTGCGCGATGATTGTACCTCTCACTAGACCGTTTTGTGGATATTTTACATTTCCACCCGTTGATGCCATATTTTTTAGCCTAAGTCTAAAGATTTGCAAATTCCCGTCGTATACTCAAACCGGGAGTCCCGTGCCTACACGGTTGGTTTGTATGAGTTACATTGGTCCCGTGCGAGATGATGGTGCCTCTAACGGGATCGTTTCGTGACTGTTTTATGTTTTCACCATTTGATGTAATGTTTTCAAGCCTATGTCTAAATTTTCCAAATTCTTGTCGTATACTCAAACCGAGAGGCCGGGACTGCGCGGTCGGTCCCTATGAGTTACATTAGTCCAGTGTGAGATGCTCTAGCCTCTCATGGTATTGCTTTATGGTTTTTTTACATTTTCACCAGTTGACGCCATGTTTTTAAGCCCAAGTCTAAATTTTTGCAAATTCTCATCGTATACTCAAACCGGGAGTCCCGTGACTACGCGGTAGGTTCATACGAGTTGCATTCATCCCGTGCGAGGTGATGGTACCTCTAACGACACCATTTTGTTATTGTTTTACATTTTCATGCTTTGACGTTAGGTTTTCATGCCTAAGTCTAAATTTTACAAACTCTCGTTGTATACTAAAATTGGGAAGTCGGGGACTATGCGGTCGGTCCCTACGAGTTACATTGGTCTCGTGCGAGGTGCTCAAGCCTCTCACTGGACTTTTTTGTGTTTGTTTTATGTTTTCACACTATAATAATGCAAATGCCATAATTTTAATTATGGAAACATGTTTTTTTGTAAAAATATGAACTGTTCTTTCTGTTACGATTTTGTTTTGTTTAATACATAAGCAGGTCTTGCTTTGTTTTGTGATTTCTTTGATATAATTGTACAATTTAGTATTCCTATCCAAAATAATTTATTTATTATAATTGGATAAGGATGTGAAATGAGGATACTTGTTCCTTACAGCTGCACATTGGAAGAACTCGGGGAATCATCTGGTGGTATTGGGAATCTAGAATTTTGTATCATACGAAACAATTTGTTGGTGGTCTGCGACATTTGGTCTTTGAACTCTTGGATCTCTTCACGATGACGAGTATCTCTCTCCTAAATCAACTTTTACAACCTTTCAATCTCGCTCTCGTAAAAGTGAGAAGTCATGGACCTTACAGATGGCAGTCGAATACCAACTCCCCTACATAATGCACGTCCATTTAGAATGTTGTAATATGTACAATTAGAATATAGGGGAGTGGTTGCTATAGCATAGGATGCGTCTTCATCCACCTATCAGAAAAGAATGAAACAAAAATAATAAGTTAAAAAGGTGATAAGATACACCGGAAATATGAATGAAAAATAACGTACAATTACGAATACGGTAATGTCCTCCATGTGAAGGAAGACCAACCTGAAATAGAAACAGATAAGTATAAACCTACGAAAAACAAATGAAAATGACCATAAAATCAGAAACTAAAACACAAACAAACCCATTAATAAATAATTAAACCGAATCTCTTTTGCATCGATAAAAAGTGAACCCAACGCTTCAATTGAAACCAATAAAAACGAATGCTAAAATTGCACCAATAATGAAACACGCCAAAAATGGAATGCACCAATCAGGTATCAATCAACTAAAGCTAAAATCAGAAACTAAAGATACTAAAACTTAAACGAAAGATAATTTCTTACATACTAACCAAACAGGTGCTATTGTCATTAGTTCTAAAACTCCCAAAAGAACATGTGTTATTTTCTATAAACTGTAATGTAAAAGGAATTGAGTGAGTAAAAAATAGAAATATTAACTGATTTTTCACATGAGAACGATACCATAATGAAGGTTGGTCACTACTCAAACAATATCCATTAATATCAAAACACATAACCGGAATTCATGAATGAAGATGTGGTATTAAAAATTAATACACATTGGAATGCCTTAATGAAAATTCAATACACACAACAAATATACCATAAATAAGTACATACCACAAACTAGTACACAATTTAATGCACACCCAAATATGCAAGTTTAGATATCCCACTCCCACACCTGAATAAGTACGAACTATCAAAATAAAAATCAGTACAAACTATTAAAACAATCAACCCATATAACCTTACATAAAAAATGATGCACAATCGTTTCAATACCAACACAAAAATTTAAACTTCGATAACAAAACGAAAAATTGAAACAAATGTTTTAATACCAACACACGGATTTACCTAAAAAACAGTACAAACGAACATCTGTTAAAAATCCTAATTTGTTTCAATACAAAGATAAATGAATCTGTGAAATTAGTACCAATGAACATCTGAGAAAAAACAGTACTGACACATCTATACAAACATTTGTACTCTGTGTTAAAGAAAAAAATCATATCATCTAAAAATCCATAACATCAATACACTATGTCAATTCCATCCAAATCATATATACAAATGAACACCTGTACACTCAAAATCGTTTAAATACAGAAACGATCTATACAAATGAACATTTGTATACTATGAAAATAGTTTAAATATAGAAACCTCCATTTATGGGAGAGTTACCAGTGAGATGGGGGTGTCCGATAAGGGTGGCAGCATCAAGGCAGGTGGAGAGATGGGTCGGCTGGTGGAAAAGCAAGGTAAAGGCGGCAAGGGATGGAAGCAAGCGACGACGTAGGGGTGGGGAGGTTTAGGTGGGTGTGGAGGCTCAGGGGGATTGAGAGATCGCACGATAGAGAGGGAGAGAGAACTGTGTCGCTAAGAGGGAAAGTGAGGGTTATCATGTGCGATAGATAGAGAGTGAGAGGAAATTTGGAAAGGATTGGAAAAACATGTGAAAAAAGTGAGGGAAATACCAAAAGGGTCGAAAAAACTATCCCCTTTGGTATATCAAAAGGGACGGATTTTAAAACCATCTTTTTTGATATACTAAAAGGTATATTTGTTTTGAAAAAAATTAAAAATTCAAGTTATATCAAATGGGACGGTTTTTAAAACTGACCCTTTTGATATATCAAAAGGGACAGTTTTTAAAAACCCTTCCCGTTTAATATACCAAAAGGGACGGTTTTTAAAATTCGTCCCTTAAATTAGTCCGCAAAAAAAGCGCTAAAAATCCCACATACTTTAAGGGACGGTTTTTAATAACTGTCCCTTTTGGTATAGCAAATATAACGCATTTTAAAAACCGTCCCTAATGTAATTTAGCAAAAGGGATGATTTTTAAGTATCGTCCCTTTTGGTATATCAAAAGGGACAAAATGACACGGCCGTCCCAAATACTCTCGTCCCTAATACTCATTTTTCTTGTAGTGCTCGTTCAAATTAAGATTCCAATCTCATTGGATTGATGCTTTAAATGATCATCGAACAAAAATTACATGTTTTCATTTATAGCCTCTTTAGATTCTCTTTAGAAACCTGTTTTAACAAGATTGTATTTTTGTTCGAATGAGGTCCATTCTCATTTGAATGAGACTGCAAAAATAAAAAAATTTAGATTTCGAAAATTCTTTCAAAATGTAAGCCTTTAGATCATTTGAGTTGTCAAGATCTCAGTGGAGCAGATTAAATGGGGCTAAGGATTTTGGTGGACCAAAGGTTAAAAGCCTAGGAACTTTTAGGGTATTTAAAGGGCGTTTGTAGCAATTTTTTACATTTGTGTGTGTGTGTGTGTGTATATATATATATATATATATATATATATATATATATATATATATATATATATATATATATCGGAGCTTCTCCACCACCCACCACCCTAGAATCACCACCCCTCCGCCCTAAACAACCATATTTACCTTATATTCTACCACATTTAATCCTATAAAAACCATCGATGCCATTTGTTGGGCAAGGTATTCATTTATGAAGAAGTCATTGGGGGATTTTAAGAGAGAAAACCAAAAAGAAACTATGGAGTTTGAAGGAGATTTTCATGGAGGTTTCAAGGAGAAAGGTAATGGAGCTTAGCAACCTATTTAAGGCCATATTAGGAGGTGGGAGGTTGCCATCATATTCTTCCTAATCCACCGATTTTAGAGATTTATTGAAGTGGGAAACTCTACTCTTTAAGTTTAAGAAATTTCAATAGTATTTGGTCTTATATATATAGTTTAAGAGTAGAAAGCATGTATATTATAGAAGGTTAGTTTCTAATGATTTATATAAAATGGTTTTACAAATGATCTCAAGGTTTTGAGAAAATGATATAGTTTCAAGAAAACTAGGTGTTTTATGAACTAAAACGTTTTGAAATAATATTTATCTTCTTGATTTATTTGGTTAACAAAGTCTTGAAGTTTTTCTTGGAAAAATGGGATTTTTATTAAATTAGACATCAATTCAAGTTTTGGAGAACAAAATGTATTTTAGTCTTGAGAGCATGTTTTTACAAGTATTATGAAATTTCTTGAATAAATCATGTGTTAAACTCATTTTCTTAGATTTTTGGACTCAAAATTCCTCTTCCTACGTATCTAAAAAAACTGGCAATGAACATAAGGACAAGTTTAGTTAAGTTTTTAATGAGTTTTAACATGAAATAAAGAAAATAGAAATTTCAGCCTTTAAAGTGTGTTAATGAGTGTGGAAAATGTGATAGGTATATATTTCAAGGCTACGTATGATGATAAAGGAAAATGGTATTTTTCTTATAAAGTAGTCTTCAAATGCTCAATGATATCTTTGATAAAGAAAATAATGAAATAAATAGATTTTCAACTTGAGAAGTGTGTTACTCCAAAGTGTTAAAGAGGTGTCAATTAGTTAAAAGAATTTAAGAAGTTAATGTGTGTAACTTAATGTTGTTTTTGGAAAGATAACACTTGTGAAAATGGAGGAAATTGCAAGTTTGAAAACAAATGGGTAAAATGACAATTTTACATAAAATGGAACATTTTTATGAAATAAAAGTATTGGAAAATGTGCTAAACTAAATGGTCCTAAATGGGAGTGAATTTAGGAATTAAAATAATGTACATGTGTGAAGGACAAGAAATGATGATTTTCAAAGTGCAACACAAATATGGGGATGTAGTTCCCGAGTTTCACCTTCGATCGGTAAAAGTGGAATAATGTGGAATGAAAAAGTCTTAAAACACGTGATAAAAGAAACTCAAAATAAACGAGAAAAATTAAGAAGGGCCCAGAGACCTAGGATAAAAGACCCAAAATCACTGGCCAGAGCATATGATACTATAGCTGGCAGTGTGGAGCCCATTAAATTACACGATTATGTGGTAAACTCTGAGCAAAGGATAATGAAAAAAATGGAACATGGTAAAGAAATTGGTTGTGCTAAGAAAATGAGCAAAGACAACCTTTTGTGAAATGAAATTGATAAATTTTCCTGATTTGAAAAGATGATTTGGATAAGAATTATGAAAATGACTAAGTCCAAGTAAATTGTGAGTTAATATCACAAGTGAAGTGGTTAATGGGTAATCAAGAAAACTAAGATGGTTTTAACCCATGATTCAGTCTAGTGTGTGTTATGAATGGTTTTAAAAAGGGGAACAAGTATTTGCCAACATGGAGCGTGCATGTGTTGAAAGGTGTATTTCAAGGAAAATACTAAAGTGGATCTGGTGTGAGTAAATAGAAAATTTTGTCAAATGAAGTGTTTTTCCTAAATAGAAGCTATATGTTTAAATATTTAACCGGGTGCGTTAAATCGGTATATCAATGTTAAGTCAAGTAAAAGGGGGAAAAGGAGTATTTTATAAGATTTGTGTGATTTAATAAACTCAAGTAACATTTTGGAATAAACGATACATGCATTAGTATATGTATATGTATATATATGGTATTTTCATGTGCATGTAGGTGGAATGTTATAGGGTCTCTTTTCTACCGTTCAATTCTCTATTATTGTATTTACCACTTGGCATTAGGCTCATTCCCTTTCCTTTGTTACGACAGGATGTACCCAATTTCATATTTTAAGAGCATTTTACTAGTAAGTATTATTTTATTTTACATTAGTATCTCTGAATGTGTGGATTCTGAGGATGCTTCCCACATGTCCTACACACAGCTTAATATAAACTAGAATCACATGATAAACAAGTGAAATGTTAATTAAATAAAACTAGACTAACAATATTATTTAATTTGTCTCATTTCACTTCACACTTAATGTTCAGATCGGACTGGATTAACCCATGGGTAACCCATAAATCCAGGTTAGGGATTACAATTTGTATCAGAGCACTAGGTTTAAGGTTCCTTTCGGGAGTGACATTTTAGTATAAGTAGTGGATCTTTTACGTCGTTGTTGGTTTTGAGTCAGTCACACAAGATAGGTGACAATTTCAATTCGTTTTCTCGACAATGGAGTCAAGGAGATTAGCATGTTGGGCAATTCATTTTCAAGTAGCAAGTGTCCATTTATAGTTCTTGATGCTTCCAATTTAGACATGTTAGTAATATGCTAGTGTTTGCATAGTGCATTAGTGGGGACACCGCGTTCTCTATTGTGAGGTGCACTTAAGCTAGCCTTTGAGGATGTGAGAGGACTGATAGGATGTTAATAAAGGTAAATAGTGTACATTGAATTAGAGGTGTCAGTTGTTTCAAGACAATTATGGAGTTAGGTGAGTAAAGTGGCATGTCTAAGAAGTACTGATTTTGTAATAAGGACACATTAGGTTAATTGATTAGGTACTTACGGGTGGTTAATAATGGTGGTATGATTAGGTGAACTTGATCCTTGGGGCAATTTAATGAGTTAAACATATGATAATTTGGCAGGCATGTAGATCCGTGTTGGTCATTACTTAAGGATGTGTACTCAGGACTAGTTTGATATGATGTCATCATTGTAGATGACTACCTTAGTAATTATGATGTATATCATAAGTTATGATATGGGTTACGAGCCATTGGTGTTGAGTTTGTCAAACATATAATAATGATGATTTGAAGTGACATAAGAGTGAACCCTACGTAGCCTTATATGATGTGGTTTTGGAGAATATGATGTGAAATTTGAGGAAGTGGATCCCTTGTGACATCAATAATGTGGACTTAGAGGCTTATAGGTTGTGCAAGACATCCTATATCCTTCCATATCCTGAGTACAATTATCTTGTGGTTTAATAAATAGTATATGGTAATAGTTGTTTGAAAAGATGTCATTTCAATAACCTTGAGACTTATTGCATGTCAGCCTTGAGAATAAGATTCGACGTGTTATGACTCCTTGAGTTGTTCAATAATTATAGTTATATATGTTTGGAAACTTGTGGACTAGTATCCTTATGAGTATCTAATAGTCGTGGGATTGATATCGAGAAATTGGTAGAGCGTACCTACTCTGAGAGGATCATAGGTGATGAAATTTTGTCAGGTCATGGATGAAAATTATGCTAGGGTATGCTTGGTGTCCTAAAGGAACCAGTTAAGTTGGTGTTATGGAGGGCACGTGTTCTGGTGATGGTTGTGTTGAGGGTTATGTGATGATCTTAGATTATTGGTGATGTTCAAAGGAGCAAAATAGTTTAGTCCTTGGTGAGGTCATCCAATTTGGTATAAATAAGTGACATAACCGTCTAAGGGAAATTATGGATTAGTGTCATAATTAGACGTGATACTTTTTTATCATAAAGAGACTAGTGTAGAAATTATCGTACTTGAGTTTGATGAGTATTAACAGATACATTAGAGACTTATATTGATGATGTCATGTTAATAACTTGAGGATAACACCCCAAATGGGATATCGAAGTATGATTAGGGTAACGACATGTGTCGACAATGTAAGATAGAATATCCCTAGTAAGGAAGGTTTAGTTCTTGGCATGTGTTGCATGACTTGTATGGATTAGGATCTGTAGACATGTATATTACTTGCTATCCTTATAATTCTAATGACGACCGATGTGGCTGTCACTTAGATTTAGTTTGGGTAGAATTTAAAGATAGGCACAATTAAGACCTTGTAGCAATGATGGCTATTATAAGGTGAGTGTTTTGCCTGGGTGGCATTACCTAAGGATATGTAGGGATATGATAACCATATGATAAGTTAAATAGTGGATTAAGTACGCTGAACTCGTTATAATGTCACGTTAACTCGAAGTAAGGACAAGGTCGGCATGGACAAAGGTGTTTGACATTCATCAACCGGAGTGGTTTGTGTTTATCAAGGATGAAAGAGGAAGTCTTATTCCTAAGGATGAAAGTGTAGTGTTTGACATCCCAAAGGACAATATTTTATGTTTTGCATTTTTCTCGCAATTATGAATGGTTCGTGGTCCGATTCATTTCAACTGGTGATTCAAGCTAGGGTGTATGGCTAGGCTAGTGTCTGGTGAGGATGTATCAGAAGAGTCGTAGAATTTAGAGCAAATAATGTAGGTCCTCAGTTTGGGAACTAAAATTTGTTACATGAGGATGGTATTCTCTGAGAATGGCTGTTCATTCATTCTGATTCATTGTGTTCCTTCAGTTATGATAGTCGAGGATTGTGTTCCTTTAGTTCCTATATTTTACGACTACATTCCTTTAATTTTGGTAGTCAAGGATTGTGTTCCCTCAGTTGCAGTAGCCTGGGGTTGTATCGTGTTGTGTTATGGCACAATTTGGATCAACGAGAGTGCAGTTGGACCTGACATGGTCAATACATCTCTAATGGACACTGCTTTCAAGGTCTTCAAGGTCTTCTAATGTAACTTCTCAAGAAACTTTCTCCTTCTAGTAATAATGGAACTCAAGCTTCAACTCACTCCCTGCAAGAAGATGAGCTTTCACAGCAAAAATAGTAATTTTCTCAAGGGAAACACAAGAGAATGATGGATGTCAGTGGGTAGTGAAAGAATAAGGCACTCATCACAAAGAGAATGAGAAGGGAGAGAAATATAGGTAGGTCTGGTGTGGTTTTGGCAGAGTAACTTTGCTATTGAGTTTTTTCTCATTTTTGTGACCTTGCCTAAGGGTCCTATTTATACTTGGGCTCTAGGGTTGGGTTGGCTCTTTTGACGCAAAAACATAGAGGGTTGGTGAGGGACAAAGTTTGAAGTGTACTATTTATCCCTACCTATAGGCAGCTCTGCCCGTCCCTTCTGGCAGATGCCCCTGGTGCCAACCAAAGTTCAAAAGCAAATATATCTTCTAATGGAGACAAAATATCTGATTTGCTAAATATCTTTTGAAACGGTAACTTTTGGTATAAACTTTGTAAACTTGAGGGGCGTCTCGAGGACCACCTCCTCTAAAATCTTTGTAAGCTTAAGGGGGATCTTGAGAACCCCCTTCTAAAATCATTTTTCTTGAGAGGGGTCTAGAGGACCCTCTCCTTTAAAATCATTTTATAAACAATTCTTTTCTTGTGAACAGCCAGCCCTTTGGCTGCTCACTTCACTTGTGATTAAAAGTGAGGTGTGTGAAGTCTTAAGTAACTTATGGGTATTCCTACTAATATTCTCTCAATCCTATAGTGCTAATTGGTTGAGCTTGCTCAACATACCTTGTACCTTAGCCACCAAGCCAAAACTCTGAAGAGATCCCAACTGGCCTACTTGAGCCCTGCTTGCTCAACTAGGCAATATGTAGAAGAAAATAAGTGTTAGTACTTCTATTCTTCTTTCATGACGAGGGGTTGCTTATGGTAGATACCCCATCATCTTAATTTAGTTTTCTGGGAGCTGAGGGGGGAGAACCTTACGGGTCCCTCTTCTCATGTAAGTTTTTGCTATTGAAGAACCCTAATGGGGGGTTCCTTCTCAAACATAATTTTTACTATTATGGAATCCTTGAGGGTTTCTTCTTAGATGTCATTTCTATGGGGACCCTTGCGGTGGCCCTTCCCAACTTATACTTCTGCAGTGCCCTTTGTGGGGCACTTCTCATATGTCATTTCTTATGTGACCCTTGGGGTGGCCCTTCTCAACTTGTACTTCTGCAGTGGCCCTTGCGGGAAACTTCTCAAATATCATTTCTATAGTGACCCTTATGGTGGCCCTTCTCAACTTGGACTTCTGCAGTGGCCCATGCGTGGCACTTCTCAGATGTCATTTTTGTAGTGACCCTTTCGGTGGCCCTTCTTAACTTTGACTTCTGCAGTGGCTCTTGCGGGGCACTTCTCGAATGTCATTTCTGCAGTGACCCTTGCGGTGGCCTTTCTTAACTTGGACTTCTGCTGTGGCGCTTGTAGGGCTCTTCTCATATGTCATTTTTGCGGTGACATTTGTGATGTCCCTAATCAACTTGGACTTCTGCAGTGGCCCTTGCTGGGCACTAGTCAGATGTCATTTCTGCAGTGACCCTTGGGGAGGGCCCTTCTCAACTTAGACTTCTGCGGTGGCCCTTGCGGGGCACTTCTCAAATGGCATTTCTGTAGTGAACCTTGCAGTGGCCATTCTTAAATTGGACTTCTGTAGTGGCCCTTGTGGGGCACTTGTCAGATGTCATTTATGCGGTGACCCTTGTGATGACCCTTCTCAACTTGGACTTCTGCAGTGTCGCTTGTGGTTCACTTCTCAGATGTTATTTTTGCAATGACCCTTGTGGTGGCCCTTCTCTACTTGGACTTCTACAGTGGCCCTTGCGGGTCACTTCTCGAATGTCATTTCTGAAGTGACCCTTGTGGTGTCCCTTCTCAACATGGACTCCTGCAGTGGCCCTTGCGGGGCACTTCTCAGATGTCATTTATGTAGTGACCCTTGTTGTGGGCCTTCTCAACTTGGACTTCTGCAGTATCCCTTCAGGGTCACTTCTCAGATGTCATTTCTGCAGTGACCCCTGTGGTGGCCCTTCTGAACTTGGACTTCTACAGTGGCCCTTGCGGGGAACTTGTCGAATGTCATTTTTGTAGTGACCCTTGCGGTGGCCTTTCTCAACTTGGAATCCTGCAGTGGCCCTTGGGGTTACTTCTCAGATGTCATTTTTGCAGCGACCCTTGTTGTGTCCTTTCTCAACTTGGACTTCTGCAGTGGCCCTTCTCAATTTGGACATCTGCGGTGAAGGGACCCTGAGGGCTCCCTCAACCTCATATTTTTTGTAACCTGAAGGGGGGGGTCTTTGAGAGACCCTCACCCACAAATATAGTGGTGAATCTTGAAACACCCTTCTACATATGGTTTTGTTGCTGATTTAAAAACCAATTCTGATGATCGAACAGGAATAGGGTTTTGCCAAAATTTAAAGACACAAACTAAAAACTTTGAACCAATCAAGTTTGTGTCACGAGGCAAAAGACCTATAGAGACTTGTCCAGGTTTTCATTCCCAAAAAAATGAGTTTGATAAAAATCAACTAAAGTTTGATATTGGGGAATTAAGTTACTCTAAGTGTGAAAGTCCACCTAAGACTAAATACATTTTCCCTCAAATTAAGAAGAGTGAGTCTACCTTTCAAACTGTTCTCCCTAGGAATATGGTTCAAAATCAAAATTCTATGAAACTTATGTTTAGAGCTTTTTCTAAGGAGATACCCTCTTCGAGAAACCTATATTGCTCATACTGTGACTTATATGGTCATTCTTTTAAAGGTTACTACTCTAGACATTTAGTCAAACTTGTCTGTAATACTCCTCTATACCAGAACTTTAACTATTTTAGGAGAAGTCATAACAATTATGTTCTGCCTAGAAACCAGACCAAAACTCTAACTATAGAAAGAGAAAGATCAAACCTAAAAGATAATTTCCAAGAAGGATTCCTAGGCACTTTCCTAAACCAAATGCTCCTACATTCCATAAAATTCAAACTTATGCGTAAAACATTTTTCATTAAAAATCTAATGCTCGCAAATTTTAGCAAATGAGAGCAAATAAGCGCAAAATAAAAACAAGAGTTGTTTGGGTCAGAAAAGATGAGCTATTTACGCAGATGAAGTGTAACATTGTGATTACTGCATTAAAAGATGAACACACTCCTTCTGGATGGTATTTAGACTCAGGGTGTTCAAAGCACATGACTGGGGATGATACCAAACTTTTAAACAAAACCAACTTTGCTGGAGGAAATTTTTTTTGGGGTGATGGTGTATCTTCTCAAATCATTGGTAAAGGAACACTCAAAGAAAAAGGATTACTTATGCTTGAATATGTTCTTCTAGTAAAAGGACTTAAGGCTAATCTACTGAGTATATCATAATTTTGTGACTCAAATCATATTGTCACTTTTTCAAAGAACAATTGCAAAATTTTAAATGAAAAAGGTGAGTGCATTCTTAGAGGACTCCGGACACCTGGCAATTGTTATACTGTCCAGGCTATCACAGAGGTCTGTAACATTGCCATAATGGATGACAATGAAATATGGCATAACAGGATGGGTCACATAAATTACGACAACCTTAGTAGATTGTCTTCACAAGAAATAGTTAGAGAAATTCCCAAAATCAAACCTATCTCTAATATTGTCTGTGCTTCATGTCAGGAAGGAAAAATTGTTAAATCACGTCATAAGAAAGTTGAAGATATCCTTACCTCTAAACATTTGGAGCTCATATATATGGACCTAATGGGTCCTTTTCGAACTGTTAGTCTCTGTGGACACATTTATATTTTTGTTATGGTTGATGACTTCACTATAGTTACTTGGGTGGCCTTATTAACACAAAAATCTAACACTATCCAAACCTTTTTGCAAATTCTACTTTGTATTAAAAATGAGAAGTACACTCAAGTAAATAGAATTCGTAGTGATCGAGGTGGAGAATTCATAGATACTAGTATTATAGAGTATTGTGACTATAATGGTTACAAACACGAATTTAGTGCTCCTAAAACTCCCCAACAAAATGGAGTTGCTGAGCAAAAGAATCGTACTCTTCAAGAGATGGCACGTGTCATGATTCGTGCCAAGTGCCTACCTAAATACTTTTGGGTAGAACTATTAGAATTGCTTGTCACATCATCAATAGGGTCTATCATTGGAAGAATTCTAAACAAACTCCTTATGAACTATGGTATGGGAAAAATCCCAATCTCAAATACATTAGAACCTTTGGTAGTACTTGTTATGTTTGCAAAGATAGAGAACACCTATCCAAATTTGAGACTCGTGGAGATAAAGTTATTTTTTAAGGATACTCTCCTCACAGTAGATCATATCGTGTTTATAATCTTCGCACTAAGACCTTAATAGAATCCATAAACGTTATTGTAAGCGACACTACTATTGAGAGTAAGATTGGAGAACCAACTATTGTGGAAGAGTCTGAAAATGTTTTAGAAAATGACTCTCCAGAAATAGATGCTTCTTTACCAATTGAGACACCAGAAGTACCTAACTGGGTCTCTAAAGATCACCCCATAGATAACGTTGTAGGTAACCCTAGTGAACATGTGCTTACAAGATCTCAATTAAGAAATTATGCTAATTATGCATGTTTTGTTTCCCTTATGGAACCAAAGAATGTAAATGAGGCATTGAAATACCCTCATTGGATTTCTTCCATGGAGGAAGAACTATTTCAATTTGTCATTAATGATGTTTGGTATCTTGTACCTAGGCCTGATCATAAAAAGGTCATTGGCAAACGTTGGATATTTAAAAATAAATCGTATGAAAGTGGGATAATCATTAGAAACAAAGCTAGATTATTTGCTCAAGGTTACTCGCAAATTAAAGGAATAGATTTTAACGAGACTTTTGCACCCGTTACTCGATTAGAATTTGTTCGTCTTCTTTTCGTAATAGCTTGTTACTTACATTTTACGCTATACCAAATGGATGTCAAATCTTCCTTTCTTAATGGAATCTTGAATGAGGAGACCTATGTCGAATAACCAAAAGGGTTCCTTGACCCTCAATATCCAAATCATGTTTTTCATCTTAAAAAGTCTTTGTATGGCCTAAAAAAGTGCCAAGAGCCTGGTATGAGCGCCTTTCCAATTTTCTCTTAGATAAAGGTTTCAAGAGAGGTGGAAATGATCAAACCCTTTTTGTCAAACATTTTGACAAACATATTATTATAGCTCAAGTTTATGTTGACGATATCATTTTTGGATCCACTTCTCCCTAAGAAGTCAAATATTTTTCTGCTATTATGCATAAAGAATTTCAAATGTCTCTTATGGGGGAGTTACAGTTCTTCTCAGGTCTTCAAGTCAAACAGAATTCTGAAGGCTTATTTGTTTCAAAATCTAAATATGCTTTATAGATTGTCAAAAAAATCGGTCTTGAAAGTGCCAAAGATTCTAAAACTCCCATGAGTACTACGGTAAAACTCTCAAAGGATGAGAATGGTAAATCCATAGATCCTACACTATATCGTAGTATGATAGGAACCTTACTGGTTCGCGTCCCTATATTATGTACACAGTTTGCATGTGTGCCCGTTATCAAAATAATGCTAAAGAGAGCCACTTAATTTGTGTAAAAAGAATTATTAAGTACATAAAAGGCACTCTAAATTTAGGTCTTTGGTACACCAATGATACTCCTAGTATTATAATTGCATACACAGATGCCGATTGGGATGGGTGTACTGATGATAGTAAGAGCACATCAGGAGCTTGCTATTATATAGGTAATAATTTAGTAGGTTGGAGTAGTAAGAAGGAAAATTGCACTTCTTTATCTACAGTAGAATCTGAGTACATAGCTATTGGTATTCAAGAAGATTAATTACATCTTTATTGTGATAATCAATTGCGATAAATATTTCTAAGAATCCGGTTCAACACTCGCGAACTAAACATATAAAAATTAGACATCGTTTTATACGTAAATTAGTTGAAACTAAGGAATTAGAAATCAATTATCTTCCTACTGATTTGGAACTCCTATATATGTTTACAAAAGATTTGGATTACAATAGATTTATCACTTTGTGAAAATCAATAGGAATGTTTTGCGATGAATAAACTCATATAACTTCAGTTTTTCTTCTCTTTGTCCATTTGAGACAAAATGAGGGGGGGGGGGGGAGTAATTTGAGTCTTATAAGTCAATTTTTTTATACATATTTCTAATAAGCGTGATCTTAGTGATTATTTGCAGGATTCTGTACAGTTGTATTCAACAGGTGTTTTTAGGGTATTGGATTGTAAATAGTCGAGTTATGTAATTTTCTTTTTCTAGGAAATGGGTAGATAGAATTCTTGTATAGGAATAGGTTTTTCTTATTTCTTTGTAGCCTTACGAGTCCTGGATGACTCAAAGGAGATTTTGTCTAATATTTCCAAAGGGAGAGATTGAAGCACCTTATACTCTTGACTCACTTGAGTCTACATTGTATAAGTGCTCATCTAGTTTGGAAATTGTGACAAAATTGGTGTTCCATTTCCTTAGACTCCATTGTGCCTCAGAATATTCATCTTATGCCACTCTTAATTCAATTGGAGGTATAAATCACATCCACACACTCTAGGATTCCATACGTGGTTCATATATTGCTTTAATTGGTTGTGTATGAGTTGTGTGTGGTTAATCCCATTTAAATTGGCTTTAAATAATTTTTGGGATTTTTTAAGCATTTTTTAAATAATTTTTTCATAATAAAATTTGGATTATAAAACTTTTGGGGTCATTATGTTATTTTTGGTTTTACCTTTTCATACCTAAAAGTTGGATTTGGTAGAAATCGAAAGCACTAGAGACTATAGGGTGCGTATGTAATTATTTTCAAACGCACGTGAGAGAACAGAACTGAGCCATACACCTATCACAACCATACCGACCTGATTTGTGTTTCTTTGAAGACACATAACCGTTGTCCATTATCAGCCCTTGGATCGTTGTTATCAACTCTTTGCATATGTTTGAGGTCAATCCCTGCGAAACCCTTATCAATTAATCAAATGCATTTTAACTCATCGGTTTTATTTCACCGTTGGATCTAAGTCAAAAGGCAAAGACTGAATCTCAGTCGTTGATTTGGTGAACCCTTCTCGATCCTTCCTTGCTCCATATAAAATTAGGCTTACCCTCAGCCTGAATGGATTTTTGTTTCTGCATTTCGTCCTAATAAAGAGAGAAGAGAGTGAAAGAAAGAGAGAAGCTAGAGAGAGAGTGAAACCCTAATCGTCCAAACCCTATTTTTCAAAATCCTAACAAGTTTCAAACCCTAACTCAGATCTCATAAACAGTTTTACCATATACTATTCGTGTGTGTTTGAATGTATTGTTGGTGGTGGTTTTGAAGGGTGTTTGAGGTTTCATTCCTCTGTGTTTAAGATCTTGTTTCCATCTTAAACTTTGCGTGTTAGAACTGTATTTCTCTTTAATAGAAACTATAGATCTAGCCATTGCATGTCATATTACACCTAGATATGCATTGTTTAATTTCTCATCTTGAGAAATCACTTTTGTTTATTACTGTTCTCTAAATTTTTTTCAAAAACTTGTAATCAAAAAATCTTCTTTATGTTTCTAGTTCTTACAAAACAAGACTGTTGACCTTGTTGGAACCGCAATTGGTGGTTTCCAATTTCAGAATCTTTTTCAAAACCCTCTGAAATTGGATATGACCTTGGCAGTCTTACGAGCAAGGTAACCTTTGATTCCGGGATTAGATTAAAGGTCAAATACACTGTTTTTGTTCTAAAGAAGAGAGAAATCGAAAATAATTAATCCTAGATATGATTTGTGATTCATTATGAATGTTGGCATAAAATAAGTGTGTGTGTGTGTGTGTGTGTGTGTGTGTGTGTTAGAATCACATTCACAAACACTTTTCACACTACAACACATAAGTGTTGGGTATAAGATCTTGAATCTAAAGAGTCGGCGTAAAGACTAGAACAAAACTGGAGAAGTTAGCAGATTGAGAAAGCCACATCAACATCAGACCTGCAGAGAAGTTAGAATGAACCAGTGGGTACATTTCTAAACTTAGATAGGACTTATTTGTGCGTATGTGTGTTATATAGTTTGTAACTTGAGAATTTTGTTTTAGTGGCTTTTTTTGTTTGTGACTTAGAAGTCACCGTGGATGTTTCCTCAGTTGGGTGAGGTTTTACCATGTTGAAAATCTCTTATTCTTAATCTTTCTACATCTCCTCATCTCATTCTCGTGGTTGTGCTGAGTTTAATTGTTTTAAACTATTTTACTAAACTTGTTAACAAAATCTTGAACATATCTCGTGCATGTTTTATTAAACACATCATGTGATTTAAACTGATTTGATTTAAAGAAAAGAGTTTCTTCAAAAAATAGTTCGGAGTTACTTCAATAGTTTAATCTTCTATTAAACGTCCTAAGTAACAGCTTTTTCACAGATGCCTTAAATAAAAACTTGAGGCGGAAGGTCGTTTGAACGATATCACTGTTCTATGTAAAAATTATTCTCCCCCGTGGACCAATTATGAAACCACACTTATCATGCAATGTGGCCGACCAACCTACTTGATCATCCTCGTAGACACTTAGTCAGTTGGAATGCCGACCAACTTCAGAAGGCCAACCAATAGGAACATCAAAAATTACTCGAAAAGGATTCGAACCAATAATGAATTCCAAGAGTTTTATTTATTTTACACAGATGTAACCATCTGACAATATATAGACGCTCAATATTTATGGTTTTGCATACTTATAAATACAAAACTAATCCCTTAGCTCAAGGGACAACTCTAGTCACTCTTATGCACACCATGCTGAGCTATCGTAAACCCTATTGAATAACAACAATAGTGGACATAGGCAATTTTACAGATGAACCACTCTAAAAGCTTTGTCTCCTATGTGTGTGGTTTGAGTTATTTCTCTTAATTTTATATATGATTATAAAATTGGAGTTAGTCCATTTTTAGACCTTAACAATCACAATGTTGTTAGAACGACTTACACATCTCGTTAAAATGAGATATCCATGTCATTAAAACGAAAAGTTATTTTTATTGAAACGACTTCTAATGTTGTTTTATCCATCTAAACACAAGGCGATGTTTCATATGACTCTAAAAATCCATTAACTCAGAATAAATGAATTAAAAACAATTTAAAATCATTTCAAACAAAATAACATCCTCATAAAATATTTATCGAGTATCCATAAACCAATATGCATCCATACCTGAGAGAATTTCGGAAATCCAAATTTTGAAGACATGAAACTTGAATCAAGACTACGGAATGATATATCTTTGAATCTTGGCCACTACATCTTCTACAAAACTTCATATACTATATGAGAATTGTGAAAAGTAAAATCTATCTATTACTCAAAGTGTTTTTTGTTCGAAATAATGCCAGTGCATACAAATTGACACTATTTGGAAATTTGTCCTTACAACCTTTACCAAAAAAATTATTAAATCATTAGAGTTAGGTTTTCTTAACACGTTTTCACCAAACACCCAGTTTCTTAATGCGTTTATTATTACTTTATCTTTATCTTGGAATATTCCAATAACGGTGATGCCACCATATGCTCTGGATAGTGTTTTGGGTCTTGCACCCAAGGTCTTTGTGTCCTCCTTAGTTATCCCGGTGTCATTCATGTTCCGTTTATGTGTTTTATTAATTCATAAATGTCCACATTATTCCACTTTTTCTTTTACCTAGCCGAATCCAAAACCTGAGGTTTCACCTCAACTTGTTTTACACTTTGAAAATTATCATTTCATGTCCTTTACACTTTAAGTCTGATTTTATTTCAAAAATCAAGTTCATTAGGACTATATTCTGTTACACCATTTCCAACATTTTTATTTCTTCAAAATGTTCTACTTTACGTAAAATTACCATTATACTCATTTGTTTCCAAACTCATATTTTACTCCATTTTCACAAGTGTTAATTTCCCAAAAACACCATTAAGTTGGCCATACTACTTCCTAAGTGTTTTTAACACCTTAACATATTTTTTACATTTTGGAGTAATATTATTTCAATTAGAAACATCTTTGTCTCAATAATTTTATTTTCAATAATCATTAACATATAAAACTACTTCCTAAGAAAAAAAACATTTCTTTAGTAACACTTGTAGTATTATAACCTTGCACTTATCACACTTGTAATTCCCCTTTCACACACTTTGGAGACTAAATTTTCCACTTTTCTTATTTCATGTTTAAACCCGACATAACTTTAAAGTTGTTTATACGTTCATTATCAAAACACTATAGGTTTATATGCATGTGAAGATGAATGTTAAATTTTCAAATCCTATTATATTGATCAAACATACATTTCTAACTAGAAATTCTCAATCCTTGCAAAATTATGATTTTCAAGGAATAAAGACATTTTTAATTTCTTCAAACTCAATAAATGTCCATTTTCATGAAATATCTATTTTTTCTAGAAACTTTGAAACTTTATTTCACAAATATTATAGCAAGATCAAAATCATTTTTTTCAAACATTTTATTTCATAAATGTTTAACGTCAAATTTCTAGAAAATACACCGTTTTCATAAAATACCCATTTTAATATATCAAAACTTTGAAATATTTACTCGTCCTTTAATTCCAACAAAATAATATTTTACCAAAGTTTTTATTCCATGAAAATATTTAATATTAATCTGTTAGAAACCATCATTTATTTATGTGTGTTCTACTCATGCAATCTAACAACAAGACTACTAGTAATGTAAATCGAGTCTTAAACATTAAAGATATATTTTCCCACCTCAAGGACTTCAATGGTGGTAGAGAAGTTGGTGTTGGAGGAGAAACTCCCACCTCCAATGGTGGCCTCAAAGGGTTACCAAATGCATCGTCCAAGTGTGATCCATTTAACCTTCCAAGCAAAGCACCAACAAAACGCTCTTCAAACCCCATGGAAGATTCCTTGTCCGTCTTCAAGAACCCCGACAAAGCTCTACAGATGTGTAGCTCTCCTCATCCATGATGGAAATGGGTATGTATGTTTCAAAATTTGTGGATTACATCACAAATATAGGGATATAAGGTGGAGGGGTGGTGGTAGCATGGTGGTTTGTGATGGTGGGAGAGAGTAGGAAGGCTAAAATGGGGGAGGAAGACCACACCTTTCATTATCTATCTCTCTCTCTCTCTCTCTCTCTCTCTCTCTCTCTCTCTCTCTCTCTCTCTCTCTCTCTCTCTCTATCTATCTATCTATCTATCTTTCTCTCTCCCCCTCATTCGAACTCCAATAACCCCAAATGAGCCCGAACAAACCTTATAAAAACCCTCCAAGCTCACCAGAGCTCGACATCTCATTAGATCAAAGGTCCAGAATGTGACAGCACACAAGGGAAATATGATGCACATAATTTTAAAATGCGTCATTCAAATGACATTGAGCCTCATTTAAACAACAAGAACACCTCGTTCGATTAATGGCTTCTAACAATCTTCGAACGACCCTTGAAAGTGATACAATGGGGTCTTGTTTGAAGCTCATTCGAACCCCTGCTTATGACGATATCCAAATATCGTTTGAACGACCCTCCACTTGTTTGAAGTTTTGTTTTTTATCCTTATCTCCAAATTCCAATTTTTACCCACAAATTTTAAGGAATTATCATCAAACCTCATTTAATTACGATTTATATTAAATGAATTATTATAGTAGAGTATTACAAACTTTCCTCCTTGGGGAATTTCATCTTTAAAATTCTTTATCCATCCATTCTTCAATTTCGTGGAGTTTACCAACTCTCATTCTAAGTCACATAAATCCTATAAGATAAAATCATCGAAGTCCTTAATACTAAAATCACATTACGTGCCCTCACATGGGGTTTGTGACCAAATGATCAACATGCGACATGCTCTAACACTTATTATTTTGTTGACCACGAGTGTCACACAACTGACTTTGAGTCTCCACTCACTTGATGGTTATGTTCAAACAATTCCTAATACTACCTCGGCTAGTACCCAAGGTATATTGGAGCCTCCAAGGGCAACACACTCTACAAGTAAATGCTCACCCAAAAGTGAATCGTAATACGAGAAGTCAATAAATTCATCATCAAGAACCATTTCTAATATTAGGACTACACATCCTGTGTCCCAAATTTTTTTTTGGTTATCCTGACTACACAATTTTTAAGATCTTTCCATTAAGTATACATTGTAAATTTATCACTTCGATAAGTAATTCACCTATCAAATCATCATCTCACATTTGACTGACACCTTTCGTTGCGTCATTCTGATAGCCCTAGTACTACTCTAGGCATCTCACCTTTGAGCACTCACTTGAGCTTCACTCAATCCACTCACCATGGAAAAGAAACACCATGTTCTACGCTCTTCTCAATACCTAACATTATACCATATCCTCAAATCACCATCCCTCTATTAACAGCAAGAGCCACCAACTGCCATGTCAGCTAGTAAAAAAAGTCCCTATTCCTAAAAAAGGTTAATATTATGAGAAAATTGTGTGGCCGAAAGCCCAGCCACCAGTATACAGACTTTATGAAACATTGAGAATACCTCAGTTCGGCGCACCCAATTATACATCCGTGTTGACCATACCCAATCCACTGCGCTATACCAGGTCCAATCGCACCACACAATGATATGGTACCAATCCAAGTTACCACATACGTTAGAATACAGATCCCCTATTACCAAAATATAAAGGGACATATGAGACTCAAAAGGAACAAGTAATCGTCATGTGAAAATCCCACCCATTAGTATCAGACTATGATTTACAGGAAGTGAACCTATGACATATGCTCGAAACCATATCACTCATTCCCAACGTTCTCATCGGGTACTAATCCTAGCTACATACCCTAGCATGGGGTCACCAATCATAACGAATCGAATAACAACCATTCATCCTCGTAAGGCAAAAGAAACATATGCACCTATCTTTCTCTAGAAAGTCAATTCCCGACTTCCCTCCTTGGGAGTAAGGCCCTTCTCTTAACATCCTCGGGACACATGAACCATTTCGATTGGCAGATGCCTCACACCCTTGTAAACACATACCTAATCAATTTATCGATGATGACAACACCATCCTACTACACCTAGGATACTATATGCCTTATCATATCATGATCACAACCCCAAATCCCCTTAGTCCATACTCAGTTCAGGCGAGACATTCCATTTATTGTACCCTTTGACTATACGAGATTTTCATTCATCTTACTTCCAAGTTCTACCCAAACTGAGTTTACGTGATGACCACACCTACTGCCATTAGCATTCTAAGAGTAATAAGTACCACACATGTCTATATCTTCTAATTTGTATCAGCTTGGGAGGACGTGCTAAGAACTAGTCCTTACCTTCCTAAGGCCATCCTATCATATACTGTCGGCGCACGCCATCATTCTAATTATGCTGCGATGTTACCCCACCTTGGTGTCCATTTCCCCACATGGCATCATCAATCTAAGCCTCAAGTACATTTCCTACTATTCGTCAAAATCAAGTGTCATATTGCCACTACTAGTCATTCCAAGGCATCTGTATTACACCCTATAAACTACACGAGATTCTAATTCCTCCTTAGAGGACACCACCAATCTGTGATGATTTAAGAAACTGCAACGGACACGCACACTATACTAATCTTCTACACCATGACCAACAATCTAAGATTATCACCTGCCCCCTGCACAATCATTACTAGGATGCTAATTGTAAGGACACAAATTACCAATTGAGTCCTTTGAGGTTTTGGCTAATTTCCGGACAAAAACGTTTGAGTCATAGGATAGAGTATATTAATCATCATTCAAGCCTATGACGTGTTTATTAAAGACGTAGCGGCCAAGTGTATAAAGCTTCATCAAAATGCCGAGTTTAAGTGCCTCATTTCTACGTCATCAATAGTGGTTCCATGCTCCCAAGGTATGAATGCATTACATATATATATAGGAGGTTGGAACAGTTTATAATGGGTGAAGGTTTAATTATAAAACTATTGTTTATTTTCAGAAAGATTAATTAAAACTTTAAATAAAGTTTATAATGTTTCTGGGATAAAAATATAAATTTGTAACTTTCTAGAAGTTCGTTCGAACGAGTTTTCGTTCAAACCAGATGTCGTTCGAACGAGTTTGCCAACGATTCCCCATGTTGGCCACTAGAACTTCGTTCAAAATGTCGTTCGAACGAGATGGATGTTCGAACGAGATTTCCAACGAGATTTCTAACGAGTTCAAACTAGAACTTCGTTAGAAGTCTCGTTCGAATGAGATTTTGTTCGAACGAAAATGTCATTCAAACGAGATTTGGCGGCAACAGTTATATGACAGTTTTGAGCAGTTTTGACCCAGCTTCCCACTTGATTTTCCCACTAAGTTTTTGGCAGATTTAATATGTGCGACAATGAACTTTTCTAACTTAACTTTTCATTATATTCTAACTTCTAGAGAGAGTTTTTGAGAGAAAATTCTTCCAAGAAAAGTTCATGGTTTTGAGTGTTCATCTTTCAAAAACAAAATTCATCTAACACTCTAGTTTATACCCAATTGTTTTTTTAATCCAAGTTCCATATATATATATATATCTACATTGCTTGGAGTTTTGTCACCGGTTTTTCATCTCTACCATTTTGAAGAGACGTTTGGGTTTTCTTCTATATCCCATAAAGAAGAAGATGTTTGATCAGTTTTTACCCACTTGGAGAAAGGCTCCTAGTTCGAGTGACGGTGACCATATGAAGTTCGATTGGTGGATTCCGAGACCGCGGGGGAGCTCCGTGGATATTCGCTAGGCAGAGGTTGATACAAGAAGACGCGTCGGGGCTTGAGAGGGATCGAGTCGAGTGTTGTAAGTCATCTTGCTTGTATTTGTAATTTTCGTACTTAATGAATTTGAGGCTAGGGTCGTCCGAAGTTTTTTCCCGTTGTGGGTTTTTTCTCGTACATCGCGGCGTAATGGATTAATTATTTATTTTATCTTTTGCAAAATCACCTAGAACGCATGCTTAGGTAAAAAGAGAAAATTGGTTTAATTTAATCACTACTTGTTTAATTTGGTGCAAATTAATATTGGGTAATGTTTACGTTAATTTAATTCAAGTCATTTAATTCAATTGATAAAATTGGTTTGGCGTAACTTGAATAAATTGCAAAATATGACTTAGGAAAATTTTCTAGGACTTGGGGTGAATTAATTATATTTAAGTGAAATTAAAATTGTGTGTGTATTAATCATATTTCACTTGTGTTTAATTTTAATTTTGAAGTAAATTAAAATTTGTTTTTATTGAACAATCACTTTTTCGCTTTCGCATATCTAAAAAGGAAATAATTGATTTTGAAGTATAAACATTTAAAAATCGGGGGCCTAACGTTCCAACAAGTGGTATCAGAGCCAAACCGATAAATTACTTCGTGGTGATCCTTTAACTAATTTTTGGCTAAAATGGAATTTTCCCTATTTTCTATTTTCGATGGTTCTAATTATGTGTACTGTAAAGCGCGAATTAAATCGGCACTTAAATCTATCGACGAGAGGGTTTGGTATCGGTAGTTACTGGGTGGTCTACACCAACTCATTTAGTTGAAAATGAACGTGTTCCCAAACCAGCCGATAAATGGACTGAGAATGAGTTTAAACTTTCAAATTTTAATTTTTGGGATTTAAATGCCTTGTTTAGCGTTGTCACACCAGATGAATTCCGACGTATTATAACGTGTGAGACCGCTAAAGAAGCGTGGGATATTTTGCAAATCACTCATGAGGGTACAAGTGTCGTTAAATCTTCGAAACTCCAAAACCTCACCACTCAATTTGAAACCATCAAAATGAACGAAAAAGAAACTTTTGATGAATTTTATGCTAGACTTTCTGATATTGTTAATTCATCTTTTAACTTGGGAGAGAAAATACCCGACCACCGAGTTGTAAAGAAAATTTTAAGGTCTCTACCCGATAAATTTATTCCAAAAGTCACCGTTTTAAATTCTTTACCAACTTTAGCCTCTATGAAATTAGAAGAGCTCGTAGGTGATTTACAAACCTATTAACTAGACATGTTTCCCTCTAAAACTGGAAAGAAAATTGAAAAGGGAATTGCTTAAAAAGCCCGAAAAGAGGATAAACAAGTAGTAGAGAGCGAGAGTGATAGTGACTCGGAAGATATGGCCTTATTTCCTAGGAAATTTAGAAAGTTTCTTAAAATTAACAAAGATAAATTTAAAAATGACTTTAAGAAATTTGAAACTTCTAAGCATGACAAAGCTGAGAGGATCCCTAAAACTATCAATGAGAATTTAAATAGGGACGCGTCAAATAGGTGTTATGGTTGTGAGGGTTATGGCCATAGGGCTTATGAGTGCCCCACTAAACTAAGGAGAGAGGGTAAGCGACCCATTTCATATAATGCGACCCTTAGTGATAGTGATAAGGAAGAGGGATCCGATTCCCCCACTAAGCCCAACTTTGTGGCTTTTATGGCTAGTCATGTGAGCACCGATAATGAATCTTCTCACGAAGATATTTAAACACATGACACTTCCGAGGTCAAAGTTTATGATTCCCTTGTTTTTTTTGGTAGTGATAGTGAAGAAGAGAGAGAGAGTGAAAATGAAGAAGAGGTTAATGTGAGTGAACTTCAAAATGCTTTTCAAGAACTCTTTGGATAATCTATTAAATTAAAAGGAGATAATTTGAAGTTAGAAGCTAGTTTAAGAGAGTGTGTCAAGATCGTTAATGATAGTACGTTGGTAGAATACCTTAGGACACATGATAGGACTCTTCGAGAGAAGCTTGAATATGTTGAAGGCGAGAGATATAGACTTAGAGGTTTAATAGAATCCTTGAAAAAGGAGCTTCTCGAGTTTGAAGAAAGAAATGTTTTATTAGAGTCTAGAATTTTAGAATTAGAAAATAAATTAAAAGACTCTAGTAATGTCAAATTTGATTTGGAGTGTCGTTTGGAAAAATTAGATAAAATATTAGGAACGGTCCAAATTAAAAATGACACGTGTGGTTTAGGCTTCGATACTAGTAGTGAATCAACGAATAAATCCAAAACTAATGTTTTAGGAGAATCACCTAGGAAAGCTTTTAAAGATCACTCCTTAGGTAAATCTTTTCGCCGTGAGTTTAAGTGTTCACATTGTGGTCGAAAAGGTCATCTCAGGAAATTCTATTTTGATCTTAAAAAGGGTCCTAGAAAATCCTTTAGTAAGGCAACTGAGGTAGCCAAGATTCCTACACCCCGAGTAAGTCACTCGTCGTTAGTTTGAGTTAGGAGATCCGACTTGGTAGCCTTACAAGATAGGATTTTTTATTCTCATTTACTATCACATGCTTCCTCCCTTGCTAAATCTAGAGGTTGAATTATGTTACTATTTGCATACTTTAGCGTTTGTACTTCATGCTATAATTATATGCTAAATGTATGCTTGTTTAGTCATTTTCTAGTCATAGATTTATTTCATATCTTATGCTAGAAATCATGACTTGTTTATCATTTGGGTTTTTATCTCTTGATAATTTAAGCTTAATGAAAAATTCAAATGATTTTTGTTTGTCTTTTGAGTATATATTTTTATTTTTGGTTAAAAATGTCAAAAACTCAAAAAGATTTTTTTTGTGTGTATTTTAGTTTGACACACTTTATGTGGCATACACTTGTGTTAGAATCCCATCTTTTACGCTCTCATGTGGCTAGAACTTTGTAATACCCCGTACTTTTGGCTATATTTATTTTTGGGATTAATTAATTAAATTCGTATTAATTGGAAATTAATCCGGGTTATAAATACTAATGAGATGCGAATTGGTATTTGATTATGTGCATATATGATTATATATGTATTTGGTATTATAAAAATTTGTCGTGAGATTTATATACGGCATTTTAGAAATTTTGTTGAGACGCGTGGGACCGTCGCGTCACGGTATAATATTTTGATAATAAAAGTGAATTTAAAATCTATAATCCGTATAGTCGTTTTGAGTGCGCCAACACGTCCGGAAGGGTCGAGATAGTCAGAAAACACTAGCCGGGGGTATAGTTTGGGTCCCGGGGTATTTTTAGGCCATACCGGTAACTTAAAGGGTATTTTGGTAATTTTACATTTTGAGGAATTAAAAGTGACGAAAATTAGAGATGTAAATCTGATGTGGATTAGACCCATTAAGCCCATTAACCAACCCATATTAACCTAGAAAGCTACGTAGGTTATCATTTAGGTTTTCTAAGTTTCCCCAAATCAAAACCCTAGCCACCTTAAGCCACCATTGGAGAAGAGCTTGGAGAGAGAGGAATTTCTGCAGAAAACTTCATCTAATCTACACCAAACTCAGAGACAACCAAGGCAAGTGACTTTATTCCATTTAATTTCAGAGAATGTTCCCTCCATGTTAGAAAAATTCGGATTTATGGTTTGTTCTTGATGAAAATATGAAAACCCATGTAGTTTAGATCATAGAACTTGAGAAATTATGTAGAGAATTGCATGTAGTATGATAGGTAGATGATTTCCCTTATAATAATTGTGATTTGAAGGAATTAAAACGAAATAAATTCTGGTATTTGATGATGATATAAACCTAGGGTTCATGTTCTAGAGAAATTGGGAAAAGTGTAGAGAATTGTAAATTTGGTTGATGTTATGATGATGCAATCCTTGAAAACATGTTAGGAGATGATGTAAATATGTTTAGGATGAATTAGAGACCCTAAAACGTTATTGGGATGAACCTTGGAAGAGATTAGAAGCGATAAAAATGGTGAAAAACGAGATGGGGAAAAATCTGGGCCGAAGCTGGTAGCTCGTTAGAAGCAGCCCCCAGGTCGTTCGAACGAACTCGTTCGAACGAGCTTCTAACGAGTTGACCAGTCGTTACTAACGAGTAGGGATTTCGTTCGATATCTCGTTCGAACGAGATATCGTTAGAAGGGACAGTTCGTTCGAACGAACTGGGATCTCGTTCGAACAGCCTCGTTCGAACGAGACTTCTAACGACCTGACAGTCCAAACTCGTTCGAACAGTCTCATTCGAACGAGACTTCTAACGAGTTGACAGTTTGGTCCTTTTCGGATTGTTTTGACTTTTGGAGTTCCGTAAACTTGTTCGAGGATATAGTTAACCTTCGTAGTGATAGAATTGGGACATTTGGGTATTTATGAGAAGGAATTTACATACGAGAGTGTATTACATGGACGGTTTGGGTTGAGACGTGAGTGTCTACTACGACGTGAGATAATTATGGCGCGTATAATTACAAACCGGAATAGTATGAATTGTGTTAATTATAGTTAGTATGAGAATATATACTACGATTAAAATACGGTATTACTAAGACATGTGCTTACTTAGTATTGGTATATGGATTGTGTGTATGACTTACCTACCATACTTGCTATCACGGGAGGTTGCGTTCGCTTAGGACCCTTTATTCCTTGTGTGCCTACGGGGGGGATATAGACTGGTACCTCGATGAACATAGGTCATAGAAAGACTTATTGAGATATTAATAAGTCCGCTGACCGTGGGAGCGTAGGTATGTGCGTGACCCACGTGATGGTGACTGTGTTCGCCTCCACTATTTGTGATTTGTGTTATCTGGACTATTCCTGAGAGATTCGGAATATGTGATCCTTATGTACGTGATGTACCGGGATGGATAGAAGAGTATGTGTGCACCGTAGCTTAGTTCTCGGGGTGCTTGTATTGTATATATATGATGAGATTAATATACATTTAATTAATGAGAATCCTCATGTTAATGTTGTAAATATATTACGGTATTGTTTTCGAGAAATATAACAAGTTAACTGATAGTTATATATATTGCATATTGAGTATCTGAGTTGACGTTAAACCCCTATTTAATTACGAGCGTTATTATGTAAATGGAACCAAGTATTATGGGCAGGACCTTTGGCAGTCTAGCTAGATATGTTGTCACTTAGCTAGTAGTATGGGTAGTTATAGATGGCTACTTGCGTTAGGAGTGCACAGTTAGACGAGAGGTGAGAATATAATGTGAGTGCACGTCCTAACATGTACTTTGCATTTAAATGTTTTAAATGTTTTTAAAGCACTTGCATGTTTTTAAAATATAACTCCACATTCGGGCTCTGACCCGTTTGCTTTTCAAATCTTTTCCTTGTAAAACCTTTTTAGGTGCCCAGCCACAAGGACACCAAGCATAGATTATCCATTCAGGTGACGAGCTGTAGTGGTTTGTGGAAGCTACAGGGATTTGCATGTACACGCTTCTATCTTTTGGATTCCAGAGTCACTATCTATCAGTTGTAGGGCATGTTGCCCATTTCTATTTAGAGCATCGTTTACATTTCAGTTTTCAGACTTTAGCATTTATTGTTTCAGCATTCGGTTAGTTATTTCAATATGGGATTGTAGTGAGGAGTTTTTCCTCCAGACTTTATTTACTCTATTGTGATGGTTATTTGTTTTACTGCAGTATGGTGAATGGTGTTATTTACTTCTTCATTACTTTTGTTGCATGTTAATCAGACTTAAATTAAAATTTGGCAACTTGCTTTTTAAATACTAGGTGGTTAGTAATATTAAAATGTTTTCGACAGTGATGGTATTAACTGAGCCAACTTGGCATTTTGAATTAATTTAATAAAGGAGTAGCTACCCGGTATTTAATTAGTCGGGGTGTCACAGGTGGTATCAGAGCATCAGGTTCTAGTGTCCTTTAGGATCTGTACGGCTATTATGTTTCCTCTACGTTTCTTTGATATAGAGCGCTATATTTTAGGACTGTTGTACTCTTTTTGTGTATGCTTCGTTCTTCAAGTATTTTAAGTTTATAAACCGTGAACTTATAAACTTTGTTCATATTTCAGATGCCTCCACGACGTGCACGACGAGTTCCCAGGAATGCTACGCCCGAACCCCAGCCCGCTCCAGTTCAGGGCATGTTGAACGCCGCTGAGGTTGCAGCTATAGTAGCTCAAGCGGTAAATGCCGCGATTGCCGTTATTCAGCAGGCACCACCACAGGCGCCGGTTGCCGCGCCAGTACAGGTTAATGCATTCCCATCTGCTTGGGAGCGTGTACGTGACGCTTTTCAGAAAGCGCATCCGCCAGAGTTTGCTGGTAGCTCAGATGTGGTAGTCTCGAGCCAATGGAGGAAGGACATGCAGAGGCATTTGAGGATGCATGAGTGCACTGATATTCAGAAACAGGTGCTAGCTACTTTCAAGCTAGTGGGATCTGCGCTACAGTGGTGGGAGTCTATTACCACCGCAGAGGAGAGGGATACTCTCACGATTCAGGAGTTCTGGGTGCGGTTCGACCGCAAGTACTTTCCATCCGTAGTTCATACAGAGATGAGGAGGAAGCTGATGAGTTTGAAGTAGGAAGGCAAGACAGTGGCCGAGTATGAGGCCGACTTCACTAACCTGTTGAATATCATTCCAGACGAGATTCCAACAGAGAAGAAGAAGATTGAGAAGTTCACCGACGGGTTGAATTGGAGGATCCGTCAGCATCTCCTAAGGAACCTATCGTTGGCCACGTATTCTGATGTGGTTAACGCTGCATTGTTACACTGCCAGGACCACCGTTTTCATATGGCCCAGGGCAAGCGGTCGGGGGAGTCTAGCCATCAGGGCAGGACTGGAGGACATAGTGCCAGTGGGGCACAATCGGGTCAGGGGCAGAGACAGATTGAGCAGGGCTCCCAACAGGGGGATAATAAGAGGTTCCGGTCAGGGAACTACAGGCAGGGACAGGGAGGTTTTCGTCAGGGCCATCAGGGTCCAAATGGCCATCAGGGCCAACAGGGACAGAATGGGTAGCAGTTTCACCAGGGCCAGCAGGGCCAAGGGAGGAATGGTAACGGCCACCAGGGCCGGGGACAGCAGGGGCAGAGGGGAGGGAATTTCCCAGGGAAGTTCTTTACTTGTGGCAAGACTGGCCATAAGAAGCAGGATTGTCCTGATAGGGGCAGGGCCCCACAGTAGCAGCAGCAGGGTGCTCGCCAGGAGCTACAGAGGCCTATGTTTCCCGCAGCTCTTCCTGCACCGCCAGAGATGGGAGCATTGCCACCCATTCCTGCAGTCCCAGCTCAGCAGGGTCAGCTACAGTATGGACGTGTCTACAACGTCCACCAGGCTGCAGTTCCACAGGCACCGCCCGCGATCGAGGGTACGTTTCCTATCCATGGCACTATGGGTCGGGTGTTATTTGATACGGGTGCTACACATTATTTCATAGCTAGACACTTCGCGAAAGCTTTAGGATTGTTAGCTACGGCAGAGAGCACAGTGACGTGTGTCGACTCACCATTGGGGAGTGGGTCACTTATTTTCTTTATATGCCGGGGAGTGGGAGTAGAGGTTGGTGGTTTGGTATTGCCTGCAGACATGTTAGTGTTAGACATGCATGTTCACGATGTGATCATCGGTATGGATTGGCTCGTAGCATATAGGGCCATGATTGATTGCTTCAGCGGGAGCATTGTTTTTGCCATTCCGGGGCAAGAGATGTTTATAGTGGCGATGCCTCGCCCAGAGGGAGGATCGACCGCTCATATGTATTACATAGAGGAGGATACCTCTAAGGAGGTTGTTATTCCTTTAGATTCGATCCCGGTTGTCAGGGAGTATTCGGATGTGTTTCAGGAGATACCAGGCCTACCACCCAGTCGAGAGATAGATTTCGTCATAGATTTTCTACCGGGTATGAGACCTATAGCACGCGCACCGTACCGTATGGCTCCAGCTGAGATGCGAGAGCTACGGGATCAGATAGAGCAGCTGTTAGGGCAGGGCTTTATTCGCCGGAGTACCTCACCTTGGGGCGCTCCAGTTTTGTTTGTGAAGAAGAGGGACGGTTCACTGAGATTTTGTGTGGACTACCGAGAGTTGAATAAGGTCACGATACGGAATAAGTATTCGTTGCCTCGAATCGATGACTTATTCGACCAGTTGAGAGGAGCTTCTTTCTTCTCGAAGATTGACTTGAGATCGGGATACCATCAGTTGCGTATCAGGGAGGAGGATGTCTCGAAGACTGCGTTCTTATCGAGATATGGTTCTTACGAGTTTCGGGTTATTCCTTTCGGCTTGACCAACGCTCCAGCAGTGTTTATGGACTTGATGAACAGAGTGTTCAGGGATTTCCTAGATCAGTTTGTCATTGTCTTCATTGATGACATTCTGGTTTACTCTCAGACAGAGGAGGAGCACGCCGAGCATTTGAGGCAGGTTTTGCAGACACTCCGTCAGAACGAGTTGTATGCAAAATATGAGAAGTGCGGGTTTTGGCTGAAGGAAGTCCAGTTCTTGGGTCACATTATTTCTGACCAAGGGATATCTGTCGATCCGGGGAAAGTATCAGCGGTGAGAGAGTGGGGACAGCCCACGACACCAACGGAGATTCGTAGTTTCTTGGGTTTGGCAGGATACTAAAGGAGGTTTAGTCGGGGTTTCTCGGAGATAGCAGGTCCTTTGACACATTTTACTCGTAAGGGTGTGCCATACATTTGGAGTGATGCCTGTCAGTTGGCATTCGATGAATTGAAGGACAAATTGACCTCAGCACCTGTGTTAGCATTGCCGAGATCGGGAGTTGAGTATTTGGTTTACACCGATGCGTCTTTGCAAGGACTGGGAGGTGTATTACAACAGGAGAGACAGGCCATAGCTTATGCTTCCCGTAAGCTTAAGCCTCATGAGAATAATTACCCTACGCATGATTTGGAGTTGGCAGAAGTGGTATTTGCCCTACGGATTTGGAGGCACTACCTTTTGGGGGAGAAGTTCCAACTGTTCACGGACCACAAGTCCCTACAGTATCTGTTCACGCCGAAAGAATTGAATATGCGGCAGCGTAGGTGGCTTGAATTTGTGAAGGACTACCAGTTCGACATCCAGTACCACCCGGGTAAGGCTAACGTGGTAGCAGACGCGTTGAGCCGTAGGCCAGCAGATGAGGTGGCATAGGTGTGGAAGGCTAAGTGGAAGGAATTGGGATACTAGGATGTAGTGGACCGATCATTCATGTCTGTGATGACCGTTACACCGTAGATTGTCACGAAGGTAGTACGGGCACAGGCCGATGACTCGTTCTGTCAGGAGCAGATAGTTCGATTGCTAGCAGAGGGAGCCGAATCCTATACCGTTAGCTCAGACGGGGGATTACGCTTCAATGGGAGATTGGTAGTTCCGAAAAGAGAGGAATTGCGACACAATGTTATGGCAGAGTCGCACGGCTCACGGTTCGCGGTACATCCCGGAGGGGACAAAATGTACCAAGACATGAGACGACAGTATTGGTGGAGCGGTATGAAGAGAGATATCGCTGAGTTTGTCTCGAAATGCGCCACTTGTCAGCTTGTAAAAGTGGATCATCAGAGACCGGCAGGATTGCTACAGCCGTTGGAGGTCCCGGTATGGATGTGGGAGAGCATATCCATGGACTTTATTACGGGGTTGCCTACGTCGCAGAGGGGTCATGACTCCGTTTGGGTAATTGTGGACAGGTTGTCCAAGGTCGCTCACTTCTTACCCGTAAGGACTGATTACACTTCGGGACAGTATGCCCAGCTCTTCATTTCAGAGATTGTGAGACTTCACGGTGTGCCCCTAAATATCGTGTCTGACAGAGACAAGATATTTGTTTCGAGGTTTTGGGAAAGTTTCCAGGAGGCAATGGGCACGGAATTGCGGTTGAGTACGGCTTATCATCCGCAGACCGATGGGCAGACAGAGCGCACCAATCAGATGTTGGAGGACATGCTACGCATGTGCATTATTGACTTCGGGGGTGGATGGGAGCAGTACCTTCCACTGGTGGAGTTTGCTTACAACAACTCATATCAGTTCACTATTGGCATGGCTCCGTTTGAGGCGTTGTACGGTAGGCCTTGTCGTTCCCCAGCATGTTGGTTAGAAGTGGGGGACAACGAACTACTTGGGCCGAAAGTAATTCAGGATACTTCGGCAAGGATTGAGTTGATTCGGAGTCGCATTCGAGTAGCTCAAGACAGGCAGAAGAGTTATGCTGATGCGAAGAGGTTTTTCAGGGAGTTCCAAGTGGGGGACCAAGTTTTTCTCAGGGTATCTCCAATGAAGGGGATTATGCGATTCGGGAAGAAGGGGAAGTTGGCACCGAGGTATGTGGGGCCGTTTCCTATTATTGAGCGGATCGGACCGGTTGCGTATAGACTTGGACTACCGGAGCACTTGCATCGGATTCACGACGTGTTCCATATTTCCTCACTAAGGAAATACCTTAGAGATAATTTGGCCCATTCTCACATTGCTGTGGAGGACATCAATCTCCAGCCGGATAGCTCCTACGAGGAGGGGCCAATTGCTATTTTGGACCGAAGCGAGAGGAAACTGCGGTCAAAGATAGTCCCGTTAGTGCGTGTTCAGTGGCGACATCACAATGTCGAGGAGTCCACATGGGAGCGCGAGGATGAGATGCGCGAACGTTATCCAGAGCTGTTTTTAGCAGGTACTTTCTAGTTTCGAATTTCGGGACGAAATTCAGTTATTAGGGGGGAAGTATGTAATACCCCGTACTTTTGGCTATATTTATTTTTGGGATTAATTACTTAAATGCGTATTAATTGGAAATTAATCCGGGTTATAAATACTAATGAGATGCGAATTGGTATTTGATTATGTGCATATTTGATTATATATGTATTTGGTATTATAAAAATTTATCGTGAGATTTATATACGGCATTTTAGAAATTTTGTTGAGACGCGTGGGACCGCCGCGTCACGGTATAATATTTTGATAATAAAAGTGAATTTAAAATCTATAATCCATATAGTCGTTTTGAGTGCTCCAACGCGTCCGGAAGGGTCGAGATAGTCAGAAAACACTAGCCGGGGGTATAGTTTGGGTCCCGGGGTATTTTTAGGCCATACCGGTAACTTAAAGGGTATTTTTGTAATTTTACATTTTGAGGAATTAAAAGTGACGAAAATTAGAGATGTAAATATGATGTGGATTAGACCCATTAAGCCCATTAACCAACCCATATTAACCTAGAAAGCTACGTAGCTTATCATTTAGGTTTTCTAAGTTTCCCCAAATCAAAACCCTAGCCACCTTAAGCCACCATTGGAGAAGAGCTTGGAGAGAGAGGAATTTCTGCAGAAAACTTCATCTAATCTACACCAAACTCAGAGACAACCAAGGCAAGTGACTTTATTCCATTTAATTTCAGAGAATGTTCCCTCCATGTTAGAAAAATTCGGATTTATGGTTTGTTCTTGATGAAAATATGAAAACCCATGTAGTTTAGATCATAGAACTTGAGAAATTGTGAAGAGAATTGCATGTAGTATGATAGGTAGATGATTTCCCTTATAATAATTGTGATTTGAAGGAATTAAAACGAAATAAATTCTTGGATTTGATGATGATATAAACCTAGGGTTCATGTTCTAGAGAAATTGGGAAAAGTGTAGAGAATTGTAAATTTGGTTGATGTTATGATGATGCAATCCTTGAAAACATGTTAGGAGATGATGTAAATATGTTTAGGATGAATTAGAGACCGTAAAACGTTATTGGGATGAACCTTGGAAGAGATTAGAAGTGATAAAAATGGTGAAAAACGAGATGGGGAAAAATCTGGGCCGAAGCTGGTAGCTCGTTAGAAGCAGCCCCCAGGTCGTTCGAACGAACTCGTTCGAACGAACTTCTAACGAGTTGACCAGTCGTTACTAACGAGTAGGGATTTCGTTCCATATCTCGTTCGAACGAGATATCGTTAGAAGGGACAGTTCGTTCGAACGAACTGGGATCTCGTTCGAACAGCCTCGTTCGAACGAGACTTCTAACGACCTGACAGTCCAAACTCGTTCGAACAGTCTCGTTCGAACGAGACATCTAACGAGTTGACAGTTTGGTCCTTTTCGGACTATTTTGAGTTTTGGAGTTCCGTAAACTTGTTCGAGGATATAGTTAACCTTCGTAGTGATAGAATTGGGACATTTGGGTATTTATGAGAAGGAATTTACATATGAGAGTGTATTACATGGACGGTTTGGGTTGAGACGTGAGTGTCTACTACGACGTGAGATAATTATGGCGCGTATAATTACAAACCGGAATAGTATGAATTGTGTTAATTATAGTTAGTATGAGAATATATACTACGATTAAAATACGGTATTACTAAGACGTGTTCTTACTTAGTATTGGTATATGGATTGTGTGTATGACATACCTACCATACTTGCTATCACGGGAGGTTGCGTTCGCTTAGGACCCTCTATTCCTTGTGTGCCTACGGGGGGGATATAGACTGGTACCTCGATGAACATAGGTCATAGAAAGACTTATTGAGATATTAATAAGTCCGCTGACCGTGGGAGCGTAGGTATGTGCGTGACCCACGTGATGGTGACTGTGTTCGTCTCCACTATTTGTGATTTGTGTTATCTGGACTATTCCTGAGAGATTCGGAATATGTGATCCTTATGTACGTGATGTACAGGGATGGATAGCAGAGTATGTGTGCACCGTAGCTTAGTTCTCGGGGTGCTTGTATTGTATATATATGATGAGATTAATATACATTTAATTAATGAGAATCCTCATGTTAATGTTGTAAATATATTACGGTATTGTTTTTGAGAAATATAACAAGTTAACAGATAGTTATATATATTGCATATTGAGTATCTGAGTTGACGTTAAAAACCTATTTAATTACGAGCGTTATTATGTAAATGGAACCAAGTATTATGGGCAGGACCTTTGGCAGTCTAGCTACATATGTTGTCACTTAGCTAGTAGTATGGGTAGTTATAGATAGGTACTTGCGTTAGGAGTGCACAGTTAGACGAGAGGTGAGAATATAATGTGAGTGCACGTCCTAACATGTACTTTTCATTTAAATGTTTTAAATGTTTTTAAAGCACTTGCAGGTTTTTAAAATATAACTCCACATTCGGGCTCTGACCCGTTTGCTTTTCAAATCTTTTTCTTGTAAAACCTTTTTAGGTGCCCAGCCACAAGGACACCAAGCATAGATTATCCATTCGGGTGATGAGCTGTAGCGGTTTGTGGAAGCTACAGGGATTTGCATGTAGACACTTCTATCTTTTGGATTCCAGAGTCACTATCTATCAGTTGTAGGGCATGTTGCCCATTTCTATTTAGAGCATCGTTTACATTTCAGTTTTCAGACTTTAGCATTTATTGTTTCAGCATTCGGTTATTTATTTCAGTATGGGATTGTAGTGAGGAGTTTTTCCTCCAGACTTTATTTACTCTATTGTGATGGTTATTTGTTTTACTGCAGTATGGTGAATGGTGTTATTTACTTCTTCATTACTTTTGTTGCATGTTAATCAGACTTAAATTAAAATTTGGCAACTTGCTTTTTAAATACTAGGTGGTTAGTAATATTAAAATGTTTTCTATAGTGATGCTATTAACTGAGCCAACTTGGCATTTTGAATTAATTTAATAAAGGAGTAGCTACCCGGTATTTAATTAGTCGGGGTGTCACAAACTTTTGGTTTAGATTATCAACCCTTATTATGTTCTTTACCATGCTTACATGGAGTAGTTGGATTTTGTGTTGATATAATGGATTCTATTTTTATATGCCTCTCTTCACACATGCACGGGCTCTTTTGAAATTTAACATCATATGTATGTTTGAGCTTTGTGAGGTGTTCTCCTACCAATCCTGTCATCTACATATTTGTGACCTAGGAGGACTAGTGCATGTCAAAATTCGTTGCACGTGAGATTTGTGTGAAAAAGAAAAAAATGATAAATAAATGTGCACGGAGAAGGGCTCCGAAAGGATTTATTATCATTTGTGATTGTAAGCCACCGTTTGAATGGACCTAAAAGAAATACGTTGTCCAAAGGCCTAAAAATAGAAAATATGAATAATTGCAAAGGCCTATGTTTGATTGATATAATCATTCAAAAGAATAATATATGCTTATTGAGGGAGATTGGATGGTATATCAACGGTTTGCACAATGTTCGTTTATCCTAGTTGAGCTATCAATGTCATGACTCTCTTGGTTTGGAGAATAATCAACATGCTAGGTTTGTATGCATTGTGTATGTTTGTTCATTGAGTTCAATCTATATTGTCACATGAGGTTATATTCCAATGTGATGAAGTTTGCAATCAATTGAGAACTCTGTGAACGTGTTTTAAGTGATTGGATCTAAATTTAATCGTGTTTAGTTCACACCCCAACACTTCCATTTCCATATGACACATTTATGCTATAAGAGTGTGGAAGACTTATATTTTATTTTATGTGTGTCAATTGTGTGTTTATATCTATACGTGTGTGTACTTATTCTTAGCTTGTATCTATTATGTATACATATATATGATATTTTGTTCATATCTTTGCCATGTTTTAGCTAGTTCATTTAGGCTTCAATTCAAAATTGGTACCTTATTTGTTGCGTTGTTTGTTTGATATCACATTCTTACTCCTTATGTATCATATTGGTATCTGTTTCTTGCATCTTAGTTGGTATCCATTAGTATTTGTTGGATTAGTTATGAGTTTGTTGCCCATATTCTTTCATGTTCTTATCACTTTATGCGTTATGTTTAAATTAGTCCTCGCCTTTGACTATTCCTTAACAAAAAGGGGGAGAAATGGTATCTATTCCTATTGTAATCATATCTTAGTTTGGGGGAGATTTAACTTAGGGGGAGTCGCGACCTTCTTAGGTAGATCACAGTTGATAAAGGGGAGAATTAATTTCGGGGGAGTGTTTATTGCATTTAATATATTGATATTACCTATGCGTTTAATGTGTTTTATTAAGTGTGCAGGAATTATTCTAAGTGGCAACTTTCACCGGCAAAGATTTTGATACTTTGGGTTGTTTGAGTCAAGCATTATATTTTTATTTTGGGTGGGACATTTTATTAGTCTAGTAGAGCTTGACGACCCTTTAGTATTTTTGTTGGTTTTTATCCCAGGATAACCAAAGGGGGAGATTTGTAAGGACACAAATTTCCAATTGAGTCCTTTGTAGTTTTGGCTCAATTCCGAACAAAAATGTTTGAGTCATAGGACAGAGTATATTGATCATCCTTCAAGCATATGACGTGTTTGTTGAAGACGTAGTGGCCAAGTGTACAAAGCTTCATCAAAATGCCGAGTTTAAGTGCCTCGTTTCTACGTCATCAATAGTGGTTCCATGCTCCCAAGGTATGAATGCATTACATATATATATAGGAGCTTGGAACGGTTTATAATGGGTGTAGGTTTAATTATAAATCAGTTGTTTATTTTCGGAAAGATTTAATTAAAACTTTAAATAAAGTTTATAAATTTTCTGGGCTAAAAATATAAATTTGTAACTTTCTGGAAGTTCGTTCGATATGTCGTTCGAACGATTTTTCGTTCACACCAGATGTCGTTCGAACGAGTTTGCCAATGATTCCCCATATTGTCCACTGGAACTTCGTTCGAAATGTCGTTCGCACGAGATGGATGTTCGAACGAGATTTCCAATAATATTTCTAACGAGTTCACACTAGAACTTCGTTAGAAGTCTCTTTCGAACGAGATTTCGTTTGAACGAAAATGTAGTTCGAATGAGATTCGGCGGGAACAGTTAAATGGCAGTTTTGAGCAGTTTTGACCCACCTTCCCACTTGTTTTTCCCACTAACTTTTTGGCAAATTTAATATGTGCCGAAATGAACTTTTCTAACTTAACTTTTCATTCTATTCTAACTTCTAGAGAGAGTTTTTGAGAGAATATTCTTCCAAGAAAAGTTCATGGTTTTGAGTGTTCATCTTTCAAAGAAAAAATTCATCTAACACTCCAGATTATACCCAAATGTTTTTTTAATCCAAGTTCCATATATATATATATATATATATATATATATATATATATATATATATATATATATATATATATATATATTGCTTGGAGTTTTGGCATCGATTTTTCATCTCTACCATTTTGAAGAGACGTTTGGGTTTGATTCTACATCCCACAAAGAAGAATAGATTTGAGCAATTTTTACCCACTTGGAGAATGGCTCCTAGTTCGGGTGACGGTAACCATATAAAGCTCGATCGGTGGATTTCGAGACCGCGGTGGAGCTCCGTGGTTATTCACTTGGCAGAGGTTGATACAAGAAAATGTGTCGGGGCTTGAGAGGGATCGAGTCGAGTGTTGTAAGTCATCTTGCTTGTATTTTTAATTTCCGTACTTAGTGGATTTCAGGCTAGGTCCGTCCGAGGTTTTTTCCCGTTGTGGGTTTTTTTCTCGTACATCGTGGCGTAGTGGATTAATTATTTATTTTATCTTATGCAAAATCACCTAGAACGCATGCTTAGGTAAAAAGATAAAATTGTTATATTTAATCACTACTTGTTTAATTTTGTGCAAATTAATATTGGGTAATGTTTATGTTAATTTAATTCAAGTCATTTAATTGAATTTAAAAAATTGGTTTGGCCTAAGTTGATTAAATTGCAAAATATGACTTAAGGAAATTTTCTAGGACTTGGGGTGAATTAATTGTGTTTAAGTGAAATTTAAATTATGTGTGTATTAATCATATTTCACTTGTGTTTAATTTTAATTTTGAAGTAAATTAAAATTTGTTTTTATTGAAGCATCACTTTTTCGCTTCCCCATATCTAAAAAGGAAATAATTGATTTTGAAGTATAATAATTTAAAAATTGTGGGCCTACCGTTCCAACACTAATACCTCTACATACCGAACTTAACGGGCCTCCTAAGTACACTAAAAATGTTCCATGTAAAAGTCCCCAAGGCGCGATAAGATTTTGTTATCCATACCTTTATCATCTAAGGTGCTCTCCCCAAACCTTTCAATACCCATATCGTGATTACTAGGTACTCACAAAGACATTAGTTTATGAGCTTCTACTATGGTTCACCCTAACCATGGAATAGCTTTAGACACCACAACAAGTCGATTTCTTTACCTGATGACGCCACACACAATTAGTTATACGGATACCCTAAGATGCCTTTAAACCACTCTAATGCTTGGATTATTTCGCACCTAGCCATTACTTTGGATGTTAAAACGAGCCTTTACACTTGTATATTAATCTTAGGGTCAATTATTTAATAGTCCCTACTATAAATATATATTTTTTAAAAAGGACACATATTTTTAGTTTAACCCATTTAGTCCCTCAAGCACTCAATATTCTCTTATTTTTAGAGGTCCGCGCCAGCGGCACTCCCTTTCCAAAATATGTGGCAAAGGACTTTTTGAGGCAAAATAAAAAGGCTTGGACTAAATGAGTATTAAAAAATGTTTGAGGGACTATTTGGTATATGTCCCTTAATCTTATCTTTCTTTTAAATGGTTGAGACCACATGCCACATACAAATCGCAACTAATGCTACTAAGGACTATGGCAGGATACAGGACGTCGCCTACAACCTATAAATATATAGGACTATATATATTTCACCCTTCAGTCTCCTCACCCATCATTGATGCCTACATAACATACTTACCGTAACTTACCCGTAATTCTCATTATACCCTATGAGGTACAACTTTCAATCAAGAATCACCAGGACACTTACTTCTGATGTTATTAACTTATCGACATAGACCGAGTACACATACCAAGTGTTGACCAACATGGTTCCAAGAATCGAATTTTCCTAATCTCATCATTCGTACTAACTACTCGAAAGTACTTGGTCAAAGAACTCAATGCATTCCTATCATAATCAAACATCGTCTAGGTATGACGCACTAACTACCCAATCTCTAAGTTTGACTTTACATGACTCATATGTCTAATTCAGTAAACGTCATTCATCATTCTCTACATCTCAACTGGATTCTCATGTCACTACGGATTGACACACAAGATCATCACGCTAAAACCTGCGGCGGCACCACTATTGGCATGCATGGACACCCGCAACTTACTAGCATATCTAAGTTATAAATTCAGAAGAGATTAACAACAACTAACTTGGTAGCCCGCCATTCGACAAAGAATTAACCCCTCATGCTAACATATTTGACTTCATCATCTAGGACATGAACTAAACCATCAACAAAATCACCGTGACCGACCGAAACTAACACCGATGTCAAAAGATACATTACCGACCTCACCACATCACTCCCGAAAGGAACCTTGAACTTAGAGCTCTTATACCATTTGTAATTCCCCGCGACGGATATGTGGGTTGACTGTAGTTAACTTGATCCATCCCGAGCATTAGGTGTGAAGTGCAATGAACAACCTATATAGTGTTGCTACTCCACTTTTATTATTAATTAACGTTTTACTTGCTTAACATGGGATTTCAATTTAAAATCAAAATACGCGAGGGACCCATAGGGAGCACCCCAAAGTCAAAGCATACAAAGATACTATCATAAAATAAAAGAGAGTACTTACATATATAACTCCCTCAAAATATAAAACATCGTCCATCCCATCTCAACATAATGATGAATTGAGTCAAATGCTTATTGGGAAATATAAAAAATGTAGTATAGAATCGAACGACAAAAAGAAGACTCTAACACGTTATACCTACATACACATGCAACTACCTTGTATACATATATAAACATACATATACCAATACTTAATGCATGGAATAATATTCCTTCCAAAAACCTTATTTATCCACATTAATTCACCTTCAATCTTGTAAAAGACTTCCTTTTTCCCATTTTGACATTTATCCCTTTCTTTAACACGCACGATTAAATACTTTAAACAATTACACTTGGTTGGATCGAAATCCATTTCTTTACCAAAATTACCCTTTTCATTTTAACCAATCCACATTAGTATTTTCCTTGGAAATTACCCTTTCAAAATAGGTGAATACCGTGTTAGAAAAAACTTATTTAGCCTTTGAAAACCTTTCACCCCACACCCTTATGCTAATATAGGGTTTAATTACTTTGGTTGCTTAACCACCCATTTACATTTAACTTATGGACATTAATCAATTTACATATTTACTTGTCAATTTAACCTTTACCGAAACATTTATTAATTCATTCAAATTAGGTTTTCTTAACACGTTTTTACCACACAACCCATTTCTTGACATGTTACTTATTCCTTTATCTTTATCCCGGAATCTTCTAATAACTGCGTACTTTAACAGGCTCCACACCGTCGGCAATGACACCATATGCTCTGGCCAGTATTTTTGGTCTTTGACTCTAGGGCTTCGAGCCCTCCTCAATTATTCCAGTGTTATTTGAGTTCCGTCTATGAATTTTAACATTTATAAAATACCCATGGTATTCCACTTTTACTTTTACCCAGTCCAATCCAAAACCCAGAGTTTCACCTTAACTTACGTTACACTTTGAAAATTATCATTTCATGTCCTTCACAATTTAGGTTTGATTTTATTCCAAAAATCATGTTCATTAGGACTATCATGTGTAACACCATTTTCAACATTTTTATTTCAGAAAAATGTTCCACTTTACATAAAATTACCATTCTACCCATTTGTTTGCAAGCACATCTTTTACTTTTAATAAGTCTTAATTTCCCAAATCACCATTAAGTTACCCACACTAACTTCTTAAGTGATTTTAACACTTAACACCTTTTGAACCTTTTGGATTAATATTCTTTCAATTAGAAACATATTTATCTCAACACTTTTATTTCCAAGAATCATTAACATATAAGACTACTTTCTATGAAAAAGATCATTTATTTAATTACACTTGTAGTCTTATAACCATGCACTTAACACACTTATAATTCCCTTTTCACATACTCTAGAGAATAAAATTTTCACTTTTTTATTTCATGTTTAAGCCCAACAGAACCTTCTTTAAACTTTTTTTATATGTTCATTAGCAAAACACTACAAGTTTATATGCATGATAAGATGGATTTTAAAACCTAAAATCCTATTAGACGGGTTAAACATGTATTTCTTTCTAGAAATTCTAATCCTTTCTCAATTATGATTTTCAAGACATAAAGACATTTTTAATTTCTTCAAACTCAACAAATGTCCATTTTCATGAAATCTCCATTTTTGTAAGAAACTTTGGAACTTTATTTAACAAACATTATAGAAAGGTTGACATCATTTTCTTCAAACATTTTATTTCATAAAAATTTTAACATGAAATTTTTAGAAAAATCACCATTTTCATAAATACCAATTTTAATATTTCAAAACCTTGAAATATTTACTAATCCTTATTTCCCACAAAATAATATTTTTACCAATATCTTTATTCCATAAAAATGTTTAATATTAATCTACTAGAAATCATCATTTATTCATGGGCATTCTACTCATGCAATCTAACAACAATACTTGTAGTAACTCAATTAGAGCCTTAAACACTAAGGATAGACTTTCCCAGGTCAAGGACTTCAACCCCCACTTCCAAAGTTGGCCTCAAGGGGTTACCAAATGCATCCTCCAAGTGTGCTCCATTTAATCTTCGAAGCAAAGCCCCAACAAAACTCACTTTAAACCCCATGGAAAATTCCTTTTCTATCTTCAAGAACCCCCAACAAAGCTCCAAAACTTTTTATCTCTCCTCATCCATGGTGGTGTTATGTATGTATGTTTTAAACATGGTGGAATACATGAAAAATATTGGGATATAAGAAAGAGGGTTGGTGGTATCATGGTGGTTTGCGGTGGTGGGAGAGAGTAAGAAGGATAAAATGGTAGAGGAAGACCACCCCTTGCACTATATATCTCTTCTACCAAATACAATAACCCCAAATGAGACCAAACAACAATTATAAAAAACATCTAAAGCCTAAAATTTTCATTTTTCCCAATCTAGGCCCAGTAGAGCTCGACTGCTCATCAGATCAAAAGTCTAGAATTTGACAATGTAGAAGGGAAATCTTATACATAATTTTTTTAAATGCATCGTTCGAACAACATTGAGCCGAATTTTAATGACAAGGGCATCTTATTCAATTCATGGCTTGCAAAGACCTTCAAGCGTCCCTTGAAAGTTATATCGTGGGACCTCGTTCTAACCCCTACTCCTGATGATATACAAATCTTATTTGAAAGACACTACACTCATTTGAAGTTTCCTTTATTATCCTTTTCTCAAAATTATAATTTTTACTGATAAATTTCCAATAATTATCATGAAACTTCACTTCATTATGATTTATACATAATTTAAATGAAATATTAGAGCAGTGTGTTTCAATTTATTATGCCATCAAAAGGAGGATGGACAACATTGATAATATTAGAGAAATATTCTTTATATAGGGTTGCATTAGGATAGGGGATATAGGGGAAACTTTTTCTAACAGGACATACTCAAAAGGCCTCTGGATGGAAGTCCTCAAGATGCATTTGATAGAAGTTCAGTTGTTGAGTGCTGTAACTCCTGTGATGCTGGTGATGAGGTTAGTCGTATTCTATCAAGGGAACTTTAGAGTGGTCTTCATGAATGTAGGACCTTTTCTCAGATGATAAGATGGGGTAGGTGGTGTTCCTTGAGTTGGACCATTTTCCTTTTAGAGTTTTTAGCGGGATCTTTGGTTGGGCCTACCACAAGGTCACTATAGGGGAGTGCCTTAGAGAGGTCTTGTCGTAAGATTTTGTGGATTTTTTTGGTCCACTAATTGTCCCAAACAGGATGGAAAGCCGCCTCTTGAGGGTCAATTGAAGGTAATGTCACAATGGGTGGGACTGTTGAGTCTAATGCTCAGTGGTAGAGATGGAGTTCAGGGTTGCTAACCACTTGTCCCTTTTTTGCAATAATACCTAGGGTGGTGGAGGCGATGTACCAATCATGGAAGCTTTCTATAGGGCTTAGATATGAGGATCCCAACATGTATACTAAGACAATTTCATCAAGAAAAAGCATTGGTATCCCCATTCCAGTTCTAAATAGGGGACCTCTATCTTCCTTAGTGAACCATGATACATTGAGCTCATTCAGGTTAACCTTATGGATCTTTCTGTAGTATAATTATAGCCCTTACTCATAGATGATCTCCATTCCTAGTTGTAAGGGTTTCTCTACTTCATCCCACCATAGTTTGGGGAGTCAGTCATATGAAAAGTCCTCTCATTGGAGACAAAAATGACCATTCCACCCTTTATAAGGGTCTTTCGTTATTAAGGATATACTCGAGACTAAATTTTCCCTTATGTTCTTTGGGAGTGATTTCTTTGAGGTTTACCTATTGATTCATTTTAAGGTCAAATCCTAGTATGTATCCCATTTTGTGGAAGACTTACGTGTATAACGACATATTTTATAAGTGATGTTTACATTAGTGTATCTCATATATCGCTACAAACCGTAGAAGGAAAAGTAAAAGTTTGAATATACATGAAGATGGACCCGAATATTAAAGTTCTTCAACATTCAAGCCTCCACGAGATGACTTTTCGCAAGGTTATGTGTTGGTTACTTAATAGGTCATTTAAAAGTGTTGGGATATTTTTCTAAAATATTTTCTAATTGTTGAGGCGTTACTTTTCGTCAAAAAGAATTTTTTCTAAGTGTTGAGGTGGTGTTTTTTATCGAAATAAACACATTACTTTTTTTGTTGAGGGTCGTTCGAGTGACTGCTCAATGTCGTTCAAATGACATGATCATATCGCACGAAGCCTCATTCGAGCGACATATGTCCTCCTTCTAGAGACTTCCCTATTTCGTTTGAGCGATGTGCCGACTTAAGTTTTATATATAAAGCGTGTTAAACCACTCCATTTCTGTTAAGAAGACCGACGAATTTCTTTTTGCAAAAGCTGCTAACAACAGATCACCCGTGTCTTCTTCGTTTAGGGTTCACATACTTTTCTTTTCAATTCACATATCCTAATAGTTTTTAGTGAATTTTTTTGGAACCCAAGATACAGTTTTGATAGATTTTCTCTTATTAGGAGGATAACCTACTAATCTAGGTGCCACTTGAGGGAAGTGCTGGGTTGACGTGATTACGTGTCAAAGGGAGTACTCGTGGGTGTTCTTGGGCTGACTCGTCTGCGTGTCTTTGTGGATATTTTTAGGTTTATTCATTTATGATTTTGGTTGCGGCCTATTAGAGTTTGTTGTGATAAATTCTTTGCAGATTTCGCTTGTAATCATTGTGAGTATTATTGGTGAAATAAAAAGTTTTGCCCTTCGGGGATTTTTTTTTAAATCTGTGAGTCAGCAATTCATATTTGTTTGTGTTGTCATGATCCCCTACACCTAGATCATTTCTAAGGGTGGAATTAAAATTGGGTTTAATTAATTTGATTTAAAGTTGACATTTGATTAAATAAAGGTTTACTTGGAATTTTTTAATTTATTCAAATCAGTATAACACGACATTCTTAAATTGGCATCAAAGATTATTTAAGCGATCACCACTTTCACAAATTAGTATCAGAGTGGGTTTCTCTAATTTATTGAGTGATTTTGTTTTCCGCAAAATTATGTGATATTGATTTGTTTTGAGGAAAAATCTGTTTTGTGAAAAATCGCAATTTTTCCAATGTAGCACTTATATAATTGGATGACCATTTTTGACAGGGTATTTTTTGAAAGAGGCAAGACTCATTCCAGTTTCACCACAAATATTTTCATTAATTTAAAACCCGCGATAAACTGGAGTGGGGACGAATTTAAATGGAAAACTTTTAATTCACGTGAGTTGAGTGCAATGTTTGGTTCCATCATTCTGAAGGAGTTTCGACGTTTTATAACATGCACCATATCAAAATAAGCGTGGGACATTTTACAACTTACCCACGAAGCAGCAAATGCGGTCAAAGAGTCTAAAATTCAAAATTTAACTACTCAATTGGGAAAAAAATCCATGCTTGACACTGAGTGTTTTGATGAGTTTTATACTCGCTTGTCTGATATTGTAAACACTAGTTTCAATCTTTGTGAGCACATTCCTGATGCACGAGTAGTTAAAAAGATTTTGAGATTGTTGCCTAAACGTTCTATCCCTAAAGTGACTGTTTTAAATTCCTTAGGTAATTTGGGCAATTTAAAATTAGAAGAGCTAGTGGGAGACCTCCAAACATATGAGATTGACATGTTTCCTGACACTGTCAAGCCCAAGGATACAGGGATAGAACTTAAAGCCCAGTATAGAAATGGAAAGTAAGTGTCTAAGAGTGAAAAGAAATAGAAAGTGAAAGTTTGTGAGTCCGAGTCTGAGGACGGATCTAATTTTTATATGGTCGTTCTTGCAAAAAAATTTAAAAATTTCTCAAGTGTTCAAAAGGAAAGATGGGAGCAGTGAGAAATAAGGTGATAAATAGAAAGTGGAAGAGGAGATATGTTTTGAGTGTGAATGTAAGGGGCATAGATCTTTTGAGTGTCCCACTAAGATAAAGACAAATTGCAAGAAGATTCCCATGCCAACCATTCTTAGTGATAGTGTGGATGATGCGAGAGATTTTGAGGATGAGTCTCTGCATGGGATATGTGTCACATTTTCTGCTAGTCACGTGATCATAGTTATTTTATCCCACGACGATGAGGATACTTGTGCACATGAGACCCCTGAGGATGATTTGAGTATTTCTAGCAAGGGTGAGAGTGAGTGCGCTAGTGAGGGTGATAGTGAGCTCCAGATCGCATTTGGAGATTTGTATGTCGAGACCTTAAAGAAGAAGAAGTTTAATAAGGAATTAAGTCTTAGGAAAAAAGATTTGGAGAGAGAGATTGAGAGTTTGAGAGGTTTTGATACGTCGGTGAGTCAACTAGAGAAGGTGAAAGTTTCTTTAAGTGAGTAGTTGATCATGGTGAATTGGGCGAAGAGTGAACTTATAGCCCGTGGGTCAACATTAGAGAGAGATCTTGAACTTACCTGGGAGGTAAAGGTCACTTTAGAGGATACATCTAGGAAGGTAGGAAAGATGCACCTCAGTCCCGCTTTGAAAAATGCTGAGAGACTTAGAATAGGTCATGATGGTGCGTCCACTTCACATGTTTCGCTCGAGCCAGATCCCGAGTTTGTGATTGGTCCATATGGTTCTCAACCTAACCCACCTAGGCATACCGTACCTGATAGGAGAGTTTTTAGGAGACATGTCGAGAGAGGTTTACCTAGGCCTGTTTATGTTTGTGCTCATTGCAATAAGAGAGGACACCTTAGGGAGTTTTTCTTTAAGTTGGGTAATGTGTAACATTTTAATACTACACATGTTTCCACTACACAGATGATCCGGATGATTACAAGAGAGAGTTTGCCCAAAAATTTTTGTCAAAACTTCACATGACTTGATGGATGTTTTTCATATGATGTCACCACCTTTGGAAAACTCCAGTGCACCTAAGGTTGAATTTTAGACTTGTTTGCAAGCATAGGATGATTTTCATGATGATATTTATTCCCTATTACTAGTATGTGCCATGTTTGTATTTATGTTTTCTTGTTTTGACATATTTTTTGAAAAACTAAAAAGATTATTGTTTTGAGAATGTTAGAAAAAATACAAAAAGGTTTTCTATTTTTTGAAGAAAATTTGAAAAAACCAACAATATTTTATTTTGATAATTTTTTTGGAAAAAGACAAAAAGATTTTTGTATTTTTATTTTCCACCGTTTATAAGTGGACATTTAGGATGACCAAGTCATAATTTTATTCCATATCCATGTGACGATTCAATAATGTTTTGATATGTGTCACCATTTCATTTTTGTGCTTTACAATGTTTGGAGTCATTAAGATGTGATTTGTTGTTACTTCCTACAAGTTTGATTCATATGTCCCTTTAAGGCACATTTTCACGGATATGTTTGACTATTGTTCTTGTCTATCACATGTTGGTCGATGTGTTTTCATCTCAATTTTGTCTTAAAAATGAACCAAATATGATAAAGTTGGACAATGAAACTAGTGCATGTAAGAACCGTTGTTTGTGAGTTTGTGTGATATTTATGGAAAACGGATAAGGACTACGAAAGGTACTCATGTATACTTTGTGATTCATCCACCATTTAAATCGGCCCTAGAAAAAGCGTGGCACAATAAATATTTGCCAAGGTCTAAAGAGGTTGAAAAGAGCCCGAAATAGTTTAAAGGCAATAAAAAGAAAAATATGCCAAAATTGGGTCAATTTATTCAGTTTCATCGCCTCAAAAAATAAATAAAGAGAATTATTAATTATGAGGGAGTCTAGATGGAATATAAAATGGGTTTGCACGTCCTTAAAAAATCATGAAAAAGCGCTACATATTTTTAGGCGTTATTGGTGTGAAAATCATGTCTCGCTTTGATTTGTCGAGTAGATTAAGACAATGTCATCTAAATTCACATTTTTCAAAACCTAAGGATGATTTTGAGATTAATTTGTTAGGAGTACACATAATCAATGGTCACATATGTTATGCATGATTGCAATGATTTTCCTATCGAATATGTTCACACCCATTCATTCCATTTCCATGATTTGGTTATCTTAGTGTAAATTCATGGTGTGTGATTTTTGTAAAATTATTTTTGCATTTCTGTTTGAAAATTTGAAAAATAAAAAATAGTTTCTGGAATACTTTTAAGTATCTCTTGATGATCGTAGTTGTTTTATTTTCAGGTCATGACAACTCCTTGTTTATTTTGTTTATTATTTTCCTTGTCTATTTCGAACAAATAAAAAGGGGGAGAATGAATTACGATTTTATGGGGGAGTTTTACATTATGGGGGAAATTTGAGATTCAATATTTTTTTTATTTTATGTCTATCTTGTTTCAAACTCGATACGACATGGAGGTATTTGCTTTGTCTCATGTGTGTATGTACAAAGATTGATTGATCATATATTGCACACCCTGGTGAGAAAAGGATAAAGATTCGAAGATTTGATGTTGAAGATTTTTAAAGAAAGTTTCACACTTGCATTTTTTATACCTTTTTAGTTTTGGGATCATGGGAGGGTATTAGATTTGCATTGGCATTTTATTTTGTTAATTCGGATGTTTTAATTTTATATCGGCATAGACATAGGGGGAAATTTGTAAGGACATATTTTATAAGTCCTACTTACATTGGTGTATGTCATATACCACTACAAAAAAAGTTCAAGTTTGAAGATACATGAATACGGAACCGAATATCAAAGTTATTCGACATTCAAGCTTCCATGAGATGACTTTTGACAAGGTTGTATGTTGGTTACTTAACGGTTGATTGAAAAGTGTTGGCATATTTTTCTAAAATATTTTCTAAGTGTTAAGGCGTTACTTTTCGTCAAAAAGAAATATTTCTAAGTGTTGAGGCGGAGTTTTTTATCTAAATAAAAAAATTACTTTTTCGCTGAGGTTCATTCGAGTTACTGCTCAATGTCGTTAAAAGGACATGATCATATCGCACGAAGCCTCGTTCAAGCCACATCTGTCCTCATTCTAGCGACTTCCCTGCTTTGTTTGAGCGATGCTCCGACTTATAATTTAAATATAAAGCGTGTTAAACCACTCCGTTTTCGTTAAGAAGACTGACGAATTTCTTTTTGCAAAAACTTCTAACAGGAGATCGCCAGTGTCTTCTTCATTTATGGTTCAAATACTTTTTTTTTGAATTCACAAATCCCAATAGTTTTTAGTCAATTGTTTTGGAACCCAAGATACACTTTTAATAGAGTTTCTCTTGTAAGGAGGATAACCTACTGATCTAGGAGCCACTTAAGGGAAGTGTTGGGTTGACGTGACTGTGTGTCAAAGGGAGTACTCATGGGTGTTCCTAGGCTGACTGGACTGCGTGTTTTTATGGATCTTCTAAGGTTGAATCGATTTTGATTTAGGTTGCGGCCTATTAGTGTTTGATGTGATAAATTCTTTGCAGATTTCGCTTGCAATCATTGTGAGTATTATTAGTTAAATGAAAGGGTTTACCCTTCGGGGATTTTTTCTGAAATCTGTTAGTCAACAATTCATATTTTTTTGTGTTGGCACGATCCCCTACGCCTAGATTTTTGCTAAGGGTGGAATTAAATTTGGGTTTAATTAATTTGATTTAAAGTTGACATTTGATTAAATAAGGGTTTACTTCGAATTTGCGCATTTATTCCAATCAGTATCACACAACATTCTCAAATTGGTATCAGAGATTATTTAAGCGATCACCACTTTCACAAATTAGTATCAGAGTGGGTTTCTCTAATTTATTGAGTAATTTTGTTTTCCGCAAAATTGTGTGATATTATTTTTTTTAGGAAAAACCTGTTTTGTGAAAAATCGTAATTTTTCCAATGTAGCACTTGTATAATCGGATGGCCATTTTTGACGGGGTTTAATTATGCCTACAGGAAAGCACATTTGAAATCATAATTAAAGGCCATTAATGAGAGCTTTTGGGTAGTTTGTGAAAGAGGATGGACTCCTCCCAGTGTCACCACAAATATTTTCACAAATTTAAAACCCCTGACAGACTGGATTGGGGATGAATTTAAATGGAGAGCTTTTAATTCACGTGAGTTCAGTGTAATTTTTGGTGCAATAATTCCAAAGGAGTTTCGACGTTTTATATCGTTTACCATATCAAAAGAAGCTTGGGATATTTTACAACTTACCCATGAAGCAACAAATGCAGTAAAAGATCTAAAATTGAAATTTTAACTACTAAATTTGAAACAATTACCATGATTGAGATTGAGTGTTTTGATGAGTTTTATGCACCCTTGTCTGATATTGTAAACACTAGTTTCAATCTTGGTAAGCACATTCCTGATTCACGAGTAGTTAAAAGGATTTTTGAGATCGTTGCCTAAACGCTTTATCCCTAAAGTGACTATTTAAAATTCCTTAGGTAATTTGGGAAATATAATATTAGAAGAGCTAGTAGGAGACCTCCAAACATATGAGATTGGCATGTTTCTTGACACTGTCAAGCCCAAGGATAGAGGGATAACACTTAAATCCCAGTCTAGAAATGGAAATAAAGTGTCCAAGAGTGAGAAGCAAAATAAAGTGACAGTTTGTGAGTCTGAGTCAGAGGACGAGTCTGATTTTGAAATGGCTGTTCTTGCCAAAATATTTAAAAATTTCTCATATTTTCAAAAGAGAAATTCTTCCAATAATTTTTTTTATAGAAATAAAAGGAAAGATGAGGCCAAAGAGAGTGGTCAGAAAGAGAAAGGGGAAGAGGAGATGTGTTTTTACTGCAAAGGTAAGGGGCATAGATCTTTTGAGTGTCCCACTAGGCTAAAGATAAATTGCAAGAATATTTCCATGCCAGCAATTCTTACCGATAGTGAGGATGATGCGAGAGATTTCGAGGAAGAGTCTTTGAATGGGATGTGTGTCTCATTTTCTGCTAGTCAGGTGAGCACAACTAGTTTGTCCCACGACGATGAGGATACTTGTGCACGTGAGACCCCCGAGGATGATTTGAGTATTCTAGCAAGGGTGAAAGTGAGTGCACTATTGAGGGTGATACTGAGCTCAAGATCGCGTTTAGAGATTTGTATGCCGAGACCTTAAAGTTGAAGAAGTTGTATAAGGAATTAAGTCTTAGGGTGATAGATTTGGAGAGGGAGATTGAGAATTTGAGATGTTTTGAGACGTCGACGGGTCACCTAGAGAAGGTGAAGGTTTCTTTTAGTGAGCATTTGATCATTGTGAATTAGGAGAAGAGTGAACTTATAACCCGTGTGTCAAAATAATAGAGAGATATTGAACTTGCCCGGGAAGAAAAGGTCACTTTAGAGGATACATATAGGAAGGTAGGAAAGATGCATCTCTATTCCGCTTTGGCAAATATTGAGAGACTAGGAATAAGTCATGGCATTGCTTCCACTTCACATGTTGCATTCGAGTCAGCTCCTGAGTTTTTTATTGATCCATATGGCTCTCAACCTAACCCACCTAGTCATCCCGTACCTGATAGGAGAGTTCGTAGGAGTCATTTTGAGAGAGGTGTACCTAGGCCATTTTATGCTTGCACTCATTACAAGAAGAGAGGACTACTTAAGGAGTTTTACTTTAAGTTGGGTAACGTGTCACGTTTTGCTACTACACATGTTTCCACATCACATGCACCCTTACATGATACTTTGGATGATCCGTATGATTACATGAGAGAGTTTGCACATATTAGGGAGAAAGTAAAGTTTTTGGTCAAAACTTCACATGATTTGATGGATGTTTTTCATATGATGTTACCACCTTTGAAAAACTCCAGTGCACCTAACGGTTGAGTTTTAAACTTATTTTCTAGCATAGGATGACTTTCATGATGATATTTTTTGCCTATTACAAGTATGTACCATGTTTGTATTTATGTTTTCCATTTTTGATATATTTTTCGAAAAACTACAAATATTATTGTTTTCAGAATGTTAGGAAAAATACAAAAAGGGTTTTTATTTTTTGAAGAAAAATTGAAAAAAAAACAATATTTTATTATGATAAATTTTTTGGAAAAAGACAAAAAGATTTTGTATTTTTGTTTTCCACCATTTATAAATGGACATTTAGGATGACCAAGTCACAATTTTATTCCATATCCATGTGACGATTCAATAATTTTTTGATATGCGTCACCATTTCATTTATTTTCTTTACAATGTTTGGAGTCATTAAAATGTGATTTGTTGTTACTTCCTACAAGTTTGACTCATATGTCCATTTAAAGCACTTTGCACGGATATGTTTGACTATTGTTCTTGTTTATCACATCTTGGTCGATGTGTTTTCATCTCAATTCTGTCTTAAAAATGAACCAAATGTGAAAAAATTGGACAATGAAACTAGTGCATGTAAGAAAGTTGTTTGAGAGTTTGTGTGATATTTATGGAAAATGGGGAAGGGGCACGAAAGCTACTCATTTATCCTTTACGATTCACCCACCATTTAAATCGAACCTAGAAAAAGTGCGGCACAATAAATATATGCCAAGGTCCAAAGAGGTTGAAAAGTGCCTTATAAAATTTAAAGGCAATAAAAAGAAAAATATGCCAAAAGTGGGCCAATTTTTTTAGTTTCATCCCCTGAAAAAATAAATGAAAGAAATTATTATTTATGAGGGAGTCTGGATGGAATTTAAAACGGGTTTGCACGTTCTTGAAAAGTCATGAAAAAGCTCTACATAGTTTTAGATGTCATTGGTGTGAAAACAAGTATGGCTTTTATTTGTTGATTAGATTAGGACGGTGTCATCTAAATTCACATTTTTTTGCACGGAAGGATGATTTTGAGATTCATTCGTCAGGGGTACACATAATCATCATGCACATATGGTATGCGTGACTTCATTGATTTTCCTATCGAATATGTCCACACCCATTCATTACGTTTCTATGATTTGGTTATGTTAGTGTACATTCATGGTGTGTGATTTTTGTAAAATTATTTTTGCATTTTTGTTTGAAAAATTGAAAAATAAAAAAATAGTCTGTGCAATACTTTTGAGTATCTCTTGATGATTGTAGTTGTTGGATTTTCTTGTCATGACAGCTCCATGTTTATTTTTTTTATTCTTTTCCTTGTCTATTTCGAAAAAATAAAATGGTGTGAAGGAATTATGATTTTATGGGGGCGCTTTACATTATGGGGGGAAATTTGAGATTTGATATTTTTTTTGATTTTATGTTTATCTCGTTTCAAACTCGATACGACACGAAGGTATTTTCTTTGTCTCATGTGTGTATGTACAAAGATTGATTGATCATATGTTGCACACCATGATGAGAAAAGTGTAAACATTTGAAGATTTGATGTTGAATATTTTTGAAGAAAGTTTCACGCTTGCCTTTTTGATACCTTTTTAGTTTTGGGATCATGGAAGGGTGTTAGATTTGTATAGGCATTTTGTTTTGTTAACTCGGATGTTTTTATTTTGTACCAGCATAGACATTAGGGGAGATTTGTAAGGACATATTTTATAAGTCCTATTTACATTAGTGTATGTCATATACCGCTACAAACGGTTGAAATAAAGTTCAAGTTTGAAGAGACATGAAGACAGAGCCGAATATCAAAGCTATTAAACATTAAAGCCTCTACGAGATGACTTTTGGCAAGGTTGTGTGTTGGTTACTTAATGTTAAATTTAAAAGTCTTGGGATATTTTTCTAAAATATTTTCTATGTGTTGAGGCATTACTTTTCGTCAAAAAGAAATTTTTCTAAGTGCTGAGGCGGAGTTTTTTATCGAAATTAAATAATTACTTTTTTCGCTGAGGGTCTTCGAGCGACTGCTCAATGTGGTTCAAAGGAAATGATCATATCGCACGAAGCCTCATCTGAGACACATTTGTCCTCGTTCTAGCGACTTCCATGTTTCGTTCGAGTGACGCTCCCACTTAAGTTTTACATGTAGAGCGTGTTAAACCACTCCATTTCCATTAAGAAGACCGAGGAATTTCTTTCCATAAAAATTTCTAACAGCGGATCACCCATGTCTTCTTCATTTAGGGTTCAAATACTTTTGTTTTCCATTCACAAATGCCAATAAGTTTTAGTGAATTATTTTGGAACCCAAGATATAGTTTTGATGGGGTTTCTCTTGTAGGGTGGATAACCTACTGATCTAGGTGCCACTTAAGGGAAGTGTTGGGCTGACATGACTGCGTGTCAAAGGGAGTACTCGTGGGTGTTCCTGGGCTTACTGGACTACATGTCTTTGTGGATCTTCTTAGGTTGATTAATTTCTGATTTGGGTTGAGGCCTATTAGAGTTTGTTGTGATAAATTTTTTGCGGATTTCACTTGTAATCATTGTGAGTATTATCATTGAAATAAAAGGTTTTGCCTTTCGGGGATTTTTTCTTAAATCTGTGAGTGGGAAATTCATATTTTTTTTGTGTTGGCATGATCCACTACACCTACATATTTTTTTAGGGTTGAATTCAAATTGGGTTTAATTAATTTGATTTAAGATTGACATTTGCTTAAATAAGTTTTTTTTTTGGAATTTGTGAATTTATTCGAATCAGTATCACATGGCATTCTCAAATTGGTATCGGAGCTTAATTAAGTGATCATTACTTTTACTGTTTGGATACATTTGACTGAGGGGAGGCTGGTGTAATACCCAATATTTTTATGCAATATTAATTTGGGGATTTATTAAATTTAATGTGAGTTATTAATTTAATATAAATCCGAAAATTAATCACTTTATAATTATTAACGTGATGTGAGTTAGTAATTATGGGAAACTTGTTGTTGAATATTACTAATGAGTAAAGTAATATAATATTGGTTCTATTAAATGTCAAGAGTGAATAAAATGACAATTTTGGAAATTTGAGTCGGGAAGCGCCCGTGTTGCGTCGGGACTAAATATTGATGAATAAAAGTGAATAAATTATAAGCCACCCGTATGGTCATTTCGAGTGAGTTAAAGTGTACGGAAGGGTCGAGATAGTCAGAAAAGTGTACTCGGAGGTTTAGTTTGGACCTCGGGGCGTTTTTAGGCTTAATTAGAACCCCGGGAGGGCATTTTGGTCATTTTGCATTTTTGGGTAATTAAACCCACAAAAATTATTAAAATATATTATCCATTTGGAATAGTCCTTTAGGGTTAGCAAACTCAAAACATTAGAACGGACATAGGAGAGGGAAGGAGAAAGCTTTCCAAGCAAACCAAGTCCAAAAATCCATCCGGTTGCACCGCCACCACCACCAACGCGTAGATCGCGCGACGGGGAACGCAACAACACCAAATTCGTTCACAAATCAGAACGCTGAAAATCCCAGGCAAGTATTTATCTTGCTTATTTTCGTTAATTCATCGTTTATGTTAGTCTAGGGTGATTAGGACGAGTTTGGTAGAAGAAAATCCATGTTGGAGATAGGAAAATCGCATGTAGAATTAATTTAAATGAAAATCTGGAAACCCCTTCATATGCAGAGGCTAAACCACAAAATTATGATGAATTAGGAGTAGAAATTTCTGGAAAAAGACTGATTAGAACCATGTTAAAGAAATTCTAGTGTTCTTGAGATTTTTATGAAGTTTTGGACTATTAATCCATGATTATTGATGAAAAATTGCATGCTTTACATAGAAGATGAATAATGTGGGTGTATATTGATTATAGTATGAATTTTAGGGAGTTTGGGTATGAAAAATATGGATTTGATTGAGGTTGGATTACGAAACCCGTAACCGTTAATCTGCAGAATTCGCATACCTGTTTGATCGATCGATCGAACCAGGAGTGTCGATCGATTGACGCATCGATCGATCGAGCTTCTGGCAGACTCATATTCCCCCCTTTTTAAATTAGTTGAATTCAATTTAGTGAGAAATAATCCTTGGACACCCTTATTAAAATGTTTTGGGAGATAAAGAAGACCAGTAGGACTTACAAAAAAATTATGGGACCTTTAATGTAAGACGAGAGTTGTATTTTTGGGATATTTAAATATAAGGGACGAGAGTTGTACTTTAATATAAGTAGTTGTACTATTGAACAGTTCAATAAGTTGAATCCTCCGTCTTTTAAAGGGACTCCTAACCCCACTGAAGCATAAAACTAGGTGATGCAAATGGAAAAGATGTTCGGTGTTCTTAAGTGTACAGATGAACAACGGGTTTTATTTGGAACATTCATGTTAGAAGGTGAAGTCGAACATTGGTGGAGAATGACTAAGAGAATGCATGGGGAAAGGAATAATCCCATAGGTTGGAATGACTTCTTAGTGATCCTCTATGAGAAATACTTTCCCGAAACAGTGCAAGACCAAAAAGTAGCTGACTTCATGGGTCTAGTTCAAGGAAATATGACGGTTAGTCAATATGAGGCAAAGTTTACTGAGTTATCCCATTTTGCACCTCATGTTGTGATAACCGATGTTTTAAGAGCCAAGAAGTTTGAACGTGGGTTAAGGTTGAATATTCGTAGCCGAATTTCCATCCTAAAGTTGGCATCATATAATGACGTGGTGGCTAGGGCAAAAATAGCTGAGAAGGATAGTGAAGAATATAATCAGGTTAGAAAGGGGAAGAGGAAGTTTGGAGAACAAAGAGGAAGGAACCCCAATAACAAACCCTTTAGGACTATACCTAATATAGGACAACCTTTAGTAAACAAACCCTCTAATGTTGATAAATTCCAACATTGTGGTAATATTCATAGACGGCGACCGTGTTACCTGGAGACGGGGAGTTACTTTGGGTGTGGCCAAAAGGGACATAAAATGCGAGATTGTCCTAACAAAGGGAAGACGACAACAAAGACTTCTAATGACAATAAGGATCAGGGAAGACAAGGTAGAGTCTTTAATCTTTCCGATGCAAAGGCTTCTAATGCAGTAGTGTCAGGTACACTTTCTATATGTGCACAACCTTTTCAAGTTTTAATTGATCATGGTTCTACCCATTCATTTGTGTCTGTACATTTTGTTAATCGCTTTCCTAATATTCTTGAATCCTTGAATCATATCATACACGTTTCTACTCCTTCGGGTGAGTTATTGACGGGAACATTAGTATATAAGTCTTGCCCTATAAATGTCAGTAGTCATAAACTATTCGCTGATTTGATAGTTTTAGACATAAGAGATTTTGAAGTCATTTTGGGGATGGATTGGTTAGCATCATATCATGCTAGGGTGGATTGTTTTGAGAAGAGAGTTATTTTCTAAATTCCTAACCAACCAGAATTCAGTTTTGAAGGAACTAGCATCTTATCTCCCATGTGTATTATCTCTGCAATGCAAGCTTGTAATTTTCTAAAGAAGGGATGCCAAGTATTCCTTGCCAGTGTTATTGATTTACAAACAAAAGATCCTAGTTTAGAAGATATTCCTATAGCTAGGCTTTTTCCAGATGTTTTTTCAGATGATTTGGCCAGTCTACCTCCTAGTAGAGAAGTAGAATTTACCATTGACCTTATTCCTGGAACCACACCAATCTCCAAACCACCTTATCGCATGGAACCTTTAGAATTAAGGGAATTAAAAGTCCAATTACAAGATCTGTTAGACAAGGGTTTTATTAGACCTAGTATATCCCCTTGGGGTGCTCCAGTGTTATTTGTTAAAAAGAAGGATGGAACGATGAGGTTATGTATAGATTATCGTGAACTAAATAAGGTGACCATTAAGAATAAATACCCCTTACCTCGTATAGATGATTTTTTTGACTAACTGCAAGGTGCGCAAGTATTTTCGAAGATTGACCTTAGGTCAGGCTATCACCAATTGAAGATTAAGGAAGAGGATATTTCGAAATCAGCTTTTCGTACTAGATATGGTCACTATGAATTTTTTGTGATGCCATTTGGATTAAATAATGCACCAGCCGCTTTTATGGATATGATTAATAGAGTGTTTAGGAAATATCTGGATCAGTGTGTGGTTGTTTTCATTGATGACATCCTTATTTATTCCAAAGGTATTAAAGAACACGAGAAGCATTTGGAGATAGTATTACAAATCCTTAGGAAAGAGAAATTATATGCGAACTTAAAGAAGTGTGAATTTTGGTTGCCTAGTGTTTCTTTTCTAGGACATGTCATATCCAAGGAAGGAGTGTCGGTTGATCCTCAAAAGATCGAGGCTATACTAGATTGGCCAAGACTAACTAATGTAACGGAGATTCGTAGTTTCCTAGGGTTAGCAGGTTATTATCGAAGATTTGTTGAAGGATTTTCTAGTATTGCCAAACCTCTCTCTAGGTTAACACAAAAGACGGTGAAATATGAATGGTCTGAGGAAGTTGAGAATAGTTTTCGAGAACTTAAGAATCGATTAGTAACTGCCCCAATTTTGACTATTCCTTCCGATACAGGAGGATTTGTGATTTATAGTGATGCTTCAAAAAATGATTTGGGATGTGTGCTAATGCAAAATGGAAAAGTAGTAGCTTATGCCTCGAGACAGTTAAAACCCCATGAGAAAAATTATCCCACCCATGACTTAGAATTAGCAGCGGTAATTTTTTGCTCTTAAGATTTGGAGACATTATTTGTATGGTGAGACATGTGAGATTTATACCGATCAAAAGAGTTTGAAATATATCTTTACTTAGAAGGAATTGAACATGAGACAAAGGAGGTGGTTAGAATTAATGAAGGATTATGATGTAAATATTCACTATCACCTGGGGAAAGCTAATGTAGTTGCCTATGCGTTGAGTAGAAAGTCTACACCAAATTTATCATGTCTTATTACCAGCCAGGAAGCTATATTGAAAGATTTAAGAAGTATGGAAATAGATGTACGTATTTATGGAGAAGGAGGAATAATTGCAAACTTACAAATACAACCCACGTTGATTGAAAGAATTAAAGTTGCACAAGTAAACGACCCACAACTGAGGAAGATTAAAGAAGAGGTTATTGAAGGGAAGAGAATTGAATTTGTGATACGAGATGATATATTAAGGTTTGGAAATAGAGTTTGTTTACCTGGTGATGCCCAACTAAAGAGGCAGATTTTGGAGGAAGGTCATTACTCAAGATTCACAGTTCATCCCGAAAATACCAAGATGTACAGAGATCTCCGAGAAGTGTTTTGGTGGAATAACATGAAAAGGGAGATAGCAGAGTTTATATCTCAGTGCTTCATCTGTCAACAAGAAAAGCTGAACATCAAAAACCATCAGGATTATTACAACCTTTACCAATCACTGAGTGGAAATGGGAACATATTACCATGGATTTTGTGACAGGGCTACCTAGGAGTTCCAATGGTAATGATTCCATTTGGGTAATTATTGATAGGTTAACTAAATCTGCTCATTTTCTTGCCATTAAGATTATCCATTCCTTAGAAAATCTAGCTAAATTGTATATACGGGAAATTATTAAGCTTCATGGAACCCCAGTTTCAATTGTTTCTGATCGTAACCCTAGATTCGTGTCTCGCTTTTGGAAAAGCCTATAAGTAGCCATGGGAACAAAATTGAATTTCAGCATCGCTTTTCATCCTCAAACAGACGGACAATCGGAGAGAACCATCCAAACCTTAGAGGATATGCTTAGGGCATGTGTACTTGATTTGAAGGGGAATTGGGACGATCAGTTACCGTTCGTAGAATTTGCATATAATAATAGCTATCAAGCAAGGATTCAAATGGCTCCGTATGAGGCACTATATGGTAAAAGGTGTCGTTCTCTTGCATGTTGGGAAGAAGTTGGGGAAAGAAAATTATTGGGACCAGAATTGATTCAGGTCACAACAGAGAAAGTAAAATTGATACAAGACCGAATTCAAATCGCTCAAAGCCATCAAAAGAGTTATGTTGACAATCGACGCCGACTCTTAGAATTCCAAAGAGGAGACTATGTTTTCTTACGAGTATCACCGACAAAGGGAGTAATCCGATTTGCGAAGAAAGGAAAGTTAAGTCCAAAATATATAGGGCCTTTTGAAATCCTTGAAAGGGTAGGTATTGTTGCGTATAGAATAGCCTTACCCCCTTAACTCTCGAGTGTGCATAATGTGTTTCATGTTTCAATGATGAAGAAATATATCCCTGATCCAGCACATATCTTAAGTCACGAGCCTCTTCAAGTTAGAGAAGATTTGACATACATTGAGAATCTAGTGGAAATCTTGGACCATAAAGATCAAATATTACGAACCAAGGTTATTCCAATAGTCAAAGTATTATGGAGGAACCATTCTATTGAAGAAGCAACATGGGAGCGGGAAGATGAAATAAAAGAGCGATATCCACACCTTTTTGGAAATTAATGTAAGTAAAGTTTGGGGACAAAACTTTTTATAAGGAGGGTAGGATGTAATGACCCCATTTTCTTATGCCAATATATAATTGTCTTCTTTCAATTTCGTCACACTTACTATCTAATAATGATATATTATTACATATATGATATTTCGAGTTCTTAATATGACAAAGCCCATTTTTAAATTTAAAGAATCAACGGTAAAATGGGTCAAACTGAGATTTATGGCACATCCTAAGCTAAGTGATAAGTTTTGGGGTAGAAAATGTAATTTCATGAAACTTTAGGGACTTGGTTTTAAGAAAGAAAGTTTTAGGGACCAAAATAAAAAATAAAAAGGGGCCTTTTTGTAAATAAAATATTTTCAGGGACCTAAAAGAAATATTGAAAATATATGGTGTAAAATTACTAAAATACCCTTCAGGTGTAAAGTGACCCTTATACCCCTAATAACTTTCCACCTCGTGCTTTCCACCTCCTGCTTTCTTTTGAACATATCCACTGCACATGTGTCACCTCTATAGGAAAGGATAAAACCCATGTAAATCCTCTACAAAAAGGCAAAACACGTGTCGCCGTTTGGTAAACCAAGACTGCAAGGCTGATCCATTGCACGACACGTGAACGACGACTCACCAAAGAGAAACCTTATCACCCAGACATGTGTCAACACTTAAATATCTTTGGAAAACTATAAATAGGGTTTTGGGGATCATTTGAAACTCACACCAATACCTTGAGAATTATAGAAAGAAATAGTGAGAGAAAGTCTAAGAAGAAGTTCTTAGGGATATTCATCTTAAGGTAATCTTAATGTTATAATGCATCTTTATAGTTTTAATTTATTGTTTTATAGATTTACTTAGTAGTTATGCTGGTAAAATACAATAAAGAATTCACTAATCAAAACTTAAAATTTAGAACAAATCCAAGTTGATTTCATAAACTTGTTTGAAATTATACGCTTTTAAAAATGATTCTTTTTAAAGAAATTGCTCGTTATTATGGAATTCCATTTAAGTAATTCCAAAGTCAGGCCCAGTGAAGTTCTGTCTAGATGAGATGGTATTTAAGTGGTGCCCCTGTAACCCTCCATCTCTACTGGGAATGAATCCGAAAATGTTCTGTCAAGATGAGATGGTATTTAAGTGGTGCCCCTGTGACCCTCCATCTCTACTGGGAACCAAATGATGAGGAAAGACTATGAATTGAATTCTTCAATTACGATCAAGGAGTTTTAAAAGTTGACAAATGGGGATTCAGTAATCCTTTAAAAGAGGAAGTTATTATTAAAGTATAGTATAAACTGGACCTTAGAACGTGTACATAAATCTTTATCATATTAACGTTTGATTGAAGACTCATTACCAGTAAATTTGACCTCCGTTTTGGGTGAGTACTCTGACATTCCTTGTGTATTTTGATTATATGATATTATGCAAACTATATATATTTTGTGAACTTCTTTTATTCTCAAAATTCATGTGATACCGATGACTGATTCAATTGTGACATGTTTATATTTGTCCATATAAACATACCGATTAAAATGAATATTTAAAAGGATATTGAATATTGAAATTATGATTCGGCCTAGGGGACCTCTTTACTGACTGACCTTCCCAGCTGGGTTATCGCTGGTGTGCCCTAAATAAGGCGTTGTGATGAAATAGTTCGATTGACCCTCAACTACCGGGGTATAATATGGTAGAAGAATACGGTATTAGAGTGTACTTGGCCATCAAAATGATATGATTGAAAGAAAAAGATATCACATTTGATTTTTTGCATTCGTCTTATTCTGAGCTATCCAATTGTGATATATATAATTTCATTTCAAAATTATATTTATTTACTGCAAGTTCCTCTCCATATATGTATATTCCTTCTCTTTTGACTTGAATAGGTATCTATTTTCTGAAAACCCTGGAATGTCTGGAGATTGAACCTCATTCGGCTTTTAGCTGATGTTGCATAAATAACCATTTTTCAGGAAACGTTTAGGCTCACGGACGGAACGAAAATGGACTATATTGAAGATTTATCTTTTAGAGCTCTTTTTGAAAAGTGTTTATTTAGAGCATGTCTGGCTCTCTTGTAATAAGGTTTAAATTTTCTCTTAAGTTGTAACTCGTTGTTACTTTTAATATATATGAAGTTTCCTTTAGAAAGCTCTGAGGACGTAATTCCTTTACTTTCCGTATTTTACGATTCATAACCATGTGATAATACATCCGTTGCATTTATTTAAGGAAACAATTAAATCGAAATATTTGTTGCCTTGGTGGCATGTCAAGACACTCGTTCCCTAATACTATTTTAGGTCGGGGTCGTGACAGATGAGGTTCGGGAAGAAAGGGAAATTGGCCCCGAGGTACGGAGGACCATTTCCCATTATCGAGAGGATTGGGCCGGTAGCATACAGATTGGGACTGCCAGAGCATTTACATCTCATTCACGATGTATTCCACATCTCGTCATTGAGATGATATCTTTGGGATGATATGGCCCATACCCACATTATGATAGATGAGATAGACTTACAGCCTGACAGCTCTTACGAGGAGAGACCGGTGGCTATCCTGAACCATAGCGAGAGGAGATTGAGGTCGAAGGTAGTTCCACTTGTACGGGTCCAGTGTGAGCATCATAATGTGGAGGAATCCACTTGGGAGCATGAGGCAGATATGCGCGAGAGATACCCAGATTTATTCTTACCAGGTATGCCTTATTTTTCGAATTTTGGGACAAAATTTCGTTATTAGGGGGGAAGTATGTAATACCCCGTATTTTTATGCAATATTAATTTGGGGATTTATTAAATTTAATGTGAGTTATTCATTTAATATAAATTCAGAAATTAATCACTTTATAATTATTAACGTGATGTGAGTTAGTAATTGTTGTTGAATATTACTAATGAGCAAAGTAATATAATATTGGTTCTATTAAATGTCAAGAGTGAATAAAATAACAATTTTGGAAATTTGAGTCGGGACGCGCTCGTGTCGCGTCGGGACTAAATATTGATGAATAAAAGTGAATAAATTTTAAGTCACACGTATGGTCATTTTGAGTGCGTCAAAGTGTCCAAAAGGGTCGAGATAGTCAGAAAAGTGTACCTGGGGGTTTACTTTGGACCTCGGGGCATTTTTAGGCTTAATTAGTACCCCGGGAGGGCATTTTGGTCATTTTGCATTTTTGGGTAATTAAACCCACGAAAATTATTAAACTATATCAGCCATTTGGAATATCCCTTTAGGGTTAGCAAACTCAAAACATTAGAACGGCCATAGGAGAGGGAAGGAGAAAGCTTTCCAAGCAAACCAAGTCCAAAAATCCATCTGGTTGCACCGCCACCACCACCAACGCGTAGATCGCGCGACGGGGAACGCAACAACACCAAATTCATTCACAAATCAGAACGCTGAAAATCCCAGGCAAGTATTTTTCTTGCTTATTTTCGTTAATGCATCGTTCATGTTAGTCTAGGGTGATTAGGACGAGTTTGGTAGAAGAAAATCCATTTGGAGATAGGAAAATCGCATGTAGAATTGATTTGAATGAAAATCTGGAAACCCCTTAATATGTAGAGGCTTAACCACGAAATTATGATGAATTAGGAGTAGAAATTTCTGGAAAAAGACTGATTAGAACCATGTTAAAGAAATTCTAGGGTTCTTGAGATTTTTATGAAGTTTTGGCCTATTAATCCATGATTATTGATGAAAAATTGCATGCTTTATGTAGAAGATGAATAATATGGGTGTATACTGATTATAGTACGAATTTTAGGGAGTTTGGGTGTGAAAAATCTGGATTTGATTGAGGTTGGATTATGAAACCCGTAACTGTTAATCTGCAGAATTCGCATACCTGTTTGATCGATCGATCGAACCAGGAGTGTCGATCGATCGACGCATCGATCGATCGATCTTCTGGCAGACTCATATTCCCCCCTTTTTAAATTAGTTGAATTCAATTTAATGAGAAATAATCCTTGGACACCCTTATTAAAATGTTTTGGGAGATAAAGAAGACCAGTAGGACTTACAAAAAAATTATGGGACCTTTAATGTAAGACGAGAGTTGTATTTTTGGGATATTTAAATATAAGGGACGATGAAATTATGTATTAAGGGGAGAGACGTGCAAGATAGTTACGTTGGAAATTAGATGACTACCTACTGAATTCTACACTTGGGAGGATAGAGTCCACGAGTGTTACGTAATATGTTGGAATGATCCCTCAAATTAAAGTAAGAAATGAACGGTTATACGTGAGAACTAAATAATGAGAAATAAGGACAAATGTCGTAATTATGGGATTAGAGATGTACTTAATTTGATATGGTAATAGTAGTATAGTTATATTACCGTGTTTATGCATATACTATCTATGTGCGAAAATCGTGCCCGCGCTACTTGCTATCCCTGAGGTTACCGCGCTGGGACGGTTGTATCTCGATGGGACCTTTATGGGGGATATTGACTCGTACCCTAGAAGATAGAAATCCTTGCTACAGGCTATCAAATCGATAGTTCAGATGGTCCTAAGAGACGTGGGGGCATGTGATATCCTCTTAGAGACTTGAAATCTATGCTTCGCCTCAATATTGTTTGTGTGTTGTTTAATACAGTTCGAGAGTGATTTCGAACTTGTATTTTCCTTAGTACGAGTGATACGGGGATTGGATAGCAGAGTATGCCCGCACCATAGTTTTTATGCGGGGTGCTGATAGAATATATATATTATACGAGTATTTAATATATATATGAATTCTGGAATTTAGAATTTCCTACTGTGTTATGGTAAGTAAGAAATGAATAATGACTTCAAATTGGAAATACTTGTTTTGAAAATTATAATATGACACTGGGAAACTTTATTAATAAATAAACTTAACATGAGAGCTTTGTTACTGAATGAAATTTTCCTCTTAAACAATTATATTGTTCAGTTTTAAATCGTACGAGTAACCTAAGATAAGTTAAACCATTGGGAAGATTATTGCGATATAAGAATAGATAAACTGTTGGAAAGATTAGTGCGATAGGAGTGCACATTAGAAGACAGGTGAGAATTTCTCAAGAGAGTGCCACACTAATATGTTGTTGCATTGGCCTGTAAACATTTTAAATACTTGCTAAACAAATTTTAAATCATTTACACTATCAGGCTCTGACCCATTTCTATTTTCCTTTCTCTCTTGTATATATATGTATATATTACAGGTGCACATCCACAGGGGCGTCTTGGGTAGGATCCTTTGGAAGGAACGCGCTGCAGCTTAGGTGGGAGTTGCAGGCCCCTTGCTTAGACGACTTTATTCATTTGATTCCACTCTTATCATATTTATTCAGTTGGGCATGTGTCGCCCGTTTCCATTATCCAGTTGTTTTATTGGACATTATGATTCATTTATTTCTAGTATTGTCACTTTGGGATTTATTACTGTCTGGATGTTTTACTTTAAGTTTTGAATGTTGGGATTTAGTTGTTGAATGTTTAAATTATTTGGATTATATGTTCCAAGATAATTGTGGTGTGATTCTGTAATATTGAATTATTGTAAAGATTTAAATCTTGGTTTATAAAATAAAATTTGGAAAGTAATGTCTAAAAAATGGTTTTGACACTTAGCTTAATTAATTAGGGTGTTTAAATTGGAAAAGTTATTTTTTGACAGTGATGCTAAGAATGAACCAACTGTTCACCTTGTTTTAATTTAATAAAGGAGTGATTGCCCGATATTTAATTAGGCGGGGTGTCACAGCTGGGGATCATTGAGTTGTTTGGGTCAGTCTCTAAACTCTTTTGGAGCAGGCATGGTTTGTTGATTTCTAGAAGTGGTCCGATTAGAGAGGTACAGTGGCATCTACCATGGCTTGGGAACTATTGACAATCGAGCATGATTTTGGTTTTAGTATAACCACGAGGGTGGTGATGTGAGATGTATAAGCTCTAGGTGAGTTCTTAAGCATGGATAACTGATTTTTATCTTGATGAGGTTACTTAGTAGATTTGGTAGCCTTAGCAGCCAAACTTTCTTCGATCTTTTACATGATGTAGTAAAGTTCTTTGAAGTTGGAGATCCAGGTAAGCTCAAGTTAATTTTATTCTTCTTTTTGGAGGTTCCTGATCAATATCTTTATCTGATAATTTTTCATGCGGAAAACCACTTGATCAATTTTCTCCATCCAACGCGTAACGAAAGTATCAATTGTATCTCCTTCCACTTGATCAGCATTTATAGGTCTTTACGGGGGATACACTGTTATTTTTTGTATTTGTGCTTCTTGAGGAATTCATGACATACTTCGTCCCACTGTTTGGTACTCCCCTTACATTTGAGCCCCATATACCAGGTAACTGCTCTTCTAGACAAAGACGAGGAGAACACACTCTCAAAAATTCCTAGGCCTAAGTTTTGAAATGCATCTGAAGGTGGTAGTTGGATAAGTGGGTATTTAGGGAGCCCAGTTCTTTATAGGTTTTGAAGACTGCCGTATTTAATATTTTTGGTGACTGGGATTCAGGATAGAAGGCTATGTTTATGATGTTAGTGAGATAATTACTAGTTTTCATATTTTTCACGTCTTTCTGAAGTTGATGCAGTTCAGATTGGACCTATGTTATCTCCTGATTTAAAGGATTGGGAATAAATTCTTTGATTACTGGAGGAGCTATTGATTCGGCTCATGAGGGGTCTTGAAAGGTGGCATGTGTGTATTCATGGTACTTCTAGTAGGGTTCAAAGTATCCATGTTGGAAAAATGGTACCTAGAAGTTATGGACACCGACATTAGTGGGGGAGCCGGTGCTGGGACTGGTGCAGGTAAATCATAGGGATTAGCTTTGCATACGATGTTTGAACGTTGGGGATGAGGGTAAGTACATTGTCTCTTGTTTTGATCGTAGAAGTGGACTCTTGTATTAAGAATTCTTCTAGGTCTAGTACCTTGATTTCAGACTGCATGGTTTTTTATCAAGCAATGATATTATTAATCTTCCTCAAGATCTAGTTCATTATGGTTGGAGCCTGAACTTCTTTGGTAGACATAGAGCATACTACGGAGCAGACTTGACAGTCATGGATGGAGATTTTCTTGATGAAAACTAATTGTTCGCATGGAAAACAAACTCGGGTATCCCAATAACAACTTAATATGATTTTTACATTCATGATAGAAACTGTAAAAAATAATTCCAGGCACTTTCATTTAGGTTTTGCAGGACAGAAGGGCTAACATAAGAAAAATACATAGTGGGAAAATAACTCACCTATGCATGATTTTTCTAATACAATTCTTTTATATATTTTAACCATATGTGGATGGTATTTTGTTTTTATTTTTATTTTTTTTATTTGGATGTTTCTTCTAAGGGGAATAACGTAAGATAGTCCATTATATTCGGATAAAGAGGGGTGAGCTCTCATTTTTCATGTGAGGAGCGAGGAAGTAACATAATACAATCTAATGTTTTCTCAATATAAAATGTGGGTAAGGGATTCCAACATAAGATAATTATGTTTTTGTGGTAACTTATAAATTCATACTATCTATCTTCCACTAAAAATGGGAAGACATTCATCCTTGAATCTGACGGGTTTTGTTCCCGCTTCTGGTCGTCTGCAATTTTTTTGAAAATTTTCATGAAAGCATTCGATCTGTAAGTATATGTTCTTTTTAATGGAATATAATGTGTTCCTAGATCTTTTTTCTTTATTCAAATGGGAGATGTGACTCGTCGATCGGTGGATTGCTTTCATGGATCATGATATACTAGGCTGCTTGGGCTGGGAAACCATTAAGGTAGGTGTGAATCCTCTTTACCCTAGTACTGAATAACAGTGAAAGCCTATTTATTATAATACAGTATTAAAAAAGCTTCAAACATTCCCTACCTTTGAGACTTATGGATAAAGAGATAATTTTCTTGATATACTAGATGACCAGACAAAAATAGTGAGAATCCATAAGCGACTAGACTTTCGGGGAAATTTCTTTTCAAAAGTACGAACTTCACTCGAGGAAGAGATTTCTCTAAAGTACAAACTTCCCTTAGGGACAAGTGAATTTTCTAAAATACGAGCCTCTTTTTGGGAGAAGGAACGTTTCTAAGGTATGATCTTCCTCTCGGTTAACTGCTATTAGTTTCGAGGGTGTAGGATTTAAATAATATGAAAATTAAGACTATGCAGTTCCTAATGCAAACAGGTAATATTTTTTCTTTCATACTTTGATGTTTATTTTAGCATGATTATTTCATACATACCTATATGTTTGGGCAAATTTAAAATGTTGGACATGGGTACCTAAGCACATATCTACGTAATGAGGGACTCTAAAACTATGTCCGTTAAATTATTCTAAAAATTGCGTAAAGTATTCATGAAGGGGATCGATATTAAGCACATTTGGAAGGAATCATAAATATAGTTTGATTATCTTGACTTATCCCTAGCAGAGTCTCCACTATGGCATTATAGGCCCCGAGTGGTGTTTGCGCCCCGTGGAAAACTTATGTGAAATGTGGATGTCCATGAGTTCTTATCTCCCGATCCTACGCATCCCCCCGAGGTCGGGTTATCGGTTTGACACGGGTCGAAGGGCTTACCCATGGAAGATTTTTGATGCCATGTCCAGATTGAGTCACACACCATTGGTTTTAGGCCTAGTCCTAAGTATGTTCCATGCAATAAGGGTTTTGGATGGTTTGTTTAGAAAGTCGACTTTATTTTATACAAAAATAAAGAAACATTCTTGGTTACCCATCTCGGGATAATCCTAAGGCAGGTTTATGTCTGCAATTGATCCAGAGATTTTTTTTGTGTGGTTTGGGAATTGGGTTACGAGTGGGGAAATTTTTTTACACCCCATTTGTTCTTTATGATTCATTAATTATATGCTTATTATTTCGCTTAACATTTAATTGATTACTTTTTAGTTATTTTGATAACTAGTTTAAATATCAAAGATTGAGAATCCCTTGAATGTAGATAGGTTCTTAGTTTTGAAATGGTATCGGTGAAAGGTGTAGAAACATCACTTCAGTTCGTGCAAGTACATTAAGGTACTTCTATATGAAATGGTGCTTGTGTAGCGGGTGTCCGCTAGCATGTATGTAAGTGTACGAGAGAGATCGGCTTTGAAATAGTTTGATTTCTCTTTCGAGGTTTGAGGAGAGATATAAAGGCAATGTGAGAGTTGGGTGCTTCTTTGTTGTGACAACATATAGGGAGATACTTGTTAAGGATCGTTCTTATGAGAAGTACCCGGTATTTTGTATTGCACCTACATACCTAAGAATACTTGGGATAAAATCCTACGTAGTTCGGTGGTGATCAAGAAATCTTTGAGATAGTTTGATCTCTTGTTTGGTTTAGAAAGGGGTATATGGATGCATCTCCGTGATTAAAATATATCAAGAGATTTATTGTCGAGTCTTGTGGTCATGAGAAGGACTCAGTATTAACCTACATACTCATATAGCCACGAGTTCAAAGCCTAAGTAGTTCATTTATTTCACGTGTTCCAACGTCATGTGTGTGCAAGTGTATAAGTTGTCTTGAAAAAAGGAGGGGATGTGTATAGAGGGTTAGAATGGAGTTGACCACTAAAAACCATCAATAAATATATTTGAGTATGTTGTGCGTTCACTAACTGGTAGATGTTGTTGAACCTTCACGCTAGTTTTAGGGTGTAATTCTAAAGATGTAATGTCTTAAACATCCTCGACAATGGACGTAGAACTAGAAGTGGGGGGAGTTAAGTCTGGGGATAAATGCGTCCCTAATAAATAATATGTCAAGGGACATATTATGAGGCTTTGGCTTCTTAAGTTCAGTTTGGTATAGCACCTACGCATTCAAGAAGATATGGGATCAGAGCCAATATATTTCCAAAAAAGTGGGACATATTTATGAGTATAGGCAATGGGATACCGGGTATACAATATACATCATACGATATTTATGGGGTCTAGTCTTTAATATAGCATTTTCGTTGTGTTGGATTGATATATTTATATGTTAAAAGTACATCTAATCAAAGGCCCGCGTTTGATAAGTATATGGTATGAAAACACAAATTTGGGGTGCCATCTCTGAGATGAGTTTTGTTCATTTGGAGAACTGGTGTGAGCAGTTGGATTTAAGACTTTGGCTTGTGCAAAGTTTTCGACTGACTCGGCCTATTGGCACTGCCATTTGAACGGTTTTAAGGAGTTTATTTTCATGTTTTGTAATTGGTCGTTGTGGTATCTGATTAACATTGTTTAAAATATGAGCATGTTAAGTTAATTAATAGAGGTGACAGTCTTTAAAATATAAATGATGTAAATTGTATGCCCGGTTCCCTAAATTGGAGTCGGGCTAAAAGATATAAACAAATAGGGACATTTTATCATAATATATATGGGGTGTTTGACCCAAAATTTGGGCAGAGTATCCTTACCATTATAATATGAATCATATTTTTCCTAGGGGAGTGTCCCCACTTGATGTGGGTGAGTTAGGCAGATCTCCGTTTAGTCCGACAGAGCTTCATTTATATGTGTCGACTATCCTAGAATCCGCGCATAGGTTTACCTCTATTGTTTTCTTTCGAGGGTGACTTTTCAAAAGTACGAACTTCGTTCAGAACTTAAAGTGACTTTTCAAAATTATGAACTTTCCTAGGGGGAAGTGACTTCTCTAACGTACAAACTTCTTTGGGACTTTTCAAAATGAGATCGAGTATATCGTACGCTCAGGGGAGAAGAATATAGAAAAATAGGATCGTAGTCGGATTTTGGGGGTTTTTCAACATTTGTGGGAACCTCTATTTATAGGAATGGTCTGGGGACTTCGATCGCATGATAGAAGGTCCTGGATCACTGATCCGAGGTGGGGTAACACGTGGATGGTTGGTAAAAGATACAATTGCATTTGGTAATCATTACCAAGGAGGGGGATAACTGAATGCCAAAAGGTCCCTTCAAACATTTTCTTTAAGCACCTTGGGGCCTTTGATTTCCCTTTGGGGGTAGTTTTATTTTTGGAGGTTTGTACCCTTTGATTTCTCTTTGGGTGTATTTATACTTTATGATATTAGTGAGGACAATTTCATGGTATTTTATCGAGCGGAATAAAACCACCCACACCTCGATTGTAAATCGAGGTGTCCACAATGAGCCAGCGCATTGACTTGTGAGTATTTGAGAAACGCGACTGTTTGATTAAATTAAATTCGCAATTTTCCAATCAACCTTTATTTAATAAAACCCATAAACATGCATCTAAGGTGCGTGCGTCAACCCATAAATAAATAAATCATGTGACACAAAAATATGCTGAGACACAGATTTCAGGGAAATAAATCCTTTCGGGTAAAAACTTTATTTAACTATGAATATATAAATCAAAACTTAAAATTACATAGAGAAATCTGAAATGGATCAACGTGTAGCCAACCCACAAAGACATGCAGTCTTGAAATCAACAAGAGAACACACGCAGTACCCTCCAAGGACTCGTAGCCCAAACAACAAAGGAAGAACCGCAGCTCTCCTCAATGACACGCAACCATAACACTTTGTAGAGACTCCCTCAGCAATGACACGCAGCCCTCGGTTGCAAAGATCTCCCCACAAAGGTTGAACAATAACAAAGTTTGTGTTCTAGGGTTCCAAAAGATTCACAAAAGTAATTGGGATTTTTGTGTGTCAATCAAAAAGATGTTTGGCACATCAAAAATCGAAGTCTTATTGTGTTTGAACTCTTAGAAACGATTTCTCAAAGACTTAGAAAAAAGATCACCGAAATAGGTTTATATATAGGAAATATAAGTTGGTGGAAAAACAACTCACGAAACTGTTCGATTTTATCCTAGGCGGACCGGTCCGGCTTGGAGGCGGATCGGTTCGACCTCGGATCGGTTCTTTTTTAAAATAGGCTTCTTCGGTTTGCAATCGGTCCGTGGTATACTGGTGCAAAGCGGATCGGTCCGATAGGGAGGCGGATCGGTTCGTTTAAAATATGGGCGGACCGGTCCGACTTACCAGAAAATAAAAAATATTTTAAAAAGCATTTTATAAAAATTTCCCAATACTAAGTATGAACTTTAAGGGACTTAAAAACAAAACTTTACCAAGTTCATTCTCGCAGAGGCTATGATGTTGAAGACGCTTTGATATTCGGATCTGTTGGTGTACATGCTATCTTGAATTTCTTCAACGGTGTACGACCTACAAATTGATAATAGACAAAAATATCCTTACAGTATTCTTCCCTAGGCATCCTGAAAATCTATACAACACCAAATTTGGGTAGTATATTTCTTACGTTTGCCATGTACTTCTCCATATTTTCTTTTCGTACCTCCTACATGCCTAGAACTGGATTATCGACCAATTATGAACCGCTATGATCTTATAGCTATTGATCCCCAAGTAAGGAGGCCAATCCTAAACCTGCTATTAAGGCCTCATATTCGCCTTCATTACCCTTTCTGGCATGAAAACGATGAGGCTTAATCCCTTATGATTCGCAGATGACGATCATTAACAAAAATCTTCTAAACAAGCATCACTTCATTAAGGTCATTGAATAATGAACCTTCTTTACCGATATTCTTCATCTTCTCTAGATTTCAAACCCTCTCTTTTACCTCACTGAAGACATTAATATGTCAAAGGAAATAACTAACATAGCCTCTGATCCTTTTTTTGTTATTTCTTCCTCGTACGTGAACTCTGTAATAAATTCTTCCATAGCTTGGACTTAAATTATCGTCCACAGCTGGTATATAATATCAAATCCCCCCCCCCCTCACACATAACTCAACAGCCTAATATAATAACCTACTAGAATTTTTAGGTTTATGGATTGCCTATTTCAGGGCTCGTTAGTGTACATCACAATTATATGAGGTTGAAAATAGGGTTTCATCCTTTTTGATGCTTCAATCAATGCCAATGACAACTTACCTAATCTATGCACCTGCTTATGCTTTGTTAGTATAGTAGACTATTTGTTTACTCCATTATCGCATTTGACCAGGGTTGAGTTCACAGCCGACTCAAATACAACCAAATATAAATATAATTTATCCCCAAAGATTGGTTCAGAGTGTAGGGGAAGAGACCCCATACCCTATCAACTCTTCAAATGCCTCCTCATTCCTCATTCCAATCAAGGTTTTTTCTTACTTTCACCCTCAACAAAAATCTATTCAAAGTTGAAAGCCGACCCGTAAGCCTTTGAATTTGTTTCTTCATCTAGGGAGACTACATGTTGATGAGGGCCTTGATCTTAACTCTGTTTTCTTTAATTCCCCTATGTTTAATAATAAATCCTAGGAACTTTTAATCATGGATGTTGAACACGCACTTTGTTGGGTTCAACTTCATTTCATATCTCTCCATCACATCAAGCATGTGGCCAAGGTCATGAATGTGGTCTTACATTTCTGCTATGGGTGAGAATATCGTCGACATATACCTCCATATTTTTCCTAATATTCTACTAAAATATTTTTTTCACTAGCCTTCTGTATGTTTCTCCAGTATTTTTTAGTCCAAATGGAATAACCTTGTAGAATATGTTCCTCTATAAGTTATGAATTAAGTCTTTTCCCTATCTTACGACTTCACTAAAATTTGATTATACCCTGAGTAGGCATCCATGAAGCTAAGAAACTCATGACCAGTAGTATAATCCACTAGTTTATCGATTTGTGCCAGGGTTTTAGTCTTTCATACAGGCCTTGTTGAGGTATGTGAAAACCACACACGTACTCCATTTCCCATTGGGATTTTTCACCATCATTACGTCTGATAACCAACTCTGATATTTAACATCTTCAATGATTTTTTTCTTCTTGATCTTGTCAACCTCCACCTCAATATCCACATTCCTCTCTTTAACAAGAACCCTTCATTTATGCTTTACAGTATTGGTACCTTTCACCACACTGAGTTACTTTTGGATAAATGCTAGGAATAGCTTTGTGACCCCATGTAAACACGTTCGGTTTCTGCCCTTGGAAGTCTGTCAAATACTTTTTAAACTTTAGATCTCGAGGAAAGACCATCTACATGTTTTCCTCCATATGTTCATCATATAGGATTATATTTTCCTCACCCTTGACCATATTTTCCTAATATCTGGGGTCTAAAGTCTTTATTTCATAAGTCGTGGTCAGCCTTTCATGATCCTTAGCTAAAGTGAAATGGCATTACAAATCTACCATGGTATTTCCTTTGATTTGACCAACTCTAAAGTTTTTAGGGAAATTTATTACCTGGTGGATAGTGAAAGAAAAAATCTCGAACTTCTTCAATCTAACATATCTAATACTGATGTTGTAGGTCGAAGCCGTATTCCTATCTATTTTTAATAACATCGTCATTTGCATACTTTAGGTTGTCCATGTCCCCGCTATGACTACTAAATCAATAGTTCCAAAGGGTAATACTTTATCCAACCAAAATCCGATCAATGAATGATCATAGGCCTAGACCGCATTATCCTCTTAAAATAGTCATATAAAAACATGTACACCAAACTTCATTATTGACCAAAATTCTTTGTACTATGTGCTCGTGAACTATCAATCTCATCAAAAATGGATCGGCGTGTGGGTATAAAAAGCCACATAGATCATCTTTTAAATAACTTACACCAGTCAGTGTTTATTAACCTTAGGAGGTTAGTTATTTTTTGCTTCGACCAAGTTAATTTCATCTCGATCATTTCCTTCATAATCATTAACTTCATTCCGATACACATTCCTTTTTGTAAAGCCATATCATCCCCCTTATTCTCCTCTGATAATAAAAATACATTCCTAAAGAAATCGTAGCAATAGTTTCCTTGGGTTATTTGGGCTTTTTGGAAGATCGTCGTCACAGACCTCACCAGAGTTTTTATCATCATGCCCTCACTAACAATCGTCTTTCTCCTTATAAGGAGATTTTAATAGTCTTTGTTGTTTTGGGCCTTCCTTTATATCGGATTCTCTGCCTGATTTATCTATATACGTCTTTAGTTTACCGCTTCTGATTTGATCTTAGATCTCATTTTTTAATGTCAGACACTTATAGGCTATATGGATATGATCCTTATGGAAATCAAATCATTTCGTTTTATCTCGTCCACTACCAGGTTTTTGAATTTTTCTGCCCACCTCAGTTTTTCACTTCCTTGAATATTGTTTATGATGTGATGTACACCGACAATGAGGGGATTATACCTATTGAACCTCTTGGGTTTTTTTCTACTTTGGCTTCTTAGTCCCCCCCTTTCTACTTTGAACCACTTCTAGTCTCATCATTAACAATATTAGACTATTTGGACACCCTGGCCTCCTTGGCATTTATGGTCTTTAAAGACATAGCAAGGAGTTATGTCATAGTTTTAGGATGGTCATTCACAAGTTCCCAGTATAGCTTTACAGGTTGCCATCCATTCATGATGATAGTGATAACAATCTTCTCATCATAATCAACTACTTCCAGCTTCTTCTTATTAAATCTATTTATATACCCCCTTACACTAAGGAGGTGAGCCATTTTTTTCCTGGCTCCGTACCAAAGAAAAATTTACTAATGAATTTATTAGCTAACTGCCTAAAGTTGGGTAGCTATTTTCTAGGTATTCCCATATACCACACATTAGCTAACCCAATCAATGTACTGAAAAATACCCTACATCTCATTTTTTTGGGAATAGAGTAAATATTAGAGGTAGATTGATACTACTTGATATGGTGCATGGGATGTATATTCCTATCATAAATTGGAGTGATGACCATTGTTTTGAATTTATCGAGGGTCAGATAACTAAGAATTGAGGAAGTAAAAGGATATCCTTATACATACCCCCTTCTTCAGAGGGTTCTTGTTGTTTATAAGACCCCCAGGACCCTTCCATTGTTTATCCTTCTTGACCTTCTCTATGTCATCATCGCATTTATGACTATCCACTGAACTCTCTTAATTCTCTGTCCAGTGTTTGGCCTTATTCGAACTCCTCAAGATGTACGTTAAAATGGTCGAGTAATCAACATCCCTGGTAGACAATCTCCAAGAATCTTATCTATGTCTTCTACCTAACTGGCCCCTTGATACCTGTGGATTTGAGCCCAAGCTATCAAAATCACTTCTTCTACCCAGATTCTCCAGTACACTTGGTCGTGGAGGCTCAACTGTGTAGCTCCTCTTCTCTGTTTTTCCAATAGTGTAGGTTTTTCCATGACTATGGAACCCATCACCACAATAAGACACTGTCCACCAACTGAATATATTCTTCTCACCAACTGAATCTAGATCTAAACTCCTTAGATTCTCCTGTCCATGTGTGGGGTAGAAGGTGGCATCTGCCTACACCTATCAAAGTGTTCTACAATCACTAGATTGAAAGGATCTTGATTTTTATGAGGTGGAACTAGTTAAGATTTCCCAGTCATAAGGCTTTGGATCATCATCTTCATATTCTCTTGCATCACATTCTAGATTTTAACCAAACTTTGTCCAACACCCTACAAATCATCCATTCCAATGGAGGTCAACGGACGTATACCCTCAACTGCATTACTTCTTTCAAGGTCATCAGACATCTCACAAGAGTAATAATATAATAAAAGTAAAACATAGTACTGGGATTTAAAGAGAATATTAGTAACTTTAAGAAAAATACAGTTTAAATAGTGATTTGGCAAAATTTCTAGGAATTAAACAAAAATTCCTATAAATAACAAATGTAACCCTTTTTAACCATGTCATATCGATTCACGATTCTTTGGTTATATTAATATGGGTATCCTTGAGCCTTGTAAATGAAAAATTGGGGAAAATAACATGGCTATGTCATTTCCCACATATGGCGCTAAAATGTTATCGCAAGAAATTGGTATAGACTAAAGCTTAGCTAAATATACTAATAACTAGAAAATAATAAGTTAAGATAATGATTATTAAAATACTAACACATAACTGAAGTAGAGAGTAAATGGAAGAAGAGGAAAAGTAAATTTACTTGTTTGACCCAACTTGGTACCTATGTCCACAGGTGAATAATAATGTATTGATTTACTGGGCAAACACCATTGAAATACAATCTCTCAAGTTCTCTTCATAATTAGGCATCATAACAGTATGTAAATGTATCTTAGTGCATAAGTGATTTGGGTGTTATATTTATAGACTGCTAAGGGCAATAGAAGAGCGGGACACATATCTCACCTTTATAGGTGAGGTGTGATCACATGTTACAAGTTGTATAAAGGGGTAATCATTAGTTATTTAGTGGAATGTGGGGAGGAATATATACATATCTTCCCTCGTTGCATGCGTGTTAAGCTATTGACATCATCCAAGAACAAGGTGCATGCCTTCCTAGTCATGTTCTGTTTGCATGTGGTCGTGCTGACCTACTATGAGTTGACCTCACTACATTATCTCAGGTCTTCCTGTATACTGTATATCTTTCTTAGTATATCTCTGATGCCAGGTGTAACCTTTTAGTTTGTCCATGTGTCTTACCATATCCAGGGTATAACAAGTTTAATTACAATTTTTTCCTAATTCGAAAACAATTTTAATTTCCTTTTTAATTAAAAACAATTATAACAACATGTACAACTAGATGAAATGATAAGATTAATGCGTAATAATAATTTAAAGCATGCACATACGAAATATAGGTTAATAGTAATAATGGAATAACTACATGCAAAGTCTATGGTCAATTTAAATGAATTAAACTAGATCTAAACTATATATAATTGATATGTGTTAGTAATGTATTAAATAAGGCAAGTAACACACAAACAACCCACATGACCAATTTATGTGGAAAACCCCTCCTAGTGGTAAAAAATCTCGATGTACCTTAATCTCTCATTCAATTTGAAATGATTTTAGAAAATGCAAGACTATAAATCTTTCTTATTTTGTAACAAGAAGTTATCTGTGAGCATACAACTCTCCCCCATTCATGATCAGCAATCTATCTGAAGTTGCATCAGATGAATAAGGAATTATCATTATCCTTATTAAAGTTGCACCATAGTTGAGCTCTCCAATATCTCAAAAACCTCCTATTAAGATCTAGGAGTGCAGATATTCAATTATGATGTAGAATGAATAGATTTAATATACATTAGGTGGATTGGATCTCAAAACACTCTTAATTCCTTAGAAGTTATAGATCAAGTATGTATATAGTTTTTTTCTCTATTATGAATGGAACATGTGGTTTTAAATAAAGACATGCAATTGAAATTCTCGCAACCTCAAAAATACTCTTTCGGTAGTAGAGAAGTAAATTGGAACTCATATGTTTTGAAATAAAGGGAAATGACCTTATTTATAAGGATTTTTTTAAACAACTGACTATTTCGTGTGCACGGGGGTAATATGGATCCTTGCACATGGTTTTATGTATGGATTATAATCATTCCCAAAATGTGGAGTTTTACGCATGGGTACAAATAACGTATGGATTATAATCATTCCCACAAGCATGATTATATGCAATAAAAATATTTTGCCTAAAATGTTCAATGTCATGCGAACGGGGCTAGTTTCTAGCCGTGAGAAAAGTTTAAGGCATAAATCATATATCTCCACTGAAAAAGTTATATTTTGAAAACATAGGTCTTTCCTAAAGGTTAAAAAACACATCTCAAAGTAGAAAATCACTCATTCCATTGAAGATAACATTTTATCAAGTATGATGATAAACATGTATATGTGCATAACCGTAGATGTTCGATCATAATCCTAAGACAAAGGATACATATTCAATCAGTTCAGTCATGAAAGTCTTTGATGCAAAGAAGCCGTGTAATATCTTCAACGTTCAATGTTCGCAATGTCTGATGAATAAGACCATCTTTACCAAACGTTTATATGAAATCCAGTGTTTTGGATTGTTTAATGAAAGACTCAATTCTTTGACACATAATTAATCCAACTAATATATTTATACAAATGTTTACATTATCAATATCCCCTTTTACAAAAACTCAAAGCCCAAAAATAACTTGATTGCAATAACCAAACTCACTCCACATTATCCATAAAATTAGAGTAGTATGGTATAATGCCCATAAATCCAAAATAATAAGGAGAAATAAAAAAAAATATGAAACTTAGGATTGAGCCTCATTAGCTTGACAATACCTGAAATACATTAATCAAGAACACAAAATAATGCATGGAAAGCATGCATAAAGAGAACCTCCCCATTCTTTTAGAATCCTCTAATAAATCAACATTAGTTATAAAGATTGTAAAAAAATGAAAGCATAAGAAATAAGAAATTTATATAATATCCCCAATCCCAACATGCGTATGCTCCCTTTCATGAAACATGTGTCCCTAAATGGATATTACTAACGCTAAGATTTTAAATCGTCCAGTAAAGGAACAAAGGGATACCCCCTATCTTAGACGTTTATCCCACTTTTTTTACATGAAAAGTCAAGGAGAAGTAAAAATTACATAGATAATGGGTATAGTATGGTAAAGATAACTAAAAATAACAATTTAAAATCAAAACTAACAAAGAAAAACCTGAAAACATGTTATAGAAACAATGTTATTATAAAGGTACTCAATGGAAAACATGCCAAGCATAAGAAACACACAATCAATGAATCTATAACATCATCCAAACTTGTGAATATGATACCATGTGGTGTATAAACTGTAAATATCAAAACAGTAACTAATAAGAAAGATATATCAAGCATGAAAGCATGCGAATTAAGATAAGTGATATATGCATGTCCAACTATGAGATATCACAAGAAAAATAAATATATAACAGTGACAAAAACTATAAAATATATGGATAGTCAAGAAATCCATTAAAAATAAATGTAGAAGCCAACATCCATGGAGTAAAATACTCGAAAACGTAATAGGAGTAATACAAAGACAAATATCTAAAATATTTAATTGTACTAAAATGAAAAGTACATAAATCAATCAACAAACATAGAAATAAAAATTAAATCTCTACTCCTCATTAGTATGCTCCTTAACTATATCACCATCATTATCTCCATAATCAGTGTCATCCTCCTCCTCCTCCTCATCATTAACAGGAGTAGGAGTAGGCATAGGTGCTGGTGAAAACCCTATAAAACCCATCACCTTTTACTCAACAACAGTTACCCTAGTTAGTAGATGAAATGTATTCCAACCAATATGAGTGAAATGACACTCAAAGTGATCATATATGGAGGTCATTTTCATATCCATCCTATGAAAATTTTTACTGGTGATGGAAAACTGAGTATCTTAGTACTCAGGGTGGATGATGAGTACATGGAGCTAGTGTTGGACATGGTGTTGGAGCTAGTGTTGGTCCTTTTTATCTAGCAATGTCCTCCCCCTCTAGATTGATGGGCTTCATATGAAGACATATTGAAGCCTGTACTAATGAATGAGTTATGCTAACACTCATTATCATTGCAAATATGGATATAGACTGATCAATCTAGATCAGAGGAACACCTAAAGAATAAAGGTATCATGTGATCAAAGAACCAAATGGTAATGCATTTTGTGTAGAATCAGAACAAGCTCATCGCATTACCTCAAATATCATATAATGTTAATCAATGGATTTCACTCTTGCAAGGGCATGAAACAAGATACCTATAGAATATGGGAAGTCCTAGGAGTGTATATGTGGCATGATGTTATAAATAATCATAAAATAAAGTATATAACACTTATTTCTTGAGGAAGACTACATGAAAAAATTTATTAACCACTTCTACTCCTATCCAACAAGAAAACTAGTAATCTTCCCATGCATGTAAGTTCGCTCAAAATAAGGAGTATAATCATGATCATCCACTCGAGGAATACTTAGATGACTAGAAAACACATCCCTAATCATAATAATCTCAGTCCCTTGAACAAAAGGCATCAGAATCAATGACTTGGAGGAGGTAACAATTATTTTCGCATAGAACTCGCGAACAAGATTAACATTAGTCGAAGAATAAGGGCTAATCAATTGACAAAAGGCAATGTGTTGTATATAACTATAACAAAACAGTACTTCCTCTATATGTGTGAGGTGATTTAAGTCCACATCTCTATCGATCCTCATGGCTCTAGACTCAAAATTGGGATGTAAAGGAGTATCATCACTAGTGTATAGAATAAAGGAGGAATTCGATGTTATCTTGAGAATAGGGATAGAGTCTCTCGATGACTTAGTATGATCATGATAGGTGATGGTGTTGTTGCTCTAGAATAGTACAATTCATTAGGACTACTCGAGGATATAAAGATCACTCTCTTGCATGAGATAGATTTTTCACAACCCATGGTAGCATAAATAGGGTGGCAAACAATGAACAAATAGAATTGGGATGAATCTCAAAGTGAATGGGAAGAAAATGGCATAAGAACTGAGGATACCCAGAAAAACAACCTCAAATACTGCAAATAAACACCTAAACGCAAGGAATCAAAACCAGATAAACTCTAGATAATAGTAAATTAATGAAAATATTTGAGATAACGACTTACTAGGGTTTGAACTAGAAGGAATCCAATAATGGTAGAAAGTCTAGTTTGCAATTCGTAATCTTTCAAATACACACAATATATATGAAAAAATTCTGACGTGAAATGAAAAGATCTAACTTCTTTCAAAATCGCCTAGGATTGTGCTTTGTAAGTATGGGATTTGAAATAAGAACCAAATAATCCCTTATTTTATTTTAAAAGACCGAATTGTGCAGCTCGATGAAGTCCATGCGCATGGATTATTCGTTCGTGTGAATGGCAAGAAATGAGAATGGGTTCAAATTGGATATGTAGGAATGATTGTTTCCAAAACTCTCAATCAAGAAAAAATACAAAAAATGAGGGAGTATCAGAATCTAAAACCCAAAACTCTCAAAATATGATATTAATTTATGAAGATGCATGAGAAAACATATATGTGTGAAATTTTAAGCATAATTTTGAGATAAAAATGAACAAAAAAAAAAGAACTCACCAACACATGTATACCAATGCAACTTTAATGCCAACAGTGTGTCAATAATAAGGCAATATGTGATAAAAAAATATTTGATGAACAAATTTCCTTTAAATCTTGATTAATGACATAGTTTGAGAACTCATTTAAAGCAAACATTAGTTAATTCATCAATAAATTCAAAATTCGTTTCAAATCAAGTTAAGAAATTTTGTGTGTGAGTTATGTCATGGCCGTGAACAAATATAGGTAAATAAATCAAAAGAATTTACATAATTAAGTCATAAGAATTACAAGTTATGCTTAAGTTTATCATTCAATTAATATCCTTTCAAGATATCATGAATAATCGTCTTTATTTACATAACTCCCTCAATATTGAACAATCCCTAAAGCAGATACAAAAAATTTCACTATAAGAACATGTAAAAATCCCTATATTGTTTATATCTCCTTGAATTTTTTAGTACTTTGGATTTGTCTATGTCCATCATATTTTAGCTATGACGGCTTTCACACATGCTTTTGTAGACTACTATTGAAGATACTTAAATTAAAGTTAATGTTATCTCAACAATGGTAAACCATTTTATTTATGAAAACATATCATGAATCAACTCCATCAAGCAAATTTTTTATCACACATACTATCAAATGGGATATTGAAATATTTCAAGATCCAATAAGAGATCGGGATTAATTCAATAACTAAATGAAATACACATAACTATAATCATATAAATATATTGATATGCGAGTGCATATGTAAAGTGAAATCATAACCAATGATCTTAACAAAATTTAACTTTTTTTGATTCATTAAGTGAAAGATAGCCAGTCGTTGACATAACTATCATTTGCGTAAAAAAGTTAAGAACCCATGCTTTAATAATCATTCAAGTCAAGTTCACTAATTAAATCAATGAATAAAAAATGTAATCATATGATCATAAAAAAATAAATTAAAATATTTTTGGCATCTTTGAAATAAGAATAATGCAATATATACAATCATATCATGTCGGGAATGAAGCATATAAGAAAACACATGAGAATGCATAAATCATCAAAATTCCTAACAAAAATATGAATAATGATCCATTTGAACTAAATGAATCTCTCACCCAAATGATTTTATCCCAACAAATCAAGAAGTACCTAAGAAGGGGACCTCCAATAATAAGACCCTTGGTATCCTAAGGAAACTATGACCTAGGTAGCGATGGATGAAATATGTTTTGGGTTCTTGGGAGAAACAAACACAATTTCCTTCTTTACAACCTCCTATTATGGAATCTCCACCTAAACTTTCCTTATAGGAGCATTTTTAAGCATACCTGCCATGTTCTTTGGTATCCATCTCTCATTCCTTATCGGATTCTTATGCATATTCGTTGGAATTTGAGAAGACATTGCAGGTCTATGAACCTCTATCCTAACCTCGCTCCTCTCTTTGACTGAAAAATAAACTCTCCTAATTAACCATCCTATTTCACATCTCATTTCATTAACAGGATCTCCTTGGACAACATTCTACTTAATATGAATGAACCTCGCATTGTTATCCTTCAAAAACCTACATGATTGATTTGAATGACAATGTAACCTATAGTATGTACAAAAAGTTCCATTCCTTCTAAACATAGGCCTGAATTCATGAGATCTTTTTTCAACCTTCTCAAGATTCTTCTTTTTAAAAACAAAAGTGAGCACTATAATTCTTATTTCCACAAAAAGGAACAACCAATATCTTTTCTCTTAGATGTGGATTTAGTAGGAACTTCCTTATTTTTCAATTGAGGAATTTGTTCCTTGCCATTGTTTTCACCACAATAAGAAATCTTAATTTCTGATCTTGAGTCATCAATTTTTCTTTTGAAGGTTCAACATAGCCAATTCATGTTTATCATTTTTCACTTGACAATGAGTTATTAAAATGTTATAAATAATATATTCTCTGTTAATCATTTCAATCTTTAAATCCTTGGCATCTTGTAACTCAATTTTGAAATTCTTAAAATAAATTATAAAATTTATTTTTGAGGTTCAACATCTTCTTTCGTTGTCATATTGATTTCATTTTTATTTCTCACAGAATCATTCTCATTTTTCAAAGCATGAACCAATGAGAATGCTCACTAAGAGGTAGAAACCTTCTTTGAGGGACCCAATTATGAAGCCAAGTACAATACCATGATAATTGTCCTAAAAAGGGTGATTTCCACGGGACATTGTACATCATTGTGCATTCTGATTCCCATTTGATATCCAACTAACTCGGAGGGAATTATGAAACTAGAGAATCAGTATGCTAACTTATTGGGATAAAGCAAGGAATTTTTTTAAGGACTTTAGGTCAGCGACATTAGAAAAATTGCGAGAAATTACAATAGTCATGTTGACACCTTAGCCACATTGGCATCAATAATTGACATCGATGTGAAAATAATAATCAAAGTGGAATACGTCAGTCGACCAAGCATTTGAACTAGTTACATCACTAGAAATCATATAAATTAGGTCCGTCCCATCTTGGACAAACCCCATCATTGTCTATATGAATAATGGAGAGCTTTATAGGATAACAAAAATGCCCAAAAAATTTAAAATTTAGTCGCCAAGGTTTTGCCTTAACTCTTAAGGAAAAATTTACCAATTATCTTTCAGAAGCGTTTTTCTCAAATTGTCCCACCGAGATCAGCTGGAAGGAATCCTTAGTGAGATGAAGGAAGGAAGTTGCATAGCTCATGTGAGCATAATATCACTATCATATATGACCATCCTAAGGGCTAATAGTGTCTTTCAATATAGAAGGATGTTATTCATTTCCTTTGAAATTGTGTCAAATTCCAAGAGTTCATCATCAACCAGTCCATTGACGACCTCAACCCATTTAAAAGTCCATGACCTTTTTACTAATAAGTAATGGATATTATATGACATTTTTAAGTAGAGCATGCGAATTGAAAGTTCTTATTCACAATCACATATTACTTCACAAGATGGGTGGAGGCTGAGATGTTAACTCATATCCAAGAGATTGAGGCAAAATGACTTTTGTAGAGGAACATCATTATGAGATTTAGCATTCCCAGACCTTTGGTATCCATAAAGAAATCCAAAGATACTTTTGTGGTCTTCTCACAATGCAATGAATAATCATAAATTACTAACAAAACTTTACTCACTCGGATTAAATATTGACAAAAGAACACAAAGGTAAGATGGGTTGTGTAAGCAGGTAGTCCCCTTGAAGGTTGGGAGTATGATAACACAAATAGAGGCATAACACTTATAGATTTAGTAATAAAATAGTAACCCAAATACCCTCAATAATAACACATGTACACACAATATTGCATACAATAAACACTCAAATTGGACTCACAAATCTCTCATGTATAAATCAAATAATAATAAAAGGACTTCATAAATAACTCATTCAAAGGGAGAGAGAAGTAGGCACCCTAGATACACCTTGGTAGGCAGTCAACACATCAATAACCTCCAATATCTCCTAGTTGGCTAATAAAAGCTTATTAATAAATGTCAATGGTGGGTGGATAAAACTCTGTCTTACAATATCTTTTTCTCTCAATGAGTTTTCTCTCTCAAGAAAGAACTTTCCCTTATCAAAAGCAGTTGAGGCCAATAAATAACCCCACACCCTTATTGAGATGTATCAGTCCTCATTAAAGTGAAAGACATTACTCTAACACTTTAAGTCACAAGCAATAAATGTCTGATGCGTCAGCACACTCAACATCATAATCATTAAATGCCAGCACATGCCTTTTGCCCAATAATTGTGCGTCAGAGGACTTCCACAACAATGGTGGCTCACCAAAATATTTGGCAACCCCAATAATACAGTGGTTTACTCAAGTTCGGATTGGACAGTGGGTCGGTGGATAGTGACATCACCTAAAGTAGATGTGACATTTGGTAGATGGATGTTCGACTCAAAGATCATTATACGATGGAACTCAAGGCTACTATGCACAAGCTTCCATGATAAAAGTCACTTGGTGTTTTACTAGGTGTATCTAAGATGGTCAATAAAAGATTTAATGCTTTCTCAGTTCTAATTCCTCCAAACCAAGTCCCTTTGAAATTCCCATGATGAGGTCATTCGATAGAGCATTTAAGCTCTCCCAAGACCTGTCAGGTCTGGTCTATCATGAGTATCATTTGATCTCGCACTCAAGATTATAATTGTTACATCATTAAAATCAATGTAACTAAAAAGATACAATTTGACTAAGTAAAATTGAAGATAATGAATATCTATCTTCGTAAGTTTCCTTGATCAACTCCATCGATGAGCTGCCTTACCGAGCTACTTTGATGAGCTACCTCGTTAAGCTACCTCGCTCTCTTCATGTGGGTACCTTCTCTTGAGTCTCTTATGTTAATTGGGGAAGTTTTATTTAATCCATATATTACCTTTAAGCCCCCTACATTTTCCCCTTCGTGTAGAGATTTATTGTGAGCACAAAAAATATCTACACGAAAACTTCTTAATCTAATGGACCACCTTATTTCATGGGAAAAACGTCTTCCTTATTCACCTCCATTGCAACTACTGCTATTACTTCTATTAGAAAAAAGTTAAATTCTCCCCGATGAACATGGTCTAAAGCTCTTCAATACTTGGGCGTATGGCGAGTGGACATTGCAACTTTTTTAGTGAGGAGACTCCAACTCTTCTGTCGTGTTCATCTCTTGTTGAAATTATCCTAAAGTATTTGTAGCTCATGGACATCACCGTTCTGACTGCTCAAAGAGAGAAAAATTATCCCTGATGTACCCAAGATAAATCTATCCCAAATGAGCTTATGGCGATGGGACATTGTGACCTTTTCTGATCTTTGAGTGAAGGTTTGTGCCTATTATCTGCGATTTGCCTTTGTTCCCTATAACTTCACACCATTAATGAAATTCTCCATGATGTACCTTAATATGTTCTACCACCGTCTAAGCTTGTAGCGAGGGGATGGTCTTTCACTAGTCTTTTAGTATTTTCGTAAATTTAAAAAAAAATTAATGCCAAACTATTAATACTCTTGAAAGTAACCATCTCTCTTCCCTAATTATCACCTCATTAATGACCTGAGGATGTCTTTTGAACTTTCAGATCACTCCCCAAAGCCCCACGTGTCCATTTGTAATCATTTTAAAGACTAAGCACGTGCCATCGTGGGAAACCCAAGTTCCCATTTATATCTCAAGTGTCTAATATATTAAACACTTGAGATTTTCTCCTTTTCACTTTTTACTTTGATTTTATACTTCTATATGTTTTAGAGGGAGAAAGAGATTTTTGCCATTGTTGCACTCCATCCTAATCTCTGATCTTATAAGTATCTTCTTCCTCTTATCTTTGCCACCATCAGAAGCCACTACTTCATCACTTTTAGACTCTTCCCCCTTCTCTATCCCCCAGTTTTTCTTCTTCTTGACCCTTTGATGGCTTCTTCTAGTGCTTTTGTTTCTCCATCCATCGCTGGAACCTCCACCGCCTCTGATTCTCCTTCTACAGCCTTGGACGCCATCGCTAGAATAGCGGTACACAAGGATAAATTATGTTTCTCCCATCGTACTCCAATTTTTGGCAAGGCCGATATTTACTCTGATGCGTGCAAGATATGTGTTTTAAATGCCAAGTGTAAGGCATTAACACTTGGTGATGAAGATAATGCTACTGCTTTCTTGCCTCCAGAGGGAACTATGAGGTTTTGTCTCGATCGATGTGACTTTCTTTACTCTCATACAGACTTTGAGGGTCCTACAGGTTCCCCATCCCACTTTGTAACTTAGAATAGCTACATTCATACTACTCATGTTGGTGCCCTTGATAAGGTTTGTCTTTATCGGGCAACTTATTTTGGGGAATTTACCTTGTTCAGACTTAATGGTTACCTTCAAGTGTTAGTAACACGTTAGAACATAACTACCCACACTTTCCTTGTTGTGTTGGGAAAATTCATAGTTACCCTAGAAGATATTTAAGAGCTTCTTGGGATAGAGCCCACAGGTACATTATCCTACTATGATGAGGCTCTGTATGTCAAAGAAACTAAATCTCGTGATGACTTGGATCTGGTGTGTCGAAAGTTCATAGGGTCTTTCAATAAGGCTATATCACTCCCCTCATCAACTATTTCTTCCAAGCCTCCTATGATAAAACAGGTTCTTCTATTGCTAGACAAGTAAAAAGTACACCTCTGGAGTTACCTTATTATATCATTATTATTCTCTCCCATTTCCTTTTGCCCGAGTAGACCAACGATCAACCCTGTAAGGACCTCATCAATATTTCTATTCAATTGGCTTGGGGGGTCAAGCTCCCTCTGGATGCAATGGCTTTGGGGTCCCTCTATACCTGTCTAAAAAGGACCCACATCAATACAGAATGCTCGCTTGGTCGATATAACATGGCTGATATTTCTAATACAATAATCTTAACGGGTTTCCTTTACACCCATTTTCCTAAGATATCAGCCACCCGAAAGACCCTTTCTAGTTCATGTAACACCCCATCTAATTAAATACCGGATAACTAATACTTTATTAAATTAATAAAGATTATCAAGTTGGTCCAGTCTTAGCATCACTGTCAAAAAACATTTAATTAATTACTAGCCACCTACTATTTAAAAAGAGAGATGCCAAATTTTATTAATTAAGTTAATAAATAACCAAGAATTAAATTATTAACCATCAATCGCATAAACAATATCATATGAATAACCAACGAAATGAAATCAACTGAGTCTGGAGTAAACACTCCAATAATAAAAATGCCAGAGTAAATAAAGTCCCAATACAAGAGTCAGAATAAAAAAACCAATAACCGAAATAATGAGAGTCTGTGACTACAACCTCTAAATAAGAATGGGTGACATGCCCTAACTGGTACAATAACTCTGAAGGAACTAAGAATAAATATGCAGGTGTCTAATACCAAGATCCTGTAGCTTCCACAATAGCTACAGCACGTCATCAGAATGGAATTCCTATGCTTGGCGTCCCTGTGACTGGGGACCTAAAATATTTTTACAAAACAAAAATAGATTTGGAGGAAAACGTGTCAGAGCCCGAGGTGAAAACGGTTTAAAACTTTAGCAAGTGTTTAAATTACAATTAAACAACACATATTATATACATGTTAGTGGCGTACTCTCACATGATTTTCTCCCTCTCAACTAATGTGCATGCCTAACGTATGCCCTTAACCCATCCTAGTTATGCCGCTGGCTAACTAGTCTGTACCACTTTAGTTTTCGCATTCTACTATAGGTTGTCTACTCTTAATACCCCAAACAAGTTATATTCATAACCCATATTCACATTTATAATATTACTTATCTCAAGTGTTAATTAAATTCTCACATCATTAGTCCATTCAAATATCTTAGTTATTCACATCTACTAAGCAACAGTGAATCAGTCACAAGTATATATATAATTTACTCACAGTACATATATATATATGGCACCCCTAGGCTAAGCTGCGGTGCACGCATACTCTGCTATCAAATCCATGTACATCACGTACGTAAGGATCACGTGTTCTGAATAACTCGGGAACCGTCATAATACAAATCACACATATTGGAGTCGAACATAGTTCACATACCCATGGGTCATGCACATACCTACGCTCCCATAGTCCGCTGACTTATCAACTCACAAATAAGTCATTCACAGTCTTATGTCCTTAAGGTACCAGTCTAAATCCGCCCAAAGGCACACAAGGATAAGAGGGTCCTTTTCCAGAAAAACTAACCTCCCGTGATAGCAAGTATGGTAGGTATGTCATACACATAAGAAATCCATTCACTAGGCATTCACACAACCTTAGTAATCATATTTCAATATAGATTTTCACATTCTATCTAGTAAGTCTCATACGTAAGATTATCCCGAACAGCATACGTAAATATATTTTTAACTTGATAACTCTCTCCCGCCGTGTCAATTTGAATACCCAAATCTATCCCAAAAGGTTACTAGGTCTCCTATTCATTTCTAAAGTTATCTTAGCAACTATAACATCCCTCTGCTGCTATTCATACCCTTACATTATCTATCATTCCACTTATAGTATTAAATCAAAATATTTCAAACCATCCTCACCCGGTAACTGCTCGTAACTTTAACGCTCGATTCCATAAGTTATAACATTTTTCGGGCAATAACTAAGACCCTACTGACCTTAACTAAGTCCCACAATATTATATTAATCACCCTAAGAATTAACATGGACTTGGGATTTTCATTAAACCTTCAGGGAAAACAATTACCAAAATTCAGAAGGGGTAGATCGATCGAAGAAAAGGGGTCGATCGATCGATCGTAGATCGATCGACATTCTTGAGTCGATCGATCGATCAAGCAGGTATCAGCCCTAATTTTCTTAAACGGTTACAGGTTTCATCATTTTTACACCTTTGATTCTTCATTATAACGTCTGAAACTCCTCACCAAGCATACTAATAATCATACTAACATGTTTGCATAATTTCCAACGTTTTATAATCATCAAATCACAATGGGACATCAAATTCTTAGATCAATTCACATAAATTTCATGTAAAAACCCTAGTTCTCCTATTTATTCAGGAACTCTGTATAATTCATTATAAATTCCTAATTTTCTACACATAAATCATAATTTCGCGGCTGCTATTATTTCCAGCATTAAACTATATGAAAAACCTACCCAGATTATGATTTTTATTCTTCAAATCCATTCAATTTTCATTATTCAAGGTTATTCTTCAATTCTAACCTAACATGGATGATATATTCACTAAATGATTGCAAGTTAAATCACTTGCCTGATAAATGGAGATTCCGATCCGATGAAGTAGACGGTATGAGGATGATCCTTGCTTTCCGCTCTATCCGGGGGTGGTGACGGTAGTGCAAAAAGCCTCTAAATGGTGGTTCTCTATTGAAAACTTCCTTCTCTTCCACTCTAATGCCCGTTTACTATTTTTGGTTGTGAAACCCTAAGGGACTCAAGTGTTGGTTGATATTAATTGCCTAAAATTCGTGGGTCACTATTCACCCAAAAATAGGAATGACTAAAATACCCTCCCGAGTTGTCGGTTAGGCCTAAAAATCCCCCGGGACCCAAACTAAATCCCGACTAGTGTTTTCTTCCTATCTCGACCCTTCCAGACATGTTGGTTCACTCAAAATGCACATACGGATGACATAAAAATAAAATACTTTTAAATCCACTGAATTGGGTTTTTACACGACTGACACGCGCGTCCCAGCTTAATTACCGAAACTGTCGTATTTTCAACTCACACCAATTTTAATAAATTAAATAATCACATATTACCATAGTCACTCAGTAATATTCAATAACATTTTAATAACCAAACACTAACTCACATCTCGCTAGCATTTAAATTCGGATTAATTTACATTAATTTCTAATTAATTATCCCAAATTAATTTAATAAATCTCATAATTAAAAACCATAAAAATACGGGGTATTACATACTTCCCCCTAATAACGGAATTTCGTCCCGAAATTTGAAAAAGTAAGGCATACCTGGAAAAACTAAGTATCCTCCGTCACTCAAAACAAAATTCAAAATAAGGCTCAATCACTACAACCCTCGCTTCACAACAAGCTTGTTGAACGTTCTTGACATTATCTCAATTATAGGGTTACAGCTCAATAAATGCACCTCACGTTGTGCTCTACTAAACAACACTCGAATAAGAATATCCTATACATTATTAGCTGCATTATCTCAATATGATTGTGAGTCCGCACCTCACTTCGTGTCAACCCCTGTTTTTATTTAAACACAAAACTCTCCTCTTGGGAGCGACCATAAAACATCAAACTACTCTTGTCCGTTCTTTGAATTTCTATTTTCGGCGTTGTGACTATTTACACAAGGGAAAGCCAGTCACGCCTTGGTGGTTATCCCATTTTAGTCATCGGACTCTAACTCCTGACTGATCAAAAACTCTAATAACTCTCTCACCTCTAAACATCTAGAGAAAAAAATGATAATGTTTATCCCCACAAAACCTCAGTAAGCACCTTGTACACTATGAATAGATACGGATGCCTTCACCCATTAGGTAATATCTTCTCCCCATTAGCACAATATACCTCACTTACTAGCAATACTCATCTTGAAAATGAAATGATCGAAATGCATCCAAAATTGCTTTCATACAGTTCCACCAATCGTCAATCACCTTGCGCCTATTCTTCGTGCTATAGGTGATAAAACTTTCTCAAAACAAAACTATTTCCACTACTTCCTTATACCCCATATTGAAGGTGGGTTTCGGGTATCTCATCCTAGTTCAGAATAATACGGATTGGGAATACGAACCTGCGTGATCACTATCTAGTAGTGTAAATCACCCAAGGATATAACAATTTCTCTCATTCTGGACAACCTTCCCCATATATTCGAAGGGACTCGTTACTCATCTTTATGATTGCAACCCATCAAAGGAATCTAATACTTCGACTCTTCCGCTACTGGAATTGTCGGCTCGACACTAAGTTTCTGGTTGATAATCTTTCCCAAACGATCTACCACTGACTATACCCCTTTCAATGCTGAATTTCACGTATACTTCTTCCCATTAAGTGATACTTACTAACCCTCTTTTCCTCTCGGCAAATACCAAAAATTACTACTCGTGCACCTTTCACCACGTTGTGCACATCTGGACTCTTATATATTATCAACATCCTCTCTCTATTTATGCGCAATCCACCCTTAACATTCGATTGGGTGGAACTCCGCTCCAAATTGTCCATAATAATTAGATATTTTTCTTCTCAAAAGACACTCCCTTTTTAAATGGCTTCCCACTGCCTTTCAACCAATTTTGGACGTGTTATTCTGATTGCACAAGAATTAATAGATTATCGTTCTTCTCACGATGCTTAATCCACTCTACCACTTCCATTTTGTCATATTAGTCTCACAAGTAGTAATTTCACCCATCTATGTTCCTTCTTCCGGCGATTAACACATAAGCAAACCAGGGTGTCTACACCCCTTATAACCCATGAATACGGGTTTAAACATCATATACGCTCCATACGTACTCAAAACTCTTTATTTCCCCTGCATTTGTAACGTGGTTATACCACTTGGGCATTATCAATCACCCCTGAATTTGAAATCCTAAATCCTCCTTAACCTCAGTGCATCCTTCAACCCGCCGAAATAAAAACACAATTTTTTTTTTCATACTTCCTCACCACACCACTGGCTCTACTGGCCTTACATCGTAATTTACCCTTTAACTTCCAGTTATAACTACATAATTCCATAGCAATCGAGGTATCCAAATCATGAACGAATGACCACACATCTCCTTACTACCAACCTTACGCTAAGTTTCCTGCGTGGAGTGACTCGCAAAGCGAAATCCAAACAAGGAACCCCCCGATACACTACTTCCTAGCATTGTCGGTCGTCGAAATCTGTTAGTCCCTCATTCCATAACATATACCCCCATATTCCCATCTCTTGACAACAAAGTTACACCTCCTTTCCCAAAATTCTTAAACAAGGAACTTCTTTCGCAAGACACTGTCTCTTAACATTGATGATAATCACATTCCATAAACATCATGCAAATATAATCGGGGTCCTCAAAATCCCGTCCCAGACATACAACCATGAGTATTAACCCCCACGTCTTTAAATGGTGATGTAATAATGCACTCTTCCTATTATTACATCCTGAGCGTTAATTATAATAATCCGCTAAATCTTTTCGCTGAACAGTAAACTAAATATACTCTAAATCATATTGATTAAATCCCTACACATACTGGGATCAATTATCTGATACCTTTATACCTTTCAAAATTTCGATGATTTATATATACATATATATAAATATATAAACGCGAACCCAACCCTCTCGTAAATGGGGTCTCACTAGAAAAAACATCCTACACCAAGGTAGAAATCCTAATAGACTTGCAATAACCGAACACTACTGGTCTAACCATTATTATAAAACCACAATCAGGATAATATCATACTCGTATAAGGGATCCCTAAAATGAGAAGTTTCAATAAATTATATAACGCTATCAATATACGCATTCATCCTCCACGGATAACACTAAAGGTAACCCTATTATACCAAGAAGAAATATTCACATAAATAATAACATTGTCGAGATACTCACTAAGCTCGACTCTCCAGCGAAAAATAGCAAAAATAATAAATGTAGTAACTCGTTACTGACACATACAACACGCATCATCCTCTAAGGATATAACTCACACTTATACCTTGCCAATCGCCATAGGCTGTTCAAATGGTTCTTGGACTTAACACACCTGCCCATACTGAACTGAAAATTTTAATAACTATTGCCCTTGCTAGGCAACGTACCCTTATCCCTATAATTTCTTCAAGAACATTTATAACGCACAGGTCTCGCTCCCCACAAAATACCACTACATACACTCCACCACTACATACACTCCACTTATCTTCGGTCACCTTGACCATGTTAGGGTTATATTACCCTCGGTCATTGGTAGTCTCGACTCTGATGATTATCTTTTATGTTCCCTTAGATTTGATGGCCCTAAGGAACTCGATACTGATTTCAACATCTTTTACTAAAATCACCATCGTTTGGTAACAATTTAGCTATCCGAATAATTTTAATGGGTTCCCTGATGGGTCTCCCCCTTGTGGTTCTTCTTCAACACCCTTTTTCTCCCAGTCTTACTCTATCTAACTTCTTCGATTCTTGTAGCTCCCCTCACAAGGAAGCGCTTACCTCCATATTAATAAAACGCATCATAATTACCATCTGCATTGACCGTACAAGCAGAATTCCCCAGAAGTGCTAACAATTCTTCTTGTATGCAAATTCTCTCTTTTATGTCCTCTTCTCCATTTCACCTACTTCAACCGATGTAAGGTTCTCTAAATAATTAAATTTCTTCTCACAAAGTGACCTCTGTCCGACCCTCTTGTGTGAGTTCAGAACAACATTCGCATTTCACCCTGAACATCTGATAAAGGAACTTATGATCAAACCATACGTGTGCGCCTTCTCTCGACGACACATTTCACTCCCGATTAGTCATACTTCGTCATATGTCCAAGCCTTTGGATATTTTACGTTCGTTGGCTAGCACACTCCATCTCCCTCATTTCTAGTATTTCCACTGCTAGCTCCTATAAATATTTCGTCCCACTCTCTTCCAATCCAACCTCGATGGGTGAGTATAATTTTACCCCACTTCCTACTGTCGATGTACCTAGAAGTCACAAGTCGCGCCTTAGATGTCTTAACCATCCTGGACTTCCGTGCCATAATATGGGTGACCTTAACTACGATCATCCTTCTTTAATAAATCAAATCACCTCAACTAATCTTTTCCTCCTTCTGTACGCCCAACTGTCTTCGCCTGACATACTGTATTGTTGAGAACACGAACACACCCGAATGAAAATAAGATTCAATATCATATACAATATAGCAGGAGAATGAGACCTCACCAAAGAAATCAACAATCATAAACATAGGGCTCTATATCAAAGGAAGCTACGTTGGAAGCATAATAAGCCGCACAGATCCTAAAGGACACTAGAACCCGATGCTCTGATACCACCTGTAACAACCCGTCTAATTAAATACCGGGTAGATACTCCTTTATTAAATTAATACAGAATATCAAGTTGGTCCAGTCTTAGCATCACTGTCGAAAAACATTTAATTAATTACTAGCCACCTAATATTTAAAAAGAGAGATGCCAAATTTTATTAATTAAGTTAACAAATAACCAGGAATTAAATTATTAACCATCCATTGCATAAACAATCTCATATGAATAACAAATGAAAAGAAATCAACTGAGTCTGGAGTAAACACTCCAATAATAAAAATGCCAGAGTAAATAAAGTCCAAATACAAGAGTCTAAATAAAAAAACAATAACCAAAATGATGCGAGTCTGTGACTACAACCTCTAAATAAGAATGGGCGACATGCCCTAACTGATACAATAAGTCTGAAGGAACCAAGGATAGATATGAAGGTGTCTAACACTAAGATCATGTAGCTTCCACAGCAGCTACAGCACGTCATCAGAATGGAACTCCTATACTTGGCGTCCCTGTGGCTGGGGACCTAAAATGTTTTTACAAAACAAAAATAGATTTGGAGGAAAACGTATCAGAGCCCGAGGTGAAAACAGTTTTAAACTTTAGCAAGTGTTAAAATTAAAATTAAACAACACATATTATATACATGTTAGTTGCGTACTCTCACATGAGTTTCTCCCTCTCAACTAATGTGCATGCCTAACGTATGTTCTTAACCCATACTAGTTATGCCTCTAGCTAACTAGTCTGTACCAATTCCGCTTTCCCATTCTACTATAGGATGTCTGCTCTTAATACCCCAAACAAGTTATATTCATAACTCATATTCACATTTATAATATTACTTATCTAAAGCTTTAATTAAATTCTCACATCCTTAGTCCATTCAAATATCTTACTTATTCACATCTACTAAGCAACAGTGAACCAGTCACAAGTAAATATATATTTCACTCATAGTACATATAAATATATATATATATATATATATATATATATATATATATATATATATAAAAGGCACCCCTAGGCTAAGCTGCGGTGCACGCATACTCTGCTATCAAATCCATGTACATCACGTACGTAAGGATCACGTGTTCTGAATCACTCAGGAACCATCATAATACAAATCACACATATTGGAGGCGAACATAGTTCACATACCCATGGGTCATGCACATACCTACGCTCCCATGGTCAGCTGACTTATCAACTCAGAAATAAGTCATTCACAGTTTTATGTCCTTAAGGTACCAGTCGCAATCCGCCCAAAGTCACACAAGGATAAGAGGGTCCTTTTCCAGAAAAACTAACCTCCCGTGATAGCAAGTATGGTAGGTATGTCATACACATAAGAAATCCATTCACAAGGCATTCACACAACCTTAGTAATCATATTTTAATATAGATTTTCACATTCTATCTAGTAAGTCTCATACGTAATATTATCCCGAACAGCATACGTAAATATATTTTTAACTTGATAACTCTCTCTCGTCGTGTCAATTTGAGTACCCAAACTTATCCCAAAAGGTTACTAGCTCTCCTATTCATTTCTAAAGTTATCTCAACAAATATAACATCCCTCTGCTACTGTTCATACCCTTACATTATCTTTCATTCCACTTTCAGTCTTAAATCAGAAGATTTCAAACCATCCTCACTCGGTAACCGCTCGTAACTTTAACGCTCGATTCCATAAGTTATAACATTTTTTGGGAAATAACTAAGACCCTACTGACCTTAACTAAGTCCCACAATATTATATTAATCACCCTAAGAATTAACACCGACTTGGGATTTTCATTAAACCTTCAGGGAAAAAATTACCAAAATTCAGAAGGGGTAGATCGATCGAAGAAAAGTGGTCGATCGATCGACATTCTTGAGTCGATCGATCGATCAAGCAGGTATCAACCCATATTTCCTTAAACAATTACCGGTTTCATTAAATTCTTCATTGTAACGTCCGAAACTCCTAACCAATTATACTAATAATCACACTAACAATAGGACATCATATTCTTGGATCAATTCACATAAATTTCATACAAAAACCCTAGTTCTCCTATTTCTTCAAGAACTCTATATAATTCATTATAAATTCTTAATTTTCTACACATAAATCATAATTTCATGGCTGCTATTATTTCCAACGTTAAACTACATGAAAAACCTACCCAGATTACGATTTTTATTCTTCAAATCCATTGAATTTTCATTATTCAAGGTTATTCTTCAATTCTAACCTAACATGGATGATATATGCACTAAATGATTGCAAGTTAAATCACTTGCCTGATAAATGGAGATTCTGATCCGATGAAGTAGAAGGTATGAGGATGATCCTTGCTTTTCGCTATATCCGGGGGTGGTGACGGTGGTGCAAAATCCCTTTAAGTGGTGGTTCTCCATTAAAAATTTCCTTCCCTTCCACTCTAATGGCCGTTTACTATTTTTGGTTGTGAAACCCTAAGGGACTCAAGTGTTGGTTGATATTAACTGCCTAAACTTCGTGGGTCACTATTCACCCAAAAATGGGAATGACTAAAATACCCTCATGGGTTGCCGATTAGGCCTAAAAATGCCCCGGGACCCAAACTAAACCCCCGGCTAGTGTTTTCTTACTATCTCGACCCTTTAGGACACGTTGGTGCACTCAAAATGCTCATACGGATGACATAAAAATAAAATAATTTTAAATCCATTGAACTAGGTCCTGATACGACTGACATGCGCGTCCCAACTTAATTACCGAAACTGCCGTATTTTCAACTCACGACAATTTTAATAAATTCAATAATCACATATTACCATAGTCACTCAGTAACATTCAACAACATTATAATAACCAAACACTAACTCACATCTCGCTAGCATTTAAATTCGGATTAATTTACATTAATTTCCAATTAATTATCCCAAATTAATTTAATAAATCTCATAATTAAAAACCATAAAAATACGGGGTATTACATACTTCCCCCTAATAACGGAATTTCATCCCGAAATTTTAAAAAGTAAGGCATACCTGGAAAAATTAGGTATCCTCCAGCACTCAAAACAAAATTCAAAATAAGGCTCAATCACTACAACCCTCGCTTCATAACAAGCTTCTTGAACGCTCTTGACATTATCTCATTTATAGGATTACACCTCAATAAATGCACCTCGCGTTGTGCTCTACTAAACAACCCTCGAATAAGAATATCCTACACATTATTGGCCACATTATCTCAATATTATTGTGCGCCCGCACCTCACTTCGTGTCAATCCCTGTTTTTTTTAAACACAAAACTCTCCTCTTGGGAGCAACCATAAAACATCAGACGACACTTGTCCGTTCTTTGAATTTCTGTTTTCGGCGTTCTGACTTTTTACACAAGGGAAACCCAGTCACGCCTGTTGGTGGTTATCCCATTTTAGTCATCGGACTCTAACTCCTGACTGATCCAAAACTCTGATAATCCTCTCACCTCTAAACATCTCAAGAAAAAAAATGATAAGGTTTATCCCCACAAAACCTCAGTAAGAACCTTGTACACTATGAATAGATACGGGTGCCTTCACCCATTAGGTAATATCTTCTCCCCATTACCACAATATACCTCACATACTAGCTATACTCGTCTTGAAAATGAAATGATCGCAATGCATAAAAATTGCTTTCATATAGTTCCACCAGTCGTCAATCACCTTGCGCCTATTCTTCGTGCTATAGGTGATACAACTTTCTCAAAACAAAACTATTCCCACTATTTCCTTATACCCCATATTGAAGGTGGGTTTCGGGTATCTCATCCTAGTTTAGAATAACACTGATTGGGACTACGAACCTGCGTGATCACTATCTAGTAGTGTAAATCACCCAAGGATATAAAAATTTCTCTCCTTCTGGACAACGCGTCCCACATATTCGAAGTAACTCGTTACTCATCTTTATGATTGCATCCCGTCAAAGGAATCTAACAATTAGACTCTTTCGCTACTGGAATTATCGGCTCGACAGTAAGTTTTTGGTTGATCATCTTCCCCAAAAGATCTACCATTGACTATACCCCTTTCAATGCCGACTTTCACGTATACTTCTTCCCATTAAGTGATACTTACTAACCCTCTTTTCCTATCGGCGTATACCAAAAATTACTACCCGTGCACCTTTCACCACGTTGTGCACATCTGGACTCTTATGTCTTATCAACATCCTCTCTCTATTTACGTGTAAGCCACCCTTAACATTCGATTGGGTGAAACTCCGCTCCAAATTGTCCATAATAGTTAGATATTTGTCTTCTCAAAAGAAACTCCCTTTTTAAATGGCTTCCCACTGCCTTTCAACCAATTATGGATGTGTTATTCTGATTGCACAAGCATCAATAGATTGTCGTTCTTCTCACGATGCTTAATCCACTCTACCACTTCCATTTTATCATATAAGTCTAACAAGTAATAATTTCACACATCTATGTCCCTTCTTCCGGCGATTAACACATAAGTAAACCATGGTGTCTACACCCCTTATAACCCATACATATGGGTTTAAACATCATATACGCTCCATACGTACTCCAAACTCTTTATTGCCCCTGCATTTGTAACGTGGTTATACCACTTGGGCATTTTCAATCAACCCTAAATTTTAAATCCTAAATCCTCCTTAACTTCAGTTCATCCTTCAACCCGTCGAAATAAAAACCTAATTTTTTTTCCTCACCACACCACTGGCTCTACTCGCTTTGTATTGTAATTTACCCTTTAACTTACAATTATAACTACATACTTCCATAACGATTGAGGTATCCAAATCATGAATGAATGGCCACACATCTCCTTACTACCAACCTTACGCTAAGTTTCCTGCGTGGAGTGTCTCGCAAAGCGAAATCCAAACAAGGAACCCCCCAGATACACTACTTCTAGCATTGTCGGTCATCGGAATATGTTAGGCCCTCAGTCCATAACATGTACCCCTATATTCCCATCTCTTGACAACAAAGTTAGACCTCCTTTCCCAAAATTCTTAAACAACGAACTTCTTTCGAAAGACACTGTCTCTTAACATTGATGTTAATCACATTCCATAAACATCATGCAAATATAATCGCGGTTCTCAAAATCCTGTCACCGTATTTATAACCATGAGTATTAAATCCCACGTCTTTAAAGGGTGATATAACAATGCACTCTTCCTATTACTACATCCTAAGCGTTAATTATAATAATCCGCTAAATCTTTGCGCTGAACAGTAAACTAAATATACTCTGAATCATATTAATTTAATCCCAACACATAATGGGATCAATTATCTGATACCTTTATACCTTTCAAAATTTCGATTATATATATATATATATCGATATATATAAATATATAAAAGCGAGGTCGACCCTCTCGTAAATGGGGTCTCACTAGAACAAAACGTCCTACACTAAGGTATTAATCCTGATAGACTTGCAATAACCGCACACTATTTGTCTAACCATTATTATAAAACCACAATCAGGATAATATCATACTCGTATAACACATCCCTAAAATGAGAAGTTTCAATAAAGTATATACCGCTATCAATATACGCATTCATCCTCCACGGATAACACTAAAGGTAACCCCATTATACCAAGGAGATATATTAACATAAATAATAACATTGTCGAGATACACACTAAGCTCGACTCTCCGGCGAAAAATAGAAAAAATAATAAATGTAGTAACTCGTTACTGACACATACAACATGCATCATCATGTAAGGATATAACTAACACTTATACCTTGCCAATCGCCCCAGGCTGTTCAAATGGTTCTTGGACTTAACACACCTGTCCGTACTGAACTGAAAATTTCAATAACTATTGACCTTTCTAGGCAATATACCCTTGTACTTACACTTTCTTCTGGAAACATTTATAAGGCACAGGTCTCGCTCCCCACAAAATACCACTACATATACTCCACTTATCTCCGATCACAATGACCATGTTAGGGTTATCTTACCCTCGGTCGTTGGTAATCTCGACTTTGATGACTATATTTGTTGTTCCCTTAGCTTTGATGGCCCCCTAAGGAACTCTCCACTGATTTCAACATCTTTTACTAAAATCACCATCTCTTGGTATCAATTCAGCTATCCGAATCATTTTAATGGGTTCCCTGACGGGTCTCCCCCTTATGGTGCTTCTTCAACACCCTTTTTCCCCCAGTCTTACTCTATCTAACTTCTTCGATTCTTGTAGCTCCCCTCACAAGGAAGCGCTTACCTCCATATTAACAACACGTGTCATAATTACCACCTACATTGACCGTCCAAGCAGAATTCCCCAGAAGTACTAACAATTCTTCTTGTATGCAAATTATCCCTTGAATGTCCTCTTATCCATTTCACATCCTTCACCCGGTGTAAGGTTCGCTAAATAATTAAATTTCTTCTCACAAAGTGACCTCTGTCCGACCCTCTTATGTGAGTTCAGAACAACATTCGCATTTCACCATGAACATGTGATGAAGGAACTTATGATCAAACCATACGTGTGTGCCATCTCTCGATGACACATTTCACTTCTAAGTGTGGTAGTTTACTCTCACCATTATAACTCCGCACTTACGATCCAAGAAAAAAATTTACCCCAAATTTTCTCTCCCGATTAGTCATACTATGTCATATGTCCAAGCCTTTAGATATTTTACGTTCGTTGGCTAGCACATGACATCTCCGCATTTGCTAGTATTTCCACTGCTGGATCCTTTAAATATTTCTTCCGACTCTCTCCCAATCCAACCTCGCTGGGTTAGTCTAATTTGACCCCACTTCCTACTATCGATGTACCTGGAAGTCACAAGTCGCGCCTTAGACGTCTTTACCATCCTCGACTTCCGTGCCATAATATGGGTGACCTCAACTACGGTCATTCTTCTTTAATAAATCAAATCACCTCAACTGATCTTTTCCTCCTGCTGTCCGCCCAGCTGCCTTCGCATGACATACTGCATTGTTCGAAACACGAACATACCCGAATGCAAATAAGATTCACTATCATATAAAATATAGCAGGAGAACGAGACCTCACCAAAGAAATCAACAATCCTAAACATAGGGCTCTATATCAAAGGAAGATATGCTGGAAGCATAATAAGCCGCACAGATCCTAAAGGACACTAGAACCTGATGCTCTGATACCACCTGTAACACCACGTCTAATTAAACACCGGGTAGCTACTCCTTTATTAAATTAATACATAATATCAAGTTGGTCCAGTCTTAGCATCACTGTCGAAAAATATTTAATTAATTACTAGCCACCTAATATTTAAAAAGAGAGATGCCAAATTTTATTAATTAAGTTAACAAATAACCAAGAATTAAATTATTAACCATCCATCGCATAAACAATCTCATATGAAAAACCAACGAAAAGAAATCAACTGAGTCTGGAGTAAACACTCCAATAATGAAAATGCCAGAGCAAATAAAGTCCCAATACAAGAGACTGACTAAAAAAACCAATAACCAAAATAATGAGGGTCTGTGACTACAACCTCTAAATAAGAATGTGCGACATGCCCTAGCTGATACAATAACTCCGACGGAACCAAGGATAAAATACAGGTTTCTAATACCAAGATCCTGTAGCTTCCATGACAGCTACAACATGTCATCAGAATGGAACTCCTATGCTTTGTGTCCCTGTGGCTGGGGACCTAAAATGTTTTTACAAAACAAAAATAGATTTGGAGGAAAATGCGTTAGAGCCCGTGGTGAAAACAGTTTAAAACATTAGCAAGTGTTTAAATTACAATTAAACAACACATATTATATAGATGTTAGTGGCGTACTCTCACATAAGTTTCTCCCTCTCAACTAATGTGCACGCCTAACGTATGCCCTTAACCCATGCTAGTTATGCCTCTAGCTAACTAGTCTGTACCACTTCCTCTTTCCATTCTACTATAGGATGTCTACTCTTAATACCCAAAACAAGTTATATTCATAACCCATATTCACATTTACAATATTACTTATCTCAAGTGTTAATTAAATTCTCACGACCTTAGTCCATTCAAATATCTTAGTTATTCAAATCTACTAAGCAACAGTGAACCAGTCACAAGTATATATATAATTCACTCAAGGTACATATATATATATATATATGTGTGTGTGTGTGTGTGTGTGTGTGTATATATAAAATTCACTCACAGCACATATATATATAGATAAAGAGAGAGATATATATAAAAGGCACCCTTAGGCTAAGTTGCGGTGCACGCATACTCTGCTATCAACTCCATGAACATCACGTACGTAAGGATCACGTGTAAGTATGGTACCAGTCTAAATCCGCCCAAAGGCACATAAGGATAAGAGGGTCCTTTTCCAATAAAGCTAACCTCCTGTGATAGCAAGTATGGTAGGTATGTCATACACATAAGAAATCCATTCACAAGGCATTCACACAACCTTAGTAATCATATTTCAATATAGATTTTCACATTCTATCTTGTAAGTCTCATACGTAAGATTATCCCAAACAGCATACGTAAATATATTTTTAACTTGATAACTCTCTCCCGTCGTGTCAATTTGAATACCCAAATCTATCCCAAAAGGTTACTAGGTCTCCTATTAGCTTCTAAAGTTATCTCAGCAACTATAACATCCCTCTGCTGCTATTCATACCCTTACATTATCTATCATTCCACTTATAGTATTAAATCAAAATATTTCAAACCATCCTCACTCGGTAACTGCTCGTAACTTTAACGCTCGATTCCATAAGTTATAACATTTTTCGGGCAATAACTAAGACCCTACTGACCTTAACTAAGTCCCACAATATTATATTAATCACCCTAAGAGTTAACATGGACTTGGGATTTTCATTAAACCTTCAGGGAAAACAATTACCAAAATTCAGAAGGGGTAGATCGATCAAAGAAAAGGGTTCGATCGATTGATCGTAGATCGATCAACATTCTTGAGTCGATCGATCGATGAAGCAGGTATCAACCCAGATTTTCTTAAACGGTTACGGGTTTCATCATTTTTACACCTCTAATTATTCATTATAACGTTTGAAACTCCTAACCAAATATACTAATAATCATACTAACATATTTGCATAATTTCCAACGTTTTATTATCATCAAATCACAATGGGACATCAAATTCTTGGATCAATTCACATAAATTTCATATAAAAACCCTAGTTCTCCTATTTCTTCATGAACTCTATATAATTCATTATAAATTCCTAATTTTCTACACATAAATCATAATTTCGGGGCTGCTATTATTTCCAACGTTAAACTACATGAGAAACCTACCCAGATTACGATTTTTATTCTTCAAATTCATTTTATTTTCATTAATCAAGGTTATTAGTCAATTCTAACCTAACATGGATGATATATGCACTAAATGATTTCAAGTTAAATCACTTGCCTGATAAATGGAGATTATGATCCGATGATGTAGACGGTATAAGGATGATCTTTGCTTTTCGCTCTATCAGGGGGTGGTGACGGTGGTGCAAAAACCCTCTAAGTGGTGGTTCTCTATTGAAAACTTACTTCTCTTCCACTCTAATGGTCGTTTACTATTTTTGGTTGTGAAACCCTAAGGGACTCAAGTGTTGGCTGATATTAAATGCCTAAAATTCGTGGGTCACTATTCACCCAAAAATAGGAATGACTAAAATACCCTCTCGGGTTGCCGGTTAGGCCTAAAAATGCCCCGGGACCCAAACTAAATCCCCGACTAGTGTTTTCTGACTATCTCGACCCTTTCGGAAACGTTGGCGCACTCAAAATGCTCATACGGATGACAGAAAAATAAAATACATTTAAATCCATTAAATTGGGTCCTAATACGACTGACACGCGCGTCCCAACTTAATTACTGAAACTGTCGTATTTTCAACTCACAACAATTTTAATAAATGCAATAATCACATATTACCATAGTCACTTAGTAATATTCAACAACATTATAATAACCAAACACTAACTCACATCTCTCTAGCATTTAAATCTGGATTAATTTCCAATTAATTATCCCAAATTAATTTAATAAATCTCATAATTAAAAACCATAAAAATACAAGGTATTACAGTTCATTAAGACCTTAAGACCAATCATTTATTTAGCTTTCACAAGAACAAAGATTAAGGGACATTCCTCCCATCTTTAACAATCCTATTTGCTTTGTTGCGAGACCATATGGCGATGATTCTTTTTCCCAAACTTGGTCATCATCACCCATGAAGCTAGAATGGTTCAAGCCACATCTGAGGAGCTTATCAATGAATATACTTTCTTTGCTATTGTGCCCTTTTTTACAATAGGTTATTTTCCTTCTTACACCGGGTGGGGATATACCTCGGATTCTACAACCCAAACCGATGTTCTCACCAATTTGGATATGATCAAGGCTCTCCTCATCCTACTTTCCAAGAATCTCATCCTAAGGCAACTTTCTTTGAGGCCTTATCTTTCTATACCACTTCGACCGCTTCATCGGCTTATTTAGAAATTGATGGTCGAATAACCATCCCAATAATAACAAAGAAAGGTTATATCACTTCTCTTTTTGTGAAAAAATATTGGTTGATGCAGCTAGACAAGATTTGTTAATTTATCTAAAGTCCACCTATTTATCCCCATATTCATAATTTTCCACCTTTGGAGCTAGGTCTTAAAGGAAATTTGGTTTTGGGAGTTATGTTTCCTCTTAGTCAAACTCCTAATGATCCTCCCACTGAGTTACCTCCCTATTGCCTTTTGGTCATTACTATTTCTCCAAAGTCCAAGAAAGCTCCCACACCAAAATAGCCTCCCATCAAGGGGCCTTCTCAATTGACCTCCCAAAAGGCTAGGACTTCCAATAGTGGGACTTCTTCCAAGTCTAGGTCTAAGATTAAATCTTAAGTGCCTATTGATTCTTTCCCCATTGCCTCTGTTCCCCCTAAAGCTTCTGTGAAAATAGAGAAAGAAGTTTGAGTAAAGTTTCGTGTTGAATTCCAATGGATTCAATGCGAGTTTAGAAAACACACCCATGTTATTCCACCTTCATATTTTTTCTTAGTAATCCCCATGGTTGCCAAGAAGGAAGTCACCATGCAGTGCAAGGGATCTCAGTTAATAGCTGGTACTAGTGCTCCTTCTAGGAGGAAGAAAACATTGGGCACCAAGCCTCACAAGACATAGGATTATGTTGTTAAACCCCAAGCTCTTCCTTCAAGTCCTAGGACCTCTCCACCTCGATCAAGCATTGGGCCTATTGAGATTGAATATAACCCTGAAGATGCCCCTAGACTTATTGGAGCTTCTTCTACAATACTCCAGTCACCTTCTTCTCCAGTTTTTCTTTTTGACCAGTCATCTCTAGATCTATTGGTAACTTTCTTCTTTTTAATTTCTATGCAAGTATTTCAACATTTAGCAAAAATAAAGGGTAATAGTCTTTGTATTTATTGTAACGTCAGTTGGGTGGCCTTTCTCCTCCTCATTATCCTCCTATAAGTCATTTCGTGGGAGGAAGGTTTGGTCTTTATGAGACCATTGCACATACTCCCCATTCTCCCATGAAGGAACTTACATACTCAAGGCATTATCCATCTTGATGTGAAGAGGAGGCTTCTCACAGGGCGGCAATGTCCCAATACACTATTGGTCCCTCCTCTCAGGTAGAGGAGACTCACCTGATTCCTCTAGTACATCCCCCTTATTGATGCTTCCACAGGCTATGCTACCTGGATTATCAAGTCCCCCAGAGGTAACAATTTGTTCTTTTGAACACTTTTTTTTTCAAACTGGAATTTTTTCATACTAAGTGTTATTATTTCATTCTCCTGTTAGGATGTTGTTTCATTCGTGGACACAACGTTTATGGGTTCTTTATTCCATGCTCCTCTAGAGAGACCCAATACTAGACTTTTTCCTTTCTTAGCTACTTTAGAGGTAACGGTAATTTCTTTGTATATTTGCCTCTAACTCACATGGTGTCTCTATGTGTTTAACACTTCATGATTATTTGTAGCCTTCTCAATGTGTTCCTTTTTCTCCCATTTTAGAGGTACCACAGGGTTTTAAACCTATAGTTATTTCACCTTCCCCTTATGAGGTTCCACAGGTTACTGAAGCTACCGTTGTGCCATCCTCTCATCCCAAAGTTCCTTGGGCGTCATTGATGGTTGAAGCTGTTGAATCACAAGATACTTCAATGTGAAATTCCCTTTTTTTGGAATTTTTTCCTTTCCATGGGGAAGTTATTCGACAGGAGTTCAGATCCCTCTGGTTGAAGGTTCTTCTGAGGCCCCCGTAGGTATTGGAGCTACTCTTCCTTCCAGTGCAATTCTTTCTGAGGTAACTTCTACTTATCATTCTCTTATATAAGTTTTGCTATTATGCCTATGTTTAAATGAAAATAAGGAGGAAAATATAACTCCACCTATTGGTAACTTAATAATAAAATAACTTGTTAAGATTTTCTCAGAACTCAAACTTGCTAGTTGAATTAACAATGAAGAAACACCTGTTAAGATTTTGTCAAAATCTCACACCATCAAGGTGACTTAACAATGGAAACACTTTTTAAGATTTTTTAAAACTCCACCTGTGAGGTGACTAAACATTGAAAAAATAGTTGTTAAGCTTTTTTCAAAATCACACACATTCTTCGTGACTTAACAATGAAAGGAACACTTGTTAAGATTTTTAAAATTTTATATTTGTTTCTCGTTATCACATTTCAGGTCATAAAGAAGCCCACACCTGCCCAAGGGCAGTCTCAGTGTGCTCCTTCACCCGTTACGTATCCTCATTGAGAACCTGCTTCCAAGATGAATCCATACACAACAAATGTGGTTTCACCATTCGCGTTCAGGCTGTTAGTGAATCTGGTTGTGATGTTCCTCTGCTTTTAATGGCTCCTCATGAATTCTGCATCCAAGTCCTTCAGCAATATGAATAAATCCCAGCCCTCCATCTTTCTATCATTGAATTAATTACCTCACACCATCCAGAGACCTTAACCCCAGAGTTTTTTGATTAAACAAAGTCTTGATGGGTTTCAAACTTTTTGGAATTGCTGTTATCATCGCTGATTTTGTAAAGACCCATATTGTGGATGTCTCAAGACCCATTATAAGTTAACACTTAGGTAATTTGAGAGACCTAAATAAGTATGGGTACTAGATTGACTATCTAATCAACACATGAAGTTATCGAAGGATGCCAAATTATAGATACGGAGAGAGCTATACTGAAAGCACATTGAGGCCTAATGGTAGGCAGAATTCATGTTGAGTAAACTGGAACCTCTATTAACAACTGCAAATGCAGATCTAAAGGTCTAGATCACCAAGGAGGCTTTGGATATATCTATTAATGAACAAGAAGATCTGATAATTCATTTCACTCAAGTTTAAACGAGGCTTAAAGGGTCCATTGATTCTCAACAATCCTTCTTACAAGCTTCTTCGGGCCTACTTGGGACTTCTTCTCTTCTCATAACCTTTGGTTTCTTTTGGGTTGAGCCATTTCGATGCATTTTCATTTCTTTCCATACATGTAATTCTAGATATTAGTTCCTCTTTATTGTAACACTTTGAAGTGAAAGAAATATATAAAAGCAGATTGGTTTGGCTATATCATGTCTCAATTCATCTTTTAAGTTATTTCTTCTACATTCTCATTTCAAAGTGATAACTGTTATAATTTATATTTTCCTTCTAATCTTTAACTTCGTAAAGGAAAAGAAATAGCAACAACAAAATATTAGACTTTAAACATAATAATAGTTGATACAAAAATCATAACTCAAGTGACACAACTCTAGATATGATAGACCTTTAACCACTTATTGTTAATCTTGAAAGGTTTGTTTTATTCTATCTTTGAGATTGAGCATTAACCTGAATTGTGAGCCTCCTTCACTATGAAAGGTCCTTGCCAATTGGCAGCGAATTTGGGTAATGGGAGACCCCAAATATGCTTCACATCAGCCTTAAAAACTAGTTCCCCTTCCACAAACTTCTGTTGTTTCACTAAGTTATCGTGTGCCCTAGAGAGCTACTTCGTGTACATTTGGAACTACTACATCGCGTTATAACTGTTCTCCTCAAGAGCTTCCAACTGAACATGCCTACTCTAAGGTAGTATGCTGTTTCGCAAGGCATATCTGGCTTATGGGACTTCCATCTCTACTTATAAAATTGCCTCATCTCCAAAGATGAGTGAGAATAGTGTCTACCATGTTGGCTTCCTCTTTATTATTCTATAAGCCCATAGGACTGTTAGGATCTTATCATCCCATACTCCTGGAAGTCTTCCATCATTTTATCCAAATTATTGACCAAGGTATTGTTAGTTGCCTTTGCTTACCCATTTCCATTACGGTATACCATAGTTGAGGTGTGGTCAACGATGGATTATTTATCTGTTTGCATCGTTACTTCTTTTTTAACAAATGGGGTTTCATTATCATAGGTAATGAACTTCAGAATCCCAAATCTGCAAATTATATACTCCCTGATGAAGTTTTCCACTAGACCCATCGTTTCCCTTTTCAAAGGTATTACCTCAATCCACTTGGTGAAACACTCTGTTGCCACCAGTATCCAGATCTTTCTTCTGTAAGATGGATGTATTTCCCCTATCAGGTCAAACTACTAAGTGTGGAATGGGTAAGGAGTTTCCAAAGAGTTCAAGTCCACCGAGGGAGCATGGATTATGTTTCCATGTACCTGACACGCCTTACACTTACGAATAAACTCAATAGAATCTTTCTCCATGGTTGGCCAATTATAATCCAAGGTCATTAGTTAATCATATAGCTTTGTTACTTTTATGTGAGCTGGTTGATGATCTTGCTTCAAAACTTTTGTTGCTTTCTCGTTTGTGATGCATCATAAAGTCCTGTTAAAGTATCCTTTACGATAGAGCTTCTCCTCTTGAATGTAGAACTGTGGGGCCCTTATCTTGAGTCCCATTGCGTTCATTTTCTCTAAATTAACAACTATATATGTGATGAAATCAATGTAAGGATGCCTCTAATCTTTTTGAGCTTCAACAAAGTGACATTCAGTTGCCTGAAAAAAGTTAACATTTATCGCACCTTCGTTGTAACTCTGTTGCATTATGCTTCATTATTGGACATAATGTAATACCCCATATTTTTATGCATATTTTTTTATGAAATTATGGAAATTTGGGATTAATTAATTTAAAGGGAGAAAATTTAATTTATAATGAATCCGATTTAATGGTACTAATTACTAGCGTGAGGAGAGTTAGTAGTTATCGAAAATAATTATGTTAAAATCATGTTGATTAATAACTATGTTTAACATTATGTAGTGAGTAACGTAATAGATGGCTTCGAAAATAATAATATAGTCGGGGACGAGATACACGGCAGTTAGAATATAATTATTCGAGACGCGCTCAGGAGTCGCGTCACTATCATATATTTGGGGGTTAAAAAGGTAAATTATCTTTATATAACTTGAATGACTATTTTGAGTACGCCATTGTGTCCGGAAGGGTCGAAATAATCAGAAAACACTACTCAGGTGTTTTACTTGGAGTTTGGGATATTTTAGCCCAAAACGACACCCCGGAGGGGTATTTAGGTCTTTTAATATTTTTAGGAATTTAAATGGATGAAAATTAGGAATTAAAATAAAGGGAAATATGTGGGTTAGAGGTTACTGCCAATTTCAACCTATGTGAGTGAGAGAGAGAGAGAGAGAGAGAGAGAGAGAGAGAGAGAGAGAGAGAGGGAGAAGGAGAGAGAGAGAGGCCAAAGAGGAAAGGAGAACTCCATTGGAGAACTAAGCCAAGAACTCAAGCTTTCACACCAAGAATTAGACCAGCACGTAGATCCTGTCAAGAGGATTGTTCCTATACAAATTTCAGTCCAAGATTCATAAATTCATTCTGAGGCAAGTGTTTATCTTCCTAGTTTATTTAGCATATATTGTTCTTGTTAAACTCTATTAATGATTTAGACATCATATGATGGAAATTTGGGTTTCATTAGGTATAATCGTAGAAGAACAATTGATTTTGGCGATGCGTTGCATGTAGAGGATTTACTCTATTTGTAGACTAATAAATCTGGAGACTTTATTTACAAATCACGAATTGAATTTAAGGATTTCAAATAACTATAGTGTTGGGTTTAGTATATGAGGATTCATAGAGATTTTAGAAATTATTGTTTTCCCTTGTGAAAACATAAAGATTTGAATACTAATTTGTCTTAGAATTTTCCCCATAATGATTAGGGCTAGTTTAAAAACATTTAAACTGATGTTGGATGAAATTTGGATTGAGTTGGAGGTTTGGAATGTTGAGAAAAATCAAAATTTGGAAGAACTGGGTCTGCCCGAAATTCTCATTCGATGACCTGCCCAGGTCGTTCAAACGACCTCATTCGAATGAACCTTCTAACGATATTTCCATCGAACTTTTTAATGAGTTGATGAGTTCGTTTGAAGTGGGAACTTCGTTCGAATGACCTCGTTCGAACGAGAATCCCTTGACTTCTAATGAGATTCCAGAATGGATTTTTAGGGTCCATTCGAGTTAAAAGTCATCCTAGGGTTATCCAGCTGAGAGAAATAACCCACGTGAATGACGAGTGATCTAAATTCTGAGTTAATATTGAATTAGGAGTGTGATTATTCTCGAGATGTATAAGTTCATATAACCGAGGAGAGTTAGGTTCGAGAGAGTATATACATCTCTATATGATCTACAAAGAGGGTAGAAATATCAATAATACGTACGTATTATGGTAATTTGGGTTGCGTGAACGCCTATTAGGTTGTATAAGTTGTGTGCATGCTTATTACTTCGAACATTATGTGTGTGGCATACCTAGCTACTAGCTATCGAACGGAGGTTAACGCGTTGTGGACGACCATATCTTGTGTTACTTTGGGGGATTTTAAGTCGTGCCACTAGAGCATGGAACCTAGGTACGGGCTATCTGTGAGAATGATAGAGATGACGGCTGTATGGGTGCGTAGGTATGTGCATATCCCATCGGCTTGGAACTATGTTCGCCTCCAATATCTGTATATGTTTTATTAGTTCCTGAGAGATTTAACATATTGTCCTTCATGCATGAGTATTTTCAATGGGACTAGATAGCCGAGTATGCCTAGCACCAGGGGTTTCTTAACCATGGGTGCAGTATTGATACATGTGTTAGTATGTATACATAGCAAGATTTTTATATGTGTACTGACACTACACCAAAATGGCCAAATTGTCACCTTTCAGCCGGTCACCCTTGTCAAGGTCATTGACCGTGATAAAAAACACGCGTTTTATGTCACGGTCATTGACCTTGACACGACCGTGACAAAGAATTGTCACGGTCAATGACCTTGACACGACCGTGAGAATATTTGCAGCAAAAACCCTTTCTCCCTTCTTTTTTCCCTTACCGCCGTTCCGTCCCTCTCTCTCTCTCTCGACGCTGCTCTCTCTCTCTCTCTACTTTCAGGTTTAATTTTCTCTCTCTCTCTCTCTCTTCCATTTATATATATGTTTGTGTGTATGTGTGTATATATGTGCGTGTGTGTGTGCGTGTGTGGGGGGTGGGGCAGGGTGGGGGTAGGGGTTAAAAATGTAAATAAATAAGTAATTTTCTATAAATTTCCAAAAATAATATCCAAAAATGTAAATGTAAATAATATCCAAAAATGTAAATGTAAATAATATCCAAAAATATTGGATAACAATTTATTTTTATTCAAAATAAATAAGTAATTTTCTACAAATTTCATAAAAAAATGAAGGCCGGCTTAATATGTGATTTAAGTGTGAAATAATCGCTATATACTTATACTAATGGAGAAAAAAACCATATATGGCATTTTTTTTTAGTTTATATGGTGAAATAATCACATGACTTTATATCCATCAAATAAAAGCATGGAAACTAAAAAACTACAATAAGGGTTAAAATGGCATCCGAAGTTGCTAAAAGCATGAAAAATAAAATATTTTTTAAGATTTGTGGTGAATAACTAAAGTTAAAAAAAGTATTACTTTAGTCATTAAATTACTTTTTGAATTCGGGCGATGCGCATAAATTCTTAAAGTAATGTTAAGGGACTAAAAGACCCAAGACAACTGGCCAGTAAGTCACGGACCGAAAAATTTATGACGGGTGATGAAAGCCCGTAAACATGTTGGGGTGAGGGTGGGGGTGGGTGGGGGTGGGGTAGGGTTAGTGATAGTTAGAATTGTGTAAATGTTAGAAAAGTTCTAGAATTCATATGTTAAATTTAATTATATAAATATTTAAATTGATAATAATTTTATTCATGAAATTAATTCAATTAGGTAAAACCCTAGATAATTTTTTAACAGAATTTGATAATATTATATAAAGTTTAGTAAATTCACAAAATGTTGCCAATTGTATGTTTTTAGGAATATCATTAGTTACTTTCGTGCCCAACTATGTAGAATCCATACACATGCATGTTGTTAGAAAGTCTTAAATTTAATTCTCACTTTAATTTGTAGAATCTCTGTACTTGGTTGGATTTATCCCTTTATGATAATAAAATTTATGCTCCAATTATAATTATCTCATGTCATAATTTTATTGATAAACAATAAATGTAGTTGTCACGGTCGTGGTGGGGGGAGGGGTGGGGTGTGTGTGTGTGTGCGTAGGTGTGTGCATGGCGGGGGGAGGGGGCAAGGGGTGTGGTGGGGGTGGGGGTGGGGTGTGGGGGTGTGGAGGGGCAATTTTAACAATTGTATATCTTTAATTAAGAAATTGTATAGCTTTAATTGAAATTTTAATTGTATAGTTTTAGATGAAAGTAAATTAATAATTAGTGCCAATTTCATATGAAAGTAGGATTGTCCCTCATTGTAAATTAGTAAATTAATAATTGTATACTTTAATTGTTAGTTTAATTGATGAAATGTTGGGTTGGTTAGTTTTAAAAGTGGCATGACGTGTGCGTGTGTGTGGTGGGGGTGGGGTAGGGGTGTGTGTATGTGTACTATTAACATTTTTTTTATCTGTACTAATAACATTTTTTTACAACAAAAATGTCTCCTTCAGATATTAAGGCGAAGATGATGATGCTGTTTATGATGATGTCGTATGGGCTCGATGGTAGCGGAGGCGACGAGGGCTCCTCCGCCCCTAGGCTCCCCAAATATGGAAAATTTGGGATTACCGTCGAGAACAAATCGGAGCTATTAGCAAGATCCCTCGAGCTGCTAAAGACGGTCATCGGCCTGGGGTTTATGAGTTGGAAGGAGGTGCCATATGAGCTCAAGTTAGCTGTTTGGGCGGCACTACAGGTAATATATTTATATTTATATTTATATTTATATTTATATTTATATTTATATTTATATTTCAATTTCAATTTCTATTTCAATTTCGATTTCATATTTATATTTATATTTATATTTATATTTATATTTATATTTATTTGCAACTAACATTGTATTTGTTGGACAGGAACAATTCAACTTGGATCCAAAGCTACGTGATCCCGTGTTGGAGCAGATTAGGGAGCAACTCAAGTCGTGGAAAAAAAATATGCGGGCACGGTACTTTGGGAAAACACGAGAGTCGATTATCCAATGGCGTGAATCTATCCCCCCCAAGGAGCCGATCTCATTGGCACAATGGCAGAAGTTCATTGACAATGAGATCGAGGATCGACAATTGGCATCTCGCCAATCGGGGAGGGAAAATCGGGCAAAAAAGACGGACGTGCACTACTCCGGCCGGACCTCTTACGCCGAGGTGGAGCATAGGATGCATGTAAGATTTAATTTTTCTATAACTACAGAAATATATTATTCTTCATTATTTTACTTTGCGGGGCCGATACTAATTTTACTTTACTTTATTTTATTTCAGGGGGTAGGGAGTGGGCCAGGGGGTAAGCCACATAGGCTCGATACTTATGTGGCTCTTCGGACGAAGAAGGGAAAGGACAAGGAGGTGTCCTCGAGCGTCGCGGCCATGATTGTAAGTAATTCGATAGTTTAATTTTTTGTTAATTACGTTATAATTTTTTAGTTTACTTATTTTACTAATCATGTGCTTTTTATCGTTTCAGGCAAAGCTTAAGGAAGTTCATGAGTCGCAGTCTGATGCCGACAAGGCATATTTGTCCACAGATGCACTCAGCCAAGTGCTTGGCTCTGATCACAATGGGAGGACAAGGGGGTGAGCTCGCGGGTGGCCAAATCTAGGATCATCAGATTGGAGACGAGCGACACCGGGTAGGCTCGAACGGTGGATTCACACGACGCGAAGCTGTCCCGTTTGGAGGCGACGGTCCAAGATATATATGCATTCATGAAGTGTACGTTGGGCGGAGACCGTAAAGGGAAAGGGAAAGGGAAGGAGAAGGCGGTGGAGGAGGAGGTGCGGGAGGACGAGGCGCAGGATGACGAGGATGTGGACCTCGCTGTTTCATCACCGACACGTTCGTACTTCGATGATCCACTTCCCTATTTGGCGCCCTTCAACAGACCAATGTCGACACTTGGTTGGCCGAGCGTGATCATATTGGACGTATTTGATGGCCAGCGGATAGGGCCGGGGTTGAGGGACCCGAATATCGTCGAGGGTGGAATAGTTCATGGGCGTGCGCTTCAAGAGATGGAGTCCAGGGTGCTCGTCACGCATGTCATACTCAGGAAGGAGAACTCCCTATTGTGGTTGCGCGAACAATACGGCACGACGTATATTAGTGGGTGCGTCAATTCGTATGTCGTGTGGCCTACTCACCTCCTCAAATTTACCCAAGACATGTAGTAACATTATTTTTAAGTTTGTCCATTTTATTTATATTTGGATTATATCATCATGTATATTATTTCTATTTTGAATATTTGGATTATATCGTCATGAATATATATTTGCATTATCTTTATTTTGTTTGGATATATGATGTTTGGAACAGGTACAACAGTGCTATAACAGGTAGAAACATACTGCTGGGCAGTGGCAGTGGCCATACTGCCCAGCAGATTTTTTTTAAATTCTGCCCAAAATTGTCACGGTCAATGGCCGTGACAATTTTTTTAAAAAGGGTCACGGCTTTGTCATGGTTATAAACCGTGACAAACTTGTCACGATCATTGACCGCGACACGACCGTGACAAAAAAAGTTGTCTCGCCTCGAAATGTCACGGTCATTGACCTTGACAAGTTGGATTTGTCATGGTCAATGACCTTGACAAATGGGCAGATTTGGTGTAGGGTGAGTTCCTATTCTGTGTTGTATATTGTCTACTTTATTAAAAAATATACTTATTGGGTCACCAGTTGAGAATTAAGAATGCTATGAGAATGAGTTAAAGTATATTTGAACCTAATCCTAAATAATTGAGATAATTTCTTCGGGGTATGTAAGTATTATATCCGATATAGTGATATTACTACGTATAGTCAGGTAGAGTATCGTGACTAGTATTGGTAGCTAGGCTCTCTAGGTTTGCACAATAGATGAGAGGTGAGCATCCCAAGTGACTATGCTAAGTTAGCATGAATAATATTGTGCTAATTAAACTTGATATATTTAAACTATTTTCTACTCGGGCTCTGACCCATTTTTCTTCAAATCTCTTTTCTTATTTTATTATTTTAGGTGCTCACCCATGGGGGTACCAAACTTAGGATATTTCATTCATTTGTCGAGTTGTAGCTGATGTTGAAGTTATAGGATATTGCTAGTAGACGCTTCTGGGTCTATTTCTCCTTATCTATCTGTCATTTAGTTCAGTTGGACTTGTAGTCCCTCCTATCTTACATTCAAAGATTTAGAGTTTTTTTAATTTATCATTAGACTTTGATTTCATGTTATTAGATTATTGTGTGGGATTTTGACTGGATGTGTTTACTCTAGTCCTTTATTTAATTCAGTTAGTTCTTTATTTATTACTATTGTGATGTATGGTGATAATTAAATTCTTTCCTTTATTCATGTGGTTAACAATAGGATAAAATTTTGACACCAAGCTTTTTAAATATTAGGTGGTCAGTTTTTATTAAATTAAAATTTTATTTTCGACAATGATGCATTATCTGAACCAATTTGATATTCTGAAAATTAATTAACTAAGGACTGATCACCTGATAATTAATTAGGAGGGGTGTCACACATAAGTATACCTCTCTCTAGATTCTTCTGTACAAAGGGATGTTAGTTATCTCGCATTATTCATCATGTGTATTATTTTGTTTGCGTTCTTCTTCCTCTGGCCCAATACACCTTGACATCCATCCTCCCACGTTTTGAAATACAAACTTCCTTGGCTCTCAAACTACTGCGCCAATTCTCCGAGTTCTATGTTTCCTTCCAACGACTCCAACTACCTCCTGGTCTCACATATCCAATCTGAATTAACTATACCACCGAGGGAGATGTTCTTCATTATCTCACGACCGTCATTATATCACTTTTCATGGACACTTCCTGAGCAATGGTGGCATAAGCTGATCCATCCTTATTTTGACCTGATGAAATTGGTCGATCAACCATTGTATGATTGTTTTATAGGTACTAGAATTAGATGATTTAATGCATATTCTTCATTCACTTATTAGGCCACCAAGTTTAAATCACCTTTGAGTCATAGTGAACGGATGCCCCTTCAAAGGGCATCTTGTAATCCCAACACTAACGCATCATACTCTGCTTCATTATTAAATCAAGGTAAATCTTACTTGCAGGAAAGGAAAATATACCCTACTCCCCCTTCTTCTCTACCGACGAATCATAAAATTCCATAGTCCATTCCTTGAAGTTTTCATCTAAGAAATTGACCTGCAAATCATCTCTTATAATTCTCTCACGAGGTGGCTCAAATACTCATGATGCAAATATTTCCAATAGGCTCTTGATCGATCGAGAGAACACACATTCCAAGTCATATTGTAAGAGGATAATGAACCAACTAGATACTCTTCCAATTAAGACAGGTCTTGCCAACAAAAACTTAATAGGATCCCATTTTGTCACAATATGAGTTGTGAAAGATAGCATATAATGTCTAATTTTTTATGCTACAAATACTAATGCAAAGTAATGCCTTTCTATGCTAGTCTAACTTTCCTCATGACCATGTATAATCCTACTCAGTTAGTAGGATGAACTTTCCCGCCCATCAATTTCTTGTGCTAAGAGAGTCCTGACACACCTTGTGGTAGAGGTGAGATAGAGTTGCAAGAGTGTCCCTGCCTCAGGAGGAATCATTGCCTTTCAAGAAGTGAGCAACTTCTTTATCTTGTTGTGTGACTCTTGGTGAGCGTCCTCCCATCTGAACTTTGTGCCCTTTCATAGTATATCCATTAATGGATGAATTATCTCAGTCAGTCCTGGCACAAATGTCCTGAGATAGGAAACTTTGTCGAGGAAACTCTTGACCTATCTAGGATCTCTCGTTGTTTTTCTCGATCCAGCAGTACTCCTTTTTTATCCACCACAAAGCCCAAAAACTTCCCACTTGTTACCCCAAAACACTTTTTAATGGATTTATCTTTTTTTTTACTTCCTTCATCAAATGAACACCTTCCTCAAGTCATCCTGATGGGACTCCTCCTTCTTGATGACCAAATCATCAACATAAATTTCTAAGAATTTCTAAAAAAAATCACCAAAAAAAACCGTCATCGTTCTCTGGTACGTTGCTACAACATTCTTTAACCTAAAAGACATAACTTTATATAAAAAATTGTCTAATGGGGTTTTAAAATCTCTTTTATCCACATGTGCAAGAGATGTATAGCAGCATGGATGGGTATGTGGTAACGTGGGATACAACTAAATCAGGGTGGATCTAATGGGGTTTTAAAATCTCTTTTATCCACACCAGTTAGATCCACCCTAATTTGGTTGTATCCCACGTTACCACATACCCATCCATGAAGCTATACATCTCATGCCCATCAGTTACATCGATCAATCTATCAATGGCGGGAAGAGGGAACTTATCCTTTGGGCAAGCTCTACTCAGTTCTCTGATGTCCACGCAAATCCATATCTAGTTTTTGTACGTCTTCTCCACTGGGTCAATGCTAGACAACCAAAATGGGGCTGGATCAGTTTGATGAACCCTATTGATAAAAGCCTTTGGACCCCCTCCTTAATCATCATATCCTTCTCTGGCTTGTCAATTCTTATATCTTGCTTCACAAATATGGCTGAAAGCATAACATTTTGATTATAGCAACTTACCTCCTCATCCAACCCCTCCATCTTTGTGTACGCAAAGACGTCTTTATATTCTCGAATTCTCTCCATCAAGGCCCTTATTTTATCCACACTCATATCCTTCAAAATGAATATGGGCCCTAGATATTATCCTTCTTTGGCTAGATCAAGCTTCTACATCTCTTGTACTTATGAATTTAGGCAATCCACCATGTATTATGGCTCATTTTCCACTTACTCCATAAATTCCTTGATGTTGGAGTTATCTATGACCATGTATTACCTTTGATTATCCACCAAAAAAACTCACTCTTCGGGTCAGCCTCCATGCTAACCTCTTTAATAGCCCCTTCGATTTCCCTCTCACAAATTCAAAGGAAATAGACAACCCTTTCATCCTATCTTAGCACCTTCTTGCACTGAAGGTTGGATGATGCAGCTGCCTTTCATTTTCTATCTCTAGAAGCCTCTATTATCCTATTTTTGGAAAACCTACTCAGCACACTTTGTTTCTTAACCTCATGATATATCAGATCAATCTTGGGCCCATCCCATCTCTTAATTGCTTATAGATATTTTTAGGTTTGGCATTTTCAATGTTGACCTCTTCAGCTACTTTGCTCCTGCTTGGTCCTTCATTATTTTGACCATTCATAGGCCCCATTCTTTCTCTGATAAAGGGAACTCTTACACCCTCCATACATGTCGTTAGGACCCTTGCATCTTCTTTCAGCTTTGTATAGAATGCAACATCCACCAAATGAGCTTCTTTAATTTCAAACAGATTCTTGGTTGATCATATAATGATCTCATCCCCTTTCACATTTGCCTTGGTTCATTTGTGATACATCAAAGGAACTAGACTATGGTTGTGCATCCACACCCTTCCTATTAAGATATGGTAGGAAGTAGTGCTCTCAATCACATGGAATTTAATATGTGAAGTGACATTCCCCATCACTATCCCTATGTTCACATAACCAATTCATTTGGAAGACTAGATGTCATAATCAGAGATCATTAAAGGCATTGGTATCAACCTTGCCTCAGAGATGTTGAATGTATAGAAGGAGTTGATAGGCATGATGTTTATGGAAGCTCCCCCGTCCATTAGTGCTCTTGTGAAACTCACCTCGTTGATGCTTGTTGTTTTGTATAGGGGTTTGTTGTAAGGAAACCTCACATCTCTATCGACATCAGGGAAAGTAAGTTCGGATAAAATCTTCCTCACCAGCCTATCCATGGACCCCTTCCATCTCAGCGATGGAACTGTATTCTTTAGTGCAATGTTCAAAACTACATGAGTTATCATTAGTCTACTCTCCTTGGGCAGTCCCACATGGTCAAAAAACCATATAAACTTTGGTGATTGCAACATAGCCTGGTACTCCAGCCCTTAATCTATCTCCTCACTATCAAGGTTGTATACTTACTCCATATCCTTTACACTTGCTTCATTATAAGCTATCAGAATGTTAGACATCCACCTTATGCAGTCTTATAGGGCTTCCTTAAACTCCTCATGATCCAATGCCAACTCTATTGCTTCCCTCTAAGCTTCTTCATCATAGTCCACTACTAGGTTTGCTACATGTCTTGGTAATGGGTCGTTATTGACAATCCCTAGAGGGATCTAAAGATTCCCTAACTTCATGTACTTATTGATGATCTTTCTCAGCATAAAACATGACGTCATTAGATAATCAATCTTCCAATGGACTTGGTAGTACTTGGGGTTAGCCATCAGTTCTGCTTCTTGCTCTGTTACTGAAGCATCTTTAGGTGCATAAACTGTCCCAGCCAATTTCCTCTTCAACGATACAAGGCAATGGTGGTGGATCCTCCCTGTCTCTGCCGAACTTCCTATAGGCCTATCGAACGACCCTTAGGAGACCAATAAAGGATAATCCTCATGACCAAGCATACGAAATAGGACAATCATTCTTTTGGAGATTAGACTGCTAACTCTCATAACTGAAATCTTTGAGGATACCCCTAATGATGATCGTTTAGATCCTTAAATTGATCTATCTTAAGAATAAAGGGAGAAACCTCCCATTCACCTCGCAATATATGAAAGATCTTGCCCGATAACATGGTAAGAAAGTTAAATTCAAAGATTTTTGAGTTGGTGATGTGGTTACCAAAAGATACTCCTAGCCGCTAAGAAGTCCTTTGATGGGAAACTGATTGTAAAATGTAAAGGACCCTACAGTAGGCTCAGAGGGGGGAGGAGGTTCAACACGAGCAAGCTCAAGGGCATCACCTTCTTTCATGAATTCATGTAATTTCGGCACTATCGACCGTGAAGATACAATGCATATTATAAATAATAAAGGACAAAATAAAAATAAAGTTGTTGCTCAAAGGAAATCTTTTAGTCGTATAAAATTCCTCCTTCTATGAGTATACACTTCTTTTGTTGACAATATTGAAGGGAAATTAGATCAACCTAGAACTATACTATGACAACTCATCAACATAAGAGATTAGTCCCTTTAAAACCCTAAAATTCCAAACGAACCCTCAGAATTTTCCAAATTACCAAAATACTCCTAACAAAGAACCATGCTAATGTATACTTTACCATACCTCTTTAATCCAAAATTAAGGCCAAAGATTGACCAAGTAACATATATTTTGTAAGAATGTCATGAACCACTCCCTTAAGTTTGAGAAAATATACATAATCCCTTAAAACTTTCAAAAAGTAAACTATATGCCCAAAAATCTAAACTAAAACCACCCAAGGACCAAAACTAAGAAGTACACTTATTTTTACGTTTTACCCGAACGATGTGGACCAGCTGGATGCCTATATGGAAGTATAGCACACGGGTAAAAACTTGTACCCACATAAAAATTTATGAAACCTAAGCCCAACCAACTTAAAACCCACCCATTTCTTCACCAATAAGACTTCCCTCACGCACCCTATAAATAGTCAAACTTACCTCAATAAAATACTCACCTAGCTCAGAACAATTTCAAAGTAAGAATTTGAGTTTTTATGCATCTTTATCATTTTATGAATGAATGTTGTTTTCTTTCATTTAATTTTATTTTTACACTATCTAGAGTTAATTTATGTAGTTGCATTAAGTTCAAACGTGTGTGTAGTATCGAATAAGCTTAAAAAAACAAAACAACTCCATGAAGCTTGAGCTTCACTGGTGAATTATGCCTCCTCGACTTTAAACTAGTTTCAAAGTGACGAAACTTTAGTTATGGTTCTAAGGAACCTATGTGAAATGTTTGATTGAACGAAAACACACTTTTTATGCCCCAATTTAAAGTTTGAAAAACCTGGTCCCGATATTTTCTAAATATGAATTCAGAAGCCATGCTCAACCAAAACCCTTAAAAACAAACTTGTTTGATTGCATTTTCAACATACATCAAAGTCATAGATTTCAATCACTTATTTAAAGTCAAAATTTTGACATTTTGACAAAATATCAATAGCTCAAAATAGCCCACTAAAATCATTTAAACTTATATGGTTTGATTCATCTTAAAAAATTATACAACATTCCATTCAAGAACCAACTTAAATTATATTATAAAGAATTTCAAATATAGGGTTAAAGTTTCAAAACCCTAAAGTCAAAATGTCAAGGGTTGAAGATGGTGTAGGTCACACACGTGCGAGTGGGATTCAAACCAGGCATGTAAAAGATTTGACCAAGTGTGTGAGGGCGCGCCTCTAATCAGAAAATTTTGATTTTTCTTTAAAAAATTCAATTGTTAAATTCTGAAAAAATTGTATATTACATCACCCTATTCGGATTTCTAGAAAGCGTAATCTAGAGAAACCAGGTTTAAGGTTTAAATTTTAAACTTTTACTTTGAACATAGCCCCGTGGCTAGTTTTTCAAGTATTTGAAAACAACCCTAGACTTTTTTCATAAATTCCTTAGGTCAAATATAGACATTTTTGTCTCTTTCCACTAAACCCAAATCTAAATGGAAATTAGGAAATATAATATATTATAAACTTGTCAAATTATACAATTATACCCTATTAGTATCTCGACAGTGATGCCTTTTTTAAATTGTCATTCCACTTCATCCCACGAGCATCCTATAAACATTATTTTAGACCTATACTACCTACTTATATTGTCCATGGTTTCATACTATCTATTCAACTACCGTGAGTTAGAAGCACAAAATCTCAACCCCAATTTACAATGTAGGTGATTCTATTTCAGTATTAAACAATTATGCTTATCTGTTTACACATTACTGTATTGTTGTATCACTTTGTGATAACTTTGAACTCATGTTTCCTATTACAAACACTTTTGTGCATTTCACATTTACCGTGAATATTGATTCTATCGATATCCTAGTTATTCCTAAAACCAGACAAACCCATACAACCTACGAATTCAGTAAGAGCCACTGAATTCCCTTAAACCCTTAATTATGGTATAACCTTGCATCCTAATAAACTTAATCTCACTACACCCTACAATCTATACCCATTATCAGTGAAACCCTAGTAGCAGACCTTACAATTTAGGGATTAGACCACGGTATACCACAATAATTCTAATTGGCGTGTTGAATTCATATGGTGAGTGCCTAGTTGATATTTTCGACATACGTATGAGTTCCAATCTATCTAAGTGTGCCAACCTATTTTTTTATTCCTTAACTATTTTGGATTTCCTGTTCAAAGGTTTAGGATGATATTATAACAGCATGATTACACAGTTGCCGCCTCTATAACCGATAATTTATGGGATATCTTGTTATAGTCTGGACCCTTATCCTTTTAACTTAACATATGCAGTTATAATACACCATATTATTCTTTTACATATCAATATACTCTAGTTTACCCATGTTAGTTCTATGATATTTCCTTTTGTTTTCACCTATAACATCTGCATAATTAAATCCTAATTATATTTTGGCGATACATTTTACTCACACCTTGTATAGAAATAAAATTATTCACTTGGCATATTTGCTTAATTGGATTCCTTCGAGTCAAAATTGATCTCGAAGAAGGAGAAATCCCACTCACACCTACGAACTTTAACTCAGTTTTACACCGAAAAATAATTTCAATAACATACATGTGGGTGGTAGAAGACAAGGATGGTTGTCCTAATTAGAATATCTATTCTGCAACTTATCAGCTCCTATGATTCCCTTATGTTCTCTACGATTTCCTATTATGAATGGCGTGTTGGAATAAATGTACTTTTGTTTCATGTAGACTCATGGATGTAATAAGATGTTGAGCATCCTCCTATAATAAACCATTTAATTTTCTCTTTCCTTCAGTTATTCATTTTATATTATTACTCCTTAGTTACCATTCTAGTACAGAATCGCAGATGCGATAACATGGTATCAGGGCATCGCCAGGTTTTATGCCTATGCGAGCCTAAGAACAAGAATATTCTATCTACGACTTATATGATTTTTATCATAAAAATTTCCTTTGTTACATTTTAGAACTCATACTCTTTTTTAGTAGTTAATATATGGGATTACATCTATGTCGATATTCGCAGGTCTACCCATGAAAGTTTTGAACAAGCTATCAAATATTTACGTTATGCGGAGCTATATTAGCATATACAAAGTATATATCATTGATTGGGCCAATGCTACCCCATATATCAACCACAAATTTCTCATCAGACGTCTAATGGGAGAAGCTCAAGCTACCCGATATTCAAATTGATTATCTGAGGACCCTGATTCCCTCCAATTGGCAATTCATCTCGCCTGGAATATCGTTCCACCAAATGAACTCACTATTACTCCTCCTGATTCTTTTTTAGATTATGGACCATCTCATCAAACACCACTTGTTTTATTCCCTCAACCATTAGTACCTCCTCATATGATTTCGATCCTTCTGAACCTGAATCGAAGTATGATCATGTTGTTCCCAAGTTAGTTTAAAGACCTACTACAGATTATGGATGCAGATAAATAAAGAAGAAAAAGAACTAATAAGATTCGTCCAATGTGTGTGTGCAATTAGAAGAAGCCCCATTTTCCATAATGATGACAGTAGATGAGATGATCGTTCTTTTGTAGTAGCTAATTGTTCTTTTTATAGTAAAATAGAACCCTACATGTACTTTTCTTTTTCTGCAAGATGATTGTGTAATACTATGTGTAACTAGATGTAATATAATATGACAGTTTTGTTTTCCATATCTTTACTCCTTCTCGAAACACCCATGTCATTAGGAACCAACCAAAATTAATGAGATCATCCCCAAACCAAGCCCATGGATGGTCAAACTTTCAGTGAAATCCACCAAAGTAACAAAAGACCTTTTATACATTATCACGAATGCAACCAAATAGGGCACCTTAGTTCCTAATGACATCTTATCCAAATGCCTCCTCCCTCTACCTCCCCCATTTTTATTAAAGATCCCTTAGAAACCCAACTAATAACTCTAACCATCCCATGTAGAAAAATTCCTACGAGAATAAGGAAGAGCCACTCAATAATAACCAAGGTTGGAATTTATCCCTTCTCTCAGGGAAAATCCAAATTACCATGAAGTGATAGATGGTAATCTTCCTTTTTATAACATTTAAGCACACATTATCTGACTCCGTATCCATGAACTCTTTCCATCAGTCATTCATGTATGACTCGCATGCAATTACCTTTTAGTCAGTTAGCCACCCTTTCACCATAGGAATGCCTAATGAAAAATGGTCGTCACCAATATGGTTTGTAAGCATCACACCTTATGCTTTAGAATCGGGATATTAACCATAGATTTAATAGTTCTTGATTTAACAGAGTTTGATGTAATCATATTGATGGAGTTTTTATCCCTAAACTTCTCTCACACTAACTACCATTCAAAGATAGTAACATTGAAACCACCCATCAACCTTCATTTCATTTTAAAGGAATAAATCCCCATCACCCCCTAATTTTTCAAATAGGTAAAAAGGAAACCTCCTCCCTTTCTACCATCTTTTCTACATATAAGGACGTATTTCCCCAAGATTTACTAGGAATACCTCGTCCTCGAGAAATTGAATTTTTCATCAACATGTTGCCAAATAGCTCCCCTATTTTAATACTCCTTTACCACATGGATCTTTTAAAGTTGTGAGAACAAAAAAAACAACTAGATGATTTGTTAAAGAAAGGATTTATACATCCCAGTACATCACCTTGGGGATCACCAATTCTATTCACATGGAAGAAAGATGGAGCCTTTCGACTATGCATTGATTATTGAAAGTTAAACCAGGTAACCATAAAAAAAATATCCTTTGACTATGAAAGGGGATATGTTTGATCAGTTATAAGGGTAAAAAATATTCTAAAAAATTGGTTTAACATCTGGATATCATCAACTTTGGGTCAGGGAAGATGATATATCTAAAATCGATTTTCGAACATGGTGTGATCATTTTGAATTCTTAGTCATGTCTTTTAGATTGACAAACTCCCCCACCACTTTCATGGACCTAAAGCATAGAGTATTTTTCGGTTTTCGGGATCAATTCATAATCATCTTTATAGATGGCATATTAATTATCCTAAGATCAAGGCAAAACATGAAGAACACCTATGTATAGTGTTGTAAACCCTTCGAAAACACCAACTTTATGCTAAGCAGAGAAAATGTGACCTCCTCATAAAAGAGGTGAAATTCACCAAACACGTAGTCATCGAAGTAGGTATAAAAGTGAATCTAACCAAGATCATCACATTAATTGAATGGCCTCAACCCACCACTATTACAGAATTACACAGTTTTTTAGGACTCACGGGGTATTATCAATGCTTCGTGGAAAGATTTTCTAGAATTTCTTTGCCTCTAATAAAGTTGACCACAAAGAATGTTCGATTTGTATAGGCCTTCGATTGTGAACAAGCCTTATGCACGTTAAAGGAAAAGTTAACTACAACCCTTGTCCTTACCATTCCTTTGGGTAAAATTAGCTATGACAAGTATACCAACGTCTACCTACAAAGACTTGGTTGTGTGTTAATTCAATAAGGAAAAGTGTTCGAATATGGGTTATGATAGTTGAAAATTCATGAACGTAACTGTCTATTACATGACTTGGAATTAGCTTTGCGATAAAGATTTGGTTATATAATCTATACGAAGAAATTTTTTAGGTATTCTCGGATCATAAGAGTCTTAAATACATCTTCACTTAGAAAGATCTACACCTTTCGATAGAGATGATGGATAGAATTTCTAAATGATTAAAAATTTTAAATTGCTCAACCATCCGAGAAAAAGTAATGTAGTTGTTGATGCCTTAAGTCAAAAAACCAAGGCAAACCACCACAATATGTTTGTATTTATAGATATCATAGGAGACAACAATCTACAGGATTAATCCTCCAAAAACCAAATTATCACGTGAAACATCATAGCTTGACCAACCTTGCATAAGCAAATCATTGAAATCCAAAACAAAAATGAATTTATGAAAACCTAGAAGCAAAAAAAGCAAAATTACCTCCCCAAAAAGACTAGACCTTGGACCTTAAAAGTGGGTTGAAATTCAAGGATCGAGTGTGTGTTTCCCTCATCTCTTCATTACGGGGAAAAATCCTACAAGAAGACCACCAGTACAAATTCATAAATCCTACTGAAAGCACCAAAATGTCTCAGACTCTCAAATATTGTAAAAGAGGTAAGATCGCTTAAAAATATCTTAACCAATTTGAAAAGGCAGTGTGATATAGATTGGTCGGTATTTCAGAAATTTCCAATTAAAAACTTTTTTAATAAATTGTCAGGTTTTAATCCAAATTAATTAGAACATAACACATGCATCTAGGTGGAATAAATCATGCCATCAAAAACTTTCTAATTTGTAGATTTCTAAAAAAATCACCCGATAGGGCAAAACCTTTATTTCAATAAATCTAACAACACTTACAGATATCTTCAATGAATATTCCAAAGAACACTCACAAAGGTCGCAAACTAGAATCATCAATGGATTGATCGCAACAAACCCACAATATTCAGCAAGGAACACCCTCAAGCACTCCCAATGACCTCAGTCGTAGTCAACCAGCACCTCCCTCAAGATGTACCAAATCAGTAGTAGAGAAATCCTCCCTACAAGAGAAACTCTAGAAAAACTATATCTTACGTTACAAAATGATTCACTAAAGTATTTAGGATTATTTGTGAATCAAAACAATGTTAAAAACATCTAAAAAGGAGAAGACAAATTTTTTGTAGTTTACAGTTTTTGTAGATTGAAACACTCAAGTCTTCTGAAGCAAAAAGGAATTAAAGCATTTATATTTATAAGAAAATTGAGTGAGAGGCTTCGTTCGAATGACAAGAACATGTCACTCAAATGACATCTAATATCGTTCAATCCAGGGATCATGTGACCTATCAGACGAGGTAAGAATACCAAAATAATAGCATGTCGTTTGCTGAAATGATCAAGCAACCTTCAAACGAGCTATTACGATAGATGCTCTATCGATTGAAGATGTCGTTTGAACTACTTTGTCCCGTCGTTTGAATGACATTTACATGTCGTTTGAACGACATCAACGAAAAAAAAATTCTTATTAAAACTCAACCTCAGGACTTAGAAAAAATACTTTTTATAAAAAATGACACCTCAGATGTTTTAAAAACATTTTAGAAAAATATCCCAACACTTTAAATGAAACATTAATGGACTTAAATACAACCTTATCAAAATCTATCTCGGAGAGGCTTGTTTGTTGAAGACCTTTGATATTCGAATCCGTCTTGATGCATGAGTAAACTAGAACTTTTCTTTGATGGTTGTAGCACTATGCGACATACTCTAATGTAAACAAGACTACACAAAATATGTCCTTACAAATGCCATTATTCATGGATAAGTATGGAAAAGGACATAGTCCATTTAATAGCTAAATGTTTAACTTTCCAACAAGTGAAGATTGAGAATCAACACCCTAGCGGATTACTCCAACCACTCTGCATCATAGAATAGAAATGGGATCATATTACCATGGGTTTTCTACATACCTGATCAACTCATTCCTTCAAATGACTTAGTGATCTTTACTTCAGATAATTTTTTAGAGTCCATGGTGTCCCTCTTTCCATTGTATCAGATCAAAACCCCCGATTCATACGAAGATTTTGGAAGGCCCTACAAGCTTCAATGGGAATCAAACTTTATCTGAGTACTGCCCTTCATCCCCAGACTAACAGATAATCAAAAAGAGTAATCTAACCCGTTGAAGATATGTAACGATCCTTCATGTTAGATTTTCTAGGTTTGTGGAACAATCACATTGCATTAATCTAGTTCTCTTATAATAACAGCTACCAAACCAACATTCAGACCACCCCCTAGGAAGCTCTTTAAGAATAACCCTATTGCTCACACCTATGCTGTAATGAATCAGGATAAAATCATATGCTTGGACCTAAAATTATCTCTAAAACCATGAAAAAGATATGCCTTATTCGAGAAATATTGCATTCATCCTAGAGTCGACACACGAGTTATGCTAAAACCAGAAGAAAGCCATTAGAGTTTTGAGTGTATACCCAAGTATTCCTACGTGTATCCCCAAGAAAGGGAATAATTAGGTTTGGAAAAAGAGGAAATTTTGCACCCTGCTATGTTGGTCCCTTTATAAGAATCGAATGTATTAAACCAATAGCCTATTGTTTAGAATTACCTCCCGAATTATCCAATATACATGATATGTTTTATGTCTCGCAACTATGGAAGTACATCCTCGATCCAAGTCACATCATCACTTGGAAGAGAAACAATCAACCCTAACCACTAATTCAAGGAAATACTTTCTAACTCCTCAACTGGTAAGAGAAGGTCCTCCGATATAAAGTCATTTCACTAGTCAAATTTCTTTAGCAACACCAAGGAACTGAAGAAGCAACATGGAAGAGTGAAGAAATCATGAGGCAACACTACCCCACGATTTACTCAAGTATTCAAGGAAGAATTTTCTTGGAAGGTAAAATGTAACAACCCACTAACATAGGAAATTAGTCCAGTTAAAACACTAAAATTTCTAAGGACCATCAGATTTTTTGAAATTACCAAAATACCTCGAAACATATAATCACGCTAAGATATACTTTGCTTACCTATTTAATCCAAACCTAAACCCAAAGTTTGACCAAGTAACATATATTATTTAGGAATATCACGAACCAATTCCATGAGTTCGAAAAATTACATATAAGCCCCTAAACCATTCTAAAAGTAATCTATACGCCCAAAAATCTAAACTAAAACCACCTAAGGACCAAAACTAAGAACTTAACTTATTTATACTTTCTACCCTGATGACGTGGACCAGCTGATTACCTAATGGCAGTGTGCCACATAGATAAAAATTTGTACTCACATGAACCCTTCTTTAGACCTAAGCCTAACCAAGTTCAAACCTACCACTTTCTTCACCAATCAGACCTCCCTCGTGAACAATATAAACTGCCCAACTTACCTCAGTAAAATACTCTCCCATCTTAGAGAAATTTTAAAGTAAAAATTTGAGCCTTTATTCGCCTTTATCATTATATGTATGAATGTTATTTTCTTTCATTTAGTTATATTTTTACACTTGAATAGAGTTAAAATACATAGTTACATGTAAGTTCTAACGTGTGTATGGCACTGAAAAAGATTAAAAACCAAAAAACTCCATAGAAGCTTGAGCTTCAATGGTGAATTCTTCCTCATTGACTATGAAATAGTTTCAAAGTGATTAAACTTAAGCTCTGGTTCTAAGGAACCTAGGGGAAATTTTTATTGAATCAAAACTAAGTTTTTATGCCCCCAATTCATGATTGAAAATTCGGGCCTAAGATTTTCATAACATGAATTCAGAAGCTATGCTCAATTAAAATCCTTCAAACTAAACAACTTTTATTGCATATTAAATATAGAACATAAACATTAGCAGGGATACCAATCATAGATTTCAATCACTTATTTCCAGGTCAAACTTTCCCTGTATTTATAGAAATCCAATTTCTTAACCCAGCCCACCAAAATCTTTAAAACTTATATGATTGGATCCCTCTTCAAAAATTACACAACTTTCATTCAGGAACCAACATAAATGGTATTCTAAAACATTTCAAATATAGGGTAAATGATTCAATACCCTAAATTTAAAATGTCGCGGGTTCACGATGATGTAGGTCACATGCGCGTGAGTGGAAGTCAAAGAAGACGCGTGAAAGGTTTGACCCAACGCGTGAGAGCGCGTCCCCATTCAGAATCAATGATTCTTTCCCAAAACATTTATTTTAAATTATAAACAAATGGTATATTACATCAACCTATTTGGATTGATAAAAATCCTAATATTGAGAAAACAGGTTATGTTAAATTTTAAACTTATTCTTTGCACATAACCCGTTGGCTAGTTTTCCACGTATTTCAAAAGAACCCTAATTTTTTTTCATAAATTCCTTAGGTTAAATATATTCATTTTGTCTTTTTCCACTGGACCTAAATCCAAATGGAAATTAGTAAAAATATTATACTTTAAACTTTGGAAATTATACAATCCATATTAGTATCTCAACACTTAAAGCTTATTTAAATTGTCCTTGCAGTATATCCCACAATCAACCCATAAACATTCTTTTATATCTATACTACCTACTTATATTCTCCCTGGTTTCAGACTATCCAGTCAACTACCATTAGTTAGAGGCATAAAATTACAACCTGTATTTACAAAGTAAGTGATTCTATTTCAGTATTAAACAATTGAGCTTATGTCTTTGCACATTACTGTATTATTGTATCACTATGTTATAACTTTAAAGTCATTTTTTCAATTATGAACTCTTTTATGTAGTTCATACTTACCATGAATACTGATTCTATCGATAACCTAGTTATTTTGGAAATTAAGCAAACCCTGACAACCTATAAATTCAGTAAGAGCTACTGAATTTCCTTAAACCCTCAGTTGTGGTATAACCTTGCATCCTAGTGAACTTAATTTCATTACACCCGATAATTTATATCCATTATTAGTGAAACCCTTATATCATACCATACGATTCAGGGATTAGACCTCGATATACCACGAGAGTTCTAATTTTCCTATAGAACTCAAATGGTGAGTGCCTGGTTGATATTTGCTACATACGAATGAGTGCCACTTTATTTGAGTGTGCCAAGATATCTTATTATTCCTCAACTATTTGGGATTCCTTGTCCATAGGTTTTGGATGATATTTTAATTGTGTGGATACATAGTTATAGCCCCTATAATCGATAATTTACCGGTTTTATTGTTATAGTTTGGACCCTTATCCTTGTAACGTAACTTATTCAATTATAATTCATCGATTATTATTTTACATATCAATAGAGTTTATTATACCCCTATTCGTTATACGATATTTCCTTTTCTTTCCACCTATAACATCAACATAATTAAATCAGGGTTACATTCTGGCAATACAGTTTACTCACACCTTATATAGAAATTAAATTATCTACTTGGCATATCTTCTTAATTTTTTTCCTTCCAGATGGACAATGAACTCGAAGAAGGAGAAATACCCCCTGTACTTATGAAATTATACTCAGTTTTACCCTGAATTGTTTTAATAACATACGTGGGGGTGGTAGTAGACAAGGATCATAATTCCCGCTGGAATATCTATGCTGCAACTTATCTGCTCCTGTGATTGTCTTTTGTTCTCCACACTATCATTTTATAAGTGGAGTGTTGGAATAAATGTACTTTTGTTTGATGAAGAGTCGTGGATGTAATAAGATGTTGAGTATCTCCCTTAACCTTTTAATTTTTGTCTTCCTTCAATAATTCATTTTATATTATTACTCCTTGGTTACCATTAAGGCATAGAATCGAGGATGCGACATACACACCTCTTTTATTGAAAATATACGGGAAATAATCGTCCACCAATTAAGACCAAAAAAATCTGAGACCACTAAGATGATGACAAAACACTTCTTTGGCATTGCAGTCCTACAGTAGCTCAGCTATAGCAATGACGATAGGCCCATACATAGGTAGATCATAGCAAAACTTTATCTGAATTTATTATGAATCTTTACTTTATGATAAGACCCTTCTATGACACCCCGCTTAATTAAATACTGGGTGATCATTCCTTTATTAAATTAAAATCAAGGTGACCGATTGGTTCATTCTTATCACCGCAGTCGCAAAATAAATATTTTCAATTTAAACACCCTAAATAACTAAGTTAAGTGTCAAAACAATTTAAAGTCTTATTTCCATTTTTAAATTCCAATTTGAAAACCTTTTTAAATAATCATCAATCTAAGAATCACATAAGTGCTACGGATAGCAATCAACAAAAACGAATTAATCCATCTAAATTAACCAAACAAAGTCAAATAACCATACATGATACCATCCTAACAAGAGTTAACTCCCAAGGAGTACTAAATACCAGAAAATATAAATAAACATAAATCTCTAACAAATCCAAACGGAATAGTAAATCGGGTGACACATGCCCTAACTATGAAGAACTAAAACAAGAACTGAATCAATGAATAGGTCGTCTAAAACAAAGGCCTACAACTCCCACATAAGCTGCAGCACGTCCAATCCAAAGGTCCTATGCATGACGTCCCTGTGGCTGGGCACCTATGATACATACATACATATACAAGAGAGATAAATGACAGGAGACGGGTCAGAGCCCGAGTATAAAATAGTTTTAAAAATAGTTTAACAAGTATTTAAAATGCTTACCGGCTAATGCAACAACCATATTATTATGTGACACTCTCTCGAGAATTCTCACCTCTCATCTAGTGTGCACGCCTACCGTACTAATAAATCTAATAAATCTCTCTAACTTATTCTACATAAGGTTTTATCACGTGAAAAGTAAGGTTATGATATTTAGTTTAGAAAATCAATCTCTTCAATATTTCTTACACTATTTAGAGAAATTCAATACCATTATGAAGTTCCCGAATACTTATAATAAAGTTGAAGCATTAATTCATTACTTAACTACTTATACGGACAGTAGAAAGTTCCCATATAGATATACGTATATATATTTATCACACATATAATATATATATACTAACAGCACCCCACATAAAATCTATGGTGCTGGCATACTCTGCTATCAAGTCCTCGTATCTCTCGTATTAAGGGAAATACTAGTTCAGAATCACTCTCGAACTGTATTTACCCAATACACACAAAATGGAGGCGAAGCATAGTTCCAAGTCACTAAGAGGTCAGCACATACCAACACGTCTCTGAGGACCATCTGACTATCATTCTCAGATAGCCTGTATCAAGGATACTATCTTCTAGGGTACGAGTCAATATCCCCCATAAAGTTCCAATCGAGATAAGACAGTCCCGGCGTGGAAACCTCCGTGATAGCAAGTAGCTCGGGTATGATTATACATAGATAAAGTATTTAATATATGTACACATTCACATGGCCATATATAGATACACATGTTCCAACAGGGTTCGCTCGTGACCAATAATTATTATTAGCCGTACTTAGTACAATTTTACCCAATTATCTCTTATAATGGATTCATCCCTTTTACTCTCAATTATACACATTTCACCTTTTACTTATCATCTCTCTAAGTACTCTCTCGTACTAAATATAATTTCAGTAGGTGCACCCTTTCTAACCTTCTGGTCAAAGTCTTCCACAAGTCTTTAAATTCTTTCGTGAATGTATGAACAATTCCCAACGTGTGACTAAACCCCTCGTTAACCCACAATTTCATCCCATATTAAATTTCACTCAACAGAGTCTACTTAGACCCTAGCATTCCTCATCATGGCCCATTATACTATTAAAATTATATTCAAGGGTTCCTACATAATTTAACCGGATTAAACAAAAAGGAGGAAAACATGCAGTTTGCCGGGAGGGTCGATCGATTGAGGAAATGGGTCGATCGATCGATCGTTGATCGATCGATGTTCTTGGTCGATCGATCAATCAATCAGTTATGCCGACTTCTGCCGTTGTTAACTACGGGATTTCTTCTCCAACCTCAACCAAAACTTCATTAAAGATCCCTAAACTCCCAAACAACATTACTACTAGTTACATATACCTATATACATAATTTCCTACGTGAAACATGTCCAAATTCATCAAAGGTATTGAATTAATGGGGTAAATCCTCATAATTATCAAGAACCCTAATTTTTCATAAAATTCTCATTCTTCTAATTCTTTTCCCAGATTTCTTTCTTCTAAACTCATAAAATTTCGTGGGCAATCCTCTACATATAATGAGATTTCCAAAATATATCAATTTCCTCTAATACATGCGATTTAAATCCTCTAATTCATCAAATTCTTCCATAAAGGGATGAAACATTAACTAAAAGAAAAGAAAGATAGATACTTGCCTGGAATTCAAGGGTCTGATTTGTTTATGAAAAATATATGTTTGCGTTCCTCGTCGTGCGATCTATGTTTTGGTGGTGGTCACGATGAAATCGAATGGGTTCTTAGCCTTGGATTGCTTGAAAAGCTTTCTACCTTTTTCTCCAATAGTCTTTCTTATGTCCTATGATTGTTAAACCTAAAAGGTAACCTCTAATAGCTGATATATCTTAGGGAAATTCGTGGGTTTAATTACCCAAAAATACCAAATGTCTATAATACCCTTTTGGGATGTCAATTTGGCCTAAAAATGCTCCGAGACCCAAACTAAAGCCCCGGGTATACTTTTCTGACTATCTCGACCCTTCCGGACATGTTGGTGCACTCTAAATGACCATACGAGCGACTTATAATTTATTCACTTTATATAATAATAATTTAGTCCAGACATGACACATGCGCGTCCCGACTTAATTTCCATAATTATCATATAATTCCCTCGTGTCAATTTTAATAAATTCAATTCTAAATATTACTTTACTCAATAAGTAATGTTTAACAAATAAACAAATTTCCAATAATTACTAACTCTCGTCACGCTAGTAAATATTGAAAATAAATTTCGAATTAATATTAAATTAATTTATCTCAATTAAATTTAATAAATCCCTAAATTTAAAATCCATAAAAATACGATGTATTACATACTTCCCCCTAATAACGGAATTTTGTCCCAAAATTCGGAAAATAAGGCCTACCTGGTAAAATAATTCTGGATACCTTATCAGTATTCAAACTATCTTCATAGTAAGGCGCTCAATCACTATAGCTCCCGTCTCACAGCAAGCTTGTTTAACACTCTCATTAACGGCACTTCACATTGTGCTCATAACCGAAGACATTCCCATAACACGAGCCTATACATCATTAACTCCCATTATCAATATCATTAGGAGGCCACACCTCACTACATGTCAATTACTCGTATTTTTCAAAATACAAAAATCCTATTCTGAGATAAACTATACGAACATATGACCACTCTTATCAGTTCTTTGAATCTCTATTTTCGGCTACGAAACTTTAAGACACCTAAAATAGTCTTTGTTAATTCCACCTTAGTCATCAGATTATTCTCGACCAATCCAAAATTCTGATTATTCGCTCACCTCTAAACATCCAGAGGGAGAATAGTTAAGGTTTTTCCACACCAAAACCTCAATAAGAACCTCGTTCACGATAAACAGGTATGAGTGCTTCCAAGGAACTCTACCATACTATACTTCAATTTCTAGATACATCCTTTGTGTAAATGAAATGATCACCAAGATTCCAAAATTACTTTCATGCGGCTCCACTAATCGTTAATCAACGTTCGCCTACTCCCTGGCTATGGGTGATACGTCCTACTCAAAACGAAATGTTATCCACGCTGCTTCTTAAAATCCGATATTGAAGGTGGGATTCAAAAATCTCATCCTAATTCAGAAAGATACCGTGTAGGACCACGTACCGGCGCGATCCTTCATTTCAAAGGAAGACTGGGGCACACTAGCTAATATTATAAATCACCCCAAAGGAATGTCAATCACTTCCTTCTTGGGAAAGTTGTTCCAAATGTTGGAAGGAACCCTTGATCTTACCTTGAGGTTGGTAACCCATCAAAGAAATTTTACCGACTTTATTGGTCTCTTTCCTTATAGGAATCGTCAGCTTGCCATAAAATTCTCTAGTTGATCCTCTTGTTCCAACCGATTTCTATCTATGAGTGGTGACCGCGAAGACTAATCTCTATGTCCCTCTCAACATCAACTTCTAATTGTAATGTCTCACATTAAGTGATACTTAATACTCCCCTTTTTTCCTCAGCGTATACCGAAAGTTCCGACCCGTGCACTTTTCTCCACGATGTGCACTGCTAAACCTTTTATACCTTACTAACATCATCATTCTTTGTATGCGCAAGTCGCTCTCAACACTTGACTAGTTACAACTCCTCTCCGAGTGTTCTCCATAATAGTTAAATTTTTGCCTCTTCAAGGAATACCTTTTTTTTTAAATGGCTTCCCACAACCTTCCAGTCGAATTCGCGTGTGCTACTCTGATCGCACACGTATATATGGATTATCGTCCTTCACACAACGCTTAATCCACTCTACCACTTTCACTTCGTTAGGTTACTCTCACAAACATATATTCCATCCGTCTATTCCCTCGTCCCTTCAACTTTGACGATTCTAGCATCAACTAACCTGGATGCCCACATACCCTATAAATCGTGCATACTAGTGTAATCATCACATACGCTTCACACATAACACCTACTTTTTTATTTCCCTTGTGCTCATAATTTGGTTACAACACTTGGGTACTCTCAATCACCCTAGAAATTGGAATTTTAAATCATCGTTAACATCATTCCCTCTTTAACTCGTGGTGATAAAACCAAATTTTCAATGCTTCCTTACCACACAACTGGCTCCACTAGCCTTAAATTCTACTTTAACTTCCATCTTTATAGTTATAACTACTTGATCTTATAACGATCGAGGTATCGGACTAATGGACTAATGACCAAACATCTTCCTACTTCCAACCTTAGGCTAAGTTTCATGCGTGGGATGTCTCGTAAAGAGAAATCCAAATAAGGAACCCCCTTGATACACTACAACCTAGCATTGCTAGTTATCAAAATTCGTTAGTCCCTCCTTCCAAAACATGTACCCCTATTTTATCATTTCTTGACATTCACAATTTCACTTGAACAAAGAACTTTTTGCCAATCGCACTATCGCTCGGCATTTTTGGTAATCACATTCCATAAACCTCGTACACATATAATCAAGACTCTCAAAATCCTTCCCCTAAACATCTGAATATAATGCTTAATTTCCACCCCTCTAAAACATAGATATAACAATGCACTCTTCTTATCACCAAGTCCTGATCGCTTAACATAATAATGAGTGAAATCTTTTCGCTCAATGGTAAACCAAATACACACTGAATTATAACAACAAAGTCCCTACACACACTGGGATCGAATATCTTGAGACCACTATACCCTCCGAAGTCTCTATAATATATAATATAAGTGCGAGCTCGACTTTCTCACAGGTGAGGTCTCGCCAGAACAATACATTCTGCACTAGGGCAGTAACCCCGATAGCCTTGAAATCACTACCCACTATCGTTTTAACCATTACTTATAAAACCATAATCCAGATAATATCATACTCGTATAATGAATCACTAAGACCAATAATCTCAATAAGGTATATAACACTATTAATACACCCATTTATCCTCCGTGAGTAGCATTAAAGATAATCCCCCTACACTAGGGAAAATATTTTCATTATAATAACGTTTATAGTTATACGTACTAAACTCGTCTCACATGTTAATCTAGCAATAAACAAAATGTAGTAATTCGCTCGTGTCACATAAAACACGCCTTATCCTCCGAGGATAAAACTCATACTTCTACCTTACCAATAGCCTTGGCTACTCAAATGGTCTCTTAATGTAACATGCCTGTCTAAACCAAAACAAAAACTACTATAATCGTTTCCCTTAACTAGGAACTATATTCTTATCCCCTTTACTCTCTTTGGGAAAAATTTACACATGTGGTTTCACTCTCCACAAAATACTTCTATGCATAATCCACTTACCACTGGTCATACTAACCATTTTAGGGTTGTTCTCCTCTCGAAATTTGGTAAGCTCGATTCTTGATCGCTACCCCTGTTGTTCTGTTTGTTTTGTTGGCCTAAAGGAACATGCTACTGGCTTTAATATCCCTTACTGAGTTCACCAGCGCTTCGTAAGAATTCAGCTATCTGAATCATTTAAATGGGTCCCCTGATGGGTCTCCCCCTTGTGGTTCTTTACTACCACCGTTTCATCCAGTTTTATTCTCCAAATAAATCATTTGATTCCTTTATCTCCCTTCATAAATAAGCATTAACACATCTACTTACAAATCAGGACATTATCACCTTCTGAATCGACCGTCCAGCAAAATTTCCTTTTTGTGTTGTTAACTTTTCTTACGAGTCGATCTCCCACGTGAAATACTCTCCTCCGTTGTAACTACATCCTCCGATACAAGATTCGCTAACAGTTTAGATTCATATTCACAAAAGGACCTATGTTCGGCCCTCTTGTGATGAGTTTAGAAAAACGTTCACATCTTATCCTTAACATCTGATGAAGGAACATGCGGTCAAACTGTACCTAAGATCCTTTTATAGACATAGCATTCCACTTCTAAAAGTGGTGGTTGACTCCCACCATTATAACTTCGTTCCAACGAGCCAAGAGAAATTTTACCCCAAAATTTTCACTTTCAGTTATCCACACTCCGTCATATGTCCAAGCCTTTGGATATTTTACTCCTTTGGCTAACACACACAATCTCCGCATTTCTAGAATTTCCACTGACAGTTCTCTTCAATGTTTCATCTGACTTTTTCCCAGCCATACCACATTGGGTGAGTCTACTTTTGCACCTCTTTTGACTATAGCAGCACTTGGAGATCATAGTCTGAGCCCCAACCGTCTTTACAATCCTAGCTTCTCGTTCCATAATAGGGGTGACCTTAACTACCGTCATCATCCTTGAATATATTCTACAACCTCAATTAAGCCTTGCCTCATGTTGTCTGCCCGCCGGACCTTGCCCGCTATATTTCATTATTCGAACATGCCTGAACGCAAATAAGATTCACAAATGTATATATGTTATAACAGGATAATGTAATCTCACCATAGAAATAAACAATCCTAAATATGGCACAAAATGCCGCACAGATCCTAAGGACACTAGAACCTGATGCTCTGATACCACCTGTGATACCCCGCCTAATTAAATACCGGGTGATTAGTCCTTTATTAAATTAAAATCAAGGTGAGCGGTTGGTTCATTTTTAGCATCACTGTCGCAAAATAAATATTTCTAATTGAAACACCCTAAATAATTAAGTTAAGTGTCAAAACAATTTAATGTCTTGTTTCCATTTTTAAATTCCAACTTGAAAACCTTTTTAAATAATCATCAGTCTAAGAATCACATAAGTGCTACAGATAGCAATCAAGACAAAAGAATTAATCCATCTAGATTAACCAAACCAAGTCAAATAACCATACATGAAATCATCCTAACAAGAGTTAACTCCCAAGGAGTACTAAATACTAGAAAATATAAATAAAAATAAATCTCTGACAAATCCAAACGGAATAGGAAATCGGGCAACACATACCCTAACTATGAAGAACTAAAACAAGAACTGAATCAATGAAGAGGTCGTCTAAAATAAAGGCCTGCAACTCCCACATAAGCTCCAGCACGTCCAATCCAAAGGTCCTATGAATGACGCCCATGTGGCTGGGCACCTATAATACATACATATATATACAAGAGAGAGAAAAATGATAGGAAATGGGTCAGAGCCCAAGTGTAAAATAGTTTTAAAAATAGTTTAGCAAGTATTTAAAATTCTTTTCGGCTAACGCAACAACCATGTTAGTATGCGACACTCTCTTGAGAATTCTCACCTCTCATCTCGTGTGCACGCCTACCATACAAAAAAATATCATAAGTCTCTCTAAGCTATTCTCCATAAGGTTTTATGACGTGAAAAGTAAGGTTATGATATTTAGTTTAGAAAATAAATCTCTTCAATATTTCTTACACTATTAAGAACAAGTCAGTACCGTTATAAAGTTCCCGAATACTTATTATAAAGTTGAAGAATTTATTCATTACTTAACTACTTATACGCACAGTAGAAAGTTCCCATATAGATATACGTATATATATTAGTCACACATATAATATATATACTAACGTTACCCCACATAAAATCTATGGTGTTGGCATACTTTGCTATCAAGTCCCCGTATCTATCGTACTGAGGGAAATACTAGTTCAGAATCGCTCTCGGACTGTATTAACACAATACACAAAAAATAGAGGCGAAGAATAGTTCCAAGTCACTAAGAGGTCATGACATACCCTCACGTCTCTCTGTACCATCTGACTATCATTCTCAGATAGCCTCTATCAAGGATACTATCTTCTTGGGTACGAGTCAATATCCCCCATAAAGGTCCAATCGAGGTAAGACTTTTCAGTGCGAAAACCTCCGTGATAGCAAGTAGCTCGAGTATGATTATACACAGATAAAGTATTTAATATATTTACACAATCACACGGTCATATATAGATACACATTTTCCAATAGGGTTGGCTCATGACCCATAATTATTATTAACTGTACTTAGTACAATTTTAATGAATTATCTCGTATAATGGATTCATCTGTTTTACTCTCAATTATACACATTTCACCTTTTACTTCTTATCCCTCTAAGTACTTTCTCTTATTAAATATAATTTCAGTAGGTACACCCTTTCTAACATTCTGGTCTAAGTCTTCCACGAGTCTTTAAATTCATTTGTGAACGTACGCACAATTCCCAACATGTGACTAAAACCCCCGTTAACCCACAATTTCATCCCATATTAAATTTCACTCAACGGAGTCTACTTAGGCGCTGCTGGTCCCCATCATGGCCCATTATACTAATAAAATGATATTCAAGGGTTCCTACGTAATTTAACCGGACTAAACAAAAAGGTGAAAACATGCAGTTTTCCAGGAGGGGTCGATCGATCGAGGAAAGGGGTCGATCAGTCCATCGTCAATCGATCGATGCTCTTAGTTGATCGATCTATCAAGCAGTTATGTCGAATTCTATCATTATTAACTACGGGTTTTCTTCTCCAACCTCAACCAAAATTCCATTAACGATCCCCAAACTCCGAAACAACATTACTACTAGTTACATATACCTATATACATGATTTCCTACGTGAAACATGTCCAAATTCATCAAAAGTATTGAATTAATGGGGTATATCCTCATAATTATCAAGAACCCTAATTTCTCATTAAACTTCCATTCTTCTAATTCTTTTCCCAAATTTCTTGCTTCCAGACTTATAAAATTTCGTTGTTAATCCTCTACATATAATGAGATTTCTAGAATATATCAATTCCCTCTAATACATGCGATTTAAATCCTCTAATTCATCAAATTCTTCCATAAAACATGTGTTTAACAACCCTAGTCTAACATGGATGAAACATTAACTAAAAGAAGAGCAAGATATATACTTACCTGGAATTGAAGGGTCTGATTTATTGATGAAAAAGATATGGTTGCATTCCTCGTCGTGCGATCTACGTTTGGGTGGTGGTGGCGGTGAAATCGGATGGGTTCTTGGCCTTGGATTGCTTGAAAAGCTTTCTACCTTCTTCTCTAATGGTTGTTCTTATGTTCTGTGATTTTTAACCCTAAAATGTAGCCTCTAATAGTTGATATATCTTAGGGACATTCGTGGGTTTAATTACCCAACAATACCAAATATCTATAATACCCTTCCAGGATGTCAATTTGGCCTAAAAAGCCCCGAGACCCAAACTTAACCCCCGAATATAATTTTCTGACTATCTCGACCCTTTCGAACATGTTGGGGCGCTCGAAATGACCATATGAGTGACTTGTAATTTATTCACTTTATACATTATTAATTTTGTCCCGACATGACATGGGCGTGTCCCGGCTTAATTTCCATAATTGTCATATTATTCCCTCCGAGCAATTTTAATAAATTCAATTCTACATATTACTTTACTCAATAAGTAATATTTTACAAATCAACATATTTCCAATAATTACTAACTCTCGTCATGCTAGTAAATATTTAAAACAAATTTCTGGATTAATATCAAATTAATTTATCTCAATTAAACTTAATAAATCCCAAAATTTAAAAGCCATAAAAATACGCGGTATTACAGCTAAATTATAAGGATGGAACACATTAACCATCTACTAATCTGGTATTCATGGTTTGGGCTATCATCTAGAAATCCTAACACTCTTAACAACTCCATAGATAATAAACCATATCCCTATCTTGCCCGCAGATGTAGGAAAGGAGAACTTGCCGAACCACTTAAAGTTATTTCTCTCTTAATATTCTTGCATTACATTATAAGCTAGTTATGATGAATCATACATTATAGATTCAGTTCCCTTACAAATATAAAGGCTTAAGAAGTGCAAGTGTTGTTGTAAAGTTTCTTCCACATTTTCTTTTGAACTCTCGATCAATGTTTGACACAAGTGTTTTAATGAACCTTTGAGGTCTGATGTTTCTTGTGAGATTTTGTGTATGTAAAAATGTTATTTAATGAAGTATTTATAACATGTGAGAAAATATAGTTACTGGTCACAAATCTTAATAAAACTAGCCATTATAGAATGAGTTGGCATCATATAGTGGACTAAAACAAATTTAGTTAACTAAGATAGGCATAGTTTACTAAATCAACTTTAGTTGTCTATAAGTCTGAGAAAATATGTTTGAGCATAAGCTAGTCTCGCTTTAATTGTAATAGTTGAGTGGAAAATGTTTAATCGACTATATTAAATGCTAACCGCTCACACACCATATCGTGGGTCCATGATTGTTCTATTTAAATTCTTTTGAGAACCAAGCACGTGTGTGCGCAAGTGAAGGCCCTTTTATCCCATTAACATAAGAGGTCAGGGTTCTGACAACATATTACTTTGTAACTATAATTTAGTTTTAGTAATATATTTATAGTATTTTGTGTTTGTATAATAAGTAAACATACAATTATAAGTACTTTAAATTAATAACTGAAAGACGTAGGGGATAAAATTTAATGTCATTTAACAAAAAGTCCATAATTTGTTTTATTTAATTTTTAGTCTTACATATTACGAAAAATAATATTGAGTTATTAGAGTGACATTAACACATTGTAGTGGATCTCGATCCTATAATAAATTCTTAATACCAATTCGGCCAGAAATATGAATGCACTATTAATATAAGACACATATGTATGTGGTTCGTCATGTCGGCCTACCTACGTCGATAGGGAAGGAAGGGAATGGTAATATTACTTTAAGAAGAGGGAGAAAACATTTGGAGTGGTAGGTTTGCTAGTTGAGAATCCAAGTTGTGGATACAATGGTGTCCAATTAGACGCCTCTTGATCATTAGGGTAACATCTATTTATAAAGGGTATAGCTATTCCCACTCCAATCAATTTCTAAGGCACTCCAAAATCATGTAAAATGACAAAACAACCATTTGATACTTATACACTCCTATTAACATGTTAAAGTAAAATAATTTTTTATGAAAAAACAGTTTTGAACTATTTTTTTAAGTTGAATAATTACTCTATTTTTTCAATAAAAATTAAAGACGTTGAAATGTATGCCAAAAAAAAAAAAAAAGAGAGTTCTCTTTTAAAATAAAATTTTAGTTTTTTTAATAAAAAAAAAAAGGGGGACAAAAAAAAGTGACTTTTTTGTCAAATTTTATAACACCCATTTGATTGTTTTTAATAAAGAAAATAAAAGAAGAATTTAAAAAAAATCGAGAATAAATATTTTTTGCCGTTTTTTCTTTACTTAAATAGAACATGTTTTTAATAGAAAACGATAAACATTCCCAAAACATTTTTTTTCTTTAGTTACAGTAATTCTATCAAAGAAAAAATGATACAAATATTTATTCTCGAATTTTTTTAAATTCTTCTTTCATTTTCTTTGTTAAAAAACAATCACTGACAAAAAATACAGTTTTTGTGTCCCCTTTTTAATAAAAAAAACTCGGAGGTTTTTAAAAGAGGACTCAGTTTTTTTAATGTAGGCTCTCTTTTTTATTTTTGTCGTTAAAAAATATATTTTCTATGTGCTCTTTTTTTACATATGTTTTTTTTTTTTAAATTTGATGTCTTAGAGATGTGATTGGTTAGTGCCGCTGGCGCGGACCTATATCCATTAAATGATGTGGGTCCGCGCCAGCGGCATTGACCAATCGCGTCTCTAAGACATAAAAACAATTAAAAAAAATAATCGCGTCTTTAAGAAATCAAATTTAAAAAAAAAAAAGAGCACGCAGCAAACATTTTTTTAACGACAGTGATAAAAACGAGAGCCTACATTAAATATAATAAAATTCATAACTTTTAAAATAGTTCAAAACTGTTTTAAAAGTTTAGAAAAATATATTTTTTTCTAAAAAAAAAACAGTTTTTTCATAAAGATTTATTTATTATGTTTTATTTTTAGCATGTTAATAGGAGTGTGTAAGTATTAAGGGGTTGTTTTGTCATTTTATAAAATCTATTTAAGTAAAGAACAAATGACAAAAAATAATTATTCTCGGATTTTTTTAGATTCTACTTTTATTTATTTATTAAAAACAATCAAATGGGTGTTATAAAATTTGACAAAAAAGACACTTTTTTTTGTCCCCTTTTTTTTATTAAAAAACTCAGATTTTATTTTAAAAGAGAACTTAGTTTTTTTATTATTATTATTTGGCATACATTTCAACGGTTTTAATTTTTATTGAAAAAATAGAGTAATTATTCAACTTAAAAAAATAGTTCAAATTTGTTTTCTCATGAAGATTTATTAATTATGTTTTACTTTTAACATGTTAATAGGAGTGTATAATTATCAAAGGGTTATTTTGTCATTTTACATAATTTTGGAGTGCCTTAGGAATTGATTGGAGTGGGAATAGCTCTACCCTTTATAAAATACAAAAGTCCAAGGGCATAATAGCTTTATGATAGTAATCAATCATTATTTTGATCTTATCCTTAAGGTAGTTGAGTTATATTGGAACTATATATGGTTATATTCGTTGTTATCTTCCTTGTTTCATGTTTAGTTATTCGTTGATCTCCTAACAATTAGATCATTATAGTTCTTTAATTTCCACATGTCACACCATGTGGTGTTCTCGACTCACATTCCCTTAAATTTCACCTAAAATTGGGGTCATTGGTCTTGAGGATTGGTTGGGTTAACTGTTCCTTATTGCATTCTCTATGTGTTGTGGTTTTTCTCATTAGGTGTTTACCCACTTCCACGCATCCACTTGTTCTTAGTAAGAGCACTATCATAACTATGTACACACGTAATGTCTATGTTTAAGGTTTAATGAGTCATAGATTTACTTCCCCAAAAAATCATTATGCGTGAAATGCACGACTAGTGGTACATGAGAAGATAGCCGTCACCTCCACTTACTTTTGACGGTAAATAGTATAAGGGGTTTCAAATGACCCCTTATAATTGTTTACTTGAATTCAAATGTATAAGACCTCTAATTTTACTTGTATCTCTCTTACTTGAGTTGTGGTGAATCCGTTTTCATTATCTTTTTCACATTTTTGTTTAATTCTCTCTCCTTTAGCCATGTCTACGCATTTGAGTAAGTATAAAGTGACCTCATTAAATGATTTTGAGGCATTTTTTTGCAAAGTATAACACACCTGGCAACATTAAAATATGAACCTCACTAGACAATTAATATGTTTATGACATCGTTGGCGTGGTTGCAGTTATGATGATGTCCACAATAGAGGGTGGGGGTTCATTTTTACCTCCACCCATTAATGGGGAAAGCACTATATTTCTATCGAATACTACCAATTCAACATGAGTTTATTTTATATTATAATGCACACAATCTCCATAACCCAGATTTGTGAGACCAACTTGGGCTTGAATGTAATCAAGTTTTTCTTTGAACTGGCAACTTCTCATAGGTTCAACACATAACATTTCAAAGCTAAAGATAAAACCCACAATTTTATGACCAAGATGACCATATCCCAAAAATGCACAGATAGAGTTCTTTTAGTATTATATGGGAAACTATACAGTTAGGTCTACACAAGACTTCTTGTATACATGTAAGATGGGTCTCCTCGTAGACCATTTACCATTTGTTACATTTTATCAAGAGTTCGAACTTATTTGATGATAATAGACCTTTACTTTTGTGCAGATCCTCATTACAAAATGAAACCCAAATATTTTGAGGTTTGATTCATCAAACATAAAAAAGTTTGGAAATTACAAACTTCTGATAGAGTTAGATTTGATTGGCCATTTACTCACATCCTTATTGTCTATGAACAGACAGTTGCGTTAAGTAATAACTCCACTGTTATTCCTAAGTCATTATATCCAATTACATGGTGGTCGAAGATTCCTTAATCCCATAAACTATCCCCACCTCAATGTAGAGGCATGGGGTGTACATTGGTGAAGCGTCTGCACCCACCTATGTAATCTTTATCGATTTAGAGGAGGTCGAATCGGTCCAACATCAAGAAGACTTTTTCTTTGACGAATTTACTCCACTATTTTTGTACGAAGAGTTTCACGCCTATGGTTGACTTTTGGAATATATATTGGAGAAGGAGAAAAAGAATTAAGTTTTCCCGGTCAAATTTGAAGAACATGGGAGGCTAACCTGACCAGGCCATTTAAGGTGTACATGACACGAAGAAAAATATCATCTCAACCTCGGAGAAGTAAACTTAGTAAAAGGATAAGGAAAATGAAATATAGAGAGAAAGAGGTTCAGTATGACAATAATGGGAAAGACGAAAAGACTCCTACCTATGTGTAATAACCTACGTTTGATGATTTCCCCCATAGAAACATAATCCACCACCACCATTAATGTTGGGGGTTCACTCCTTGAAAATCAAGTTCATTATAAGAAAAGATCTCGTCCTTGTTGATGATTCAGTGTTTCATAAAAACATAGTCTACTGATCAGTATCTAAAACAACCATGTTACCTAAGAACACATCAGCCTTGAGAAACTTTTCTTTAGAGCTCCTTGATGAGAAATGGCTCCGTCCTACAATCCTCATAATTCGTCTTTTACACTTTGATTTTCATAGTGTCTAATATTTTTTAAATGCATGAAATGACCACTTGGGCTGATAATTTGCTAAGCAAAAATGATATTTTTCTTTACCAAGAAATTGTCATGGAGAATAATTTATCCAACAAGAACACCAAAATTGATGATCTCGAGGTCAAGCTCAAGCATGAGACCTCATACAAGGAGAAGATGGTGAAGGAGTTCAAAATACTTCAGTTGGAGTTTAATAGGGTGGAATCCAAACTAATGAAGTTAAATAAGACCTTGACACAAAAGACCCTGAAGAAGTTTATGATCCAGAGGCAGAAGAGGTCTATCACTTTTGGTTAATAGGATGACCATGAGAAGGCCTCCAATGAGAGCTTCGAAGTTGGGTTCTATGAAGAAGTTGTGCAACTTGACTATAATGAGTCCGTTCCTTCAATAAAGAATGGATCTCCGGCCTTCATAGGGTAAACTTTCTTGAAGAAGATATTACCTACGTTGAGAACCCCTCTAGAAAATACTTTGGTTAGTGAAGGTGAAGATTCTTTGGCGTCTATCCAATAGGTTAACCAATCGACCACTTAGCTGATAATCTTGGAAGGATAGGGCGAGCGGGGAAATGACATTGTTTGTCATTAAAATTGGAGGTCAAACCTAACACCCTAGTTATTTTAGGGTTTTTTCTTTAACCGTAGGTCTTTTGACAAACTTCTGTTGGACTTGTTCCATTTTTCTTTATATTAATGAAAAATATTTTCATTTATATTTATTACCTTTTCATTTATATTCTATGAGCAGGTTATTAGGTCTTTTCTTCTTGTGGTGGATTATAGGCCTCAGATGACTCCATCGACTTGTAAAATTTGATCGCTAATTCAATGTTTACATTTATAGTTGACAAGTTAACATTCCTATTTAATATAATCGCTGGTCGATGGAGGTTAATTCTTTTACCAACTACACTTACTTATCAAATTAATCATCATGAAAACATTTCAATAATCCCAACAACTAAACATTTTACAAGTTAATATTCTCATTTAACCTAATCACTAATTGGTGCAGTTAAGATCTATGATTGACTCTAGTAACTTATAATGCTAATGAACATGCCAACATTTCAACGAACCTATTGACTAAAAATATTGAAAAGCTAACATTATTATTTAACTTAATCACTAGTCGGTGGAGTTGGGATCTATGCCCGAATACATTGACTTATAACATTAATCAATAGTCATATGTTCAATAAAACTATTCACTAAAAATTCAAAACGTTAATATTCTTATTTAACTTAATCATTAGTCGGTGGAGTTGGAGATCCACGACTGACTCCATTGACATAAATCAACATGCCCATGTTTTAATTAACATATTAACTAAAAAGTTCAGAAGTTAATATTCTTATTTAACTTACTCATTAATCAATGAACTTGGAATTTGCGTCCGACTCTACTGACTTATAACATTAATCAACAAACCAATGTATCAATTAACCTATTGACCAAAATTTGAAAAGTTAACATTCTTATTTAACTTAATGTTGATTCTCCTCATTCTTATTGGGTCTTGCGCCTATTCTAGATCGACCAATCCAAAGTTACGTCGTACAACCATTTTTAGGTGAGCTTAGTGACCAATCATAGGCATCTGACTTATCATAAGTCACACTACCCTTTCTTAGGAAGATTTTAGGCGTATTCTAGGCTAACTAACCCAAATTTAGGTTGTACCACTGTTTTCAAGTGAGTTTAATGCCAAATTGTAGGCATCTAACTTGTTCTAAATCTTACCACTCTTTCTTAGGTGGTTTTTAAGCCTATTCTAGGCTGATCAACCCAAATTTACGTCGTACCGTCATTTTTAGGTGGGTTTAGTCCCAAATCATAGGCAACCAACTTGTTCTAAGTTTTACGACCCTTTCTTAGGTGGGTTTTATGACTACTCTAAGCCGACCAATCCAAAGTTAGGTCGTGCCACCATTTTCATGTGGGTTTAGTGTCAAATCATAGTTGACAACTTGTTCTAAGTCATACCCCACTTTATTCTGTAGTTTTTTTACGTCTATTCTAGTCCGACCAACCCAATGTTAGATCTTATAGCCATTTTAAAATGCATTATTAATGAAGCTCAGCTAGGAAAATAACCACATCAAATAATTGCCTTTATTAATAAGAAACAACTTTATTGAGCTAAATTATTCTATAAAGTAGATTGTCCTACTCAATGATAAAATTTTCTAAGGTTCATAGCATTCTATGACCTAGGTATTACTATGCCATCTTAATATTCTAAGTGATATGTGATTTGGTTAGAAATGAGGTAGTTCCCATACTAGTTTTGGTAAAAAGGAGTGATAATTCCTTGTAAATGTTTGGTTCCACCTACGTGAACTAAACTGAAGTTCTCTAGTGTATAAGTAGTCAAGGTCCCACCTCATAAAAATCTTGGTTTGTAAGTATTTTTAACTCCATCATGGTTACTGATGTTTTTGTTTATTTTGTTTAACTTACATATGTTAACTTTCCATATTTTAAGTGAGCACAAGAAAATAATAAATTGCAAGTTATTTTATATAAACTCAATACCCCCTCCTGGGTATATTTCTAGTCCAATAAAGATAACGAAACACGCATTTGAGTAAGGGAAGTGAGAGCGAGAGAGTTTTATTGGTTATTTTTTGGGTGAGTTAAACGGTTGCTAACAACTGTTTTGTTGTTCTTCCCAGCAACAGTTTTAGTGTTTTACTATCTAAAACAGGATGAGGAAGATTCCCAGTCTCATTGATGAACTCTTTCTTTCTCTACATACCTTTCTTAAGCATAAGTACAAGCCTCCATTTGGCATAGTATTTTCCCGATGGTGTTAAAATTGGTGTTGTATTGAGAAGCATCTTTGTTATTCATCTTGAGGGATGGAATATCAATGGAGACTTTGGTCATCCTAGCAAATAAGAGGGTTGGCCGAAAAGTTCATGGAGAATGGGGTTAAGGAAGAAATTTACCTTCTACCATTATTGTGATGTTGGTGAGCTTACGAGGGTATAAATCGGTTATCGTCAAGGGGTGAAAATATAAATATTGGAGTTGCTAACCTATTTTGTTGAAAATAGGCAAAAGATGTAGTCGTACCCAAAGAAATGACCTAAAAAATACTAACTGATGCATATGAAACAAAATAAATCATGGGTCTAGGGACTAAGTTACGAAATGGGAAGGTGTTAGGCACCCATTCCGCCCTTTTGGCCTCTCATGGGCTATATAAAAAATTTATCCTCGTACCTAAAATGTATATGTTGTATGTGGGGTAAAAAGTGTATATATGCATGAAAAGTGTGTAAGGAGAGAAATCATCATGTCAGGGTCATGAAAAACATGGGAATGGATCGGTCAAAGGAGTGTAAAAAGAAAGAGAAAAAATTAAGGTAGCTAGAATATTCGAGATGCATCAGATCATAGCTCGCTATGAATAAATGAGTATGAGTGTCTGATGGGACCCTTAAAAGGTAGCAAAATAAGTCAAATATATATACTATGAGGGGTATGCCGGATTTTGACTCACTCTGAACAAATGAGTACGCATGTCTGATGGGATCGTTCATGGTAAAAATAAGGAAGCGAATATATGTATGAAAATACTAATAAAAATGTAGTGAGAAAAGTAAAATATGAAAAATGAGGTCTCAAATCCCAACATAAATTCGGTATGCTTAAGTATCTAGAAACCGACATCAAATCCCACATAGTTCAAAATAGCATAAAGGTGGGATTTAACCCATAAATTCAAAACTAGAGTTTTCTATTTTTATTTGTGGAAAAGCATGCACAAGTGGTGAAAATGTAGAGAAAAGGAAGAAAACTCTAATTTGGGGTTTATGAATTAAACCCACTATTTGGGTTAGGGTGATAAAGTAAAAAGTAAAAGAAATATGTTCTTAAAGTAATAAAAGTATGAAACGGTATTTGTTTAATGAACTTGAATAGAAGAAATTTAGACCTGTTGTGAAACTTGGATTCTGATTTTTTAGGTGATGTAGGTTGGTTGTAATGGTTTTGAGATGGTGGAAAAATGGGTGGCAAAGGTGAGGTGTGGGTGATGTAATGGAATGTTGGGAGAATGTAGGGAAAGGGATGTGTTCGAACGGTTGCGCATTGATTTCGAGGCCATAAAGATCTTAAATAATGACCTCAGGGTTTCCTTAAATAGGAAACCCTAAGGAGACACACGGCTAAGTTTTGCCTTAGGGATCTTCCTATTGGAGCTTTTGGCCTCTCGATAGGTAGTCCTGCCAGACTCGATAGCCAAATAAAGTACGGGAAGGGGCACCAATAAGTAGTCCAAAATTGATTTTTTTGGAAAGATGACTGTAAAATACCAACTGTATGTTGATTTGTACACGTTATGGACCATTGGAAAGAGGATTTCGAGATCAATGAAACTGAATAAGAAACCCTCGGTTCTGAGAGTTAAATTAAGTAAAATGGAGCTTGAAAGCATTCGGTGACCTCCGATTTAGGGTTGGGCATAAAAAGATAACTAAATGCAAACTGTAGGTCCGATTCATGCAGGATATGAATCGTTGGAAAGGAAATTTAGAGTCCTATGAAAGTAAACTCTGAAACTCCCTGGTTTGAGAGTTTACCAAACTCAAACGGAGCTCGCAAAGTGTTGGGTGACCTTTTGAGTTAAAGGTGTGTTAAATGTGAATCGTAAGTCTGATTCACGACGATATGGACCACTGGAATGGGAATTCAGAGACCTTTGAAAGTGCGTTAGGAACTCTTAGTTATGAGATCTTAATAAAGTTAAATGGAGATCGATAATCACTCGGTGACCTCTAGTTTAAGGTGTGTAGGAGGAACGGGGGTGGGAGGATTAAAGGGATGTTTCTTGGACCTATGGAGGCATATGGGGGTACTAGGATGGGGTGACTACAAATCCCCTCAATGGGAGAGCTTAGGATAGGCGAATACTATCAAAAAATAGACACCGTGATTGGGGTTGATGAGTTTTGGGTTCCTCTAAGTGGGAACTATGGTTAAGATGAGTAGATTTTGATCATGGTAGGGATAAATGTATGATTCTGAGGAAGTAGGGATTGTAAGTGACTGATTCAAGGGGTTGTGGACAATTCTCAGGGTCTAGGTCAATTAAGAGGACATAAGAAGTGTATGAGACAAATTTAGTGGGTTGAGGTCGATTTTGAGGGCCTAGACTGATTATGACGACTTAAAGTGTCTATACAACCAAATCAAAAGATTGCGGCCAATTCTAAGGGACTTGATCGGTTCTAAGGACGTAAAGACTGTATTAGACTGATTCATAGGATCATAATAAATTATGAGGACCTAAAAGGTATATGCAACTGATTCATAGGATCATAATCAATTATGAGGACCTAGATCTATTCTGATGACCCAAAGAGTGTATGCCACCAATTCATTGGGACGAGGATAATTCTGAGGGATTAGGTCGATTATGAAAACCTAAAAGGTGTATGTGATGTATTTAAAGATCATGGTAAAATACTGAAGGCCTAGGTCAATTCTGAGTATCTAAAGAGAGTATACGATTATTTGGGTGAGGTTTTGAAACAATTGTTATACCATATTTTTTAATAACATATCATAGATTGAAGACCTTAGCCCCGATCGAAGTGATACCAATGCAATAGCTCGATCGTATTCCTTGCTTAGGTGGATGACACTAAGGAAAACTTTTTACCTGTAATTTGGGTAGCTGGCCAACAATATTCATTCAATTTTTCAGATGCTTAACATATGATACCCCCCCTCTCCCCCCCCCCCCCCCCCCCCATACACACACACTTGTTGGGAAAATTCATTAAATATTTTATAAAGTGATCCACTAATTCAAAAGGTCACCATCCACCCTATGATGGCTAGTACACCTATTCCTTCTACAATGATCACTATAAATGGATGGATCCATCCAAAGAAAAGGGACATCCAAGTGATTTCAGATATAGACCGAATTGATTATAGATTGAGACTTGTAACTTACATACACAAACATCCTTATTGCCTAAAAAACTAGACATCATTATATCCCCTAAAACAGATCTAAGAGAAATAATCCACATTGTGGATGTAGGACAATCTTAAAGGATGAACCACTTATATCTCATTGTTAATCCTCTTATCCTCATCGCTTTCTCATACTTACTATCCATCTTTTTCTCATTATCTCTGATTTGGTATTTCTATAACTCAGACACAAATTTAATTCCCTTTTTAGACGATGAGTGAATTGTGTCATCTGTGGAAAATGCCTAAAAACCAAGTTATTTCTCAACAAAAAACTGATTCCTAATTGCGAAAATTTCGAGTTCCCCATTGAAATCCCCCAAATTATATTACTTACCTATTTTTACTATTTCTACCAATAAATTTCCTGCCTAAAATCCCTGGATTACAGTTCCACCTACAAGTTCTGCATAAAACTCAGCCAAACATTCTCATTTCTAGCCTAAAATAGTCCTCCATCGTCAAAATCCAACAAATTCTTCCACACTCTATTTTTCTGTGACTAGGCTCTGTTTTTTGGATATTTCTGTAATAATAGACGAACACACATAAAGTAGTAAGGAAGTGGAAGATATATCACGTTCCACTCCTATTATAATAGGGGACATAGCTGGATTCATGCGCATCTTAGTTAAAAGCCTGGAAACTATACAAGAAAACATGATGCAACTCACACAAAGTGTACTAGCCTTACAAAGACGAGAAGATTCACCTTGGACTTGAAAAGAATTTTTGGAAAATAAAAAAAAAACACCCACACTTGCTCCTAGAGAGATATGAGGTAAGAGAGCTGAGGTAAAGCCTTGGAAAATCCTATAAGGTTAAATTTGGGGTCCAAGACGAGCAAATATGCTCGGATATGAGCATTAAAACTCAAGGAACCATATTACTAGCCAAAAAGAACCTCTACCTTACCTTACGGACTACTGATAATGATGATCAAACATACTCAAAATAATGAATAAGTGCCTTCGAAAGGCTCAGTAAAATCTCGATCTTTAATAGGATGGGAATAAGAGGGGCATGAGCACATCCGCACCCTAAAGCGAGCACAAGATAAACAGAAGGTAGGAGGATGGATCCTAAATGATGAGATAGTTGAAAAGGTTATGAAGATGAATCCAATTGATGCTAGCATGTCAGCTCGAGGGAAGAATGTTGGGCAGAGTGTCGAAAATAACCTAATACAGTAGCCAAGAGAAGCCCAACCATGTAAATGATCTATTAAAATAATATAAGACTTTTTAGGTGACCTCATAAAAATTAAAAATCCATTATAGAGAAGTTTTGTCCACCTTTGATTACTCTCAAGTACGAAGGAAAGTAAGACCCAATCTTACATGTGGAGGAATACTAAGAGACATGTGATATATTATCTATAGTTGATAAGATGCGCTCCAAATCTTTCTCGAGCACTCTCACTGGCCCTGATCAAATTTGGTACAATGGTTTTCCTTGAAGGGAAATCTCAGATTTTAAACAGATGGCCAACCTATTTGTAAACAATTTTTACTTTGGAGAAAAACGTGGAAAAAAGGTGTCATAAGCGCCCGTCAACGTGAGGATGAAATGACAAGGAAGTACATTACTAGGATTTATTAACCTTGAAAGATGTAATTTTATAGATTTTTGCAAGATTTGAGAACTCGTGAGAAGTTGAGAACTCCTAGTGGAAGGAGAAATAAAAGAAAGTTTTATGAATTTTACAATGATCACGAACACAAAACCAAGGTTTGCTTAGCCTTCAAAGAGGAATTCGAGGCCCTTATTAAGAGAGGATGACTCAATAAATATGTAGAGAATAATGGAACACCATCATAGTCTTATGAAGACTGGAAGACCAAAAAGAGATCAAGATCACCTCGTAGTAAGAATCAAGATCAGAAGAGAGATCGGGAATGTCAAGATGGGGAAGACCCTAACCTCCCACCTCGACCTACAGAACCCTTAGAATAATTGAACATGGTATTTTTCAGATGAAACTTCATTGCAGAAGGCGAAATTAGTGGAGGTGATGAACCAGATGAAAGGAAAATGTACCTCAATGAGGTAAGATATTATTTCAACAACAAAGATGTCAACATGGCATCAGTAGAAGACACACAACCTCGTAAGGTCGCTAAAGAAAGGACGATCATAGGATTCTCCATGGATGACCTCTTAGGATTATTCTATCCTCATGACAATTCATTAGTGACCACCATAATGATACACGATAAAAATGTGAAAAGAATTTGGGGATAATTGGAGCTCAATTGATGTCATATTACATGGTATCTTCTAATGAACGAAGTTGTCTGACAAAAACTAGAAGCGTATCGATGTCCTGTAATCGAGTTTTCAGGGAAAAAGTATAGCCATTGGGTACCATTGAGTTGGAAGTTTTGGTAAGAACCTGGCCGATCTACAGAACAGAGAAAATGAGATTCTTCATCCTTGATAACAATATCTCATCGACCAACAATATCATCTTTGGAAGAGTTGGTTTGAAGAAATTTGAGGCAATATTCGTTACCGTTCACTAATGCCTCAAATTCTCCACCAACTACGGTGTCGAAGTGGTGAAAGGAAATCGGGTGGAGGAACACAAGTCTTATTACACCTCGATTGATGAGGAGGAAAGGAAGAAGTTAACCCAAACTTGTTAGATTAAGACATTAAATCCTCGAGATGAAGATTAGTTTGTAGATGGAGAGGTCATTAAAGAAATGAATCCAATAATACTATATGATGAGAACCATGAGAGCACATCCCAGATCGTCTCCTCCTTGGACTCAATCCTCAAGAAATATCTAGTCGACTTCCTTTGAGATAATATGAATTTTTTCTTGGAGTCGTGAGGATATGACTAGAATAGATCCTACTGTTATCTTCCATGAGCTCAACATAGTTTAAGAAGTTGGGACAATCAAATAGAAAAGGGGGTTATCTCAGAAGAGGAAAATATGGAAATATAAGAGAAAGTGGCCAATTGAAGAAAACAGAGTTGATTGAAGACGCGATATACCTTTACTGGATGGAAAATATGGTCATGGTGCCAAAGAAAAATGAAAAGTTGAGAATGTGCGTAGACTTTACTGATCTGAACAAAGCATGTCCTAAGAATTATTATCCTTTACCACGAATATATCAGTTGGTGGATGCATGGATGCTTACTCCGGTTATAATCAGATCAAAATGAAGTGAGCAGATTAGTAGACGACATCTTTCATCACCAATCAAGGTACTTTTTGCTATGATGTTATGCCTTTCAGACTAAAAAATGCGGGTGACACTTACCAGCAGTTACTGAAAAAATTATTTGAAAAACATATGGGGAAGAACATGGAGGTTTAAGTGGATGACATGCTAAACAAAAGTATAAAAGAAGATGACCACATAAAACACCTAGCCAAACATTCGACGAGCTGGAAAAATACCAGGTATTATAGAATGGAGAATCTAGACTTAGAATTAATAGTTACATCCAGAAAATGAAGCATTAGTTTCAAGACCACTCCATAGTGGTCTACACCTATATTCTATTGTAGTAAGCTATCCATAAGCTTGAAAATTTTGGTAGGTTGATGGCATGGGCCATAGAACTGTGGGAATATGAAATTTCATATGAGCCAAGAACTATGATAAAAGGACTTTAGGAGATTTGAGCACAAAATTCACATACGAGGAGAAAATAATGGATGAAACCACACCTATAGTCCCAACCAAGAAGATCCAATTGCTAACTGAACAGTTTGGAGTGGCCCTAGACAAACAAAACCAAAGTATCGGAGAGCCCCCATGTGAAAACAACCAACATGGCTATAATAAGGAGTTTACTTCTAAATTGTTCAAAAATGAATCTCTGGTACAAGAAGATTTAAACAATGAGCTTCTAGTGTGAAAGGTGTTTGTAGAAGGATCATCATGTGCTAACGGTAACAAAGTTAGCTTAATATTTAACACGCTCGGTGGGGGTGAAGTATAATATGCCCTCTGATTCAAATTTAATGCATCCAACAAAGAGGCAGAATATGAAGCTATAATTGCTAGATTGGAATTGTCTATATCACTTGGAGTCGAACAGATTAGAGCTCATAGTGACTCAAAGCTTGGGCTTAACCAAGTCTTGGGAGAATATGAAGCAAGAGATAGAAACATGCGTAAGCGCATTTACCAAGGTAAAACTTTTAATCCCAAAGCTAAAGGCACTCCAGATGATCAAATCCAAAGAGTTGTGAATACCAAAGCAGATGCGTTAGATCGTCTGGCATCAACTACCAAAGTCGATCTTAGAAGAACCATTCCTATAGAAATCCTATTACATAGGAGCATTGGTGGTGAAGAATTAAACTTCCTTGAACTAACCATGGGCCCATTCATGGATGAATATAATCATAAATTACTTGGAAGAAGGCATTCTACCCTCCAATCAAAAGGAGGCAACAAAGATTCATTACAAAGTTTCAAAGTATGCAATGAAGAAAGGGGTGATATAATAAAGAGGCTTCACAGTCTCAATGATGAGATGCTTACATCCATTGAGATGTCAAATATGGTCATAAAAATACACGAAGGTTCATGTGGGGCTCATTCAGTAGGATGAACACTGGTAAAAAGAATATCCATTCAGGGGTATTATTAGCCGACGCTGAAAAATAACTTCGAAAATACACCTAGAAGTGTGAAAAATGTCTAAAGTTTGGGGTGCTACACAAAAGAACAGACTCCGAACTATTGTCGATCATATCACCATGGCCTTCTGCTATTTGGGGTGTGGATCTGGTCGGCCCTTGCTAAAAACCAAAGGAAGATTCAAACATTTAGTAGTGGAAGTGGATTACTTCATGAAATGGGTGGCGGTTGAACCTCTTATTGAAATGAATTATGAAAATGTCTTCTAGTTCATATGGAAATATGATCACCAGATACGAAATCCCTCAGGGGTTTATAACTGATCGTGGTACATATTTAACAACGATGATTTATAAAATTATTGTGATAATGCTAAAAGGAGAAATTCTCATTCATCCTCAGCTCATCCACAGTGTAATTGACAAACAAATGTCACAAACCTGACTGTTCTACATGGGATAAAGAGGAGGTTTGAAATATCTAAAATAAATTTGAAAAATGAGATACAAATCATGTTATGGAGCTACATAACAACACCACAAATAGCGATAAGGGGAACACCTTACACCCAGGACTTTCGAAGTGAGGACATGGTTCTAGTGCAGATTGGCCTACCAAGTCACAAAATAATAAATGTCTATTCTCCTAGAAATAATTTTATGAGAAGATTGGATTTAGATTTGGTAGATGAAGTTAGAGAGGTAACCGCACTAATATTTGTAGCATATCAGTAGAACACGACTAAATTCTATAACAAAAGAGTTGAGCAGAGCACACTTAAAGAAGGGGATTACATCCTAAAGAAAGTGACACGGAAATCCTACATAATGGAAGAAAATTGGCATAGTCCTTATCGTGTAATCAAAGTAATACGAACTGGTTTATACAATATTGAAACTTTGGATGGAGAATCGTTTAAATACCCATGGAATTTTGAGAATCTCGAGAAATATAATCACTAGTAAAATACCAATGGAACTCATCAAAGTTGTATGAGCAAAAAATTCATTATATGAAAAATGTTTCGTATCTCTCTAGTCTTCATTAAATAGTTATCTACTTATATTAAGCAGGTCGACTTTAGCCAACACATTTATCTAACTCACGTCTTTAACTGCACTAAATGATTAGATCAGGTCGGCTTTATCCAACCCAATTGATCTTATGCATGACTTTAACTGCACAAATTGTTTTTAGGAGAGGATGTATTATCATGATCAGATAACCTACCCTCCCTAAGTTTAGAAATGCACATATTTAACTGCACCAAATATGTAGATCAGGTTGACTTTAGCTAACCCAATTAATATAATGCACGTCTTTGACAGGATAAAAACATTTTTAGGAGAGGATGTATTGACATGATCCAATCACATACCTTCCCTACATTTGAAAATGCCCCTCTTTGACTGCACTAAATAAGTATATCAGGTTGACTTTATCTAACCCAATTGATATAATGAATATATCAGGTCAGCTTTAGCTAACCCAATTGATCTGGCGAACGTCTCTGGCATCACCTCATCCTTAAAGGAACTAGTAAGTTACACGTTAAGAAATACTAGGACATCGTTTCACAAAATAAATGGTTGGAAGAACATATTTGCATGCAACAATCACTGGAGCACAACAAACAATGAGAAACACTGAGGATTTCATATTAACTAAAAATATAAGTTACAATGTTTAGACATAATTTTTTTTATTTTAATTGATTTAAAACAAAGGAAATAAAATCAAAACGGAGTGCCAACATCTTTAGTAGTAAATTTTGTTTTCTTAAGAGATTCAGTCGGGACTGTCCTTGATTCACCCATGGAAATTTCACCTCCTACTACTTTCACTGCTTAAAGTTCATCCTTAGAATATGATTCTTGAGATCGTCTGGCAGCCTCATCCTCCTCCTTATACATTACTTTGGCCTCATCGTTATCACCCACCCAAGCCATGAAAACTTCAGAAATGTTGAGGAAGTTCTTGGCCACCCTCTTCTTCCGTTCGTCATACCCTTTAAGGAAGGGAATGGAGGTACCAACAACGTGCTCCTTATATGCTTTAAAAACCTTCACAGCCTATTCCCTTGTCATAGAGAAAGCCACCTCGGCTTCAAAAAGATTCACCATCATAGCCTCAAGATGTTCATTTGTAACCTTGAGATTTCCTTCCAGTTTTCTAAGATCTATTTACCTAGTGAACCACCATTTCATCACACTCATGTAGTTTATTTTGTGCCTCTGTCAAGTCAGCCCCAAGGGATTTTAGTTTATTATTAAGGTCTACCTTGGTGGACCTGAGGTCAATGCAATTATTTTTAGCAGTCTTTGTTTTCTCCCTCAAAATGGTGGAACCCATAATACTCTATAAAATGAAAAAAGAAATAAGTCAAAGCTAATGAGCTTGGCTATCCATAGTATAATGAAGGTGTCAACATCCAAGCTTCATGTAAAACAAAAGTCATGATTAAAACTTATGTAGCACAAAATAATAAAAGTATTAGCGACATTGAGAATTATAGAGTTCAGATCCTCCATCAGCTTGTCCTAATCAACTGGAAGATCCAACTCGAAAGGCTTCACAAGGCCAAGAGAAGAGGATTTGTTAACCTACCTGACTAATCTTCGGGTTATTTGTCTGGGTAACTTTGGATCCTTGAGGAAATAATCCTCTGATGATATATTTTTGGAACCTTATTGACCCTCAGAGACTTTGCCTTTGCCTTTATCAGCAACCTTCTTCTTATTGGCCTCCTCAATATCTAGTTTGGTAGCTTTAGTATTTGATAGCTGAGGAGGGTTGTCATTGTATCTCTTGGTACAGTCCTCCTACCTGGCTTTTTTAGAAGTTGATTTCTCAATAAACTCTTCAACCTCCTACTCGTCTTCCTCACTATCCCCACCTACTTGACCGCTCTCCACTTAGACTATATTTTCCTCATAATTCTCTTCGTCACTGTTAGGAGGCTTGGGAGATTTGTAGGTATTAAGTAATGTAGTAGTAAGGCTCAAGTAGTTGTTCATCCTTCCAATCTTCTTCGGAGTATATATGTCTTCAAAATACATAGGGTCAGATGTGTAAACCATCCTAATGAGGTTCACCAGCCTTTTATCTAAAGTGGGGTCTTTCTTGGTAATCAAGTTAGAATGGCTCCAGTCCCTGGGAACACTAAATTCTCTATTTGGGTTGTTTGTAATGAACTCCCAAGCACCATAAATATAAACATATTTTCTCTTCCAGTTATAGCTATAGGTTTGGGTGACCTGAACTATATTTATGTTGGACTTTTCTGGGGAGAAATAATAGTAACCATGAGTCCAATGGTTTTCCTTTATACCATATGCAAACCTAAAGATATATCTCCATCTATGTTGCCACTATAATGGATCTATAGGCATTGGGGGGAAGCTGGGTGTGAGTCGGTCCAAAGGCTTTTAGAATGGATCTAATCAAAAGATGGAGAGGTAGAAGAACCTCCACTTGTTTTTTTTAATGAACCATATTTTTGAATGACATATCATATATTGAAGACCTCGGACCCAGCCAAAGTGATACTAGTGCAAGATCTCGTCCTAGCCAAGATCTCAATCGTATTCCTTACTTAGTTGGTTGACTGCAAGTCAAATTAGTAGCCTCAAATTTGGGTGGCTGGCCAACAACATTCATCTGGATTTTCAGATTGTTGGCATGTGCTAAGTCCCCCACCCAATGGGAAAAATCCTTAAATAACTCAAGAAGTTATCCACTAATCCAAAAGGCCCCCACCTAGCCCATGCTAGTTAGCACACATATTCCTTCTACAAGGATCACTATAAATGGAGGGATCTCTTAAAGGAGAAGGAACATCTAATTAATTTTAGAAAGAGACTTAGTTGATTGTAGACTAAGAATTGTAACTCAGATACATAAACTTCCTTATTTTATAAAACCCTAGACACGATTATATCTCCTGGGACAAATCTAAGACTAGCAAGACACCCTATGGATGTAGGCGAATCTTAAAGGCTGAACCACCTATATCTCATTGTTAATCTTCTTATCCTCACTCATTTATCATCCATACTATATATCTTTTGTTTGTTATCTCTGATATGGTATTTCTATAGCTCAGACACAAATTGAAGTCCAGTTTTAGACAAAAACACCACACTTCATGTATTCTTCTTCTCCCACAAATTTCTCCATTCTTCTAAAATAGTCATTCTCATAACTGAGGCCTTTATCTCTTACCTTTAAGGGTTGGAGGCGATGTTCTTATACAATGTCAACTATGAGGCATTCGACTCACACTCGGCCACTGTGTGGCATAATCACTCAATTTATTGGAATCTTTTGGAACTCGCTTTGCAATTTGAGTACCCAGAAGACCATATGTTTATATTTTTCTTGTATGAGGTGTGTACCACCTATGAAGTATTTTATGCCATGTTGGGTGTTTGACCTCAAATTTATGCAACCATGTCTGACCTTTCCCAGTCTCCTAGGGTGTCTTTAGTTGAATTATTACACATTTCTCCTTCTATATCTCTACTATTGGTTCACGGAGGAGCTATCAATCTCCCGTGGTATTGAACTCTCTCCATGAGAGGGATTATATGGATAATGGTTTTGTCAGGGTGGTAGATCTGGGACTGACTCCTAAAATACTTCGGGTGATAAGTGACCTTGCTAGAGACCCTAAGTTGTCTTCTATGGTACTATGGATGTTGTACAACCGCAACCCTGTTGTTACCATGCTGGAGTAAACCTTAGACGATTGGATTACTAAAAGGAAGTACAATCCTATTTTTTACACGGCATCCATGGGACTATATCCACATGGTTCCTCGTGAATATCCTCTAAGTGGCATCCTAAATTTCTTTGCACGACATTTTGATATTTTTGGTCCTTTTATGAAGAACCGGGTTGATTGGCATGAGGATCGTGAGGATAGACATCTCCATTGGTATGTGCCATGGTAGGGCAAGTTGCAACCCATATTGTAGTTATATGATTACCGTTATGTCCAACTGGTGGGTCTTTTCTAGACTTCCTTCTAATTTGCTTAATGGATTTTTCATTAAGTCACTCCATGCATAAATAATTTTTTTCCGGTGAACGACCTAACAAAATCTATGAGGATGACCTTGGGGCCTCTGTGGCAGTGCAATTGGCCATCCACCTCTATATCCTAATCTGAAGGGGATGTTGTTATGGTATCCATAGATTATTTAAAGTGGATATGGAAGGATGTGGACCCGAAGATCAGTGCTGAGGTAATAGGGTAGGGATGGATCATAATATTGAGGTTGTGGGGGGAGGAATGGTGGTGTCGTCTAAGTTTTCAAGGAATAATTTTGCATGGATCGCTGATGCGACCAAAAATGTGTATCTAGTGTTCGTGCTAATATAGGCTCAACAGCAAGCCTGTCACGTTGGTAATAAACCCGGTATGTCGGGATCGTCTCCACAGGGAAATAGGACGATGAAATCGTGACGACGTTGGAAAGATTGAGAACCCTAACTTGACTTGAAAAAGAAACAAAAAAGATGATTTGGTATGGGAAGTAACTACAACTAGAAGAAATGAGAAAATCTACCTACTAACTCGAGAGATTACTACTGAAATGCTTTTTTAAACTACTTATGAAATTGGGCTTTTAACTGAAAAAGATTGCAAGTGAGAAAGATAGGTTAGGATACAATCCCCCGATCCTAGTACATTTACTAAAGTTAAAACCAAATCTTGATTTGAAATAATTGATATAACCCAGTCTTTATTAATCCTAAGCATTATATATATGAGGTTCAAGCCCGCATCATATATAATCAAGATCAAGAATAAAGCGGTTTTGTTGTAGCTAAATGCGCATAGCACTCTTAAGCATCCCGGTTACCTAGGGAAAACGAGATCAAAAGCTCTACAATGGTTGTGATCACCACACAACATGATTTAATCAATTATTTAATTCAGAAATTTATTTTAAGCAATTGTAAAAGATATCGGGCTAAATTCATGCATCCCAACCCTTAGAAAATTAGCTAGACATGATTAACTTAGAAAAAACATGGGTTTTAAGAAATGGAGCATTAAGTCTAAAGAAAATAAATGAAAAGTTAATTGCAAGATCAAACCAACTATCAAAATAATGAGCAATTGAAAACTAAAAGGAAAGATGTTACTTGAATTGCAAAAATTCGATTCAAATCCTTACAGTAAAATCTTCTTATGGGAAAATTAGGATTTTTTACTACAAAAACCCTCTACTCCTGATTAGGACCCTAAACAAATCGAACCCCTATTATTGTGTAACAACCTAGCATAAATGGCTCTAAAATTTTCTAGAGATTCACCTGCTTAAATTATGAGAAAAAGAAAAGAAAATTTGAGAAAATTCCAAGTGATCCGGATCCATCGGGCAAAGCGGTCTGGATCCCCCCTTCATTTCAAACAGCGAACCTTAGGCAAGGGCGGTCCGGATCCTTTTATAATAAAAGGTCCGGATCGCACCATTTTTTCATTCAAGGAATTTTTGACCATGCGGTCCGGATCCTTTTTTATTAAAAGGTTCGGATTGCCTTCCTTTTTCATACAGAACTTACTTAGTGCCCGGTCCGGATCCTTTTCCAGGACGGTCCGGACCACCTGCCAAATACATGCATGGATCTTTTGTGGAGTTTTCTCATCTTCAAATGCTCATAACTTTTTCACCGTAACTCGGACTGAAGTGTTGTTTCTTCCAATGTTCTCATGAGTGAAAAATATTCAACTCTCCAATTGGCTTCGATGCAGGACTAAGGCTGCAAAATTACAAAATTGCCCCTAGACTTTCCTTCTTTGATTTATTTCGATGCTCTTGCAATTTCTTTCTTCCTCAATGCTTTAAATACCTGTAAAACTCATGATAAATACACGAAACTAGATGTAATTGTTAGAAGGATTTAGTTGCAAGAAAATGTGATAATTCAACTCATTTTGGATTACTCAAGATGATAAAAGTCATTAAATTAAGGGGATAAATTCGGAAGAATTTGAGCCTAATAAATCATTTAAAGAAGTGCGATCAGGATTGGGATTTTTGGGATTTCCAGGGATTAGCGGTGATGGAGGTGATGATGATGAGACATGGCTTTCTGCTAGTTGAGATTGGTGTAGGTTGTGTGTGTACGTGTTTGTGTTCGGGTATGGATTTCGGTAAGCTATGTCATTATGGTAGGGTTTAGGTAGGCGTGTGTGTAGTAGGTAGAGATTTATGCATGTATTTTGGGAGTTTTTATTAGTGATAGTTCATGTAATCACTTATGCTTTAAAATAAATAATGTAATAAATGATGATTTTAATGTAATTTGTTGTCGCTTTAGAAGAATTTCTTATTGTTTGAATTATCTACACTAATAAATTAGGCATACAAAATCCTTTTGTTTATTTACAAAAGATGAGTGAGACTAATGTTTCTTGATGAGAGAAACGAATAATGTTTCATGAAAAACAAAAGATTGTGCCCAAAGTGACTTCATGAGCTGCCTACAGACCTCTCTAGGGATAAAAGTTTCTCTATTAAGTGTTAAAATATTTTTTAAAGGATCAGTCCCTCCGTAGTTCATGCAAAGAAAGAAAGAATATTTTAAAAATAAAGAATGTAATGGAGGGAAAAAGTCCATGGTGCTACGTAAGTCAGATCGAGGGTAAATCTTCTTTATATATTCCAAATTAACTGTACCCACCATTTCTTCTCCATTAAGGTCTGTAAACATAACTGAGCCATACGATAAGATTTTCTTCACTAGATATGGCCCACTCTAATTAGGTTTAAATTTTCCTCTTAGGTCCGAGATGGGTTCTACAATGTCTTCGAGAGTAAGGTCTCCATCCAGCACACCGTAGTCTTTGACTTTATGGCAAAATGAACGTGCAATGTGATAGTGGTACCCTTGTATGTCATATGAAGCTTTAAGCCCCTTTTCATCCAAGAGTGAAATTTTGTTGTAACGAATTTGTTTCCAATCAACATCTACAGTCTTACTTTCAACCATAATCTATGGGGAGGTTATTTCATGCTCAACTAGGAGGACCGCTTCCATGTTGTATTCCAAGGAGGAAGGTATAGGCCTAATGGGTATTCAAACGAACATGTGATATACCCAAAGGGCATAAGGGATCCAATTATACCAATGCTTACAACTTTCAGTCATCTTCTTTATTATTTATTTGAGGCTTTTTTTAGGAGCTTCATTAATCCTATTGGTTTGTAATTGGTAAGGAGAAGACTTATGCCTCTGAATCTTGTATTCCTAGACCATTTAAGTGATTTACGCTTTAAAATGGAGCCCATTATTTGACCACATCTCGTGAGTGTCCCTGTGGTATCAGATGGTATTCTTAATCATCAGCTTGACTACTTTCTTCGCATTCAACACCGCATATGACACTTCTTCAACCCATTTGGTAAAATAATTAATGGTGACCAAAATGAATTCTTGCCCATTTGATTCTTTGGAAGTGACTTTCCCAATGATGTCAATACCCAAAGTTGATAAGGACGAAGGAGAGATCAAGTTGTACATGTCTCGAAGAGGTAAGTGTAGAAGATCTACAAATTGTTAGCATTTGAAGCACCTTCTGACGTAAGCAGTGCGGTATTGGACCATAGTGGTCCAATAGTATCAGTATTGAACATTATTCTTAACATCTATATAGACATTCATGTGCGGTCCACATTCTTTATTGTGGATTTTTTGTATCATTTCTTCAATGTCATCCCTTGCTATGCACTATAAGTGGGTTCCATTGAAGTTCCTCTTGAATAGAACTTTGTTGTAGATGATGTATTGATCACCAAGCTTACAAAGGGTTACACGGTCTTTCTTATTAGCCCCTTGAGGATATCAACCACATTTTAGAAGACAACAGATGTGTTAATACCACAACCCAACTATGTTTGTGGATATTCTTTCGTAGCGAGCTCAATGTGATAGTAATGAGTTAGAATAAACCTCTTCTGAAATTGAAAGGGGGCTATTACAAATACCTTGGACATGTCAGTCATTAAATATAAGGTTGATAATGAATTGAAAAAAATGTTTCTCAAGTGGGAAAGGTTATAAAATGTGGCATCTCTGAATTAGGAAGTGGGCTCTTCAAGATGAGTGTGAAAACGTAGGAGCTTCTCACCTTTGACTTTCCATTTTTGGACAACTTATCTTATGATGAGGTGTGATTCTTCATAGACATCAAGAAATTATATTCATTTCCCAAGGGATATCTTAAGGCCTACGGTACATGCTTCATACCCTGTCATATTATTATGACAGGAGTGTGCGAGTCATCGATAACGAATAGGAATATCCCAATGACGTATACCTTCTTAATATCATATCCGTTAAAGAAAATCTTCCACCAGAGATCTTCATGAGAAGTATAGAGAATATATTCATCCGAAAATTCAGAAATCCATACATCGGCCTCTCCGATGGGATCTTCGACTAGATAATTAGAGATAGATCTTCTTTTAATGGATTTTTTCATGATATAGGTGATATCTAACTTGGGTATCAACAATAAACAACGGGCCATGCAATTTAAAAATGTATTCTTTTTAATAAGGTGCTTCATGGGATCCATTCAAGAAACTAGACGAATAGGGAAGGAAAGCATGTAATGTCAAAGTTTCTTAGTGACCCAAGCTAGGGATATGCACGCTTTCTAAAATTTGATGTATTTTATTTCATACCTTGCCAGTTTCTAACTAGCACAATAAATGGATTTTTCCAAGCGTGATTCTTCAATGTATTAGGCTCACATATCTCCAACTGTAGTGTCGGTGACAGTGAGGTAAGATAAAGGAGAGACTTTTTTGTTGTGGCATAAGAACTTGATGTTGGGTAAGATACCATTTGATCTCTTAGAAGGCTCTTAATTCCAGAATTTGGTTGAATATTTTGGGTTGAGATTTAAGATTAGCTCATCGTATAGGATGGTAGTTGTACTAGGGTCTATGAATAAATATAAATGGGTGAGCCTTGACCCACTCAAATGAAAACTATCTTAAAGGTAATAATATTTTATGAACAAAAGTAGAGACCAAAGACCAACTTTTTAACATAACAATAATGTTTCTAGTTATAACAATGAGAAAACAATGATTGAATACATATTTTCAAAATAAAAGAATAAACCACTTGAGAGCAGTGATTCTTTGAGAATGGAGAGATAAGAACCTCAATATCTTGGAAAGAGCATGGAGAGAATATATGTGGGTGTTTCTTTAGAGTAGTAGTGCTAATGAGATCGTGTTGGTTACTATGCACCGAATGCTCTATTTATATTAAAACATTAGGGTTGACATGACATATGCGCGCCAAAGGGATATTTCCATGTGATAAAAAAATACTTTTTGTCCTTATTACTATTTGTCACTATCTACAGCGATATGTCTGTTGTGGAGTGAGATATGGTGTAATAGTGCTTAAAAGTTGATTTTATCGGCCATGATGCTAAAAGTTATATTTTGTCTATTAAAAATGATTATTAGGTGAAATTTTTTGAAAACTTACGAGTGACCTTAAGGGCAATTCTCCAATAGGTTTTTTGAAATGTCTTGTGATCAAGTCACTGACTGCTCGCTAATAACTAAATGTGGGTCTTGTGTAGTGACTGAGTGAGAGTGACCTCTTATGTCCCTTGCCTCAGTATTCTCTATTTTCTAAAATATTGAAATGGTTAAGCCTAAGCTTTCTCAATAAGACCTACCTCCATGACTCCAAACCAAAATTTTCAAGAGGTCCTAACTAGCCATTTTTTCGAACCCTGCTTGCTCGGATAAGGCTTCTTGCTAAGTAAACCAATGTAAAAAAACAAGACTAATTCTTAGTGAATGAGGTTCTCACATATATATTTCTGTGTTGCTTGATTAACGGTTCACGACTTTACTTCACTTCGGCAGAAAAAGGTTTCTCGTGTACTTGCTCTTCTTTTGAGAAATGTCTTGGGGTTACTCAAGCAACCCCCTCTTCCTAGTACTTCTCGCATTACTTTTGGAGATTTTTTTTGCTCAAGAAACCTCCTTTGTTGCTACTGCTCACATGACTTATGAAGCTTTAGGTCGCTCGAGCACCCTTTTTTGGAGATAAATTAGGGTGCTCTTATACTTATCTTTGTCTTATGTTCCATGTGTCTTGGGAGTTCTTGTGCATACCCTTTGATTGGGTACTGATAATAAAACTCTTTTATAATTGTAAAATTACTTGTGTACCCCTCTATATTATCCCCCTCGTGCAAAAGTCTGTCTTAGTTTCAGAAATAAGACTTGTGCACAAATAAATCTTTTGTTAGGATTCTGAGAGGATACTTATCATAATTACTTTTGCTTAGCATTAAATGCTCTAACATGTTTGGTTTTATAGGACAGTATTTTAGCATTTCAAGGAGACATATAGTGTTTGGGAAGGACTACTCATGATTACAGTAATAATTGACCCCACTTTCAAATCGCCATCCCCATTTTCCTTTTCGAGTGTATAAATGCCCCTTTTCTCATCAAGAACTTTTACCTTCCATTGAAAATTTCTAGATATAGAGTTTCTTGAGTGTTTTCATACGCCTGCAACTTTCGTCCAGATTTTCTTTCGTCTTTTCTTGAAACCCTTTTTACCTAAAATGTCTTCTTCATCTAACCTTTCCTCAACCGTCGTTTCCACCATTACCTCCAAGATATTTATGGGCTCCTTGCCTATCCAAATCATGGTAATGACTTTAACCATGTTTGAAATATCTACTGTTAGTATCACTTTGGCTTCTGTTTTCTCTATTGTCTCCACCATTGAAGGGAGCATCGAGCCTTCTTATATATGTATTGGTGGTTAGATTAGTTCTTTTTTGGGGAACGATGATGGTTATATGTATGAACTTGAGGGGTTTGAACCTGAATTTGTTACTAAAGTGGTCGAACAGTCATTTCTTGGGTTACCAGAATCCAGAGATGTTTCTATTATTCTGTTGATAGTATCCTTAAGAACCAAGTGGATATAGGTGTTTTCCTTTTCTCTAATGTTAATGATGATTTTTCTTGGGGATCTCCTAAGGAGTGTGAACTTTGGGTGAACTATGTTATGTCCGTATAAAACTACCTTAAGCTTATCTAGGGGAATGGTCTAGTGAGAATTCGTAATAGATTGAAGAGTTGTACAATTAAAAAGAACATGAGTTCTCTCAATGTCTTTGTGTCTCGTCGGAGCATAAACACTCACATTTTCATCATAGGTTGGGGGATTTCTCTATCACTCTAAGGGTATCTGTAAGTTCACAAGTTTACCTGTCTAAAAAAACCACGTATTTACTAATGGTTATAAGGATGCTGAAGATAAAGAGATATGTGAGGAGTTACACCAATTACTTGGGGCATTGAATTTACTATGTTGGATTTACTCTTAGTGTCATGAGAAAGCACTTGATTGCCAAGTGGAAGAGGTACTAGTTTAGGGATGTTGATCCCTTAATAGAATATGAAGAAAAAAACTAAAGTGTAAGAAGTCAATATGGCCCAAAGTTGGAGTCTAAAAGTCATCTTACTGCATTCCTCATGACTTTTGTATTGAAATTTCTATTTTAGGGGAGACCTAATGACTCTCCTCACGAGTTTCTCTTCCATCTTACTATTAGGCTTGCTTGTTGTAAAAGTATAGCAATCTCTCCTCTAACCCTTGGCTCTATGTAAACTTGGTTAGACTGGATGCATGTTGATATGGAGAGATCGCATGGCTGTTATGATGTTTTCAATTTTCTTAACTCATTCATTTTGATGGGTTTTCCATACAAGCAGTTCCCAAATTGGATTTCGAAGCCTCACTCATTACATAACCATATTGCTCATATTGTTAGGTGGAATACGAAGAATCCTAAGCAATCACTTAGCTTCTTCTAGATAATATTAATGAGATTTCCTTCCTTACTCAAAAAGAGGGGGGGATATATTTTACCAGGGATTTTTTTTACTATATCTCAAGTTTTTAATTATCCTTCCAATATAGAATTTTTAAAGGATTAGCCCCATATTTTTGTTATGGCGTTCAACCTTACTTTCATTATTCCATTTTTGACTGAGTCAGGAAAAGAAGTGTCATTTTAGCATGTTGATCAAGTGAGGAGGCAACATGGATATGATTAGGGCACTTTTTACCCTAATTTCCCCACTAACCATTCGCCCAATGAGTTATAATTGGAATCTTATTCAAACATCACTCCTAAGGGTATGATCCGTTTGATTACTTATTTTGGTAATTTCCCCATCCATGCTCGTGATTATCTTCCACATATCAATCGCTTGTGGTTTGTATTATGGTAGTGTAAAATTGAACTTATTAAAAATTACATTGAAGTTGTTCCTAATGATTCATTCTTTGAGGGGATCCCATCATCCGATAACTATCTGACCAAGAAAACTCGTAAAGAGGCATTGTATTATAGGCAAGTTAAGAGGTCTCCCTCAGAGCAGGTTACTCTCATTTTGGCAAATCCTATCTATGAGAAAGCCATCTATTAGAAGTTTATAGGGACAAAGGTTAAACAGACAAAGGCTAAGGGTAAAGCTAAAACTTATTCAATGAGAAAACATCCAAATATGGATGTTTCTAATTTTGTTCATGATAAGATTTGTGGGATTTCCTCTCCCCCATACACAGTCAAAACTAGATCAATCAGGCCAAAGAGGGGAGCAACTAAGGCCATTAGATCTGCTCCCTTAGTGGACCAAAACTCTCACACTTATACTTTTTGTATCTATGAAATTTTTCACTTTATTTGTGAGCATAGTTATAAGGTCATTGAAGCAACTATTCCGCATCCATTTGATCCACTTCCTTCTAAACTTATGGAAGGTATTCTTGGTATTCTTCTCTTACTAAAAAAAACAAAAGTAATGGAGATACAATATGTTCATCTAAAGAGGAAATTTTGTATTATGGAAGTACATGTTCCTATAATTATCATAGTTCATCTTCAAATGACATTAATTTATTGCCCTTAATGAAGATCACTCGACTGATACTTTATCTTTTTATCATCCACAAAGAACATAACATTGGATATAGATCATTTTTCTCATGACCATGATGAGACCATGATTTATTCTCCCACCTCAACTAGTCCACTATTAGTCCATTTCCCTGTGAGAAAACTCATCGCTCGGTACCTGTAAGTGTTTACTATAATGTTTTCTCAAGTTTATTTCATTACTCTTCATTTTGTTACTAATATCATCATTTTCTCTTTATGAGCATGATTTTTCTTTGGGAACGAGTGGAATTCCAAGGTTAAACACAAATCCCTTGTCTGCCTCTTCTCCCATTCACCCTCATTGTGTTCCCATTCAGAGGGAAAGAAATTCTATGTTGGTATCTTCTTTGAGCTTAGCATGAGAGATATATATCTTCTGGCCTTTTTCTTTCCAAGAGTTCTAATGCAAGTGTTCATAGACTGATGGTTAAGCACAAATATTCCATATTTATCTCCTTAATTTTGATATTTTACGGTCCTGAACATTGCATTTAGCCCATATTTATCTCATATTTGTGCTACTAACCTTTTTGGGGAGTATTTTGTGTTTTGTTTATTTCTCTTATCTTTTACAGGTAAATTGTGCATTTGGATGAGAAAGAGAAATCAAAATAGTGAAAGAATTACAAGAAAAGAAAGTCAATGTCAAATCGGTAATTTTTGTCCAGAACTCGAAGGAGGATCCAATAGAAAATTTGAAGTGCCCTAAGTCACGAGAATATTCGAAGAAATGACACCTCAATCCAAGCGATAGTGAAGAAGTTATGGCCATTTGGAGTTCATAAGAAATCCTTGGGCGAAACTGAAATTAAGGAGCAAAAGAACAAAGCTAAGACAGAACCTCCGACCAAACCAGTTTGGTCAACGAACCAGATCGCCCTTATGGGTTTTACCATGGGTTCGGTTCAGCTATGGGTTTGGTCAAGAGAGGTCTTGTATCTCTTCCCAGATTCTTTCGAAGGTAATTTGGGTCTATCCAAACTACTTTAGACGAATTTTGGCATATATTTTTGGCCATTATGAGTCTAATTACCCTAATTAGAGTCATATTAGGAAACATATGAACAAGAACTAATTAGAGAACAAGTTTTACATCTTTCGTCATCAAATCAATCCAAGATCCATTCTTTTTTATTTTCTTCAATTGGTGTTATTTCTTTGCAAGAAATTTTCTTTCTTCAAGTTGGTAATATAATTTCATCTCATCTTTCTTGTTAATTCAATCATGATTTCTTCCACCATAATGATTAATTACGTAGAAAATTATTCCATATCTAGCTAAACTCATAGTGAGTTGGGGAACAAGAACCCAACTTAGGTTTTTGAAGTTAAATATAAAATTGAAATAACTGTATGATTAATTATGAGCGTTTGATAATTTAATCTGGATTATTATCCTAAAACTCTTAGCTCCAATTGTCGAAGGAAATTGGAGTATTTGAGAATACAATATATGTGTCTATAATTCTCTAATTCTATCATTCTATCATTCTATCATTCTATCATTCACATTAATTAATTTGTTGACTAAATAGTGTGTGGATTAACACCCACACATGTTTGGTTATTCGAATTAGTTTATGTTTTTCTTTCAACTAATTAAATAGTTTTTGAGAATTTTTTAGCGGCAATTTTCTACGATTTAGGGTATTTGATCCCAACTCCATTTTTCCCAGTTTTCAAAACCAAATTTTAGATTCTTACCATTTAGTAGTTTTAATTCGCATTCACGTAGCTTAATTTTCTTAGAGAAATAATATTTTTCCCAAAAAGAAAAATCGCCTTTTATTTCCTTATTGAGTCGATAGTTAGATCTTAGAACCCAACCCTGCATTCGTAAATCATTTTACGACCTATTGTCTAAGGACTTGATCCTGACTTATAGAGTATTACTTGAGAGTCTGACTTGTACTTGAGTCGTAGGGAAACACTTAGCACACATATTTCGCCTCGTGTCATGTTTTCGACGCCATTCCCGGGGAACTAGGTAGACCGTAGGTTAGGTCGAATTGATCGTAATTTGACTCTAAATTCTAAAAATCCACCAAAAAATCATAAATTCCAAAAATCAAAAAGAAAATAGAGAAGATCAAAATATCGAAAAAAAATCCAAAAAAAACAAAATATTTCTCTTTAGTCCTTAAATGCAAAATACTTAGCCCACTCTGAATCCCAAGATAATTGTAGAACTCCATCCTTTTACTAATAACACTACAAACTCTCCAAATTCCTGGGTATCACCTCCTACACCGAGTAGTCACACCACGAGTAGAAGGTCTAGGAACTACCGTGGGGATAATGATTCTTTTATTGTAAGTGCGATGTCAGACAATGCTAGTTTGGAAATGGGAGAGGGTGTGATGTTGTACCGCCCTATAAAAGACCTCTTATACTCGGAGCCAACCGTCACTCTAGGATTCATTATATTCCTATATAATGTGGGGCCATTCCACTTTAGGAATGGGATGATTCAAATTCTTCTTACTTTAAATGGAATGGCTTCGAAGAAGCCTTATCTCCACATTAGAGAGTTCAATGAGGCATGTAAAATCTTTAACGATGAAGCTTGCACCCAAGACATCATACGTCTTAAGATTTTCCCTTTCTCACTTAAGGACAAGGAAAAGACATGGTTTTGGACTTTAGCACCAAACTTTATCGCTATGTGGAAGGACATGCAAGATAAAAAAATTCAAAAGTTATTTCCCGCTCACAGGACCAATTCTATTAGGGCTCAAATTCTAACTTTTAAGAAAAATGATGAGCCCTTCGATAAGTGTTGGGAGTGGTTCAACGATTTGGTTAACATGTGACCACATCATGATTTTGAGAAGTTGAGACGCATCTCCTACTTCCATCATGGGCTTACACTAAGATCAAAGAAACTCATAGAAACAATGTGTCTGGGAGAGTTCTTTGGGTTAGCTGATGACTATGGAAAGGCCCATTTTAAGTGTGTCACTGAGACTACTCAATCTTAGTACACATCGGATCCAAACACCCAACCCAAATATTGAATCATGTCCACACCTCCTACCGCATTTGATCTCTACTAATTTGACAAGAAAGCCGAGTTGAAGCTCCAAATTAATCAATTAGCCAAGTGGCTAGAAGATGTGGTTGAAGATAGGGGAGAGATACATCTGTAACACTTCGATCTTTAAAGGAGGATATTCACGTGACTTATGAGGCGGGATATTTAATGAAGGAATGTCCAACTTTACCCTCCTGCAAAACTATTCTTAAAAATAAAGTTGAAGTGGTTGGAGCTTATAAAGGGAATTTTAACGCCCCTCATGGGAAGTCTTATAATCCATCATGGTAGAACCATATCGATTTTAGTTATGGCCAAGTGAATGCATCGTTGAACCCAAATCAACATGTTGCTCAATGACCTCCACCACTCCCACCTTTCCATTAAGTTCCATAAATGCAAGACCCTCCTCCCACACCTTAAGTGATACCACAATAGAAAAGTATCAAGGACACTCTTGCCCAATTTATGCAAACTCATTCAGCGATTAATGCCTAAAATGGTCAAAATTTTGCCGACCTAAAGGTATATCTATCTAAATTACAACCCTATTTGAGTGTCCAAGAGAAGGGAAATTTTTTCGACCAAGGTAAATGACCTCTCCTAGGTAAAAACTATGTTATCTCTACTCCCGATGAAAATCAAGAGCAATGTGAAGAGGTAACCACTCTACGTAGTGGAAGGGCCATTACATATCACCTCCTCCATAAGACGTACATAAATACAAGCAGTTTTCAACCGACACGTAAGAGGCCGAATATTAACCCTTGGATGAGAGTGAGGAAGAAGACACGGTTAGGCCTAAAGTGGTAGTGAAACCCCTATAGACGTTGTGGACATACCGATCTCCTAAGTCGAGGCACGCACGGTGGTGGGGGTTCGCGCCCTTTCTCGGGGCACTTCAACCATCGTCAAATGTGGGGTGATGTATAGAAATAGATTCGATAAACTATTTTGCACAAAATAGGCAAAAGAAATGTTGTCTCATTTAGAGAACGACATCAAAGACATATTGATACTTGCGAAACCAATTAGTTCAAGTATTTGGGGGCTAAGTTACGGAATAGGAAGGTGTTAAGAACCCATCCCGCCCTTTCGGTCATTCATGGGCATGTGATATTCTTCTCCTTAATAACTCCATGAAGTGTGTGTGTTCTTGTATATATAAAGGGAGAATGGAATTACTCGACTCGTGTCATGGAGAAAGGTGAAGTGAGGGAATCCGTAGGAGTGTTCCCAATATTGTAATTAAAAATATAATGTGTGCGTTTGTCGGATCACCGGTCATAAGTAGAAAGACGATGGTATAAATTGGACAAAATGCAGGCATGAATCACAAATATAATATATGAAAATAATATACGCACAAAAATAGGAAAGGACAACTCGAATCTTGAATTTTACCTGGGATGCCTGCGTAGCCTAAACAAGACATCAAAGTTCACGTAGTTCATATGCAACACGGGGGTGGGTTTATCCCATAAATCCAGCTGGGGACTTTATTACATGTTTGTGTGTAGAAAAATAATGCTTTAGTGTGAGAAAATGTAGTAAGAAATCCCCATTTGGAATTTATAAGACAGCCCTCTTTTTCTTATTTTTGGGCTTTTTATAGAAAATATAACATGTGTAAATACTACTAATAAAAAAATGGGATATTAATATGTGGGAACTAACAAAGATGAAATGCTAAAGTAAGAATTAAATAACTAATGCGAAATAAGAGAATTTAAAGAGAGAGTGAACCGTTTTGACATTCTTTGGAAGATTTAAGATTGATATTGATTGTTGAAGGGATGCTTTTTTAAGCGGGTGAAGGTGGTAGGAATAGAGGGAATGGAATTTGCTAAATTGGGTAAGAAAAGGATGAAAATGGAATGTGGGGGAGAGGTTTCAATATGGAAACCACACTGACTTTGAGAGAATGTTGTTGAGATCACTGAGAGGGATGTTTCTGAGGTGAGTTTTGAAGTGAGCCCATGCTTCCTTTATAGAGGGTCAATGCAGTGCCGATCATCATTGTCCTTGACCTGCCCATCGGTAGGCAACCCCCGACACACTGTTGATAGGCAGGGAAATGGGTTTGCCATTCGGTAGTCCCATGCATATTTTTAAGAAAAATGATCATAAACTCAATCCGTAAGTTCGAATCATGCACGGGATATACCGTTGGAAAGGGTATTCATATCCCTTTAAGAATCCATTGGGACTCTAGTCAAACGGGAACCGAAAACACCCGGTGAACCTTTGGAATAAAATAAGTTCTTCATCCTGTATCGTAAGGTTGATTTGTGCATGAAGTAAACCGTTGGAAAAGGGATTTAGAGACCTTCAAAGATTTATTTAGTCTTGTTCAATTTATAGAGTTTACGGGAGTCAAATGGTGCTCGGGAGCGCCTAATGGCCTCTAATTCAGTTTTTGAGGGAAAATGAATTGTACGTCTGAACGGTAAGGTCAATTTTTGCATGAGGTGGATAGTTAGAAAGGATATTAAGAGCCGTTCAAAGATTAATTGAGCTTCCACTCTAGCGAGTAAGTTGATTGGGGTCAAATGGGTCCGGAGAGTGCCTAGTGGCCTCCATATCGGTTTTTGATAATAAAATGGACCATACGTCTAAACCGTAGGGCTAATTCGCACACGGGGTGGACCATTGGAAATGGTATTCAAGACCTTAAAAGATTTGTTAAGCTTTCACTCATATGAGAAAGTTGTTCGGAGCCAAACGGGGCTCGAGAGCGCTCGTTGGCCTCTAGATAGGAACCTAAGGAGATACTTAGGAGGGTTCTAAATTGTGGTGTCTACAAAGCCCCTCGATGAGTGATCTTGGAACTAGTGAAGGCCATCAAATCAACACCAGATTGACGTATTAGGGAAAGAGGTATATTCTGAGGACCTAAAGGGATGAGGATGACTAGTTCAGAGGGTCGAGGTCGATTCTGAGGACCTAAGGTAACACTAGGAATGGCCGATTATATAGGTCGAGGTCAATTCAAAGGACCTAATGTTCTTGATACCAATTCTGTGGGTTGAGGTCAATTCGAATGACCTAAAGTTGTAGTGACCAATTCTGCGGGCTGAGGTTGATTTTGAGGACCTAAAGTTGTATCGAATAATTCTGAGGGTCGAGGTAAATTCTGAGGACTTAAAATGTGTGACGCCAATTTTGAGGATCGAGGTAAATTTTGATAACCTAAAGTGGTGACGACCAATTCTGCAGGACGATATTAATTCTGAGGACCTAAAGTTGTAACAACCGATTATGAGGGTTTAGGTCGATTCTGAGGACCTAAGATGATGACGAACATTTCTGAGGGCTGAGGTCAATTCAGAGGACTTAAAGTGATAATGATCGTCTATAAAGGCTGAGGTCAATTATGAAGACCTAAAGTTAAGATATAAGGAGTTTTTCTCCTTAGAATTTTGGTATCATCCTGACGATGCGTATGTACCTATTGTTCTGCCGAAGATCGTATTATTTTGAGACTCTATTGGGTAAAGTTTTACCCTTAAGACATCTGATTGGGGATTACGTTTTTGAGAGGGGAAGGTGTGAAGGATTTTGTCTGCAAGTGCATCCTGAAATTTGCCTTTAGCTTGGAGATTTTGTTGGGGAAATATGGAAGGTATTATCTTGCAATCTTACTCGGGAGGCATTTGGGTTCCACTAGGGAAGAGTTGAGATTTGAGATTCCACTGGGGAATGTAGTTGGACTTGGGGTGCCGGTGTATTGTTGGTTATTTTTGTGGACTAGGTTTAGGGTTTGTGCTTAGGGTAAGTGAATAATATTAATCCTATTGGGTATTTTGGGAGTCGTTAAGAGTTTAGAATTCCAAAAATTATTTTTTTGATGAAGAAATGTTCCAATATTTTATTGGTATTTTTATGAATTTTCTAGGTAATTTTTGGATATTTCTGGCATTTAGCATTTTTTGTACAAAATTTTCAGGGGAATACTGACGGGTATTTTGTAAGGGTTGTCTTTTGGCAATGGAACGATCTTTTGAGCTTCTTTGGGAAGAGGAATAAGAATGTGTCGATCGATATATGTAGGGGTCTGGCGATCGGCATGCCGTTTAGTCCCCTATAAAAAAGGGGTGATCCCTCCTCATTTTTCACATCTTCAAACATTTGAATCTTTTGCTTCCTATCTCTATAAATCGTCCCTAAGTCCTTTATTTTTTCAAACTTTAAATGGCGAGCTTTTCCATCAAGGAATAAAACTTGGAATGGTTGAGCATTGATGGTTGGGATGGGATGGAGTGGCAGGCTGGGGTGCCCCTTGCCTTGGGTAATGAGAATGTGTTTGATTAGTTTGAGCCTATTGCTTATGAGCACACACTTCTACATGAGAATTCAAACCACCATTCATCTAGGGTGAGGAAACCTAGTGGCTATGTAAGTATCATGACTGGTGATGATGGAAATAGAACCACCAGATAAGGTGTTGACAAGCTCAAGCTAGTGATAACAATGGCAGTATAAGAGTATATGTATAGTAGAAGGAGATGAGGAGAAGAGGATGAACACCAATATATAAGTGGTTCAGCCAAACTAGCTTACATCCACTGTGAGTGTGTAAGTAATATAACTAAATCAAGGCACTAATGGCCATGGATACAATCTCTCAAGATTTCTCTCTCTACTGTGTAAAATGATAGAGTTTTAGCTAGGGTTCCAATTATCGGTCCCTTTACAAGGTAGAGGATGACCTCTATATATAGTTCTTAGGGGGTGTAATGTACCCCCAAGCATGCAATGATCATGTGCATGAAGATCCAACAAGTATAAGAATGACACCTGGCTGATCTTGAACAAACAATGATGACCTCAATATTCCCTCACGTGGTGGGAATGATTTGGTTATAACAGATTTGTCCACGTGTTCCAAGCCATACATGTACTTGTAAATGCTCGGCCCTATTTTTTATTGGTACCAACCACGGCCTATACGAGTACGAGGTTGGTGAAGTCCGATTGGTGCCTTGTCCGAGGTCAATATCCATAATGACCTCGGCCACGATGGCTGGCCAAGGTTAGATGTGGGGTAGTTGTTACGTCGGCCAGAGCCGATGATGACATGATGCTTGATGATTGCCTACGGATATTTGTTCACATCGGGTGATAAAATGTAACATCGGTTGGGGACGATGTTGGTGTTGTTGGATTGTTGACCCATGAGTCCTTAGTGACCTCAGCTGATGCCCCACCGAGGTTGATGTATGAGGTAGATACAATGTCGGTTGGGGCCGAGCTTTCGAGTGATGACCTTATTGATGGATGTCATTGCCTTCTGGTCACCTCGGCTGTGATACTAGCCAAGGTTGGTTGCTCTGATTAAGAGGGTGCACTTTGGGCATATCAATCATCCCTAGCCCTTAGTTACCTATGTGAGTAGGTGATTGAGGGGTATGCAAGGTCGAGGTTGAGTTTTCTTGTGTGGTGATATTCTCTTGACACATGTCACTTGCTGAAGTGGGTGACGTGTCTATCAAGGCATGATGATTTTGATTTTCCCCTTAGGTTCCCTAGGCAATAATGGTCCTTGGGACGCGCGCCAAAATGATGAGGTGGGTTTAAAACCCTTTTTTCTTCCTTCTTCTTCATCTCTTCCCGCATTGGATATATCTACAACTCTCTCTCCAAAAGTTCCATTATTGTTGTGATTCCGAACGTCTTTTCCTTCTAGTATCTTCTCCCTTTACTCACGGCTAGCCAGGTATCGCTTCCACCTTTCCTTTCCATTTTCAGCCTTTATTTTTCATTTCTGCATTTCCCGGTGACGGTTTGTGTTTTCCGGTGAGAATTTTTTGGTTTTTCGACAATTCTTTGCCTTTTTCGGTGACCTTGTTCTTAGGTGTTCTTGGTTTGAAAAACCTTTGACCTTCCTTATTTGATATTTAGTTTAGGTTGAGTTAGGTTTTTTGCCTATTTGTAGAGTCCAAGTGTTGTTTTGTCTGCCTTATGCTCAGACCTTTGAAAAAATTACGAAGTTAGAGATAGCCCAAGAGGAAGCTCGTAGGGCTGAGGCCTTCCCCCTCAGACCTATCTTTCCTCCACCTCTGAAGGTAATATACCCTGAGCCAGCCAAGCCTGCTGAGCTAGCTGAGGTTCCATTGGACCCATCACCAATGTCTGAGTCTGAGTCATCTTCTGATGTCGAAATTATAGGTCCAAGTGTGTCCATTCCCCCCATTATTGATGCTATTCCCCTGTCGGCTGCCACCGGGGTCGAGTTCGCTCAGAGGTTTCCTGATGGTGTCCTTGCACCTACTTAGGCCGATGTTTTTAGGGATGAAGATGATGGGCATGAGAGAGATATTTACACATCTGAGGCAGCCGAGATTGAGAGCTCTGTCAATGAGTAAGACCTTTTAGATTTTAGGCACCTCTATTTGATAAGCACTTCCATTGTCCTTAGGAGACCTCTGAGGGGAGAGAGGGACTTTTATGGCCGAGATGGTGAGATGTGCGTCTATGAGCAGATGTTCAAGTTGAGTTTCCATCTTCCTATCCACCCTTGCATCAGAGCCATATTATCCCACATAAATTTGGCCCCTTCACAATTGTCCCTTAATTCCTGGAGGGTCATGATTGGGCCATCATCCTTTGGATGGTTTTTCACCACTCATATGTTCCTTCCTCTACCAAAAACCACCCTAGCTATTACCACTTCTTAGCTAGGTAGTCAGAGAACAAAATGTTATTGGTTACCCAGACTTCAAACCACAACTAAAAACCTCAGTATTTCTTTGCATCAGGGGCATGGGAATTTGGTCCATATGCGACCTCTTCAATATCGGTTCCAAGGACACCTCTGAGGTGGGGCAAGGTGTCCTTGGCTGCTAAAGCCGACCCTGTACTTAGCCAGGATAACTTTCAAAAGGTTAAATATCTTTAAGATCCGGGGAAGCAGGGTCGTTTATTGATTTATGAACATCTGATGACCCCCTACTTCCTTTCTCAGAAAGGCCTGGGGGGTGGTTCTTTGGCAGAGATCCGTAAATATTATTTTTCACAAGTTGGACCTCTTACTTTTCATGCCTCTGATTTACTAATTCAGATATTTCTTTTTGCAGAGCGACCTGAAGGTATTTCTAACGATCTTTGGGAAATATCTACCCCAAGCCTTATGAAGTTGATGAAGAAGGCTGGCCAAAATGCTCCCCCTCCTACTACCCAAAATAACATCAACTCGTCCAAGGCCGACGGTACGAAGAAGAGGAAGACCACTACAAACCGTGAAAATCAGAGGCCGAGTAAGACTCAAAAAGGGGATCATGCCATTCCCATCTCTTCAAATGAGGCCCTAGTAACTCGTATTTCTTAGTTAAAGATAAGTGACAGTCTTATTGGCCACAGTGTGAAGGCCACCGTCGGTGCCATGATGACTGAAGAGCATAGACATTTCCTATGCTCCTTGGAAATCCCTTTGCTGGCCGAGTTTACCCTCCATAGATCAATTCAAGTAGTAATGTCTTCTCATTTACTCCTAAGTGTAACCTCGTATATGTTGTATATTAAACTCATATGTCTGACCCTACACTGCAGGGTATTTTGTACATGCATCGCTTTGTTGACTGGACCCTGGTGAAGATGCCTCTAATAGAAAAGGGTAGAGATGCTCAGAAGGTCCACGCCTCTTTGAATACAAAGGTTGACCGTCTGAACAAGGAGCTAAAAGAAGTTGACAAGCTGAAGGAGGTTATCCAGCAGAGAGATAGGGATATGGATAAACTGAAAAATGACCATGAAGTGGCTCTGAAGGCTAAAGACGATGCCCTTCAAGCTAAGGTTGCTGATGCACTTAAGTCTTCTTTAGAGGATACTTCAGGGAAGATTGTAGAAGATTATAAAGTCTCTTATGAGTTCATCAATTTCGATTTTGAATACCTTGAAAGAAGTATCAAAGCAACTGGTAAATGGGTAGCCTCCAAGGAAAAAGTGTCAGGGAGTTTGACTGCCTCGAACTTTAAGGGTCTAGGCTTCGAGGATCCTCAGTTTGCTCAGGCCTTACAAGAGGTTGAGGAGGTTAATGATGCTCCTGCTGAGACTGATCCCTTGGAAGTTACTGAGAATGAAGAGGCTAATCCTTAGGATGATATGGCAGAGGTGATCAACGTTAACCAAGAAGAGACGAGTGCTGCTTCAGATACTTAAGCCTTTCGTTGTGAAGCTTTTAAGTTGTAATTTGTCTCCTTTCTTGTCTGTACTTAACTTTTGTGAACTCTGATGGCATTTTGGTACATTTGATTTGTAACTCTCTTGAATTGTAATCATTAATACCATCTTCTTCAGATTATATTGTTTCTCAGTGAATGTCTTCTCTTGCAAGTTGTTTTAAAGCCTGAGGATACAATATAATAATTGTTACCCTTGTTTAAGGTCTGAGTTCATTAAATTATGATGTTTAACCTCATAAATTTCACCAAACTAATGATGTTTAAGGTCTGAGGTCACCAAATTTTGATGTTTCACCTCATATTTTCATCAAACTAATGATGTTTAAAGTCTGAGCTCATCAAATTATGATGTTTCATCACATAAACTACCACCAAACTAATAATGTTCAAGGTCTGAGGTCACCAACATATGATATTTACCCTCATAAATTTTCACCAAATTAATGATGTTTAAGGTTTGAGGTCACTAACATATGATGTTTCATCTCATAAATTTTCACCAAACTAATGATGTTTAAGGTCTGATGTCATCATAATATAATGTTTACCCTCATAAATTTTTCACCAAATTAATGATGTTTAAGGTCTAAGGTCACCAAAATATGATGTTTACCCTCATAAATTTTTAACCAAATTAATGATTTTTAAGGTCTGAGGTCACCAAATTATGATGTTTCACCTCATATTTTCACCAAACTAATGATGTTTAAGGTCTCCAAATTAATGATGTTTAAGGTCTGAGGTCACCAACATATGATGTTTACCCTCATTATTTTTCACCAAATTAATGATGTTTAAGGTCTTAGGTAACCAAATGATGATGTTTCACCTCATATTTTCACCAAACTAATGATGTTTAAGGTCTGGGGTCACCAAAATATGATGTTTACCCTCATACAATTTTCCCCAAATTAATGATGTTTAAGGTCCGAGTTCACCAAAACATAATGTTTACCCTCATAAATCTTCACCAAATTAATGATGTGTAAGGTCTGAGGCCACCAACATATGATGTTTACCCTCATAAATTTTCACCAAATTAATGATGTTTTAACATAAAGTAACAAAATATTGACACAAAAATTTCTCTTTTCATATACATCCTCTTCATAAAATGATACATGTATTACAAAGAAACAACTACAACATCATATGTAATATTTCTTCAAGTGGTCAGCATTCCAAGGATTGGATAAAGGTTCCCCTTCAATATTGTCCAACCGGTAGGTACCAGGCACAACCTCATCAATTACTTTGTAAGGACCATGCCAATTTGGATGGAGATTATTTAACTTTTACAACGTCTTCTTTAGGACTAGGTCTCCTATATCAATAAGCCTTTATTTCACCCTCTGGTTTTAGAACCTTGTAGTTCTCTGATGGTAGGTTGCCTGTATAATCTTCGCATCTTCTCTTCTTTATTCAATCAAATCCAGATCAAGTCTTATCTCTTCCCTATTCCTCTCAGGGTCATAGGTCTAAACCCTATGAGTGGTAAGTCCTATGTTTGTAGGGATGACAGCTTCTGAGCCATGGGCCAACATAAATGGGGTCTCTCCCGTTGGCATCCTTGATATCATCCTGTAGGCCCATAACACTGTGTATACATCTTCTATCCATCTCCCCTTGGACTCTTCCAACATATTCTTAATCCCATCAAGGTTTATTTCGTTCGTAACCTCCGTCTGACCAATTGCCTGGGGTCGGCCATGGGAAGAGAAGAACGGCGCGATGCCTACTCTTTCGTAGTATTTCTCTAAGTAAATATTTTTGAACTACGTCCCATTATCTGAGATGAGGGTGTTTGGAAGACCATACATGCATATGATGTTCTTCCAGATGACCTGGAAGGTCTTATGTTCTATAATTATGATCATCGACTCAACCTCTACCCACTTGGAAAAGTAATCGATTGCAACTATAAAAAATTTATAATTGTTAGCAGCTCTTAGCAATGGTCCTACTAAATCAATCCCCCATATTGCAAATAACCAAGGAGAGCTGATGGACGTCATCGGTTGATGAGGTTGTTGAGGGATGGTAGAGAATCTCTGACATTTATCACATTTCTTCACATAAGCAGCAACATCTTTGGCTAAGGTCGGCCACCAGTATCCGTGAGTAATTATCCTCTTAGCTAAGGGTATTCCTCCTTTTGAATGGATCAATATCCCTTATGTACATCTTGTAGGATGTGTGGAAACTCTAAGGGGTGGACACATCTGAGGAGAGGGAGTAGGGAACCTTTTTTATACAGGACGTCACCTAGAATTGAGAACTTGGCAGCCCTAAACCTCAGCCTTCTCCTTTCCAACTTTGATTCTGGCAGCTTTCCTTGTCTTATGTATCTAAAAGAGGGTCTATCTATAAGGATACCATATTCAAGTTGAGGCAAGGTTTGGCAAACTCTTCTTCTTAAATGGTCAGATTTATCAAAATATCTACTGGTACCGTTCTTCTTATGTTTGTCCTTGTTACTGAGGCCAATCTTGCTTGTGTATCTGCTCGACTGTTGTTTAGCCAGGGTATCCTCTTCATCTTCACTTCTCTGAAGATTTCTAATATCATTCTCACTTTTTTCAAGTATTTGGCCATGTTTTCATCCTTGGCCTCATACACTCCCAGGATTTGGTTGACGACCAACCTTGAGTCACTAGGAGTTGGCTAACATTAAGAGCTTTTGCCAAGGAGAGACCTGCTATCAATGCCTCATACTCTGACTCGTTGTTCGAATCTTTGAATTTTAAACTCAATGCATATTCAATGTCGGTACCATCCGGTGCGGACACTATCAGCCCTTCTCCATTTCCGTTTTCATAAGATGATCCATCAACGAAGAGGTTCCAAACATCTTCATCTGAAGAGAAGTTTCCCTCCGATAGGGTCCCTTTCTTGAAGAGGTACCTGTCTTCATCATTCTAAACTACTCCTTTTATGGCTTTGCTTGACACAACATCATCCAGATTTTGGAAGACATTACTCTTTGGTTCATCTGCAACCTCTTGACTAATCATAATATTTGCCTCTTCCCAAGAAAACTCAGCTACATAGTCTGCAAGTGCTTTCCCTTTGATGGAAACCCTGGGCTGGTAAACAATGTCATACTCCCCCAACACGATGGCCCAAGTCATCAGCCTGCCTAACTTTTTAGGCTTATGGAGGACCTGTCTGAGAAGGGAATCAGTGAGGATGACCATAGAGTGGGCTTGGAAGTATGGCTTCATCTTCCTAGAAGCATATATCAAGGCATAGGCTAAATTTTCCATCCAAGGATAGTTATGTTCAGATCCTTGAAGATCTTTACTATTAAAGTACACTATCCTTTACACTCCATCGTCTTCCCTTACTATGGTCTCACTAATGGTTGATTCTAAAATAGATAGATACACATATAACGTCTCACCCAAAATGGGCCAAGATAGGATCAGAGGGGATTCGAGGTAGGACTTAAGCTCTTTAAAAGCTTTGTCGCATTCCTCGTCCCATTCTAAGGTCTTTTTAAGCACTTTGAAAAAGGAAGACACTTGTCTGTAGCTCTTGAGATAAACCTGTAAAGTGTAGAGACTCTTCCGGTTACCCTATGAACGTCTTTGATAGGTCTAGGTGTCTTCATTTCAAGCAGAGCCTTGATCTTCTCAGGTTTGGCCTCTATTCCCCTTTGATTGACGATGAACCTAAGAAACTTTCCTTCTCCTACTTCGAAGACACACTTGGCAGGGTTGAGCTTCATCCTGTATAAATCCATGGTGTCAAAGGTTCTTTCCAGATCGGTCACGTGAGTGTCGGCCTTCAATCTCTTCATCAACATGTCATCAATGTATACCTCCATGGTCTTTCCAATCCGATCTTCGAACATCTTATTTACAAGACGTTGATAAGTGGCCCCTTCATTCTTCAAGCCGAAGGGCTTGACCTTGTATCAATAGGTCCCCATGTCTGTGATGAATGATGTTTTCTCTGAGTCTTTCGCATCCATGAAGATCTGATTATACCCTGAATATGAATCCATAAAGCTCATAAGTTCATGTCCTACTGTGGCATCTACCATCTGATCAATTCGAGGTAGGGGAAACTGTCTTTTGTTTAAGACTTGTTCAAATCAGTGAAGTCTGCGTACATCCTCCATTTCCCATTAGTTTTTAGCACAATGATGGCATTACATAACCACTCAAGGTATATGACCTCTCTGATGAACTTATCATCTTCAAGCTTTCTGACCTCTTCCCTAATGACATCATACTTTTACCTTGAGTATACTCTTCGTATGTGTTTTATGGGCTTGGCATCTTCTACCACATTGAGTTTGTGGAACATAAACTCACGGTCAATGCCTGGAATGTCTGCATAGCTCTAGGCAAAGACACTTTGTCTCTTCTTTAAAAGCTTCACCAGCTCTTCCTTGATCTCGTGTCTTAGGGATTTACTGATTTGGATGGGTTTTTTTGGCTCGTCCTCATTGAGGACGATGGATTATACCTCTTTCGTGGCCTCTCCCTTCTTGAGCTTTGTTTCATCCTTAAGATCAAGTGTACCAATGTTATATATGGTTGTTGCCCTCTTATGAGCCTCTCTCTCTTCCACATTATTGAAGTAACATTCACGTGCTGACATTTGGTCACCTTGCACTTCCCCTACTCCATATGGAGTCAAGAATTTTAGCATTTGGTGGACCGTTGAAGGCACGGCCTAAAATTCTTTAAGGGATACTCGTCCTATGATGAGGTTGTAGGTTGAGAAGATGTTTTCATCCATCACAAAAAAATGATTTTTCTTGTCAACCTTTTAGGCCACTCGTATCCCATTCGTACATCCATATCATGCATGCCCAATGGATGAACTTTTTCACCCCTGAAGGCAATCAACGGATGATAATAGTGTACAATCCTAGCTCTGCTGAGGCCTGGGCTCTTAAAGCAGGGCCAGAACATAAAATTCGCAGAGCTTTCGTCGTCAATGAGGATTCTCTGAACTTCACACCAATTACCAGAGGGTCATCATGTGGAGCTAAGATACCTTTGAAATTGAGTCTTGATAAACCCACTATGAGGGTATCCATATCAACCTTCTTTCTCTTTTCGTCTTTTACCTCTGTAGATGCTAAGTTCACAACCTCGGCTTTGGTCACTAACTTGGCCTCTGCCACGTGAGCTTTACGATCAACGACCTCTGCACCTCCTCCTGCTAAACCTCCACATATGGTATTCAGCCCAAAAGAGATCATACTAACTCTCTTTACCGGGACATTATCATCTTTTGGTGGGAGATCCGGGTCATCATCGTCATCAGAATCCTCTGCTCTTCTGGTAGGGCCATCTTCCCGACACTTGTCATTTCATTTCTTCTTAGGGTCATATATTCCCCCTTTAGAAGCTCTGCCATCCACATATCTTCTGAGCTTCCCAGATTTTAACATTTTTTCAATCTCATCTTTTAAGGAAAAATATTTATCGGTCACATGGTCGTGATCTTGGTGGAACTCACACCATAAGTTCTTGTTCCTCTTATGCAGAGGAGCCTTTATCTTCTCCGACCATCTTAGGGACCTATCATTCTCTATCTCATTAAGGATGTGCTAGCAGCTCATAGTTAGAGGAGTGTAGTGTGTAAACTTATCATCCGCAACCCTTTTCATTCCATCCTTCTTCCTTTGGAATTTTCCACTGCTGCTTTCATTTTCATCCTCATATTTTGTAGCCATAGCTTCTTCACCGTTCATGACCCTACCAGTTATTGCTAATAACTTGGCCATGGACTTGGGAGGGTCTTCAACAAGCTTCAACATTTACTTCCCCTTCTGAAGTCCTCCTATAAGGGTTGTGATAGCTATATTCTCTTCGTAATCTTCTACTTCCATCTTCTACTTGTTAAATCCTGCAATGTAGTCTCTTAGGCTCTCATTCTTTACCTTAGTATTCTTTTTCATTTTCTCTTTATTTTCTTGTGCTGGTGAAGATTTTTTTTCTTCTCTTTGATTTTGGCAGACTTACATAGCTCTTCAAGCATGTGTTCTAGAGGGACGATGGGTTGAGGGATGTATAGTAGCATCTTTAGGCTTTGGCCATCTGGCGCAGGCCTTAGAGGAGATGTCGCATTCTACTGTGGTGTTGTGCGCTCTGGAAAACAGGTAGTCGCACACTACCCACATAATACTTTTGGGCTTTGGGGAGACGATTGTTACTCTAATTGATGTACAACAGCTGCTTGGGATAGATTGTGAGGGTTCACAAATTGAGGTGTTACTACGAGGGTGATATCGGAGGCGATTCAGAAAACATTGGTGGATGCGTGTAGGATCAGTTTTGGGAATTTGATCCGCATCACTTATGTTCGGTGGGTTCTCTTGAGTCAGAGGATAGATGAGACTGACGAGTGAAATGTGAGACGGATGGCCCGATTATTTATTCTTCTTTTATTGGGTGGTTTCTTGGTTGCGACGAGTTGTGACGACGTTATTTAGATATCCCGCTCTATGATTGGGGGAGGCTGACCTTGGTGACCCTTTACCCTTCTCTGGATGCATTCATTTGATGCTACTAGCAGACTTTTATAGTGGCCACGTATCCATTGGAGGTCATTTTTCTTGTTTATGCATTTCCTTTCATTTTCCTTTAGATTTATTTTATTCATGTACTTTTACAAATGTGGTTCTATGAGGAGATTGGGATTAATGGGATGTTGATATCCTTACAGGAAGAAGATTTAGCGGACTTCTATGGGATGTACCGATAGCAAAAGTCCAACACATAGTCAAACCCGTCTTTGTCTCTAGCAGCGGTGCGGCAGGCCTTGAACACGTTAACGAGCGATCAGGTTATTTCATATTTCCTTTGAATCCTTTTTTGTCTTTCTTTCTTTGCATTAATATTGATTCTTTTTTCAGGGATTTCAGGTGACCTTTTACCCCTAGGGAATGGCTCCTCAACATACAGGGTTGACAGTTATGCATGCGTAGATGCGGAGGTTGATAGCGTATGAGTTCGGGTACTCTTGGTACTTGGGAGAGAGGGTTGTGCGGTATATCATGGAGTATGAGTTGTAGGTTCCACCATTGGTGCCCCCACTGGATATGAGGTGGGTGAAGGAGATTTCAGCCTAGGATAAGGTGGGGGAAATGGGTAGCCAGGCTTGTACGCTCTAGATAGACACAATAACGACTTATGACTACCTGGATTTCGTGATGAGATGCTTGATGCTATTTTGCATTTATGACTTGGTGAACATGACTCTGCCTCCTACAACTTCAATTAGGGGTACTAGTAGGCCAGTGGGATCTTCCACAGCACAGGCGGTACATCTTCGGTGGCAGTGATAAAGGAGGCTCCGCTTATTCAGGCCACTCCTTCTTCTTATAATGTTTAGTTGATTAGAGGGGGGACACTGAGCATGTCGCCCCGCCCTAATGCAGCGGTGCCAGAATTAATAGGGTTTACGGATGACTTCATTCATCCTGAGGTATACTTTTCTCTTTTGTCCCTTCTTGTCTTTTTTAATTCATTCTTTTCTTTTTAATGACTGATTGGTGTTTTGCTTATGTGCTTGCAGCATGTTCGGGTGCTGACCACTTAGTCCAAGGATATAAAGGATTGGGTGGTCTCCATGATTGCTTATATCAAGGAATCTATTGCTTCTTGCTTTAATCGGTTTGCAACCTCAAAGGAGGGATCGAGTTTGGTAGTGGAGGTTCGCCCTATTGTTGACAGGGGAAGCGTGTTCACCGCAGGGGGTGAAGGTTTGAGAGAGAGAGATACTGTGGGTTCAGGTCGAATCACGTTGTTTTGGTTTTTGTAAGGACATTTTTGTCCATTATCAATTTATATGTCGTACGCCGTTACACCGTTGAAGAAACTCAAGATCGCATCTACATCAACGGATCCGAATATCAAAGTGTCTTCAACATCATAGCCTCTGCGAGAATGAACTTGGTAAATTTTTGGTTTTACGTTCCTCAAAGTTCATATTTAGTATTGGGAAATTTTTATAAAATATTTTTTGTAAAAATAAGAAGTAAGTTTTTTCAAGCAAAATGAGGCTTTTAAAAGTTTTTTATTTTTCTGGGAAAACCGGACCGGTCCGCCTCCCTATCGGACCGATCTGCCCTCTATCCGGACCGATCCGCCTTGCTGAAGATCCAGTAGACCCCCGACTGGTAGCGAAACGATAAAGCCATTTTTTAAAAGAACCGATCCGAGGTCGGACCGATCCACCTCCAAGCCGGACCGGTCTGCCTGGGATAAACTCGAGCAGTTCCGTAACTGGTTTCACCACCAACTTATTTTTCCTATATATATAACTATTTCGGTGGTGTATTTTTGCAAGTCTTTGAGAAAACTTTTTTAAGAGTTAAAACACAACAAGACTTCAATTTTTTATGTGCCAAACATCTTTTTGATTCACACACAAAAATTCCAATTACTTTTGTGAATCTTTTGGAACCCTAAAACACAATTTTGTTGTTGTTCAACCCTTGTGGAGAAGCCGTCTCTCTTTTTCATTGCTGACCACCTGGAGTTCCTGCGGGAGATTCCAGCCGACACTGTTTCTAGCCGTTACTTCGAAGGTTTACTGAAGACACTGTGCGTTACACTTGTGGACGATTATCAGGTTGTATGTAAGTCAATGGTCTTGTAAATTGTTCAAAGTTCTAGAAATAAAAGGTTTTGCCCTTCGGGGATTTTTCCTTAACTTTGTGTCGCTTGCTTTATTTGTTTATGGGTTGACACTTGCACTTTAGATGCATGATTAGGGGCTGAAATTAAATAAGTGTGCTATATTAGAAAGTTGCGAAGTTAATCAATTATCACACAGTCTTGTCTTCTCAGTTTTTTTAGTTTTTCTTCTTTTCTTTTACCTGAAAAATGTAATCATGCAATGGAAACATATATATATATATATATATATATATATATATATATATATATATATATATATATATATATATATATATGTATGAAGGAGATTTTTATATTTTCAATTATTGTTTTAATGACTTATTAGACATGCATTTTTACTTTGCTGGTGAGACTGTAAAAATGACAGGATGTTTAAAAAAGAGAGATTAACTAACTTGAGAAGAAGGTTTATTTTGGGAAATGATAAATATAATAAGATAAGTAAAAAGAAATAACCAGGGGGTTTTTAAATAAGTATTTCTTTTTTAAGAATTTAATTTTGACAAAAAAGAATAGATAGAATCTTCTAAAATAGGGGATTGCCAATCGACATACCCCTTGTCCTGCCTATCGGCATATGGCTCAAGTCAAATCACTATATGGTTTTAATTGCACTTTCTTACTGCTCAGAGTACTTTGTAAAGAAGGAATTCATCTAGACTCCTCAGATCCCTTGTCTTTTTCCAAGTCATTTATGTATAAAAGGGGAGGTAAAGAGTGTAGTTTCTCCATCCACACCCACTTTCTTCTTATTACTTATTGCTTCTTGTTTTCTTCTTCATTATCCACCAAATGGACTTTTTGATGCATGAAATTTTGTATTCCTATCTTAAAAGTCTTGAATCCATGTGTTTGTATAATGTGGACTTTGAGGCCTTCAACTTGCATCGAGTCTCGTTGTGGTGTAACGTAGTCATTGACTGGAATATGCTAGCGGTGGCGATGTAGTTTTTGTATCCCGAAGACCATGTTTTTTGTTTCTATTTAGATAAGGTATGCTCGACATATGAAGAGTTCTCAACCATGTTGGCAATCAATCCTAGTGTAGTGGTAGCTATGCCTAAATTTTCACGGTCTCCTCGAGCGCTATTAATGGAGTTGCTCAACGGCTCGATCGTTAGTGTCTGGGGATATGATTTCTCTTCCAGTTATCATGTATTTTATGCGCTTAAGCGATTTCAATGATACGGGCTACATTGAAGTTATTACCTTAGGACTTACTTCGAGGCTCTTACTGTTGACGGGGGACTTAATGGTGGATCCCTAGATGGATGCAATAACAGCAGAGAGGGGTTCTTGTTTTGTCAGCGGAGAGGGGTGCTTGTTTTTACTCCCTTCGTTGATACTTTGTGTAATGGTATCCAACTTCATTATTCGAAATACAAATATTTTGATCATATTATTGTGCCTTTTGATGAGTTTTACATTTAAGTTATCTATACCAATTTTTAAGGCATACATAATCCTTTGTTCATGCAAATGATAAATGAATTTCCATTCTCGGAGGTTAGGAAAGAATAGAATTTTATGAAAAAGAAGGGGACATTCCCATGTAAAGTTTATGAGATGCCTATGTACCTCTAGGGGATTTTGAAAATTTTTGAGTTCCATTTTTAAAGAAAAAGGTTATTTTAGAGGATCATGCCCCATGTAGTTCGGGGTAGAGAGAAATAAAGGGATTTTTTTGTAAGAATAAAAGGTAGATGAGAAGAGTCAGAGGGGTAGAACTTATTGAGATGGTCCGAGTTAACTGGACATTCAATCTCTTCTCCATCGAGGTCTATGAGCATAGCGGCGCCGCCTAATAAGGTTTTCTTTACTATATAGGGGCTTCTCCAGTTCATCTTGAATTTCCCTCTGGGGTCCAAGACGGGTTCTATGATCTCCTTGATGAACAAGTCTACTTCTTTGACACCGCGATCCTTGACTCTTCGATTGAATGATCGCGTTAGTCGATGATGGTACCCTTATATGTGGTATAGAGCCTTTAGCCTCTTTTCATCCAAGAGTAACAGTTCATCAAAAAGACTCTAATACTAGTCTTCCTCACTGATTCTTCTCTCGAGAGTAACTTGTAAGGAAGGTATTTCTATCTCAATGGGTAGGAATGCTTTAATGTCATAAACTAGAGATTAAGGGGTATCCCCAGTAGATGTTCTGACTGAAGTGTGGTAGACCCAGAGGGTGTAATGGATTCGATCGGCCCAATATCGATAACTATCGGTCATTTAATGATGACTTTGAGGTTTTTGTTAGCGGATTCGATTGCACTATTGATTTGGGGTTAGTAAAAATAAGATTTATGTCTCTAGATCCCATAATCTTTTACTAGTTCTATGACCTCAGCCTCGAAATGTAACCCATTATCTGATACTATCTCGTAAGGAACCTTGTATCGGCAGATGATGTTTTTTGAATGAGCTTAGCCACTTTATCGGCATTTAGCACTGCGTATGACTCGGCTTCGCCCCATTTGGTGAAGTAATCAATGGCAACTAAGAGGAACTCATTCATATTTAAAGCTTTAGCTGTGACTTTCTTTATGATGTCAATGCCCCAGGTGGAGACCAACTAGTGAAAGTCATATTGTAAAATTCTCGAGGAGGTAAGTGCTAGAGATAGGCAAACTACTGGCATTTGAGGCATCTTCGGATATAAGCGATGCAATCCTGAATAATGGTGGTCCAATAAAAGCCTTGATGGATAATCTTCATAGCAAGCATATGATCGTTCATGTGTGGTCAGCATTCCCCATTGTGGGTCTTCTTTATCATTTTTTCATTCCATCCCCTCTGATGTAGTGTAAATGGGTTCTATCGAAGTTTCTCTTGAACAATGCTTTATCGCAAATGATGTACTGGGCAGCCATTTTACGAAGTGTTGCATGGTCTTTATTGTTGCAGTCTTGGGGATGCCTAACATGCTTGAGGAGGCGCTAAATGTGGTAGTACCAGAGCTCAACCATATCGGAGTCTTCCTCTGTTACGAGAATAATGAGGTAGCAGTGGGTTGGCTTAACTTATTTTCAAACGAGGAAAGGGGCCATTATTATTCCCTCGAGCATGTCGACCATAGAGGCTAGGGTAGCATGGGCATCAGATAAGTTGTTATTTTCACTCTTGGAACTAGGAGGTCATCTCTTTTAGGTGGATAAGGAAGGGTAAGATCTTCTCTTCTTTGACTTACCATCTTCTAAGGACTTGTCTGGTGATGAGAGAGGAATCCCTATAGACTTCTAGGTATTTGATACCTTTGTTGAGGGTGACTTTGAGTCCTATAAAGCATGCCTCGTATTGATTCTTATTATTGGTGTAGGGAAAACCCATCTTAATGGAAATGGGAGTGTGAGAGTCATCTGGGGTGATCAGGAGTATCCCAATGCTGCATTATTTCTTATTGGTAGGGCTGTTAAAGAACATTTACCAACATAGGTCCTAATGAAAGGTGCAGAGAATATCATCGTTCGGGAATTCAGATACTTGAACATCATCTTCTTCCATGGGGTAGTTAGGAAGGTAATTGTATGTGGCTCTCCCTTTCTTGTCTTTATATGTGACATATGTGATTTTGAATTAGATAGTATCATCAACCACCAGGTCATTCGACTATCTAGGTTAGGTTTCTCAAGAAGGTATTTGATAGGATCCATTCGGGACACAAGTCTGGTGGGAAAAGTGAGCATGTAGTGTTGTAAATTTTGAGTGACCTAGACTAGGGCAACACATGCTTTTCCTAATGTGGTGTAGTTAACTTCGTACCCGACTAATTTCTTACTGGCATAGTAGATATCCCTTTTCCTTCTAGGTTTCTTTGATATATTGGTCTAGCAAATCCCCTACTACATTACTTGTTACGGTCAAGTACAAGAGTAGAGAGAGACCTGGATGTGGAGGTATAAGTACCGATATTACTTCATTCTGTCGAAGACTTCTTCATAGGCCTGATTCTAGACATTGTTAGAATCCTTTCAAAGGAGTTTGAATATATGTTCTCAAATATAAGTCAGTTGGTTGGTGAACAAACTAATGTACTGAAGTTTTCCTAAGAATCTCTGGATTTCTTTCCCCATTCGGGGTTGTGGCATTTCGAGTATATATTTCATCTTGGCGGGGTCTTCTTCGATTCCCTCTTCACTGATCATGAATCATAAAATCTTTCATTTTGTGACATAGAAAACACATTTTTGAGTGTTTAATCGCATTTAGTATCGCCATAATCGTTCGAAGAACTATAGGAGGGCGGGAACATGACCTTATCGAGTCTTAGACTTAATAATCATGCCATTTACATAGACTTTGACCTTTTATGCATCAAATCATGCAAGAGTGTGGAAACCCTTTGATAGGTAGACTTGGCATTCTTGAGCCCGAATGGCATAATCATGTAACAAAAGGTTTCCAGGCGTGATGAAGGAAATTTTCTTCTGATGGTCAGGGTGCATCTTAATCTGATTGTATTCGATGAACCCATCGATAAATGACTTGAGGAAATGACTGACCATGTTGTCCACAATCATGTCGATGTTGGGAAATGGTTAATCATCCATAGAAGTTAGCCTCATTTTGGGGATAATTCAGTGAACTTAGCCTCATTTTGGGCTACAGTCATTTGTTGTTGTTGTAGGCTCAAGAAATCTATGGTCTTTGATATCTCATGAATTAGAAAAAGTACTCGTTGAAGAAGATTTCTTCAAACTACTCCCAGGTTAGTTCATTCAAGTTTTGAGAACGTAGAATAGACTGCCACCAAAAATCTTTTCCTCCTTCGAATAGGTATAAGCCAATCTTACCCTAAGTTCAGGGTTAATGCCTACCATGTTAGGTACCTTATATGTTTAACGGATCCACCTTCACCAGGCTTCCTAAATAATGTTGGGGGGTTTGTCTTAAAAATTCCTTAAGGGAATTTATTCTTCGACTTTCTTCTGATAGATCATTATTAACTAAGGGAGGAGTCATATTTTGTTTTCACTGGATTAGTATGGTTAATTCTTATAGACAATGTATAATTCCTTTATTGTTAGTAGTTGGATTAGGAATTTGTGGAATAAATTGTTCCTCCGGAGTTCCACTAATAGTTGCTAGAGTATTAACCATCCTATATAAAAATGTATCAAAAGATAAATTACAAGTAGAGATATAACCACATACTTTTTGTACTATAGCGCATTGGGTTACATAGTATTACACAGGAAAAAAAACATAAAGATTATTACCTCACCATTAAACCTATTTTAGAACCAAGGAACGCTTAGTAATACAAAAGAACTATTAGTTTTAAACTATTAGAGTCATTAGGGAACATGGGTTTCCTCTACTTGCACTACACACCTGTACATTTTTTTTATTTAATTCCATACTCCAACGATAGTTTTTAAGCCATTTGGGGAACCGTTCGGTTAAACTCGGGATCTAGGTCATCTTTAGAGGGATCTAAATCATCTGGGGATGAATTGGTATTCGTGGGGGTAAAGATAGTCGTTGCGGGAGAAAGAGAACAATAGTCCATTGGCAAGTCAGGGGAGTAATTTTAGCTTCATTAGGTGGTAAGACATCCCATGCAATATGGATTGCTTGTTGAAGAGTATCAGGATGTTTGGAGAATATTTTTATCCTGTCGGGTTTCTTGATCCTCTCCCATATGGCATCCAATAAGCAGATTGTGTTTTATCTTAGGAGTAGCAATTTCCCAGTGACGATCAATGCTCCTTATATGTTGACGAAGCTTTGCGTAGATGACTTCTTTAATTGCTCGCTCAAACCTTTCGTGAGTCGAATCATGAATATCAAGGTAGATATCATCCTAAATATTCAATACTGCAAAATAGTATGAGTAACCAAATGTGATAAAGGAAATATTTATAGGAATAATCGTATAAGTCATAGGTGAAAGATTATTGTAATCAGTCCCGTCTAGGCATAAAACCCAATGATGCTCTGATACCATGCTGTCGCATATGGTTGTAATAAAATATTTCGGCATAGGTATTACATTCTTCCCTCCTGAGGATATTTCTTCCTCAAAATTATCGATCTGCCAATTCCTCGAGTTCATGGGATTTACCAATTCTTACCCTAAGTCATAAAAATCCTCCAAGACTAAATTGTCGGAGTCCTCAATAACTATGATAACCACAAATGCTCTTTCACAGGGGTTGTCACCAAAGCGTTCACTATAAAACATATTCTAACGCTTACCATTAGTGTCGCATCCGCGAATTTTATATTTTTAATACTAAGTAAAGAGTACAACGAATAACAAATAAATTAAAAGTAGCAAAAGTTAAAAGATTTTTACTAGGGAGATGCCTAGCATCTTATTACATATATGAGTCTAAAGTAAACTGAAATACATAATTATTCGTACATTCCATATGTAAGGTAAAACAGCTAGAAAACTTTTGGGAATCATAAGAGTTCATAAGTTACGGTGTAGATATTCCAATGGGGACTACTATATTTGTCTTCTGCCACACATACATATGTCACCGAAAATATTTTTTGGGTTAATATAGAATAAAAGTCCAAACATGCGGGAGGTATCGCATCTTCTTAAGGTTCGTCGTCCTTCTAGAAGGAAAACAATTTTGCAGACATGCCAAGTAGATAATTTTTAATTCTATTCAAGGTATGGGAGAAAATGTATTGTTATAGAATAATTGGATTTAATACTGATATCATAAAATCTGAAGGCAAACTAAAATATCATAGAACTGTCAGGGGTATACTGGCATTTAATGATATGTAAATGAATGATATGGTGGAGTGTAATCGGAGAAGTTGTGTATCAAGTTATCAAGATAAGGGTTCATGCTATAACAAGATAACGTATACATTATCGGTTATAGGGGATTTAATTCCGTAGACATATCACTACAATATCGTCCAAAGCATAATATATACTTGGACATGAAATCCAAAAATAATTGTGGAATAATAATCATAATAAAGTCTTGGCACACTTAGCTACAGTGGCACTCATACGTATATGTAGCAAATAAAAACATTAGAACAGCCATGGTATACTGGGGTCTAATCCCTGAATCATACGGTACATTGATGCTGCAAGAAATCGTACATATGTCATTCCCAACCATTATATCAAGTATATATGTGTAAATAAAGCGATTAAGAGAATAAATACAAAAGATGTAGAGTGTTTCGGCTATGAAAATTAGCCTATGTCCACTTTGTTGCTCTACTCTTATTATGTATGTTCAATAGTACAAGATTGTTATGCCATTAGAGTCATACAAGCGAAATAGAAAGGATAATACATGAATGTAGTCCAACTGGGCAGCCAGGGATGCAGCCTATAAGGCAAGTCCTCAAGTAGCTATGGCCAGGTAAGCCCCCAAGTGTGGTAGCTTGTAAAGAGAGGTAGGGTAGAGATTTTAGCTGGGCTTCACTACTAGATTCATCTTATTTTTTGTGAGGTGAGAACTTCTATCTATATAAGTCAAAAGGAGGTACCATGTCCATAGAGCACATGACATGTGGATAAGTTGTACGATCCTGGAATCTTTTTAAAAGTAGGATAGTTGTAAAGTGAATAACATGTTGTCTGTTCATGGAAAGTTGTTCATTATGGAAAGAGAAGGTGGTCACGACCTGTTTGAACCTTAGCATTGACTGGTGTTAAATGTTTCTCACAGTGAGAGAAAATCGAGGGAAAACTCCTGCGATTTCAATTTCCATTTTTTCTAGCGATTTTCTAGCGGTGGTTTTTTGGTGGTTCAAGGCTGAGTTAAGGCGGTGAAAGCCTAGATTCTTCCAGTTGTCATTAATTTCCAGGTAACCTTCCCTTTTAATTATTTTTTGTACTGTAATTTCAATTCATATTTATGTTTGAATCTCTGTATTGTTTGAACCTGTCTATCACCAATGCCTTTATGGGTAATTTGATGGGTAAATCTGATAATTATTGGATTTAAAATGAAATTAGGTATTAATTCATGAGGTTTACACTTTTCTGGATTATTGGCATGTAGTTAGAGGTTAAAAGTGATAGGCTTTCTTATTTTTCTTGGTTGAATCTTTACCTAGCCCCCATTTTGGATTTTATTTTTGGCCAAGAACACCAACTAAAGCCCTAGGGTTTTGGTTTTTAATCCTTAAAAGTTTGAAACATGAATTGGTAACCTGTTTATCCCCTGGTTGTGTCTTGGTAGTGGACCTTCACTGGCTTGCTGTGGCCTCTTTTCAATCCTTGCTTGTCTGAATTTCCCCTACTGCAGCCATTTAGTTGGCTTGAACTGAGTGCTTGTAACCTTTATTTTTACCTTATTCCCAGACCAAAGTTCCTTTTGGCTATAGCCTGTTATGATCTATAGGTTATATGGTTGCTTTTTTTAGTTAGAACTTGAAATTTTTTGCTGCCATTTGCTCAATTTTTAATAGATTCTTGTGGCTGCAACCGCTTCATTTTTCTTGTAAATATCTTCATTTTTTATCTCTACATAGTCGCGACCTTCTCAATGGCATTCTGATCATATTGCCTACAATAACTAACTGCGGATTCCTTTTACTTTTTAGGTTCTTGTCACGAACTTATGCATTAGAATACTAGGGAGTACTTGGAGGATTTCTAAAAAATGCACCTTGGTGTTCCTCCTCCTATTGTTCTCCACATAAAACCCTTAAATCTATCGGGCCTTCAAAGCTCAAAGATTTCCCCAAGTGTGTGATGATAGACTCTAAATCTGCAGATTCATCTAATTGTAGGGATCCCAGGGAGACTACGACAGTGATGGAGGAAGACACCCATTGAAGCATCAATCCTCCTGCCGAGGTAAATGGTGCGGCAGGAACTGATACTTTTGTTTTGGTAGAAATAGTAAGAAATACTGAGGCTGGGACTTCTATCTGCGGATAGTCTATGAAGAAAACTCCTGGAGCACTTAACCACCATTGCATCATGAAAGAGGAGTAGTTAAGTACCTTAGCTGGGGACTTAGAGTTCCCTAGAGGAACCATCTACACACTACCATCTACGGAGTAGAGGTCATGATCAACAGTACCTAATGATGGTTTTTGGTTTCCTCTATAGGGTTTTCGCTTGGGTTTGCGACTGCCAGTCCCCGTTCTAGAGAAGAGACTTTTGAATTCTATGAATTTAACCCCAACCCAACAAGATCCAAATATAAGGAGGACCATTCTTCCTGCAGTGGTGATTAAAAATAAGAACTTCAAGAGTGACATCTCTATCGTAGAGTTTTTTAAGTTTTATAGACCCAAAGAGAACTCCATTAAAAATCTGTGGTATTATTACTTCAGTCTGCGGAAGGGGGACAATTATCTAATAACATGAAGGCCTTTCAGTGTCAAAAATAGGAAAGGAAAATTCTTTTTCATTTTTTGGGATAACTGGGAGGCCACTCCGAGGAAAATTAATGGGAGAGAGAAATTTGGTTACCAGTGTAATTCGGTCACCCATCCAAATAAGGTAAACTATTTCTGCAACTTTTCTTTTTTCCTTGCATCATAAATTGCATCTTATGTTTCTTAAGTTTAGTATATTTGTCGCGCATCCTATTAACTACTGGTAATTCTATCTTTTTTAGGCCTGAAACTGAGAAGTAGGCATAGGAAGAGGGTTGAGGATGAGACCCTCTTAAGCGATGAAAAAAACATTTTCCTCGCATAGTAACCTTTTAGAAGCTTTTCAAAATACGATTCTTCCTAGCCAAGGAAATTTAAAAAATGACTGCGAAAGGAATTAAAATTTCTTCTAAATTTTTGTTCGCGGTGTGTATTTTGCACTTAAAACTGATTTTTCTCAATTTTCAAGTGGTGATGAGGAAATTGACCGTGACTTGCTCATTACCCAGCAAAATGAGATGGATGAGGTAGCCCGTAGCCTCAACTAAGCCCCCATGAAAAAGGGAAAGAAAAGGAAAAGGGAAACCAAAGAAGAGGCTCCTGAGACTAAGAAGGAGCCTACTATTGTTGCTAAGGTTGAGGATGTCAACCCTCCCACTGAGAAGGAGGAAACTTATATTGATGATGTCGCGATCGAAGACCATGTGGATGATTTCTTTTAGGGGGGACTTTCGTGGAAGTTCTAGTCCCATTAACATTTGAAACACTGCGTCCACTCCGCGGACCATTATAGAAGTTAATGCCAACTTATCCACTCTATAGAGCAGGGCAAAAAGGGATGTTGAATGTTATTCACAGCCTCGATTGAGAAAACCTAATCCCAAATCTTTATGGGATACAAATTCCATAGCATTCTCGAAGATGAGGAGGGTTACGGACACTACTGACCTCAATTGCCTGGCATGTGAGGATGCGGATGACCAAGAGGAGTATGCTATGTATAGTCTGCTAAGGGTAAGATCCTTGTTTGCTTTTTTCGGTACTTTACATATAGTTGTGTTAATATTTTTCTTTTATTCTTTCAGCCTAAAGAGTTTTCCTTAGCCCAAATGGCTAAGTATGAATGGTTGTACTAGCTCTATCAGTCCATAGAGGATGGCCATAAATCCTTGGTGAGGCGGCCATGTCTTCCTCTTTTAAGGCTGGGACAAAATCTTCTCAGGTTGTGCTCCAAGCATAAAAGATAAAGGCGGATGGCAAGGTTGAGGCTGAGGCCACTACTCAGAAAGAGGAAGAGGATAACTTCAAGAATGCTATAAAAGCCTTGAAAAATGATGAGGCCAACGCTAAAGAGTCTGCCAATCATGCCAAAGCCTTTGAAGATAATTTCAACTAGGTCTAGAAGAGGAATGAAGACCTAGTTCAAAAGAAAGTCATGGACCTCCAAAATCTCAATGCCGACCATGCTGCAACCCTCAAGTATAAGGATAACGAGTATTTTGTGGCCTTGAATAAATGTGTCCTCATTCAAAAATTCTAGGGATTTTTATATGCTCAATAATAAGTCTTATCTTCATAGCTTCCGAGACTTATGGAATATGGTACTTAAAAAGTTTCCAGATTCTAAGGACCAATTTGTTTCTAGAAGCTCGGTGATGTTTAGCACATGGAGTGTGTGGTTGAGCTGAAGGATACAGAGGATCAGGACAAAAAGAAATGCGAAGAGGCTACATCATCTGAGGCCACGAAATGGGATGACGAGGGAGAAGAAGAAGAAGTTTCCTCCTAATATGCACTCATTTTATTCTCCACTTGTATTTTTCTTTTTCCACAGCTAAACTTATATATTTTCTCTCTGCGGATGTTAATTTTAGAACATCTATACATGGATGCGACCACCTTCTAATGAATGAATACCATATTTGCTACATATTTTATTTATATCTTCATGCATGTAGCAGAGTATTGAATAGGATGTGGCCTTTTATTTATTAATCTTGAATGCTTTGCATAGTATCTTTAGACATAGGTTGTAACCTTCACATCAAAATTCCATCTTTTTTTAATAGGCTGCAGCAATGTAGTCTATAAAAAATTGGTTCTGGCTTAAAAGGTTGCGGCTATGAATTCCAAATGATTAATTCTTCGGTCTTGATACTTTTGACAAGTGTCGCGGGCATTATTAAGATATGTGTAAAATTACCCTTCCGCGGTCTATAAAACTTAGTCCCATATAGAATAGTTGTTGCAGCAATGTTGGATTGTTGTGGTCTATTGGGAATAATTTTTCTTACCGCGGACAACCGAGTCCTTTATCCACCTCCTAATTTGATTGTGGCTTCTTTCACATAGTTGGACCTTTTCTTGCTTTTGGGGCATTTTTAAGACTCCCTAAGCTGGGTTTTCATTAAGCCACCCACGTCTACACTGGTATTTCCAGGACCCTATGCTAGGCATTATCAAGTCTCCCCAAGCTAGGTATTTTTAAGCCTCCTTAGTATGGGTTAGCAATAAGCCCCCCAAGGGTAATAATGAGTATTAGGATCCCTCAAGGATAATAATGAGTATTAGGATCCCTCAATACGAAAATAAGAAATATATATCTTTTAATGACTAAATGGGTATTGTGAGCCCCCAAGGCTAATATAAGTATCTCATAAGATGACCGGCTTTGCAAATATAAGCATCTCGTATCTTCGAATGACTTTGATATGTGAGTGGTGTTATAGGCCAATTAAGCTCATCACCCCTTCTCCTCTATAGACTCCTCCTATCGTAGTAAATAATCTACGAATATAATTGGTCATTTTCCTTCAAAATCTGCGTAAGACAAAGATCTTTGATAAGATTTTAGACAAGGAGATCAAGAAATGAAATATAATTAAATCCATCATTCATATATATATATATACTAGGGTATGCTCGTGCCTGAAGACACGCTGATAATAGAAAAAATAGCAAAAAAATTCAAATTACGTAATTCCAAGAAGGCAAAAATTTTATTTCCCAAGAATGTTCAAATAATCTAAATTCGTGTGCCACCATCGAATTCACATTTTTGAAAGTTTATGCTAGGGTATGCCCGTGCCTGAAGGCACAACACAAATTTTTGAAAGTGTGTCATTTATAGATCCATACGTCATATTTAACTCACAAAAGATCCGTTATTTTCAAATTATTTTTTAACACATAATTGTAAAAAAGTTTAATACATTGGACAAATTTTCATGTGTTTATATTAGGGCTGGCAAAATGGGTCAACGGGTCACTTTTCACATGACCTGACATGAGACGTGGTGTAAAAACTAAGGCTGGATGACGTCATTACAAACTTCTTTTTTTAGTAATTTTGAATTTGGAAATGTTGAAGCAGAAACAACTGTCATCTTCCCCTTCTCTACAATTTCATCTCCATAAAAATGGAGTTGACTGTTACAGATTCATGATGTTTGAGGAGAGAGAGAGTATGGAAATGAGAGTATGGAAAAAAGGGTTTTTGAACTATATTTGGGTTTGTCCCAAAAACTGATTTAGTCTCAATATTCCCTTTTCACCTGTACTGTTACCATAGCTGTTGGCGTGTAAATCTCTTGGGCTGATTTGACCGCCTCTTATTTTACACAAAAATCAACACACGGTTTGTTTTTTTCAAAGATGGTTTGGTTTTTAAATGACGTCATCCAGCCTTAGTTTTTAATCCACCATTTGTTTTAAGCCCACAGTTTTTAACAAAATCGAAAATGGTTTTGTTCACTTTTACCAAAATGACACCGCTCCCTTATTTGTCCAACAGTAAAATTTGTTTAGTGGATTATAGCTGGCACCCTTTATCAGTTAAACATTATCTCTTTATTAATATGGGGAACATTCGAGAGTTTGTTATAGCGAAGTGGACCCGGAATCAACCCCTAAATACCCGGAATTAATAGGGAACATTCGAGAGTTTGCTATCGCTTTATTAATAGGGAACATTCGAGAGCTGGAACCCGCTCCGCTTTGTGTTTCTTTAATAACCATGAGATCAGTTTTAATCATACCCCAAATACCCAGCTAAAATAATGTACATATCAAATGAAAAAAAAATCAACCTCAAATGGAGAAAGAGAGAAATAACATATACCTGGATAATTTTACCTATCATTAATTAGATCTTTAAAATAGAAGAACAAATATAACAAATTAGAACACAACGCATATACCACGCTTCTACAAACAAAAGTTAAAAAAATGTTTTGAATCTAAACTAGAATGGACTAAACATAAAAAATATACCTTGAAAGGATGGCGTATGAAAGATGAAAAAGATGAGTTTATACCTGTAAAAAGGAAAAAAAGGGGGATAAAAATGTTACATCTGTAACATGCAAAAAAAAATGTTATATCTGAGATGAGAGTATAAAAATCCATCCCCAAACCCGTAACTACCCCTACACATTTTCCATTCACGGCTAACCCTAAAGTCCTTCCATCTCAGTCCCAAAAAAAAACATTCATCTGACCGCATAAAAGATAAACCATTGTCGGATTCACCTCAACCCTAAAATCTTCCCAGCCGCCGAAAACCCTAGGTGACCATGTCGGCACCTACCTATGGCCAGTAACCTCGCAAAATAAAATAGGCGTTTAAAATAAAATAGGATTTCACATCGCCATTGTGCTCCTAAGGGCGACCATAAAACTTGAGGAGAATCATGTAGATCATAAAATAAAAATATATCCCCAAATATAAAAGAAAAAAACTTACAGAGAGAGCGTCACCAGCTATTGGTAAACACCCGCCACCATCTAACCATTTTTAGTGGTTAGGTGTTCGTGATATGAGAGCATTAGAGAGAAGAGTAATGCTACATACCCCAAATAACTCTCCCAAACCTCCCCCAAAATGACTTGAGCTTTGAGCCCTGGCGGGACCCGCACCACATGGCAATAGATGACAGGCAAGTGAAAAAATGATGTGGCGTCCACGTAGGATTTGGGGGGAGATTTGGGGGAGTTATTTGGGACTCAAAGCATTTTCCTAGAGAGAATAAAGAGTAGAATGAGTGGGGAGTGAGAGTGTCGTGAGATGAGAAAGAGAAGGGGGGTTAGGTGTGTAAAATAAAGTAAAAGGATGATGTGAAATGTTTGAGTGGGTTTTGAATTAAAGTGAGTTTGGGAAGATCTGTAAGGTCATCTCCAATGGACAGTCTAAATGTATACATTTAGACTGTCCAAGTTCACACTGAGTAAGAAAATGTATGCATTTAGGGGAGAGAAAGTGTAAGAGGTGTGTAAACTTGCATTGCCGGAAGGCATTGTGTTGGAGGGGGGCCCACATCTGGGCGGCTAAAACTTGTCCGCCCAGAATGTGGGCGGCTAATTGTCATCCATCCAGAATCTGTGTGGGAACCTTTCATCCGCCCAGTTGCTCCACCAGAAATTAAAAAAAAAAATTAGCAAGCCAAACGGTTTCGTTATAACGGCAACAAAAATTACAACGGTAACAAAAATTAAAACGGTAACAAATTTTTTTGTATATATATATTATGCTCCCCTAAAATATTTAACACCAACACTTTAATGTTTTATTTTACTTATCATCAATTCAAAAAAAAATACTTTGGATACTCCTTCACAAAGTACTCCGCCAAGTTCTAGTCGGCTACCAAATTTCACTCCACACGACGAGGTGTTACTTTGTCTGGCATACGTTAAATATTCTATAGATAGTCGTTTGGGGACTAACCAATCACGAACAACCTTGTGGGAAAAAATTACCAACGAATATAACTCAAGCGAGGGTGTTATTTACAAACGAACCGAGAATGCGTTGCAGGGAAAATACCGAAAAATTAATGCAGAATATTTGTTGTATACGTCGAATTTGTCGAAAGCTTACGGAAACGGGAAAGATAGCGGCACGACGGAGGTTACATGGGTAATTACAATTAAATTCATGTTTTTTATTCATTTATTAGTAAATTCTTAAATTGTCATCACTAATGCGGGAATTTTTTTTCATATAGATCGAACAAGCTAGAGATAACTTTCTAAGCAAAGCAGGTCATAAATTCAATTACGACCACTGCTACGAGATGCTGAAGGACTTGACAAAGTATTCCATGTCAACCATCAGTTCACAATATACAGATGAAGAAAATAATGAGAGCCCGCTTTATTCGAACGACAACTAATCAAGGGAATTCAATAATGCTCTTAGAAGACCGGAAGGACGTAAAATGGAAAAACAGAAAGGAAAGAAACGAGCGGCCGCCAACAGTGCGGCTACAAACACGTCCCTTTTAGAGAACTCCAAAGAATTCAACACACTTTATGACAAAAATTATGCAGAATCACAAGTAATCAGGAGAACTCTAAATGAAAAGATTGATGGTTTAATTTCAATTCGCACCAAAGAGTTCGAAGCTCAACTCCAACGTGACGAAGATCAGATTATTTACATGGATACAACTAAATTCACTCCCCAACAAAATGCCTTTCACGAGATGCGAATGAAACAGATAATGCAGCGTCGGTCTCAAGCATATCGTAACTTCGTAGAATAGATAAATAGATTTTGTCGGGTCCTATATGTAATCCAAATTTATTAGTTATTAAATTTTGTACCAATGTTTATGAATGACTATTATTATCAAACCAAATTTTATTTAGCACGAAGATAATTGTTATAATTGCCCAAAATGGATAAAAATGAAATTACAATCAAGTTGATGATTCTGCATGACGAATCCAAATGTGTTCCTTAAGATCGTCACGTAACTAGTTATGAGCTTCCTTGTTCCACATCTTTGCCTGCTGCACCTGGTACTGATAGTGGCTAGCGAGACTCTATTTTCTTAAGCATGGGGGTAGGTCGTGTAAGGGCAAGTCAGCTCGCCATGTCCCGTCACGCAACTCCTCCTCGATAATCATATTGTGTAATATGACACAAGCCTTCATAATTACACGTAAGTCTTTATATTCCCAGAAATTCGTTGGGTTCCGGATAAAGTGGAACTGTTGTTGTAAGATCCCAAATGCCCTTTCCACATTCTTTCGGGCTCCTTCCTGAGCTCGTGTGAACACATTTTATTTTTGAGTGACTAGTCTCTTGAAACTCTTGACGATAGTTGCGATGGGCGGATAGATACCATCTACAAGGTAGTAACCTGTGTCATATGTGTTTCCGTTTACTTCGAAGTGCATATGGGTGCGATTTCCTTCTAGAAGTTCTTCAAACACGTGAGATTTGGCAAGAACATTCAGATCATTACATGCACCAGGCATCCCAAAGAACGAATGCCAAATCCAAGTATCATAAGATGCCACTACCTATAAAATAATAGTGGCAGCATGACAATGTCCTTGATATTGTCCTTTCCATGCATGTGGACAGTTATTCCATTCCCAATGCATGCAGTCAATGCTCCCAATCATCCCGGGAAAACCGCGTCGTTCATTTTCGGGCTGCATGCGGGCAATATCTTCGACTGTAGGTGTGCGACAATACTCCGGGCTAAACACCTTCACTATAGCCCTGCAGAACCGTTTTAAAGTCTCAATCGTTGTCGTCTCGGCTATTTTTGAATATTCGTCCTGCAAATCCCCGCATCCACCGTACGCCAACATACGAAGTGCACAAACAATCTTCTGGTGAGAGCTTAATCCCATTCGTCCAACACAATCGACTCTCTGTATGAAATATGAATCTTTTTCACAGCATGCTTCTAAAATACGATTGAAGCTCGCCTTGTTCATCCTGAACCTACGTCTGAACATTTCTTCAGGATAAGTGGGGTTCTCTTGGAAATAATCTTTCCATAAATTCCGATGACCCATCTCTCTATCCCTATACACCGTTCTTCTCTCATGTATTTCCCTACCACTGTGTAGTAAGGACGATTGATAGATTGCACTCTACAATCTGTTGTGGATCGCGGCGGCTTCATCATCTGAGTCAAGATCATAAGATTGGGCGATCTGCGCTAATATCATCTCCTCTAGATCATTGTTAGACATTTTTTTTATGGACGTGGGATAAAATATTATACGAGTAGGAAATATTGTTATGCTCAATATCTATCTAAATCGATTATTTATAGTATTGAACGGTAGTTGAACGGTACTTGCAATTATTTTGGTCGTCACTTTCAACTGACATATGTACTTGGACGGTAAAAAAAGAACCACCCAAAATTGAACGGTAAATAAGGCTCCTTTGACTTGTTCATGTGACCACTCGTACTTGGACGGTAAAAAAAGAACCGCCCAAAATTGAACGGTAAATAAGGCTCCTCTGACTTGTTCATGTGACCACTCGTACTTGGACGGTAAAAAAAGAACCGCCCAAAATTGAACGGTAAATAAGGCTCCCCTGACTTGTTTATCTGACCACTCGTACTTGGACGGTAAAAAAAGAACCGCCCAAAATTGAACAATAAATAAGGCTCCTCTGACTTGTTCATGTGACCACTCGTACTTGGACAGTAAAAAAAGAACCGCCCAAAATTGAACGGTAAACATTTATTCAACCATTTTCTTCCGTATAAGTAGATCGTCTCGTTATTAGTTATAGCGTCAATAACTTTTTTTTCATTTTGTCATACATATACACCAAAATCTTAGCTATACTAACTTCAGATCATAAACTACAAAATGCATAACCAAGTGTACATGCCTGATGAAGATTCACCCTCCTTAACCCATGTTCCCCTGAAAACTTTGTCAGGGGAAAAACTTCCCTACTATAACTGTTCACCGCCAAAAAAAGTTATGCGAAATGAATTCCTCTCATATGGGGGGATAAGCAGGCTGCAACAGGTCAAGAAGAAAAAGTTTAAGTCTAAAGCATCAACATCATTTGGAGATGACCATGATGAGGCAGCCCGCAACAATGTTGAACAAGTATTGACTAACCCAGGGATCTACCAAGATCCCCATGGAGGTGGTTGGTTTGGTGAGAAAAGGGTGTTTGAAAACATCCCTATATGTACACTCCATTCCTTAGGCGATGTTAATCAGGTGATGAAATGGTTAACGCCGACGAAAGGAAATATTCCATGGGATGATCATTTGAAATGGCCTAGGTTATTTGATAGACGTTGTGATTTGGAGTGCTATTGTCAGTGGCATGGTTTACCCGTGCCCCAGGCAAAATCAGCAACATATTGCAAAAATGTAAAGAAAGATAATGAAAAATGCATTCGTTTATTGGAACGCGAAATTGCACAGATGGAGAAAAGGATAGAGCGGTGGCATTCTAAACATTTGATAAAGACCGAACTTGACGATCCAATTTATGAATCGGATTCAGAACTCCCGGATTACAAAGGTATAGATTCGGACTTGGATTTCCTACATAATCTACCTAACATGTTGATGGGGGATGGGAATGCCTTATGTTGTGTTCCGTGGTTGCATAGGAAATAAAAATGATAAGATTATGTAACTTTTTAATGTTTTTATATGTTAATATTAATAAATTACAACTTGTATTAATGTCCATGATTGTAACATAAAATAGTTAATGGAAAACACACTGGAAAATCCCATTGTATGGAAAATACACTGGAAAATTACATATGGAAAATACACTGAAAAATGCAATTTACATTGGACCTCTTCCCTCATATTGGTCATAAGGAAATGTATTGAAAATCCCAAAAACGTCATCGGCAAGAGATGGTTGAGAAGACGATCCTAAAGGATCTTGGGAGGGTGGATGGGAAATATTGGGAGAAGCACTACGATATTCATCTCCATATATATATGGGGGTGTACGTTGCGGAATGGGGTAGTGTTTCGTGGCCGAACTTGGTCCCGCCCCACGTAGATTTGCAATTTCTTGATTTTTCTCACGAATTTTCCTCTGCAACATAATCTCTCATTCTAAAGTTAAGGACCTTGTTTTCCGGATGAAGCCCTCTCTATAAAAAACCATATCATGCCATTGTTCGCGTGAGTAAAATTCAGCCGGAGCCAAGTCATTCGTGGTACTTGGTGGATCTACCTGAATAAATGTTGTGCCAATTCCACTAATATGTGTCACCTCAAGTTCCCGTGATAACGGTATCAAACTCGAGGAAGAAGGTTGACCCTGTGTGTTGTACGAATGTGGAGCTTGCCATCTATCTGTCGGTGCGATGGGTACTCATAAATCATGTGGTACAATCGAGGCAAACCCAACCCCATCATGGTTCTGCCACCGAATTAACGAAGGTAATATTGGACCCTTAGTTACAGCTATCCAGTATGTAAGCCATTCATCTTGCCCTGTGATTGTTACATTAGCAATTGTAGGTTGCCAATTGCCAATATGTTGCATATATATATGAAGAGGAATGAATGACATTGGATATAGTGGGTTATTTGGGATAGCAATGTGGCTTGTCATTTGACGGTAACAACGGTCTTCGAGATACCAACTCCCACCTAATTCCGTATCAAAGAGCATGTACCGTCTCTCAGCAAAATCATGAGCAACTATAGCAGCAGGAAACTCGTTTTACGGCAATTCCATAAACGGTTGCCATATAATTGACTCTAGTGATCGCATTTCGAGTTGCTCCTGCATGACTGAACTTTTAAAACGCATTTGTCCCTGAACATTATCGCGATTATTGACCCCCCATCATAAAATACCCTGCCATCTTTCCACTGCATCATTGTGCAATAGGGGAGCCATGGTATGGAGGTACTCGTAGCCGTAATACTGTGATTTATAAGAATAAGCTATTAATAAATTTGTATTTTCATATAGTAACTATATTTATATTATTTGAAAAAAATGAAATGTTCACTTCATAAATGCTTTACCTCTATTAATTGCCAAAAACAATTAACCGTTTTCTGGACATTTGCAGAACATGCGTCAAGTGCATAGTAAACTCGGGCAAGAATGGCAGAACCCCAATCTTTCGCAGCCATTTCATTTATGTCGTCTAAATAAGTTTCCCAATCCACAAACACTGAATTGTACCCCATTGGAAATAATATGTAGCTCATGACATAAACAATAAAAGCTCGAGCGATTTGATCCGTGTTTGCTAATCTATGCTGCGGATCTTGTTGGCGCCAATGCAACATGTATTGTTTTAACATTGCACACGAAATATTTTGACCTTTGTACTTTGGGTGGCCTATTCCAGGATAATATAATTCAAATATTTCCTCCACCGTAAAAGGACTAGAATGAGGAAATGGTGGCAAAATGGGATTGGTACCAATTTCAATTCCTAATACGGGAAAATTTTACAATGATTAAAAGTTGCAAATATGATATATAAATAGTTAACATAAATAAAGTGCGTATCAAGATATTGATAAATTACCGGTTAAATGAAAAAAATCAAACGGGGTTATCCCCAATTCCACGGACGATAGCTGAAATGTGTGTGTTCTCTCCGACCACCTACTAATTAAGGCACCAGTCATTTGGTTATCCGAGTTGGGATTTCACTGAACAAATGACTGAACCCGAAATTTTTTATGGCGTCTCGGACTGCAGGAACGTCAGATAAACTTGCGTACACTTCAATTGGACCTTGTACACTACCACGCATGTGAAATTGACTCTCATTTGCTTGTGCATTAGGATCAATAATTGTGTCCGTCGCACGAGGTGTTTCGTCGGATAAACGAAATAAATTTCGATAAACGATTGGTAAATTGGGTGGTGGAGGTGGGTTTTCATTTGGTTTGGCCTTTTTGCCACACCATTTTCTTTGAATGTGAAACATTTTTATGACTAAATAAATTATTTTACGGAATATATAATGTGTGCTATTTTGAATGAAAGATATATAATAATGGGTATGATAAATAATGAAGGTAGATGTGTGATTTATATAGGGGCTTTTTTATAATAACGGATAGATTTTTATAACGGTTGGATTATAACGGCTGGATTGCAACGGTCAAAAATGGAGGAATTTGAGCGGTTAAAAATCTTACGCCCAGGGTGGGGCCAGCCCCTGGGCGGACAAATGTCCCCCGCCCAGACCTTGGGCGGCCAAAACTCTCCCGCCCAGCTCGTTTTTACACATTACACACTGTGGTAACCGCACTCCACAATCTACCCAAAAAATCTAATTATACATTGTTTGTGCATCTCCCATTGGAGATGGCCTAATGATTTTGTTTTGTTAGACACCCATCTCGAGCCTTGTGCTTCGGATTGTCATGGAACCTTAAAGCTGGCTTCATTTGTCATGTCACAATGCTAAGTGGTGACATGAAATTCTCTCACACCTTTAGATCACTCTAAAAAATTCGATCCTAACCGTTAAATTATTTTATTATTTGGGAGAGTGCAATTTACTTTGTTACCCGTGATTTTAAATTTTAAAGAAAAGGGATAAATAATTTAGAGTGTATTAAAAGAAGAGGGGTTCAAAAATTTTAAGGGAAAAATAGGAAGTGTAAACATAATTCATCTTGATGACATCATCTTTTAAGCTTATGACATACATAAGTTTCCTACTTTATTTTATATATATATATATATATATATATATATATATATATATATATATATATATATGAATGATTTTGTTAGTGAAATACAAAGCTCATATGTAAAAAATACAATTATAGAGTTTCACAAAAAAGGAATAGAAATGTTTGGTGGAAAAAACTAGGCATGTGGTCTTCTAGTTGTGGGTTGCAGCCTTTATGAATCATGGGAGCATTCCTTATTGTCAAGCCTCTTAATATCATTTTTCAAGGAAAAACAACTGTAATAATGTGGTCGTGGTCTCGGTGAAATTCACACCATTTGGCTTGATCCCTTTTGTTGGGGGACTTGAGCTTCTTAGGACATTGGAGCAGTTTGTCCTCCTTGATTATCTCTAGGATGTCTTCAAGACTGGAGATCAGAGGGGTGTAGTCTTCATAATCTCTTTCTAGATTTGGTTCCTCCTACTTCCTCTTCTTCAAAGGCAAGGGATTGACATTGTCTTCAATAGTCACGACCTTTTGCTGGGAGGTAAGGGATGCATTCTCCAGCATCATGACCATATGTGCTAAGAGGTTGACATGTCCTTAAAGTGAGGCCTGACTATCGTAATGGTGGTTTATTTAGTTAAATAGTTGGGCAACATCTTCATTCTACCAAAAAATTGACCCAAAGCTTACTTCCATGATTTATGATATGTCAATTTCTAAAAATATAGTCTGAAATGAACTAAACAATGGTGAGAAAACTAAGGAATGTTGAGAAAAAAACTAATGTATAGTGACTGGGATGCAACCTTTTATAAACTAGTTGTGGCCCAGTCATGTGTAAGTGGGTAGTTGTAGCCTTGCAATGCATGCAAAGGCAAGGTCGTGGCCTATGTTGGACGTGATGCCGCTATCGCAACCTCCTAAAGGAATCATTCACCAAAGTTCAATGCTGAGCACATCTTATATGTATGGGCTCCTTCATCCAGGTGGTGAACTAAAAAGTTAGCGAAGATAAGCAAAATGTCGTATTGAGTATGCGGCCTATGGGAAATCATCCCTCCAGGACACATATAGCAAAGAGGCAGTGGAGGTTTGATCCCAAAAATGGACCCAAAACTTAGGTTTAACCCGTAAAACAAGGAATCTACCTACGACATAAAAAGTCAAGTTCAATATAGCACAAATTTGGCAGTGAGAACCGAGAGCATGGGAATACGAATGGAACTAAATGAATGAATGCTTCCCTTGTTACCCACCTTTATGAGGCCATAGCATTTTGTATTTTTCAATAATAACTAGAGAGGGAAACATCATTGGGATATAAAAAACAAATCTAAGGCCGTAGAAGAATAACTATAAGCATATCTAAAAATAAAGAACCCTCTTATCGAGTTTACATGTAAAATACGAGCTCAACAACTAAAATCTCACCCATGAGATGAGGACCCGGGAGTCCCCGTGGATGAAATAAGGTGTCAGGAACCCAAAATAAGAGGAAACTAGATTTAATACCTCATTTCCCACAGACGGCACCAATATGATGATGTGAGAAATCATACATATTTCATTCCCAACCATCATAACAAGTATAAAATGATAAATAAAGCGAATAAGAGAAGGAATACACAAGATATAGAGCAGTTCAGCTATACAAATGAGCCTACGTACACTTTGTTGCCCTACTCTCATTATGTATGTTCAATAGTACAAGATTATGATGCCACTAGAGGTGGACAAGAGAAATAGAGAGGAGAATAAATGAATTTAGTAAAACTAGGTTGCTAGGGATGCAACTTGTAAGGCAAGTCCTCACGTATCTGTGGGCCATGTAGGCCCCCAAGTGTGGTAGCTCATAGAGATAGGTAGGGTGGAGACTTTGGCATGGCTTCGCCACCAGATTCATCTTGGTATTTGTGATGTGAGAACTTCTATTTAAAGAAGTCAAAATGAGGTGTCACATGCATGGAGGACGTGACGTGTTCATAAATTGTATGATCGTGGAATCTTTCTAGAGGTAGGAAAGTTGTCAAGTGAATAACATGTTGGTTGTTCGCGATAAGTTGTTCATTGTGGAAGGACAAGGTTGCCACAACATGTTTCAACCTAGGAAGTGAATGATTTTAAATGTTGGTCTCAACCTGTCTGTTCCTAAGAAACAACTGGTGTCAAATGCTGACCGCGGCCTATCAGTACCTGGGTAGCATCCATTCACTTAGTCTTCGTGGTATGTGTCAATATTGGGCATATCATATGCTACTAGGTATTTCAATGATAATGGTCTTAAATTGCAGGGTAGTATGCAATTATTGTAGCAGGTTGTAGGGATATACTAAAATTAAGTGTAAATAAAAGAGTTCAGTTGCTTTTACTAAAGTCGTAAGCTGTAACGATTTATCGAGTTTAGGGATAATTGAAATATCGAGAGAATCAATATACGGAATAAACATGAATTGCACAAATGAGTTTGTATTTGAATTATGAACTCAACATTATCACATAGTGATATAACAATCAGTAATTGTGAAAGACATAAGCTCAGTTTGTTTAATACTTAAATTAAAATTACCTACTTCTCGAATTCTATGTTTGTGCTTTTAATTCACTGGGGTTGAGGGATATTGTGAAATCATAGAGAGTGTAAGTAGGTCATATAGGCCTAAAAGAATGCTAATATGATGTAGTAGGATACTAACTTTTAAAAAGTTTCAGTGCAAAAATAACCTAAAGGGTATAAAGTATAATTTTTAAAATAGATCTATTTAACCTAAGGAATTTGTAGAAAAAGTTTGGGGTATTTTGAAATAATTGGAAAACTTATCTGGGGGGTTATGTCCAATATTAAAACTTAATTTTAAACTTTAAAACTTGTTTTCTTGGGAAAATTCTTTCCCGGGATCGAAATAGGGTGATGTAATATACCATTTTGTTCAGAATTAAAAAAAAAAAAAATTTGAAAAAAATCAGACTTTTCTCATTGGAGTCGTGCCCTCACGCGCTCAATCAAATATTTCATTTGTGTGATTTGACTCAAACTCGCTCACATGTAACCAGCTCATCTTCAACCTTTGACCGTTTGACTTTAAGATTTTGAAATTTTGACCTTAAATTTGAGATATTTTAGGAATACGTTTGAGTTGGTTCCTGAATGAAAATTGCATAATTTTTAAAGCGGAATCCAACCATATTGGTTTTAAGAATTTTGGTGGGATAAATTGAGCTATTGAATTTCTGTAAAAATGGAAAAAATTTGACTAAACATACTGACTGAAAGCTTTGATTCTTGTTCCGACATTGTAATGGTTTTGCTCTCTGTTGAAAATTTAGCAAAACAAGCTTGATTTGAGGGATTTTGGTCGAGTAAAACTCTTGAATTTTTTTTCTGAAAATTCTATGCCCGAAAACTTCAAACTTCAATTTCAGGCATTAAAACATGTTCTTGGTTCAATTAAACCTTACACCTAGGTTCCTCATAACCTAAGATCAACTTACCTCACTTTGAAACTAGTTCATAGTCATGGAAGCAAAATTCACCATTGAAGCTCAAGCTTTAATGGAGTTTCCTGATTTTTGAGCTATCTCAATGCATACACACGTTAACTATCACATGTAAACACGTAAATCCATTCTATATACTAATAGAAATATAACCAAATTAATAAAGAAACAAACATTCAATCATAATATTATAGAAATGCAAAAACTCTCAAATTTTTATGTTGGAAAAGTGTAAGATCCCATAATTCTGAGGACATAGAAATGGGTCTCGTGGGCTTTTTAGGCATAATCGGGCTCACAGAGGGGTGTTTGGGCCAATTTAACTTGGCCCAAAAGCATAATTTTGCTATTCACATTATAAAACATAAAGTTGAGAGTTTGTGGTAGACACAACTCGAAAAAAAACTAGTTCCACAGAGAAGAAAAGAGGGAGAAGGTAGGGAGATTTGGGGATCCAAATCAAAGGGGACTAAGTGTGTTGTTCCTCAAATCATCGTCTACGCCAAAGGAATCAGACACTACAAATCAATATAGGCAAGTGGTTAATTTGTTTCAGTATAAATCTATGATAATCGATTCATATAATAGTTAGTGTAAATCAAATTTGTTTTAAGGTGCGCTATCACATGAAAAATGGGTGTTTATGAATTGGGGGTGTTTATGAATTTGGCAGTTTTCATAGATGAAAGGTACAATTGATATTCTGTTATGAATCATAAAGGGTTAAAAATCGAATTTATGTTAGTAGGCTAATAATCCATGTAGTTTAATTTGGAGTTTAGAATCATATTTGAGGAAAACAATGCAGGAAGAAAATCATGAAACCCAACTTTGATGTTTACTGTGAGTGTTATAAATTAATGGTGGTTAGGGACTAAATCCATGATTTCAATCTATTTAAGAGAGAAGTTATTGTTGTAAATGATTGGATTAAATTTCTAGGTTCGAATTAAATCTGGGAGGTTCATTAATGACTGAAATCAGGGAATGTGGAAGAAGAAGAAGCTATTCGAAGCAGCGTTGAATGAGATAGCAAGTCGTTTGAACGAGATAGCAAGTTGGTCGAATGACCTTGAATGTCGTTCAAACGACAGTGAAAGTCCTTCGAACGACGGGGCGGGGGGGGGGGGGGGGGGGGAGAATGTGGCAGTTCTGTCCTTTTTGTGGATTTCTTTTGGGAAGTTTTCTTTTAAGGATTAGTTAGAGAGAAATTAAATGGAGGTTAATACCTACGATATTGGGAGATGGATATTAAGGAATATTAAATTTGAAAAGTGTGTCGAACGTATTTAGCAATATCTGTGTCGTAAATTCTAAAAGGTTATGATACTGGCCAAAGGAGCGAGTTTGGGCATTTTGGTTGAGTGACATCATTTTAATAAATTAATTAGTGTGAAATTAATTAAATTAAGAGTCAGGAATTTTACTGGGGTATATATATATATATATATATATATATATATATATATATATATATATATATATATATATAATGTATAAACTAATGTATGTCATAAGATAGAAGAATGATGTAACGAGATAATTTTATCATGCAATACCAATTTTATCCATAAAGTTTTTGAATTATGTACACATTTTTCCCTTGAAAAATGAAAGGGTTGAGTTTATCTTGCTTTATTTTTTACTGACTACCAACAGGCACATTCCATGCATAGGGAAAAGATGACAAGATGTGGTCTTGAAAGACAACTGCTATTGAAAGACAACTGATATTCAATTTATAATAAATAGATACACCAACCTCATTTTCAAAGGTACAATGGCGTGGCTCAAAAATTTGAGAAGAAAAGTTAATAAATACATTGCCAACCTCATTTCAATTTCCCAATATCCAAATGCGGGGCCCTAGGGAGCTGACAATGTGTGCCCAAGGCAAGATGTCTAAAAGAATGGGAATAGCTTTGGTTATAAGGTCTTGCACCAATGATTTTTCAAAACCCATACTTTCATTCCCATTTTAAAATACTCCTATCTCTATCTCTCTATTTCTTTCTCAAGATTTCTTTTCCCTCTCAAATTCGTGGTGGTTGCTATGTTGGCTGTCCGTGGCTGTCTCTTTTCTATCCATGGTGGCTGCTTATTGCCAACCTGACAAGTGATTCCCACGCTCGTGTATGTCTGAGGTGTCTTTCATGGTGTATTGGAAGCGGCGTTTGGCGAAGGTGAGTCCCAAGTGGAGAATGGGAAGACCACGCGTTGCCCCGGCGTGCGAGCTGTTGATGTTGTGCAGAGCTCTTAAGCTTTTGAGTTATACCTTTTTTGTTTTAAATACCCATTCTGGACATAGTGGAATAATATTTGTGGTGTTATCTTTCTCTCCCTATATTTTACCCTCTACTTTCTGTTCATTTATAACTTTGTTTATTTTTTCTAGATCCCCACGATTTGTTGATGTGTTCCACTTTCAATTCATTTTTAGGATAACGGAGGTTGTAGATGGCTGTAGAGTGGGTGGGTTTACGGGTGTTCCAATTTACAGTTCAGGCATTTGAGAAAATTCCCAAACCGATTTGGTTAAGTTCATATGAGTAGCTTATATGATGTCTTATACGGGGTAAAGATGAGGAAATGTAGATGTACTTTTTGTTTTGTTCTTTGGATTAAGTACGACCCTTATACTGGCATTTAGGTGTAAGTCACGGGTTGGAATCCAACACAGGGTCACAAAGGAAGATACAATGAAGTGCGGTTCTAGGTCAAATATGAGGGCGTAATCCTTGAGAAATTCGAGAATATTAAGGATTAAGTATTGAATCAGGTTTAGTATGGTGGCAAGTTTTTTTTGAGTTTAGACATACTGAGTACTAAGTTTTGGATAGTTTCATTTAAAAACATGTATTTCTATATCTGTGTTTGTGTTTTCTTTTTATAGAATCATTTTGGGTGATTTATTATACTATCCAACACCATCTGCCTAGACTATCGTAAATAAAGAATTCTACAGCTAAGAAGAACCCACGGCTACAAATCAAGTTCAATGTAGTTAGTCTATTCTACCGTATACATTTTCATTCGCAGTTGATAATGATAAATTTTATGTTTTCATAGATAGGGCATTTGAACTTTAAAATCACGTTTCTTTTACAAAAATACACTCGAGTTTACGGTTTTAGGATCTTGATTTTTCTAAATGAATTTAATTTTTAAGGACCATACTTTTTTTACATTAATCTGGGTTGTTTGGTTTTGAATCCCTTCATTTAAAGCCTACGACTTATTATATGATATCCATCGTACTCATATATTTTTCTCAATGTATTTTTATTTGTAGATAGTGGTTTGAATGTCTGAGTTTTTGTAAGATCTTGCCTAAGTTTTGATATCAGGTTATCATTCTATATATTTCTTTTCATGGTGATTACACTTTGCCTTTTAAATTGGAATATGCCACATTACACACTTTTATACCATGTTTTATTTTCTCTTTAATTTTTTTGTCGTGTTTGGGTGGGGTTTAATGAAAAAAAGCCTTATTGTTCCAATCCTGATGTTGGAGGGTTCTTAGATCAGATTATTCACGTATAAGAAGTAAAAAATGATAGTTTATTCGCGTGTTTTACTATTCATGTTCAATATGTGATGTTGATTTGAATGAAAAAAGGATTATATAATAAGCCATTAATCTTTCAAGCATGAACTTAACATATTCATGTACTGATTTTCAAATCTTTCTATTGGAATTGATTTTTCTTTAAGATTCTGCATTTAACGCTTTTAGGTGGTTAATGTTAATTCCAAACTTCTGCCCAATCAATTTATTTTGTACTTTTATGATAGAAAAATATCTTAGGAATGTATTTTGTTTCTTAATGATATTTTACTATTAAATGTGTAGGTAACATTTTATTTTTGCAACATGGATTGGAAAGTGGGCATTCTTGTTGAAGCTTCCCATGGCTAAAGTTGCAGACTATGATCAATTAATGTTTTCCACCCAAAAGGTACATAAGAGGACAAGATAAATTTTACATTTGTGATTTATGATTTGGATGGCAAGGGATTTATTGAGAGGCCAGAGATTGAGCAAATGTTAATTTCACTTTTGTATCAATCTGAAATGAAAATTAGTTGATGAGACCATTGAGACAATATGGTTGTGTTTTTTTTTATAAGGTATCATGTCTATTTTTATAAATTTAAGATTAACATTTTTTAATAATTTTGAACTCATTTTGAGTATAATGATCGCATGCGTCTTTTTTATGGGCTTGGAATGAGTTGAAAGCAGGTGGGTTTTCCCTAAACTTCATATGCCAGAGTTAGTCAACATATCATTTCTCTCTCCCTTTATTATCTCTTGCCATTTCTTGGTCTCAAAAGCGCATATACATATATAGCTTTGTAGTTGGGTTCAGCGTGGGTTCAAAGGTGAGACAAAGTTTAGTATGAACTCTTTATTAGTTCTCATGTAAATAGTTCTCATGGTAACTATGTACTTAATAGTGCACATAAGTGGTAAATACAAGGCGAGTATGTTTATGAATGTGTGTGCTGCGATTTTTATGAGTCCTTTTGTATGTTTGAGAGAGAGTCGTGGAGTTATATCGTGCCTTCAGGCACGGGCATACCCTAGTGTGTGTGTGTGTGTGTGTGTGTGTGTGTATATATATATATATATATATATATATATATATATTTGTGTGCTTTATAAATATTGGTGTGAAAAATATTTATAGGAATACATACCCCTCTAGTGCTATCACAAGAGGTTACTCGATGTGGGTGATGCAGGGAGAGTATAATCCCCAGGTCATAGCGTCCATTATTTTATATTGTGATCATTTTCAGGTTGAGACGCTTTGGGTATGATTCTGTCTCTCAATCGGGTAACTATGATGGCCTCCGCTATGCTTATTGTTATTTTTCTGATTCGGTGATCTAACCGTCTGAGGGTATCCGGGTGGATTGAGTATACCTAGGGTGAAAACATTTTAGAGAAAACATCCGGTAAATTCTTACTCGAGAGGATTGATATATATATACGGCATGTGTGTGAATGTTGTAAAATAATTATACGTATATAATGGTGTAGATAATTATATACGGGTGGAATATAAGAAGTGAAATTGTATTAAGTATATACGTATATAATAGAGTAGATATTTATATACGGGTGAATTAGAGGAACTAAAATGGTATTAGTTGTATATAACTAGTGAGACTATTATATAGTTGTATTTAAAAGCTAATTTGTTAAGTTAATGCAATAAATAAATTATGAAGTAACAGTACGACTTGCTCGTGCTAGAGTGGTGTGTTAGGAAGTTTTAAGAACAAGGCAAGTTAGACGGAGTAGTATAACTAGGAGGGTAAGAAGAAAGCGTTGGGTGTGCACTTTAGATGAGGGGTGGGTAGTATCTCAAGGGTGTGCGACGCTAGCTCAAATTAGAAGTGCATTCATGCATTTTAATTGTTGCATTTTAATCACTTGAAAAATATTTTCAAAAGGATTTGGGCGGTTACTCATACTTTCAAAAATATTTTCAAAACCTTTTAGGTGTCTAGCCACAGGGATGCCAAGTTTGATGATCAATTCCAGGAATGTGTAGCTGCAGTACGTGTGGATACTTGCATGGATTGATTGGACACTTGTTCATTCCTAGAGTAGGATCTATATTTCGGTATTTCATTTGGGGATGTTGCCCCCAACTATTTCATGTATTTCAGTCAGACTTTCTATTCAGGTTATTATTCTGTTGGATTATTATTTGGGAATTATAGCCGATGGTTTATTCAAAAAGTCTTCTATTTATTTATTCACTATTGATTTAGATCAATGATTGTGTTAATGGTATAATTTATATTTCCCACATGTTACTTTTGTTTAATAAAAAGATAAAAATTTGTCACCGACTTTTTGAATACTAAGTGGTTAGTAATCTTTAAAAAGTTTTCAACAGTTATGATAAGAATGAATCGAATGAGAATCCTCTATTAATTTAATAAAGGATTGATGACCCGATAGATAATTGGGAGGGATCACAAATGGTAGGCATGTCAATGGATGGAATTTTATCTGAATCCAAATCCGATCCATTTAAGCGGATATGGATCATGCTTGAAATCCGATTATCCGATTACCGAATTATCCGTTTATTAAATGGAGTGGATTTGGATTCATATACTCTGATTCGTTAATAATCTGATCTGATTAATATTTTTAATATATATATATATATTATATATATATATATATATATATATATATATATATATATATATATATATATATATATATATATATATATATATATATATTATATATATATATATATTTCTAATTAATATATATTGTATTTAATAATATTTTAAATATATATTATAATAGTTCTTTATTTCATTATCTATCTTTTTATAACATTTGCAAAATAAATTTATGAAATAAGAGTTGAAAATAAAAATATTACAAATAAAGTTTAACATAAATGGATAATTTGATAATCGGATTCGATCCAAATCCGTTTAACATAAACGGATATGGATTTGGATTTGCCTGATCCGATCCGATTAATAAATGGATCAGATCCGAATCCATTTAACATAAACGGATATAGATTTTGATTTTTCTGATCCGATCCGAATCGGATCCATTTATAGGCCTGACATATGGTATCAGAGCATCAGGTTCTAGTGTCCATAGGATCTGTACGGCTTTTCTATGTTTCACCTTAGCATTTTTTTATATAGACCCCTATTGTAGGATTGTTGTATTTCTCATTGGATGTACGTGTTTATGATCTTGTGCTGATTAATTTGTATTTTATGGTGAACTTATACATATTTCAAATCTCATTTCAAATGCCACCTAGGAGAGGTAGACCAGCTAGAGCAGCGTCGAGAGATGAGGCGAGGGAGGCTCGGCAGGAACCAGAGGTACCACAACCACAGCCAGAGCAAATCTCAACTTCACAGGTGGCCAAAATCGTGGCACGGGCAGTTAACGTGGTGATGACCTCAATGGCATGACACTTTCTACAGAATCAACCACAGACGTTAGTGGCACCCGACGTTCAAGCCCACCCGAGGTCATCTGATTGGCAGAGAGCGAGAGAAGCATTTCAAAAGGTCACTTACCATATTTTTAGGGTAACGCGGATGAAGTAGTGGCCATTCAGTGGGAGAAAAACATGCAGCACCACCTGCGCATGATTGAGTGCAGTGACACCTGGAAATAGCTCTTGGTGACTTTTAAGCTATTGTGTGTAGCTTTGCAGTGGTGGGAATCTATGACCACCGCAAAGGAGAGAGATATGATTAGCATTGGGGAGTTATGGGTGCGGTTTGACCGTAAGTATTTTTCGTCCATTATTCAGATAGATATGCGATGACAGTTTCTCAATGTGTCACAAGAAGATAGGACCGTAGTAGAATAAGAAGAAGAATTTACTCGATTAGCAAATTTCTTGAAAGATGAAGTAAATATTAAAGGGAAGGGAATGCGTAAGTTCATGGATGGACTTTCCTGGAGGATTCGACAGCACTTATTGGGTAATTCGACGTTGGAGACATACATAGAGGTTGTTAATGCAATGCTACTTCATTGTCACGATCAACGGTTTCACATGAGGAATAGAAAAAGGATGAGTAAATCCAGTCAGGCTGAGAAGGTAGATGGGAACAGTGCCAGTGGGGCACAACGGCGGTGGGAGAAGGACTCCTGACAATGGAATTCGATTAAGAGGTTTAAATTCTAAGGTTATCGGTTTGAGGGAGGCGAATTCAGACATGGTCAGTAGGCCCTCAGCAGCAGTGACGGTATTTCATTCCTCAAGGCCGCTAGGGCCAAGGGAATGTGGGGGGGGGGGGGGGGCTAGCAAGGACATGATTAGTGGCAGGAAGGATTTTATTGGAAGTGTTTCTTTTATGGAGGGACAGGCCATGGGAAGAAATATTTCCCTAAGTGAGTCAGGGGCAACTAAAGTACGAGTTTCTAGATGTACAACCACTACAGCAGTTCGTGGGTCAATTCAGACGAGAGGATTTTGACCTGGGACCCATTGACCAGGGAAAGCATCTTGAGTATGGAGGTAAATTATCTTTATTATTCTATAAGTATGGAGTATGTTTTGAGTGACAATGGGGGCGTCACAACATAAGATTTTTATCACTAGAATTCGGGAGTGAGTCAGATTTAGCGGGTGCATTGGCCGTAATAGCCATATTATGTATATATAATTTTCGTGGGGCAGCCAGGCTCTTTGGCGTTACCTAAGAGAGAGTGAGTGTGTACACTAAGAGGGTGTTTGCATTACATATGGGATTTATACTTTTGAGAGTTATGAGAGTGGAGTAGGCTACTTTTCGAGTTTCGGATAGTCAACGATGTTTTAGGGCTATAGTTGATAGATATTGTAAGACTTTGTATTCACTATACTAGGGTATAAATTATTGGGCTAGGTATCACCTAAAAGAGGGTCTAGCCTTTATATGTGTATATATTATAGTGTGTTATATGATAAACTTGTAAGGATGTGTTTGTGTGGTTATATTTGATCCCGGGGAATAGGGACGTTAACTTATGGGATTCAGGGTGGATAGGCTTATTATCGAGCTGGGAGATATAGATCGCTATTGGTTTAGCGCGGAGAAACTAGTGATAGTAAGGGATTCGTATTGTATGATATATTTTGTAACATGAGAGTGGATGAGTATACTTTTATGTCAAGAGACGAGAATTTGGGGGTATGTGCTATGGACCGCGGGCCTAATGAATATCAACGACCGACAATGTTAGGTAGTAGTGTATCGAGGGGTTCCTTGTTTGAATTTCACTTTGCAAGACGTCCCACGCATGAAACTTAGCGCAACATTGGAACTGGGATATGTTTGTTCATTAGGACATGGGTTTGGTACCTTGGTTTTTATACATATATGTAGTTATAACTGTGAGTTGAAAGTAATATTACGAATTAAGGCTAGGAGAGTCGGGTAACACTTGTGCAGTTATGAACGGGTATAGGGAGTATGGGCGCCCCGGGTAATTAATTTAATTTTAAAATAAATCGCAATTAGAAGTAGCAGAGATGGGTGTAGCGATCTTAGGGGTATATCATTAGGAGATATTCAAGACTTGGAGTAAAAGACTTATCTTAATTTTGAAGACGAAATACCTTTGCAAGGGGGAAGTATGTAACGCCCCGTAATTCTAAGGACATGGAATTTTTTTATTTTGGTTAGATAAAATTTTACTTAATTTGGAGAATTTATTTAATTTCGATGACTTAGATTTAATTAATTCTGGATATTTTAAATTTTCACATGTGTCGTATTTTGAGGTCGAAATAGGAGAATTTTATAGAGTAACTCGGATGACGATTTTGAGTGCACGATTGATTCCGAATAGGCCGAGGTAGACGAAAAAGAGTACCCGGGAGTAGTAACTGGGTCTCAGGGTATATTTAGGCATAACTGGGCTCACACGGGGGTGTTTGGGTCATTTTGACGTGGCCCATAAGCTTAATTTTGGGATTCACATTATAAAACATAAATTAGAGAGTTTGTGGTAGACACAACTAAAAAAAAACTAGTTCCGCAGAGAGGAAAAGAGGGAGAAGGTGGGAGCTTTGGGGAGACAAATCAAAGGGGACTAAGTGTGTTCTTCCTCAAATCATTGTCTACCCCAAACGAATCAGACACTACGAATCAATACAGGCAAGTGGTTAATTTGTTTCAATGTAAATCTGTGATAATCGATTCATATAATAGTGGGTGTAAATCAAATTTGTTTTTAGGTGGGCTATCGCATGCAAAATGGGTGTTTACGAATTGGGGGTGTTTATGAATTTGTCAGTTTTCATAAATGAAAAGTACAATTAATATTCTGTTATGAATCGTAAATGGTTAAAAATAGGATTTATGTTAGTAGGAAAATAATCCATGTATTTTAATTTGGAGTTTAGAATCATATTTTGAGGAACAAAGTGTAGGAAAAAAATCTTTAAACCCCACTTTGATCTTTATTGTGAGTGTTATAAATTTATGGTGGTTAGGGACTAAATCCATGATTTAAATCTATTTAAGAGGAATTATTGTTGTAAATGATTGGATTAAATTTCTAGGTTCAAATTAAAGCTTGGAGGTTCGTTAATGGCCGAAATTAGTGAATATGGAAGAAGAAGAAGTTGTTGGATGCAGCGTCGAATGCGATAGCAAGTCGTTCAAACTTGAATGTCGTTCAAACGACTGTGAAAGTCATTCGAACGACAGGGGGCAAATGTGGCAGTTTCGTCCTTCTTGTGGATTTCTTTTTGGGACTTTTCTTTTTAGGATTAGTTAGAGAACAATTAAATGGAGGTTAATACCTAGGATACGGGCCAAATTCATAAAAGGTTATGATACGGGCCAAGGGAGCGAGTCCGGGTATTTTGGTTGAGTGACATCATTTTAATATATTAATGTGTGAAATTAATTAAATTAAGATTCGGAAATTTGACTGGGGGGTCTAGTGCCACGGGGGTTGGGCACAGGTTAGCCGGTTCAATTAGCTTATTTATATGCGGTGATTGTTTAGTGTGTGTGTATATATATATATATATATATATATATATATATATATATATATATATATTGTGTTCTTTATAAATATTGGTGTGAATAATATTTATAGGAATACATACCCCTATACTTCTATCACATGAGGTTACACGATATGGGTGAATCCTCTAGCTAGAGAACGCGGGACGATTATAATCCCCAGGTCATAGCGTCCATTATTTTATATTGTGATTCTTCTCCGGGTGAGACGCTTTGGGTACGATTCAGTCTCACAATCGAGGAACTATGACCGCATCTTCTATGCTTAATATTATTTTTCTAATTCGGTGAGCTCACCATCTCGGGGTATCAGGGTGGATTGAGTATACCTGGGGTGATAGCATTTTAGAGAAAACATCCGTTGAGTTCTTACTTGGGAGGATGGATATATATATATACGGCATCTATGTGAATCTTGTAAGATAATGATACGTATAAAGTGGTGTAGATAATTATATGCAAGTGGAATACATGAACTGTAATTGTATTAGTATATACGTATATAATAGAGTCAATATTTTTATACGGTCAACTACATGAAGTAAAATGGTATTACTTGTATGTAACTAGTAAGACTGTTATATAGTTGTATTTGCAAATGTATTAATTAAGTTAATGAGATAAATAGCTTATGAAGTAAAAGTACGACTTACTCGAGCTAGAGTGGTGTGTTAGGAAGTTTTCAGAACAAGGCAAGTTAGACGGGGTAGTATAACTAAGAGGGTAGGAAGAAAGTGTTAGATGTTCACTTTAGATGAGGGGTGAGTAGTATCTCAAGGGAGTGCAACACTATCTTATATATGAAGAGCATTCATGAATGTTAATTGTTGCATTTTAATCACTTGAAAAATATTTTTAAAAGGATTTGGGCTCTGAACCGGACTTGTAAAAAAAATTTCAAAACCTTTTAGGTCTCCGGGAACATAGACGCCAAGTTTGATGATATATTCCAGGGATGAGTAGTCGCAACATGTGTGGATTCTTGTAAGGATTGATTAACCCTTCAGTTGTTCATTCCTAGAGTAGGATATATATTTATGTATTTTATTTGGTCATGTTGTCCCCAACTATTTCATTTATTTCAGTCAGACTTTGTATTCAGGTTATTATTCTGTTGGATTATTTTTTGAGAATTATAGTCGATGGTTTATTCGGCAAGTATTCTATTTATTAATTCAGTATTGATTTAGACCAGTGATTGTGTGAATGGTTTAATTTATATTTTTCGCATGCTATTTTTTTTTAATAAAAAGATAAAAATTTGGCACCAGCTTTTTGAATACTATGTGGTTAGTAAGATATACAACGTTTTCTATAGTTATGCTAAGAATGAACCAAATGAGAGGCCTCTTTTAATTTAATAAAGGACTGATCACTTGGTATTTAATTGGGGGGTGTCTCAAAAAGCTCTCAGCTAGAATGAGGTTTTACTAAGGTGAGGGAGGGTATATATAGGGTTCATAGGGTGGAGTTAATTGGTGGTTTTAGAGTTGGAGATGGGGATGAAATTACACATGTTTCACCAAGGCTTATGTGAATTGTAAATGGGTACCATGGGTACCCCACATGGTACAACCTATGTTGGTAGTCTAGTTAGTGCCATGTCATCAGTGGGGAAAAGGTAACTAAGTTTAGGTTTTAGTTTGGGTCATTGGATAGTTTTTGTATAGGTTTTAATGCTTTTAAGACATTTTATGAAAGTTTAGGGATTTGTGTGCAATTATTCAAACCTAATGGATTGGTTCCTGATATTCCTATCAAATATAAGTCATTTGATTTTGAAAATTGGGGTTCGATTGATATAGGTCAATGTAAGTTAACCTAATTTTTCTTTTAGGGGATTTCTGGTAATTTTGTAAAAGTCTAGCATTTATTTGGAATTTTTCATTTATTCAATGGACTGAAGGCATGTTTACAGTATATTTAGAGTGTGTTATTACAATCAATCTATCCATCAAGGACACCTAATAGCTCTTGAGTCTCCAGTTACTCGGTGACCACTCTCAATCAAGTCTCACGGCTCCATTGTTAACACTCAAAGTATACCGGGGCACACTACCTAATGATCGGCTCTCACTCAAGAGTCGAACGACATACCACTGGAATCTACTCCATCATCATATATTATTTCAATCTTTAGACCTACGTATCCTCGATCCCCTTAAATTCTCGGGCTTTCCAGACCAAGACAATTCACTTAGACTTGATTCTAACCTCGCATCGCAAGTTGTTGACATTGGGGTGAAATTCTACTAAATTCCAAATCATGCGTTCAACTAATACCCTCCCATAGGACCCTTTCATGCCCTGGGTCACCCTAAATGTATGACTAGGGAATGCTCGCCTTGGAGCTAAACCAATCCACCCATCGTGGCAAATAACACTTAGTGCTATATTTCCTCGAGTTTTAATAGTATGTGATGTTCTCAAGTTATTATCTCGCTCCTTATAACCAGAGCCACTGACTGACATGCTAGCCAATCCTAAGGTCACTAATCCTAAGGAAAGATAATACTATTAACAAACCGTGCTGACGAAGGCATGACCACCCACACACTAAGCATTGTGCCATAGTAAGGATACCTTAGATAAGGGCGCACCCAGTTACCGAGCTACATATAACATGCAATGTCCACCTTCACTCTATTGGGCCAAACCGTGCTTCACCATGACATGGTACAAATTTTAACCATCACAGTCGTAGGAATACCAATTCTCGATTATCGAAATTGAATGGGACACATAAAAATCAGATGGAACAAATAACCATTCTAATAAAATCCCATCCGTACGCAATGGTCTATAAAAAGCAAATCTACACCACACGATTGAAGTCTTATAACTTCTCCCAGATGTTCTCACTGGGTACTAACCTAGCCACACACCCTGGCTCGAGTCACTAATCGTGACAAACGAACCATAGCCATTCATCCTCACAAGATGAAAGTAATGCACGAACTTGTTGTTCTATGGAAAGTCAAACAACAGACTTCTCTTTTTAGGAGTAAGTATTTCCCCTTACATCCTTGACACACTTGAACCACTCCGGTTGGCGAATGGTTGGCGCCTCTGTCAAAGCTGACCTTGTCCACATCTCTAGTGACGTCGTGACCAACCTAACACACCTGCATCATTGTCAACATTATCATACCATGATCAAATCCTAAACATCTCCTTAGGAAGTACCTTTCTTAGCGAAACATTCACCTTGTTATTAACCTTTAACTACACAAGGTTGTCATTAATATTATTTCCAGTATCTACCCAAACTGAACTTATGTGACGACTACCTCGGTGTCCATTAACAGTATAAGGGTAGTAAGTACCAAGCAAGGATACATCTTCTAATATGTATGGGTTTGGTAAGACATGCCAAGAACTAGTCATCGACTAGCTAGGGCTATCGTAACTTATGATATTGACACATGCTGACACCCTAACAATGCTTGATATCCCCCCTAAGTGTCATTTTCAATTCCCTAATATGACATCATCAATCTAAGTCCATAATACATTTCCTATGACTCCTTAACATCAAATTTCACACTGCCTACACTAGTCATTCCACGACACCTAAGCATTATGCCCACTCATAACACAAGCTTCCAATTTCTCTTAGAAGGATACATCACTCATTTGTGCCAATTCGGATGACAACACCCGAAACATACAATATTGACTCTTTTAGACCCTGACCAATAACCTGAGATCATTACCAGGCCTTTAATATAATCATCACTAGGAAACTAACATTTCTTCGTATCGGACTTAACTAGTTTCCTAAGGATTCCAAACATACTCCATATAAAAGTCCTCAAATCCCGATAAGAATTCATCATACATGACTCTCTCATCATACGTGTGCTCTAAAAAAATCTCAATACCCACATCGTGATTACTAGGTTCTTGTAAAGACACTAGTCTATAAGCCTTCACACGTGGTTCACCTTAATCATTGAACACCTTAAGATGTCATATTAAGTCAATTTCTATTCTCAATGATGCGACACACAATTAGTCCTATGAACATTCCGAGACTCCCTTAAGCCATACACACACTAGAATTGCCTCGCATTTAGCCACTACTTAGGCTGCTGAAATGGGCCCTGACACTCAGATAATAATATCATCTCCCTTCCAAATGACGAATACCATAAGACATGTACCAAATCACATACTATCACTAATAAGGATTCTGGCATGATACATAATGTCTCCTACAACCTATAAACCTCTAGGTCTGCATCACGGACATCACTAAAGATCCTATCCCTGAAAGTTGCATCATACTTTCTAAAACCCTAACATGAAATACTATCTATAGTTCACTCCTAAGTCTCCTCAACCATCATTGTTTCATACATAACATAATTACAACAATTTTCATGCAACTCTCATCATACTTTATGAAGTATAACTTTTAATCAACAATCACCAAGACACTTACTTACAACAGTAGTATTTTACCTACTCAGACCGAGTACTCATCACCAAGTATTGACCAACACGATTCCTCACTTCTACCAAGTCACTAATTCTTTTATGATGCGATACTACTTAGAACCTTACATGTGTAATTAGAAGTTTTTAAGTTGTTTTAAGCTCAAAATAAATTTTGTTTACTATTTAAAAAAACGGTCAAATTGTGTTAGTTTTTAAGTTGTTCGAACTGACAAAGTTTGACCGATTTTTTTAAAGTAGTAAAAAAATTCATTTTGAGCTGATTATTTTTTTATCGTCCTACTGAAATGTTTAAAATCATAGAAAAAAAATCAGCTCTAAAACATTTTTTTTACGATTTTAAAAAAATGAACCTCGTTTAGGGTCCTCAAACTGGGGGACCTCACTCTCTCTCTCTCTGTGTGTGTGTGTGTATATATATATATATATATACATGCATAAAACCATTTTTATTCCAAAAATGTTACTTTCCCCGATAATTCACCTTAATCCCGTAAAAGAAATTCCATTTTACTTGATTTAATAGTTATTTCTTAATTTAACACACCCGGTTAAATATTTTAAACAAGACCCTTTGCTTAAGGAAAATCATTTCTTTTACCGAAATTTTCTTATTACTCATGCAAAATTTATCTTAGTATTTTCATTGAAATTCACCTTTAAACACACGCAAATGCCGTATTAGAAAATACTTTTTTTCCTTTAAAAACCTTTTAAAAAAGAACTCATGTGCCAAATATGGTTAAACCTTTTTAGGTTGCTTAACTACCCATTTCATGCCTTCACTTTACCCTTCCTTTACCTTATGGATATTAATCAATTTTCAAAATACTTGTCCACTTTATTCTTTATCGGAACATTATTAATTCATACAAGTTAGGTTGTCTTTTCACATATACACCAAAAAACTCATTTCTTGATATGTTCCAGCTTCATTATTTTTTTTCTCAAAATCTTCCAATAATTGTATACTTTAACGGGCTCCGCACCGCTGGTTATGCTACCATATGCTCTGACCAGTGATTTTAGGTCTTTCACCCTAGGGCTCCGGGCCCTCCTTAATCCCGATATCATCCGAGTCCATATTAATGTGTTCTAAAAAAATTCAAACATCCAAATTATTTCACATTTCCTTTTTCCCGATCAAAGCCAAAACCAGGAGTTTTCCCCTAACTTTTGTTACACTTTATAATCATCATTTCTTGTCCATTTTACTATAGCATTGATTTTTTTCTCAAAATTATGTTTATTTAGCACCATTTTGTGTAACCTCCGTTTTCAAAAAATTTATATCATAAAAAAGTTTCCACTTTATGTAAAATTACCTTTTTATCCATTTGCTCTAACTTGTCTTTTCCTCCATTTTCACAAGTGTTATTTCCCAAAATATCATTAAGTAACTTGCACTAACTTCTTAAGTGTTTTGAACTCTTTAGGACTTATTTAACACTTAGGAGTAACATTCTTCTTAAGTTGAAAAAATCTTTATTTTACCACTTTCTTTCTCTAAGAAATCATTGGACATTAAAATCACCATTTTTCTTTCATTAATATCTATAGTCTTAAAACCATAAATTTATCACCTTCCCAGCACCTTTTTCACACACTTTAAGGTCTGAAATTTTTAATATCTCTATTTCATGTTTAAGACCAATGAAACCCTCATTAAACTTGTTTATATGTTCATCCTCAAAATACTACAAGTTTATATGCATGAGAAGATGAATTTTAAGTCCAAAATCCCATCAAATGGATCTAACATGTGATTTACTCTAGAAATTTTATAATGTTTGCAAAAACATATTTTTTAAGGCAAAAGACATTTATGTTACTTCGAAACTTGTTAAAAATGTTCATTTATATTAAAATCCCAAATTTTCGTAAGAAAACTTTGAAAATTTTATTCATAAAATATTTCCAATAAAATAGGGATTCTTCCAACATTTTTATTCCATAAGAATGTTTAAACACCAATTTTTCTTGAAATATATCAATTTAATTAAAACCATTGAAACCCTTTTTGTAAACTCATTTTAACAAATCATAAGAAATATCATTCTTATATCATAAATGCATCCTACTCTTACAACTCTAACTACATGACTAATATGTGGGAAAATAGAGTTTCTATCTAAAGAGTAGAGTTTTCCCACCTCATATTAAGCTCCAAAAATGGTGGATGAAGAAGAAGGTGATGAAACCCCCACCTCCTAAGGTGGCCTCAAGGATGTTTGATAGCTCCACAAGTATGCTCCATGAAATCTTTAAGCTTACCCAACAATGTAGGAAATGGGTGTATAAGGCTTGTCTATAGTGAAATACTAGTAAAATATTACTGCATAAGGTTGAGGTATGGTGGTGGCATTGTGGAAAAGACTTTGGGGAGATGAAATGTCCTTGAAACTAGAGAGAGAGAGAGAGAGAGAGAGAGCAAATCTAATGGGTTTTGGTGGGGGAAGAACCTCCCCAACTCTCTTTCTCTTCACTCCCAAATGAACCCATAAACCCACTTAAAACCATGCCCCAAATATATAATCCCAATTTTGGGTCATCTGGACTCATAGTATTCGACACACCATCGATCCAAGGGTACAAAATGCGATAGCACACAAAGGCAATCAATCTAATTTTTTTTGAAGAGGTCGTGCAAACAAGAATGGGACCCCGCTCGATTAAGATCTCAATCTCGTTTGATCACCCCATCGAATGACCTTCTAACGAGGTAGGAAGGACTCGTGCAGTGGCAACTCATTAAATCCTCATTAGAACCGAACTTCGAAGGACATTGGATTCTCATTTGAACCAAAGTGATTCTCATTTGAACAAAATAAGGATCTCATTCGAACGACTTTCAAGTTCATTCGATCTTGCCAAATTCATAAAATCTCCAATTTTACCCACAAACGTCCAACAATTACCATCAAGGCCAAAGAATAATCGAATAGATATAAAATCCCATATATTAATGATTTAATTTTCCAAGGATTTCATATGATTATAATTTACTTCGGAAAAATAATAAAATATTTAGCCACGGGTATTACATATGGACCATTTATCGTTCTTTTTTTCGCCATCACCACGTTGGCTAGCCAATCTGGGTACTTGACATCTTTAATGAACTTCGTTTTTTACAATTTATCAACCTCTTCCTAGATAGCCATGTTCTTCTCATGACTGAACACACGTCGTTTCTGCTTGATTTGCTTAGCATATTTGATAATATTCAACTTGTCGCATATGAATTTTTGGCCAATCATAGCATATAATCACGAGTCTGAGTAAATACATTCTTCCTCTCTTAAAGAAATTTAATTAACTCCTATTTAAGGGTTGTTCCCATAGATGTGCCAATTTTCATAATTCTTTCTGGGCATTCGTCATCTAGGATAATTGTTTTTGTAGTTTCCACCGCATGTCCTTTAACTAAATCAGTCTCCTCGCGGGGATCTAGGGTCTCTATCTAGTAGGTGGTGGTGAGTTTCTTTACTTCATCCTAGTCAGTTAAAGTATAATAGCATTCCCTAGATTCAATTTGATTTCTCGTAACAATGTCGAACGCATAATGAGTGGTAAACATTAAACACTAATGGAGAGTAAATGGTACCACTTTGAACTTTTTCAGGTTGATCCTTTTAAGGATCATATTGTAAGTTGATTGGACATTCCTATTCAAGACGAATAAATAGATAATTTTAATTAGGCTTACAGTCCAGGTGCCAATAAGAACGTTTAGTTTGGCAGTCCCCAAAGGATATGCCTTTTCTCTTGAAAAGCCTAGTAGGGGCCTGTGATAGGGCTCTAATTTTATTTCATGTAGTACTAACCCTTAAAATCCATTTATAGAACATGATGTCGGCTGAGGTTCCATTGTCTAATAATATTCTAGACACCCTTGCTTCATATACTATGATAGTGATGACCGGAGGATCATTATGGGGATAGAGCACTCCAGATCAATCATTTTTAGAGAAACCTATCACCAACTTGTTTTTGTTCACTTTTTTTTACGACCATGGACATCATGAGATATGTTGATTTGATAAATATATAACATGCTTTAACTTCATTTAAGTAGGATTCTCATTCAGCTATTTCATCGTAGACACTGCCATCTCCTCCTACAGTAAAATGATAGCGAAAAGATATCATCTTTACCTCGAGTTTAATCTCTCGATGTTTCTTAGGCAGGTCTGGGTCATATTTTGAATCATTGTTTCTTCCTCTTTTCTTTTCTTCTTTTACTTTGTAAGGGGATTCTGATTATCTTCTAGTATCTTTTTCTTTTATCTAGTTAATTAACATAATAATCTTGCCATGTCAAATCAGCACTCTATCGCATTCTGAAATTGTTAATAGTATGTCCATGGTATTTGTGAAATTCATAATACTTATACTTATCCCTTCTATTAGGAGGGGACTTTAATTTTCCAGGCAATTTGAGATCCCTGCATCCTTTGATATCCAGTAGGATATGATGTACACTAGTAGTGAGGGGTTTATTCGTCATACTTCTTGGGATTTTCGACCTTTTAATCCTTTTGGTCCTTCTTCTCGGAGTTCGTTTGTCCATCGTCCTTCATCGACATTCATGATCTTACTGGATTTAGCCATTAATTCGGTCATGGTCTTAGGGGGGTCTTTGGACAGAGAATAATACAATTTCTTAGGGAGCAAACTGCTCATCAAGGCAGTGATTGCTGTATTTTCTTCATCATCTATCACTTCTAATTTTTTATTATTAAAATGAGACATATACTCACGAGTTATTTCCCCTATTCACTGACGAACACTTCATAAATGAGCTACCCTTTGTTAGAAGCTAGAGATTTACCCACGAGGTAAATTGTTAAATTTGTACCGACTTGGTAATAGTGCTGTAAAATGCTCGGTAATGCATTTTATCTGGAACTAAGTAGATGTTGGTTGGTGACTGGTATTCTTCAACGTGAAGAACATGATTAGTTTTACCGACATACTTGGGAGTAACCATTGGTAGTTTGAATTTAGCAGGATTGGGAAAGTCCACAATAGTTGGAAGAAAGGGTGATCCCTTCACAAAACTCCTCTGCAAGGGATTTTTAGATTTATCCATTTGTCCCAAGAAGTCTTATAGCCACTGGATTAAACCATTCCAGTGATTATATTTTGGAAGCAGTTTTAGAGGCTCGATCATGCGTTTATGTTGATCTCTCTTTTGAAGAAGTCTTCTCGGTATACGTGGATCCTCGCACGCTGGTTCTTGACTTGACAAAATCTTCTCAGCGATCCTGAGATCTGGATGGCTCTTCATGATACTAGCCTTTATTTTCTCGAGGACCTAGCCGATCGAAGGTAAAGCCCCTACTTAGTCCATTTAGGGTTCTTGGCCGTTCTAAGGAGAGGGATAGTCAATCATAGTAATCAGTGGATCTGAGGGAAGAGGTCACACTAAGGAAATAAGACCAATATTTAATGAATCTGGAATACCTATATCTTCTTCTTTCGTTTCTGGGAGGTGGAGGGGGCATCTCCCTTATAGAAGGTGGAGAAGCAACAGGCCTAGCTTGGAGCATTTGATTAAGTTGACAAACTATTTCTTGAATTAATTCCTACCCCTCAACGATGTTTAGTATAATTTTTTAAAGATCTTCTATTCCAGGAGGTGCAGAAGGACTCAAAGTATTGCCTCCAATAAGACTGCTTTCTAGGACGTTCGTCATACTTTAGGAGTATGATATAAAAGTAAGCTGTGAAAGAAATTGGTAGGAAACAACAGTAACTTGATGATCCCATAGTCGGTGCCAATACGTTGATGCCTAAATTGGTTTTATATTTTAGGAATGATTTTTTTCTCAAGTTACCCAAATTTATAATCATAGATAAATATCTTATGATAAAAAAAATGAAGGAAGTGCAAAGAGACTAAAAGGTTTCACATGGTTCAGTCCAAAATTTATGCTTACATCCACGGGGTGATGTCACTATATGTTTATGATTTAATACAAGTCTCTTAATAACAGTTTTTAGGGTTAGAACGAAGTGGTTCTGTCCCCCAGCTAAGAGAAGTAGTAGTCTATTTATAGTAGGTAGAAGTTAAAGAGATGGAATGCATTTATACACTAGACATTTACATATTTACACGATAATATAAAGCTAGATATTTATTCGTGTGCATGTGCATGGTGTTGTTGAATATCCCACATGAGTCTATTTACATTATTATTGGTTCGTCTTCCGGGTGTAGTCGGCTGGACGATCGACCACAAGATGTTTTTAGCTGATCGGGTTTATTCTCTATTTGGGGATCCGGTGGTAATGTTAACAAGTGTCACTATTTTATTGGTCCACCTGGCCTAGTTACTTTAGTATACAATAGTGACCTTGTTAGAAGCATTGATATATAATTATTTTTTATCATAAAAGTACACCTTTGCTATTGAGCCAATGACTATGATATGGAAATTTTTTTCTTTTGAAACCAAGAAGCATGTATATGTTATAGACTTACATAATTAGGTGTAATGTAATCTCTTTTTGTTAGAAGTCCAAAACAATGGCTGCAAAACTAAACCTTTTTTCTTATGTTGGATACATTAAGACAAATCTAATTTTTGAACACAAAAATAGTTTTTATAGGCTATTTAAACATAAGTTATTTGGATCACCATAACAGATATTATAACAAGTATCTAATATTATAAATATAATATGATGTCATCTTGTTTATAGCCAAAGAAACCAGAGACTTATAATAATTTATTAAATGCTTACAATGTAATTTAGGGTCCAAATCTAGTTTAGTGCGATGATCTTGAACACATCATCATGGTTGATTTTGAACTATTTTTTTTATTCTTGTCTATAATAACCTACGGTGATGCTTCAAAACTCAGTGTGAAGTTCATGAAAACCCCTCATGCAATTACAAATTTAAACTCGACTACATTTGTTTTTCAAGTTGTTGTGGGTGCTAATAGGCACATTTGCACAAATTGGTCAACCAATTGCAAGGGGTGTTTATTCCATATCTCCATGTATATATGTGTTTATGTTGCATATGTTAGTCTAGGGCAAAATCTGAATAAATGCAGTGTGTGATAATTGATAAATTAATTCTCAAGATTCCAATTAAACCTTATTTAATTAGAGTCTATTTTTAAACAAAATTAATTCATCCCCTAAACATGCAACTGCGTATCAAACCAAATAAGATATAGCATGCGACACAAAATTTCAGGAAAAATCCTCGAAGGGCAAAACCTTTTATTTTGAGAACTCTGACAAGTTTACAAGACCATTGACTTACATACCATCTTGCCTTCGCCCACAAGAGTAACGCATGATGTCTTCGTCAAACCTCCAAAGCAACATCTAGAAATCAGTAATGGTTCACACGCAGATATACCACAAGAACAAGCAGTCCTAAACACGCAGTCTTCATGGTGTAGGTTATCCTCCCCACAAGAGTAACTTCATATCGACTTCTTCCACAATAGCACACAGCTCTCCAATTGTAGAGTTCTCCCCACAAAGAATAAACAAAGGCAAAGTGTGTTCTTGAACACCAAAACTATTCACTAAAGCATATGGGATTTCTGTGAATTGAAAACAAAAAAGGGATTAAACCCTAAAAGAAGAAGTTAAAAAGAATTCTGGAGATTCGCAATTTTCTGTCGTTCAAAACGATGGGACTTCTTAATAAAAATGAAACCGTTTGATGAGTAGTTATAAAAAAATGTTCCGCCTTAGTCACTTAAACGAAAAAAGGGACCTCGCTCCAACGAAGTACATGTGTCGTTCAAAAGACATCGTGCGACATCTCAATGTCGCTCGAATGAGATGGTGATCTCTCTTGACTGACCTGGGCGTCAAAATCGAGGAACGCTACAAGACTTAGAAAATTTAATCATTCTCAAATTTTGACGAAAAAGTCCGCTCCAACACTTAGAAAATATTTTGTAAAAATATCCCAAAGCTCTAAGTGAAAAGTTAAGGTATTTAAAACATAAGCTTACCAAAGTAAACTTCGCAGAGGATTTTTGATGAATAACCTTGATATATTCGGATCTGTCTTGATGTAGATTGCTCTTGAACTTCTTCGACGGTTGTTACGGTAAACGACATAATTAATTGTGATGGACATTTATAAAAATATGTCATTACAAATCCCATGTCTATGCCGGAACATACATAAAACCAGACGAATTATCAAATAACAAAATTCCTATAGAAATCTACCATCCCATAAATCTCAAAATTGAAAAGGTACAAATTTGCAAGTTCTCTAATTTTTCTTTAAAAATCTTCATCAAAACTCATAGCTTTTTGATAATAACACGAAACTGTACATTTTATACCCCGAATAGACGTACTTTAGTTGCTAATTCTCGACAATAGGGGTCTTATGTGCTTAAATATTTATTTTGTAGGTCGAATGCACGTTGCGGTGCTCAAATGCGTATTTCAAAGCAATTGTGCAGATTATGGAGCTAATTGTCAATCCTGTAACCCTAGCCTACCCTAACCTAGCCTAAACTCTGTCCCGAGTCGTGTATGTTTGATTTGTTCCCTTTCGTATTTTTCATTTTTTTAGATTTTTAGTTGAGTCGTTTTTATTTTTAAGATTTATTTTAGATTTATTTAGAATTTTTAGGTTTCATTTTATATTTTATTAGTGTATTTTTAATTTATTTTATTTTATTTTTATTTTTATTTTTATTTGTTCTCATTTTATTAGGTTTAGATTTTTTAGGATTTCATTTATTTTTATTTTTTCTCATTTTATTATTCAATTTTATTCAACCAACCCGCCAGAAACTCGCAACTCCCCTGGCTTCGACCTTCCACTCCGCCCAGCTACCCATGACTGCGACCCACATCGGACCTTACCCTTGTCCATACCCCCATTTCTGTTGTCCCTTAACCCGTCGGAACCACCTAAAACCGGACCCCCCCTTCATTATACCTTCGACCTCCATTCCGACGGATTTACCCTGTCGCCGCCGACCCTATCCTGTGCCGAGACCACCTCCGGCCGGCGACACCCATCCAGTTCCTCCGGCGGTTCCAAACCCAAGCGAACCCCGATCCAACCCCGTTTCCCCAAACCCGATTTCGTGAAACCCCATGTCCCAATTTCAAGCCAGACCCATTTTCCTCCCAAGCCAAGATTTATCTCCTCCTATCACAAACAAAGACTAAATTAAACCAAAATAAAGTCCACATGTCTTTTTTGCCACTTAAAGCAATTCAATCCATGTTTCCTATTGTACCCCCAACTACTCATTTTTACCCATTGCCCAAAATACCCCTCAAACCAAATCTGATTTTATCCTCACCACTACACTTACCACATGACCTCACCTCTTACCCATGCACATGTGTGCATAATTCCCTAGATACCCTCACCCAAATACCTTCCATATCCCATACACCCTTGTCCTCCCAATTTTACCCCCATGCTCCATGCCTAATATAAAAACAAGATGAAGACTCAATTTGAAAAGGATTGAGAATAGGAATTAGTAGAGAGAATTATAGAGAGAGAAATACCATTTTAGTGTAGGTTTTTGGATTAGAATTTTTATTTTATTTTTTTTAGATAGTGAGGGAAAAATAAATTGTTGTGAGAATTAATTCGAGTGAAATATTTGATGTAATTTTGTTTGGATCATTAAAATTGAGGGATGTTGATTTCAACTCATGGATTGAAGTTCAATTAAGCATCAAGAGATTGGGTTTGATTGTTCTTTTCTCGTCTAATTTATTTTATGCCTTTGATTATTAATTTGTTAAATTTCATACCATGTTAGGCTAAATCCCCTTTCAAGAGGTGGGAGAAACCCTTATTTGATGTTATTTTAGTTTGATTAATTTGATTACTTGAAAGTTCCCTTTAAATATTAATTTTGATCCCTTACCCTTAAATTTACGCCTCGAGAGAGGGTAAATAATTTTCGAGAGAAAATCAAAATTCTAGTTATAATACCCATTTTAGATTCAAACTAAGGATAGGGGTTTCTTAAGTGGGGTATTATAACTTGAATTTCAACTCTAAATTTATTTTCTAAGATTTACATAAATTTTAATTGATTGATCCTAGCGGGTGATTAATTAAAGGAGTGTAGATTTATTTTTCTAGAGTTGTGGGGTATTAAACTTATTATTATAAAAATTTGCTATTAAAATTACATTTGCAACGAGAGCTGATTTGTAATTTTGATATTAATTTGGGAGAATTCAATTAATTCAATTAATTAATTAGAATAGCTAAAATTTGTGGTTTAGTCCCACTCCTTGATTGTTCTCACATTTATTTACCTCACTTTATCTCTTATTTTAGTGTTAGACCTTATTTTTCACTTTTAGTCACTTTGTAGTTAGTTGTTTTCATCTCACAATTTAGTTTAATCTTATTTCACCTCACCCAATTGTTTTAATACTGAAAAAAGTAAAAAAAAATTATAAAAGTGAAAAAGAACAAAAAGAAAATAAAAATTGAACTACATTTGAGTTTGTTTCTAGCTTACCCCTTGATGTGGATTGATATGCTTACTTACCTCTACACTTGAGAGTGTTATATTTGTAGGTAATTTGAGGTTTTAACTAACTTGACTTTCAATAACGACACACAAAAAGTAAATTTATCAAATGGCATCGTTGACATTCTTGGGAGCGTGAAGCACTCGGAGCGGATTCAATTTTTTAGTTCATTTATTTCCTATCTTTTGTTGCATTTTAGTACCATTTTTTTTATTTTAGAAGGCTTGTATTAGTATTTTTAGCATTTGCTTGTATTGCGGTGCATAGAGTAACCAGATTTTTCATTTTAAATTTGTAATAAAAAGAAGACAAGCGTGATAGGGAAACCGTATAAGGTAGAGAGAGGGCGTCCAAAGGCGAGGATTTAGAAGCCTCTCTACCTTGGGTCGGTAGGACTCCCGGGACCGACTGAGATAGGCATAATCCCCCCCCGGACACAAAATTTTTGGCACCCTACGGCCTAAAAACCGTGGGAGGTACATTTCTTACACCCTCGCGCCTCTCCTGTTAGCGAGTCAATTCTTTTTATGTGCTTTTGTGTGCTCTTGTGTGATTTTATTCTCGCATTCATTTTTCGAATGGTGTGATGAATTAAATTACTAAGACCTACACCCGGTCACTCACGAGAAGGGATTTCATCACCTGACTCACCCTCTTACCATTTGTGCTACCCTAGCCATCACTAAATTTAAAATCAATCAACTAGGTAGCCCACTAGGAGAAAATTTTGCAAAGGTGATCACTCAGATCAAATTCGTGATTTTTATCGCCAGCGGACTTAATTAAAATTTGACTACCCTCTCACTAATTTTGAAGATAAAAATTGGATATGTGCTAGTTAGGATTTCTCCTTTACTTGTGTGTGTGTCCAATTCATTTTTCGATAGTCGGTTTTAGTTAGTTTGTCCCAAATTTCTGGGTCCATATTTTTCCCCACCTTTCCTTCCAAAAAACTCCAAAAATATTTTCTTCCTTTATTTCTACCAAAAAAAAAAGCCCAAAAATATTTTCTTTCATAAAAAAATCCAAAAATATTTTATCTCTCAATTTTAGAAAAATTCAAAAATATTTTCTTTCCATTTGAAAAAAATTAAAAACTCCAAAAAAATATTTTTCTCCTCATGGCCGAAGAACGTCCTTTACGGAACTACTTTGGTCATTTTCCATTGACACACGACATATGTGAGAATGATCCTGAGCCGTCTCTTTATGATATTTTTAATGGTTTCACCTCTCTCATGAGTACCATTGATACTCTTGACCCATCTACGCACGCATCTCATATTCCATCACCCCCGGTGTCAAGTGTCGACATGTCTCATCCTTTGTTATGCACCCACTGTTATTATGCCAATCACATGTCCCATGAATTCCCTTACATTCCATATCCATCTGAACCAACCATGGAACATGTGTATCCATATGACACTGTTGCGGAACCCACCTCGGCCTATTATCCCGATATACCTTATCCCGAGTTGTGTGAGTACCCGAGCTATTCATGGAGGCCTGATCACCCTCCCATGCAATTCAAATCCCAACCCGATGTTGTGGATCCTCACACGTTCCAACAGTCATCATGGCAACCTTGTGCACCCATTCAGGATCAGTTCCCTCACTACACACCCACTGAATTTTAACCATTTGTCCATCACGAAAGCGATCCTTTCGTTTATGATGACCTTGGCCCCACTCCACACACTTCATTTGAGTATTCTCCATATAGTCATGATCAAAGTGAGTTGTGTCCACCTCAACCGCCACCACCACCCGTCACTCCACCACCACCATCATCCACCTCCGCTCTCGAAAGCCTCTTGCAAAAGTTCATACTCGAGCAAGATCAAGCCACTCAAATCCAAAATGAATCCCTCCAAAGGCTTGAACAAAGGTTAAATGAATTAGAGTGTGCAAGATATTCGGACATTCCCATGCATCCACCCATTATTGCACCCGAGTGTGATGATGATGTGTCCTCTTGTGACACGGATTTTGAGTGTGACCAACCCTACCACCTCAAGAATCTTGAAGTTGAGACCATTCCATGGTCCGGGTCCCAATTCGACAATTGTGTTTACTTACCTTTCAGTAGTGAGACTGATCTAATGCCACCATGTCCACATGAACCCATCATTGCGGTTCACCTTCCCACTCCCATTGAATCCAAAACAATGCCCGAGTCTACACCTATCGAGCTTCACTCTTGTGTTTTTGAGGAACTAATTTATCCTAGGTTAGCTTCGGCTACGAGTGTTCACCATTTTCATGAGATAGAATCTGCGATAGTTCCTAACTCTCCGGATATGGATCATGTTCCTCCATGCATGGCTCCCTTTTAGCTCGATATTTCTAGTGATCCCTCTATATCTGATCTTAGTACCTCGTCTTACCCACCCACCACATTCACCGGTGCTAGTCTTAAGGAGAAGTTAACCAGTACATATTTAGAAACTACACTCCTTATGAGTATTCCTTTACTCCTCCCAATGAGTGTGTGTCCCCCACTCTTGAGTTGGATCATCTTCCTCCACCCTTTATCCCAGCCGACCCACCCTTTGTCTCATATCCTAGTTTGGATCTAGATCTTATACCTTGCATGTTCCCAATCATATATTTATATACTAACCTCAAACCATCATCCACCACTCATGAGAGTGTTTATGGTGATACTCTCTACTTTCGTGACATCGAGCTTGTTACTCCATGCACACTACTTCCTTGTGCTGTTGTTTTTCCTTCTCGACAGCTCCCTGGTGTGTTACGGTGCGACAATTATCATCGCCCATTCATAGAGCGGTCGTCTCCTTTCTATGAGGCCCACCCCATTCCACTTTCCCCACCATATTACCTTCCTCACCAACTAGAGCACCATGCGTATAGGGCCCTATTTTCCCTCACCTTTCGGCTTAATATGGCCCGTGACCGATGCCTATTCACCCATTCCACCCTCACCCTTACCCTAATCCCCACCCACCCATGGTCCACCGATGCTTTGCATCGTGTGGTGCACTTTGCCATACAGGTGCATTGACCATTTTAGCCTCCATCCAACAAGACTGGTGCTTCAGTCTTGTTTGGGGGTGATTCTTATCACCCCAATTTTTCTGCCACCCAACACTTTCATAGATCTTATCTTTAGGGTGAGATTTCATCTGTCTGGCTAAAGACATTAAACTTAGCGCTACCGAGAGGCAGCCCGTCGTTTCTTGTATGAGTCTCATCCTATTTGGGGGTGGTGTTTTCACATCACCCTGTGTTTTGCCATGTTTATAGACTTGTACACTTTTTTTTTCTCTCACTTCTTTTTCAGGTTTATTCTTTGCTTCATCTGTCCACTTCATTAGCGGTTGATTCTGGTAATCTCTTTCCTACGTTATGCTCTCAATTTTAAAAATCATTTTACTTAACATCGAGGACGATGTTCCTTTTTTGGGGGGTGGGGAATTTTATCAAAATTGTACCTCTTTTGAATTTTTTTGATTTCTAAACCTGATTTTTAAAGTTTCGTGTAGTTTCTTTCATCTCAATCATTGATGTGAATTTTCAATCATCCATCTTTCAAAGTCTAGTAATCAAGCTAGAGAATATTTTTTCTAAATAACTTACATAATACGTCCCAAGGCATGTTGCACCATAAATTTCTAGACTCAACAAAAATTTGCACACTTATCATGTCACTACAGTTAGAGTTGAAGAGTACTATAATTCCCAAGAAAACCTTAAGGATCACTAGTAAAGACTTTAGCTTGTGAGATTTGTGCCTTTCACCATTTCATAGTGTTTTACGCAATCTCTGAGTCACAAGTTGATTCAACTTCTTTTGGGTTCGCACTTTAATTGTTGTATGATCTCATTATCCTTCATTAAAATTTGGCCTGATCACTGAGAACGACATCACTTTCGAGTTATAAGAAACACGTGCTTGAAATTTGTCCCGATCACTAGGTTTTCATCCATACACCTACCACTTTTCCATATCACATTTCCATTCACTTCACCAATTACATTACCATATTCTACCCTATTCACACATATTCCCCACACCCTCACCAATCATCTCATTTCATATATCTTCCATCATTTCAAATAAAAGAGTGTGATTTCAAATGTAAATGTCTTCGTGTTGGTTTGAAAAGTGAGAGAAAAAAAAATAGAAATAAAGAAAAAAAAAATATAGAAAAAAAAAACGAGTTTATAGTTAGTTTTTATGTAATAAAGACATTTGTGCCTAAAGTGTACACTCTTCTCACATATCCACCATCCACCCATCATATCATCATCCCATCCTATCCTACCTCACCTCATACCATACTACCCTATTTTATTTCCCCCTCACCCATTATACATCCATATTTTTCCTTAGGAGTTTGGGCAAATAAAACTTATAAGGACATTTTTCTCATGTCTGAAATGTTTCATTCATTTATGTCGTACGCCGCTACATTTGGCACGTCACTTCACGATCTCACATGAAGGCCTCTATCCGAATTCCGGGAATCAAGCATGAATTATCTCCATTATTGTGTCCCTCATCTGCATCAACGACTTCACGTTCCTTGATTTTAGGCTCGTAATGCAAGTGGTACGCAAGAGAAGTCAAATCAGTGAAACAAGGCATGATAGGGATGTTCAAGGGCAAATTGGTAATTTTACAACCACTGTCTGGAGGCCCGGTCAACTGGAAAGTTGAAGAGCTTGCCGCAACAAAGATACTGGAAGAAACGGCACCTCAATCCGAGCTACGGTGAACAAGTTATGGCCCGTTCAAAATGGAGATATTTAAATAGAAAATTCTGGGAATTTTTCTAAGTGTTTAATCCCCAATTCCCAGCACACTTTCCCGAACCCAGTCTGAAACTGGTTCGGGGGGGCGAACTGGTTCGCAGGGTACCCGAACCGGTTTGGGGTACCTGTACGCTGGATAGAATTTCAGTGTTTTAAAATCGTGGGTCTCTTCATGTATTTCCCTATAAATACCAACTTCGGGGGAGTTGTTTTGCAAGACTTTATAAGACGTTTTTGAGAGTCCAAATACATCTAGTCTTCATATTTTTGAGTCCCTAGACTCATGTTTTGATTCACACATCCTTGCCAAATATTTGTGAATCCTTTTGCAACCCAAGAAAACAACTTTGGTATGTTCAACCCTTGTGGAGAAGTCGTTTCTCTTCTCCATTGCAACCCTACTGGAAAGGGATAGTTCCAGCCGCGACTACAAAATCCGATACCTGAGGGTAATTCTTAGTCAACTTGTATTTTCATTGTAATCCGATTGTAAGCCATTTTCTTACAAATTATAGTGAAAATAAATGGTTTTACCCCTGTGGGGGATTTTTCCTTAATTGCATGTGTTTGAATGTTCTTGCGTAGATTATCAATTTATTCAAATCACATACTGCTGCATGTTTAGGGTTTGTTTGTGTTAAAAGGGTTTTTATATATAATTTGATCATTTGAACGCGAGCACACACGTCTTCAAATTGGTATCAGAGCAGGTTACGCTAATCTATCGCGTATTCCTTTTTCCGCAAAATTTTTCTAAGATATCAATTTTCTGAAAAAATTGGTTTTTGAAAAAGTGCGTGTTCAAATGGAGAAGTCATATTATAAAATGCCTGTTTTTGACGGGACAAATTATGCTTATTGGAAAGCCCGTATGAGGTCGTCTTTAAAAGCCATTGATGAACGTGTCTGGATTTTGGTTGAACGAGGGTGGACTCCTCCCACCGTGACTGTTGATAATGTGACCAACTTGAAACCTGACACTTCTTGGACTGATGAAGAATTTAAATGGTCATCTTTTAATTCTAAGGGTCTAAGTGCTATTTCTGGGTCTGTCACACCTGATGAGTTCAAACGAATAATGACGTGTACCACGTCAAAAGAGGCATGGGATGTTTTACAACTCACCCATGAAGGAACTAATGTTGTGAAAGAGTCTAAGTTGCAAAACTTGACAACTCAATTTGAAACAATCACCATGCATAATTCTGAATGCTTTGATGAATTTTATTCTAGACTTTCTGACATTGTGAATACTAGTTTTAATCTTGGTGAACATATTCCAAATGCTAGAGTTGTTAAAAAGATTATTCGTTCTTTGCCTAAGCGTTTTATCCCTAAAGTCACTGTGCTAAATTCTATGGGTAATTTAAATACGCTAAAATTGGAAGAACTTGTAGGAGATTTGCAAACTTATGAAATTGATATGTTCCCTAAAAATGCTAAATCTAAAGATAAGGGAATTTCTCTTAAAGCCCAAGAGAGAAGGAGTGAGGGGTCAGCTAGAAAGAGGGTAGAGTCATCTAGAAAGAGAGAGACTGACACGTCAGATTCTGAGTGCGATTTTGACTTGGATGATTTGGCTCTTTTCGCAAAAAATTTCAAGAGGATTCTCAAATTTAAAAAAATGGCAATTTTAAAGATAAAAAGAAATTTGAGAAAAATAAGTTTGAAAAGAAAAATGAAAAAGATTCCAAAAATCCTCCTCTGAAAGAAAGTGAGAGATGTTTTGAGTGCGATGGTAGGGGTCATAGAGCCTTTGAGTGTGCCAATCGTCTGAATAGAGAGAAAGGGAAAGTTGTCCTTAATGCTACCCTTAGTGACGACAGTGAGGTCGAGACGGTGGATTCAGGAGATGAGTCACCGCATGAGTGTAACTTAACTGCATTCATGGCTAGCCAAGTGAGCACTCCTAGTTCTCCTCACGACGTTGAGGATGATGCTTCACTGGGACACCTCGACAGTGAGATCGATGTGAGTGAGGGGGAGGATGACACAAGTGAGAGCGAGAGTGATATACAACGTGCCTATGCTGAGTTATATTCTGAGTCTTTTAAAACTAAAAAGCGTAATAAAGCGTTAATTCTTAAGATCACCTGCTTAGAGGAAGATTTAAAGAAAGCGAAAGAAAGAGAGTTCTCCACCTGCACCGCCCTGAGAGAGAGAGATTCCACATGTGTCGAGAATGAGAATTTGTGTAGAGAGATAGAGAGTGTTTTAGAGAAAGAGAGAGGGGACTTGATTAAACAAGTGGCTAGTCTTACGTGTCAGCTCCATTCCTCTGTGGAGACTCGAAAGAAACTTGAAGCCCTTGTTGACCAGCTGACTCATGATCTTGAGAAAGCACGGGAAGTCAAGGTACAAATCGAGGACAGATCTGGGAAGATGGGAAAGATGCTCCTCGGCCCCGCTTTTGGTTTTGGTGATCGTCAAGGAATTGGTTATGATGGTGTCTCCACATCCCAAATTGCACCTGGACCAGTTCCTGAGTTTACTACAACTCCTTATGGTCACCGTCAAAAAACTCGAAGGAGAGTTCGACCAAGAAAAGCAAACCAAGGTCTGCCTTTGACTGTGCTCTTTTGTACTTATTGCAAAAGAAAAGGCCACCTTAGGGAATCTTGCTATAGTATGGGTCGAACACGACGTACTACTTCTCCACCACGTCATACTGATAAATTTTCTAGTCTGAGAGAGCGAGTTGAGTTCTTAGCTGCCACGACTCAGAGTTTGATGAAAGAATTCCGACGGATGTCTTCGCCGTTAGTGAATGCTTCTCACATTCCAGCTAAAATCAACAACAACAAAGGCAAACAAAAGGTTATCTCTGCTTGGGTGCCTAAGAAAGATAAAAAGGCCTTTGTTGTTCATGTTGCTCTCAAAGCACATAATACCTCACAGTGGTATTTTGATAGTGGGTGCTCCAGACACATGACAGGTGATGCCTCATTTTTTACGACTCTTGAGGACAATCAGGATGGCAGAGTCACCTTTGGAGATGGTAGCAAGTCTAGCATTATAGGATGTGGTACTGTCGAGTTACTTGGGTTTCCTAAGCTAGAAAATGTTTTGTACGTCAAAGGTTCGAAAGCAAACCTTCTCAGCATTAGCTAGTTGTGCGACACTGACTTTGCAGTAAAGTTTGACCGGGACGCGTGTAAAGTCTATAATCAATCCGATAAACTTTTGATGCAAGGGGTGAGGACCGAGGATAATTGATATGGGACTGAGCCCACGTCCTCACTTGTCTGCAACAGCGCCACGATCACTCCTATGGATCTGTGGCATCAACGTCTAGGTCATGTGAACTTTAGAGATCTCAACCGCTTAGCTAAAAATGACCTAGTACGTGGCTTACCATCTCTTGGAAAGTCAACTTCGACCGTTTGTGGACCCTGTCAGTTGGGAAAACAAATTCGTAGTCCCCATAGGAAGTTACATTCCATTACCTCCTCTCGTGTTCTTGAGTTGATTCACATGGATCTTATGGGTCCCACTCGTACTGAGAGTCTAGGTGGTAAGAGGTACATCCTCGTGATGGTAGATGATTTCTCCAGGTACTCCATTGTACATTTTCTGAGAGAGAAATCCGATGCTGTAGAATTTTTAACGACCAAGTGCCGTGTCCTGCAAAATCAACACGGTGTCACTATTAACAGAATACGTAGTGACAACGGCACGGAATTCACAGAAGCAAAGGTAGACCTTTACTATGATAGCCTCGGGATCAAACATGAGTTTTCTGCTGTGAGAACTCCTCAGCAAAATGGGATTGTTGAGAGAAAGAATAGAACGATCCAAGAGATGGCTAGATCTATGCTTCTAGGTCGTAAAGTTTCTAGGAGATTTTGGGCAGAGGCAGTGTCTACTGCATGCCACACAGTGAATAGGGTGTATCTGTGTCCACACACACTTCACACTCCTTATGAGTTGTGGACTGGCAAGAAGCCCAACCTGGCATATTTCCGTGTTTTTGGGAGTAAATGCTACATCCTACGGGATAGAGAGCAATTAGGAAAGTTCGACTCCCGGAGCGACGAGGGAATATTTCTAGGATATTCATCGAATAGCAGAGCATACCGAGTTTTTAACCTGAAGAGCTCTAGGGTTATGGAATCAATAAACGTTACCGTGCAAGATGACGAACCTCTGATGATTATTGATCCTAACCTTCAGTGTGAGGATGAGGACTGTTCTGACAGTGACTTACCTGTTCCTCTCTCACACTCTGTGGACCCTACTCATGTATTAGGGGACACACCTGCTTAGGTTCGCAAGAGTCATGACCCATATGCCATTGTTGGCGATCCCACTCTAGGGGTCAAGACTCATGCTTAGCTAGAGAACGTTGTTAGCCATCTTTGATACACGTCCAAAGTCGAGCCCAAGAACCATAAAGAAGCACTCAAGGATGAACACTGGATATCTGCTATGCAGGATGAGTTTGCTCCTGTTGCGAGGCTTGAGTCCGTCCGTCTTCTGCTTGCCATCGCATGTCATCTGCGCTTCAAGGTGTATCAGATGGATGTCAAGAGTGCCTTTCTGAATGGCATTCTATAGGAGGAGGTTTATGTGGAACAACCAAAAGGGTTTGAAGACCCTCAGCACCCAGAACATGTCTATTATCTTAGGAAAGCCTTATATGGTTTGAAGCAAGCACCCCGTGCTTGGTACGAGAGGCTTACTTCCTATCTCTTAGCTCGTGGCTTCAAGAGAGGGGGAGTAGATATGACGTTGTTCGTCAAGAGAGATGACGGTGCTATTTTGGTTGCCCATGTCTATGTGGATGACATAGTCTTTGGATCCACATGATCCCAGCATGCTCACCACTTTGAGGAGGAGATGAAAAGTGAGTTTGAGATGATCATGGTTGGCGAGCTTACATTCTTCCTTGGTCTCCAGGTTCGTCCGCTAGAGGATGGGATGTTCATCTCCCAATCCAAGTATGCTAGAGACCTAGTGAAGAAATTTGGTTTAGACTCCGCTAAGCATGAACGTACACCTATGAGTACCACTACCAAGCTTAGTAAGGACACTTCAGGCAAGGACGTAGAGCAAACCTTATATCGAAGTATGATAGGTAGTCTTCTCTACTTGACTGCCAGTCGTCCCGACATCGCCTTTAGTGTTGGAGTCTGTGCGCGATATCAGGCATCCCCAAAAGAGTCACATTTACTTGCTCTAAAACGTATTATTAAATACGTGAGTGGGACTCTCTCATACGGGATTTGGTATTCCTTTGATACCGATGACCGTCTGTCCGCCTATTCGGATATCGATTGGGCTGGGGATGTAGATGGCTGTAGGAGCACTTCTGGTGGGTGTTTCTATTTTGGTTCTGCTCTTGTCTCCTGGCTGAGCAAGAAGTAAAACTCCATCTCTTTGTCCACTGCGGAAGCTGAGTACATAGCTGCCGGGAGTTGTTGCACACAACTCTTGTGGATGAAGCAAATGCTGGAGGATTATGGGATTTCACAGGACACCGTGACCATTTCCTATGACAACACGAGCGCGATACACATATCCCGCAATCCAGTTCAGCATTCGCGCACCAAGCACATCAGGATACGTGAGCACTTTATTCGTCAGTTAGTTGAGGAGAACACTGTATCCCTCAGTTTTGTTCCCACCGACCGTCAGTTAGCCGATATTTTCACGAAACCTTTAGATGCCCTTAGATTTGAGAGTCTTAGGAAGTCTTTGGGGATTTGCACAGTTGAGTGAGGGGTTTGTCTATGTCTAGAATAGGATGCTTCTTCATGTTCATATCATATGCTTCCTATTGCTAGTCTGTTTTATATGTACCATTGCTTAGTTGTACAGCTTTGTTTATTCTTTTTGCTTTTTATATTTCTTTTGAAAAATACAAAAAGATTTTCTTTATTTTGTTTAAGAAAAGCACAAAAAGATTTTATTTTGATAAAATTTTTGAAAAAGACCAAAAAGATTTGTGTACTTTTAAGCACCTTTTAATGGATGAGCATTTAAGATCGCCAAGTCACAACTTCATTCCATATATTCATGTGACTGTTTGATAGAGATTCGAGAGGCTACATCATTTCATCCATGTGCTTTACATTGGTTGGAGTCTTTGAGATGTAATTAGTGATATCGTCCTACATGTTTGACTCCTATATCCTTTATTGCACACATGCACGGCTATATTTGATTATTGCACTTGTCTATCTCATATTGGCTTGAGTGTTTCCATCTCAATTTTGTCCGTACAATGTACAATATGCGATAAAACTTAACAAGATTGGAATGCATGTAAAAACCGTTTTGGTGAGACTGTGTGTTTTTGTATAACGGGGAGGGGCTGCGAAAGGTAATCATTTATCCTTTGTGCAAAAGCCACAGTTAAAAAGGACCTAAAAAATGGAGGAATTTTAATATCCGAGGTCTAAAAAGGTTAAAAGAGTCCGAAAAAATTTATAGGCAATAAAAAGCAATTCATGCCAAATATGGGCCACTTAGGTTTCACCATCAATTCTCCAAAGTTTGAGAATTTAGAATGCCTCTATTCAAAATAATATCTGAGGGAGTTTGGTTGGAGAATATAAACGGGTTTGCACTTCCTTGAAAGTCCTGAAAAAGCATAAATCATTTTGGACGTTATTGGTGTGAAAATAATTTTGAGCTTTGATTTGTTGATTTGATTGAGTCAATATCTTATATTGTCATTTTTTTTCACCAAAGGAAGCATTTGAGTTCATTCGCTAGGAATATCCAATATTCATCGTGCACATATGTCATGTTTGTATGCATTGATTTTCCTATCGAATTTGATCACACCGCTTCATTTACGCTATCATCGACTTGGTTGCTTTGTGTTCCTTCATGGTGTGGTTTTATCCTAGTGTCACCCCGCTCGTGCTTATTTGATTTGTTTCTCTCATTTGTCTATTTGGGGACATCATAAAAAGGGGGAGATTAATGAATTATCTTATTATGGGGGAGATTTGAAATTTGAGTTTGCTCATAAATTGATATATATATGTTTATCTCATCATTCCAAACTTGATATGTCACTTGGTATTTTGCTTTATCTCATGTGTGTAGGTACTACATTGATGATCACTAAATTGCACACCCTGATGAGAAAAGATTTGAGCTTCCTGACGATTTGAAGAACAAACGATGAAGACTATTCACTTGTACCTTTTCCAGTTTTGGGTTCATGGGAGGATAGATTTGTATAGGCAATTTCATATCTAATCATTCGGATTTTTTATGTATGTACCGGCATAGACATAGGGGGAGATTTGTAAGGACATTTTTCTCATGTCCGAAATGTTTCATTTATTTATGTCGTACGCCGCTACATTTGGCACGTCACCTCACGATCTCACATGACGGCCTCTATCCAAATTTCGGGAATCAAGCATGCATTATCTCCATTATTCTGTCCATCATCTGCATCAACGACTTCACGTTCCTTGATTCTAGGCTCGTAATGCAAGTGGTATGCAAGAGAAGTCAAATTAGTGAAACAAGGCATGATAAGGATGTTCAAGGGCAAATTGGTAATTTTACAGCCACTTTCCGGAGGGCCGGTCAACTGGAAAGTTGAAGATCTTGCCGCAATAAAGATACTGAAAGAAACGGCACCTCAATCAGAGCTACGGTGAACAAGTTATGGCCCGTTGAAAATGGAGATATTTACATAGAAAATTCTGGGAATTTTTCTAAGTGTTTAATCCCCAGTTCCCAGCACACTTTCCCGAACCCAGTCTGAAACCGGTTCAGGGGGGCGAACCGGTTCGCAGGGTACCCGAACCGGTTCGGGGTACCTGTACGCTGGATAGAATTTTAGTGTTTTAAAATCGTGGGTCTCTTCATGTATTTCCCTATAAATACCAACTTCGGGGGAGTTGTTTTGCAAGACTTTAGAAGACGTTTTTGAGAGTCCAAATACATCTAGTCTTCATATTTTTGAGTCCCAAGACTCATGTTTTGATTCACACATCCTTGCCAAATATTTGTGAATCCTTTTGCAACCCAAGAACACAACTTTGGTTTGTTCAACCCTTGTGGAGAAGCCGTTTCTCTTCTCCATTGCAGCCCTACTGGAAAGGGATAATTCCAGCCGCGACTACAGAATTCGATACCCGAGGGTAATTCATAGTCAACTTGTATTTTCATTGTAATCCGATTGTAAGCCGTTTTCTTACAAATTATAGTGAAAATAAATGATTTTGCCCCTATGGGGGATTTTTTCTTAATTGCATGTGTTTGAATGTTCTTGCGTAGATTATCAATTTATTCAAATCACATACTGCTGCATGTTTAGGGTTTGTTTGTGTTAAAAGGGTTTTATATATAATTTGATCATTTGAACGCGAGCACACACGTCTTCAAAACTCAATGTGGTGAATAACTCGACATTCTCACTATAGTGATTAGCATTCTTTTATAAGATCATTTATCTTTCGATATGTTCGTTGTTTCTTATATGTGTACGAGACATTTGAACTTTCTTACATTTACTCACCTCCTCACACGCAAGAGCGATACACTAAACCTAATCTCGAGAGTTCAATTAAGAGAGATATATCCGTGAGATTTTGAAGTTGAAGCGTTGATTCTGAAAAGGAAATCTAGGAATTACTCTCGTGATACTCGACCCGTTTTGACTGATTCACACAACACACATTGATTTCTAGGAAGGATGTGCCTTGTGTATTTACTTATCTAAACTTTTTACGCCTCTAGCTTGTATTTCTGAAAATATTTTTCTTGTGATGGATTGTGCGATTATTCTATGTCTAATAAGACATAGACCGCCATTTGCAAATAAGAATTTTGTGGGTATATTACCTACAAACCCTCACGAGACACAACTCGTCTTGTAGGGCAACCTATAGGTTTAAAGGCTTGTTGCACATGCTAAGTGCAATCGCAAGTGCCCGCGAAAGTGGTACACGTTTGGTTACTTATCGTTCTCTTTCTCTCTATCTTATTGCTCGAGGACTAGCAACGCTCTGTTTGGGGGTGGTGTGATAAGCACCCAAAACTGTACATTTTATACCCCGAATAGACGTACTTTAGTTGTTAATTCTTGGCAATATGGGTCTTATGTGCTTAAATATTTATTTTGTAGGTCGAATGCACGTTGCGGTGCTCCAACGCGTATTTTAATGCAATTGTGCAGATTATGGAGCTAATTGCCAATCCCGTAACCCTAGCCTACCCTAACCTAGCCTAAACTTTGTCCCGAGCTGTGTATGTTTGATTTGTTCCCTTTCGTATTTTTTATTTTTTTAGATTTTTAGTTGAGTCGTTTTTATTTTTAGGATTTATTTTAGATTTATTTAGAATTTTTAGGTTTCATTTTCTATTTTTCTATTTTCTATTTTATTAGTGTATTTTTAATTTATTTTATTTTATCTTTATTTTTATTTGTTCTCATTTTATTAGGATTGGATTTTTTAGGATTTCATTTATTTTCTTTAGTTTTATTCGATTTTACTTTTTTATAGGACTTTATTTTTTAGTTTAATAGATTTTTATTTATTTATTTAGTTTCATTTTTATTTGAGTGTTTGTTTTGTTTTAGAAATAGGATTTTATTTTTTATATTTTTATTTGATTTTATTAATTTTATTTTAATTAGTTAGTGTTATTTTAAGGATCACAAATTAACTCACACACCCTAAACACCCTAACACGATACTCCCTCACACACGCAATCCTTTCCACTTCATCTTCACCACCAAACCCATCTTCACTCTCTCTCCAACCACCTTTAACACCAAGACCCAACTCAATCAACATCACCATACCAAACCACCATAAACCCACCTGTTGCATCACCCTTCCTTTACCCCATAATCCAACCGCGACGCCGGCACCCCAAACCTGACGCTCAAAATCGGTGAGAACCCGCTGGCGATCCTCCATCAGAACCTCTTGCCTACCCCACCCAAAACCAACCCTTTTTCGCCCTCAACCCGGTGGCGCCCGACCAATCAACCTGCTAGAACCTCACAACTCCCCTGGCTCCGACCTGCCACTCCGCCCAACTACCCATGGCAGTGACCCACATCGGACCTTACCCCTGTCCATACCCCCATTTCTGTTGTCCCTTAACCCGTCGGAACCACCCAAAACCGGACCCCCCCTTCATTATACCTTCGACCTCCTTTCCGACGGATTTACCCCGTCGCCGCCGACCCTATCCTGTGCCGAGACCACCTCCGGCCGGCGACACCCATCCAGTTCCTCCGGCGGTTTCAAACCCAAACGAACCCCGATCCAACCCCGTTTCCCCAAACCCGATTTCGTGAAACCCCATGTCCCAATTTCAAGCCAGACCCATTTTCCTCCCAAGCCAAGATTTATCTCCCCCTATCACAAAGAAAGACTAAACTAAACCAAATTTGTAAGGACACAAATTTCCAATTGAGTCCATATATAGTTTTGGCTCAATTCCGGACAAAAACATTTATTCATAGGATTTTATTTAATTGTAATATTCAAGACCTATGAAGTGTTTGTTGAAGACGTAGCGGCAAAGAGTATAAAGTATCATCAACATGCCGTAGTTTATGTGCCTCGTTTGTACGTCATCAACTTAGGTTCCATGCTCCCAAGGTATGAATGTAATTATATTTATATAGGAGCTTGGAACAATGTTTATTTGGGTGTTAGGTTTAATAAAAGCCATGTTTATTTCAGAAATAATTTAAAAAGAACTTTATATTAATATATATATAAATGTTTCTGGGCCAAAATAGAATTTATCAAAAAATTTTGAAACTCGTTCGAAATTTCGTTCGAACGAGATTTTTCGTTCGAACCAAACTTCGTTCGAACGAGACTGCCTTCTAACCTAACTGGTCAGTCGTTAGATAAGTCGTTCGAACGACTTTCTCGTTCTAACGAGATATCTAACGAGGTTCTAACGAGCCCAGGCTGGTCGCTCGTTAGAAACCTCGTTCGAACGACAGTCAAAGTCGTTCGAACGAGAATGCCAGGCGGGAACACTTTTGAGCAGTTTTTTGGCAGTTTTCTCCCATGACCCCCACTTGTTTTTTAACCAACTTTTTCCAGCTTTATGAGGGACGGGAAACACGTTTTTCCTTCTAAATTTTCCAACTCATTTCCATCTCAAAAAGAGAGTTTGAGAGCATAATTTTTTAGGGAGAAGGTTCATGTTTTGAGTGTCATCTTTTAAAGAAAAATTCACACACTCTAGTTTACACCCAATAATTGTTTATCCAAGTTCTCCTACATAAATATCAATTACTTGGAGGTTGTTTTGGCACCGGTTTTTCTCTACACCGATTTGAAGAGAAGTTCGTTTCATTTCTACCCGTTTGGAGAAAGGCTCCATGTTTGGGTGACGGTGTGCCTAATTGTCCCATCGGTGTATTCCGAGACCACGGTGGAGCTCCGTTGGTTATCCGCTAATTGGAGGTTGATACAAGAAGAAGCATCACGGCTTGAGAGGGTTCGAGTTTAGGAAGTAAGTCTTTTGTCTTGTATTTTGTAATACCATTTTTAGTGGATTTGAGGCTAGGGCCGTCCCGAGGTTTTTTTTTCCCGTTAGTGGGTTTTTCCTCGTATATCGCGGTGTAGTGTGACCTTGTTTATTTTATCTTGCAAAAAATTTAGAACGCATGCTTAGGTTTAATTTCAAGATAAAATTGGGTTTAATTCTCACACTCATTTAATTTGGGACTTAAATTAAATATTGGATAAAATTGGTTTATTCAAGTCACTTGCTTTAATATGGTTTCGCCTAACTTTGGATATAATTGTTAATCATGACTTAGGCAAATACTAGGACTTGAATTATGTTGTTTTAATTTGTTTCTTAAGATATTAAAACCCAGCCTTGTTGTGTTGTTGTTGAACCATCACTTGCATTCAACGCTTCCGCATTTATTTAAAAGGAAATTAAATTTTTTTTATTTGAGATTATTATTTTAATCACCGGGGATCCAACTCTTGCGTTTTCAAAAATAAAGTCCACATGTCTTTTTTGCCACTTAAACCAATTCAATCCATGCTTCATATTGTACCCCCAACTACTCATTTTTACCCATTGCCCAACATACCCCTCAAAACAAATATGATTTTATCCTCACCACCACACTTCCCACATGACCTCACCTCTTACCCATGCACATTTGTGCATAATTCCCTGGATACCCTCACCCAAATACCTTTTATATCCCATACACCCTTGTCCTCCAATTTTTACCCCAATGCTCCATGCCTAATATAAAAAGAAGATAAAGACTCAATTTGAAAAAGCTTGAGAATATGAATTAGTTGAGAGAATTGTAGAGAGATAAATACCATTTTAGTGTAGGTTTTTAGATTAGAATTTTTGTTTTAATTTTTTAGATAGTGAGGGAAAAATAAATTGTTGTGTGAATTAACTTGAGTGAAATATTTGATGTAATTTTGTTTGGATCATTCAAATTGAGGGATGTTGATTTCAACTCATGGATTGAAGTTCAATTAAGAATCAAGAGATTGGGTTTGATTTTTCTTTTCTCTTCTCATTTATTTTATGCCTTTGATTATTAATTTGTCAAATTTCATACCATGTTATGCTAAATCCCCTTTCAAGGGGTGGGGGGAAACCATTTTTTGATGTTATTTTAGTTTAATTAATTTGATTACTTCAAAATTCCCTTTGAATGTTAATTTTGATCCCTCGCCCTTAAATTTACACCTTGATAGAGGGTAAATGATTTTCGAGAGAAAATCGAAATTCTAGTTACAATACTCATTTTAGATTCAAACTAGAGATAGGGGTTTCTTACGTGGGGTATTATAACTTGAATTTCAACTTTAAATTTATTTTCTAAGATTTACATAAATTTTAATTGATCGATCCTAGCGGGTGATTAATTAAAAGGAGTGTAGATCTATTTTTCTAGAGTTGTGGGGTATTAAACTTATTATTCTAAAAAGTTTCTATTAAAATTACATTTGCAATGAGAGCTGGTTTGTAATTTTGATATTAATTTGGGAGAATTCAATTAATTTAATTAATTAATTAGAATAGCTAAAATTTGTGGTGTAATCCCACTCCTTGATTTTTCTCACATTTATTTACCTCACTTTATCTCTTATTTAGTGTTAGTCCTTATTTTTCACTTTTACTCACTTTCTAGCTAGTTGTTTTCATCTCACAATTTAGTTTAGTCTAATTTCACCTCACCTCACCCAATTGTTTTAATATTGAAAAAGCTAAAAAAAAAATAGAAAAGTGAAAAAGAACAAAAAGAAAATAAAAATTGAACTACATTTGAGTTTGTCTCTAGCTTACCCCCTTGATGTGGATTGATACCCTTACTTACCTCTACACTTTAGATTGTTATATTTGTAGGTAATTTAAGGTTTTGACTAACTTGACTTTCAACAACGACACACAAAAAGTAAAGTTATCACTTTTCTCATCAAGGTGTGAAACATAATGGTCTTCAATCTTTCTACCTACGTGCATGAGATAAAGCAAAAACCTTCATGTGTGTCGAGTTTGAAATGATATAATAATAAATCATTAATAAATCAAATCTCCCCATACTCCAAAAACTCCCCCCATAACATGATAATTCATTCTCCCCCATTTTATGATGTCCCAAATAGACAAATAATAAGAAACAATCGAAAGATGGGGTGTCATGATAAAAAGCATAGCAAACATGAATCAAACTACGTGCATGCAAAGATATATCTAAAAAAAAATCCACAAACTATTTTTGATTTTTCAATTTTTTTCGTACAAAAATAATGTTACAAAAATCACACCATGGAATTAAACTCAAACTACCAAGTCATGGAAATGGAATGAATGGGTGTGAACTCATTCGAGAGGTAAATAAACTTCAATCAATCATATGTGCATGATGAATATGTGTACCCTTAACGAATGAACATAAAAAAACATCCTTAGGTGTAAAATTGTTGAATTTAGATGGCATCGTCTTATGCAAATCAACAAATCAAAGTCAAAGTGATTTCCACAAGAATAACGTCCAAAACTATTTAAAGTTTTTTCAGACTTTCAACGACTTGCAAACCCGTTTTAAATTCCACCCAAACTCCCTCATGCATATTTTCTTTTAGAGATAATCTAAATTCTTAAACATTGTAGAATTGGTGAAAAAACCTAATGGCCCATTTTTTGCATGAATTTATTTTTATTGCCTTTCAATTTTTTTTGAGCTCTTTTAAACCTCTTTGGACCCTATATAATAAAATTCCTCAATTTTTTAGGTCCGATATAACAGTGGCTTAGTATTCGCAAAGGTCAAATGTGAACCTTTCGCAGCCCTTCTCTGTTTTCAAATAAAGAACAAAAACTCACAAACGGTTCTTACATGCACAACTTTCTTATCAAGTTTTATCGTGTTTGGTTCGTTTTATGGACAGGATTGAAGTTAAAACACCCAACCAACATGTGATAAAACAGTCACAATAATCAAACAAATCTCTGCACGTGTGCAATAAAGAAAATCATGAGTCAACCATGTAGGAAGTAACACTTAATTACATCTTAATGACTCCAAGCATAATAAAGCACATGAATGAATTGACCTATTGTCTCAAAACACTATCAAGTAGTCCCATGGATATGGAATGAATTTGTGACTCGGTCATCCTAAGTGTCCATCCACAAACGGTGTACACAAAATACAAAAATCTTTTTGGATTTTTCAAAATTTTATCAAAATAAAATATTTTTGTATTTTTTCAAAAAAAAAAAGTCTAATACAAAAAGTCCATGTCAACACACTAGCAAAAATATATCAAAAAACATAACTAGTGTATGACAAACATGCAAACATAATCATCTATATGATATGGCAAGAGAAGAATCATGTGCAAACAAACGGGAATCAACTTGTCTAAAATATAATGCCTCTAAAAGTGATTTCCTAACCCAAATAGATGTGAAACGTCGTGTGAGGGATTTAGGAACCAAGGGAACACTAGACATAAACTTCCTCGGACTTCTTCCAAGATCAAAATAAAATATCCTAAGGTGACCTTTACTACCACAATGTGAACATGTGTAAACTAATGGAACAACACCTATGGGTTGACCTTTTCTAACATCCTTAAATTTGGTTAACCCTCTAAATTAACCTATGGTTTTGGCTTTAACACTCGAAGAATGAGAACAAAACGAGTCATTCCCATCACTATCACACCTACTCGAGTCTTGCTAATCATTTTTTAACTTCAAAATTTTTTACTCAGGCAAAGAATTAGACTCTTCCAATTTAAGGGACGCCTTTTTCAAATTATCAACAATTCTTAAAATGGTATCTCTCTCTCCCTCAATTAAAGGAAACTTTTCCCAAAGAGTCTCTTCACGTGCCACAAACTCATCGATTACAATATTTTTATCCTCTTTGGCATAAACACAAACACTAGAACTTTTAAAGTCCTCCAATTCTTTTTCTAAAAATTAGACTCTATCATCACTCTCCTTTTTGGACAATTTTAAATCATTAAAGTCTCGGTCCAAATAAAAAAATTTCTCACGATAAAAATCTCTTTGATTTCGAACCACTTGCAAGTGATCCATTGAGGATTTAAAACGAGAATTTTCTTTTTCCAAAAAATCAATTCTTTTAGCAAACTTCAAATTCAAATGATTTATATCATCAAAACTCTGACTCGTGTCATCAAAGGGGGGTATCTGATTACATAAGTGCTCCATCGAAAAAATTACAATTTTTCACAAAACTGATTTTAAAAAAATTAATATCACACAATTTTGTGGAAAATAGTAATACGCGATAAATTAGCATTACCTGCTCTGATACCAATTTATCGACGTGATTAGTCAAATTATATCAGGGAAAAAATTTAAAAAATAGGATCACTCAATAATTTAGAGCAACCTGCTCTTATACCAATTTGTAAAATCTGAATAAATGCGCTGTGTGATAATTGATTAAATTAATTCTCAAGATTCCAATTAAACCTTATTTAATTAGAGTCTATTTTTAATCCAAATTAATTCAGCCCCTAAACATGTAAGTACATATCAAACCAAATAAGATATAAAATTTCAGGAAAAATCGCCGAAGGGCAAAACCTTTTATTTCTAGAACTCTGACAAGTTTACAAGACCATTGACCTACATACCATCTTGCTTTCGCCCACAAGAGTAACGCACGGTGTCTTCGTCAAACCTCCAAAGCAATGGCTAGAAATCAGCAATGGTTCACACGTAGCTATACCACAAGGACAAGCAATCCTAGACATGCAGTCTCCTCGGGGTAAGTTATCCTCCCCACAAGAGTAACTTCATAGAGACTCCCTCCACAATAGCACGCAGCTCTCCGGTTGTAGAGTTCTCCCCTTAAAGAATAAACAAAGTCAAAGTGTGTTCTTGAAAACCAAAACAATTCACCAAAGCATATGGGATTTTTGTGAATTAAAAACAAAAAAGGGATTAAACCCTAAAAGAAGAAGTCAAAAAGAATTTTGCAGATTCATAGTTTTCTGTCTTTCAAAGGCTTGGACTTCTTAATAAAAATGAAACCATTTAATAAGTATTTATAAAAAACACGTCATCTCAGTCGCTCGAACGAAAAAGGGATCTCAGTCGAACGAAGTACACGTGTCATTCAAATGACATCACGCGACATCTCAATGTCGCTCGAACGAGATGGTAATCTCGCTTCAACGACATGGGCATCAAAATCGAGGAACGCTACAGAACTTAGAAAATTTACTCATTCTCAAATTTTGACGAACAAGTTCGCTCCAACACTTAGAAAATATTTTGTAAAAATATTCCAAAGCTCTAAGTGCAAAGTTAAGATATTTATAACATACCCTTACCAAAGTAAACTTTGCGAAGGCTTGTTGATGAAGAACCTTGATATATTCGGATCCGTCTTGATGTAGATAGCTCTTGAACTTATTTCATGGTTGTTACGGTATATGATATAATTAATTGTGACGGACATTTATAAAAATATGTTCTTACATTTGGGTAGGTAGTTGGTTTCGATTTGTTGTAACTGATGCTATGCTTTTAGTTGATGCTATACTCGCAAACTGTACAAATTTTCACATATTAGTGGTATTTTTTACTCAAAATTACAATACAGATTGTAAGAGGGTAGTTTAGATTAGATGGAGGCGTAACCCTTTTTTTAGTACAGTAATGATAAGTTAACTAACCATGCTATTGATTAACTACAAGACACGCAAAATACAATGTAGTGAAGATAAACTCAGTTTGAACTCACAAATCTCCCGTATATAACTTAGAAGATAATAAAGAACTCAGAAGTAACTCATTTAAAGGGAGAGAGAAGTAAGAATCCTAGATACACCTTGGCAGGCAGCCAAACACCCCAACCACCCTCAAGGATCTCTGTCAATTATTAAAGTTTTGTAATAAAAATGACAATGGTGGGTGCGTAAAACTCTCTGTTTTGTATTAAATCTCTCTCTAGTAATAACTTCTGAACTCTCAAAGAACCCCTTTTCCCAGAGGTGGTTGGGGCCCTTAAATAGCCCCCACACCACTCCCGGGGTAACTCAGTCATTAATTACTGTGAAAGACATCCATCATACTTTATTTCACAAACATTGAATGCCTGATGTACTAGTTAGATCCACGTCATAAACATTAAATGCCAAGACATGCCTTTTGCCTAACCAATGTGTGTCAGGGGCCTGCCATCACAGAGGTGGCATACCAACCGTCTGACAGCCCCAAATACCACAGTGGTTTACTCAAGTGCATATTTGACATTGCCTAGCTGGTTAATGGCATCACATAAAGTAGATATGACACTAAGTAGAGCTTTGTTTGGTTCAAAACTCAACGCCTAATGGAACTCAAGGTTTCTTCGCCCGAGGTTCCACGGTGAGGGTCTTTCGGTGTTTTACCAGGTGTATCTAAGATGGTTAGGATAAGCCCCAATGGTGCCTCACTTATGAATCCTCAAAACCAAGTCCCTTTAAAGTTCCCACGAAGATGTTATTCGATAGAGCATGAAAGCTCTCCCGGGCCCTGCCAAGCCTGGTCTCTCGCGAGTACAATTTGACCTCACACTAAGTGTCATTATAATCGTTACATCATTACAATCATTATAGGTCGTGGTCAATATAAAAAAATAGATACAACAACGCAAAGTAAAAAAATTAGAACTAAAGGGTGAGCTCTCTCGGTCATCTTATTCGCTGGAGGATCCCTCTGGGCTGCCACACTGAGCTACCTCGCATGCTCTGACTTGCTAAGTTGCATAGCTTTGGGCTACATCACTGCCTTATTGAGCTATATCGCTTGAGCTGCATTGTCGCCTTAATCCCAAACACTATTGTTAATGGGGGATTATCTCTAATCTCAATATTACGTTCATGCCCCATATATTTTCCCCTTCATGTAGAATTTTTTTGTGGAAATAAGAAATATCTGCACGAAAACTTATCAATTCGATGAACCTTGGTGTCGCTATCTTCATTACGTCCTCTTCTGTTATTACTACCAGGAAAAAGTAAAATTCTCCCCGATGTACCTGAACCAAAGTGCTGTGGATTGTCGGTGATTTGGCGAAGGGACATCACCACTTTTTCTAGTTGCTTAGCTTCAACCCTTCTGTCTTTACTTCCTTGGATAAATTTGAACTTCTTCCGAAACACATGAAGACTTTCTCAAATACCCATTTTGACTCTTGGGAAATGGGAGCTATTGTGGAGTATTATTGTAGGAAGTGAGTTTTTTTCGTTAAGACTTCCCCTACCGTTGAGACTCGTGAAATTCCCCCTTGTAAACTTCTCCCTAGGAAATTCTCCCTATTTGAAAGTACTACTTCATTTGGTCTCTGTTGCGTCGTCATGTTCGAAAAAAGTAGAAAAAAATTCTCCTCGGTGTATCCGAGTCATAATTAAACAACATTTGGACTTGTGGTGAGCGGACATCGTAGCTTTTTTAAACCGTTGGGATAGCTTATTCGTTGGGAGTTATTGGATATGTCTGATAAAAAATTCTGGCGCCAAAATTTAAACTTTCCTAGGAAGAAATCCCTTTTTATTCCCTATGCGTCACTTCATTAATGACGTGGTGTTGTCTTTTCAACTGTCACAACACTCCCCAAAATGCCACATGTCCACTTGAAATGAATGTAGGGGGCTTTACCCGTATAGTGGTGGGAAACTCAAAAGGCGAACCCAAAAATTTCAATATGCTATTATTCAAACACTTAGCCATTTTTCCCTTACTTTGCCTTCATCGTCTTTAAACTCCCATTATTCTTAGAGAGAGAAAACCCTCAGAGAGCCCTTGTTCTAAGCTTTTCTCTGGTTTCCTTCTTCCCACCGTCTCTTCCTCACTGAGCTATTTCTCTCATCGTCACTTATTATGGCTTCTTCAACTGTCCCCAAGGCTACCACCACCGCTGCTCAGCCAAGCTCTACTTCTACCACTTCTGCTTCCACTGCCACCACTAGCGCCACCTCCTTGGATGTTTCTCGTCAAGAGCAACTAAGTTTTTACATTCGATCCCCTATCTTTAGCAAGGGTTATGACTTTTTTGGTTTCTGTAAGACCTGCACTTTCAGTGCTAAGTATGATTCTTTAATTCTTAGTGATGAGGACGAGGATTCAGCTTAATAGGCCTTCCTCCATTCAGAGGTGACTTCCTTTGGTCTCATATTGATTTCGAGGGGCCTGGAGGCTCCCCTTCCAATTTTTCTACTTGGAATGCACATATGCATAGCTCCCACGCCATGACTTTCACCAATATTCGGTTGCATCGAGCTAAATGGTTTGGTGTGTTCACTTTGTTAAAAAATAATGCTTCTCTATCAGTCCTGGTTTCTCACTGGAACGTTACGACCCATACCTTTATAGTTGTGTGGGGAGAGTTTACTATGACACTATAAGATGTTTGTGAACTTCTAGGTCTTCAGCCTATAGGGGATGTTCCTTATTCTGATGAAGCACTGGATGTCGAAGAGCCTGCCAGTCATTCGGAGTTAGATCGTATATGCCGAAGGTGCATAGGTACTTCCAACAAATCCACCTTCACCCCCTCATTAACTACTTTTTCCAACATCCCTCTAAAGGTGGTTCTTATGGAGATGCCCCAGACCAAGGTACATCCCTAGAATTGGCAGCTTATATTCTTATAGTTCTTTCTCACTTTATTTTTCATAGGAGACCAAATGACCAACCCCGGAGAGATCTTATCAACATATCGATCTGTTTAGCCCGGGGTGTCAAGATTCTTCTAGCAGTAATAGCCTTGGGATCTCTATATACCTGGCTTGATAGAACCCACTGGGACATGGAACGGTCCCTTGGCCGTTATAACTTAGCCAATTTTGCAAATACCATAATTTTGACAAGCTTACTCTATGTTCGTTTCCCTGTGGTAGCGGCCAAAATTATTCATCCTCCCTATGGGGAAATCGTTTTGCCTCCTCGCTCGTATGTTTTTCATAAGAGACAGAGTTGCAAGGAGTTAATTCTTATTATTGATCAACCTGGGTTTTTGTGATGAGGCCTTACGGAGAGTACGTCTTCCTCCATATTTGGGGTTTTTTCAAACATGAAGCAAGGGTAGTCCAGCCAACTACTAATACCTCATCATTGAAGACCCTTCGCTTGTTGTGGTCCTTTTGTTCTCACCGAGATATCTGCCTTCCTACACCGAGTGGGGATACACTAGTGAGCATTACAATCCCAATCGATGCAGCCACTAATTCGATTTTGATCAAGGGGATCCTCGTCCAGTTTTCTAGTTATCTCACCCCAAAGTCCCTTTTAGTGAGGCATGTTCCTTGTTCTCGTCTACTACTACGTGAGGAGTAAGTTATACGATGGATGGGAGAGTTACCATTCTGAGTATCACAACACAAGGGGATGTGACCCCTATTTGCAACGAAGCACTGACCGAGACAGCTGGCCCAATTTTTTGAGTTCATTCAGGGGTCCCCCGTGTATCCCCAAGTTCTTTCATTCTCTGCCCTGGAGTTGGGGCTGAAAGGTAATTCCGTTCTTGGGATCGAGTTCCCTCTAAGTAAAACTCCTAAGGATCCTGCCACTGAGCTTCTTCCATATTACCCCCATGATTCCTGTTGCTACCCCAAAGTCCCAAAAATCCCCAACACCCAAACAGTCTGCTCCTTCTGGAGATATTTTTGGTGAAGGGATTCCAACCGAAGCATCTTCTGGAGAAGGACATTCCCAACCATCATCCGAAAGAACCATGGGGTCCAAGAGTGGGACTTCGTCTTTAGAGGCATTCTCCATCGCCTTCGTTCCTCCTCCCATGTCTACGAAAGCAAGTGAGGAGTTGAGGAAGAAAATTCATGTTGAGGTAGAGAGAATAAATTTTGAGTTTTGACGACACGCTTCCGTCATTCCTCCTGCTACTTCCTTCCCCACTATCGTAGTTGATCCATCAGATCAGGGTCAAAGAGTAAGAAGAGATAAAGGGTTCATCAAAGTGCTGGTGTTGAGGGTGCGAGGAAAAAGAATCTGGGCACTAAATCCCAGAAGAAACGAGCTCCAGATGTACATCTCGCCCCATCTTCCTCTTTCGTTGCTTCCACTCATTCCTCGTCAGTGGTGATATCCTCCCATTATCCCTCTAGATCTGAGGTATGCATGTGTGTTGTTGTTATTATTCTCATTTCCTAAAATATAGTGCATCTACCTAACTCTTAGTGACTTTGGTGTAGGAAGTTGAAGAAGAAAGTTCCAGCCCCCCTGTGAGTCCTTTCGTGGGGGGACGCTTCGGTTCCTCTCAGACCAATGTAACTCCTCTCCATTCCCCCATGATCAGGCTTACCTATTCTCGCTGTTTATCCTCCCAACATGCAAAGGATGCTGCCGTGGGGAGTGATTTAATTGAATCTATGGGAATCTCATCTTAACTTGAGATAATGCCCCCCGCTTCTTTTGGATTATCACCCTAGTATGAGGTTCTTCTGCCCATTATTCCAATTATAAAAAGTTCCCCCGAGGTAACATATTCTCAATCATTTCCAGGTCTGGCGTCGTTTCTCTCTTCCATCCCTTTTTCCTGTTCACCACGCTGAACTTCAATCTGTTGGGATGCCTTAGATCAAAATGGCATCTTTATTAGCTAACATTCTTCTTTTCGTCGTGTTAACGAGACCCATATCTACAGTTCCCCTCTTCAGTAGCATAACTGAGGCAAGTAAAACTTAGAGGTATTTCTCCCTTCTTCTGTACTTATTCCCCATCTCTAACACTTAGCTTCATGTTTGTAGTTTTCTCTAAATCTTGTCCCACCAATTTCTTTTGGTGGTCTACCCATTCCCAAGGCCAGCGTTAATTTTTCTACCGATCGTGGTGATTCTTCTGCATCTACCAGTGTTGGGGCATTACTTGGAGGTAAAATGTCCTCCCCAAGTGGGACTCCTATGTTGGCCTCCATACCTTTTATTGGCTAAGGAGCTTTATCGGATGTTGAGGCTTCTTTAGTTGACGGTGCCATTAAGGCTTCTGAGGAGATAAACATGCCCCCAACAATTCCCACTATTGTGGCCTCCTTGGTTACTCTCGTTCTTTCTGCAGCCATTGTTGAGGCACTTCGCTAGCTTCTTTTCATTTCTCGTTGTTTGTCCTTTCTTCTTGACAATGTATAATCTAGAAGAGTCTCATTTCTCAAACTTTCAAACTCCATTGGTAACGCTGACTTAACCACGAAAACACTTGTTAACATTTTTTTGTCAAAACTCCACCAGTAACGGTGACTTAATAATGACAACACTTGATAAGATTTTTTGTCAAAACTCCACCAGTAACGGTTACTTAATAATGAAAACACTTATTAAGGTTTTTTCGTCAAAACTCAACCAGTAACGGTGACTTAATAATGAAAGAACGTGTTAAGATATTTTTTTTAATCAAACTCCACCAGTAATGGTGACTTAACAATGAAAACACTTGTTTAAGTTTTCTGGTCAAACTCCACAACTAACGTTGATTTAACAATGAAAACACTTGTTAAGATTTTTCACTTAACTCATTATTTCTTCTACCTATTCTCAGGTTGCTCGTAAGTCCTTTCTAGCGGAAGAGAGATCTTCATCAGTTCTTTCGCCCATCACTTTGCCCCATCAGGATCCATCTTTTTCAGAAGGTTCTAGTCACGACGACCAAGGTTCCACGACTGGTGCTATTGCTGATAGAAAAACTGGTTGTGAGCTCCCTTTGCCCAACCTAGCTCCCTATGACTTCTTCCTTATGTTCCTTCAGCGTTCTCCTCAAATGCCTACCAGCCATCGTTTGGTAATTGAGCAGCTTACAAGACATCACCCTGATACTTTCACTTTAGATTGTCTACATTTGAAGATCCCTGTGATGATCCATAGGATTAAAGGAATGGTAATCGTTGTTGTCGATATCGTTAACACTCCAAACACAAACGTTACCAGACCTCTCCTCAACTAATTTTTAGGCTATCTGAGGGAGTTGGGCCGAGATGTCTTCCGTTTCGACTGGCTGATTGGGCACTTGAAGGCATTGAAGAGCTAATGATTGGAGAACCAAAGGAAACTGCTACAAAAACATCGAGAGGATCAGTGGGCTAAGGAAGCTAGGATAGCCAAGCTAGCACCTCTACTTGGAGCTGCCAATAAGGAGGTAGAGGACATCGAAGAAGCTCTGCGTTTGGCGGAGCTAAAATGAGAGAAACTCCTTATCGAGCGTACACAAGCTCAAATGAGGTTGAAGGTTTCTATTAATGCCTAGAATCTTCTTCGGGCCTATCTCGAGATTTTTTCTCTGCTTCGGAGTTGTGGTTCCTCTTAGGCCAATGATCTCTTTTATTTTTTGTATACATTTTCCTTTTTCTTCTTATGTAATTCCTGGGCAATATCTTCCAATCTTGTAATGGCCCAAATTTTGTGAATAAAAGAAAAAAAAAGTGTATGTTTTCCTCTGTCACTTCTTTATTTTGTAACTTCTTACGTATATTACAATATTATATAATTCTTTCATCTCTACTCAAGTTGCAATAATATACATCAAGAACAACAACTTATATATTCATAACAAAAAAATGGCTAGATACAACAATGATCTAAAGTTAATTGCTTATTCATGATAGACTTTCAACCATTTATTGTTAATCTTGAATGGTTTGTCTTCTTCCATCATAGAAATTAAGCAATAACCTGAATCATGAGCTTATTTTATAATGAAATGTCCCTCCCAATTCGCTACAAACTTAGGTAGAGGAAGCCCCCTTATGTGCTTTACTGCTGCCTTAAAAATGAGGTCTCCCTCCACAAACTTCCTTGGTCTCACCAAGTTATCATATTCCCTAGAGAGCTTCTTCCTATACATTTAAAAGTGTTGCATCGCATTATCTCTATGTTCGTCCAACGCTTCGTAAAGCATATCCGGCAGAGGGAACTTCCATCTCCACCGGGAGAATCTCCTCAGCTCCATATACAAGGGAAAATAGAGTATACCATGTGGACTTCCTTTTGGTTGTTCGATAGGCCCAAAATACAGCTGGTATCTTATCATCTCATGATTCTGGGAAATCCTCCATCGTTTTGGCCAAAATATTAACCAAAGTTTTATTAAGTGCTTTGGCTTGACCATTTCCCTTTGGGTATGCCACCGTTGAAGTATAATGAATAATGGAGTACTTGTCTGTGAGCATTGTTACCTCTGAATTGACGAAGGGGGTTCCGTTCTCAGAGAGAATAACCTTTGGAATATCAAAATGGCAAATGATGTAATCTCTGATGAAGTTTCTCACCACCCCTACCATTTCTCTTCTTAATGGATCTCTTCAGCCCACTTTGTAAAGCACTCTGTTTCTACTAGTATCTAGATTTTCTCCCTCGAAGCAGGATGTATTGCCCCCACCAGGTCAAATGCCCAGGTGTGAAAAGGATAAGGCATTTCTAGGGATTGTAGATACACCGATGGGGAATGGATCATATTTCTATATAGTTGGCAAGCCTTGCACTTTCGAATGAACTCAGCAGATTCCTTCTCCATCGTTGGTCAATAATACTCCACGTCATCAGCTGGTCATAAAACTTGGCACCTCCTATGTGAACTGGATCGTGATCTTGTTTGAGGACTTCGGTTGCTTCTTCCTTTGTGATGAAATGCAATGGACTATTGAAGTATCCTTTTTGATAAAGTTTCCCTTCCTGAACGTAGAACCTCGGGGCCCTTCTCTTGAGTCCCATCGTATCAATCTTCTCTATTGTGACAACCCGAACTTTGATGAAGTCAATATAGGGTTGCCTCCGGTCTGATTGAGTTTCAACAAAATGGCATTCAGCTGCCTCGAAGAATAGCTGGCACTTATCACACTTTTGTTGTAGCTCTGCTGCGACCTGCTTCATTCTAGGCCAGAAATATTCCTCCCTTTGAATTCTTCTATAAAGGGGTATCTCAGTTGTTTCGTAGTTCTCTTCATGCATTTTCTTTAACCTATGCTCTTCTTTTTCTGTTTCGATGCATCTTGACAACCATCCTCTTACGTTTCTAAAATGAAGGTTTCCCTGATTTGTAAAGTATTGAACTAATTCCCTCAGCTCCATCGCTCCTTCCCCAGACTCCAGTTGTTTTCTAAACTCCCCCTCCAGTCAGAGGCATCCTCTATCGATAGAATTTACTGTACCATCGAAGGAGCTATTCTTCTTTGAGTCATGACTATAGTTGTATTTCTCCTCATGATAATCTTTTGAGCGATGGTAGCATAGGCATCTACATGGTGGTTCATCATTTGGGGATGTCTATTGATCTTGGTCCGATAGAACTGGTTGAGAATCCTCTGAATGATTGTTCTGTAAGGTGCCAGACGTAGGTGTTTCAATGCATATTCTCCATTCACTCGCTAATTCACCAAGTTTGAATCACCCTTGATGCAAAGTGAATGAATTCCCCTTTAAAGGGCCTCCAGCAACCCTAGTACCAACGCTTTATACTCTTCTTCATCGTTGGAACAAAGGAAATCTAACTTGTAAGAAAGACAAATCTCCTCCATTCCTCTTGAAAGAATAAACCCTGCTCCTCATTTCTTTTCTGCTAAAGATCCATCGAACTGTATTGTCCATTATTCAACGCTTTCACCTAAGTGATTGACCTGCAAGTCGTCTCCTGGAATACTTTGTTTAGGTGGCTCAAACGTCCCACAGGGGAAGATTGACAAAAGATCTGCGTACGCCTATCTCTTGATCGCGCAAGGAACCACTCACTTCAAGTCATATTCTGAGAGGATGAAGAACCACCTAGCTACCCTACCAATCAATATAGTTATTGCCAGCAACAACTTAATAGGATCACATCTTGTTAAAATATGAATTATAAAATATAACATATAATGTCTAAGTTTTTGTGCTATGAAGACCAAGGATAAATAATGCTTTTCCAAGCTACTATACCTGACCTCTGGCCCATGTATGATTCTGCTAAGGTAGTAGACTGGACGTTCTTTCCCATCAATCTCTTGTGCTAACAAAACTCCAACGAACCTCGTGGTGTATGTGAGGTATAGCTTCAATGGTATTCCTTCCCTTGGGGGAACCATAGTCTGTTATAAAATGAGTAGCTTCTTCAGCCCAGTGAGATATTCCTGGTGAACCTCCTCCCACTTGTGTTCTTTCACAAAATTTTCATCAATGGGTGCGTTATTTTGGCTAATCCAGGCACAAATCTCCTAAGGTAGGAAACTTTGCCGATGAAGCTCTTCATCTCCTTCATCGTTCTTGGACTTGGCATTTCCAAGATCGCTCGCTTCTTATCCTGGTCCATCTGTACCCCCTGTCGATCAACGACAAAACCTAGACACTTTCCAATAGTTACTCCGAAGACACATTTTAGTGGGTTCATCTTCAGCTTATACTTCCTGCATTGGGCAAACACCTTCCTTAAGTCGCTCAGATGGGACTCCTCTTTCTTCGATTTGATGACCAAATCATCTACATAGAATTACACAAATTTGTGAAAGAAGTTATGGAAAATGGACATCGTTGTTCTTTGGTAAGTAGCTCCAGCTTTCTTGAGTCCAAATGGAATCACATTGTACATGAAGTTTCCCAATGGGGTTCTAAATGCTGTATTTTCTGTGTCCATGGGGTCCATCTTAATCTGGTTGTATCCAACATACCCATCCACAAATCTATACATCTCGTGACCAGCCGTTGCATTTATCAAGCTATCGATGGAGGGTAGAGGCCTCATCTTTGGGGAAAGACCTATTCAAGTCTCTGAAATCCACACAGATCCTTATTTGATTTTTATCATTCTTTCCCACTGGGACAATGATAGACAACCAGAGTAGGTGATGTATCAGTTTAATGAACCCTGCTACCAATAATCATTGGACCTATTCCTTGATCTTTAATTCCAGCTCAGGCTTTTAAGTACTCATTGCTTGCTTCACCGGAATGGCTAAAGGCATCACGTTCAACTTGTGGAAGCTCACTTCTTCATCCAGTCCTTCCATTTCCGTGTACTTCCACGCAAAAATGTCTACGAAATCCCAAATTAACTCAACCGAGGCCTCTCATTTCTCCTTACTGAGATCCTTCGTGATAAAAATAGGCATTGGATCATTCTCTTCCTTCGCTAAGTTTGACTACTCCATCTCTTGTTCCTGTGGCTTCGGTTGATCTTCCATGTAGTCTGGTTCTTCGACAACATCCTCTATGAACTCTTGTATATTGGATTTGTCTATCACCATACATTTCCCCAATTTATCTATCAAAAATCACTTATATAGCGGGTCATCCTCCTCATCAGTTTTCTCGATCACCCGTTCACACCATTATAACCGATAAACCACCTTTCCTTATTTGGTAACAACATTTTTTCACCTCCTGCTGGCAGTTGCCACTGCCTTCCTCTTCTTTTATCCAGAAGCCTCAACAACTATTCCTCCTAAAAATCGGCTCAACACACTTTTTTGTTGGACCTCATGTTCCATTGGATCCACTCTAGGCCTCATCCTGTCTTTGAGATGCTTCGAGATGTTTTAGGGATGGGGAACCACCTGGTGGGATTATTTTGCCATTACTCCTTTATTGTTTGTAACTTCCTTATTCTGCTCATTCACGAGCCCTATCCTTTCTCTGATCGAGGGAACCTACGATCCCTCAATTCTTCTCGTTAGGACTCTAACGTCCTCCTCTAATTCTGTGTAAAATGCTACATCTTTCAGGTGAGCTTCTTCGACAGTGAAAGGCCTCTTCGTAGCTCTAATGGTGATCTTCGTTCCTTTGATATTCACCTTGGTGCATTGGTTATTCATCGAAGGAACTATACCTTGGTTGTGCATCCACACTCTTCCTATTAACAAATGGTAGGAAGTTTCACTCTCTATCACGTGGAACTTGATGTGGGAACTCAAATTTCCAATCAAAATCCCAACGTTCTCATAACCAATGGACTTAAAAGACTGGTTGTCATAACCTAAAATTACTAAAGGCATTGGGACTAACCTTTCCTACGGAATATTAGCTGCGTGGAAAGAATTAATTGGCATGATATTGATAGAGGCTCCCCCATCCATAAGAGCCCTTGCAAAGCTAACTCCGTTGACGCTAACAGTCACATATAATGGCCTATTATGAGGGAATCTTACAACCCTATCTCCATCGCTAAAAGTTATCTCTGACAGAAACTTCTTCGCCAACCTGGCTATGGTCCCTTCAATCTCAGCGAAGGGACTACATTCTTCCTCGTAATGTCAAGGATTGCTTGAGTTATCTCCAGCCTAGTTTCTTTTGGCATCCCCACCTGGTCAAAGAGCCAGGCAAATTTTGGAGATGTAAGTACATTTTTGTCCATTATCAATATGTATGTCATACGCCGTTACACCGTTGAAGAAATTCAAGATCGCATCTACATCAACGGATCCAAATATCAAAGCGTCTTCAACATCATAGCCTCTGCAAGAATGAACTTGGTAAAATTTTGTTTATTCGTTCCTTAAAGTTCATATTTAGTATTGGGAAATTTTTATAAAATGTTTTTTTATAAAAATAAGAAGTACGTTTTTTCAAGCAAAATGAGGCTTTTTAAAGTTTTTATTTTTCTGGGAAAACCGGACCGGTCCGCCCTCTACCCGGACCGATCCGCCTTGCTCAAGTTCCAGTAGACCCCGGATCGAATGCAAACCGATGAAGCAGAAATATCCGAACCGATCCGACCTCATCCGGATCGATTCGCCTCTTAATAAAAGAACCGATCCGGTCAAACGGACCGATCCGCCACCAAACCGGACCGATCCGACTGGGATAAATTCGGCCAGATCTGTTAGAGATTTTTTAGGCTCAAAGTTTTCCTATTTAAAAGCCACTACGGGAAGTGGTTTTCTAAGACTTTTCAAAACGATTTTCAGAGTCCTAATACTCTAAGTCTTCACCTTTTTTAGTCCCAAGACTTTTTTTGATTCACACCAAAAATCCCAATTACTTTTGTGAATCTTTTGGAACCCTAGAACACAAACTTTGTTGTTGTTCATCTTTGTGGATAGATCTTTGCAACCGAGGGCTGCGTGTCATTGCTGAGGGAGTCTCTACAAAGTTTTATGGCTGCGTGTCATTAAGGAGAGCTGCGGTTCTTTCTTCGTTGTTTGGGGCTGTGAGTCCTTGGAGGATGCTGCGTGTATTCTCTTGCTGAGTTCAAGACTGCGTGTCTTTGTGGGTTGGCTGCGCGTTAATCCATTGCAGATTTCTCTATGTAATTGTAAGTTGCGGCTTGTATATTCATAGTGAAATAAAGGTTTTACCCGAAAGGGTTTTTTTCCTGAAATCTGTGTCTCAGCATATTTTTGTGTCACATGCTTTATTTATTTATGGATTGACACACGCACCTTAGATGCATGTTTAGGGGCTGAAATTAAATAAGTGTGCAATATTAGAAATTTGCGAAGTTAATCAATTATCACACGTAATTCTCGCGTTCTCAGGAGACATCAAAATTGTACAGTATTCCGTAGCATAGTCTACATCCTCACCTTCAATGTTATATACGTCCTCCGCGACTTTTCAACTTGCCTCATCATAAGCTAACACCACGTTATCCATTCCCATAGTGCAATCTTCCAAAGACTCTTCAAACTCTTCCTGCTCCACCTCTAGCTCCCTTGCTTCTCTTTTTGCCTCCTCATCATAAACCACCACCAGATTGGCCCCATGTACTGGGAGTGGGTTGTTGTTACCATTTTGCGGAGGGATTTGTAACGTTCCTTCCTTTACATATTTTTTGATGATTATTCTTAGCGTGAAATATCTCTCCGTTAGATGTTGGATCTTTCGATGTATCTGGCAATATATAGGATCTGCTCTAGTTGATGTGTCTGGTTCCCCAGAGGGGATGCCTTTTGGTTCATACATCGTTCCTCCTTGAACCATGGCATTGTAACAGCTTACAGCCTCCTCTAATGTACAAGGCAATGGTGGTGGTTCCTCCTTATCTCTCCTAAAATTTCTCTTATTGTTCCTCTTCGTTAGTTTTCCCCCATCTGCTCCCTCGGTATATCCCACCCATGGGGACTGAGACCTACCTCCCATAGGTTTTATCGGCTGCCTAAACATCATGGGCAGTACCACTGGATTTGGTCGTACCACCAACGAGATATTCCTTACTGCTTTTAGGAATGCCGCAAAAGTCCCCTCGCGTGTCTCATTAATAAGATGTCATATGTACTCAGGAAGCAGTCCTTCCACAATGATCTGCAGTAGTTTTGATTCTCTGGCCTCCTCCCTCACATCGAGGGACCTTTCCCTAAACCTTCGGAATTATTCCCCCACATCTTCCCTTGGTCGTTGCTTCTCGCTCCCCAGTTGGGTCAGGGTGACCTCATCTTCTGCCAGAAAGAACTTATGGACGAACAAAACGTGCATCTCCTCCCACGTGGAAACACTCTTAGGAGCTAGGTGAGAATATCGGGTATACGTTTTATCGGTTAAGGATTTGGAAAACTCCCTCAACCTAAGTTTTTTGTTATTGCAATGCGCCCCTAAATGTTTAACGAAGCGTTTAATGTGCTCCTTCGGGTTCCCACCCTTTCCTGTGTACTTTTCAAAGATATGAGGAATATAATCTTTTGGGTAGGGCTCATCATTATACTCTTGAGGGTAGGGTATCCAAAAGTCATCATAAACCGAAGCTACATCTCCTTCTGCACTTATTTTCTCATCTATTCCATAGTTGATATCATTGATGGAACGACCAGAGGGATCATAGGCGGAGCGCCCGTTGCACCTGGAGCAATCGTCATAATTGGAACGGTTGGTACTCCTAGAGTTCCCACTATTGAATTCACAACAAGGGGTATACTTGCTAGGGCCGTTCCAGTTAAAACTGCGCTTAGTGAGGCCATTGGGGCTACCCCTGGTGTTACGAAGGAGTTGGATTCAAATCCCACCAACACCGTTGAAGCTACGGGAGTTTGTAAAAACTCATAAAATTTATTCATGGGGAGTGCCACTTGGACTGGTCACAACCCCTGCGCTCTTGAAAGCTTGTGTCACTCCAGGAACTCCTATCGCCGTTTGAACTAGAGGTACCTCCACTCGAGGGGGTCGGTCTCTCGAAGCCTTCAGATCTCTTGCCGCTTGTTCTTCATTGTGTTGAATATCATCAAAGTTAAGTCTTCGACTAACATTATCTTGCGCCATAATCCTTGCTTAAAAGAATGCCTCCCCAGCGGAGTTGCCAAATGTAAGAGGGTAGTTTAGACTAGATGGAGGCGTAACCCCTTTTTGAGTATAGTAATGATAAGTTAACTAACCACGCTATTGATTAACTACAAGACACGAAAAACACAACGTATTGAAGATAAACTCAGTTTGAACTCACAAATATCTCGTATATAACTCAAAAGATAATAACGAACACAGAAGTAACTCATTTAAAGGGAGAGAGAAGTAAGCATCCAAGATACACCTTGGCAGGCAGCTAAACACCCCAACCACCCTCAAGGATGTCTGTCAAGTATTAAACTTTCGTAATAAAAATGACAATGGTGGGTGACTAAAACTCTTTGGTTTGTAATAAATCTCTCCCTAGTAATAACTTTTGAACTCTTAATGAACCCATTTTCCCAGAGGTGGTTGGGGCCCTTAAATAGCCCCCACACCACTCCCAAGGTAACTCAGTAATTAATAACTGTGAAAGACATCCCTCATACTTTATGTCACAAGCATTGAATGCCGGATGTACTAGTTATCTCCACGTCATAAACATTATATTCCAAGACATGCCTTTTGCCTAACTAATGTGTGTCGGGGGCTATTGTTACAGAGGTTGCATACCAACCGTCTGACAGCCCCAAGTACCACAGTGGTTTACTCAAGTGAAGATTTGACATTGCCTAGCTAGTTAGTGACATCATATAAAGTAAATGTGAGAGTTGTTTGGTTCATAACTCAACACCTGATGGAACTCAAGGCTGCTCCGCTCGAGGTTCCACAGTCAGGGTCTTTCGGTGTTTCACTAGGTGTATCTAATATGGTCAAGACAAGCCCCAGCGGTGCCTCACTTATCAATCCTCCAAATCAAGCCCCTCTAAAGTTCCCACGATGAGGTCATTCGATAAAGCATGAAAGCTCTCCCGAGCCCTGCGAAGTCTCTTGTGAGTACCATTTGACCTCACACTGAGTGCCATTAGAATCGTTACATCATTACAATCGATATAGCTCGTGGTCAATATAAACAAAATAGATACAACAAGGCTAAGTAAAATAATTAGAACTAAAGGGTGAGCTCTCTGGGCCAGCTTCTTCGCTGGAAGATCCCTTTGGGCTGCCACACTGAGCTACCTCGCTTGATCTGCCTTTCTGAGTTGCATCGCTTTGGGCTACATTGCTGCCTTATTGAGAGGTATCACTTGAGTTTCATCATCGCCTTAATCCCAAACATTGTTGTTAATGGGGGGATTATCTCTAATCTTAAGATTACCTTCAAACCCCCTGCACATATTATGAATTTATTATAGGTATAGTTATGTTATCTTTATCATACTTGGTTATATTGGTAACTTAGTCATTATATGACTTCATCTTCATTGTTTTAGTAGTCTTTAGGTTTCTACGAATGCTACATGATATTATCTTGATTTACAAGAAGAACTTGCTCTAAATATTCCTCTTCACTAATCTAGATTTACATGAGGCCGTTTAGAAAATAATCAAGATGGACCTTTAGGCATGTTCGTCAAGAAATCTATGAACATGGGAATAATTCAAAAGCTATGTTTAATTTATAATGGAGTTCTTTTTTTACAAAATTTATAATTAATTTTAATAATATGAATTATGCATATCATTCAAAGAAAATGATATAGTGGTAGGATTAATAGAAGGGTTGCTAACAGGTTTTACTAAATTTTGGACTTGGAGATTAAAGAGATTACCTATAATAAATAGTATTGATGTGATAATGGTTCTATAACCTAAACAAGAGGTTTCAGTTAATAAGAATGATATGTTTAAGCAGGGGGTTTTCTATGCTGAAGTATATGCTAGTAGTAAAATCTAGTTTTTTTGTATTAAGGAAGTTATGAGTTATCACATGGTTTCTCAAATGGAACAATGTCTTTCTTTGAAACTTAAATTTCACCGACTGGAATACCCAATTATGTTTATCTTTGTTTGTAATAAATGTACCAAAATAGAAAGAGGCAGTTGTGGCAAGACTTAGCAAGGATTAATGGGGGAAATGCGTGGATTGTGTTTGGTGATTTCAATGTTATGTTTCATTTTAGGGAAAACGTTAGGGGTAATCTGATAGATATGGAGTTTTCTATGGAATTAATGGAGGATAATTCTTGATAAGATATGGGCTTCTCTACTTTTGCATTTATTTGGTTTTGGAGTAGACTTGATAGAGTTTTGGTTACTAAAGAGTCGATGGGGGTTTTCTCTTCTCTGTATGTAACTCACTTAAATAAGGATTCTTCAGACCATTCTCCTCTTGTTCTACCGATTAAAAACTCAACTGATATGGTGGTTCGTCCATTCAGTTTCCTTAATTTTTGAACAAATAAGGTGATTAGAATCTCAACTGATATGGCTTTTATGTTGTTGATTTATTTCAGGGGATATTATTTGATGATAGTATGCTTATTAAAGATTATATTTTATAAGTTTCATTATCTGATGTGTGCAAAATATGTATTTTGGGCATAGGGAAACCTTATCAAGGTTATTTGCGCGGCAATTTATAAAACCCAACTACCTGCGATGTTACTGTTAGGAAGTTTTCTAGCCTAGGGACTAGTATGGGACTATTTAGGTATCTCGGTTCTATTAATATCTATGAAAGAAAAACTCAAATAAAGTAAGAGAAATACGAAATACGTAATGACCATACTAAAAAATCGTGGAAAAAATGTTATAAATGTTTAATTTGAATAAGTCTTTGTAATGTAGGTGGTGGTGCATTTGGTGTTATAACGGAGGGGGTGCATCTTATATATAAATAAAATATCTACTTTTAAATTTAAATTTATCATAAAATCCTAACAATTACATTTTATTGTTCGCATGTATAGACATGGCATACGCGACATAAGTAGTATTCAAAGGGCAACATCCAACACAATCACAAGTCAGTGGATACTGAGGAGACGCATATAAAGAATTTGAGTCCATTGAACTTGATCAGAAGGCATACTTTGAGTACACAAGGGAGATTATTAGAGCATGAATAACCTCCACGGTTAATAAACCTAAATTTAACGGAGCGTATTCACCGTGTGGTGACCCCTGGTTTAGGTTCAGGATGATTTGGTACATGTTCATGGAAATTCATGTCATGGAAATATTATTTCATTATTTATTTTAGTTTATTTTTTATTCAATGTTGTTTTCGTATTTGGCACACGAGATGGGTTTATTTGATGTTAAATTTCTGTTTAAACAAGTTTTATGTGTACACGATATTTGGAATTTCTGATATATAAATGAAATTTTGCCAATTTATTTTTGACTTGTATAATGCACGGTGTGGGCTCATGTGATATTATTATTGATTATAAATTTAAGTTTAAACAAGTTTTATGTACACACGATATATAAAGAAATAACTACTATTTTTTTTTGAAAATATAAAGATATTTGTAACTGCTCTTAGCAGTGGAAAAATTAAAAAACTTAACCTTTGTAACTGCTAATAGCAGTCACAAATTTGTCACTACCACTAATTTTTTAACTGCTAACAGCAATTACAAATATTAGATTCGTAATTATTGATAGCAGTTATAAAATGGGACGGGTAATTGTTGTCAACATGTTATAACCCCCGTAGGCGTGATAAAATATTGTGATTGTTGTTAAGAGTGACAGTTTTTTATTTTTGACCCCCTAAATCGTGACAACAAATAACAGTTAAAAAGATCATTTGTAATTCCTAATGGCAGCTACAAATCTTCTTTTCTAGTGTAGTTACATTTCTATGGATACTAGTTTTAACATTGTAGATATAGAATCTCTCCAAGTCTATATGAAAGACATGTGGTGCGAACGACGTGTGGATAAGTTTCACAAGAAAGATCGAGTTATCTTGGACCTGATTTTCAAGACATATTCTAAGACTTTCACAAGTGCATCAGTCTATTATGTTAAAAGCATTTCTATTACAAATTTGAAGACATTCACAAGCCATGTTATTTGGTTTATGTTATTTTCATCTAATGAGATTACACCTGCAGGTTCTTATAACTTCTTGGCTGCTATGAAGGATTTAGAAAATGGATACCCTTTTAAATTGGATTAGTTGGATGCATCCATTCATAACCTTATTCATCCTACTATGAGGAGGTTGATGAACACTAAACTGTTTGAAAATGCTAATGCAGGGCAACATCGTTAGCGAGCGGATTCTTTGAGTGAGCAGAACAAGTCCTTTGAAGATGAATTGAGAAAAAATTTATCTGGCGAGGAAGAACGTGTTTCTCTTATTTCCGAGATTGAGGAAGACATGAAAACAAAAGAGGGTTCCTTTTAGGAGGTCTTCTATAGGAAAGAGAATCTTGAAAATGCTTTATAGAGTTGTCTAGTCATATGGTCAAATGTAGAGTTCGTAGATTAGGTCACACACATGCTAAATTAAATTTAATCCAATTTTTATCTACATCTATTAGGTAAACCTAAACAAGAAGGATATATGAAGCTAAATTGAATTAAAACGACCACAAACCACAAGATAGGATATGAGGGAAAAAACCCTTTCGGGTAAAATCATTTTTTAGCATTGTTACAACTAGGTATTATGGAATGAAGAGGACAATCTTACATACTTAGACTCAACTAAGTATTGCATTTATGTCTTCCTTCCTTGTTATTAACATAAAGCGATGAAGATCCAATAATGCTCCATAATAATCTCTAATTGCCTAGGTGTCTTCCGATTAGCCTTAGGAAACTCCTTTCCTATCTTTAGTAGTGAAGAATAACATCACAAAAGTACTAACATGGTATGTATTATTCTAATTTTGAAAAGGTGTTTAAAAAATCATCCAGGGTGTTTGTATTTGGGAAAAAAGTGTTTAAATAAACTATGGTTTGGAGACCTTTTGGATATGTATTTGAAAATAATTTTCTCCAAAATTCCTACCAAAATATGATGCCAACACTCATATTTATAGAAAACACAATTTTTGAGGCGACACAAATTTTGAGAAAACTCGTTCCAATAAAAATGGGAGTTCGTTCAAATGAAAATATATAACTCATTCAAACCAAAGTCAAATGCGTTTGAATGAACATCTCATCTCTTTTGAACCAACATCTAACAAGTTTCAAAGGATATTGGTTCTCCAAACAAAAACATTTCGTTCGTTGTTTGTTTGAAGCTCTTTGAATAAACAGTTATAACTCGTTTGAATGAAACCTATAAAGTCATTCGAACGACTTAAAAATAGAAAATATTTTTCTTTGAAAAACTTTAAAAACTACCCTCAAACATTTTTATAAAATAAACACTTTTAAAATACCCCTGAATAAAATATTTACACAAAATAAACCTCATATACCTCTCCGATAAATTTAGTGATGATCGATCTACAATTGTGGCGTTTGGTCACTAACTTGTCTTCGCTTGAAGTATTGAGAGTGTACATTATGATGAAGTGGGTGTAATGGAAAATTCTAAACTAAAATTTAATGAGCAATCATAAAACTTGTTCTTATAAGTCTCTCCCTATGTTTATTCCGATACAAAACACAAACCAAAAAAATAATCCCTAAGTCAAGTTCTACTAATGTCACTCCCAAACTTGAAAATTAAGATACATTTGTGAAATTATCTATGCCAAAAATCTTGATTGGGTAGTTTATGATATCATCATTGTAGAAAAATACATCCACACATGAAACAAAGGAAATACGGTGACGCATGGAGTTTAAAACAAAGGAAACTCCTCCTTAATATGTTCTCCCCCATTTTGTCCGAAATAGACAAAGGGGTTAGAATCTAAGCCTAAAAAGTTAGCACCATGATAATCCAAATATGAAATATCATCACAAATTATACACATACACACACACACACACACACACATATATATATATAAACAGTCATACCATGGAGTAGCCGGAAAATATACGAATCATGGAAATGGAATGAAATTGTTTGAACTTAATGGATGGGAAAGATAACAAAAGCATCCGTATTAACGGTGCAATACATTAAAAAGACACTCCTAAAGAAAGAAATCAATTCAACCTTTATTGTAAAATAATTGAACAAAGTGAAATTCAATCAACTCATTCAAAATGTCGTGATTTTTAATGCTTCTCAAATTAATAATGCCAGACTATTTAAAATTTTTGAAGGAATTTTATTGTGCAAACATATTGATGTTAAACTTATAACACCCTCAAAACCACATTTTTTAAGAATAAACTCTCAAAAGTTTGAAGGAATCGTATTGGTGATATATAATGAAGCATCAATAAAAAATTGACCATGGCACTTATGTTTTTATGTGCCGAAATCATGTTTTAGTCTCTTGCTAATGGTGACTTTTAACGCCAAGAAGACTGCTTCATTTTCCACTGCTTAAATATATATCAATTTTCCGTTAAAACAATTTGGGCACTAGTTTTTACATGCATAATTGGTTCCTAGTATATTTGGTTCATAATTAAGAATAATAGAGATGAAAATATCCTAGTCAACATATGACAAGCAAGTACAATGCTAAAAAAAATTATGCATGTGCGCTATCAATGTGATATAGTTAATCTCGCATGAAAATCGTAATCAACAATGAACGGCGCAATGCTAAATATGCATAATTAAGCACATAAAGAAAATGTAGCCAAATCAAAGAGCAGCATGATTAAGTCACATGAATGGGTGGAATGAAATTATTTTTAGAAAAACAAAATACAAAAAAAAATTGAATTTTTAAAATTTTAATCAAAAAATAAAATATTTTTGAATTTTTTCTAAAAGCAATGTTTTTTTGGGGGGATTTTTAAAGATATACATCTAAGCATACAATCTAGTTGGATGGATAAATTATAGCAACCTGAAAATCACCCTAAACTATAACCGATACCCAAACTCAATCAATGGAAAAAAATACTAAAACACTTCATAAGATTCTCAAATCTAACTGCATCTAAATGTTTAGTGAAAATATCGGCCAATAAAAGTTCGGTACTGACGAAGCGCAAATAAACGATCTTCTCCTTAAAAATATCATGAATAAAATCCTCACGAATTCTAATATGCTTCGTATGATAATTGATTAGGCACACATTCTTCACATTTATCCCCTTAATTTCGATATTTTTATGATCCCGTGCAGTGTAAATAGCTTGGATTTGTCTCGTATCTATGATACTAACCTCTTTTGGAAAGTATTTCGTGTTTTGTGTATTTCTCGTGTACTTTATAGGTATTTCATGCAAGTTAGTGCGAAGGAGAACTCAAAACAGTGAAAGAAACCAAGAAATGGAGACTTGAAGGGCATTTTTGTAATTTTTTCGCCGTAGTACTGTAACAACCCTCGCTTTTGAGATTCTATTTCATATTTAATCTGTTAATTATAGTGATTAGATAAAGATGTTGATTTGTGGAGTAGGTATTTATTTAAGAAAGATAATTAATATCTACTATGATGTTGCATATTTACCGTATGTAGAGGTGAATTTTGATATGTTATGTTTTATTATGTCCTAAGAATTTAAGATGACATTGGGCTTAAAATGGAACCGGAACCTAAACTGAATTATAAAATCTCCAAATGATAATTTGGAGGGTGCCATTAGTTCCGGGAGGTTTGAGATAGTCAAATTTTGTGCCATATTGTATTTCTAGTTTCCGGGCACTTTTGACTAGTTGTAGTTTATATGAGTAGATGCGTATTGTTTTACCGCATGTAAATCACTTAAGCTGGAATTTTTAAGCATAAGCCACGATTTATGTCTTCAACTAAGTTACTATTCCTTTAATTAAATTGGTAAACCTAGAGAGAAGAAGAAGAAACCTAAGGAGATAAAGAGAGGTTGAAGTTTGGGTGTTGATCTTGCCTACAATCCTCACCAAATCTGAAGTTAGAACCTTGAGGAAAGTTTTCTACTTGCTAGTGTATGGTTTAAGTAGAGTAATTTGCATTGATAGTTATGGTTATGTATGGTTTATGGATATTAGGGATTTTTAGTGGATTTAGGGGTTTTAACTCCTTGGAGGTTGCTTTGAATTGTTATTGGTATAGATTTTGGGTGTTGGAAGCATTTAAAATCTTTTGGTATCAAAATATGGTGTGGAGACTTGTTGTAGAAGAAGAAGGGTTTTTTGGTCTGCTATGACCGGTCGACCGCGTATCCAGGACTGATCGACCGGGCCTTCGGGGGAGGGCACACTGCTTTCTCACTAAGGCCTGATTTTGGTGTGCGATCGACCGCGGTCCGTGACCGGTCGACCGTCCCCCTCTTCCTGGACTTTCTGCTTTCCTACGAAGGCAAAAGATTTGAGACGCGATCGACCGCGGCCTTCGGACCGGTCGACCGGTCCCCTATTTTTCACTCTTAAAACTTTATTTTTATTTCCTAGGTTTTCCTTTTTCATAGGGAATAGGGGCCTTCTTGCATGAAGTAAACTTAGAGTTTTAGTCGAGTTTGGTCGTTACCCTATAGTTGAATGGGATCACTTGGGGTTAATTCAGTGGTACTTGAAGTGATGCTTAGGTATCACTTCTCTTTTGGGTAATTAGTTAAAGTTAGAGTTCTAAGCCCATATGGGGAGATGCTAGAAGCCCTTTGGTAGAATATAAAACCTTGGTTCTTATGAGAATTCGAGAAATGGTTTAGAAAATGCTTTGGGACCTAATGATTTGAGGAAATTGAATACGAAATATTCAAAGATAAATGTTTCAAATAAAATGAAATACATGAGATTCATGATAATGAAAATGGGAGAAATTGGTAATTGTTAAATTACTTAAGAACACCTCTCTATATTCTATCATTAGGGAAGCTCGCGCATGAGGTGATGCCCCATGACTATTGAATGCAGGCTGACTATAGTCCTCGGCCATATGCGGGTTTAGTGTATGTTTTTCTGCGCTAGTGAGGTAATTCCGGGTGTGGTTATGACTCGCTCGCAGGCATATGGCCACTTCTCGACGTGCGTTAGGTGCCCAAGTTGTCTTGTATAGATAGGCCCTGGAAGATGATAGTCATTTAGGGGCGCGCCCAGTGGGTAAACTCGGAGGGGCGGTCTTAGAAATGTTATATGTATATGAATATAACCTTTCTAACTCAAGTGGGACTTGAGGTATGTAAATTGCCATAAGATATGTGATGGTAATTATATTCCTGTTAAGGAATGGAAAATGATAAGATATGGGAAGAAATGAGAATTTATTTAATCTCTTGCCTAATTTTTAAATCGTTAGAAACTTATATAATTTCATTATTACATTTTATGTTTAGGTTGTTAGATTTTCATTCACATGATTTTATAATTCATTGTCCGTATCTATCATGTTTCTTACTCTTCTGGGAATCATATATAAATTGGGCCCTGACCCGTTCATCTTTCTATGTTGTGCATATTATGGTATCCGCTCAGGTGCTCCTCCGTAAGGGTGCCCGTTATGAATTTCCATTCTTATGCTTGTGATGAGCTGTATGACCTTGCGGATTAATACAGGATGTTGATAGACGCCCTCTTTTTTTTTGGAATCTAGTTATGATCGGGTCTTACATTCGGGCTAGTGGCCCATATTTTGTAATTGTTAATGGATGTGTATGTAGCATATATCAGATTGTGAAACTATGTGATGTATCTGTGGACCGACAGATTATTCGGTTCTTTTATGGTATATTATTTTGGTTAATTATCTATCTGTTCCATGGAAATTCCACTTTTGTTAGATTTGGGTTGTTTAATTTATTTCTTAAATCTTTTTTTAAAATCAACATTTTGACAACCTGCTTTCTGATTCATGGAGTGGCCTACCCATATACCTAATTATTGTTATGATGCTGAGGATAATATCAATCCATGATTCCGTTATGTCGAGGTATCGGGCTGACCACCCCTTATTTCGGAGAGCGGGTTGTCACAGATGGTATCAGAGCATCAGGTTCTAGAGTCTTTTGGATCTTGTGGACTTGTCACGTTCTACCGTAGTGTTCTTTGACATAGAGCCTAATGTTAGGACTACTTATTGTTCATGCTTACGATCTTCTACAACTGTAGATTATTTTGAGTGAAATTTTAACTCTATTGTTCTCTCTCTCAGATGCCACCTAAAAGAGGTCGCCCGGCGAGATGCAATAGGATCTTAGATGAGGATGTTGGTCCTCCTCCGCCGCCACAAGGGACGTTTATTGCCACGGATGTGGCGAATATAGTGGCTCAAGCCGTTAATGCGGCCATGACAGCGGTGGCCCAACAAGCGCCACAGGCTCAGTAGAGAGCGCCAGATGCCCAAGTTCCTATTGGACCTTCTCCGTGGGAGAGAGCTAAGGATTCTGAAGGGTCAGCCCTCGAAATTCGACGGGAGCTCGGATGTTATAAAGCCGAATCAATGGAAGAAGGATATTCAACGCCATCTACGTATGGTGGAGTGTGGTGAGGATAGGAAACAAGTCCTTGCTACTTTTAAATTGGTTTGTGCCCATTAAATTGGTGGGAGTCCGTGACTACGCCAGAACAAAGGGATACAATGTCCATCTCTAAATTCTGGGTTTTATTTGATCGTAAGTATTTTCCTCCCGCAATTCAAGGGGAGATGATAAGGGGATTGCAGGACCTTGTACAAGGAGAGAGGTCAGTAGAGGAATATGAGGAGGAATTCACCCGGTTAGCAAGCTTCATACTGGATGAAGTGACTCCCGAAGAAAAGAAAGTTTCAAAGTTTTTGAGAGGGTTGAACTGGAGGATCCGGCAACACTTGCTGGGTAATCCTGCTTTACAGACTTTTGGGGAAGTGATGAATACAGCTCTATTACATTGCCAAGAGAATAGACTCTTTTTGCAAAGTGGTAAGAAGACCTCCATACTGGGGCAAGGTGGAAGGCCGGGAGGTGGTGGGATTGGAGGAGGAGTCTTTCCCTCGTCCCAACCTTCGGGCAGTAAACAGAAAGAAAAGGATCCCCAACAGGGGGACTTTTCTAAGAGGCAGCGTTCTGGGGGGTTTAATGGGGGGAACCAAAATTATAGGCAAGGTCAGGGTGCCCCACAACATCAAGCTGGCCGAGGTGGTCAGGGAGGCAGAGGCCAGCAGGGCCAGGGTGTAAATCAGTTTAGAAATAATCGTGGTCGAAATGCCGAGAATATGATAGGCCGGTGTTTCCAATGCGGGGAAGCGGGTCACTATAAGAGGGAATGTCCTCAGTTGATCGGGGGACAGTTTCCTCGAGCTCCACAGAAGCCGTACATCCAAATCCCTCCACAGGTGCCTAACCCATTTGCTCCTCCACAACAGGGTCAGTTACAATATGGTAGGGTCTACCATATTCAGGATGCTATGCTTCCTCCAGCTCCACCTGCACCTCCAGCTATTGAGGGTAAGTTCCTTATTCGGGGACATATGGGTCGTGTTTTATTTGTTACCGATGCAACACATTCGTTTATTTCTAGGAGCTTTGCTCAAACCACTGAGTTGATAAAATCTGCCGAAAGAACGTTTACTAGTGTGGAGTCCTCTATGGGTGACGGTTCACTCATCTTCTTTGTTTGTAAAAATATAGAAATCTCTCTCGGTAATTTATGTTTTGAGGCCGATTTACTCGTCCTGGATATGGTCGGGTATGACGTGATTTTGGGTATGGATTGGCTGATGAAATATCATGCTATTGTAAATTGCTACGGGAAGAGTATAGTCTTCGCCGTGCCGGGACAAGAAATGTTCCTGGTAGTTTTACCTCGTTTAGAGGGGAGTACTTGTACTTATTTGTATTGCATTGCCGAGGAGACTTCTAGGGATGTAGTCGTTCCTTTGGATTCCATTCCAGTTGTGAAAGACTTTGAGGATGTTTTCCGAGAGATACCGGGTTTACCTCCTAGCCGAGAGATTGAATTTGTGATTGATTTAGCACCAGGAACGAGGCCTATTGCGAGGGCTCCATACCGAATGGCTCTTATTGAAATGAGGGAGCTAAGAGATCAAATTCAAAAGTTATTGGAGCAGGGATTTATACAGCGTAGTACATCGCCATGGGGTGCTCCAGTGTTGTTTGTTAAGAAAAGGGATGGTTCTCTCCGGTTATGTGTGGACTATAGAGAATTGAATAAGGTCACCATCCGGAATAAATACCCTTTACCTCGTATCGATGACTTGTTTGATAACCTTCGAGGAGCGATGTACTTCTCTAAAATCGATTTGAGGACGGGGTATCATCAATTGAGGATACGAGAGGAGGACGTATCCAAGACTGCTTTTCTTACGAGGTACGGATCCTATGAATTTTTGGTTATGCCTTTTTGACTAACCAATGCCCCTGCTGTATTTATGGATCTCATGAATAGGGTCTTTCGGGATTTTCTGGACCAATTTGTTATTGTGTTCATCGATGACATTTTAGTCTATTCTCGAACGGAGTCTGATCATGCTATGCATTTGAGGTTGGTCCTACAGAGACTACGGGAACATCAACTGTATGCTAATTTCGAGAAGTGTGGCCTTTAATTATAGTTAGTACAGTTTTTGGGTCATGTGGTGACGTCCCAGGGTGTATCAGTGGATCCAGGCAAGGTAGATGCGGTGAGGGAGCGGGGTCAACCCACGACACCTACCGAGTTCATAGTTTTCTGGGATTGGCGGGTTATTACCGTCGGTTCATCAAGGGTTTCTCTAAGATTGCTAGCCCTTTGACCAACTTGACCCGGAAAGGGGTGAGCTTTATTTGGGATGATTTTTGCCAAGATGCATTTGATGAACTTAAAGATAGATTGACTTCGGCACCGGTCCTTGCTTTGCCAAAACCAGGATTGGAATATCTAGTCTTCACCGATGCATCTCTTCAAGGATTGGGAGGTGTACTTCAGCAAGAGAGACGGGCTATCGCTTTTGCTTCCCATAAGTTGAAGCCCCATGAAAGAAACTATCCGGTGCATGACTTAGAACTAGCCGAAGTTGTTTTTGCCTTGAAAATATGGAGGCATTATCTCTTGGGAGAGAAGTTTAGTCTTTTCACGGACCACAAATCACTGCAATATTTATTTTCACAGAAGGACTTGAATATGAGACAGCGCCGATGGTTAGAGTTCGTGAAAGATTATCAATTTGATATTCATTATCATCCGGGTAAGGCCAACGTGGTAGCGGATTCCTTGAGTAGGAAGCCTAATGGAGAATTAGCTGAGGTTTGGAAAGCTAAATGGAAGGAACTCAGTCAGGAGGATGCGATGGTGAGAGCATTCATGTTTGTAATGACTGTTACTCCTACCATTGTAGCAAGGGTGGTAGAAGCTCAAGGAAGGGATAAGGAGTGTCAAGATAATATTCGTCGATTGTTGTCCGGGGGAGTAGAGTCCTACTCGATTGGTTCTGAGGGTGGGTTACGCTTCCATGGAAGACTCATCGTTCCGGAGGAAGGAGATTTGAGGCGGGCAGTGATGGCCAAACCTCATGGGTCTAGGTTTACGGTTCATCCTGGTGGGGATAAAATGTATCAGGATATGCGCCGTCAGTATTGGTGGTCGGGTATGAAGAGGGATATTTCAGAATTTGTGTCCCAATGTACTACTTGTCAACTGGTCAAGATTGATCATCAGAATCCGACAGGTTTATTGCAACCGCTAGAGATCCCCGTGTTGAAATGGGAAAGTATATCGATGGATTTTATCATGGGCTTGCCGAGATCACAAAGCGGGTGTGATTCTATTTGGGTAATTGTCGACCGATTGACAAAGTCGGCACACTTCCTACCTGTGCGGACAGATTATGACACCGCTCGGTATGCTCGCTTATTCATCGAGGAAGTGGTGAGACTCCATGGGGTTCCTTTGAATATAGTCTCCGACAGAGACAAAATTTTCGTTTCCCACTTTTGGAGGATTTTCCAAGAAGCGATGGGGACCGAATTGAGGTTAAGCACTTCATACCATCCTCAAACAGACGGCCAAACTGAAAGGGTAAATCAAATGTTGGAGGATATGCTTCGCATGTGTATGCTTGACTTCAAAGGTGGTTGGGAACAATATCTCCCATTGGTTGAGTTTGCTTATAACAACTCTTACCAATTCACAATTGGAATGGCACCTTATGAGGCTTTGTATGGGAGGCCGTGTAGATCACCCGCTTGTTGGTTGGAAGTGGGTGATAATAAATTTCTTGGGCCTGAAATGATCCAAGATACTTCCTCGAAGATTGAGTTTCGATAAAAAGGGGATAAAGCGTTTCGGTAAAAAGGGGAAACTTGCGCCGCGCTTTGTTGGACCATTTCTAGTTATTGTAAAGGTGGGTCCCGTGGCATATCAACTCGCTTTACCGGAACCATTGCAACAAATTCATGATGTGTTCCATGTTTCCTCCCTAAACAATTATAGGAGGTGTGAAGGTGCGCTTTGGCACATTCCTTTCGAGGATATTGATTTGCAACCCGATGTTTCATATGAAGAACAACCGATTGCAATATTAGAGCATGGGGAGCGTATATTGATATCTCGTGTCTTGCCCATGGTGCGGGTTCAATGGAGTCACCATAATGCCACGAAATCTATGTGGGAGTGCGAGAAGGACATGCGGGAGAAATATCCGCATCTCTTTATACGAGGTACGCTTCAATTTTGGGGACAAAATTCTCATAAGGGGGGAAGTATGTAACAACCCTCGCTTTTGAGATTCTATTTTATATTTAATCTGCTAATTATAGTGATTAGATAAAGATGTTGATTTGTGGAGTAGGTATTTATTTAAGAAAGATAATTAATATCTACTATGATGTTGCATATTTACCGTATGTAGAGGTGAATTTTGCTATGTTATGTTTTATTATGTCCTAAGAATTTAAGATGACATTGGGCTTAAAATGGAACCGAAACCTAAACTGAATTATAAAATCTCCAAATGATAATTTGGAGGGTGCCATTAGTTCTGGGAGGTTTGAGATAGTCAAATTTTGTGCCATATTGTATTTCTAGTTTCTAGGCACTTTTGACTAGTTGTAGTTTATATGAGTAGATGCGTATTGTTTTACCGCGTGTAAATCACTTAAGCTGGAATTTTTAAGCATAAGCCACAATTTATGTCTTCAACTAAGTTACTATTCCTTTAATTAAATTGGTAAACCTAGAGAGAAGAAGAAGAAACCTAAGGAGAGAAAGAGAGGTTGAAGTTTGGGTGTTGATCTTGCCTACAATCCTCACCAAATCTGAAGTTAGAACCTTGAGGCAAGTTTTCTACTTGCTAGTGTATGGTTTAAGTAGAGTAATTTGCATTGATAGTTATGGTTATGTATGGTTTATGGATATTAGGGATTTTTCGTGGATTTAGGGGTTTTAACTCCTTGGAGGTTGCTTTGAATTGTTATTGGTATAGATTTTGGGTGTTGGAAGCATTTAAAATCTTTTGGTATCAAAATATGGTGTGGAGACTTGTTGTAGAAGAAGAAGGGTTTTTTGGTCTGCTATGACTAGTCGACCGCGTATCCAGGACCGGTCGACCGGGCCTTCGGGGGAGGGCACACTGCTTTCTCACTAAGGCCTGATTTTGGCGTGCGATTGACCGCGGTCCGTGACCGGTCGACCAGCCCCCTCTTCCTGGACTTTCTGCTTTCCTACGAAGGCAAAAGATTTGAGACGCGATCGATCGCGGCCTTCGGACCGGTCGACCGGTCCCCTGTTTTTCACTCTTAAAACTTTATTTTTATTTCCTAGGTTTTCCTTTTTCATAGGGAATAGGGGCCTTCTTTCATGAAGTAAACTTAGAGTTTTAGTCGAGTTTGGTCGTTACCCTATAGTTGAATGGGATCACTTGGGGTTAATTCAGGGGTACTTGAAGTGATGCTTAGGTATCACTTCTCTTTTGGGTAATTAGTTAAAGTTAGAGTTCTAAGCCCATATGGGGAGATGTTAGAAGCCCTTTGGTAGAATATAAAACCTTGGGTCTTATGAGAATTCGAGAAATGGTTTAGAAAATGCTTTGGGACCTAATGATTTGAGGAAATTGAATACGAAATATTCAAAGATAAATGTTTCAAATAAAATGAAATACATGAGATTCATGATAATGAAAATGGGAGAAATTGGTAATTGTTAAATTACTTAAACACACCTCTCTAAATGCTATCATAAGGGAAGCTCGCACATGAGGTGATGTCCCCTGACTATTGAATGCAGGCTGACTATAGTCCTCGGCCATATGCGGGTTTAGTGTTTGTTTTTCTGTGCTAGTGAGGTAATTCCGGGTGTGGTTATGACTCGCTCGCAGGCATATGTCCACTTCCCGACGTGCGTTAGGTGCCCAAGTTGTCTTGTATAGATAGGCCCTGGAAGATGATAGTCATTTAGGGGCCCGCCCAGTGGGTAAACTCGGAGGGGCGGTCTTAGAAACGTTATATGTATATGAATATAACCTTTCTAACTCAAGTGGGACTTGAGGTATGTAAATTGCCATAATATATGTGATGGTAATTATATTCCTGTTAAGGAATGGAAAATGATAAGATATGGGAAGAAATGAGAATTTATTTAATCTCTTGCCTAATTTTTAAATCGTTAGAAACTTATATAATTGCATTATTACATTTTATGTTTAGATTGTTAGATTTTCATTCACATGATTTTATAATTCATTGTCCGTATCTATCATGTTTCTTACTCTTCGGGAAACATATATAAATCGGGCCCTGACCCGTTCATCTTTCTATGTTGTGCATATTATGGTATCCGCTCAGGTGCTCCTCCGTAAGGGCGCTCGTTATGAATTTCCATTCTTATGCTTGTGACGAGCTGTATGACCTTGCGAATTAATATAGGATGTTGTTAGACGCCCTCTTTTTTTTTTGGAAGCTAGTTATGATCGGGTCTTACATTCGGGCTAGTGGCCCATATTTTGTAATTGTTAATGGATGTGTAAGTAGCATATATTAGATTGTGAAACTCTGTGATGTATCTGTGGACCGACAGATTATTCGGTTCTTTTATGGTATATTATTTTGGTTAATTATCTATCTGTTCCATGGAAATTCCACTTTTGTCAGATTTGGGTTGTTTAATTTATTTCTTATATCTTTTTTTAAAATCAACATTTTGACAACCTGCTTTCTGATTCATGGAGTGGCCTACCCATATACCTAATTATTGCTATGATGCTGAGGATGATATCCATCCATGATTCCGTTATGTCGAGGTATCGGGCTGGCCACCCCTTATTTCGGAGAGCGGGTTGTCACAAGTACGGAGGTGGGGACAACTAGAAAGTTGAAGATCTCTAAATTACAAGAACAGTGGAACGGCACCCCAATCCGAGCTACGGTGAAGAAGTTATGCCCATTTAAAGTTGGAGACAGAAAGTCAAAAGTTGAAATTAATTCTGGAAGCTGAAGAGACAACTCTTGAAATTTCTTGTTTAATTCGTTATTATTAGTTGTAAAATGTGGAGAGGCATGGGAAGAGTCTCATTTAGGTATATTAAAAGGGTAAAACGTGGAGAGGCATGGGAAGAGTCATTTTTAGGTGTATAAAATGCCAAGCCCTACATCCTTCCAAGGGAGTCGAATTCTAGAGAGTAGAATAGAATTTTTGAGAGAGAATCAGATTTTAGAGAGCTTGTAGTAGAAAAATTTCTTATATTTAGAAAAGCCCTAGTTTATAAGAATAAGAAGTATTTATGGATTCAATCATCTCTCTTCCTTAGTGCAGATTTTAAGTATCAAATTCCATTCTCTTATCTTATCTCAATTCTATTTTCAATTCAATTATCACTTGTTTTGTAATTTTTACTTTTACAATGTTTCTTAGATCCACAATTACATGCATTGTTATGAATTTATTTTCATTTAATAAAATCATGCCTAGCTAAGTTTTTAAAGGTTGGGATGCATGAACCCATCCCAATGTAAATTACTTATGTAGAAAATAGAATTTAAATTAAAAATTTGAAAGAGTCATGCGAGACAATTTTACAACCATTGTAGATCTTTTAATCTCTCTTGCCATAGGTACTTGGGATGTTTAAGAATACGATGTGCGTATAATTATTTAGCACCGCTTTATAATTACCTTTGATTTCGTATGGTGCGGGCTTGAACCTCATATACGTAATGCTTAGGATCTATAAAGACTGGATTCATTCAAATTTATAATTTACAATTCTAGTATTCTACATGGTAAATTACTAGGGTTAGGGAATTGTATTCCAACCTACTTTCTCATTCATCTTAATTAGTTTGCTCATCCATGCATAGTCAATTTTTTATTTTTTTCGTCTTCAACCATCATCATTTTTTTTGCTTTTATTTTAGAAGTAATAAATCAATTAAATTCTATCAAACATTTCATGTGGATTCGATACCCAGACTCGTCACTTTACTCTTTAAGAGTGTAGTTACAAGTTTAAGTTTTTTTGTATTGAGGTTGGAGGCCGATAACAACGACTAGCGTATTACACGGACGCTCGATTTTTCTTCTCGATCAAAATGGCACCGTTGACGGGGAATGTTTTGTTATAGATTATAATTGATTTACTATTTCGAAAGATATTTTTTCATTGGTATTTTTTTTTAACCTTTTTTGTAGCCTTGCAGAATTGAGCACCAAGAAACGTTGAATCCTCAACCGCACACCTCTGTACTCGAACTTCCATTTACATACTATTTCGTAATCATGACTTTTCATGGTGAGTTCGGTAATTATAATGGTTCATATGGTAATCGTTTTCAAACTTTTTATTCTCAAGACTCCGCGGCTCGACCTATTACCATTGGTGAGGCCTTTCTATCTCTGGAGTATGAAAGGCTTGAAAATGAATATTGGTGGGAAATTTATATTAAATATTCTCAAGAATTTGTGCCTCGACCTATTACCATGGGTGAGGCCTTTCTAAATCTTTCGTATGAAAAGCTTGAAAACGAATATCGAAAAAATAATAATTTTGGGGAATTCAATGAAGATTTTTCTTCCGATATTTGTGAAACTATAGAAGGATTTCAACCAAATGAGGAATCCGAGGTTCTAGAGCCAAGGGATCCTACTTTGGAAGAAAACAAGATTTTTCTAACAGAAAGAGTACTGGATTTTCTTTCCACCAAAGAAAAAAGAATATCGATTATGGTCTTGTGAACGAAATGGTCGCACTTTGCGATGATGTGCGTTCTATTTTGGAAAATAAAGAGGAGGTTGAGACTTATGTGTCACCTCAAATTTTTGAAGAACATCTCATTGAAAGTGAGTCTTGTTCCCTTGAAATTCAATCTCCAAGTGATGATGAATCACTTGAGATTGAGTTTATTTCATCACCATTTTCATTCACGGTTATTGAACCATTAGAAGTACCGCTAGATTCCTATGAGTCAGTTGAAAATTCTGAAACGTTTACACATTTTAACGACAAAGACACTTTGCTAGAATATTTTTCTAATATGGACCGTTCCTTTTTGTGTGCCCCTCTCCCCATACTACTTGAAAAATCTTTGGGAGGTGATTATATTTTTCTTGGATCTCAATTGTACTTGTCCCACCTAGCACCCAAACCCCCCATCATCCCGTTAATTTTTTTAATAGGTGATGGTTCATTTCTTCCGCATTGCACATGCCTTCCGTTTTTCAAACGGAATTCTTATTTTTTTGCGAGGCATGCATCCTAATGATGGTACACCATTAATCCCTTAAAGTCAAATTGTATTTTGGGTGGACCCTCAAATTTTTCGACTTCTAGTGTATGAGTTATTAGAATTTCAAATTGTAGGTTGTACATAATTAGATTTTTCTTTTTCCTTTTCTTTTTTTTATAGTGTAGAGTAATTAGTTAAAGTTTTTGTTATTCTTTTTGTTATGCTTGGTTCTAACATGTTTTGTAGTTTTAATGGACTCGCACTCATCGGGGATCGCTCCATTTGGGTAATATCTTTCTTTTCCTTTCTTTATGTTGTGTTCTTGATTCACATTGAGGACAATGCAGCATTTAAGTTAGGGGTAGGGGATATTCTTCCCGTTTTGTTGTTTAGATTCATTGATTCAATCACTTGTTCTTTCCAAGTGTGTTTTTTTTAGAAAATTTTAAAAATTTCAAAAAAATTGAAAATTTTTGAAAAAAAGCCAAAAAACAATTTTGTTCAAAATAAATAAAAATTGGAATTTAAAATTATCAAAAATTTCACATTTATTATATTTAAAGTCTCAAATTGTTAACAATCAATTGCACTAAGCCGAAAATTGACCGAAGATGGAAATTGAAAGAAAATTGACGACTTAAAGAATAAGTGTGGAGATTGATCAAACCCGGTGAGATTTTGAGCCTTTCAATTTTCTACGAGTTTTTAAATCAATCCGAGTTTATGATTAACTCAAAGTTCTTTTCAGCGTTTTAATAAGTCGTTGATGATCTCAATCCTTTGTTTTGATCGGTTATGGGAAATGTGTGAAATGTTGTCTCGAAATTCGTGCTAAATATATCTCTAAACTTAATTAATCTCGAAATGCATAAGGTAATGTGATTAAAAATTTGGACAATGAAGTAGGCCCTCTTTTGTTTAAACCAAAAATATTGGCCAGAAAAAGTTGTGAAAAATTATCCCTTTGCAACCCACTTTGAGCCTAATAAAATATTTTCCTTTCGTTTGATAACCCGAAAAACCCAAATAACCCGAAATTGTGAAAATTGAGAAAATTCATCAAGTAAGTCCAAATTGTGTAATAAAACGGGGCAAGAGAAAAACAGAAAAAATGCTCAACAAAAAAAAATAGAAAAAGAAAAAGAAAAATCAGCAAATACCCGAAAAAGAACTAATGGACGTCATAAGAATATTTTTCAATTCCGAACATTCCGTCCATTCCCATTTTTACCCTTTATACTTTATAAACCTGAAAAGTCCTAACCGAGTTCGAATTGCGAAATTGATTACTGCATGGAGAGCTAAGACATGAAAAGATAATAAAAGAGATGAAAATGGTGTGATTAAGAGATGATGTTTCCCGTTTCCTAATAACTGTATTCCGATGATGAGATCTTTTCACCATATATTTCCTTCTTTTTAATTTTGTATGCGTGAATTTGTGTTCCATTATATTTACTCTTTATATCATGCATACCGAGAGAAAATAGCCGCAATCCGAGAGATTCGTTTGTGAGAGCATTCCGTGAGAAGTATAAATCAAAACGAATTTTCGGGTAAGTAACGTGATGATCAATCGGTGGAAATTTGAGGTTGAATTTCTGGCTTTGCACACACACACTATGGTTTGAGACATTTGAATATGAATTTATGGTGATTATTTTTTGAAAAGTTTAAATTGTACAATTTTTAAGTATTTTGATATTTATTTGAGTCAATAAAGAATTTTGTGGGTGTATTCACTGCAAACCCTCACGAGACAAAACTCGTCCTACTAGGGTAACCTAAGGGTTTAAAGGCTTATTGCATATGCTCAATGCAATCGCTTGCCTACGAAAGTGGAATTTTATTTTAATAAAAGAATTTTCAAGAGTGGAATTTTGGTTAGATTCATTTACATTGCTCGGGACGCGCAAAGTTCTAAGTTAGGGGGTGTGATTAGGCACATATTCTTCACGTTTATCCCCTTAATTTCGGTATTTTTATGATTCCATGCAGTGTGAATAGCTTGGATTTGTCTTGTATTTATGATACTAACCTCTTTTGTAAATTATTTCATATTTTGTGTATTTCTCATGTGCTTTATAGGTATTTCATGCAAGTTAGTGCGAAGGAGAACTCAAAACAGTGAAAGAAACCAAGAAATGGAGACTTGAAGGGCATTTTTATAATTTTTCAGCATTATTATGAAGGTGGGGCCAACTATAAAGTTGAATATATCTAAATTACAAGAACATTGGAAAAAACGACACCCTAATCCGAGCTACGATGAAGAAGTTATGCCAATTTAAAGTTGGAGACAGAAAGTCAAAAGTTGAAATTAATTCTGGAAGCTGAAGAGACACCTTTTGAAATTTCTTGTGTAATTCGTTTTTATTAGTTGTAAAATGTGGAGAGGCATGGTAAGAGTCTCATTTAGGTATATTAAAAGGGTAAAACGTGGAGAGGCATGGGAAGAGTCATTTTTAGGTGTATAAAAGGCCAAGCCCTACATCCTTCCAAGGGAGTCGAATTCTAGAGAGTATAATAGAATTTTAGAGAGAGAATAAGATTTTAGAGAGTTTGTAGTAGACAAATTTCTTATTTTTAGAAAAGCCCTAGTTTGTAAGAATAAGAAGTATTTCTGGATTCAATCATCTCTCTTCCTTAGTGCAGATTTCAAGTATCAAATTCCATTCTCTTATCTTATCTCAATTCTATTTTCAATTCAATTATCACTTGTTTTGTAATTTTTGTTTTTACAATGTTTCTTAGATCCACAATTACATTCATTGTTATGAATTTATTTTCATTTAATAAAATCATGCCTAGCTAAGTTTTTAAAGGTTGGGATGCATGAACCCATCCCAATGTAAATTACTTATGTAGAAAATGGAATTTAAATTAAAAATTTGAAAGAGTCGTGCGAGACAATTTTACAACCATTGTAGATCTCTTAATCTCTCTTGCCCTAGGTACTTGGGATGTTTAAGAATACGATGTGCGTATAATTATTTAGCACCGCTTTATATTTACCTTTGATTTCGTATGGTGCGGGCTTGAACCTCATATACGTAATGCTTAGGATCTATAAAGACTGGATTCATTCAAATTTATAATTTACAATTCTAGTATTCTACATGGTAAATTTCTAGGGTTAGGGGATTGTATTCCAACCTACTTTCTCATTCATCTTAATTAGTTTGCTCATGCATGCATAGTTAACTTTTTTTATTTTTTTCGTCTTCAACCATCATCATCTTTTTCGCTTTTATTTTAGAAGTAATAAATCAATTAAATTCTATCAAACATTCCCTGTGGATTCGATACCCAAACTCGCCACTATATTCCTTAAGAGTGTATTTACAAGTTTAGGTTTTTTTTTATTGAGATTGGAAGCCGATAACAACGACTAGCGTATTACACGGACGCTCGGTTTTTCCCCTCGATCAATAATATTGGACGGGATTATAAGAAATGTGGATTGCACTCATATTATTTCAAGAGATAGTCATTGTTCCTTGAGTAATCCCATAATCTTCCAGCAATTTCTTCATCCATAAGAGTTGTGTGCCACAACTCCCAACGGCTATGTACTAGGACTCTGCCATAGATAGAGTAATGGAGTTTTATATATTGCTCAACAAAGAGACAAAAGCAATACCAAAGTAAAAGTATACACTCGATGTGCTTTTACAACCATCAAGATCCTTAACCCAATCGGTATCCGAATAAGCTGATAAATGATCATCGATATCAAAGAAATATGAAATGCCATAAGTAAGAGTTCCACTCACATATTTGATGATACATTTAAATCCAAGCAAGTATGAATCTTTTGGGGATGCTTGGTAACATGCACGAACTCCAACACTAAAGGGGATATCGAGATGGATAGTGCTCAAGAGAAAATACTACCTATTATACTACTTTAGAGTGTTTGCCTTACATCCTTACCTAAAGTGTCTTTGCTAAGCTTTATCAAGTAACACATTAGTGTGCGCGAGTTTTAGCGGCGTCTAAACCATATTTCTTCACCAGATCCCTAGTATGTTTAGATTCAAATATAAATATTCCATTATCGAGTTAAATCACTTCGATACCTAGGAAGAAAATAAGTTCACCAACCATGCTCATCTAAAATTCAATTTTCATAACTTCTTAAAAATTGTTAGAATGTTGGGAACACGCAGATCTAAAGACTATATCATCCACATAGAATTGGGAAACCAAGGTAGCACCACCAATTCTCCTAACAAACAATGTCATATCAATTTAACCTCTCTTGAAGCCATGAACTAAGAGATAAGAATTTAGCCTTTCGTACCAAGCATGGAGTGCTTACTTCAAACCACACAAGGACTTTTTTATATTAAAGACGTGTCCCAAGTGCTTTGGGTATTCAATCCCCTTTGGTTGTTCTATGAGAACCTCCTCCTGAAGAATGCCATTGAGAAATTCATTCTTGACATCCATTTAGTAAAGCTTAAACTGAAGATGACATGCTATGGAGAGCAGTAAGTAGATAGACTCAATGCTAGTAATAGGAGTGAATGTCTCATCAAAGTCCACACCATCAATTTGTGTGTAACCGTGAGTGAGCAGCCTAGCCTAATTGCGAAAATTGGTACCATTCTCATCCATCTTGTATTTGTAGACCCACTTAGTGCTAATCACATTAGTCTTTTTAGGTCGGGGGATTATTTCACAAACATCATTCTTTCAAAATTTAAGCAACTCATATTGCATATCACATATCCAATGCTCATCCTTGAATGCTTCCTTGAAATTCTTGGGCACTACTCTGGAAGTGTAGAAAACGTAGCTAACAACATTATCTAGTTGAGCGTGAGTCTTGAGACCTAGTGTAGAATCACCAAGTATGTTAGTAGAGTCATAAATATTTCTAACCTAAGAGGGTGCATCATCAATGTCAAGAGTTGGGTCCATCGTGATGGTTTGGGGAATAATGAGATTGTCACCAGGAGTGCATTGTTCTTACATTCATGACCATGATCATTTAGTGCAGCTGGTTCATTATCTCTAATCATAATATTTATCAATTCCATGACCTTGGAGATTTTAAGGTTATATACCATATATGCTCTACAAGTGGATGAATATCCCAAAAATATTCCCTCATTGCCTCTGGAGACAAATTTCCCCAAGTGCTATTTATTTTTAAGGATATATCAAGAACTCCTAAAAATTCGATAGGTTGGATTTCTTACTGGTACACAACTAATATGGAATGTGAAGTGTGTATGGATAAAGATAAAACCTATTCACCATGTGGCATTCTGTGTTAAATGCCTCTGCCCAAAAATGTCGCGGCACTTTATCTCTTGAATTGTTCGATGTTTCCTACAACTACGCCATTTTGCTAAGGAGTAAACAGACAAAAACTCGTGTTTGATGCCAACCTCATCACAAAAACCATCAATACTAACCTCTTTAAATTTTGTGCCATTGTCACTATGAATAGGATTTATAATTACACCATGTTGATTTTGAAGAACACGACACTTGGTGATCAGACACTCAACACATATAACTTTTTTTTAAGAAATTGAATGATCGAATATCTCGAAAGTCATTAACCATCACTAGAATATACTTCTTACCACCAATACTCTCTGTATGTATAGGAACCATAAGATCCATGTGTATCAACATTAAAACACGAAACGTGGTAATGATATTCAATTTCCTAGGGGGACTCTTGATTTGTTTCCCTCTGTACAGGGGTACATAAATAACACTCTTATTAAAGTTGGGCTTTCTGCTAGCAACTGCTAAAAAATATATATTGGCCGAGCAAGTCCAAAACGCTAGCAAGACATAGTAGCAAATCATATGGGGAGATCAAGTCAAAGTCACTGGCTAACCACACGAGAAAATCATATTGGGAGCAACTTCTTTCAAGCATTTTTTATTTGATAAGAAGCAACTTCTTTCAAACTAAGCGAAGCATTTTTTATTTTATTTTTTAAAATCACTAATAAGCCACACGGGCAAAGTTATTGGGCGAGCAAGCCCAAATCTACGGGAAAGATACATGATCAGTCACTATCACATGGATCGGACGAGCAAGTCATAGCCACTAATATACCACAAATACTAACCAACAAGGGGAAGACACACGTGTAACCCTATGTCACAAAGTACTTGAGAATGAGCAAACACATGAGTAGTAATGCTTTCCTAATGAAAGCAATTTGTGAGTGGTTCTCAAGTCCCATAAATGTTTTTATTTTATAAATTTCATTTATTAATTTATGTTTGAATACACATTTACTTAGTGAGAAGCCTTATCCAAGCAAGAAGGGCTCAAGCATGTGGCCAACTGGGACCTCTTAAGAGTTTTGGTTGGGAGGGAAATAGGTAAGTCTTGTTAAGAAAGATAAGTCTCAACCACTTCAATACCTTATGAAAGAGAAAATACTGAGGTGAGCGACCCAAGATGTCAATCACACACACTCACAATTACATGGTCCATAATTGATAAATGAGTGATAAGTCAATTACTTGCTCATAAGATGTTTTAAAAAGTGATAATGACGAGTGATACTCATGGTTGCTAAGCAGTTTTCAAAATTGTTCACCAAGTAACCATTTGAAAATAGACAAAATCATACTTTCTGGCGTTATCCCTGACGACATTGCTTTTTGACTTTGGTTGCATCGGATGTCACTTGTCAATATACAAGCCATAATACACAGTGACAAATAGTAAAAAGGATAAAAATTACTATTTAGATATTTGTCACAAGGGAATATCCCTTTAGAGCGCACACACCATGCCATCCTTAATATTTTGCTACATATAGAGCACTTGGTGCATTGTTATTATCACCCTTCACTACATCACTATTACTCTGGACGATTTTCCACAAATTATTATTTCCATGCTCTCCCCTCGGTATTTGAAGTTCTTATCTCTCCACTCTTACATAATCATTATTATCAAATGGTTTCATTCCTTTTGTTATTATTGAAAAAGTTGTACTCAATCATCGTTTCCTCTTTGTTGTAACCAAAAATTTATTTATTGTACCAAAAAATGTTGATTTTTGGTTTAATTTTTGTTCCTAAAATATTAACACCTTGAAGATAATTTCCATTGGAGTGGGTCACACCTCACCCTTTCATTATATTCATAGACCCCGGTACCAGTATCCTCTACATTTGGTGACTCATCTTGGGAGGTAATCTCATTGCCATGGATAAAGAAAGTTATAATTTTTCAAGGCCGTTAGTTTTTTAAGATAGTGTGGATGGAAATGGATTTCAGAGCTACTAAACCAATAATTAATATGTTTTGGTTATCGAAGAAATGGGTCCTTCCCCTTTCATGGGACAAGCAAACACCTCAGCAACTCCGTGGCTGAACATAATGAACTTCATGAGCATATATTTTGAGTTTATGAGGCAACACAATATGGATGTGTCCAGTCAGGGTCAATATTTTGTTACACCAATGGTCGATCCAAATGGAGGAGCAGGCATAGAAGAGGTAGCGCCAATAAAAAAATGGTGGTGGAGAAAGTCATGACTCCTGTGAGTTCACCAACAGCGAAGAAAGTGAAGACGGAGGAATCGCCTTCCAATGCAATCATGATTGATAGGGTGAAGTCGCTTTTCTCACTGCAGAGAGAATCACTTTTCATATATGAGGAGTTACAAAACCCTTATCCATATATAATCAATGAGAAGCAATACCCCGAGGGGTATGTTCCATCGAATTTCATTAATTTTAATGGTAATGGAGAAATCCTATGGAGAACGTCAAGAGGTTCATGGAATACCTTGGCATGCATGACAATGATAAAGAGTTGAAGCTAAGTGAGTTCTCTAATACTTTCATGGGTATGGCCTATAAGTGGTACTCTCACTTGGCACTAAATAGCATCCCCACTTAGGAGGATATGCACAGATAATTATTGAAGAACTTAATTTTAGCTGAAGATGAATTCTTTTTAAGGCATTTGGCCCAAGAAGTGCAAAAATCAGGCGAGGAGTTGATGCATAACATCAAGAGATTTAGAGATAAAGTGCGAGATGTTCACAAGGAGGTCACGGAGGTAAAGTTCTTGAAAATTTACGTGGAGGTCTTACTCGAGGAGTACAAAGTCTATTTGATTAACGAAACTCGAGAGGACACTTTCTAAGAGTTCACTCGAGATGCAAGAAAATTAACTGTGATTATATAACCAATGCCCCAAGGGTGGAGAATGAAAATGAAATTTCCAACAGGGAGTTTTCAAGTCTCACAGTGATAGGCGGTGAACTACGTATAAGGCATCCCCAATGGAAGGAAAGTGGGACAGAGTCCAAGACCATGTCACAGGAAAGAGAAAGTTTAGAATCGATGTTCCACAACTGTTGACATGTAGTGTAGCGTAGGTTATAAATTGTTTCCAAACGTTGGTGCATGAAGGGGTGGCAGGTCCTTTGCACTCAAATGGTCAGGTACTAATAGCTACAGAGAAAGAGGAGGCAAAATCTTACGAGTTGCACTAGAGAGTTTAACATGCTACCAAGGATTGTTATTATCAGTGTCGGATTATACGTGAGTAAATTTTAAAGGGAACCTGGAAAATACCACCTATGAGTGTCAATAAGAAATTATTGTCAGCCCATCAGTATGATTCAATTAACATGGTGATAGTGCATGACTGGAATGACATGGTTGAGTCCGAAGAGGGGCTAAAAAATGATAATGCATGCGATGAGTATCTATTTTATTTTTCCAATAAAGATTTCAAGAGTGATTGCGATGAGTAACTTTATAGATAGAACGCAATGTCAACATAGTCATTGCTTTAGATGAAGGAGGAATATCTGAGGCTGAATACATCTGTAACGCTTAGACTTATGTGGTAAAGATAGATTCAGAGTGCGCAGCAATTGCAAAAAGCCCAAAGTTCAAATGGTTCTTTGATCAAATTGGAATCAAATATGAAATGCAATTGGCGATTACCAAGAAGATCTTTATGGTGGTATAAGAGTAAGGGGATCCATCTATTAATTGGCATTGCCTCATAATAAGACTCATCAAGAGGTATATGCCGGAGGTGGTGTTTTTGGAAGAAGATAGGCAGGTTCCTTTCTTTCACAACATACCTCTCTACGTTACTACTCTCGTGAATGGGATCACTTTCCCAATGGCATTATTAGATGGTGGGGCATCAATAAATATCATGCCTAGAAGTACCCTCTATGAAATGAGAATTTTGCAAGAGAAAGTCATGTCAGTGCCTCTAGTGATTTCAAGTTTTGGTAACACAGGGATGCAATCACTCAGATACGTGAACGTATGGAAGAAGTTGGAAAACTTCACATTCAACATCAAATTTTACGTCATTAATTCCAACACATGTTATCATTGGCTGATAGGCTAGGTGTGGATGCATACATATGGATTGTGCCCTCAACGTTCTACTAATGCGCAAAGGCCAACGTTTGTGGAACAAAAATAGTGATTAAAGCTATAAAGACACATCTCTCAGTGGAAGAATCCCACTTAGTGGATGTGGCATTCTATACGAAGCTAGATGAATAAAAGAAATGTTTAATCAAAGGAGTAAAAAAGACCCTCGTGGTTCAAGTAGGAGTAAAAACTAAGAATTCGGTGCACGAAAGGTTATTCCTATGACTATCACCCTTTAAGAGAAGACGCAAAGAAAAGAGAAAGCTAGGTGAGGATGCTAAACCTACGCGGAATCGCAAGAAAATTATTTTTCCCAATGGAAAAGCCATTTACATTTATAACGTTTTACACGAGGGCATTTTAGGATGAGATCTTTGGCACGACGCCCAGGAGTTTTGTGATTGATGGTTATCACATAGTAGAACAAGTTGAAGAACCGAAGGAGGCAACCAAATTCATGAAAGAAGGTCCGCGAAAGAAACTTCAAGAGCTTGAAGAGTTGACTTCGGGAGTGGAAGGTGGAAATGAGAGTCCCATATTTATTTCTATGGGATTAAATCCAAAGCAGTGGGAATAAATTATTAGCTTTATCAAAGATCTCACCAACATATTTGCATGAAAGTACACCGAGATATCAGGCATAGACTCTAATATAAGCTATCATAAGTTAAATATTCTTCCTAACGCTTTACCAGTGTGGCAGGCTACGCGCATTTACAAAGATGAGTTAGAACTAAAGGTTAAAACGAAAGTGGAGAAGTTGAGAAGTTGATTACTATTGGGTTCATTAAACCTATTTAACGTCTGGTGTGGTTATCAAGCATTGTGCCTATGGAGACGAAAATAAGAAGAAAATTCGGGTCTATGTGGATTTTAGAGACCAAATATGCGCTTCTTCAAAGGATGAATTTCCTTTGTTAAGTATTGATCGGCTAGTTTACATCACTATTGGACATGAAATGTATGGTTTCATGGATGGATATGTTGGCTACAACCGAATTAAAATGGATTCGATAAATATAGAGAAGACAGTCTCCTGAACCCCTCCAAGAAACTTTTACTATTCAGTCATGCGCTTTGGATCGAAGAATGCGGGATGCATACCAGCGAACGATAATGGAAATATTTCATGACTTAGTTCATGATATATTGGAATTTTATGTGGATGAATTGGTAGTAAATTCCAAAAAGGACATAAGGCAAATGCAAGACCTTATAAGAGTTTTTGAATGTTGTCGAAAATATAAGATGATTAACCCCTAAAAATGTGCATTTAGGGTCAGTGTGGGAAAATGCCTTGGATTCAAGTTCAACGGGTGGGGTGTGCAAGTTGATGTAGAAAAGAAGAAGTCCACTTTAATGATTCCACCGCCAAAAATTCAGAGGAAACTTAAGAGCTTCTTGGAAAAAGTCTCCTATCTTAGAAAGTTCATACCGAAATTGGCGAAAGACACTCACCATTTCGTATTTCTCATAAAGGTTATGGGAAAATGGGTATTGGGGGAAGAGCATAAGAAATAATTTGAGAGAGTCAGGAAATATTGACTTCTCTTTCAACTCTGATCCCTCCAGAAGTAGGCATGCCTTTATCGCAATCTCTCATTTCTACGAAGCAGTCTATTAGAGCCTTGTTCATGCTAGGGAAAGAAAGGGTAAATCCCCTTATGTATTACCTATCTTAAGTGATGTCGAGTACAGAATCTAGGTATACGAATGTGGAAATACATTGTATATCTTTGGTTTTTATGGAGCATAAATTGAGGCACTACTTGTTGCATTTACGGTGCACGTCATCACCAAGTGTGTTCCCATTAACTACCTATTTGTGCGAACCATTTTGTAAGGCAGGCATCTGGATGGTTCTTAATACTCTTAGAATGTGATTTGAAGTGCCTTCCTCTAAAGACCACTAAAAGCCAAGCAGTAGCAGATTTCCTAGTCAATTACTAACTCCAGAATTTTTAACCTCCGAGCGAGGATCTCCCTGGGGATAACTTTCAAGATTTTTTGGCTGAGGAAATGGATAAGTGAATTATGGAGTTCGATGTCTCATACACATAGGGTACTAGTTGATCAAGAATCATAATTTCTATAGAAAAAGAGAAGATCACCCTTACAAACTAGATTTCAAGCTCTTTAATAATGAAGCAAAATATAAAGAGATCATACTTGGTCTGATGGAGGATTTAAGAAGAGGTATCAAAGTTCTTTATATAAGGGGACTTTTTAACCTGGTGGTCAAGAAAGTTAACAAAGAATGTGTGCTCAAATTTGCAACCTTTCTCCTTATAAAGCAATCATTTCAAGGTTATTGAGACAATTCATAAATGTCAAAGTAGAGAGGAACCCCAGGATAATGAACAGACACCTTGATTCTCTAGAGATAATTACTCAAAAGCTATAGATGGATGATCCTAAGGCAATGATCACCATCCGATGAAGAATAGTTCCCATGATAGTGAAATCTCTATTTCCAAGTGAGGAACCAAAATATTCGATATTCTCAGTAGTGAAGCAACTAGAGATGCATGAAGGAAAGATGAAGCTATCAGAATTATAAAATTTCCACATTCTTCCGGATACATTTTACTTCAAAGGCTCGAGTGGTTTCGTGTCATGGTGTGTAGGGGAGGAAGAAGCTAGCTTGTGATAAGTTGGAACTGATGAACATTAGGCAATGTGATTATACAGATATCCCACTATATATGCGTCTGCAGCTAGGGGAGTACTACTAGCCCACTATTAGCACGAAGGCTGATCACATGCAACAAGGCTATCTAAAGTGCTAAACCGAGTTTGACTAACCAACTAAGGCTAATTTTATAGAAGTCTGGGAAGACTGATGATACCAGAGATATCACCACTTAAACTTGTAATGAGCCCAAGATAGTAATATTCACTAATAGATATATGTAAGGACACAAGTCTCGGATTGAGTCTTAATGTAATGTTGGCTCAATTCTGGTCAAAAACATTTGATTCATAGGATAGCGTTCAAGTGTATGCATACAAGCCTATGACGTGTTAGTTGAAGACGTAGCAGCCAAGACTTATAAAGCTTCATAATTGCCGAGTTTTATGTTTCTACGTCATCAACATCATATTCCATAGTATCAAAAAGGTATGAATGCATTTCTATATATATATAGGGAGACTTGGAATAATTTTATAAAGGGTGTAATTTTATTTTAAACTGATGTTTATTTTCAGAAAGTTTTTTTTAAACTTTAAAATAAAGTTTGTGGGCTAAAAATCGAATTTTGAACATTCTGGAATTTCGTTCGATATTGTCCTTCGACGAGTTTGCAAGATTTCCCCATATGCCTCTGGAACTTCGTTATAAGTGTCGTTCGAACGATACTTCGTTCAAACGAAAATCTCGTTCGAACGAGATTTCAGGCGTGGAAATTTTTTTGGTAGTTTTAAGCAGTTTTTCCCATGTTCCCACTTACCCTTACAACTAACTCTTGACATAAGTTATATGTGTGGGAACCAAATTTGAAAAACTAACTTTTGACATTTTCTAAACACCTTTTTGAGAGAGAAAATTCCTAAGTTTAAAAGTTCATGTTTTAAGTGTTTGCATTTTTCAAGATAATTATTCCAAAAACACTTTTGTTTACACCCATAGTTTGTTTATTCTTTTTTTTTGAACAAAATAGTTTGTTTATTCCAAGTTACCATATATATATATATATATATATATCTTACTTCCAGTGTTTGGCACCGGGTTTACTCTACCGAGTTGAAGAGTTCGTTTGGGTTTGCTTCTACATCCCATAAAGAAGAAGTTCGTTGTTTTGCTGCGGAATTCTCACATGGTGAAAGGCATCATGTGTGGTTGACGGTTGTTCCTAAAGTCCGATCGGTGAATTTCGAGACCGCAGTGGAGCTCCGTGGTTATTCGCAAGGCATAGGTGTGTACAACAGGGAGCGTCGGGGCTTGGACGGAGTCAAGTCGAGTGTTGTAAGTCTTACTGTCTTGTACTTGTAATACCGTACTTAGTGGATTTGAGGCTAGGGTCGTTCGATATTTTTTCCCGTCGTGGGTTTTTCCTCGTACATCGCGGCGTAGTGGTTATTTGTTTATTTTATCTTTTGCAAAACTCACATTAGATGCATGCTTAGGTAAAAAAGATAAAATTGGTTTAAATCACTACTCATGCTTAAATTGGTGCTAAAATTAATTTGGGTAATGTTTAATTAATTTTGTTCAAGTCATTAATTTTATTGGATAAACTTTGGCCTAATTTGCTAAATTGAATTAATTATTTTGTAAGGCCAATTTCTAGGACTTGGATTGAATTAATTCAGTTTAAGTGAAAATTAATTTGTTGTTCAATTTAACGTCACTTCGAGTTTGTTTAATTTTAATTTGAAAGAAATTAAAATTTGGTTTATGTAATTCTTTAATTGAACCATCTATATTCTGCATTTAAAAGGAAATTGAAATTCTTATTTAAAAATTTAAAATTGGGGGCCTCGTGTTCCAACAAGTGGTATTAGAGCATTGATTCAGAAAAACTCACGTTTTCAAATTGGTATCAGAGAGGGATCGCTAAATTATTGCGTTTAAGATCCTTTAAATATTTTTGACAAAAATGGAATTTTTCCCGTTTTCAAAATTTCCTATTTTCTATGGTTCCAACTACGCGTATTGGAAAGCGCGCATAAAATCGTCACTTAGGTCTATCGATGAGAGGGAGTGAGACTGAATTTAAACTTGCAAGTTTAGTAGATAATGAACGTGTTCCTAAACCCACCGATAGATGGAGTGAGACTGAATTTAAACTTGTAAATTTTAATTCCCGTGGTTTAAATGTCTTGTTTAGCGTGGTCACACCAGATGAATTCTGATGCATTATGACGTGTGAAACCGCTAAATAATCTTGGTATATTTTACAACTCACTCACGAAGGAACTAGTGTCGTTAAAGCTTTTAAACTCCAAAACCTCTACTCAATTTGAAACCATCAAAATGAATGAAAAAGAAACTTTTGATGAATTTTATGCTAGACTTTCTGATATAGTTAATTCATCTTTTAATTTGGGAGATAAAATACCCGACAAACGAGTAGTAATGAAAATTGTAAGGTCCCTACCCGATAGATTTATTCCTAAGGTGACCGTGTTAAATTCTTTACCCACTTTAGCCTCTACGAAATTAGAAGAGCTCGTAGGTGATTTACAAACCTATGAACTAGATATGTTTCCCTCTAAAACCAAAAAGAAAATAGATAAGGGCGTTTCTTTGAAAGCCCGAAAGGAGGAAAAACAAGTAGCAGAGAGTGAAAGTGAGAGTGACTCGGAAGATATGGCTATGTTTGCTAGGAAGTTTCGAAAATTTTTAAAGTTTAACAAAGATAAATTTAAAAATTATTTTAAGAAATTTGAAAAATCTAGGCATGACAAAGCCGAGAAGATCCATAAGACGTTTAATGAAAATTTATATAGGGACGAGTCAAATAGGCGTTATGATTGTGAAGTGTATGGCCATAGGGCAAAAGAGTGCTCCACTAAACTAAGGAGAGAGGGTAAGTAACCAATTTCTTTTAATGCAACCCTTAGTGATAGTGATAGTGATAATGAAGAGGGACCCGATTCCTCCACTAAGCCCAACATTGTGGCTTTTATGGCAAGTCATGTGAGTGAAAGTGAGCACTCTTCTATTGATGAAATTTTAACACATGACACTTCCAAGGTCAAAGTTTATGATTCCCTTATTTTTTATGGTAGTGAGCGTGGAGAAGAAAGAGAGAGTGAAAGTGAAAATGAGGTTGATGTGAGTGAACATCAAATTCTGTTTCAAGAATTATTTGAAGAATCTATTAAATTAAAAACAACAAATTTGAAGTTAGAAGCTAGTTTAAGAGAGCGTGTCAAGGTCATTGATGAGAGTGCGTTAGTGGAAAACCTTAGAAGACGTGAGAGAGCTCTTCGTGAGAAGCTTGAATATGTAGAAGGCGAGAGAGATAGCCTTAAAGGGTTAATGGAATCCTTGAAAAAGGAGCTTCTTGCGTTTGAAGAGCGTAATGTTTTATTAGAGTCTAACATTTTAGAATTAGAAAATAAATTAAAAGACTCTAGTAAAGTCAAATTTGATTTGGAGTGTCATTCGGAGAAACTAGATAAATCTTAGGAACGGTCCAAATTAAAAATGACACTTGTGGTTTAGGCTTCGATACTTGTAATTAATCAACTCATAAAGCCAAAACTAATGTTTTAAGAGAATCACCTAGGAAAGCCTTTAGAGATCAATCCTTAGGTTCCAACTTTCAACGTCCTTTTATTTGTTCACATTATGGTCGAAAAGGTCATCTTAAGAAATTTTGTTTTGATCTTAAACAAGGTCCTAGAAAATCCCTACGTAAGGCAACCGAGGTAGCCCATATTCCTACACCCCAGATCGTCATTCTTCATTAGTTTGGGTTAGGAGATCCGACTTGGTAGCTTTACAAGATAGGATATTTGATTCTCATTTACTTTCACATGCTTCCTCCCTTGTAAAATCTAAAGGTTGAATGTGTTAGTTTTATTTGCATACTTTAGCCTTTGTGCTACATGATTTATTATCATGCTAAATGTATGCTTGTTTTAATCATCTTATAGTCTATGATCCATGCTTAATCACATGCTAGAATTATGATTGTTGTTTATCTTTTGTATTATACTTCTTTTATTTTAGTTTGCATTAAATGAAAAATACAAAAAGATTTTTGTTTACCATTTGTGTTTTATTTTTTTAGTAATTTGATTAATGAAAAATACAAATGATTTTTGTGTCTTTTGAGTAAATATTTTTATTTTTAGTTAAAAATTGTCAAAAACTCAAAAAGATTTTTTTTGTGTGTATTTTAGTTTGACACACTCTATGTGGCATACACTTGTGTTAGAATCCCTTCTTTTTCGCTTCCATGTGGCTAGAACTTTTGGTGTAGATTGTCAATCCTTGAAATGTTCTTTACCATGCTTACATGGAGTTGTTTGATTTTGTGTTGTTATAATGGATTCTATTTTTATATGCCTCAATTCACACATGCACGATCTCACTTTAAATTTTAACTTCGTATGTATATTTGAGCTTTGTGAGGTGTTCTCCTACCAATCTAGTCATCAACATATTATATGATCTAGGAAGACTATTGCATGTTAAAATCCGTTGCACGTGAGATTTGTGTGAGTTATAAAAATATTGTATATAAATGTGCACGGGGAAGGGCTCCGAAAGGTAAAATCATCCTTTGCGAGTAAGCCACCGTTTGCTTGGACCTAAAAGAAATACGTGGTCCAAAGGCCTAAAAGAATAATGGCTTTAAAAGAAAATATTTTCCATGGACTATTTGTTTAGTTTGATATAGCCATTAAAAAATTAATATGCTTAAATTAAGGGAGTTTGGATGGTATATCAACGGTTTGCACAATGTCCGTTTATCTAAGTTGTTCTTTCAATGTCATGACTCTATTGGTTTGTAGAATCATCAAAATTATAGACTTGTATGCCTTGTGTATTTTTATTCATTGAGTTCAATCATTATTGTCACTCGAGGTTATATTCAAATGTGATGAAGTTTGCAATCAAATGAGAACTCCGTGAACATGTTTGATGTGATTGGGTCTAAATTTAATTGTTATTAGTTCACACCCCAACACTTATGTTTCCATATGACACATTTATGCTATAAGAGTGTGAAAAACTTTTGTTATTTAGTTTTGTGTCATTTTGGTGTTCATATCTATATGTGTGTACTTATGCTTAGTTTGAATCTATTGTGTATACATATATGTGATAGTTTTGTTTATTTTTGAGTCCTTGCCATGATTATCAAGTTCATTTATGCTTTTAATTCATTTTAGGTATCTATCTTATTGCGAATTTTGTTTCGATATCACTTGCTTAGTTTACTACAGTCAATTGATATCTTTTGTTATCGCATCATAGTTGATATTCATATTTTTATGTGGATTAGTTGAATTTTAGTTGCCCACGTGCTTTAATGTTCTCATCTCTTTATGAACTATTGCATGTTTAGCTTGTTATCCCATTCTATTTATCCCTTGTTTAGTTTAGGGGGTGTATATGCTTTAATTGGGGGAGATAAGTTAATTTTTGTTTCTTTAGCCTTTGTCTATTCCTAAACAAAAAGGGGGAGAATGATAGGGGGAAATGGTATCTAATCCTATTGTAATCGTATCTTAGTTTGGGAGATTTAACTTAGGGGGAGTCGCGACCTTCTTAGGTAGATCACAGTTAATAAAGGGGAGAATTAATTTAGGGGGAGTATTTATTCTATGCATTAAATATTCCTGATATTCCCTATGCGTTTGGTAGTTTGCTTAAGTGTGGAAGAATTCTTCTAAGTGGCAACTTTCATCATCGACAAAGATATTGATCCTTGGGTTGTTTCAGTCAAGCTTTTGTATTTTTATTTTGGGTGGAATATTTTTTAAGTCTAGTAGAGCTTGACGTCCCTTTAGGATTTTTGTTTGGTTTTTGTCTCGGAATAGCCAAAGGGAGAGATTTGTAAGGACACAAGTCTTCGATTGAGTCTTAATGTAGTGTTGGATCAATTCCGGTAAAAAATAGTTGAGTCATAGGATAGTGATGAAGTGTATCCATCCAAGCCTATGACGTGTTAGTTGAAGACGTAACGGCCAAGACTTATAAAGCTTTATTATTGCCGAGTTTCAAGTGCCATCTTTCTACGTCATAAACACCATATTCCATAGTTTCCAAAAGGTGTGAACGCATTTCTATATATATAGAGAGAGAGAGACTTGGAATAATTTTATAAAGGGTGTAATTTTATTTTAAACTCATGTTTATTTTCAGAAAGTTTCTTTAAAACTTTAAAATAAAGTTTATGGGCTAAAAATCGAATTTGGAACGAGTTTAAACGTTTAAACAAAAATGTCGTTCGAATGAGTTTTCCAATGAGATTTCCCCATATGCCTCTGGAACTTCGTTAGAAGTTTCGTTCGAACGAGACTTCGTTCGAACGAAATTTCAGGCAGAAAATTTTTCGGGAAGTTTTTCCCATGTTCCCACTTACGCTTACCCACTAACTCTTGACAGAAGTTATATGTGCGGGAACCAAATTTGAAAAACTAAATTTTGACATTTTCTAAACACCTTTTTGAGATAAAATTTTGAGAGAGAAAATTCCTAAGTTCAAAAGTTCATATTTTAAGTGTTTGGATTTTTCAATAACATTATTCCAAAAACACTTTTGTTTACACCCATAGTTTGTTTATTCCAAGATACCATATATATATCTTGCTTGGAGTGTTTGGCACCGGGCTTACTCTACAGAGTTGAAGAGTTCGTTTGGGTTTGCTTCTACATCCCATAAAGAAGAAGTTCGTTAATTTTCTGCGGCATTCTCACATGGTGAAAGGCATCATGTATGGTTAACGGTTGTTCCTAAAGTCCGATCAGTGAATTCCGAGACCGCGGTGGAGCTCCGTGGTTATTCGCTAGGCTGTGGTGTATACAAGAAGGAGCGTTGGGGCTTGGACATAGTCAAGTCGAGTGTTGTAAGTCTTACTGTCTTGTATTTGTAATACCGTACTTAGTGGATTTAAGGCTAGGGTCGTCTGAGGTTTTTTCCCGTTGTGAGGTTTTCCTCGTACATCGCAACGTAGTGGTTATTTGTTTATTTTATCTTTTGCAAAACTCACATTAGATGCATGCTTACGTAAAAAGATAAAATTGGTTTAAATCACTACTCATGCTTAAGTTGGTGCAAAAATTAATTTGGGTAATGTTTAATTAATTTTGTTCAAGTCATTAATTTTATTGGATAAAATTTAACCTAATTTGCAAAATTGAAATAATTATTTTGTAAGGAAAATTTCTAGGACTTGGATTGAATTAATTTGATTTAAGTGAAAATCAATTTGTTGTTTAATTTAATGTCACTTCGAGTTTGTTTAATTTTAATTTGAAAGAAATTAAAATTTGGTTTATGTAATTGTTTAATTGAACCATCTTTATTCCGTATCTAAAAAGAAATTGAAATTCTTATTTAAAAATTTAAAATTGGGGGCCTCGTGTTCCAATAAGTTGTATCAGATCATTGATTCAGAATAACTCACGTTTTCAATATAAGAGCTGTAAAAGTAAATATAGAAGGAAATGAGGAGAAGCGGATGGACACTATCATATAAGTGGTTCAACCATTGGCCTATTACACTTTATAGGTATTTGTGTATTTTTTATACAAAACAATGGAGCTCTAATGGCTCGAAGTACAACTTAAAGAACTTTCTCTTTCTCTAAATTGAGTTTAATAAAGCTTGGGATAAGGTTTTGAATTTTTTATCCCCTTCAAGGAATAAGATGATAGGTAATCAAAGCTCTTGGGGTGCATATTATACCCCCCAAGCATGTAATAAGCATGCACGGGATAAGTCAACTAATTAGAATCAGCCACCTATCCCTGGCACATGTAAGTCATGATGATGAAATATTCCCTCACATGCTCATGAAGATATTGTTATAATGGTTTGCCCACGTAGTATGGTGGCTCATTGAATCGACAGGTTATATTAGGTGCCAAGGGTCGATCGTAATGGACCAGTCCAAACTGAGTCGCCAAGGTAGTCTTTTGAAGGGACGACATCGGTATGCTAAGTTATCTTCATATGAGCCTCATCCCCCATGCTCATGGACGAGCCTGAGGAGGAATGGAAGGGATCAGAGATCGCTTATGTTGTCACATGTCTTAGTATTGGTCGAGGATGAGGCATCTTGTAGATGGAATTCTACCGAGTCATTCCATGCTTCTTTACCTTGATGATCTGCCAGGGTCAACCTTGATCGAGTTGAGAACGGTTGGGGACGATATCATACTTGTGAACATTAATTACCCCTAGCCCTAAGTCTTTAATGTGAATGGAAGGCTGAGGGGTATAGCCTGTTGTCCCCCTATGGAAGTTTTTCCTCGTCATCTGAGATTGTTCAGGTTATAAACCAGTTTAGCTGAGTGTACAAACATCATTTCAATGTCTCTATATGGAGTGCTCTGAACTGGACATCTATCAACAAGTTTGTGGGTTGGTTTTCTTGCCCAGATAGGGTAGCAGCAGGCCTAGTCAGCTGTGCCCTAGTAAGTTGTGCCAAGTAATAATTTTTCTCTTAGATAATCGCACATAATCATTACTTTGTTTAAATATGAAAAATCAATATATTTTCGTTATCTTCTCCAAATATCTAAACCTTTACACCTAAGTATTCAATCAAACCTTCTGTTATTTTTCTCTCTACATTTCCAGGTGTTTCAACATGCTCCTAGGGATTCCATTTCTTTCCTTGCCTTCTTTTTCACTCAGGTAATCTTCCAATCCCCTTTTATTTGATATTTATGACCTTGATTGCCCTTATTACTTATTTTCTATTTTTCGATCATTTTTGCATTTTTTTACATTTGGTCTATGTGGTTTTATGTCTAGTTTAGGAGATTTAGTGGTGGCTTAGTTACTTGGTGCTGGTTAGGGTCATTTTTGCATCATTTCTACATTATTTCCCCCTTTATTGTCCACTATGATTCTTACTGACATGAATCTGGTCACCTTCTTCGATAAAGTCCGTTCTTGATTGTTCTTGAGTGTTCTTAACAAAAATTGTTTAAGTTCTCCCTTTAGATCTTTCAGTCAACTATAGTCCAACCCTTGGATGTTTAGGGTGCTTTATGAACTTTTAAACCAATACCCCCATTTAAGTGATAGGACCTTTAGGGAGATATGAAAAGGTGAGTCAGAGGCCGAGGCAAAGAGAAAATCTGAAGCCGACCTTACACGTCTGATTTTCCCAATTCTCGTAGCTGTCATCCCCCTCTAATAGTCAAGGTTAGTGGGGATGAGATGTTTGATAACTTATCCTCGTCTTTTGAGGGCTATAGTCCCTTACCCTCTCGACTTTCATCTCCTACTAACTATTTGAGGAGGCTCTCTGTGTCCTCTCTTCTCGGATGGCTAAGTATGATGCAACCAAGTCCTCACAAAGCCACCAATCTTATTCCTTTCAGTACTCAAAGGAGCCAAGAGTTACTATGGAAACAACCCCTATGGTCATTCCCTTGTTGTCCATAACCGATGGAGAGTTCTACCAAAGGTTCTTAAGTGGGTTCCTAGTCGTTATGGTTCCCGCTGATGAATCTGATTTGGAGGTCGAGGAATCACTTAACATTTCTTATGCCCAAACATTTCCCTCCAGCGTTAAAGAGTCAGATCTTCTTATTTAGAGGCACCTGTACGGTATTAAGTCAGCTATCTCTATGAGAGTCTCGGACAAGGATGAGAGAGCATTTAATGGTTGACAGAGTCAGATTATCATATATGACCAGATGTTCAGGGTTGGATTTTTCCTTCATTTTCACCTTTATGTACGAACCATCCTAGCCAGTATGGGACTTTCTCCTACCCAGCTGGAACCAATCTCCTGGAGGATTATACTCGGCTTCATCTCTCTTTGGAAGTTAAAGTACGAGAACGGCCCTTCAAATGGTGACTTTAAAGCCTGCTATAACAACTCATCAACAAGATCCTAGTAGAGATACTATCATTTTGGGGCAAGGAAGGCCAATAAGAAAATTATTCACATCAACCAAACCGCAAATGATCATTGGAAGTCGAGGTACTTCTTCATCTCTAGGGCTTAAGAGTTTACAGCTGACACTGCCCATGCTCACAATGAGCCAAGGGTTCCACGAATTTAGTCCAATCCTTGCATGTCTACCAAATTGGACCCCAACCTCAGTGTTGATGATAGGACGAGGGTTGACTGCCTGAGGTTCTTGGGGAAGGATGGGGGTCTAGCTAAGTTTGAAAAATTAATGACCCATGCCTTCCTTGAGTTATCAAGTCTGGGGGTTATCCACTTGGATGAGTTGTGTAAGTTCTCTACACTTTTTGTTTAATATACAATTATATTCTTTTCTATGCATTTTTTTACTAATCGTCATCTTCTCTTTTTCTTATAGATCGTCCTCCAAACACCCTAAACCACATTTGGAACGTGACAGTCCCTATCCATCAAGTGACTTTAAGTAGAAAGGGTAGTAAGTAGCCCATCAATGATATTGGTAAGAAGATAACCACTAGAACCCCGAGTCATGGCGAGGCCGGGCAAAATAAAAAAGAGTCAGTCGATGGGGGAAACCTCCCCCATCAAAGGGATAGTAGGCCGAGGTTCCAGACGCAAGATGAGAGGTCGTCTATTACTCCCCAAGCCTCCAATGAAGCAATCATAGTGGCTCAGCTCGCCCATCTCAAGGAAAGTTCTAACTCTCTTATTACAAGCGTCATACGATCCAAGGCAACCGTCATTTCCTTTCCTTCAACGTTTGATAAGAATTTTTTTAAGTCAATAGAGGAGCCCCGGGTCTTTGATTTTGGACTTTACCACATGGCTCAGGAATGCATTTCAGCCAACCTTGCTTTCTTATTTGTTTTCTAATTTTGTGATCTCTTTCCTCCCCTCATATTAACTTTTGTGTTGTGTTTTTGTAGTCTATGTGTGCCTTTTGCTCATGTCACGGAGTGGATGGTCGAGAAGATCCCTCAGATTCAAAAGGTCGAGAGGGCCCTTCAAGCCGAGAAGGACTTGAAGGATAAGGGGAGGTCGATAAGGTCCCATCATAAAAAGGCCCTCGCTGACTTGAAAAAGGAGCATAATGATGCTCTGGAGAATTTGAGGAAGGATAAGGACGATGCCAAAACTGACTTAGCGTCCAAGATAGCTGAGGTCATCAAGAAGGCCACGGATAAGTCCATCTCTGAGAGGCCATCAAGAAGGCCAAGGAAGAGTCCATGGAGTCCTACAAGAACTTTGAGGAGTTTGGTGACTTTGGTTGCTAGTACCTTGAAAGAGGTGCCAAAATGTCATGTAAATAAGCTATTTTGAAATTCCCTGAGGCCATCTCCTCTATTCAGCCGGATCTAGAGGCCCTTGAGCAGTCAGGCCCTCTATTTTAGAGAGCATTGATTGAGGTTGAAGTAGAGGCCACAATCGAGAGCCCGTCTAAAATTATTGATGAGGCTATTGGGGTTTGAACTGGAGATGAGGCTGTTAGAATCGGAGTTGGGGATGCAGTTGGCCTCTATGAGCCGATACCCTCTTCCTCGTGTATTTTGTTTTTTGAAATTTTTTGTAACTATCATTTGTAGTATTGACATATCTCTCTTTGTAATGTAATTATTATTCTCATCAATGAAAATAATCATTTTTCCATTTTTGCTAAGACTTGTATCATATTACTGATGATATATTTATCATATGAATGATTTTAACCATGCGAATGATTTTAACCATAAGTTCTCTCTTGTAGATTCTTAAATTTTGAGGATGGCATTTAATTCACCACATAGTGATGTTTTAAACAACCATAATTAAATGATTTTAAATTTACACCCACCAAATTAATGATGTTAATCGCAATTCCCCTCTCGTTGTTTTTGGGGGTGTATGGAGGAGTCTCGTGTCTTCATACACTCTCATCCTCGCCAAGAGAAAGGTTAAATTTGAAATCGCCAAATTAATTATTGTAATTTCAAGTCCCCTCTCATCATTTTTGGGAGTGTATGGACGAGTCTCACCTCTTCATACACTCTCGTCTTCGTCGAGAGAGTTGTAACTTAAATTCACCAAATTAATGATGTTATTATAACCATATTCAACTGATTCTTTGTGTTTTTCACCACCTAAGTGATGTTGTCACACTATTTCCCCTCCCAGAGTTATTAAGAGTTAATAGACAAGATTTCCACGGCGTCTCGTATCATCAAGAGTGATTCAAAACTAATTCACCATAATAATGATGTTACTTAGCTTGCAGCAATTTAAGCAACACATTGGATAATTGAACACGAAGATATGAGGAAACACTTGCATTTTTTCATTCTGTACTTCACAATATTCTAAAATATAATCAATCTTTGAACATAAAGAGGATGATACGCAACTGACATTCAGACCTTTTGATAATATTTCTTTAAATTATTTGCATTCCATGGATTACAAAAATCCTCTCCTTCGAGGTTCTTCGATCTGTAAGTCCCCAGGACGACCTCTTCAGTGACTCTATATGGGCCGTGCTAGTTCGGGTGCAACTCGTTCGTCTTATGCCAAATGTTTTTTAACCCCAAATCCCCCACAGCAATAGGCCTTGTTTTGACCCTCTTATTATAGAATTTGTCTTTCATCTATTCATATGCTAACTATCTGACCTCGGTATCCTCTCGTATTTCCTCTATTATTTTTAGGTCAAGCCTCATTTCTTCATTGTTGGTCTCCGCGCTATAAGTTTGCAATATGTGATTGGGAAGGCCGAGTTCAGTGGGGATTACTACCTCTGACCCATAGGCCAACATAAAGGGTGTATCCCTTATAGGAGTCCTCTATGTCATCCTATAGGCCCATAAGATTCCATTCAACTCCTCCATCCACAAGCCCTTAGCATCTTCCAACCTCTTTTTAATGACATCTAATATCATCTTATTAGTGACTTCAGTTTGGTCCTTAGCTTGAGGTCGACCAATTGTAAAATATATTTGCTTTATTCCAGTCTTTCACAATATGCTTTCAAGGATTTATTTTTGGACTGTTTCCCATTTTCTGATATGAGCATGTAGGTTAGGCCATACCTGCAGAGGATTTTCTCCAAATGAACTTGAATGTCTTCACTTCAGTGATGGAGATCGTGGCTTCTGCTTCCACCCACTTATAAAAGTAATCAATGGACATAATTAGAAACTAATATCCACCTGGTGCTTTTGGAATTGTATCGATGAGGTCATTTTTCCAAACTGTGAATGGCCGCGGGGAAGTAATGGACGAGAGTGGATGATAAGGCTGGTGGGGAATACTCGCATACAGTTGACACTTATCGCATTTTTTTATATTGTCAACTGCATCCCTAGCTAGGGTCACCCACTAATACCCCTGTGTCCCTATTCTCTTCACGAGAGATCTTCCTCCAATATGGCTGCATGTGACCCCTCATGGATGTCATGTAGGACATAGTCAACCTCTATTGGATGGATGCACCTATGGAGGGGCATTAGGAAACCTTTTTTATAGAGCACATCTCCAATGATAGTGAACTTTGCCACTCGGTGTCGGATTTTCTTTCTCTCGACTGTGTTGTCCAGAAGTTCCCCGTCTCTGATTTATTTTATCAAAGGATTCATCCATGAGTCTCCCAACTTCAAGTTTAAACAAAGTTGTACCCCACCATAGTCTTCCTCAATGTTGGGTCTGTGATAAATCTCCACATGAACGGTCCATTTGATTTATGTTCTTGTGCCCGAGGCTAACCTCACCAATGCATCACCTCATTTATTGTCATGATAAGGGGCTCTCTTTACCTTTACTTCCTTGACGTTAGCCAAAACCTTTTTCACCCTTTCCAAATACTTGGCCATTTTCTCATCTTTAACCTTGTAGATCCCCCAGATTTGGTTCACCACTAGCTGAGAATCACTATGCACTATCATGTGGTCGGCATTTAACACGGCTAACGACATGCCGACCAACAAAGCCTTGAAACATAATCTAAAATAATATTCAATATTGGTTCCATCTGGGGCCGACAATATGAGTCCGTCTCTGCTACTACTTTCATAAGAAGAGTCGTCCACAAAAAAACTCTAGATTGGGATGTCGTCTAAGAAAGAACCCTCATTCACTGCCCCATTTTTAGAAAAAAAAATCATTTTCTGTAGGGTCGGCTCTCAATTCATCAGCCATAGCTGGACCTCAGATTACAATTTCAGGTAATAATATATCCTTGTATTCCCTAACATGGGCCTCGGCCCAAGTGAATTCGGCCATAAAATCTTCCAATGCTTGCCCTTTCAATGCAGTCCACGGATGATACACGATGTCAAACTCTCCTAACTCAATTGACCAAGACATCAACCTACCTAATTTCTCGGGTTTATGGATGACTTACCTCAAAAGAGTGTCAGTGAGTACCACCATGGTATGAGTTTTAAAATAGGGCTTCATTTTTCTTATTGCATGGATCAGAGAATATGCCAGTTTTTTCATCCTTGGGTATTTGAGCTCGGCCCCTTAGAGAGCCTTATTGTTGAAGTACACAGGTTTTTTAACCCCTCGTCATCTCGGACAATAGCTACGCTTTTGGATGGTTCTGATACTGCTAGGTATAGGAATAATTTCTACCTTTGGATGGGTCGAGATAAGAGCATTGGAAATCCAAAATAAGTTTTCAATTTTGGAAAAGATTTCTCACATTCCTCGTTCAAGAAGAATTCTTTTCTCAATATTTTAAAGAAAGACAAACACTTATATGTAGCCCTGAAGACGAATCGGTTAGGAGAAGAAAAGCATCTTGACAATCTTTTCACATCCTTTATAGTCTTTGGTGTTGTCATGTCTATCAATGCCTTAATTTTCTTTGGGTTTACTTCAATCCGCCTTTGATTGACTATGAACCTGAGGAACTTTTCTAAGTCGACACCGAATGCACACTCTTCAAGATTCAACTTCATCTTATAGCGATCCATGGTTTCAAACTTCCTATCATGGTCGGCCACATGATCCTTGGCCTTGAGGTTCTTTATCAGTATATCATTATCATAAACCTCCATAGTTTCCCAAACTGATCTTCGAACATTTTAGTGACCAACCTCTTGTAGGTTTCCCTTGTATTCTGAAGGCCGAATAGCATGCCTTTATACTAGTGGGTTCCTTTATCAGTGATGAAGGAAGTCTTTTGGGCATCGTCCTCATGCATGAAGATTTGATTGTATCCTAAATAAGCATCTATGAAGCTCATTTATTAGTGCCCAGTTATGGCATCTACCATATGGTCTATTAGGGGTAAAGGGAAGTTGTCTTTTGGTAAAGCCTTATTTAAATTTGTGAAGTTGACACACATTCTCCATTTCCCATTAGGTTTTGCACACAACATTTGACCGTCAATCCGGGTAACATACTTCTTGAATAAACTCAGTCGATTGGAGTTTTTAACCCCATCCTAGATGACCTCGTACCTAAATCTATCATAGGTCCTCCTCATTTGCTTTATTGGCTTGTCAGCCTTATAATTGTTTAGCCGATGCTAAATAACTTCGGGGTCAATCCCATAAATATCCCCATGGTTCCATGTAAATATGCTTTGTCTCTTCCACAAAATCTCTATTAACCTTTCTTTCACCTCCGTATTTAATGATGAGCCAATTTGGATAGTTTTTTTCGGCTCATTCTCATTGAGTACGATAGCTTCTACCTCCTCTGCAGCCTCACTCTTCTTCCATTTTTTCTCATCTGTTGGGTTGAGAGTGTCAATATTATAGGAGGTTGTAAGATTCTTGTGATCTTTATTTTGTTCTATTGAGCTAAAGTAACACTTTATGGCTTTTACCTGGTCATCTTGGACTTCCCCTACCCCATAAAGGGTCAGGAATTTTACCATTTGGTGAATAGTGGAGGCACCGCATCAAATTCTTTTAGTGCTACTCTATCAAGGATGATATTATAGGTTGATAATATGTTCTCGTCCATCATAAAAAAAAATCTTACTTTATTTGTTAAGAACCTCGGACAGGTACCCATACAAACATCCATGTCAAATACCCCCAGTTGGTATACCTTCTCTTCACTGAAACCTATCAGTGGTTAATGATAAGGAAGTAACCTTTTCTTAGTGAGATTTAATCCTTTAAAGTAGTCCCAAAATATGACATCGGCTCAGCTTTCGTTGTTCACCAATATTAGAGACACATCATACCCATAGACTATAATGCTGATAACGATAAGGTCATCATGAGGGGCTAAGATGTCCTTGAATTCCATTTGTGATAATCCATGGTATCCATATCTACTTTTTTCAGCTTCCCCAACTTTGTCTCTGAAGAAGACGAGTTGACGTCCATCTATTCGGGTGGAGACTTTGCTTCTATAACGTGTGCCTTTGGGTCGGTCGGCTCAGTTCCTCCTTCAATCATCCTTCCACTAATCATTTTAACATCGAAGGAAAACATATGAATGTGTTCCTTTGGCTCAGTGATCTTAGGAGGGATATCTGGTTCATCTCCATCGCTTTCTAACTTTTCATATTTCTTATCATCTCGGCCTGATATTTTTTACCCCACTGTGCTTCTTTCTGGTATCATCTTTGGCACCACTCCGGTCAATATACTTCTAGAGTTTCCCTTGCTTCAACATCTTCTTAATCTCATCTTTTAGATCAAAACATTTATTTTTCGTATGGCCATGGTATTGGTGGAACTCGCACCACTTGATTTTGTCTCTCTTTTGAGGAGGGGACTTAAGCTTTTCAGTCCACCTTAGAGCTATGTCATATTTAAGTTCATTCAAAATCAAGTTAGGACTTATTGTTAATGGGGTATAACTGGAAAGCTTGTCCTTGACTGACCTTTTCTTTCCATCTTTTTGTTTCGTCTTCTGAAACTATATTCTTTCTCATCCTCTCCTTTGGCTTCCATGGCTTCCTCAATATTCATGACTCTCCCAATCATAGCCAAAGCCATGAAATTGGGAGGATCCTCATCCAACTTTTATAGTAGTTTGGTTTTCTGTATCCCACTCATTAGCGATGTCATAGTAATATTTTCCTCATAGTCTTCCACTTTAAGTTTATCCTTGTTGAACCGAGCAATATAGTCTCTTAGCGTCTCATTTTTCCCTTGTTTCACATACAAGAGATGAGTCTATTTCTTTGGGGGCTTCATGCTTAAGCAAAAGTTATGAATGAATCTCTCAGCTAACTATTTGAAGTTCTCAATTGAGTTCTTAGGTACAGACGTATACCATATGTGGGATGCACCAATGAGAGTACCGAAGAAGTCACGACATCTCATCTTGTCTAAGATGGAGTAAATGTTAGTTACCAACTGATATATATCAATGTAGTGTATCGAGTTCATACTGCTATCATATTTTGGAGTTATAATAATAGTCTTAAACTTATCTGGAGTGGGGAAGTTTATTATCTTTTCCACTAAGCGATATCCATCCACATAGCCCCTATGAATTAAGTCTCGACTCTTCAACAGATCCTCATCTTATCCTCCAAGCTCTTAATATAACTGTTCCACGGCTTCTCCACTACTACTGTTTTGTGTCCTCCACCCTCTTTATTGGCTGGATCAGGAACTTGCTATCAGCTAGCATTCCTCTAATGACTTTTCACTTCCCTATGTTCTCCCTCTCGGCCTGGATGAGGCCCACAGTCACCACATCTACCATTCCTTCTATAGGCAACATTACTGCATAAACAAGAAATTTCATGTCATAAGTCTTCCACGAAGTTGATACAGTCAAAGTTTGACCCCCTACTAAGTTTTTCAAAGGCCAAGGTTCGAGGTCAGCCTTCTCGTGTCAGCCTTACAATGTTTCCCCTGTTGGATGGTGCTACGCAAATTGTGTCGCCATAAATCTAATATGGTTCCCAACAATCATCCTCATGATATTCATGATAAACTGGGCCCTCTTTCACTTATTATCCCAAGTGGAGTTGCCTGGGGTCATACACATCTCTTCACCTCTAGTGGAATTACTCCTCCTTGTGTGGGGTCTGGGGTGGTCCCCCTGAAGCTGCATCCACAACATTTTTGGCGGTCAGAGTGATCATCTCCACCGTACCTCCTAGAGTCCTGGCCATCATGGTTTGGCTATAAGCCTTACGTGTTCTTGCATCTTTTGTGGGTTGGCCACTAGCTAGCATAGGTTCACCGCCATGTCATCCATCCCTGACTGAGGTGGTGCCTGGTAGGAGCTGGGGCCAATGCTTGGATGTAGATCTCAAGCCATCTCTCCAGTAAGAGTGTAGAAGAACTAGATGATCTAAAAGAATATTAAAGATCCCAACTAGAACTCTTTCAATGGTTATACAAGCCCTACAAAGGTCAAACTGGAACACCGCAAGAGATTCAAGTAGGGGATAAGCTAGAAATGAAAGGAATAATATGAAACCTCGGTTCCCACAGATGGCGCTAAAATGATGATACCATAGATATCACCACTTAAACTTGTAATGAGATTAAGCTTTTAATAAATTTTAATTATTAAAAAAATAGTAATATATAATAATGGAGATAAGAGAAGCAAATGTAAATATATAAGAGGATGAGGAGAAGAGGATGAACATGATCATATAAATGGTTCAACCATTGGCCTACTCCACTATGTAGGTGTTTGTATGTTTTTCTACTAAAAAATTGATCTCTATTGGCTCAAAGTATAACTCTCAAGCATTATCTCTCTCCAAAGTGAGTTTAAAAGAGCTTTGGCTATGATTTTAAATTTATAATCCCCTTCAAGGAAGAAGATGATAGGTATTTATAGCTCCAAGGGTGCACATTTTACACCCCACCCCCCAGCGTGTAATAAGCATGTATAGGATGAGGCAACCAATCAGAATCAACCACCTGTCCCTGGAACATGTACGTAATGATGATGAAATATTCCCTCACCTATGCATGAAGATCTTATTATAACAGTTTACCCATGTATTATGGTGACTTATTGAATCCACGTGTTCTTCCATGTGCCAAGGGTCGGTCGTAATGGACTAGGCCAAGTTGAGTCGCCATGTCAGATTTTTGAAGGGATGACATTGGTGTGCTGAGTTGTCTGCATATGAGCCTCGGCCCTCGTGCTCATGGACAAGGCCGAGGAGGTATGGAAGGGAACTTAGATCATTAATGTTGTCACATATATGAGTATCAACTAAGAACGAGACTACTTTTGTTTGGACTTTTGCATAGTCAACCCATGCTTATTCACCTTTATGATCTTCCAGGGTTGGCCTTGGATGAGTTCAGACCTATTGAGGATGAGACCACAATTGTGTACATCTAGGAATTGAGAACACCTTATATTGCATATCTCAAAGATGGAGAACAACCTACTGAGAGGGCTGATGAGATTTACCTGAAGAAGGGAGTTGCTCATTTTTACTTGATAATGGAGAACTTTATAGAAAAGGGTGTGTTGAGAAAGCTGTAATATCCCGTAATTTTATTGATTTTTATTTAAGGGATTAATTGAATTAAATGAGAATTAATTTGGGAATTAATCCGGATGTAAATACTAACGAGACGTGAGTTGGTATTTGTTTATGATGTTGAAATTAAATATTATGGAGTATATATGGTATCATATGAATATTAAAATTGTCGCGAGGCAGAAATACGACAATTTGGGAAAGTTAGATGGGACGCACGTGTCAGTCGCGTCAGAATGAATTTATTTAAATTAAAAAGTAAATTATATTTTTATCAACCGAATGGTCATTTTGAGTGCGCCAACGTGTCCAGAAGGGTCGAAATAGTCAGAAAACACTAGCCGGGAGTTTAGTTTGGGTCCCGGGGAATTTTTAGGCCAAACCGACAACCTAGAAGGTTACTTTGGTAATTTTAAAAATTAAGGAATTAAAACCAACGAATTTTAGAGTTTATTTTTATATTTTTCAAGAGGCCGCTAAGGCCATTACTAGCAAAAGGCTAGAGAGTGGGCTACGGGAGTTTTGAGAGGAGTTAGAGAAAAGTTAAAGGAGGTTCCACCAAACCGTCTCGCTTCACTGGCATTTTGAAAGGGAATTGTGACCGAAAATAAGAGAGAGAGCCAACCTTGATCATCAACAACGAATCAGAACATCGGATTTAAGGCAAGTGATTTGATGTCATTAATTGCAATGAATATTTCCTCCATGTTTAGTGTAAAAACCTTATGCTTTGAAAGTTTTGGAGAAAACCCAATGGGATTGTTGTAGAAACTCTTAATTTTGGTTAGGAATTGCATGTAGAATGATTTTGGACGAAATTGATACCCTAAAGCTTAACTTGGATGATTCAAAAACGGATTCATGATGAGTATTTAGGTAAAATAAAATTTTGTGTTCATGTTCATAGGGTTTGGGGTAAAATTTGGGGATTTATGATTATTGCATGTTGATTAGTAAGATTTAACCCCAAAAATATGTTAAGGAGTGATCTAGGGTGTCTTAGAATGGTTTAAAAACATTAAAACGTAATTGGGATGATCTTAGGATGGAATTAGAGAAGATAAAAATGAAGAAAAATGAGTTGGAAAATTTCTGGGCGTGATCTGCCATCTCGTTAGAAGACCTGCCCAGATCGTTCGAACGACCACGTTCAAATGAGATTCTAACGAGATGACATTATCCCTTCTAACGAGTTCATTCGAAGACTTCGTTCGAATGACACTCGTTCGAACAACCTCGTTCGAACTAGATTTCTAACGAGTTGACAGAATGGCCTTTTAGGACTGATTTTATTTTGAACCTCCACTAGACCTATTTAATTGAGTGTTAACCTCCCTTGTTGACTAGTGGGTATAGTTGTGAGATTGGAATACATTGAGGATTAAAACTTAGAATTTTGTAGTAAACCTGGTGACATTTATGGGTTAGGAAATAAGTACCTAAAATTACGACGTGAGAATGGTTGACGACTTTTAATGTATATTATTCGGGGATTTGTAAACGTGTAACATTTAATGATGGTATAGGAATGTGACATATACCTCTACTAATATTATAAGATATCTAAGATGTGTGAATTCTTAGTATATGTGTTTATCTGTGTATAACATACCTACCATACTTTCTATCACGGGAGGTCGGCGTTCGATCAGGGCCATCAAATCTTTGTGTGCCTACCGGGGGGGGGGTTAGATTGGTACCTCGAGAACATAGGTCAGAGAATGACTTATTGGGAAGTTAATAAGTCAGCTGATCATGGGAGCGTAGGTATGTGCGTGACCCATATGATGTGAACTATGTTCGCCTCCATTGTGTGTGATTATTACTTATTGAGATGATTCCGGAGTGATTTGGAATACGTGATCCTAATGTACATGATGTACCGGGATTTGATAGCAAAGTATGTGTGCATCGCAGCTTAGTCTCAGGGTGCCAGTATTGTATATCTATGATGAGATTAATATTCTGATAATTGAAATGAACTGTCATTATATATGTAAGTATGAATAATCGTAACATTTTTAGTAGAGTTAAAGATGGAACATGTTAGTAAGTATTATGGTTAATTATAAGAAATGAAAAGTAAAACTCACTATTTATATTAAGATGTCGAGAATTGAACTTTAATAGTTTACCAAAGTTAGGTTGTGAATTGGACTAACTAGATAATGAAATGACTAGAATGGGTACGGGTACGTTAGGCGTGCACTATTAGTTGAGAGGTGAGGAACTCATGTGAGTGCACGCACTATCATGTATTTTATATTCACTGTTTAATGATATTAAACACTTGCTATATTTTAAACTGTTTTCACAATCGGGCTCTGACACGTTTGCTTTCAAATCTATTTTCTTGTAAAAACGTTTTAGGTGCCCAGCCACAAGGACACCAGGCTTAGGAGTTCCATTCCAGTGACGTGTTGTAACTGCTGTGGAAGTTACAGGACCTCGATTATAAATGCATCCACTTTCTACCTTGATTCCATTTCAGATTTATTTATCTGTAGGGCATGTCGCCCCTTTTCTTAGAGACAATTTATTTATTCAGTTTTAATTCAGTTTTGGATGTAACTAATTAATGATTCAGGCTTTGTATTTGGTTTATTTCAGTATTTGGATTGTTTTGAGGAGTATTCCTCCAGATTCAGTTTATTACATTTTTATTCTATTGCGACTGTGATGTGCTTGTGGTATAGGTAGTTCATAATTTAATTTGGTTGTTTGTTAATCTAATTCATTTATAATTGACAACTCACTTTTTAAATATTAGGTGGCTAGTAATTGGTAAAAAAAAATCGACAGTGATGCTATGAACTAAACCAACTTGACATTTTGTATTAATTTGAATAAAGGAGTAGCTACCCGGTATTTAATTAATCGGGGTGTCACAAAAGCTCTAAGATGTATGAAGGGAGAAGAAGTGGTAAGAGTATTGAAGGAAGCTCATGAGCCTTCTCGCATGGGTAAAGCGAAGCTATAGGACCAGCTGATGACCCTAAGGTACTATTGGACGATGATAGAAGCTGACTCTATAAATTTTGTGAAACAAATATAGATCATGTCAGGTCCATGCCAATATGGTCCGTGTGCCCCAATCATTTTATAAAGTCTAGATGCTCCTTTTTCGTTCCATACTTGGGTATTTGACTTGGTAGGCAAGATCATTCCTACCTCCCATGAGAAAATTTTCATCATAATTATTGGAGAGTTATATACTAAATGGGCAAAAGTAATACCCCTAATAAGGGTTACTGCTCAAGTAGTGACACATTTCAGTCGAAAGTATATAATCTACAAATTTGGTATCCCAAAGGTTATACTCACGAAAAACGGCAAGTAGTTTGTGTATAAGGAGATGGGTCTGCTCACAGGCAAGGACGAAATCATCAACAATATTTTGAGCATTTCCTATCCCAAAGGGAATTGTCAAGTAGCAGCAACAAATAAGACTCTGATCAACTTTCTGAAGAAGTTTATAGAAGACCTCACAGTCCTAACTCGGTCAATGAAGGGGGAATGAAAAGTAGAATAAATACCATGATAGAAATGTGAGGGTAATCCCTTGCAGACTCCTGATTGGCTAGAGGGATGGAAAATACGTGGTGAAGCAAAGAAGAATGCCCAAGAAAATATACCACCCACTCTCTTTAAGTAAGGGCGAAATGGAAACTCATAAATATTGTCTAAAAACAAGCTACACGGTTATTTTGGTGTTTTTATTTGCGATCTAGAAATACGAGTGGACTGACTATGTAATGAGTGCGGTTCTGGGGCCTAAATTGGAATCACTCAAATAAAAACCCCATTAGCACAAACGAGTTAACAAAACTAAAAAAATCATAACGACCATGTGAGCGCTCCATGTCAACATGAGTACGATCAAGCCAAATGTACAAGGACCTAAGTGTTAACGTAGTGAGACGCACACTTAGGCTAAGAGAAAGTCTCATGGCCAAATGAAACAACAATTCATGAGAGGATCCATTGGGCCTCCCCTGGAATAAGAACCTACTAAGAAAAGTGACAAAGAAGGAATCCATATTGGTGGCCATCTTGGCTCTTTGGAACAATAGTCTTGGCCTCCTCCTTGAACAACGGCTCAAAATCTCTAAGCTAGTACCTTTGTCATTTGGCAAAGGAGTGCTTTCTCGTTCCTGGGAGAGTAAAATAAACATAATGCACACAAGGATCGAGGGACTAGTGTAGTTCATCACACATATATCGCTCATCAGAGTCCTCATAACCATCTATAAAAACATGGTTGCCCAAAATAGGTAAATCGATTAGCTCACAAATATCTTCAAGAGTAATAGAAAACCCTCCCTAACCAGTGACAAAAGTGTGAGTATCCAACCTTAAATAAGAGACCAATATATTGAATGCACTTTCACTTTTTGTAATGGTGCAAGTATTCAAACTGCTAACTGTACGAGTTAATCCCAACCCCTGGATGATAACACGATAGGCTGGAACATCCATAGCATAATCCATCCATTCCTTCCACCTGTCAAGATCCTTACCACACACATCAACTTTCACGTTCGAGAATGGGAAATTACCCCTACCCACCATATTCCTTAGTATACTATCAATGAGGACTACCAGCGTATCATTGGACACTGGAATTACAAAAAAGTGTTGCTCATTTATTTTGGCCATAAATTTAGCAAAAAAAATTCGAGTGAGGACATAAAGTTATCATCCTTGCCAAAGAAAGGTTAAAATGGTAAATAGAGAAATCCCTCTTTAACCTTGACTCCAAAATACAATCTTTGTGCTGTGGTCATAGGTGTGGAACCAATCAACCCCCTTTTAGAGAGATCAACACCACAAGTAGTGGTGGGGATGATGGCAAAGGAAGGGGCTAACGAATCATAATGGTGAAAACTTTGGCCATGGCCGAAGTAGTTACGATGATGTGGATGGGCAAAGAACCCATCCAAACCTCAATCGTTGTGATGGAAACAGCAGATGTTGAACGTAGGGAAGAAGAAGCCATTAAATTATGGAAAGGAAAGAAAAGATCAAGAAGATAAAGGATGAAGGAAAAAAGCTATGTGATTTCTCTCTCTAGGCGATTGAAAGTGAAAGTGAAAAGTTTAAAATAAGGTTAAAGGAGGTATTCATAGGACAAAGGGTTCTGACGGTTCAAAAAGGTATGGTAATGATTACCCAAATAACACCAAGACCTTCCTGATTATACACGTGTCTCCTTTGAAGCACCTTATACTCTTGACTCACTTGAGTCTACATTGTATAAGTGCTCATCTAGTTTGGAAATAGAGACAAAATTGAGTCCCCATCCTAGATACCAAAGAGCCTCAGAACCTTCAATTCAATTCATTCCTCTTGTTTGATTGATCAAGGTATATTCACTATCACTCACACACACTTTAGAAATGCATACATTATTCACACATTGTTTAAATTGTTTATGTGTGTCGTGTGTGTTAATTTCCCTTAAAACAATTTTTTTTATAATTTTTGAATGATTTTTAAACATTTTTTTCTTATTTAAAAATGGAATTAAAAGTTTTGGGGTCATTATATAAATTTTGGTTATTGTTTTTTTCCCTGGAATGTTACCTTGGGTAGAACCGAAAGCGCTAGAGAATTCAGGGAGTCTATGTAATTAAGTTTATACACGCGTTTGATATTCGGTGTTTGCCTTACACCTGTTTCTTCCCTATTGGATTCATTTGTGTTTCTTCTAAGAGAGTAAACCAGTGTGTTTTATTCTCCCTTGGATTGAGTTAATCGATGATATGCATGCGTCCCAGTCCCAATCCTCGTGAACCCTTATCATCCAATCACAAGCCTTATAACCAACCGCTTACCTTTAAGCATTGGATGAAAGTCAAGATAGCTTGACTTAATCTCAGCCCTCGATTTGCCTCTACCTTCTGGATCCTTCTCATCCCCCTATATAAAGAGGGTTCCTCTCAGCCATTTGGAGATTTTGGCCACTTCGTCATTTAGAGAGAGAAGAGAAAAGAGAGAGAAGAGAGAAACCAGAGTTAAAAACCCTAACCCTAGTTCGTCCAAACCTTTTTCAAACCCTAATCCCATTTTATTAAAACCAATTTTATACCAAACACAACCTTGAGTGTTTGAGAGTTTTGAGAGTGGCTTGTTAGTGGTTTCGTGTTGTAACCTCTTCGTTTTAAGATCTTGTTTCCAACTTAAGCATTAAGCTAGATATGCATTTTTGTTTCATAGAAATTTTAGATCTGAGCATTTTATGTTACATTACACCTAGATCTACATTTAATGTTTCTCATCTTGAGAAATTTGTTGTTGATTCTTTTTCTGTAAATGTTATCATACTCAAAATCAACAATAACGTTTTATGTTTCTAGTTCTTTTGAAAAAAGACCTTTAACCTAGTTGGAATCACACTTGACGGTTTTCAATTTCAAAAATATTTTCAAAACCCTGAAATTGATTAAGATCTTGATACATCTTCTGAGCAAGATGACCCTGGATTCTGGGTTAATCTTAAAGGTCAAATAAGGTTCAAAGTTTCATAAGAAGAGAGAAATTGAAAATCACAGCATATAGATCTGATTTGTAATTTGTTAGGACTGTTTATAGAAATAAGCGTGAGTGTGTGCATGCATGTGTTAGATCACCATCACAAACACTTACACACAATAATACTGAAAGTGTTGGTAATAAGATCTTGATACAAGAGTCGACGTAAAGACTGGAACAAAGTGAAGTTAGCAAACTGGGAGAACAACATCAACAATCAGAACTGCAGAAAAGTTATAAGAACACCAGTGGGTACATTCCTAAACTTGTATCGGTCGGATTTGTGTGTATGTGTGTTATATAGTTTGTAACTACTATATTTGTTTTAGTAGATTTTTCTTTTTACTCCGTAGAGGGACTCGTGGATGTTTCCTCAGTTGGGTGAGGTTTTACCTCGTTAAAAATATCTTGTCATTAATCTTTCTACATCTTCTCATCTCATTCTGATAAGTGTGTTGATTTAAAACTGTTTTAGTTTTGTTTTTCAAAACTAGTTAACAAATCTTGAACTGATCTCGTGCAAAGTTTTAAACACTTCTTGTGATTAAACTGATTTGATTTCTAGAAAAGAGTTTCTTCAAAAAATAGTTCGGAGTTACTTAAATAGTTTAATCTTGTATTAAACGGCTTTAGTAACAGTTTTTTAATTGGTATCAGAGCTTTGGAAATATTTTTAAAAGATCTTGTGTTTCTGAAATTGTTTTCTTAAAATCAAAACAATGGATGAGAAAAATGAAAGATTTGGTAACTTGACCAGAACCCCACTCTTGATGGAAATAACTTTTCTTACTGGAAGGTAATAATGGTTGCTTTCATACAAGGAACCTTGGGAGATGATGTCTAGGATATTGTTGAAAATGGTTACACTTATCCTATAAAACCAGCCACTGACGGAAGTAATGAGAGGGATAGGAAAGCATTAAGTGAGTTCACGTAAGAAGAGAAGCAAACTTTTCGGAACAATAACAAAGTCAAGAATGCCATCTTTATGTCCATAAATGAACATGAGTTTAAAAGGATCTCATCTTGTGCCACTTCTAAGGAAGCTAGGGATACACTGATCACTGCACATGAAGGTGACACTAGAGTCAAGGATGCTAAAACTCAAATGCTTATTCAGCAGTATAATTCCCTAATTATGTCAGATTCTGAAACCTTTGATGAATTTTACATGAAATTAACTGACATCATGACAAAATTGCATGCTAATGGGATAACTTATGACAGGCATGAAATTGTATCTAAAATTCTATGGTCATTGCCACAGAAATTTGATAAGAAAAGATATGTTATTGAGGAAATGTGTGATCAAAATCTCACTCCTGAATTACTTAGTAGTAAACTTCGAAATGTGGAAATGGAATTATAATTTAAGAAACAAATGACCCAGTCCCATAGGAAACATACTAGTTCCAACTTGAGTTTTTCCTCTAAGTTGATGAAACCTGAGTTTACTATTTCCATTGATGATTCTGATGAGGAATGTGATATAGATAGTTTGGATAATCAAATTGCCTTTATATAAAAACAATTTAAGAAAATTATCAAATTTAGAAATAAATTGGCAAATAGACAAGGCTAGCCAAATTATCCAATTCAGTCTAACTACAAACCTCATGAGAAAGGCCAAGATAAACACCAAAAGAACATGAGACCCAACAAAGACTTCAAGAACATTGAGTGTTTTAGATGTGAAAACTTAGGACACATAGCACAAGATTGTAGAGTAAAACTGAACACTGCTAATAAACATACTAGGGCCAATATTTGCAAAACATGGGATGATTCAAGTGTTTTTGAGAATGAGGAACCTGAATCATCTGATGCTTTTGATCCTTGCATGTCCTTATTTGCTAAGATTATATACAATGATGATATGCCTATGTATGAGAATGATGATAGTAACTCTACTCCTGCTGTTGTGAATCCTGTTGCTACTGGTTTAGATGCGTTAATTATTAAGAATATTTCTAGTTCTACCACGGGGTGTATCAGTCAAAGGGAATGCGATAATGATGATGTCCATGGGTGCATGAGTTTAAGAAATGAATCCTTAGGGGTCACTTCACACACTGCACTTAGTGACTCAGACACTGAAAACCTCCCTGACATTCACACATTTTATGCGAAAACTCTCAAGAAAATCACTAGACTAGAAAAGATAGTGAAAGATCTCACTAAAAAATTATAAGACCTAAGTCTGATGGTTAAACTTAACACTAAAGATTATACTACCCAATGTCTAACTCATGAAAATGAAGTTAAAACTTTTGATCAAAAATTAAAGAATTTGATCGAAGAAAATGAAACCCTGGAGAAAAAATATAAAGGGACATTATTAGAATTGAAATAATCTAAAGAAAAGACAGCAACAGTTTACAAAAAAATTGTTAAATTTGAAAATAACTCAAACTATTTTGATGGATTTATTGTTGATTCCAAAACCAATTCTGATGATCGAACTGGAATAGGATTTTACCCTAATTTGAAGACTCAAACTAAAATCCTTGAACCAATAATGTTTGTGTCAGGAGGCAAAAGACCTGTAGAAACTTGCCCAGACTTTCATTCTCTGAAAAATGAGTTTCAAAAAAACCAATCTAAGTCTGATATTGGGGAATCAAGTTGCTCTAAGTGTGAAAGTCCACCTAAGACTAAATATGTCTGCCCCCTATTAGGAAGAGTGATTCGGTCTTTCAAATTGTACTCCCTAGGAATAAGGTTCAACCTTAAAAATTCATCAAGCTTATGCTTAGAGACTTTCCTAAAGAGATACCAACTTCGAGCAACTTGTTTTGCTCTTACTGTGACTTGTATGGTCATTACTTTGAAGGATACTACTCTAGACGTTTAGTCAAACCTGTCTCTATTACTCCGGTGTACTAAAACTTTAACTATTCTAGGAGAAACCGTAACAATTATGTTCTTCCTAGACAATCAGACAAAAATAACTATAGAAGGAGAAAGACTAAACCTAAAAGATCATTTCCAAGAAAGATTTCAAGACACTTTTCTAAACCAAATGCTCATACTTTCCATAAAATTCTGCCTCATGTGCAAAACATTTTTCAACAAAAATCTAATGCTCGCAAATTTTATCAATTAAGAGAAAATAAGCGCAAAATGAAAACAAGAGTTGTTTGGATTAGAAAAGATGAGCTATTACCCCAGATGAAGTGTAATATTGTTATTAATTCTTTAAAATCTAAGCACACTCCATCTGGTTGGTATTTAGACTCTGGATGTTCAAAAAACATGACTGGGGATGATGCCAAACTTTTAAACAAAACCAGCTTTGCTGGAGGAAAAGTTATTTTTGGTGATGGTGTATCATCTCAAATCATTAGTAAAGGAACACTTCAATAAGAAGGATTACCTTTACTTGAAAATGTTCTTCTAGTAAAAGGTCTTAAGGCAAACCTACTCAGTATCTCGCAATTTTGTGACGCAAATCATACTGTCACCTTTTCAAAGAATAATTATAAAATTTTAAATGAAAAAGGTGATTGCATTATTATAGGACTCTCGACAATTGTTATACTGTTCAAAATAGTAATGAGGTCTGTAACATTACCAGAATGGATGACAATGAGATATGGCACAATCGTATGGGTCACATAAATTACGAAAATCTTAGTAGACTGTCGTCTCAAGAAATAGTTATAGGGATTCCTAAGATCAAACCTATTTTTAACATTGTCTGTGGTTCTTGTCAAGAAGGAAAAATTGTTAAGGCTCCTCATAAGAAAGTCAAAGATATTCTTACCTCTAAACCTTGGAGCTCATCCATATGGACCTTATGGGTCCTTCTCGAACTGTTAGTCTCTGTGGACACAGTTATATTCTTGTTATGGTTGATGATTTCACAAGATTTACTTGGGTATCTTTCTTAAAACAAAAGTTTGACACATTTCAAACCTTTTTGAAGGTTTTACTTCGAATTGAAAATGAGAAAGACTCTCAAGTAAATAGGATTTGTAGTGATAAAGGTTGAGAGTTCTTAGATACAGGTCTTATAGAGTATTGTGACTATAATGGTTACAAACATGAATTTAGTGCTCCTAAGACTCCTCAACAGAACGGTATAGCTGAGAGAAAGAATCTTACCCTTCAAGAGATGGCACGTGTTATGATTCATGCTAAGACTTTACCTAAGTATCTTTGGGTAGAAGCCATTGGTGCTGCGTGTCACATTATTAATAGGGTCTATCTTAGAAAGAATTCTAAACAAACTCCTTACGAACTTTGGTATAGGAAGAAGCCTAATCTTAAGTACCTTAGAACCTTTGGTAGTATGTGTTATGTCTGCAAAGACAGAGAACACTTATCCAAATTTGAGACTCGAGGAGATAAAGCCATCTTTCTAGGATACTCTCCTAATAGTATAGCATACCGTGTCTATAATCTTCGCACTAAGACCTTAATGGAATCCATAAATGTTATTGTAAGTGACACTACTGTAGAGAGTAAGACTGGAGAACCAACTATTGTGGTAGAGTCTGAAAATATTTTAGAAAATGACTCTTCAGAAATAGATGATTCTTTACCAATTGAGACACCTTAAGTACCTAATTGGGTTGCTAAAAACCATCCCATAGATAACGTTGTTGGTAACCCTAGTGAACATGTGCGTACATGATCTCAATTAAGAAACTTTGCTCATTATGCATGTTTTGTTTCCCTTGTGGAACCAAAGAATGTTAATGATGCATTAAATGATCCTCATTGGATTTCTGCAATGCAGGAAGAACTTCTTCAATTCGTCATTCATGATGTTTGGTATCTTGTACCTAGGCCTGATCACAAAAAGGTTATTAGAACACGTTGGATATTTAAAAATAAATCTGATGAAAGTGGGATATTAATTAGAAACAAAGATAGATTAGTTGCTCAACGATACCCTCAAATAGAGGGAATAGATTTAACGAGACTTTTGCTCCTGTTACTCGATTAGAATCTGTTCGTCTTCTCTTTGCCATAGCTTGCTAATTATATTTTACGCTTTACCACATGGATGTCAAATCTACCTTCTTTAATGGAATTTTAACTGAGGAGACCTATGTAGAACAACCAAAAGGGTTCATTGACCCTAAATATCCAAATCATGTCTTTCATCTTAAAAAGGCTTTGTATGGCCTAAAATAATCCCAAGAGCCTGGTATGAGCGCCTTTCGTACTTTCTCTTAGAGAAAGATTTTAAGAGAGGTGGAAATGATCAAACTCTTTTTGTCAAACATTTTGACAAACATATCATTATAGCTCAAGTATATGTTGATGATATCATGTTTGGATCAACCTCCCCTAATGAAGTAAAATCTTTTTCTAAAATTATGCATAAAGAATTTCAAATGTCTCTCATGGGGGAGTTGTAATTTTTCTTAGGACTTCAAGTCAAACAAAATTCAGAAGGATTATTCGTTTCGAAATCCAAATACACATTAGAGATTATTTAAAAATTTGGCCTTGAGAGTGCAAAAGATGCTAAAACTCCCATGAGAACTACGGTCAAACTGTCTAAAGATGAAATTGGGAAATCCATAGATCCAACCCTTTATCATAGTATGATTGGAACCTTACTATATCTTACTACCTCGCGTCCTGATATTACGTACGATGTTTGCATTTGTGCTCGTTACCAGAACAATCCTAAAGAGATCCATTTAACTTGTGTTAAAAGAATTATCAAGTACATTAAAGGCACTCTAAATTTAGGACTATGGTAAACCATTGATACTCCTAGCACTATAATAGGATACACTGATGCCGATTGGGCAGGGTGTACTGATGATAGTAAGAGCACATCAGGAGCATGTTACTATATTGGTAATAACTTGGTAGGTTGGAGTAGTAAGAAACAAAACTGCACTTCTTTATCCACTACTGAATCTGAATACATAGCCGCTGGCAGTTGTTGTGCTCAATTACTTTGGATTAAGCAAATGATAAGTGATTATGGTATTAAAGAGGAATAATTACATCTCTATTGTGATAATCAAAGTGCGATCAATATCTCTAAAAATCATGTTCAACACTCGCAAACAAAACACATAAAAATAAGGCATCACTTTATTCGCGAATTAGTTGAGACTGAGGAATTAGAAATCAATTATCTTTCTACTAATTTGTAACTCACAGATAGGTTTACCAAACCTTTGGATTATAATAGGTTTATTGCCTTGCGTAAATCAATTGGAATGGTTTGTGCTGAATAAACTCTTGTATTTACCTAATTTTTCCCTTTGTCCATTTCAGACAAAATGGGGGAGAAATTTGAGTCTTATTCATTTATGTTGTACATATTCTAAAGAGCTTAATCTTAGTGATTATTTGCAGGATTCTGTACAATTATTCTCTGTTATATTCAATAGTTGTAATAGGGTGTTAAATTGTATTTAGTTGAGTTGTGTAATTTTCTGTTCTAGTAAATGGGTAGATAAAATGTTTGTATAGGAATAGGTTTTTCCTTTTCTTTTTGTTTCCCTACGAGTCCATGTTGACTCAAAAGAGATTTGTCTCATATTTTCAAAGGGGGAGATTAAAGCACCTTATACTCTTGACTCACTTGAGTCTACATTGTATAAGTGCTCATCTAGTTTGGAAATAGAGACAAAATTGAGTCCCTATCCTAGATACCAAAGAGCCTCAGAACCTTCAATTCAATTCATTCCTCTTGTTTGTTTGATCAAAGTATATTCACAATCACTCACACACACTTTAGAACTGCATACGTTATTCACACATTGTTTAAATTGCTTATATGTGTGTCGTGTGTGTTAATTTCCCTTAAAATAATTTTTTTATAATTTTTGGGAATTTTGGAATTATTTTTAAACATTTTTTCTTATTTAAAAATGGAATTAAAAGTTTTGGGATCATTATATAAATTTTGGTTGTTGGTTTTTTCCCTGGAATGTTACCTTGGGTAGGAACCGAAAGCGCTAAAGAATTCAGGGTGACTATGTAATTAAGTTTATACACGCGTTTGATATCCGGTGTTTGCCTTACACCTGTTGCTTCCCTATTGGATGTATTTATTTCTTCTAAGAGAGTAAACCACCGTGTTTTATTAGCCCTTGGATTGAGTTAATCAATGATCTGCATGCGTCCCTGTCCCAATTTTCGTGAACCCTTATCATCTAATCACAAGCCTTATAACCAACCGCTTACCTTTAACCATTGGATGAAAGTCAAGATAGCTTAACTTAATCTCATCCCTCGATTTGCCTCTACCTTCAAGATCCTTATCATCCCCCAATATAAAGAGGGTTCCTCTCAACCATTTGGAGATTTTGGTCACTTCGTCATTTAGAGAGAGAAGAGAGAACCCAGAGTTAGAAACCCTAACCCTAGTTCGTCCAAACCTTTTTCAAACCCTAATCCCTTTCTATCAAAAACCAGTTTTATACCAAACACAACCTTGAGTGTTTGAGAGTTTTGAGAGTGGTTTATTAGTGGTTTCATGCTATAACCTCTTCGTTTTAAGATCTTGTTTCTAACTTAAGCATTAAGCTAGATCTGCTTTTCTGTTTCATAGAAATTTTAGATCTGAGCATATTATGTTACATTACACCTAGATCTGCATTTATTGTTTCTCATCTTGAGAAATTTGTTGTTGATTCTTTTTTTGGAAATGTTTTCATACTCAAAATCAACAATAACGTTTTATGTTTCTAGTTCTTTTGAAACAAGACCTTTGACCTAGTTGGAATCACACTTGGCGGTTTTTAATTTCAAAAATCTTTTCAAAACTCTGAAATTGATTAAGATCTCGCTACATCTTCTGAGCAAGATAGCCGTGTATTCTGGGTTAATCTTAAAGGTCAAATAAGGTTCAAAGTTTCCTAAGAAGAGAGAAACTAAAAATCACAGCATATAGATCTAATTTGTAATTTGTTAGGACTGTTTGTAAAAATAAGCATGAGTGTGTGCATGCATGTGTTAGATCACCATCACAAACACTTACACACAACAACACTGAAAGTGTTGGTAATAAGATCTTGATACAAGAGTCGATGTAAAGACTGGAACAAAGTGAAGTTAGCAAACTGGGAGAACAACATCAATAATCAGAACTACAGAAAAGTTATAAGGATACCAGTGGGTACATTCCTAAACTTGTATAGGTCTGGTTTTTGTGCATGTGTGTTATATAGTTTGTAACTGTTATATTTGTTTTAGTGGATTTTTCTTTTTACTCCGTAGAAGGAGTCATGGATGTTTCCTCAGTTGGGTGAGGTTTTGCCACGTTAAAAATCTCTTGTCATTAATCTTTCTACATCTCCTCATCTCATTCTGATAAGTGTGCTGATTTAAAACTGTTTTAGTTTTGTTTTTCAAAACTAGTTAACAAATCTTGAACTGATCTCGTGAAAAGTTTTAAACACTTCTTGTAATTAAACTGATTTGATTTCTAGAAAAGAGTTTCTTCAAAAAATAGTTCGAAGTTACTTAAATAGTTTAATCTTGTATTAAACGGTTTTAGTAACAGTTTTTCATCCTTAAGGGACTTAAAAAGATCCTATGAAATGGATTCTATCAGTGCATTAAATGCACAATGATAAGTAATGCTGATTTTACATCCTTTAATTCCCAAAAAAAAAAAATCGTACACAACTCTCCCTCTTAAGCCAAAGGAAGACTTTTGTGTGAGGGGGATAATGTAGAGGGGTACACAAATAACCCTCTTATTAAAATTTGAGTTTCTGTGAGGAGACGCTAAAAAATATATGTTTGGCGAGCAAGCCCAAATCACTAGAAAGCGACACGAGCAATGCATATTGGTATAGCAATATCAAATCACTGGCAAATAGCATGAGCAGATCATATGGGGCGAGCAAGCCTAAATCACGGGAAATACACACAAGAAAATATATATTTGGCTAGCAAGCCCAGATACTTTGGAAAGCCACATGAGCAGTGATTATCTTGTGGGCTGGACGAGAAAGTCCTAGCCACTAATAAACCACAAACCATAACCAATGAAGGGATTCTACATGAGCAACCCCAAGTAACAAATTACTTGAGAAGGAGCAGACACATGTTCTGGAATGTTTGCCTATGAAAGAAATTTATGAGTGGTTGATCAAGTCCCACAAATTTTTGTATTTGATAGTGTTTATTTATTAACATTTTTTATTATTTGAACACAAGTTTACTTAATAAGAAGCCTTAGCCGAGAAAGCAGAGCTCGAGTAGATAGCTAGTTGGGTCCTCTTGAGATTTTTTATTTGGAGTATGAGAGGTAACTTTTGTTGAGAAATCTAAGACTCGTCCACTTCAATACCCTAGGAAAGAGAGAATACTAAGGCAAGGGTCCCAATAGGTCACTCATAGACACTTATACTTACGCAATTCACAATTGATAAATGAGTGCGGATTTAATGAATTGCTCGTAAGATGTTTTAAAAAGTGACAATGGCGAGTGGCCCAATGTTTCTTAAAACTTTTCAAAATTTTCACTAATTAACCATTTGGAATAGACAAAATCATATTTTTTGGTGTTATGCTGACAACATTTCTTTTTTACTTTGGTTGCACCGGATGTGCCTGTCAACAGACAGGTCATAGTAGACAGTGATAAATAGTAAAAAAGACAAAAAGTACCATTCAGGTATTTTTCACAAGGGAATTTTCCTTTGGCATACACACACTACGTAAACCCTAATATTTTTCTATAAATAGAGCACTTGGGGCATGGTCATTATCACCCTTCATTTTATCACGTTACTCTACATGATTTTCTATAAAGTATTCTCTCCCTTCTCTCTCCTAGGTATTTTAAGTTCTTATCTCTCCACTCTCAGAGAATAAGAATTCTCTAGCGGTTTCATTCCTTTTGTTATCATTGAAAAGTTATATTCAATCATTGTTTCCTCTTTGTTGTAACCAGAAAACTATTTATTCTATTGACAAAGTTGGTTTTTGGTTTACTTTATGTTCTTGAAATATTAACACATTAAAGATTGTTTCCATAAGATTGGATCAAGCCTCACCCTTTCAGCATATTCATAGACCCTAGTACTACTACTCGTTTACACCATTGTTGTCAAGGACCACAAATTGAGGATGTTGGTTCTCCAAGAGATGGTAAGCCACAAATTGAGTCTTTCTTAACTAACCTCACAATATATCTACAATTTTTATGGCCTAGCCATTGATGCCAAAGGTCCATTATGGAGACCTTAGCATTATTGCAAACTAACGAGGAATTAGGAATGATACCTTGGCAGTTGTAGGTAGTCCTCACACCTTGTAAAAAAAATTCACAGGATTAATAAAAAAACATTACACTCCAACCAGTTAAACTTTATCGCAAAGTTACCATCGTAAAGTTGGATTGTTCTTATTAAGTTCGCCTTCAAACCTTCAATATACAACACATTATCTATCGTAGGAAATACGAAAATCTCCATGCAACCTTATCATAATATGCTAGACCCACTCCCATCTCCAAAGGTGACCTTTTATTATTTTCTATGCACAAAGTTGGTAAAATGTGACTTGGCACTAGTGATGTGCCTAAATCACACACTATCAAAATACCATTAAGAAGTATCTTGAACCTTAAGAGAAACATGAATGATAAGGGATCTTCGTCATTCTTAGGTACCCAAGGGGTTTTTAACTTTTGCTTTCCCTTATCATTGTTGGCACTAGTCATTATATTTGAAGTGTTCTCGAAAGTCATATACATCCTCTGAAATTCTTCCATTAAACTTTTAGAAGTAGTGACTAGAAACTCAACTTGCTCTCTAAGACTAGAAAAGTCACTATAGCAGTGTGTGGGAGAGACTCTCCCTACCTTATGGCAAAACTCCTTGAGGTGAATTCTTCATTTTCAATGGGTACAAACATAGATTTTTTTAGATTTACCATAATTAAAATATCTAGGATGAGTTCTCCTTGGTGGGTTAGGTCGAGGCCTATAAGGATCCATCACAAACATTAAAACCATTTCGGGTGCGATATTAAAAGTGGATGCACCTTCATAATCTATCCCTTTCCTATCCTTAAAACCTAAAGAGAGACCTAGGAAAATATTTTCAACCCTTTTTCATATGTCCTATAAAGTGACTTTGACTTGCGGACACAATCGAGATCTTTCTTCAGTTTGGAAACATGGGATTTAAGTTTCTCACAAGTTTCCAATGATGCTTGAATATCTTCCATAAGACTAGACAGTTTGTTGATAAATTTGTTATTTTCCCTTCGCATCAAAATAGGTTTCTGACTCAAATAGAATATCACTGAGGTCTCACTCTCTCTCGAAATCTTTAACGCCTTATCTAAAGACAACACCCTAAGAGATAAATTTTTATTTTTATTTTTTATTTTTAATGACTCGGTTCAAAGCTAGAAGTATTCATAATGAAGACATCACTCTCCCTCATTCAAATCATCACCCTCAAACTCACCAGAATGATCCGAATCATTATCGAGGATATTATGTTTGGAAACATCCTCATCGCGTGAGACGTACTTGAAGTGCTAACATGACTAGCCATGAATGCGGTGAAGTTATGTCCATGTGGTGATTTATCCTCGGAATCCACCCACTCAACATCACCATCACTTATAGTGGCATCATATGCAGCTTTGTCGTTGCCCTATCTGTTAAGCCTAGTGGGACACTCATGGTCTTTGTTACTTTTCCCCTCACACTCATAACATCTCTCTAATTTATCTTTTTTAGGATACTCAACTCAATCTTTCTTTTGATAATTCTCAAAAAAGTTATTGCCCGCTTTGTAGTTTTTTTTTTCTCAAAACTTTTATTTTCCACTTGGGAAGAATTTTAATTTTGAATTTGATAAACTTTTTCATTTTTTTAGCAAACAGGGCAAGATCATTTAGATCAAATTCAACATAGGAATCAAAAATCTCTTTTTCTTTAGATTTAGCTTTTAAAGCTATTCTTTTTTTTTTCTTTTGGGTTTTGGGGAACATGTATAATTCATAAATTTGAAGATCACCTATGAACTCTTCTAGCCTAACTATGTCTAGAGTTTCCAAAGAGTTAAGGACAATAACTTTTGCACTAAAAGGAGATGGGAAAGAACTTATAATTTTCTTAACAACTCTCATATTTCAAATTTGCCCACCCAAATTAAAATTCGAATTCACAATATTAGACAAAAGTGCATAAAATTCATCAAAATTTTAGTTTCAAGCATGCTTGTAGTCTCAAATTATGTGGTGAGATTTTTAAGCTTAGAAGATTTGATAGCATTGATACCCTCATGTGTGAGTTGGAGGATATCCCAAGCTTCGTTAGACGTCGATACGTCATGATACGACAAAATTCATGGGGTGCAACAACACTAAAAATAGCATTTAAACCATAAGAGTTAAAATTACTCAGTCTAAATTCCTCTTCAGTCCAAGTTGAGACTAGATGGCAACTAATAACATTTGTATTAGTCACAATAGGAGGATTCCACCCCCTTTCAACAGCAAGTCAGGCGCGCTCGTTGATCGATTTTAGAGACGATCTCATTTGAGCTTTCCAATATGCATATTTTAAGCCATCAAACAAAGGTATCCTGGTATATGAATTCTCCATATAACCACCATTATTCATCTAAATAACCGTAGAAACAAGCTCAGATGCCAATTTGAAAATGCTTTATAGAGTTGTTTGGTTATATGGTCAAATGTAGAGTTCGTGGATTTGATCACACCTAAGCCAAATTCAATTTAATATAAATTTTATCTCGATTAATTAGGTGAACCAAAACTTCAAGACATATGAATCTAAATATAATCAAAACAAACCACAAACCACAAATTATGATGTGAGGAAAAAAATCCCTTATGGGTAAAACTATTTTTCTGCAGTGTTACAACTAGTTTTTACAGAATTACACGGATTGACTTATAGACTTAGACTCCACTAAGTATTGTAGTTATGTCTCCCTTCATTATTTTTGACAAAAAGTGAAACAGATCTAGTAATGCTCCACAAAAAGCTCCACTTTCCTTGGTGTCCACTGATTAGTCTCAGAAAACTATTTTCCTATCTTTATTAGTAAAGAATCAACTTCACAACGGTATTAACATGGTATGTGTTCTTCAAGATTTTATAAAGTGTTTCACAAATCATTCAAGGGGTTTGGATTTGGAAAAACAAAGGGTTTAAAGAAACTAATGTTTGGAGATCTTTTGGATATGTATGAGAAAATATTTTTTACCAAAATTCCTACCAAAACTTGATGCCAACACTCTTATTTATAGAAAACACAATTTTTGTGGTGACACAAATTTCGAGAAAACTCGTTTGAACGAAAATAGGAGTTCGTTCAAACAAAACTGTATAACTCGTTGGAACAAACACCTTATATCATTCAAACCAACATCAAACTAGTTTCGAACGACATTTGTTCTGCTAACCGGGAAATCTCATTCGATGTTCGTTTGAAACTCGTTTGAACGAACTGCTATAATTGTTCGAATAATACTTATAAAATCATTTGAACAACTTAGAAATAGAAAATATTTTTCTTTGAAATTTTTTTAAAAACTTACCTGTAACATTTTTATACAAAAAACAAACACTTCTAAATTACACCTGAATAAAATGTTTACACAAAATCAAACTCATATACTTCTCCGATAAATGTAGTGACGATCGATCGTCGATTGTTGCTTTCAGTCACTAACTTGTATTCGCTTAAAGTCTTGAGAATTTATATAATGATGAACTGGGGTGTAAAGGAAAATGCCAAACTAAAATCTAATGAGAAATTATCAAATTTTCTCTCACAAATATCCTTTTCTTTATTGAGAACGATTAGTCTTGTAACCCTTTTCTCGTATTTGGAGTATCTTTGTTTGTCTTCCTAGCGAGCCATTTTATGAAATGAAATATCGGACGTTATTTATCTTGTGCATATACTTTGCACTTTTATTATTTTTTCCTTATAATGTGGGACTATATGCTCGCAAATATTTTTTATGTAAAACATTCATGAGAAAATTATATACTATTGCCTTTCCCATATACTGTGGGGATGCCTTGTCATAAATTCTATATAGTTTCAAATATTTGTGACTAAATGAACATTGACTGGATAAATTAATGTCCTTATACTTTGGAAACTTACTGCTCTGCTTGTCATATTTTGTTATGTGAGCCTTTGTAATAATGATTGTGCAAGCCTATCCCCTCAAAATCATGCGAGTAGAGATAAACTTGAAAATTTAGTACTATTGTGCTTGCTATATGTTGTTAGGAAAATCAAAACTTGGGAGTATATACTTTCATAATGATGCGAGCAAATATGATTGCCAATACAATAAAAATTCATCCCAAACTTGCACAAAAAAAATTTTAGGAGGACAAAAAATAAAAATACAAAGATTTAATATTTTTTATACCCCTAAAAATACATTCTCAAAATTCTCTCATTCACTGAAAATTTCCTTATGTCTAAAATTATCTCCTACCTTAAAATGACTTGATACCCCTATAGTATACCCTTAGGCTGCCATTGTTAACATTGAACTGAGCTCATAAACACCTTGAAGGATGGTGCAGCTTCCTGCATCATCAGTTCGCCCTCTAGGTTTTCAATGCGGTAAGTCCCAGGTCTTATGATACTGGTTACTCGGTAGGGTCTGTGCCAATTTGGATCGAGCTTGTTATTCTTTTGTATCACTTTTTTAAGGATGTAGTCCCCCTCCTTCAGGCTACTTAGCTTCACTCGGCGATTGTAGTAGCGTGCGACTTCTTCCAATAGATCAAGATCTAGTCTTCTTGCCAGATCACTTTTTGGAGAATTAAAATAAAGAACTCTATCGCTGGGGAGTCCTGTTTCAGTGGGGATGACCACTTTTGTGCCAAAGGCGAGCATATACGGCGTTTCTCCAGTAGTTGTTCTTGGAGTGGTCTTGCGCGCCCAAAGCACACTATGGAGTTCGTTGATCCAATTCCTTTTTGCGTCGTAAAGTATCTACTTGATCATGTCTAATATCATCCTATTAGGGACCTTAGTTTGGTCGTTGCACTGTAGATGCCCTGATACGGACTACAGTTTTCATATTTTTGACCTAGTGCAATAGTCTTTAAAGTCCTGGTTGTCAAACTATATGTCGTGGTCTGTGATGAATACGAAGGGAATACCATAGCAGCATATGATCATCTTCAAAATAAACTGAAATATCCTTTTTTAAGGCATTTCTACCAAGGGCTCGGCCTTCACCCACTTCGTGAAGTAGTCCACTACAACCACTAGGTATTCGTATCACCCTTTCATTCTCGGTAACGGGTCGATCAGATCGATTCCCCACATCATGAATGCCCATGGTGATACGAATGGAGTTAATGGGGACTTGGGGTAATGGTGTATATTTGCAAACTTCTGGCACTTGTCACATTTCTTTATATAATTTACGTAGTCAGCCTTCATAGTTGGCGAGTATTACCCTTGAGTCATTATATGCTTGACTAGCGATCTTGTGGAAGAATAGACTCCACGACATCCTTTATGCATCTCTTTAATAAGCTTATTGACTTTCACGGGGTTAACATACCTCAGTAGTAAGATAGTGTACCCTCTCGTGTATAGTACTCCTGCTTCCATCACATACTGAGCTTCCTTATAACACATCTTTCTAGCTTCATTCGAATTTATAGGGAGTTTGCTAGCTTCAATGTATGCTCGTATGGGGTCGCCATAGATTCACTTCCATTAATCTCATGATATTTTCTTCTGATCTCCTACATGCTAATACTTCAATTGGTATCGTCCTTCATAAAGACGTTCAGGTTGCAGAGGCTAGCCTAGTCTGGGTATCTGCTCGAACATTCTCCAATCTGGGAATCCTTACTATTTTTTCCTCTCCAAACCTCTCTAATCTTTGTCATACAATATGGTCGGCTCTCATAGATTAAGCTAAACTTATCCCCACAATGAAAGCCTTGTATTTCACTTCATTATTAAAGGCTTCAAATTGATAATGTAGAGCATATTCCACATCTGTTTCGTCTGTCACGGAGATGATGATGCCTGAGCCATTTCCTACTGAACAAGATGATCCATTAACATATAACTTTAGAATAGCACTGTCATCATCGAAGTCTGCTTCTTCCAATTTGCTGAACATAAAAAGCTTATTATGGGACTCGTCATACTGTCCCTTAGCCTCTTTGAGGTATCTATCACCCTTGGGAGTCTGCTCGGTGTTGTTAGGACCTATGGTTTCCTTTGGGGAGGATTGTTCATCATTAAGAATCGAACTCTCTACCTGGGGAGTTTGTTCAGATGATTTCTCCTCGTAGGTGAACTCAGCAATGAAATCTTCTAACACCTACCATTTTATCATAGTCCTAGGTTCATACAGTATATTATACGCACCCATTTCTACCGCCCATGCCATGAGCCGACCATATTTCTCCAGTTTATGTAGGACTTTTCACAAAGGCAAGTTTGTGCAAAATCACAATGGTGTGGGTTTAGAAGTACGGTTTCATCCTTCGTGAAGATTCTCTCAATGCCAATACCAATTTTTCCATTTAGGGGTATCAAACTTTACCTCCTTGATACCCTCTACTGGTGTAGTAAATTGGTTTTTGGACTCCTTCGTCTTGCCTCGGTAGTGCCAAACTAACAGCCGACTCAGACACTCTGAGGTATAGGTTGAGTTTTTATCTAACGACCGGGCATGATAGGAGAGGTGAAGAACCCATATAATGCTTTAGCTCAATGAACACAGTTTCACAATCTTTATTCCATTTGAACGACTTCCTTAACACCTTAAAGAAAGGCAAGCACTTATCGGTGGATCTAGAAATGAACATGTTAAGTGCAGCCACTCGCCCTATTAGAATTTACACGTCCTTCTTTATTATGGGAGATTTCATATTGAGAAGAGCTTGAATCTTGTCTGGGTTATCTTCAATACCCCGTTGATTGATGATAAAACCTAAGAACGTGCCTTCTTTTACCCAAAAAATGCATTTGGTGAGGTTCAGCTTCATTTGGTACATCTCCAACTTATCATAGGTCTGCCTGAGGTCTTTAATGTGGTCGTAGGTTATTCCTCTTAGTGACCATGTCGTCCACATAAACCTCCCTGTTGACCCCGATCTAGTCTTCAAAAACTTTATTTACCTGTCACTGGTAGGTGGCTCTTGTATTTTTATGACCAAAGGACATAACATTATATTAGTAACTACCTCTATGGGTTATAAAGGATGTTTTTTCTTTATCGATAGGATTCATCTTAATCTAGTTGTAACCAGAGTTGTCTCCCATGAAGCTGAGGAGCTCATGGCCTACAGTGGTGTCCACCAGTTGCTCAATCTTTGGTAGCGGGAAATAATCTTTTGGGCATGCCTTGTTCAGATCGGTAAAATCGATGCACATCCTCCATTTGTCATTCTTCTTGTGCACCATGACCACATTATCTAACCATATCAGATATTTGATGTCGTCGATCAAGTTGGCTTTCTACAGCTTGTGGACCATTTCCTCGATGGAAAGATTCTTGTCGGCATAAAAAATCCTCCTTTTCTGTTTGACCATCTTGGCTCCTTCCATCACATTTAACTCGTGGCACGTAAAGTTAGGATCAATACTAGGCATGTCTTCATGGCTCCACGTGAATACATTCTTGAGCTACTACAGGAATTTTACAAGCTCTTGCATTAGAAGTGGGTCTAAGTATGACCCGATTTGAACCATTCGTTCTGGATGATCGGTATCAGGTGGGACTATTTCAATCTCTTTAGCGAGATTCCCATTGACCAATTTTGCTTCATCTCGAGGATCAATAGTTTCTATATGATAGGTGGTCTTCAACTTTTTCTTCTCTTCCTGGTCTGCTAAAATGAAATATCACTCACGTGTTACTTTTTTATTATCTTTTATGACTCATATCCCAAAGTGGATTGGGAACTTCAAGCATTGATGTACTGTAGACGGGATGGCTTCAAAATTCTTCAGGTTGATCCTTTCAAATATCACATTATAGGCTGAAAGTATATTTTTATCAAGGACAAATAAATATATTTTTTTTATTCGGCCGATTGGCCAAGTGCCCACCATGACTTCCAGTTCCACGAACCCCAGTGGGTACACCTTTTCACTTGAAAATCCAATCAGTGATAAGCCATTACCTCTATATCTTGAACCTTCAACTTCTTGTAATAGTTGTAGAACATTACATATGTGAAGCTTTCGTTATCCACCAGAATCCTGGCTACTCGACCTTCGTGGATGACCGTGGTAACGACTAGAGGATCATCGTGGGGGTAAAAAAACCCAGACAATTCATCTTTTGAATATCCGATGATGAGTTTTTCTTTGTTCACCTTATGGGACCGTTTGTCCGAATTGGATGTTAGCTTAACATGCATATGCGCGCAAGCTTGGGCCTCATTCAGGTAAGCCTTCATTTCTACAGGGTCTTTTCCCCCACTAGCTCCCCCTCCCGTAATGAAATGACAATCAAAGGATATCATGTCGATATTGTGCATGGGGTACTTGGGTTTTTAAGGGAGATCTCGATCGTCATCTGAGTCATCTCCCTCTTATTGTCATTCGTCCTTCGGTAGGGTGACTCTAATCATCCTCGGCCTTTATTTTGTTTGGGATTTGATCGGTCGTTCCCGTCCACATACTTGGACATCTTTCCCCTCCAAATTAATCCCTTGATCTCATTTTTCAATGTTATAAAATTATCTGTGTTGTGACCGTGTTCCTTATGGAACTCGTGGTACTTGCTTTTATCCCTCCTATTTTCTTTAATCTTCAATTTCCCTGCCCATCTAAGGTCTTTGCTGTAAGGATAAAATTTCCAACTCAGTCCATTATAAGTATTTGACTTATTACCGGAATAAAATATTATTTTTGTGTCATAGATATATTTTTTATTCTCACGATCCCACACAATCAATGACATAGAATACGTTTAGGCCAAGCTTCAAAGACTTATCATGCTGAGATTAATTTGGTGCACATTTCATATCTTCACTGCATTCCGATCTCTCAGGTATGAATGCGTAAAGTTTATGAGACTCGAAAAATGTTTTAGGATGTTGGTCTTATTAAAAAGTGATTTTAAATGTTTAAACTTCATTTATTTTGAGATAAGGATTATTTAGAGTTGTGTACAAAACAATCTCCTTTGTTTAGTCATTCAAACGACATTGTAGGTCATTCAAATGAAATGCCCATGTCGTTTGAAGGTCTTGATCACTTCATTGAACGACATGCTACTGTTTTGGTATTCTTAGCTCGTTTGATAGGTCGCGAGGTCCCTAGATCGAATGACATTAGATGTCGTTCGAGAGACATAGCTTTCTCGTTCGAGCAACCATGTCGACTCAATTTTTTTATAAATACCTGTTAAACGAATCCATTTGGCTTCAGAAGACCTGAGAGTTTTGATATACGAAAAACTACAATCTGCAAAAAAAAATTATAAGATCTATTTTAAAAACTTACGATTAATTAAGTAAGACCTATTTGTAAGGACATATTTTACATAGTCCGTTTACATTAGAATATTTCGTATATCACTACAACCGTCGAAGAAAAGTTCAAGTTCAATCATGCATCAAGACGGATCCGAATATCAACATTCTTCAACAAACAAGCCTCTGCAAGAGTTATTTTGGTAAGGTTATGTTTAAGTACCTTAATGTTTCATTTAAAGTGTTGGGATATTTTTCTAAAATGTTTTCTAAACATATGAGGCGTCTTTTTTCATCAAAATATATTTTTTTCTAAGTCCTAAGGCAGAGCTTTAGTAAAAAAAAAAAAAATTCGTTAATGTCGTTTATATGACATGTTAATGTCGTTAACACGACATGACAAAGTCGTTCAACCGATAGCTTCAAGCGACAGAGCGTCTCGCGAGATAGGTCGCACGAAGGTCGCTTGAAGGGTTTCATCGTGCGAGAGCCTACTATTTTGCACTATTTGATGTCGCTTGATGTGTGGTTTGAGCGACATGCATTGTCGTTCGAGCGACCCCTGGAGAAAAAAAAATCTTCTGATTTTTGTACCAGTTTCATGTTGATATTTTTTTTTGGGTACTGTTGGGTGGGTTTGGATAGTTTTTATACAGTTCTTCTTGATCATCCATGCTTAATTGTTATACAACATTGATTTTAGTGACATGAATGTATAAATACTAGATTTATATTACTACTATTTGCGAGCTATGAGTTGGTACATTGTGATTATTTTTAGATGGCGGTTTATGTTTCTCTAGATATGCTTCGTTGATTATCACATGCTAGATTTGATGTTTGTTTATATTTTTCTATTATTGTCTATTCAAGACAAAAAGGGGGAGAGATGTATGTGATGTAGGGGTGAGTTTGTTCAATGAGCACATAATTTGTGTTATATTACAAATTGATATCACATGCTCTCATGCTTATATTTTTGTATTAATTTATTTGCACAAATTGATATCCTGATTTCAATGTTTTTTTAAATTGGTATCAAAATAATTTGCTCACATGTTTAGCAAATGATTTGATTGTGATTTTACAAATTGTTATTGATATTTCATATTGGTATCATAATGTTTATATCATTTGTTCCTCTATACTTCACTGGGTATTTTTTTGTTTTATGTGGGTAGGTATTCTTTAGCGAGTCAGGATCTCAATACTACATCACATTCAGACAAATCCTGCTTGCTGGACCAACATTTACTAGTCTTGTCCTGTACTTTCTGATTTTGGGTTTTATGGGATAGTATTTAGGCATCATACGGTTTGACGGTCCGGTTTCGGCATTTCACTATTTGGGTTTTGTCCCGGAATAGTCAAAGGGGAAGATTTGTAAGGCCAAACTTTTCAGCGAAGTCCATTGTAAGTATTTGACTTATTCCCGGAAAAAAACATTATTTTTGAGTCATACATAGATTTTTTATTGTCACGATCCCACACAGTCTATGACATAGAAGATGTTGCATCCAAGCTTTAAAGATTTATCATGTTGAGATTAATTTGGTGCCCGTTTCATGTCTTCACTGCATTCCGATCTCTCAGGTATGAATGCGTAAACTTTATGATATTCAAAAAATGTTTTAGGATATTATTGTTATTAAAAAGTGATTTTAAAATGTTTAGACTTCGTTTATTCTGATATAAGGATTGTTTAGAGTTGTGTATAAAATAATCTCTTTTGTTTAATCGTTCAAACGACATTGTAGGTCATTTAAGTGAGATGCACTTGTCGTTCAAACGACATGGGGATTTCGTTCGAGCGACATACTTATCTCGTTCGAGAGACTGCACTGACTCAAGTTTATTATTTAAGGCGTGTTTCACTCATAATTGTGTAAGTGACTGAACCAGAAAAACAGTTTACATACAATACATTTTCTGCAAAAGTTTTCTAAGTTTATCAAAGTCTACAAACATCCGTAGAGTTTTAAGATCCGAGCTTTCATACTCTTATGCTATAAATATCTTGGTTTGCACCATTGGAGTTTGTTAATCACTTTAAACATTTTTTTACGGTGAAAAAATGAAGGAGTTCTTATTCAACATCGCAGATGTTATCAAGCTGTATTGATGGACACTAAGGCATTCTTGGTTGTGTGTGTTATGGACAGGTATTGTACAAGGACTTTTGTGTGTGCACTGTGGAGGAGTGGTTGAAGGATCAGAGGAGCATTAAGACTTGTGGTGATAAAGGCATTGAGTAAGTCTGTCGTCTGTAATTTGTAATACCACATCATAGTGATTGTCTGGCGTGGGTCGTCCGAGGTTTTTTTCTTAGTGATTTCCTCGTACATCCGCCGTCACCTTTGTGAACTTATTTATTTTACTTTCTTTAATCACCTAGATGTTTGTTTAGGATTAAACAAGATAAAATTGGGCTTAACTAAAATTGTTTCATGTACTTGGTGCATATAAAATTTAGAAAAGTTTTTTCAAAAAGAAAGTTGGTTTTGACATCCTTAAAACACATTCGAAAGAAAAAAGGGTCGATATTTTCTTTCTCGAATTTCCTACAGGATGTGGTGGAAGCCAATTATGGCCTTTCAATCCTTTTGCTTTTGTTTACTGGAAATTTTTTCGGCCGAAGGCTTTAGGATGTCAGATTTTTTAGCCACTATTGCCTCTTCATCTCTTCTATCACGGCATATCCTACTCCAGTGAAGTTCAAGCCACCGGCCATCAAGAAAAAGTACGATGGGAAGACGGACCCTATTCTGCATGTCGAACAGTACCAAGCTGATGCAGACATTTACCCCATCCAGAATGAAGTGAGGTGATGAGCATTATTTAGTACTATAACTAGATTTGCCCAGATCTCATACAACAACCTGTCCAAAGGGTAAATAAAAAAATTCAACAGCTAGCTAACCAATTCGTTAGCAATTTATTCTTTGGTGCAAATTCAGGGAAACAAGTTTCCCATTTGCTCGGTGTTTAGCAGAGGGAAGATGAGAGAACCCATGATTATATCACCCAATTTAACACCAAGAAGTTGGCAGTGGTGGATTACAATGGGCCAACTGCCATAATGACTTGGCTTATCACGAAATTCCCATAGACAGCGCCAATTTGTTGACGTCCAAAAATGGAGACAACAAATAATAGGTAAATCAATAAAGAGAGAAATGATGATAATCGATAAGGGAGGTGAGAGACAGGGAAGACACAATGAATTTTATGTGGTTTATCCCTTCAAGGAAACCTATGTCCATGGTGTTGCTGGGTTTTTTTGCACTATTGACAAAGTTATTATTAGGGTTATTGCTACAACTTAATGATTGAGAAGATTCCAGCTAAAGTCCCTTTCTTTCATGAATTAGTGCCCTATTTATAGGTGATTTATGCATATTTACAAGAGGACAAGTGGATTACCCTTATAAGTCAGGCAGTTACACCTGAAGATACGTGTTTATAATAATAACATTATAAAGTGCCTAGGATCTTGGGTTGACATTATGGATAAATGCGTGGGTGATTAATTTTCAACAACCATGTTCTTATATTCCCACATTATTAATGAGGGATGTTTCATATGTAGGCAACCACATGAATATACAGTATGTCCAACATCATTTATACGTATGAGATAGCTGTCAAGTAGATTGGTCAAGCAGATCATCACTGAGTCGACCTCCTTTTGGGGTGGAGACAAGCACAATACTAATTCTTTTGGCATGTGGATGTTATTCATCTTTGTGACTATATGGGTATAATAGTGTGATGGGATAAGATTTTGCATGTTATCCTTGAATTATTTACTCCTGATTATTGACCTGCTTAACTTCTTCTTCAAAACTCAAATCTCTATTACACACTCCAATATTGAACTAGACTTCCCCCCAAATATGATTTTTAATTTCACATTCAAAATAAAGATTATTTCTGGATTCACTTTCTTTACTGTAAAACACACAAAGATCTTCATTAATAACTCCCTATAATTTTAATTTGTCTTTAGTCCACATTCTGTCATGACAAGCCACCCAAAGATTAAAGGAACACTTAGCAATCCTTTTAGGAAATCAGACCGCTTTGGCCCAAGGAACAATTTCTTCTTTAATTCTTAAGCATTCATAAGTGATCTACAATTCTACAATTGCATTATTAACTTGAATTCTTTCAAACTTGCCTTTTTTAAATAATAAAAAATGACTCCAAAAGCTCATTAATTATGATACAACGGGACTAACAAGGCCTATATTTAGGCATAAATAATACACTCGTTAAGAACTCCCAGTGTAGTTGAATTATTATGTTTCTCCTGTATTATGTTCTGCCAGTGGTGCAAGTGAAATGCCAAACAGGATCCGAGTCTAGAAAATGATGTGATACGTGATGCAAAGACACGATTTGACTTGTTTTCAGACTCACGAACAAGGTCCAATTTTAAAAATGGACGAAATAGCGCTTAATTTGGGTGGTAAGATGGCCCAAACTTTTGGTTGAGTTTTGGCATTGAAACTGACAAACTATGTGTGAGTATCCTAGGACAGATGTCTATATGAGTTTTATGCATAGGAGGTTAGTGTAAGGGTTTTCCCTTTAGCATGACTTCCATGATATACCTCTTTTCCATAAGGGAAATCACTCATCGGTACGGGTGAAAAAGTCATTTGATAAACCTGAGTGTACATGAATTTCCTCGTGGAGTCATGGTGATGGTATGTGTAAGAGATAATTCAATATACTCGACGTACGTGAATGAAATATCTTCTATGTACCTCCCATCGTGAGTTCGGTCAAGTAGTACGATGCAGGAGGAAATTTTCGACATACATCTAAGGTACTTGGACAAAGTATGGTATTAGTGCATATAAATGAACTTTTTGATGTCCCAAATGCAAAAATAAGAAGATCCTAAAATTTGGGACCAGAATCGATCCAGGGTACCTAGGTAGCTCAATCTTCCCCTATGATGCATCCAAACACGGTTTCAAAAGATATTTTTCCTTTAATTTTTTTTATTTTTCTTCCTTACTATAAATCGAATGTTTTTTATATAATGATATATGATATACCAATATATGACCTCGTCACCACTCAATCCTGGGTCGGCTTAGATCGACCTTGGAAAATGAACTCTCTCAAGGAATCTTATAGCAATTGTCTCATTATCGTCCTTCAACCAGGCCGAGACCAAATACCATCACATTGGGCCTACTGTCTCGTATCGTCTACCCTTTGAAAAATTGAGACCTCATCAGACTGGTCATATGCTCATCTCAACCTGATGCAAGTCAGCCGAGACTCTACTTGACAGTTACCAATATGTGATCAAATAGTATCTCGGTGGTCTTTTACTTGGGCAGGCCGACACCTCCATCATATCAGGGTATATTTGACACCTGGTAGGGTGCGTGGAATGGAGAACACACAGGATAGTGCGTGTGGGCTGCGAACCCCACGTGGACAAAACCGTTGCAATAACATTTTCCTCATGTGTGAAGAATATCTCTCAATAATGATTTACATGCACAGATGATAGGTGGATACATTGCATTATTCACTCCATGTTGCACATTCCTACTGCATGTCTGGGGTGCGCATGGAACCACCCAAGTCATATAAATATTCACCTTCTCCTACCTTGGGGAGGAATTCTAATTCGAAACCCTTATGAAACCCTATTAAATATAATGCATAGAGATAGAAAACTTCAGTGTTCTGTATCCCAAGGCCATTAGATCCCTTTCTTAGTGGATTTCACACACACTCACACAGTGGAGTAGGGCTAGATAGGCTGAAGCACTTATATTCTATCTTATCTCTCTTTTTGTCTTATCTCCTTCAATATTTACATATTTGTTTAACCTCCATTAATGCACTGGATTGAGCTTGCATATTTACATTGATTTGGCGATACAATTTTTGGTACATCAATATATATTTTGAAGACACCACATTTTAGGACCTATCTAACTTTCTCCTTAGCTCCCTTGCACCTCCCCATTTCAATACAAACCTTAGGTCACACTCCGAGTACCGATCTAAAGTCCATCGAGCGCTCTTGGTCCCGTTTGACTCTGATCAACTCTATGGTCATATCGAATGGTCTTTAAATCCGTCAAGGGATCTGAATCCCCTTTCTAACGGTCTACCCCATCCATGAATCGACAAAACGGTTCAAACGAACAAACTATTTTACTATCGAAAATAAATTCGGAGGCCATTGAGCACTCCCGAGCCCCAATTTGACCCCAGACAACTTCATTGTCAGAGTGATATCTCATTGAATCTTCTAAAGGCACTGAAACCCCTTTCCAACGATTTGTCCCCTGTGCAAAATAGCATAATTGCTCGGATGAACGATCAGTTTTCCCATAAAAACTTATCCGGAGGCCACCGGGCGCTCCCGGGATCCATTTTACCAACGTCAACTCTTCATCTCGATCGAGACCGAACAAATCTCCTAAGGGCATTGAATACCCTTTCAAATGATCGAGATTGTGTGCGATTCTGACTTACGGTGCGAACAAGTGATCTGTTTTACTCTAAGAGGTCACCAGGTGCTTCTGGGCACCGATTGACCAAGGCCAATTTTTCGAACCGAGCAAAACTCTTTAGAATGTCAAATCCTAACCTTTCCAACGGTCCCCCCCCTCCCATGCGCGACTCTGGCTTACCATGAAGACGAATGATCTGTTTATGCCCGATAATCTCTCATCCAAAGAACCAACGTGCGCTTCCAAGCCACATTTGACCCAAAGTCAACTCTCTGACCTGGGAATGGTCCAAAGGACTCTTGAAGGTCTTTGAAATACCTTTCATACACATTAATATCTACATTTTTATTAGTATATTTCACGTACTTATTTTCTATAAAAAAAATAGGGTTCAACCCATAAATTCCGAACGGGATTATCCATCACACTTTTTCAAAACTAAAACACATTTTTCTACATACACACCTATAATAAAATCCCGTTCGAATCTATGGGATAAACCCCTCCCACATGCTGCATTCGAACTACATGGACTTAGATTCCTTTATAGGCTACATAGGTGTTTCAGATTAAAACCCGAGACTCGAGTCCAATTTTCCAATTTTCTAATTTATCAATTTCTCTAAATCCTTCAATTTTCTAAATTATTCATTTTCATATTTATCATATTCTTGTATTAATATACATATTATCCTTATTACTATTTAATCCAACACATATTGTCGTTTCATAATAACGATCAATATCGCGATAAACGCACAAATCGTATTTTCTATATATATTATTTTCGAAACATTCCTATGGATGACTTCACTCAATCTTTTCCATGGCATGAGTTGAATGATTTTGATCTCCATTATATATACACGCACACACACTTCATGAAGAAATAAAGGAAAATAATAACACAAGCCCATGAGAGACCGAAAGGGCGGGATGGGTGCCAAACACCTTCCTATTCTGTAACTTAGCCCTCGGACCCTTCGAACTATTGGTTTCATATGCATCAGTTTGTCTTCGATGCCGCTCTCTCAAGGCGGCAACATATTCTTTAGCTTGTTTAGTTCAAAATAGGCTGACAACTCCATCTCTTTACATTTACCCCACACTGACGATGATCGAAGCGTTCCTCAGTAGGACACGAGACCTTTAGATCCCCCCCGTCCTTCCCTATCCCCCCGCCCTCGGGAGGCAGAGGAGTGGAAGCAGAGCACGATCTCGATCGGGATGGCCACAGTGGCAACGCTACTGGGGACATTTTTCATAAGAGGACTAGACTTTTTATGCATGGGTGTTTTCTTTTCTTGTGTTCGTATGCACCTATCTGTATGTTCCCTTTTCCCTCCTCTATTATTTTTTGCACATATATACCTCATGCTTATATTCACTCACACACTTGTAGAATTTATATATGTACACATCACACCATGTGCACCTAGGATCACTTATATCCACATTTTTCACACATCACTTAGGAATCCATGCTTAGGTGTCACCAACACACACCTCCACTTATCACACTTGTATATGTCCATGCTCACTCACATTTATCACACACCACTTGTAGTTGATCCATGCGTATCTCTTGTAGATAATTACACACCACTCACTCTCATATATCCAAGCTTAGTATAGATTTACTTACTTCTACTTTATTCCCTGCTTAGCATGATCAATAAAGATAATTTGTCCATAAGATATTAATCAAGAATCATGCATATTTCACACTACATCACCAAAGAGCATTGCTATTGACCAAATTTTATTCTGTGACTGGGGGGTCACTTTGTGATGGGCACTGGTCTGACAGGCCGAAGTTAGCTTAAGTGATATGACTCTTACCTTCCATTGACCAAGTACCTTCGACGTATATCGAACGATTCCCGCATTGTACCGCTTGACCAAAGTCATGACGGGAGGTATATCATAGGGAACTCATTCACGTATGTCAAGTATATATAATTCTCTCTCACACGTACTCTCCTCATGAGGTATATAGTGAGACATTTCACGTACACTCAGGTATATCAAATGGCTTGTCCACATGTACCAATTGCCCTCAAAAGTAAGACGTATACCATGGAAGTCATGCCAAAGAGGGGAACACCTTCCAATCAACCCAACAACTGCATACCCGCATATTGGTGTCAAACCTAGGATTAGTTTGCCGATTTCTACCCAAAACTCTGCCAAAATAACGGGTCGACATGCCGCCCAAATATTTGCACAATTTTTAAAATGGGACCCTGCCCATGAGACTCATAAGAAATCTAACCATAGTTTTTACATATTTTTCAAACCCAATTTTTCCAGGCTAGGGTCCGGTCCGGCATTTATTTTTGCATTTAGGTGAACATAATAAGTGATAACCTAATAAGCATAATAATAATCACGCTCAGACCCGTCTCTCGTCCTTTTCTTCTTTTTTTCCAAAAAGTGTCCAAAAACATTTTTCCTCTTTTATCAAAAATACCAAAAATATTTTTCCTTCCTTATACCAAAAATATTTTCCTCCCTTTACCCGAAAACATGTTTTTCCTCATCTTTCCTAAAAATGTCAAAAATATTTTTTTTTCTCCAAAAAATAAACCCCAATTTTTCTCCTCCTCAGGTCGATCGCATACCTTTCGCCTGACTCCCTATTGGCTTCGGTCTTCAGTCAAACCGCCTCGAAGCTCCGTCAGTCCCCTGACTTCCTTCAGGTCTGGAATTGATTCGTTTTTCATGGAGAACACATACCAAGTACCGAATGTGCAGGAGGATTTGATGACGGTCCTAGCTAAACTCACTGCCAAGATTGACAACCTTCAAATCGAGGTTCATGAAATGCAACGAAACTAGGTTCCTATTCCTAAAGAACCCGAGGTCCTCTTCCCTCACGCTACAGGTTCGTCCACAGCTGAGCATATCTGGGTTCCCGAGGAATACCAGTATGCTCCACGTGCTCCTCCTGCTAATGGGCCACTACCTGCCCAGCTTTCTATACCAAATCTTGCCCAGCTAGCGACTAACTTACCCGTGACCATTGATCCAAAGGAGACAAAGTTGAACAAAGTCAAGGAAGACCTTAATATGTTTACCAAAACATTTGACCTAGTGAGACTCTCTGGAAACTATATGGACTACACCCACATGTCTCACTATCCTAAAGCAAGGTTACTAGAAAAGTTCAAGATGCTCAACATCGATAAATTTGGGGGTAGCGGACCCCCGATCGTTCATCTCCATAGCTATCACTGAGACATGACTCCCCTAGGGTCCTCCGAGGAAATAATGGCAGAGGAGCAACCAACCTTTCGAAGAGGAGCAAGTCAGCATTGCGATGAAGAACTTCCTAAACCATGTCCAAGTGATGATGGGAGGACAGTATTACCCTCATTTTTTACCCCTCCGAGAAGCAGGAGTGGAGATCAAATAAGGCCTTGCCAAGAAAGAAGTTGAATCAGTGAAAGCATCTGGACAGTTTGCTCCTAGAAAGTTTGAAAATCTAATCAGTATTGCAGTTTTAACCATCAACAACATCTCACAGCCTGCCACTTCATGGGACCAGAAATTCGCCCTAACCCAGTTCGGAAGGAATACACCGAGCTTAACACTCCCCTCCCCAAAGTTTTCCAAGCCCTCTTGAGCTGAAATCTTATCAAGCCCTTAGACCCTCGTCCATTATCAAACCCACTCCCAAAAAATTTCAAACGAGATGGCCATTGTAACTTTTACTAAACAACTGGCCATACCACCGACCAGTGTTTCCACCTTCGAAGTGTGATCCAAGGCTTGATTGACTGGGGTGTCATCTCCCCCAAGCCAATAATAAACCAAACACTACCCACAATCCACTACCGAATCATACAAATGTCATCTTCTGGGAAGAAAACCCAGAATTTGACCCATCTACTGAGATCATACCAAGAAAATCACCAATCATACCCATATACTCTCTTAAACCTCTCCAAATATGGCCATACTTTCTCATACACCCTACCAGCTTCGTCGATCAGGCCCTATCACTCCTTACCATAGCATGCATCGTTGTCTGCACCCGTTATGGAGGTAAAGATATGGAATTAACATGAGTGTTGAACCAATTCCTAGAGTTCGGGCTGAAACTACCCTCCCAGATGATCGTTGACTGTCAAAGATTTAGTGTGATATTTTTAGAAGCTAAAAAATGGGCCCGAGATTCAGACAATTGGATGATACCGATCGATGAAGTTAGTTTAGATGATATGGTTCAGATCATTGGGGATTTACTCTGACAAATATGTGATATTTGCAGTATATCTGAGATACTCGATGCTTTAAAACTATAAGGGCGTCTAGTCCCTTCGCTTTTACATCTCCCCGTGGAATGGGAGGATTTATATGAAAAAGCCATTAAAGTTATGGAGTGTATTGATTTTTTATGGAAAAATAATGTCGTTGCTACCAGATGGGGGGATGAATTCAATGATTCATATCAAGGCCTAGAAAAGTATAATCTGATAGTCAGATTATGTGGTATGATATCATTTGAGGAGGTACTAAGAGTGATTAACAAGATGGATGAACAACCCAAGATCGATGAGGAAATAGGGTTTCTATTTTCCCATCTTCTATGAACCACACGACCAAGTCGGGGAGGAACTACCAAACCCCAAGCCTGCAGCCATCAGCAAATGGCAAGGGAAAGGGTGTTGAGAATCTTCATATGCCAGCCATGACCCTCAAAGAAAGCAAGATCCTTGATTAGTTAAAGAAAACCCTAGCCAACATCACTCTGTGGGGACTTTTTATGTCTTCCCAACTGCACCGAAATGCCTTTGATCAAGATACTCACAGGACCCACAATTACTCCTTCTACCATGCCAGAAGAAGTAATGAATCTGGTCAGATCTCTAACCTCTACTAGAATGCTCTCTTCACTAAAGAAGAAATCCCTAAGATTGGTCCAAACCACAATTAAGCTCTCAACATCTCTGTCGAAGTCATGGGAAAGACTGTCTCGCTCTCTTTTATCAATAATGGATCAGCTCTAAATGTCTGTCCGTTAAGGAATCTCAATTATTTGGGATTGAAAGTCAGCAACCTTGCCCCAATCTCTATCGCAGTACGAGGCTAGGATAATACCGTCCGAGAAGTGATGGGATCTATAAAGCTTGTAATAGGAGATGGCCCTATAAATTCAGTTGTTGAATTCTAACTCATCGATATCCCAACTTGTTTCAATCTATTGCTCGAACGACCATGCTCTATAGCATCAAGGGGGTGTTTTCTTCCCTTTATCAGAAACTGAAGTTCTTCGCCAATGGGCAAGTCATCACCATCTTGGGCGACAAGGACAATGTCGATAATAAAAGCACCAGTAATCCAGTACTAGATATACAATACAGGACAAATGATATGCTTCTTTTAAGTTTTTGGGTTGAACCACTTCTAGTCCCAGCAGAGGACGATTTCAAAGATAGGGTTTGCCCAGAGTACCCCCATGACAGCATCAATGTAATCCAGGTGTTCACTAGCAAGCACTTAATGCCCAGATTGGGGTTGGGATGATGACAGCAAGGGATACTTGAACCTATTTTATTGAATAAAGATTTTCCTCCTTGTGGCATACGCTATCAACCATCAATAGAAGAAATCAGAATGATATGACTGAAGAGATGCCAAGATTGTCTCAAGATATTCCTTAGATAGAAGATTCATCAGAGAAGGTGAATATTTCCCCTTCTACAGCTTTCCTGAATCGTGGTATGATCATGTGGATAAGAAGATGAAACCTGGAATGGATATCTTTTTTCAAGACAGCTACTCATGGGCCAAACGTTCCCAGCATCACGTGAAACCACTCATGGGGAAGACCATAATTGATACCAAAGATTCTGAGGGAAGTGACTCTGAGGATTCTTTCAATTTACAGGCACTGGGGCTAACACTTTACATGATCCACTCAAGGGCTACATCGTCGGATCCATCCCGCCTGATCAAAGCTGTTGATGCACCTCTCCTCAACTAGCAGCTACCTTCTAATATTCAACCTAACCCTAATGTGTTTCCCCTTTCTTATTCTTTAATTGTTCCTCCTTCCTCTGATGTAATCGAGACCTCCTTTGATGAAGTTGTCAATGCTATTTTTTTATCAATAAAATAAATGAAGATTTTGAGTATCTTGTTGTGCCTTACATTAATTATTTTGATTCTAATCAAACTTTTGATGATGATGATTTTACAAATGAACAATTCTTAATTGATCTAAATAAGGTTAATAACAAACAACATAACCGTATTTAAGTTAATGAAGATGAAACTATTATTATTAATCTCGATTCTAGTAGCCAACTGTGCAATATTAGGATAGGGGCCACCCTTGACGAGCATGAGCGCACACAACTTTAGGAATTACCAAAGGAATTTATGGATGTCTTTGCATAGTCCTACGACGTGATGCTCGACGTGGACCCTGAGATAGCTCAGCATGAGATTCCTTCTCCTCCCTAATGAAAATCGGTCAAGTAAAAACTGCAAAAACTATGCACCAAATGGTCGCTCAAAGTTAAAGAAAAATGGTCAAACAGTTGAACATGTGTTTCATTCGCGTGATCGAATATCCCACGTGGCTAGCCAATATCGTACCTGTGCCGAAATTAGGAGGAAATATTCGCATGTGCACCGACTACCGAGACTTAAACAACGCCTCTCCAAAGGATGATTACCCGCTACTCAATATCGATATAATTATGGATAACACGGCCAGTCACACTCTCAAGTCATTCGTCGACGTGTTTGCAGGATATAATCAGATTAAGATGCACCCAGATCATCAAGAGAAAATTTCATTCATCACCCATTGGGGAACCTTTTGCGACACCGTCATGCGATTTGGTCTCAAAAACGTAAGGGCTACCTACCAGAGGGTTGCCACAACCATCTTGCACTATCTGATACAGAAGGAAGTCGAGGTCTATGTGGATGATATGATTATCAAGTCTAAGACTAGGGAAGGTTATGTTCCCGCTCTTTGGAAGTTTTTCGAACGACTACGACAATATCAGATGCAACTTAACTGAGAATGTTTCTTTGGTGTTACCAAAGGAAAACTCTTGGGATTCATGGTTAGTGAGAAAGGGATAGAAGCAGATCCTACCAAGATGAAAGCCATACTCAAAATGCTGCCACCTTGAATGGAGAAGGAAATTCGAGGATTCCTTGGAAAATTATAGTATAATAGTCGGTTCATCAGCCAGTTGACTTCCATCTGTGAACCCATCTTTAATCTCTTCCGAAAGGATTCGAACAAGGTTTCGAACGAAGCTTTCCAAACTCCTTTGACCGAATAAAGCCATATCGAACCCGACCTCTGATACTCATGCCACTGAAGCTTGGTCTCCCCCCACTCTTATACTTAACTGTGATAGATACCGCAGCTAGGGATTTGCTAGCCTAGTACCTTGAAGAACCCCTTAAAGAGAGAGCCATCTACTATGATAGTTGCAAGTTGGACGATATGAAATTAACTACATAGCTCTGAACAAATCATCTGTCTCTCTTATCTGGGTCACCCAAAAGCTACGACACTACATGATCGCCTTTACCATCATACTCTTATCTGGAATGGATTCGATCAAATACCTACTTGAGCATCCTGCCCTGTCTAGCTGAATGGACCGTTGGTTGATGCTTCTAGCCGAATTTAATATCGTATATGTCATACAGAAATCCATGAAAGGAACAGCTATCTTAGATTACCTTATTGACTACTCCATAAAAGAAGCCGATGTCTGGATTTCTGGGTTCCCAGATGAGAATATCCTCTATACCTCCCAAGAAGACCTTCGATGACAAATGTTCTTTGACGGTGCTACCAATAAGAAAGGGTATGGCATTAGGATCCTCCTAGTTTCCCCTGATGACTCTCATTCTTCCATTTCCTTCAAACTAGATTTTCCCTGCACTAACAACATGATTGAATACGAGGCGAGCATGGTAGGCCTCAAAGTTTCCCTCAAGAAAGGAATTCGATACCTCAATGTCTATAGGGATTCAGCCCTCATCATAAAGAACAACCTGTCCAATGTCCTTTCTACTTTAGCATCTATGATTAACATGCCCGAAGGTATAACCATGGCACCTTTCCTTGTCCAAAAGCATGATAAACCGACCCACTGCTACCATATTGATCTTAGCACAGAAAAAGACCTCGAGATAGTCAACTACTGTTACTATGATATTTGGCACCTCCTCAAGCATAGTAATTATCCCTAAGGTTCTAACAAAAAAGAACGAGCAACCCTCCACAGACTGGATGCCCAATATATTTTCTGTGATAAAGCATTATTCAAGAAAAACTTTGATGGAACCCATTTACACTGCATCGCATGGGGTTGCCATTTAAGGGATGATATAGAAAATCCACAGTGGGGAATGCTAACCCCACATGAACGTCCATATGCTCCCCAAGAAGATCATCTGACAGGGTTACTAATGGACTACATTGGTTCAATATTGCTAAGCCTGTATTCGAAGATGACTCAAATGCTAGCAATTTTCGAACCTACAACACTTGCCTCCATGAGAATTGTACAACATGACTTCTCCTTAGCCATTCTCTACATGGGGCATTGACATCATAGGGAAGGTTACACCCAAAGCATCCAACGGATATGAATTCATCCTAGTTGCCATTGACTACTTCACTAAATGAGTCCAATCCGAGTCCTATGCAGTTCTGAATTCCAAGAAGGTGTCTAAGTTCATCTAAAAAAATATCATTTATCGATATGGGGTCCCTCATAAGCCGGTATCAGACAACGAGTTACACTTTGTGCCAGAAGTTACAGAGGTGGTCGATGAGTATGGGATTCAGAGACATAAATCTTCTCTCTACAGAACTCGAACCAATGGAGCACTTGAAGCATCTAATAAGAATCTAAAATACATCATTAACAAGATGACCAAGATTTACTAGACTGACCGGATCCCCTACCCCCTATGGTGCTACCGCACTTTAGTTCGAACCTCTACTAGGGTTACCCCTTACTCTCTAGTCTACAGCATGGAAGCAGTACTACCTATAGAGCTGGAAATCCCTTCGTTGCTCATCATGATTGAAATCCAAATTAGTGAGGAAGATTGACATCAAAGTCGTCTTGATGAGTTATCCTCTTGGACGAAAAGAGTCTGAAAGATCTACATCACATACAAGGGTACCATCGTCATATAGCGCGATCATTAAATAAGAGAATCAAGGACCGCAGTGTCTGAGAAGGGGACTTATACCTCAATGAGATAGTAGAGCCCATCTGGGACCCTAGAGGGAAATTCAAGTCCAATTGTATCGGCCCCTACATTGAGAAGAAGATCGTGTTAGGCGGCGCCGCTATGCTCACCAATCTTGATGGAGAAGAAATGGCGTGTCCTGTCAACTTGGACCGTCTCAAGAAATTCTACCCCTAGTCCAAAATCTCAGCGCGCTAAAATTCTTCTCATCTCCCTTCTATTCTTAAAAAAATCATTTCCCTCTACTCAAAACTCTGTGGGGCCTGATCCTTTAAAAACCCTTTTACTTTCAAAAATGAATTTCAAAAAAATTTCAAAACCCTCAGAGGTACAATGGTAGCTAATTTTCTTTATATGAGCGTGACTCCCTTCTTTTTCACAAAATGGTGTTCTCTTCTTATCCCCAAGAAGGATACTTCATTTTAATGCATATATGAATAAAAGGATTATGTATGCCTTAGCGATTGGTATAGATAATTCAAATGCAAAACTCATTAAGAGGCACAACTAGATGATCAAAAACTCCTTTATTTCATTATTCAAAATTTCGGTACGATTACATCAGCAAAGGGAGTCAAAATGACTTTCATTGTCAGCATACTCCTATCTTCCTGAAACAAAAATAAAAACAAGTCCCACTACACCTAAAATAACCCTCAAATTATTCTAAAACACCCATTAAAAAAGCTTTACACATCCTACCCGCAACTGCCAAAAGAACCAGCCTCATCGTCACCCACATCCTAGGGTCCCCAAACTTCCCCTTCCTGAATAGAGTGTCGCAGATGCTCCATAGAGCGATAAGCCTGGACTAGCTTGGGAAAAACAACAACACCTCCCTCCATGGTGTTAAATATGGTGAACCACCTTTCCCACTCTCCACGGCCAGCATCTTGGCAACTACCTTTCTCCACAACCACTTCATGTAGTCCCCTGAGATATGCCAAACTTTTCCAATAGAGTGGGATGGACGGGTCGACGTTTTTTTATTCTCCCATAAAGATCCAAACTACATGTTCATACGCTCTGTCAGATCCTCCACTAGAAAGAAATCCAATGTCCATGGTGGCACAATTTGTTACCAACCAAATTGGCATAAAAATTGCAGGGAAAGTAGAAAGAGGTCTGCCGAAGGCCTACCAATCGAACATATTAGTATTCTTTGAGTTTCAGAATGGGCAACAACTCTCCCACCAATGCACTAACCAGCGCAAGCTTCGATCCCCGCGCTCCATGAACTAGTTGTCCTAGCTCTCAATGACTAGGACTACACTGATGAAATAGCATGAAAAGAAGTTTGTCATCATCAGCAAAGGATACTCATGGGGGAACGCCATACGGAACCTCTCTGATAGTCACATGAACAATATTATAGTGATAGCCCTCAGAACGCCAAAACGAACTTCCCGCGATCCATCCAGACCATTCAAAGTCTCCTCGAATATCATCGCCAAGGAATTGCGATGGTACGACATCCAGGAAACAATAGCTATAAGTTGGGGGTCCACCAGTACTTCTCCAGTCACCAACAATAGTTTTGAAACTATGCCAAGAATAATGGCTCCAGCATAGCCAACATCACCGACATCGTGCAAATGTACAGACCGCATCACCACAGGAAGATAAATCATTCCAACCATAACCAACGACCTGGGTGCGGAAGGTGAAATGTGTAGAACTCCCTCCAACAGCTCCCTAGGGGACCGGGAAAACTCATTATAGCCGCTGCAACGCTGAAATTTATCCCCAATATGGAAGAAAACTCTTTATAAGTCGGATAGATTTCGTCCAACCCAAAGCGAAAGACATGGTCTTCGAGGTATCATAACTCAACTGCCGCCATTAGCATATTCCACTCTATGGTCTGATTATGCCATAAAGAGACTCTTCGCATGTTGAAAGCATCGTAGTCAATGTTGTAGGAGCACATTGCTTCTAAGGTTTCAAGGTAGTTTACAAAATCAACACTACCAGGGAGATCCATATCACAAAGTAAGAAGACAATGAGCACAGAAGAATGAAAAGAAGAAGGAATGTCGAAGTGTGAAGAAAAAACTCCATCTACACCCTTATTTATACTTGAAATCTCTCAAACAAAGACGAGGAACCCTACAGAAATCGGAGGAAAACTTACCCCACCAAGTACCAAGCAATTAAAGAAAGTGCAATAAAAGCCTTGGGTTAATTATACTGGACTGATATACCGATAGGCAGGACAGGGGTCATGCCGATCAACAAGCCCCTATTTTTGAGAAATTCCATTTTTCCTTTATTGTCAAAATCAAACAACTCAATAAAAATAGTTTTTATTTTAAGGGAATTCTGAATTTCCTTATCCTTATGTTTTTACTTATCCCATTTTAAAATAAAATCTTTCTCCAATCATTTCTAATTATTTTTACGATCTCATCAGCAAAGTAAAAAGAGCATATGCATTAGTCACTAAAAAAAGAAATTAACAAAAACTCTATTTCATTTGCATAGGTTTTTATTGTGTTACATCGGTTTTGCAGGAAATAAGAAAATATGAAGGGACTCAGCCCGAACCGACCTACTTACTCTCTCTCACTCTCTTCACCTAAAATCTCTCTATATATCTTCTTTCTTTCTATTCTTATTCTCTCTCTCTCTCTCTAGTATCCTCCTTCCCTACGGCGCGCTCTCTTCCCTTTGCGATGAGACGACATGCCACCATTCTCGGAGCTTGACCCTTTATCAGGTAAGGAAAACGGCACCAAATAGGAAGGAACCAAAATCGCATCCCGAATATGGGTGGTCGCCAAAGATATCCAATCCCTAATATCCTTCATCCAGGTGGTGGAGACCCGAATGTGCTGCAAAAGAAAATAGAAAAGATCAAATCAAGCAGTCTGAGGAAAAGGAAGAAATCAGGAAATCAAAAGGACAAAGAGATGAAAAGTATACCTCAGGTCGGAGAACCTCCTCTGTCAATCCCAACTCCTCCGGATCCATCGCATTAGAATGGTGCAGCATACACACCGACCCCTTATCAGCTCGCCGAATATTGTAGGTAGGAGCGACCAACCGCAAAAAAGGAACCACTGAAGCCATCATCTCGTACTCACCTCATACATACCGGGGGCTTCACCAGTGGCACCGTAACCTCATCCTCCACAATTTGTCGAACTACTCTTTCCCCGATGTACCAAGAGTGGCCAAACTTGTGCGCCAATAAATGTCACATATGTGCATGTCCCCAGTCAACCTCATATGCTGGATGGCCATCCCCAAGGATAGAAGGTCACCTGCCAATTCCCCAGCAACAGCAGAAAGGTCAATATCAAGAAAATACCATCAAATGAAAGACAATCTCAAAAGAGAAAATGAAGGAATTACTACCTCACTCGTCAGGCCATTCAAGGCCTGATGCACCGCCTCTAGAGAAAGGGACTTCTTTGACTATCGATTGGATTTTTGCCAGCGGTACATCCAACATAAGTCCCCAACAAACTCGTCCTTAAAAGATATCAATTGTTTATTAGACCTTATAACCTCATAGAACCACGTCTGCAAAAGGTCGGCAATTAAGAAATCAAGAATAAAATGCATGAAGGAAAACGCAAATGCATAAAGGAAAATGCAAAAAATAAAGAATACCTTAAGAAGATACATGGCCCTAGTAAAAGTTTGACGGTAGCACTGGTTGAATGAATTAAGAGAATAATAAAGGTCCACCAAAATCAAGCTCCCCCAGTCATAAAGAAGGATGTTCCAAAACACCCTCAAAAATGGCAAAAACCACAAGTGAATGATGTCGCCACTCGTTGCCACCAAGAAACCCCCCAACATTAGTAAAATAAACAAATGGGCCATCTTCCGCACCTGCTTCTTGGCACTCTCATCAATCTTCATCCTCTGAAATAACTCTCTCAAGAGAGGCAAATGAAGAGAGTCCCCAGAGACCACCCTCTCCACATCACCCAATGCCTCCATCACCGCCTCCAGCGTCACCGTTAGAATCCCATCCACCTAAATCTTCACCCCATGAAATTCTAGCCCTAGTAGGTGCTGAACATCTATAGGATTCACCATCATCTCCCTAAAGCCAAAATAATAGGTGTGGGTGGTGTCCCACCACCTCTCCCCCGGAGCACAGAGAAAAGCCATAGAACTAGGCGTCTCATCTAAAGTAAACACCAGTCTCCCAAAACCGACTGATGACACCATCTAATTAACCACAGATCGAAGGTTCTCCCAAAGGTCCCTAAGCCACATCATCCCTCGAGCATGCATAGTAAACATAGAAACATCGGGATGCCAAAAGCAAAAGGTAAAAACACTTTTCAAAAATCAAGAAATAAGGAAATATCGCCAAGAAAAAAGGAAGAGTATACCAAAGGTCATCAATACTTACATAACCACCAGGTTTCACCACCCTAGAAGATCTATGATGCAAAGGCTCGCACAAGAGATTCCGATCATTCGCCAATGGCTTGAATGAGTCAAAAGAGTTTTCACTTCCCAAAGCAAGGGGAACCCTAGCCCTTCGTTCCAAGCCTGCCCAATCGTCAGCATCGATCCATACCATATGTGTTCCACTACTTGATAACTCAAACATCTTTTGAATTTGGAACGCTAGAAAGATTTGCAAATGGTAATTATAGAAGAAGGCAAGTCAGATTGCTATGAAAAATTAGGAGAACCCGACCCCTTTTTGTAAGAGGCCAAGGGGCATGCCGATCGGCATATCCCTCCCACCCATCAATCGGCACTGTCCCTCCACCTGCTCGAGGTACCCAAAAATACCGTGCACTATCGTTTGAAACCCCCCAACCATGTCAGTTCGCACCCGGTTTAAAATTTCGTACAACAAATCCCCCCCAAAAATGGCAAAAAATCCCGAAAAATTAGCAAAATTACCAAATAAATTTTCACCAAGAAAAAATAATTTTTACCACACTCATTTCCCTGGAAGAACTCTTATCTCCCCAACGGCATTCTCGAATCAATTTCATATCTCCCCAACAATGTCTCCAAAGGAGACCACAAAAACTAAGAAATCACCCATTTAAGAAAAACCCAATCCTCGGGTCATTCCCTCTTCCCTAGTGAAATCCAAAATCATCCCTAGTAAATTGCAAGATACATATCCCAGAAGAGCCCTAAAAATTACCCAAAGAAAGTTATAACCTTAAGCCCGCAGAATTGGCTTTGACCCACAGAGTTGGTCACCTCTATCTTAAGCCCACGGAATTGGCTTTGACCGGTAGAATTGGTCACTCCTACTTAAGCCCTTAGAATTTTCTTTCACCCATAGAATTGATCACTTCTACTTTATCCCACTGAATTGGCTTTAACCGACATAATTGGTCACTTCTACTTGAGTCCTTAGAATTGGCTTTGACCCGCAGAATTGGTCACCTATATCTTATGCCCATAGAATTGTCTTTGACCCGCAGAATTGGTCACTTCTACTTAATCCCTCATAACTGTCTTCGACTCACAGAATTGGTCACTTCTACTTAAGCCCACAGAATTGGCTTTGACCCTCAGAATTGGTCGCTTCTACTTAAGCCCGCAGTATTTGTCACCTCTATCTTAAACCCGCAGAATTACCTTTGACCCACAAAATTGGCCACTTCTACTTAAGACCTCAGAATTGGATCTGATCCACATAATTGGTCACCTCTATCCTAAGCCCGCAGAATTGGCTTTGACCTGCAAAATTGGTCACTTCTACTTAAGCCTTCAGAATTGGCTTTGACCTGCAGAATTAGTCACTTTTACTTAAGCGCTCAGAATTGGCTTTGACCCGCAGAATTGGTCACCTCTATCTTAAGCCCGCAGAATTGGATTTGACCCACATAATTTGACACCTCTATCTTAAGCCCGCACAATTGGATTTGACCCTCAAAATTGGTCACCCCTACCTTAAGCCCACAGAATTGGCTTCGACCCTCAGAATTGGTCTCTTCTACTTAAGCCCTTAGAATTGGTCATCTCTATTTTAAGCCCACAGAATTGGCTTCGACCCACAAATTTTGTTATCCCTAATTAAGCCCGTGGAATTGGATTCGACCCTCATAATTGGTCACTTCTACTTAAGCCCTCGGAATTGGCTTCGACCTTCAAAATTGGTCTCTTCTACTTAAGCCCGCAGAATTGGCTTTGACTCGCAAAATTGATCTCTCCTTACCTTTGACCTCTGTCGTCACCCCCTTTAGGTCCTCAGAATCATCCATCCCCAACTTTCCCTTTAGGTCCTCAGAATCGACCTCGACTCTCTAATCCGGTCACCCTCATCCCTTAGGTCCGTAGAATCTACCTCTTTCCAAAAACATCATGTGATGTCAATTAGATGGCTTTCAATTGTTCCAAGCTCACCTGTTGAGGGGATCTGTAGACACCACATTCTAGGACCTCCCTAAGTTTCTACTTAGGTCCCTAGCACCTACCCATTTCACTACAAACCCTAGGTCACGATCCGAGTACCGATTTAAAGGCCATCGAGCACTCCTGGGCCCTGTTTGACTCCGGTTAACTCTATCGTCAGAGTGAAATATCTTTTAATCCTCAAACGGATATGAATACCCTTTCCAATGGTCCACCTCATGCATGAATCGGCATAAAGATTCGGACGAACAAACCATTTTACTACCGAAAATCGATTAGGAGGACATCGGGCTCTCCTGAGTCCCGATTTGACCCCAGGCAACTTCATTATCAAAGCAAAAGATCTCTGAATCTTTTAAGGGCACTGAAACCCCTTTCCAACGGTCCACCTTGAGCACGAAATGGCATAACTATTTAGACGAACAATCGGTTTTCCCCCAAAAACTAATTTGGAGGCCACTGGGCACTCCCGGGCTCCATTTTATCGAAGTAAACTCTTCAGCTCGCATGAGACTAAATGAATCTCTTAAGGGAACTGAATACCCATTCCAACTGCCCACCCCCGTGGGCGATTCTGACTTACAGTGCGAACGAACGATCCGTTTTACTCCGAGAGGTCATCGGGCATTTTCGAGCCCCGGTTGACCAAGGTCAACTTTATGAACCGAGCAAAACTCTTTTGAATATCAAATTATATCTCCTAACCTTTCCAATGGTCCACCCTGTGCGTGATTTTGACTTACCATGCAGACAAACGATATGTTTTCGTTCGATGATCTCTCATCCAAAGGACTGACGTGTATTTTCGAGCCACATTTGACCCAAAGTCACTCCCAGACCCGGGAGCGGTCCAAAGGACTCTTGAAGGTCTCTGAATTACCTTTCTAACGGTATTCCCCGCACACTATTCGGATCAACGAATTACGACCTACAACCATTTTTCCCAAAAAATCTACACGAGACTACCAATTCGCAGGTCCAGTTCCTTGCCTATCGATAGTGTGTATAGGGTTACCTGCCGATGGGAAAGACTAGGGCAATTCCGATCGGCACCACCCCTCACCCTATAAATAGAGGGCCTGACCTCACTCCTAATAGACCTCAGATCCATCAGCATTAGTGATCTCAGAAGCATTCTCTCGAACTCAGCGAAGTCCCTCCATGTGAAGTTCTATTCAAGCTTATATTCTCATCCTTTTCATATCCAATTTGGAAAAACCACATTCTCTCTCATCCAACATTCATCTCACATTTAAGGGAGTTCGTCCAAAATCAAAGATCTAGCTTCAAAGAAGGTCCAAATCCTTCCCTTTATCTTTAAATTCCTTGTTTTTCCATAAATTACATTAGATTCATAATCTAGTTCTTACTTTCTCGTTCATACACACTAATATCTACATTTTTATTAGTATATTGCACATACTTATTTTCTATAAAAAAAACAAAACAAACAAAAATAGGGTTGCACCCTTAAATTCCGAACGGGATTATCCATCACACTTTTTCAAAACTAAAACACATTTTTCTACATACACAACCATAATAAAATCCCGTTCGAATCTATGGAATAAACCCCACCCCCATGTCGCATTCGAACTATGTGGATTTAGATGCCTTTATAGGCTACGTAGGTTTTTCAGATTAAAACCCGAGACTCGAGTCCAATTTTCCAATTTGCTAATTTATCAATCTCTCTAAATCCTCCAATTTTCTAAATTCTTCATTTTCATATTTATCATATTCTTGCATTAATAAAAATATTTGAGATTATTTTGGGAACATTCCTATGGATGACTTCACTTTATCTTTCCCATGGTATGAGTTGAACGATTCTGATCTCCATTATATATACACGCACACACACTTGATGGAGAAATAAAGAAAAATAATAACACAAGCCCAGGAGAGACCGAAAGGGCGGGATGGGTGCCTAACACCTTCCCATTTCGTAACTTATCCCCCAGACCCTTCTAACTATTGGTTTCGTATGCATCAGTTTGTCTTCGATTCCGCACTCTTGAAGTGGAAACATATTCTTTTTCCTATTTTTGCTGGCGACTCTATCTCTTTACATTTACCCCATACTAACGACGACTGAAACGTTTCCAAGTAGGGCACAAGACCTTTTGATCCCCCTTTCCTTCCCTATTCCCCCCTTCGCGAGGCAGGGGAGAGGAAGCGACGGGAGATCTCGATCGAGATCGACACGTATTTCATTTTAGTTGCTTTCAAACCTCTAGTATTGACTATATTCCCTAGCCTAAGTTTTGATAAAGCCATTACTTTTTTTGTCTTACGTCATTAATGTGTTACTAGTTTGTTGAGTAAAAGATATTGCAATATTTTTTTTTTCTTGGTTATTAGTTTGTAAAGACTTGTATTTCATTTATTGAATAATATTATGTTCAACGGCCACTTTTATGGCTTGGTATCTCTTGTATTTGGTTTCTTTCATTATATATGCTTTATTTGTCATGAGTACCTAAGTTGTATAGGTAGGGAATCATAATCCCACCATGAATGAGTGAGCTTTAAACTTGTAGTTGGGCTTTGTTTTAATATAATTGGAACTTGTTTGTTGATATTGGAGTATCAAAACCTTTTCACTTTATTTGTCATGAAATGGCTATGTTCAAAGTTTTAGTACAACATCAACTCACTTGTCACCATAATCACTTGAAACTTTAATCTTTCATTATTGAGTTTTCACCTTATGTTCTAGATGTTTTCTCTCAAATGATTTTGATCAATTAAATGTGAACTGAACCATATGCCTTTACCCATTCTGATAGTCCAAAGTGGGTCAATGAACCCTAAACCATATGCCTTTACCCATTTTGATAGTCCAAAATGGGGCAAAGAACCCTAATATCTATTATCCATCAATAGTTTTTTTAAGCAAAAGTAAATAGTTACATACTTGTTAACATACGTTTTAGAATTAATCCTCTCAATCAATTGAATCACATTTTACACTTTATTTATGAAGTATATTAACTCCTTATAACAAAAAAAAAATGTTCTTTAAAAGTGCTCAATCCCTAAGGAAATCGATCTCGTACTTGTTTGGTGTATTAAGTTTTGCGAATGATGAATCAAGTATTATTTTTAGAGCATAATGGTTAAATTCTTGGTAGTCGATTCGTAGACAAGTAAAATGTGGAATGAGGCCCAAGAAAATTCTTAGCAATGCGAGATTATCTTTATCCATACTTTGATCAAATAATCAAAATTGACAATTATGACACTCCGCTTAAAATAATAACAAGTGGCCAGTCTTATACTACATTAAATCAGGAATCTCAAATGGCTCATTCTCAGCATCAACAAACTATAATAAAATAGATAAGGATAACTACCCAAAACTGTAAAAGCGGATGCCAAAAATTAAATAAAAACATACAATGGAATTCAAACCAATAATGAGAGTGACTATTAACATGAATAAAAATATACATGTTCAACATAAAGAAGGGACATACTCTCAATACATCGAGTATATATATATATATATATATATATATATACTCGAATAAGCTGTCGGGTCACAGACAGTACAACAACCATAAAGAAGGAATACAAATGTCGAGGTGTAAACCTGATATACAAAATGAATCATATCTAGATTTACAAGAAACAGGATGCGACTATAATCTAAATTCTGCAACAGTCCGCATCTGCTATGGCTCCCAAGACTCTGGATAGAAAAGCATCTAGTATCCATGCGGTAGGACACCTGTAGTACAATTATATATATATATATATATATATATATATATATATATATATATAGCAGAAGAGAAATATAAACGGGTCAAAGCCCGAGGTGTAAAAATATTTAGCAAGTGTGTTAACCGTGCATAATAAATATAAGTGCACTATTTCATAATTAGAGTGGAGTCGCACTCTTGTGAAACCCCCCCAAACTCACCTCTCATCTACAGCGCGCACCTAATCGTGTCATGGAACCTTAACTAAGTTACCCCACCCACTTAAGGACAACTTATCTTACCATACGCACGGCCTATACCCTCATGACCTGCCATTCTAACATAACCCCCGAATCCTTTCCATTTTAATCACACTTAAATATATATTCACATATATGTCTTACTAGGCTCTCGTGATTCCATTTATTAACTTAAACCAATTATACGTCTTAATACGTCACACATTAATATTAAGCTTCAATATAAAAGTTTATTCTCTAAATAACATACATACCGTTAATAAGGACAAAACTTCTCTCTACTCTCAACATTGCACTATGTTTTGTGCGTGGGGCATCTCGCAAAGTGAAATCCAAATAAGGAACCCCTCCGATACACTACTCCTTGACAATGTTGATCATAGGGATCCATCATGTCATGTACATATATAATACTACTGCAACTACTTAATTAAAGAGTATTTTAATTAAAAACATAAATAGAATCTCTATCTAGCTCCTCGAGGTCGATATAACCGCAATTGTCTCTAAGTACGATCTTTCAACCCAAATAAACTAGTACACCAAATCACCCAAGATGTACATCATAGAAACTCCGTATCCTCTTCGCATATAGGATAGATAAATATATATATATATATATATATATTTATACTCTAACTATATATAATCAATCATTCATTCCTATAACCATGTATACATAACACAAATAATGCATACTGCCCAATACACATAACATAAACGGCTATAGGATGCCAAAATACTACACTATGCCATCATCTTCCAAGAATTATTCACTTTCTCCCGGGGTCACCACCTATCGGACTATTATCACACCGCCATGGCGACAAAATCAATCATAACGTATGGGAAGCAGTCATAGTTCCTAACCGGCAAGTGAGAACAACTCATATCCAAGACTTCTCATCCCCAAAAATATAAAATCACACAAATAATAATGGACGATTATGACCTGGGGAATATCCACACCCTACTCCTCAAGCCAGGGGCTCACCCTCGTCACGCAACTTCCCATGATAGCATGTGACGGGTATGCTTCACACCATAAGTATATATATATATATATCATTCACACTATATATATATATACATCCATATGATCACATCATATAATCAAACCATCACGCATGGTATAGATATTCACACCATATGTACACACATATATACATATCTACACACACACACACATATATATATATATCCACATATACACATATATACACACTATCTCTCGTCCTTGTGTATGGGATTCATAAACTCAGCTATAAGTGTACATAATCCTCAATATACTAGTCGTCGTTCCAAGCGTATTAACTTAATTCGTTATACAAATATGATCCCTCACTTGAAGAATATTCATCCATTACTCCTACTATATGAATAGTTTTCCAATATATCCAACAATAAGATTATCAACCCAAAGTTTTATGTAGGTAACAATCACTACACATCCCATCTATATCTGAAAGCACATCGATATATCTTGTAACAATTCTGACTATTGGTATGCACCTAACTAATAGTCTTCAAACCTCAAGCTTCGTCCCAAATTTATCCCATGATCCCATCAAGTATGGGAATCTCCATTATTAATCACACACAGATATATAACAACTATCCCGACTAGATTTACAACAAACCCTATTCTAGTTGATAGTATGATCCAATCACTCTCAGTTCCGCCTACGGTTCAATTTTCCCTATGAACCCTTACCATTAACACATTTGCAATATATTCCTTGAATTTATCATCACCAAGGATATGCGACATTTACCTCTCATTGGTCCCAAACCATATCTTGAATAGAATCCTATCACTATAAGGATTCGGCACAAATCTTGGCCTACAATTTCACGCCATGCTTTTACCACTCTCCCAAAGAGTCCTAAACCTTAAATCATGTCTAAAATCACTTCTGACCTCTAAATATAACTGCCATCCTCAATGAGATTCCCCACTATACCTCAAAATATGTATTATTAATACACACGTAAACATAAATGGACTATCTCTACATTCCATAACTATTTCGTGATAGCCCACCACCATCCTATTGAAACAATCCGCCTATCATTCAGTCCCATAATCCTTTCCTTCCTAAAAGAGGCACCCTACCCTCATAAACCAATTTTAACATAGGCCTGAAAGCCCCTAATCACGCTAAGGCACCAATCCCTAAATTTTATATCATAACCCTCCATAATAAGCCCATTAAGAAGGCCCCTAAGAATAAAACCCAAAAGGAAAGGGGTAAAAGAATTTCCCATTTTTGGGCTAAAAATAAGGGACCGATACCAGACCCCCGGTCGACCGCGGGTCCAAATTTTTTCCCTATAAAGAATGCAGTGGGATTTTCCCTTGAGGCACGCTCGACCGGTCCCCTGGGCGCAGTCGATCGGCCATACGAGATGTCTTGGCCCTTTTTCCATTTTTGAACTAAACCAAACTCTCCAAACACCCAATTTATCCACTTTCAATTATTAGTCTTCCACCCAATTAGGTTTACAACATCAAAACTCATATAGAAATTAACCCCACTCATTATACAACCTTAAATCTATGCATAAACATCAAATGCAAGATAAAATACCCAAAAGCTAGGTTTTGACATATAACCCAAAAATCCATTTCTTTTATCCATAATTTATGAAATTAAATACACAAATGAAATATTTAGCAAGATTAAACAGTTGCCTCGAAATCGTAGTGGTTGAATCGTCCTCGAGATCGCATTTTGGCCTGAGATTCCAAGCTTTTTCCTCCCTCCCTCTTCCTTTCTTCTTCTTTCTCTCTTTCTTTCTCTTTTTCTAAGGGATTCTCTCTCTCTCTCTCTCGTAATCTCAAGAATGAGATTTCAATCTCCCAAAGGCTTTATAAGCCTAATCTCCCAAAACACCCAACTTAAATTATAATACACGCTTTAAATGACTCGTTTACTCCAATTCGAGTCAAACTAACTTAAAACTATTCTGAAACCGAAATAAAACCCAAGGACATCCATTTCAACTATCTCGACCCATCCGGAATCAATGGCGCCTCAGAATTCTCATCAGGAACACTTTATAATGTCCTCAATTTTTGGGACCTCAATTACCAAATTTTTAATATTCTCCAATTTAAATAAATTTTATTTCTCCCGAAAATTCAATTTCTCATTCCCAAAGTCATGGGGTATTACAACAACCAACTTTCGAGAGATAGCTTTTTATTATTTCCTGGAAAAGATGAAAAATCAAACATCATCATATTAGTGGTCATGAAAAATAACGTAATGAGTAAAATATATACAACAAGTATGAGGGAGAGATACTTACAAGGTTGGAAACTACCTTGTAATTACACTCGGGGTGATAAATTATCTCAAGAAGATTAAAGTATTTTCCCACCCTCCTTGTTCATACTGGGTATCCACTCAACCAAACGTCTAGAACCAGTTTATGACCAAAGGTGATAATGGGTCGACTGTAGTGAGGTTGACATAGTATATCAATGTTTAGTTTTGTTAGGACGGGATTGGTGTTTTCAATTAATAGAAACCACACTCATCATCAATTTGAAGAAATTTTCAAAGCATTAAATAGGCATGAGTTTGTAATGGTGCAAGGTTTCTTCCACAACAGGATAAAGGGGGAATCGAATGTCGCCCTCGTATATTGTTATCTATTGGAAAGAAACCTATCCATCATGAATACTATACAGATTCTCATAGTTGTTGGAACCGTAATCCGCACATGCTCAAGGAATATTTCTTATGCAAACTCTGTATACCATCTCTGGTATGTGTTTGATTTTGAAGCCTCATTCTATGAAAATAGAAAAAAAAAAAAGATGACGAGCAATATGAAAATGAAAGAAGAATCGAGGTAATGGAAAAATGAAAGAACAATACGAAAAATGTTGCAGGATGTAGAATTAATGTACTTGAAATGCATTAGAAGAAGATAATGGATGTATTTTTTAGCCTCAAGTTCGAAGTAAATAAAACAGAGGAAAACTCCTTAAATAATAAAAATTGGCACTCCAAACCACAACATCACACCTTAAGCACAATGATTTCCAAGAGAAAGGATCCAAATTACAGCACACGCGTCCCTATGATATAAAGATCCAACAACTCATTTACCTATATTTTTGTAACCATTATGCAAAAGGGGTAACGTGATGGAGGCTAGGTGTGTGAACCCATCCTAGTGTTACCTTTAGAAAGAACTAAACATAGACTTATAAGGAAGGAGGACTCAACAAGTTCTGGGGGCAAGTGAAGGAGGTTAATTTTCCAAGAAATGTGTGAAAAATAGCCTCATTTACCATAGTGAAGTCATATGAAACACTAGTATTCTATGGTATACTAATATGTTAAGGTCATCCTAACCTAAATTGATGTTTATCTTGAAACTTTAGGAAGTGGGTGAGGACAAAATGATCCATGATGAACTCTAACATGCTTGAGACTCTCTAGGGAGGGGATAAGCACCGTGAACAACTGATTAGAAAAAAAAAAGTAGAGAATATCTAGTTTATTAAAGTCATAACATAATACAATTACTAGTATTAATAAATAAAGACTTTGCCTCATTAGGAAGGTTATTGAATAATAACCGTCATGAGTTGACTCATAACTAGCATTATCTAGCACCCAAGTTCTAGTTCAATAATAAAAAATCTTCCCATGTGACATAGGCAGATCCGACGTTGTTGAACCACATATATATTGTGCGTGTTCATCTTTTTTTTATGCACTTAGCACTAAATTTGGTAGTAATAATTGTATTAGATTTGTTCTTCATACAAAATCTATATAGAGTACTGTCGGGAGTGAAAAACTCAGATGATATAACCATCTACAAGGATCAGTCTAGGGAAGTAATTATTGGACCTTTTATTAATGTCGATAAGCAAATGGAGGATGGAGCCTATTTATATAGGTTTAGTATAAGCTACTACCCAGGGAACATGTTCAAATACCAATCAACAATATTTCCATCACTATAAAATTTAGTGAAACCTTATTAGGAATGAGTCCCTCATCCAAATCCTTAATTTATTATATTTTATGCGTATCGCATTTTATTATTTTTTTAGTGAGGTATGTACATGAAGGAGTGTGAAAAATTAATTTTTTTTAAATAAGAATTCGTAATAATAGTAAGAGGCCATCATTTCTCGTTCAGTGTTTTCAAATTGCGTTGACTTTTGCTTTCTTGATCTTTGGGACTTTGACAAAGTTATGAATTGTACTATGATTTATTACATGACATAACTGGGTCTTGTGTATGTGTGTATATGTTATCCAACTATAAAGAGATGCGTGGCATGGAAACCCATGTAAACACAATGAATATATGATCAAGTACTAGTAAAAAGCCTCGACATGTAAGGAAGTCCATAGGTCATGGATTACTCTCCACTTTCCACATTGATACATAATACCACATCTTGGTACATAGACAGGCTGCAGACCCTACACACAAGACTACCTCAAAGGGTCATAGACACGTGCCTTATAGGTTGCGATCCCTCAGCCTCTATAACCGGAGATGTATAGGTTGTGACCCCTCACAAGTCAGCAATGGATTTCCAGTTTTCCACCTTCTAGAAACATTTCATCTCATTAATAGCTATCCACGAGTCACATACACTACTCACGCGATGCCCTCACCAAATATTATAAATAAAGGTCCTCGCCTCCTCATTACACAAGAAACATCTTGTTAGCAAAGCTCTTCCCATCTCTATCTAGCTTCTCTCTACACTAGAGTCAAAATATAGTCCTCTTCTCAAGTGACTTGAGACACCAATAGGCGCGGCCTCTACTTGTTATCACTACAGACTCCATAACCTCCACATCATAGAATGTGTATATTTATACATTTAGCCAACTTATCTTTTCTTGTAAGCCCTCAAGGCTCCCAACTTGTACTCAAGTATACATCTAATCAGAATAAGACATGATAGGGGATGTAGGCCCAGTTTCAAGGTCGAACTAGTCTAAATCTGATGTTACCTTTCTTTTCTCTTTTTACTATATTTTCTATACTTTGACTGTTGTGTATAGATTTGATGGTATGATTTACTTTGGTAAACCAACTTTAGATAACAACAATTTGGCACCATTTGTGGGAAGTGGGGTGTTCTACAAGTTTTTCACTAATTGGGTGAATTATGCTTAGTTTCATCAATAGGGATCTCCAGATATACATCCTATAGATGAAATTTTGGCGATAAAACCCATATTTTTATATAAACCCTGCTTAGGATACCAGCATCTTTTCAAATCTATTTTTCCAAGCCAACTTGGAGTTTTTTGTGAAGATCCATAACCCCCAATGATGTTCCCACGTCTAAATTATAAGGACAATGTCCATCACAACTAATTATGTCATATACCGCTACAACTTGCTACAAGTCGCCGAAGGATTGATAAGCTTATATCTACAAGAGACGGATTCGAATTACACGAAGACTTCAACATTAAAGCCCAAGAAGGATGAATTGGGTCAAATGTGTTTAAGTTTTATTTACGTTTCACGTTAAAATCGTTGGGATATTTTTATAAAAGTTAAAATGATTTTTGAAAACGTTTTTAAATGGTTTTAATTTTTCAACATTTCATCATAAATGTTTTGGATAAATATTTCTGATCTCATGGACAGTTTTAAGTTTTGAGGCTTCCAAGATATTTAAAAGACTGAAGCTTTCTGAGTTACGTGTATGAAGTCATTCGAACGACATCGTATATGGTTCAAAAGAGATCGTATCTCGCTCAAACGATAGTGTATGTCGTTCGCACAAGAGGTGTTTTTATCTGACACATCATCACCTTGACTTTTAATATAAATTGAGTGACAAACTAGTGAATTTCATGGGGATAAAAACTGGTTTTCACAGAATACACTTTTATACTATTCTCCAACCATTCGAGGGTCCATAAATTTTTGTTTTACAATTCACAATCCCAATTTCTTTTATGTGAGTTGTTTTGTGGAACCCGAAACATAGTTTGCTATTGTGGAGTGAGTCTCGACGGAGTTTTATGATCGTGTGTCATTATGGAGTGCTGAGGTGTTCCTGGGTTGAAGACTGGACTACGATTCATGTAGGTTCTCTGAGTGTGGATTTATTGCTGACGATATCGATCGACGCTTGCGGGTATTTGAGTGTTAAACTGCATTTCATTGTAACCGTGTAAGTTGCGATTTATAATTAAGTGAAATAAAAACGTTTTGCCCTGACGGTATTTTTCCTGAACTTTGTGTCGCATATTTTGTTTATGTTGGTTTGACACTACACGCACGTTGCTATTTGAGTTTAAGGGATGAATTGATTTGATTCATAAATTGACTCTAATTAAATAAGTTTATGTTTCGAATTTGCGCAACTATTTAAATCTTTATCGCACATAAGGTCTTTCATAAGTCATGCTAAGCAACATGACAGGCCAGGACCTCATAAAGATTGGGAACTATGCTTTAGCATATTTTCCATTTTCTTTGCACTTTTAGGAACTTTTTCCATATTATGACATATATATTAGGTATTTTTTTCTAAACTTATGTTATTTTGCAAATAAGGGCTCAAGATGCCTTCGATTAAACACCCCAAAAGCTTTTTAGTCTAAATCGTGGAGTGTAAAAACACATTTTAGCAAAATCTGAGATAAAATATTCATATTGCCACCATAGGTCCAATGCCTTACACGTTGTAATGTTACAAACCTCGGTCTACAGGTAATAGCTTAGGCCAAATTATTATTTTTGGCCTACTTAGAATTTCTTATTATAAAATTTTTTCTTTTAAACCTAAGATGTCATTAAATGCTTAAAAAATCCCATAACATGTTTCATGATTTATGGGTCGGGTTAACTTTCATAAGTCTAGGTCGTAGAATCGGAACCCGAGGATTTTAAATCGCCCGAGATAGGTTGAGGCTGTTTTACAATAATTTTCGTTACCATTACATACAAGGGCATATATTTGGCAAAATTATCAACCAGGTACAATCACTCTAGGAGGAAACCATGTTTGACCATATCAATCATGATTGAAAAACTCCTTGTAAAGAACAAAATCCAGGGGTTCATCCCTTATTGGTCTGATAGGCCGTAGCCTCCATGGAATAGGCCTCATCTCATTATCACTGCCAGCTCAATGTTTGATTTTTCTTACTCTATGACTCTTGGATTTCTCACTATGTTTAGTTATTGTTAGAGAAAAGATCTTCTAAAAAACTAGCTATTTAAATAGATGCGTCATGGAAGGAAGCTCGGGATGAGGAAACAAACGGACTGAAGAATTAGCCCACTTGATGAGGTGTATCAATCATCTTTATGAAGGTCAGGCCTTAATCTAGGAAAAATCAATCACTTCGAATAAATAGTTCTTATGCTTGAGTCTGTGTCCTTCACAAACACATTGAAGGCCGAAGACACTAAAATGAAGATAAAGGTCGCCACTTCTAAAAGAAAGACTAAGACAAAACCAGTGGAGGGGAAAAAGAGGAAGCATGATGATTGCCTAGAAAGGCCATATGAAGACTTCACCCCTCTAAACTGTGAACTATTTTGACTAATATCAAAGGAGAGAACCTCTTCAAATGTCCATGGAAGCTTAAATCTCATGCTAATAGGAGAGCCAAAAGCAAGCAGTATGAGTTCAACAAATACAATGGCCACACAACTAATAAGTGACATAGCCTAAAGAACAAGATAAAAAGACTTGTGAGACAAGGAATGCTATGAGGATCCACAAAGGTCACAACCTTCAACTTAACAACAATGAAGTCGCTGATTGAAATGCATTTTAAAGGAAATTTTGCTATTTTTTAACTTTTGTTATTATTACAAGGCCATTGCTTGGCTAGAAAAATCAACTATGTATTCCCTAAAGTTCATATCAATAAAAAGCTATAAATTTGATTTAATTCCTTTGTAAATTCTTGATCAATGACTTTAACGAAAAACCTAACAACAATCACACCTCAAGACAGATACAAAGGCTATGGATCTTCATATTACAAAAGAATACCATGATTGTAGATGGAGAATGCCAATGAACGACCGTGGAGTCAGAGATGCAAAAAAATAAGGAATAAGAAGATTGCGGCCGAGGAGGCAGACATTCACAAAAACCCTATAAACGGTTGTAGCGGATGAGGTGAAGATCCATCTCCAACAATAAAACCTAAGTCATAAGAAATCAGATTTAGTCTGCACAGATATTTCAACTGTCAAGAAATTCACACTAGTAGTTCTGGTCGGATCCTCTAAAACTACGATACCCCGATCGGAGTGAGTCTTTTATCGAACTCGAGGCCGACTCTAGAATATCAAATTAATACTAGGGGGATTTCAAAACATAACCTCAAATAAATATGCCCCAGTAGCCTAGGGAGGCTCCTAAATAATACATAACACATTTTGAATACTCCGATAATTAGAAGACCGCGATAGTACTGGAAGACCATGGAAGATGAAAACACCATAAGGCAACAAGACATGCCCGAAGAATTGGGGGGAACTGTAACCCACTGGCCGCAAACAATTATCTAAAGACTTTATATATGACACATTACTAAGGTTGTGGATATTATTAATGTCACACCCCAAACCCAATATCCATACTAATCATTTGTTATTAGAATAATTGGATCATAATCTCAATCCCATTGAAAATTTAATTCATTTATCAATATTTTTCTGCATAATGAACATAATATTGTTCTTGTGCCATAACGAAGTCAACATCAGAGTCATAATTAGAGATTATACAATACTATGATTAACTATGATCAAATTTATCCATACTAAATCAATATATACAATGTGTGAGTATTTTAAAATCTTTAGTGTGACAACGATAAAATCTCCATACTTAAACCCCAGCTCTTCTAACGGTGTAACTCTCAAAGTTACCGGTCATATGTTATCCTATTTGGCAGCGTACAAACCTGAAATTGTTAAAATATAAATCGTAAGCATTAAGCTTAGTGAGGTACTCCTTCCCTGCAATAGAATAACAATTCTATATCGAATATGTGGATATAAAATTTGAACAATCCTGCCCATTGGAAATAACAAATCATGGATCATAAGATCCAAATAATTCTGCCCATTGGCAATAACAAATCCTGGAACATAAGTTCCAACAAATCATTGGATCTTTGTCCAATTCCAATCCTGGATATTTTAATATCCAAACAAATCCTGAATATCGAAGTATTCAAACCAATCCTGGATCATGAGACCCAAACAAATCCTGGATATTTTAATATCCAAACAAATCCTGAATACCGAAGTATTCAAACAAATCCGCCCTTAGAGCTATATTCATATTTATATATGAAACAAATCATAAGTACACTCACCTTGGCAGTTTAACCGGCTTTGCCCTTGCCTTTATCCAGTACTTGTTCAATCAGATCTTCTTCCCTTCCTATCATTCTTAAAATATTAGTATCATCATAATAATATCAATAATCCAAAGAACGATTTAAACATAATTCAATCCATAAGCATCACATGATTCCATTCAAATCATTTATCACAAGTGAAGTTCCATCCAAATCCATGCTAGTATATTCAACATATCCAAATCATAGACCAAATATAAATTCATTTATTCTTGGAAATTCAATCCTTGTCATATTAATATTCCAATACAAAAGACGGTACATCATTTTAGGTCTCGTAGAGCAAGATATGCTCATTTCATTACCACATGGCAAATCTGCCCTATAGGCCCTCTTATCGTTCATTCAACTTCCACGAATTTCCATAATTTTTCTACATCATAAATTTATGTGATATTTGACCCAACATCAGAAAACATATTGAAAAATACAAAATTAAAGTTTCATAATTTTTAAGGTTCGTTTGCTATGTCAAGCAAAACACCGAATATATGGCGGGCATATTTTCACCCTTAGGGAAGATTTCATACCCGAACTTCAAACTCTCACCAAAGACTCATTTCTTGGTATTTTATCATGATTTTCGGATATGTCATACCTATATGAGTCCAGGTTAATCTCCAATTGGAATCAATCAATTCCAGTAAGTACACGAAAATATATGGAAGTTTGAATAAACAGAGTTTCTAAACAAAGCAATTTTAGGGTTTTGTACATTCAACTTAACTTAAACTTGCATATATCCATACATATGCACCCAAGTATGAAATATCAATAAACAATCAAGGATTTATATCATATAAATCGTAAATGAAAGAAAAATAGCAAGATTCATGGTTGGAATTACCTTAGGGGCTTTTTCGTAATTTTCTATGAATTTTTTTGAATGTTTCTCCTCACTTTCTTCTTCCTAACCCTCACAATTGTTTTTCCTCAACTTAAAACTCTCCCCAAACTGAGTTTGCTGAAGAAAGGAGGATATCTCAAGGGTTTAAGTAGGACAAAACAACCTCCACCTCCAACCAATCAATTTATAACATGTGGCATCATATAAAACAAAATATCATTTAAGGCTAAATGACTACTTTAGCCCCTGTTCGTAAAAAGACAATATCTTCCCACTCGGATGTCCGTTCGATGGAACGTTTGTTTTGTTACAACCCTAACTCATATATCTACAATTATCTAGTTTACACATCAAGTCAATTGTTATGTCATAAAGGTCAAAACTAGTCTTAAACTTGAACATTCCTACCGAAAACTTCAAAATTTCACATTTGTAACTAGTTCGATTCTTCATGTTTTATGAAGGTAGGATTAGACTAAACATAATGAATTAACATTATATATACCAATAACATATTATAAATATCACACAAGCTAATCATGATTTAAATATAATTTATCATAATTATATTCGGGTTGTCACAATTAACTTCAAGATCACATTCATAAATGAAATTACAAGGCCACATTATCGTAACACCAATCAAGTACATTAACCATAGAAGGATCTAAGGCCACAGATTTTACAAGGCAAGCATCTACTAAACATGGAATAAGATAAGAAGTAAGAAATAAGTTGCGGCTATAAGCAGTCAAGCAGAAATTCAAGCAATAAGACATTGAAGACTACATAGGTTTAGTTTAAACAGTTAGGCAAGAAAATAAAGTAACATGAAAGGAGAATCACATATTTTAAGGTTACGGAATTAAAAATAATTTTCCTTTATCAAGAAAAAGTTTAGTTGTTCATTACATACATATCAAAAACACAATTTTCCATAAAAAGCGGGACAAAAGTCCAAAGAAACTATTTAAGAAATTATGTCATATTCACCATCTCCATTTTCTTCCAATTATGTCCCTATATTGTAATACCCCGTATTTCTGAATATTCCAAATATTCTATTTAATTAGATTGGAGAATTAAATGAGAAAATACCGGCTTAATTTAAATTACATAAGAGTAGTAATTTAAAGAGTTTTATTTAAAATTTTAATTATGGAATATTAATCGAGAGATAGATACCGGTTTATATTGCCTCATTATATTTACTTAGTGCGAGTGGTAAATAGTTACTTAACGCGTGTAGACTGTGTTGGGGTGAGAACGAGTAATATTTGTTAAGTGACTCAAATGATAATTTAGAGGTCACCGATGAGTCCGCAAGGGTCAAATTAGTCAAAATAGTATACCCGGGGGTACTAGTTGAGTCCCGGGGTAATTTTGTACTAAACCAAGGCCGTTCGGGGGCGTTCTGTTCTTTTACCATAAGAGGTTATGGAGACCTACGAAATTGAGAGCTTTATATCAGCCGTATGATAGAGGGGTTAGGGTTAGAAAACCCATGAAAACACACCATAGCCATTAGAGATAAGAGAGAGACCATTCTCAAGGCAAAAAGAAGAATTGGGAAGGATTCAAAGGGATTTTCACTATCAACTTGTTGGGGAGGAAGGATTGAAGGATGAAGATCATCAATCATCAACAACAACCACGAAATCAGACCCTGCTGATCATAAGGCAAGTTGTTTATTGCAAAAATTATAAAGTTATAATACCCATGTGTAGGGTTTTTGAATAGTCTTGTTTAAATCAATATCTTAATAGGAGAATGATGATATTTATGCATGTTGGGATAGGAATCGCATGTAGAATGATTTAACTTATGTAGAGGATTAATATTCAGATTAGACTTGATGATTTTTCGGAATAAAAATCTGAATTTTGAATGAAAATATGGGAAGAACACCATAACTAGGGTTTCAAGAAATTCTGGGTTTAATTCACTATTTCTTTAGAGGAATTGGAGTTTTGAGGTATTTGACACGTTAGAAATTGTCCTAGTATATGTGGAAACATATTAGGATCATTGGGTCGAAGTTTGGTGGACTATAATGGAGAGTGAAGATTTGTTAATGGAGGAAAATCTTAACGAAGAAGACGAACTGCGTCTGTCCCTGTTCGATCGATCGATCGATCCCAAACTACCAATCGATCGACTATGTCGATCGATCGAACCCATCAGTCGATCGATCGACGCAAGTTGTTTCCCGATTTTTTTTTGTTTAATTCTTCGTTGATTTTTGGGAATGATTGAGTATCCTAGGGTTTGCATTATACTTATATGGGAGTGAGAATAAGACCAGTAGGTATATTGTTGAGGTCCGATAAGGCCATTGGGTGTAGGGCTTGGATTACGGACCGATGAGAATAAATCTGATTTAGTAGGGTATCGGGGACTTCGGAAATTGAGTTACGAGGCGAAGTAAATTCAATTTAAGTAATAGACCAATAGAGTAAGCAATAACTACTGAAATTATATGTAAGGGGTAACTAGAACCCTTAGAGTTGTGTGAATACTCAAATAAATACGATTAATGAGATAAATCGTAAAGCGAATATTGTACGGTAGATATATGAGATTAAAATATTACGTACGTATATAATTAATAGGTCGGGCGTGTACCTACTGAATTATGTGATCTTTTAGGTCGAGAGATTTATACCTAAATTAATTATGTTAGGCTCGATGATACATTCCGAACTGACATAAAGTTATGATATGTTTGGGGTCGATGAGAAATGCCGAACCAAACTTTGAACTGGTGTCGCGATGAGAGAGTCCCGAACCAGAATATGTGTACATATATATTTTTAAAATAGTTGGGTTCGATGGATAATTCCGAACCAACTCTCACTTGGGGTCGATGAATCATTCCGAACCAAGAGATCTTTATTTGTGTATATAAATAATTGGGGTCGATGTATCATTCCGAACCAATTCTCACTTGGGGTCGATGAATCATTCTGAACCAAGAGTCCTTTACGTGTATAAAAAGGGCAAAATAGCAATGACTGATATTTAGTATATATTGTGTGTGAAATATATATACTTGATGATATTCTACTTCCGTGTATTAGTAGATTGATATATTATGTATTTAAAGATACATACTGAATTGGTAAGTTAAGTAGTGAAACTTAATTACGAAATGCACCTTTAGATAGAGAAAATCTATTTAGTAATTCAAGTAGCGAAACTTAATTCCATAAGTGGGAAAGTCAACAATTGTGAGAATTGTAGTAATTTTAGTAGTGAAACTAAATGAGAAGTCTTGAAAAATAACATAGATGAAATGTTACATGAGAATTAATTAACATACGCGAGATGTTAGTAAAACGGTTGTACTGTATGGGCGGTACTGGAACTTGGGTACAGATAAGTTCAGTTGACTACTTTGGTTTTAGTTAGCTTGGGAGGTATGGCTAGATAAACTAAGTGTAGAACGTTAGGTGTGCACAAAAGATAAAGGGTGAGTTAACTCAAGAGAGTCTACGAGAACCTAACATGTGTAATCAATAACCGCATTTTATATTGTGATAAACGCTTGCTAAATATTTTCAAAATGTTTTGAGTACTAACTCTTGCTATAAAATATTTTCAAAACCTTTTAGGTGTCCAGCCACAGGGACGCCATGTATGATGATTTCCATTCCACAGACTCGGAGTTGTAGCACAGTGGATGCTTACAGGATTTTGACTAGACGATATCCCTCATTCAGATTTAGTACAGGATCTCACACTATTCTATGTATGGAATTGTTGTCCGGTATTAGTCTCAGGTGTTAGTTTCAGACTAGTGGTTATTCTATTGTTGTTTGGGATTTTTTTTGCCGATGGTTTATTCGGTAATACTTTTGTTCTGTTGTACTTTTACTTTATTGTTTGAATTATAGTACATGATTATTTGTACTTCGTTCCGCATGGTTGATTTAACTGTTTTAAGAAAGATAAAATTTGGCACCGGTCTAATTTTACTCAGGGGATTAGTAATTAAAAAGTTTTCGACAGTGATGCTAAGAATGCACCATTTGAGAAACCTGTTTTAATTTAATATAGGCCTAATCACCCAATGTTTAATTAGGCGGGGTGTCACATATACTTTCGACCTCTAAAGAAGCAGCTGTCGCAACCTCTTCCTTCTACCTCCTGGATAATTCTTCATCCTTTTTCCAGTTCCTCTACGCATTGGGTGTGCTCGGCGTCATCAAACCTCCAAGAAAAAATGGTTTCCTTGGCCTTAGGGAAATTTTTGTCAACTTTGTGCCTCATCTCTTTCTAGTCGCTGATGTATGCCTTATTTTGGCCAACCAAAAAATCTATTGAAGTTTTAAACTTGGCCACATCATATTCGATAACAGCCTTCAAAGATGCAGTATGTTCATTGGACAGATTCTGAAGGGTCCTGGTGTGATCATCAACCGTTTTTTGCATGGACATGGAGTATTTAAAGACACAGAGGTAAGTTGTACCACAAGACGTGAAACTTTATCTTGGTTAGCCGCGGCCTTTTTGGGAACTTCAAGGCATTTTCCTTCAGATAGAAGCCTACTCCTTACCCTTGACATCAAGATTTTAAGCTTGAAAAGAAGTATCCACATAATTATTTCCTGCATCAAAATAGGAAGTCTTGACACTTTCCACCTCATCCACATTGTAATCCTCCACGGCCTTATGTTGAGAAAATATGCCTTCATGCTTGTCCCTCTAACTTATTTTAGTCTAGGTAATCTGGAGAAAAGAATAAAAGAAGTTAGAAAAAGTAGACAATATGAAGAAAAATCTGCATATATATATATATATATAAACGCTTACCCTGATAAGTCCATGGATTTGATAGTCCTCTAAGTCTTCGGTATCCTCCTAAAACAAACATTTCAATTATGGGGAGTTAGAAATCTTTTTCATTAAAGAGATTGTGCTGGCTTCAATATCTCACGGAGAATTTGGGTCTTTTGGCCCCTAGAGACAAAATCCTCCTTTGGGAAGTGGGTGTGTCCACGTTCGATCCAATGGAAGACCATGAAGTGGTTTAAGTAATGGAGATAGGATTAGAGTTTACTAGACCTTGATATTTCTCCCTAGTATTGGGGGAAGCTAAGAATGCACTGGTTATCTCAGTCGTGGCATCATCAGAAGGTAGTGGGTTTAACCCCCCCCCCCCCCACACACACACACACACGCACACACCACCATGGCCTCATTTGAGGTCCCAGTGGGGGCCTCACCGTTGGAGAAACATCTTTGTCTATAACCCTTTTTCTCTTCTTACCCTTAGTCTTCCTAGGCCCCTGTTTCATGGCTTGGGTAATATTTCAAACTCATCGAGCTAGGAAAGGAGCATCTCTCTGTTAATTTCCATGATTTGTTCTTCGTTTGAAGATGTACATGCACAACAAGAAAGTGTCTGCATTGTAATTCAGTAGCTAAGTTAAAGAAAAACTATGCCACAGCCTAAAGACTTATTTTACCTCCTGATCGTCTGATATGAACAATGTGAGTAGTGTAGTAGCCAAGTCTGTACAAGGCTCTCAAAGTGACCACATAAGGGAAGTCCTTCTTGCTGGTAGATATGTCTACCGCAACCTTAATGCTCTTCACTGATGTTCTAACGGAGTCAAGCCTATACGAACTGCAACAAAACAAAATGAAATCACAAGTTAGAAAAAAAATTGCAATAAGTAATAATGGTCGCGTCCTTAATAAAAGAGTCTTCTACCTTCTAAGGTGGGACGACCCTAGGATCACGAACTCTTATGGGACTTCTCCCTCTCAGACTCCGTTGAGTGTATTTTCCAATTTTCCCCATATGTGAAAAAATACTTACCTTTCCAGTTTTTAGGACTAGAATGCCTTCCCCTCATGAGATATCTTCTATAACTCTGTGTATCCATATAGTAATACCAAGGGTTTTTACAGTATTCTCCTTTGGCTAGTAGAAGTCAAAGAACTCCGTGGTTGTGATGTCCATTTTAAACTTTTCTTCCAGGCCACTAAGGAAGCCAAGATGGCCCTCCGACCATTAGGGTCAACCTGGGTCAGGGCCAGGTTCATCTCTTTGAGAATTTTTCTAATGGGCACTGGGACTCGTAGCCTCAGTCCAAGAAGGAAAGCATGGAGGGGAAAATAAACTCCATCATTAGGGACCACGGAACATGCTCTTTGGTACACAGAGGGAATAGAGCATATGGTCCCTTCGGGAAATTCATGGGGATTTGGTCAAATGATCCAACATTCTCTGTATACAAGGGTAATTTAAGGTCGTAATGTATTTTTCTCTATTAGTGTTGGGGCCAGAAGGTTCGGACTCAGTATTTCTTATTGCGAGTGTGTTTTGAACTTCTCCACTTGGAGTTACGGCGTCCATCCCAACTCTTTTCACTGGCACTTGGTTATTCGTTGAGCTAGTATCTTCCTCATTTATATGGATAGACTCTGTTGTATCCATAAAATCCCTACAATCAATGAAATCCAAAAGATTGATGTCAACACGAACTCAGATGGGGTAATCTATAATCTTACAAGGTCCATGACTCGTTTTTGGTTTTATATTCAACACCATGGGAGGAGGAACACCAAGGTTTCTTATCCATAAATCTTCCAAGTACTCAGAGGTATTCTAATGCATAAGGTCACAGCAGGAATCTATAAAAAGTAGAAAAAAATCCACAATTAGATGGCCACATCCATTATGAATAAAATACAAAGGAGACTACTCAGAAGTTTCACAGACCACGGCCTCGAATAAAAAGCCGAGACAATAGACAAAAGTATATATCCTAAGCCAATGGAAAAAGTTGGGCAAAATCCATGGACTCATTTTAAGTCCGCGGTGAGACTCAAAAACACCTAAGGCCAAGGATTAAAGTTAACTATACTAGACTGCGTCATGTTATGTTAAACCCTGAACATTGGTCTAAGGCCATAGCCAATTAAACAAGCATGAAACCATCAGTCGAAGTTCGCAGTCAGAATTAATAAATGCCATAACTTATTTGGCCATTAAAGGAAATGGATCAAACTTAGAAACCCTAGAGTTATAACTAAGAGCACGCCAAGAAAAATAGTTCGTGGTCCTGGAAAAACCTGACTCTAAGCCCAAAAAAATTTACCCAATTCCAGTCCAAAACATAACCCAATTGTATAGCCTACACCAAAAAACTCTCACCTATAACAAATTAACAACAAAGCCATCTTAAAATTCAAACATTTAATCAAAAATCCTCAAAGCCTGAAAATAACAAGTTAGTTTGATTTAGGCCATAGTTCAATTTGGTTCATGTGTATATGGTTACACATTGATTCAATTTAAGCCAAATAGGGTACTTACGTGTTGATTTGATTCGATACAAATACGTTTGAAAACATAAACTCAAAATAACCCAAATCGCCAAAAAAGGTATCGATTTTAGTTTTCAAGGTTCCAACTGTGATTTTACAAGATTAAAGGAAAATTATAGTGTGAATTAGAAATAAATAAAAACCACCGTGTAAAACTAAGAGGAAATTGCAAGAAAAATGAAGAAATCTAACCTAAAATAGAGGAAAATACTCATCGAAAGCTTACTGAAAATCACCTAACTCCTGCCAGAATTGTCCAAGTTATTTTCTCTCAAGCATGGAAAGAGGTAATGAGGCCACGACCTTTGAGCATTTATATAAGGGATTGCAAAATTCAAAATGTCACAGAATTTAAAATGCCTTAAAAATAGGTCGTGGTATCATCAACATGTCTTCCCCCTCAACGATAGTCTTCAAAATATACAAAGCTTCAGTCTTCAAAATTCCTCAGACCCAAAGCCCTCCATCTCAAGCTGGGCCTCCACATACATGAACAAAGCCCCAATATTAAATCACTTAACTCTTAGCACTGAGGATTGGGGGGTTTTTATTATACCCAATATATGTCAACCACTGATCAAGAGACACGTGGCATGGAAGCCCACGTAAAGACGATGAAGATATGCTCAAGTACTAATAAAAGGCTTTGGCTTGTAAGGAAGGCCACAGCCTAGTACCTAAAAAGGTCGTGGACCACTCTCCACTTTCCCCATTAATACATAAGATCACATGCTGGTATACAGATAGACCGCGGACCCTAAGCACAAGACTATCTTAAAGGGCCATGGTCAGGTGCTTTATAGGTTGCAATCCCTAAGCCTTTATAACTCTAAATATATAGGTCGTAGCCTCTTACACATCAATGATGGATTACCATATGTCCACATTCTATAAAGATTTCATATCATCAATACTTATTCCCAACTTTTGTGCACTATGCACGTGATGCCCTCACCAACTATTATAAATAAAGGACCTCAGCTCCTCATTTGGCAAGAAAAATTTGGGTAGCAAAGATCTGCCCAACTTTAGCTATCTTCTCTCTATAACGTAGTCCACACTCCGATCCTCTACTCAAGTGATCAGAGACACTAATAGTCACGGCCTCTATTGATTAATACTATAGAGTATGTAACCTCCACAACACAGAACGTGTACGTTTATAAATTTAGTCTATATCTCTCTTCTTGTATGCCTTTAAGACTCCCAACTTGTACTGAATATATACATCTATGTAAAATAAAGAACAATAGTCGGCGTAGGCCCATTTTCATGGTCGAACCACTCTAAATCTCGTGTTATCTCTCTTTTATCTATTTTTATTATAGTTTCTATATTTTAACTGTTGTGTATAGCTTAAATGGCATGAATTACTTTGGTAAACTAATTTTAGACAACAATAGTGGCTTTAGATTTTGTTGATGTAACAATGTAGAGAAAGGGGGAACTTCTAAGTGGATTTATGGTCACCAAGTGGTCCCAAAGATCATGTCTTTTTTGGGAGCCAACCAAACTCTAAATATACCATTCTCCCCTAAAGTTATATTGATTAAGATGATGTGTTCTCTGTCGATGTTATATTTATGTCAAATATTTACAATGGTACCGCATTATAGAGCATCGTAATAGTGATATTTTATCGGCGTTCTGTCACATTTATAATTCTCAAGTTGATGGGTTTAAGTGATGTGATAAGTAATTGATATCCCAAAATACATTCTCAGCCAAACCGATGGTAGCCTCGTCTGGCACGAGGGTCAACTCTACTACCCTGGGGGTCTTACTGAAGAAGGAGGTCAGACAAGCCGACCCCATCATATGATACCCAATTCGGACGATAGTACGATAGTACGACCCTGAGGAGGCCAACCCCACTGATGCACTATTGACCAGAGCCCAATCTCGTGGAGATAGAAGCCTCGTATTGAAGGGGTGACCAAGCTACTAGACGACCCTGGGAGGGGACGACAGTACGAAGCCTATATTCAGTAGTCAAAATAGTGACAGCATCAACCTTAGCCTCGGCGTGTCATCATAAGCCGAGGCTGACATCATCATGGCACATGATTTGGGAGATGCATGGGAACAATACGCGTGGGAGTCATATAGCACGTGGACTAGACCGTTATAAAAATATCATCCCCCCCCCCCCCATGTGAGGGAATATTATGTCATCATTAACCACAGGTGGCTTAGCCAGGTGTCAACAGGGGGTTGGCTAGGTCATCATTCACATGGTCAGTGCATGCTTGGGGGGTGCACTACACCCCCCAATCCCTATATATACTTGTCATCTTCAACCTTGTAAAGGGATCGAGAATAAAACCCTAGCTAAAAATCTTCTTGTACACACAGTAGAGAGAGTGAGTTCATGAGCACTGTTTCCAAGTCCATTAGTGCCCATATTTAGTGGATCACACATATATAGTGGATGTAGGCCTGATTGGCTAAACCACTATACATCATTATCTTCATTCCTCTTATCCTCATCCCCTTCTATATACTTATGTACATGCATAACTCTGTTGTTACTATTGTTATTGTTTGATCTATCCACCTCTTATCTTGTGATGCTAAATCTTAGCATCATCAGTTTGGCATCGTCTATGGGAACAAGAAGCTATCTCTTCCTTTATTCACCTTGACCTCACTGAAAACTCTGGTGGGGAACTAGTTCTCCCCCTTCGTGTGGAGTTGTTTCACCATTGTAAAAGATCCATTAAGGTTCTCAAGCTCAATAGTCTTTTGATCATTCAACTCTTCACAGATCAAATATATGGCACCGGAGTTACCACCTCCTCCTCCACCAGCGAGTGGAGTAGGAACTAGTTCTAACCAGGTACCACCTCAGTCTGAGATGGCTGAGGTGGCTGCCGCCCTGAAGTCTTTGGCAGTAAGCCAGCAGGTTATGGGAGAGCAAATTATAACTCTTAGCCAAAAGATACTGAGACCACCTGGATTCTCATCGGAGATAATTACTCTGGCAACTGCATCAGGACAACATGAGGCCAGGGGTCCACCCCAGGCACCATGTAAATACATGTCCCCTCCACAACGATGGAGGGATGTTTCTGACCCCCGGCGTCTATGCCTGGGGAGGCAAGGAAACCCTTAACTGGAAGACAGGTATGATGATGTGTAGGTGGAAGAGGCCCCTGTAGATTGTTGGGATCCGTATGAGGTCTCCAATAGTACTGTACGGCCTGTCCAGGAGAGCCGAAGGAAGTGTAAGAGGCATAATCCTGATGAACGCCCCAGAGGCTCAGCTTTTAATTGTTTGAGTAGAGGGTCGGCTTTTGAGAGGCTGGGCCCATCCATTGACCTCAGGGCAAGATTGTCCATATCGAGAAGTCTTGCAAGGTCAAGAAGAGAGGCAGTATATGAATGACCCCAAGGGGGCTGACCCCATGGATGGGATGACGGTCAGGGAAAGATGAGAAGCCGACACCATTCGGCCGCAGCAGAGCCCTCAGATCACCCTAGAAAAATAAACAGGGATAACATTTGTGAGTCCGTGGAATGACTCGATTCAAAGGTTGGCGGATAAAATTGGGGATATCCTGAAAAGTCGAAACCCTATTCAAAGAGGATACTCAATAAGCTCACCCTTTATGGAGAAGATAATCAACTTCCCAACACCATCCAAGTTTAAGCCACCTGTGGTCACCCCAAGATATGATGAGAGTACCAACTCGGTCCATCATATTGAGATATACCAATCAGCGATAAACATATACTCTATCTCATATAATATGAGGTGTTTTGCCTTTTTCTAGCACTCTGATCGGGGCCGCACATGTCTGGTATACCTCTCTTCCAAAGAACTCCATTGAAATCTTTAAGGAGCTAGCAGACCGGTTTATCCACAACTTCTTCTTCGGAGTGAGGCCACAGTAGAAGACCACACACCTTATCTATGTTAAGCAGGGGAAGAACGAGAGCCTAAGAGACTACATAGTCAGGTTTAACAAAGAAAAGTTAGAGGTCGAAGACTACGAAGAGAGTATAGCCGTGACAGCCCTTGTTGGGCGGCTGCAAAAGGGGAAGCTATTATGGAAGCTTACTGAAGACCCCCCGAAGACAATGGTTGAGTTGCTGGAAACATCAGGGAGGTGATGAACGCCGAAGAGACGATGGCCGCCAAATACGAAGATGAAAAAGGAGGCATTAGTGGGGCAAGTACCAGAAAAAGAATAAGGAGAGGAAGAAAAGGCTAGCAGATAACAAATTCATTGATTAAACCCCTCTGACGGTCAGCTGCGAACACATTCTGAATGAGATAAAGAGCGATCGATCCTTAAAATGGCCCGAGAAGTTGAGAGCACCTCCTCAAAAGAGGAATAAAAACATGTGGTGTGAATTTCACCGAGACTATGGCCATCTGATCGATAAGTGTTTTTATCTAAAAGATGAAATTGAAAAAATGCTAAAATAATGGAAGTTAAGAAAATAGGTGGATAGGGGTGCCTTAAGAGGGGTCGACGGAACGACCCTAGGAAGAAGAGAAGCGATACAGGCAGAGAAGATCCCCCCAATAGAAGAGATGACCCTTCAGAGGATGAGGATGACCCTGACCTCCCACCGAGAGATAACCAAGGCCACATAAAAAGACCTAATATGATCTCATTCAGTGTTGGGATGATCTCCGGGGGACTAGCAAGAGGAGGATCAGAGGTTGCCGACAGAAAGGCCCATGTAGCTGAAGCCAAGGCAGTAACGAAAATTGTACACTCAACCTCTATTGAAGCAAAGACAGAAAAGAGGAAGAAAGTTGATATGGATACTCTGATAGTGGGTTTCTCAAGAATGGACTTCAAGGGCATCTTAGCCCCACATGATGACCCTCTCATCATCACCACCAGGGTACACGGATGTGAGGTGTCGAGGGTCTTGGTAGATGGGGGTAGTTTTGTAGATGTGATGTTCTAGTCGTGCTTTAAAGCCTTAGGACTCAACCATGATAAGCTCATCCCACACCATCACCCCTTGATTGGTTTCAGTGGGGAAAACGTTCATCCCCTAGGAGTGTATTAGGCTGATGTTAAAATGGGGGACGAGTGGCCGAGAGGGCTTACCAAGAAGGTCAACTTTTTCGTGATGGACGAACACGTCTTATCGACATACAACATTATACTAGGGCGAGTGGCCCTTAAGGAATTTAAGGTCGTGCCTTCCACGGTTCACCAGATGATAGAATTCCCAACCCCTTACGGGGTAGGGGAAGTTCAGGGAGACCAGACAACAGTACGGGAATGCTACTTCAACTCTGCCAAAGAAAGAGAGGCGCACAGGAAATCAACAACTACTTACAATATTGATACCCTTGACCCCAGGGATGAGACAAAGCTGAAAAAAGGAGAAGCCGCGGAAGAGGTAGAATCCATCATCCTCAATGAGGATGAGCCAAAAAAAACGTCCAAGTAGGCAAAGCTCTAAAGACAAATATAAAAGAAGACCTCATCAAGCTGTTAAGGAGTAGACAGAACGTCTTTTCATGGAGTCATGCATACATTCCGGGGATTGACCCCAAAATCATGTGTCACAAGATTAATGTGATAGATGACGCAAATTCGATAAATCAGAAGAGGATAATTTATTCTCAAGAAAAGTATGAGGTCATAAGGGATAAGGTCAAGAAGCTAGAAGAGGTTGAATTTATCAGGGAGGTTATCTATCCCGAATGGCTGTCTAAAGCAGTCATAGTCCCCAAAGCCAATGGAAAGTGGAGGATGTGTGTAGACTTCATCGACCTCAACAAACATTACCCCAAAGATAGTTTCCCTCTTCCCCGTATTGATCAGATGGTGGATGCTACCACAGGCCATGAGCTAATGAGCTTAATTGATGCATATTCGGGCTACAACCAGATCTTCATGAACCTTAAGGATTCAGAAAAAATGGCTTTCATTACCGACAAGGGAACATACTGTTATAGGGTCATGCCTTTTAGACTAAAGAATGCAGGGGAAACGTATCAGCACCTTATGAATAAAATGTTTGAAGACCAAATTGGGAAGTCTATGGAGGTCTATATAGATGACATGTTGACCAAGAGTTTGAAGGCCGAGGATCATGTGGTTGACCTTGAGAGGACCTTTAACACGATGGACAGGTACTGGATGAAGCCCAGCCAAGTGTGTCCTTGGGGTCGGAGTAGGAAAGTTCTTGGGGTTCATCGTCAATCAAAGAGGCATCGAGGCCAATCTTGAGAAGATAAAGGCTCTTTTAGAAATTAAGACACCCAAGACCATTAAAGACGTTCAGAGGCTCACAGGACGAGTGGCTGCTTTGAATAGGTTTGTATCCAGAGCGACAGACAAATGTCTACCATTTTTTCAAATTCTCAGAAAGGCTTTTGAATGGAACGAAGAGTGTGACAAGTCTTTCAAAGAACTAAAGTCATACCTAGGGTCCCCCTTGTTGTTGTCACGTCCAGTGCAAGGAAAAGGATTATACGTGTACCTAGCCATTTTAAAGTCATCCATCAGCGCGACTATTATAAGAGAGGAATAAGGGGTGCAAAGGTCGGTGTATTTCAATAGCAAAGCACTCCAAGGGGAAGAGCAAAAGTACCCTAGGATGGACAAGTTAGCCTATCCCCTGATTCATGCATCAAGGAAGATGAAGCCATACTTCCAGTCCCATACAATGGTCATCCTCAGTGATTCCCCTCTTAGGCAGGTCATACACAAGCCAGAAAAATTAGGGAGGCTAATGGCCTAGGCTATAGAGCTGGGAGAGTTCTATATTGTGTACCAACCTTGGGTGGCCATCAAGGAGCAAGTATTGGAAGATTTCGTAGCTAAATTTACGTGGGAAGAGGATGAGGCTAAAAATGAGAACCTCGCTAAGACGGATATTCAGTAAGGTAGAATTATAGACCAGTCCACAGATAAGGCTGAGGCAAGCACCGCTAGAGAAAAAGTTGTCAAAAATGAGGAGGGAAGATACCTCTTTAGATAGGGATCCCTAACCGAAGGAAATTTCTCAGAGGAACGGGCTATGTGGAACCTCTTTGTTGATGGGTCCTCTTACGAGAGTGGAAGTGGAGCTGGCTTAATAGTATCAGCACCCAACGGCATGGACATTGAATATGCCCTGAGGTTCAACTTCAAAGCCTTCAACAACAAGTCTGAATATGAGGCCCTAATAGCAGGCCTCTCCTTGTCTAGGTCTCTTAGCATTGGCCAGATCTTGGTCCATAGTGATTCAAGACTGGTGGTGAATCAGATACTAGGAGAATACAACGCTAAAGATGAGAGAATGGGCAAATATCTTGAAAAAGCAAAGTCACTATTGAAGATCTTCAGAGAAGTAAAGTTGAAGAGGATACCTAGGATGGAAAATGGTCGAGCCAATGCACTTTCTAAGCTGGCCTCAACAACTAGGACATATATTAGGAGAATAGTACCAATGGAAATTTTTCTTCGGCCAATAATTAAAGATAAAGATGGAACTCTTAGCTCTTTCTTAAATATAAATAGGGAAGCTTCATGGATGGACCCTCTAGTAGGATACATTAAAGAGGGGGAGATGCCAGAAGCAAAACAATAAAGGAAGAAGTTGAGATACAGAGCTTCGAAATTCACTGTCATCGGAGACACCTTGTACAAAAAGGGATTCTTGCTCCCTTTGCTCAGATGTGTACACCCGTCTGAAGTTCCACGCATCTTGCAAGATGTGCATGAGGGGTCTTATTCAAGACATGTCTTGGGTAGGTCATTAGCAAAGAGCATAGTTACCTAGGGATACTGGTGGCCGACCTTGGCAAAGGATGTTACGGCATACGTGAAGAAGTGTGATAAATATAAGAGGTTATCCACCATCCCTCATCGACCCCATTAGCCACTTACCTCCATCACATCCCTATGGCCATTTACAGTATAGGGAATCGATTTGGTAGGACCCTTGCCTAGGGCTATCAATAACTATTGATACTTGATCGCAATAATTGATTATTTCTCAAAATATGTGCAAGCGAAATTGATGGTCACGATCACCGAGCAGAAGACCTTCCAGTTCATCTGGAAAAACATCATATGTAGATATGGTCTTCCCAACACCCTCATTTCAGATAACGGGAGTCAATTTAAGAATGTATCCCTAGAGAAATACTGCGAAAGAGTGGGGGTCAAATAGTTCTTCTCTACCCCAAGCTGACCTCAGGATAATGGGAAAACTGAGGTTACAAACCAAACAATCTTGAACGGGATTAAGAAAAAACTCGAGGAGGTAAAAGGAAGATGGGTTGAGGAGATATACGCTTTGCTGTGGGCCTACAGGACGACAGCAAATATTCCTACCGGGGAAACCCCTTTCATGTTGGTGTATGTCTCAGAAGCCATCATCCCCATCGAAATTGGGTTTCCTACTCACAGAGTTCAAATGTATGATCTCCAGATAAATATGGAAGAGAGGAGACTTGATCTAGACTTGATCGAGGAAAGAAGAGAAAACGTTGAGATAAGATAAGAAGCCTACCAGTAGAGGACTACCTAGTTTTACAATCAGAGGGTGAAGCAAAGGCCAATCGATGTGGGAGACCTAGTCCTCAAAAAGACATGGCAGAAACCTAATAAGCTCCACCCAATTGGCATGGCCCATATAGGGTCATTGATGAAGTTGTCCCTGGAACCTATAGACTAGAGAACCTTGAAGGGGAACCCTTTTTGAACCCCTGGAACGCAGATCATCTAAAGAAATACTATCAATAATTTTGTAGTTAATATCCTATCGGGTCATAGTTGTAATGAATGTGTTTCTCCATAGAACACTTGGAATGTTAATGAGAATATTCTATCGTCCCCTCATCTTATGTTTGCCAATTTAGATTTGCTGGCGTAATTCATGCTAAACCACCCTTAGCTATGATGAGGGTGAATGGTAGGGAAGACCCTCCATTCACTCTCAAGAAAGACGAGGGGGGACTAAAAATTGAAAAACATCATTAGTTTGGTGGATAACCACCCTCATCTAAAATGAGGGTGAATGGTAGGGACGACCCTCCATTCACTCTCAAGAAAGACGAGGGGGAATTAAAATTCAAAAACATCATTAGTTTGGTGGATAACCACCCTCGGCTAAAATGAGGGTGAATGGTAGGGACGACCCTCCACTGACTCTCAAGAAAGATGAGGGAGGACTTAAAATTGAAAAACATCATTATTTTGGTGGATAACCACCCTCGGCTATGATGAGGGTGAATGGTAGGGACGACCCTCCATTCACTCTCAAGAAAGACGAGGGGGACTTAAAATTGAAAAATACCATTAGTTTTGTGGATAACCACCCTCGTCTATGAGGAGGATGAATGGTAGGGACGACCCTCCATTCACTCTCAAGAAAGACGAGGGAGGACTTAAAATTGAAAAACACCATTACTTTGGTGGATAACCACCCTCGACTATGAGGAGGGTGAATGGTAGGGACGACCCTCCATTCACTCTCAAGAAAGATGAGGGAGGACTTAAAATTGAAAAACATCATTAGTTTGGTGGATAACCACCCTCGGCTAAAATGAGGGTGAATGGTAGGGACGACCCTCCATTCACTCTCAAGAAAGATGAGGGAGGACTTGAAATTGAAAAACATCATTAGTTTGGTGGATAACCACCCTCGGCTAAAATGAGGGGGAATGGTAGGGACGACTCTCCATTCACTCTCCAGAAAGACGAGGGGGGACTTAAAATTTAAAAACATCATTAGTTTGGTGGATAACCACCCTCGGCTAAAAATAGGGTAAATGGTAGGGACGACCCTCCATTCACTCTCAAGAAAGACAAGGGAGGACTTAAAATTGAAAAACATCATTAGTTTTGTGGATAACAACCCTTGGCTATGATGAGGGTGAATGGTGGGGACGACCCTCCATTCACTCTCAAGAAAGATGGGGGGCTTAAAATTGAAAAACACCATTAGTTTGGTGGATAACCACCCTCGGCTATGAGGAGGGTGAATGGTAGGGATGACCCTCCATTCACTCTCAAGAAAGACGAGGGAGGACTTGAAATTGAAAAACATCATAAGTTTGGTGCCACCCTCGGCTATGATGAGGGTGAATGGTAGGGAAGACCCCCCATTCACTCTCAAGAAAGACGAGGGTGACTTAAAATTGAAAAAATACCATTAGTTTGGTGGATAACCACCCTCGGCTATGAGGTGGGTGAATGGTAGGGACGACCCTCCATTAACCCTCAAGAAAAGATGAGGGAGGACTTAGAGGCAAATCGGCACAAATCATAAAAATGCCAATACAGAAGACTAAAGGAAAATGAGAGCACTTTCATTACAAAAATGAAGAGTTACAGTACATGTCCAAAATAAGGTAAGAGACAAACTTTACAAGTAAAGGGTATGAGCCACAGACGGCCACCCTAATGAGCAACATCATAAGGTAGAGGCCTAGCATCGTCGGGATAAGTCCCCTCGGTAACCACAGCAGAAGGATGATCCTCAGACGTACCGGTGCCTTCAACATTTATTTAAGACTCCACATGAGCAAGAGCCTCATAGATTAAGGGGCCTTTTAGCTCCACTACCTCTAAAGAAGGACGGATAGTCGATACTTCTTTAGCAAACTTTAAGACGACCCGAAGCCTTGGAATTAGTCGGAGAGTTTATAGACCACCACAGCATCTGCCTAGGCCCATTAGACAGCTATAGAAAGATCATTCTTAAACTGGGTGCCCTGATTGGTCAAAGACTCATCCTTGGCAACAATGAGCTCGTCCCTCAGCTTTAGTTGAGCAGCATGCTCCTTTGTAAGCTCGCCCAAAACCCTCGCGTTACCGGTCTTCACATTTTCCAGCTCAGCCTTCACAGTATCCAACTCAGTCTTCAAGTCGACCTCATGTTGAATAACTCTCTTGGCCTCATGAAACTTATATTGGTTATCAGCCATCCACTTGGTGGTAGAGGTGAAGGTGCAGACAGACTGTAAAAACTAGAAAGGTCAAATTGAAGGGTCGAGGGAACAGTTAGTAAAATATTGGTGAATTAAAATTGAAGGGACAAAAGAAATACCTGAGCCAGATTATGAAGCCTAAAGTCATAAACTTTGTTCGGAGGAATCTTGGCTAAAAAGTCATAATCTGAGGCCGGCAATGCTGAGAACATAAAGGCCTTAGCATCTCTCAGATTGGCAATTAAGGAAGAAGGGTTGTCCTCAAGGAAGGTCAAATTAGACAACCAGTAAGAGCCCATACATAAGGAAGAACTGGTTCCCTTGGTATTTGTCTGAGTGACCTCCACCTTTTCCCTTGCATGAGAATCGAGTCGAGTGCCAACATGGACTTCTGGCTCCTTCCGCTTGCGAGTCTCAATGATCGGCTCCCCTAGGGTCAGTCCCACTTCCTTTGACTTCTTATGGGTTAGCTGAGGCTCCTTACCCTTCTTTTTACTCAGGCCAGACATCAAACTGGGGGCAGTCATCTCCCAAAGTTGATCAAATATGTCCGGTGGCTATCCTGAGAAAATGAGACGACAGGTCAAATACAAGCAATAATAATGAGGAAACACGAAAAGAATTGAAATAAAAGTAACTCAAAGAATTCCTTCAATGGGCCGACCCTAAGACCATCTTCTTTGAGGAAACGAGGGGTCACTAAATCTTCAAACTTGGGTATCTCACCCTCCTTCCCTTGTTCCCTCAGGTAGTCGGTTATTTCCCTTTCATCCAAACTAAGTCCAGGGTCTGACCTTGATTTCATGGAAGGGTTAGACCATTCCCATAGGACCCTTAGACTGTCTTCAAGAGTCTCAACCCCGGTGAGGAATTCCTAATCTCTAGAAACGAAGATGAACCTCTTCTTGTAATCATGGTTGGAAGTTTGTGCTACGTGGAGAAGTTTTTTATCTAACCTCTTAGCCCCTAGGTGGAAATATCCAGGTTTCTTGGACGAGGAGATTATGTTGTAGTAGGCCAAGAAAAAATCTATCGAGGGACCGTCAGTAAACGTGTTCTTCTAGAGGGAGATATAGCCGAGGATAGTCCTACAGGGGTTAGGAGGAAGTTGGGAAAGAGCAACCCCAAGGGCAGAAAGTATGTCAACTATCGCATGATGAAGAGGGAACCTAATGCTCACCCTAAACATCTGCTCATAAATAGTAACTTCTCCTTCTTCCCCCTGAAACACCCTCTCATCTTCATTAGGTACCCTCATACTTATATTGGGATTTATACCAAAAATGTGCCTCCATATTAAAAGGTCGCGACTCCTAACAGACGAGATAAAGGCCGAGGCCCCTGAGGTATGAACCTGATCATTATTGGAATACTCACTATCGTCCTCATCACCATTTCCCTTATCCTCGTCTCCCTCGTCCCCAGACCTCTTAGCCTCGTTCTTTATTGGAGGGCCATCTGGAAAAGCATCTTGGAAGGCAAGAGGGGACATGGCTGTCACAGGATAGCCTCAGAATGAATTGCTCCCTCGGTCTATCGGTTTGGGCTAAGTTTTGATGAGTCTCTTATCCCATAAGTCCCAGCACCCATTAGAGACGATGCTTTGGCATCCATTCCTCCCTTTTGTGTCTGACACTCGGATCGATGATAGTAAGACCCAGAGGGCTCAAAGGGTAAAATTGTGGCTAATAGAATTGGGAAAATGGGTCGTACCAAAACAGGGTCAGCCCCACATCTATGATCATTCTCTTCTTCTATTCTCCTGATCTCTAAAAAGCACCTCTCTCTCAAAGTTGGAAACTTCTCGGTTAAATCATAAAGCCTTTAGAGCATTAAGCGGAAGACCCTACACTTAATGGATCTTCTCACACTAACTATAAACAAATTAGGCAGTTGACTAAGTTGACTTTTGGATCGAACCTAGAAAAATAAAAGGTTTTTTCTGGATGAACCCCCAAGAACATAAAGAACAAGATTCACCGGAGAAGAAAATCAAAAGTTCACCTAAGAACATCAAAACGCCATAACTCAAGGCAGAACCACCACTAGATGGTGGAAGAAGAACCGGGGAAAGTCTATTACCTAATATCTAACCCTATAACCACCATAGGAAGGCGGATTCTCACGTCGAAAAAATGTAAAACAACCAAGAAAATATGCAGGACATACCCAAAGAAAAAATCCAAGAAAATGGAGGATAAAAGGGAAATTAGGGCAGAAAAATTACCTGAGATTGAAGATTGAAACTGAACAAAGCTTGGAACGCTGGAGAAAAAGCTGAAATGGCATTCGAGCAGCTAAAAACTAGAGAGAAAGAGAGAGAGAGAGGGAGAGAGAGAGAGAGAGAGAGAGAGAGAGAGAGAGAGAGAGCATTCATGCGAAGAAGAAGAAAAAGAAGAAGAAGAAGAAGAAGAAGAAGAAGAAGAAAGTGAGGCAAGTGTTTGAAAAAGGGTTAAATACTTTTTCATTAGTGGGCCCACTAACCAAAACAGTTCACAGCCCATGAGGAGAATCATCATTAGGGCATAAAGTCCCAAGTATAGTGTGCATCCGTCATTTTTTGGTAAGCACAAATGATGATTGACACCTGACAAGACGTCAATCGTCTTGACAAATGTCACTCATCAACCTAACCACTCATTTGACACCCAAAGACAACATTACCCCTTAGCCATCTCAACAGCATCGATATTAAGGGCTAGAGGGTGATTGATATCCCAAAATACACTTTCGGCCAAGCTTATGGTAGCCTCGTCCGGGACAAGGGCCCAACTCTACTACCCAGAGGGATCTTACTGAATAAGGGGGTCAGATAAACTGACCCCATCATCTGAGACCCAATTCGGACGACAGTACGACCCTAAGGAGGCTGACCCCACTGATGCACTATTGACCAGAGCCCAAGCTCGTGGAGATAGAAGCCTCATATTAAAGGGGTGACCAATTGACTAGCCGACCTTGGGAGGTGACGACAGTATGAAGCCTACATCCAGTAGTCAAGATAGTTCCATCATCAACCTTAGCCTCGACCTGTCATCATAAGCCGAGGCTGACATCATCATGGCGCGTGATTTGGGAGACGCATGGGAACAGTGCATGTGGAACTCATATAGCACGTGGACTAGACCGTTATAACAATATTATCCCCCGCCACACGTGAGGAAATATTATGTCATCATTAACCACATGTGGCCCAGCTAGGTGTCAATAGGGGTGGTTAGTTCATCATTCACATGCTCAGTGCATGCTTGGGGGGTGCACTACACCCCCCCCCCCCCCCCAATCCCTATATATACTTATCATCTTCAACCTTGTAAAGGGATCAAGAATTAAAACCCTAGCTAAAATTCTGCTTATACACACAGTAGAGAGAGAGTGAGTTCATGAACATTGTTTCCAAGGCCATCAGTGCCCATATTTAGTGGATCATACACACAGTGGATGTAGGCCTAATTGGTTGAACCATTATACATCATTATCTTCATTCCTCTTATCCTCATCCCCTTCCATATACCTATGTACATGCATAACTCTGTTGCTGCTATTGTTATTGTTTGATCTCTCCACCTCTTATCTGGTGGTGCTGAATCTTAGCATCATCAGTAATGCTGACCCATGTTTGACGTAATGTCAATTGGCATATTTTTTTAGAAAATATATGCATTTCTTTGGCAGATTTCTATGGAAATCATGTGGATATCCCCTTTGTGTGAGTTTTTTGGTTGTATGAATGCCGTAAGTTTTGTTCAATTTGACCAAATAAGGGTGGAGGGCCCATTTTTAAATGTGTTGGGGAATTGGTCGAGAGAGACAGTTTGGGGTATCCATAGAGCCCGTTAGAAAAAGAGCTTCGAAGAAGGACATGATGTTGATTAACACCCCGACATTAAGATGGTTTACCAAGTTTGATTTCAGTAATGTTTGATGGTGAAATCCTTTTAAACCTCAACCTCGCCAAATATGCCTCCTAGGAGGAGGTGGAGGAGGTATTATTTAATGAAAATAATAAAGACACAAAGATGTATATTGGTTTAGTATCTTTATTGAGGTACTTAAATTAAATGTTAAGGTGTTTCTCTTTAGTATATTCAATATATCGATGAATAATCTAAGTAGACCCAGAGTTAGGTTTTATCTAAGATCAGGAACAAGCATCTAAGATCTTTATAATAAGCAGAGAGTTCTTAGGAAGTAACTGAATGACTCATCTAAATACTTCTTACTCACCTAGGACTAACCAAACCAAAATAAAATATTATTTCATGTCTTGTCTTAAGAACCTGACTCAAAAGAGAAAAGAAAACCACACTTCAATCTATTTTCCAAGGCCAATAAGCCTATCATGATAGGACCCCTGTCCCCTTATCCCCTATGGGGTGATCCCCTTATCCCTTATTAACTTTCTCAAACCTGGTTCTCTTTAGTATACTCAAAAGGAGCCAGATAGAATTTAAGGTGTGTAGATGGACTATGACTACTTGCCTCAAATTCAAAGCCCATCTACACACCTCAGCTACCTCCTTTTGAGCTAGTCAAGCACGTGCTGAACACGGACTGAGACTCTCCTACCCATTCGACAGCAATTCCTGCAATATATCCACTTCAGTCATTCTCTCCGTTTCTCAAACGTATCTTTTTATAGAAACATGGTCAACTAGAAATTATTATGTTCGCACTTTTTCATCCACTGATGTAGAAAATGTGCCAGTTTTCCATTCTCATATGAGGCCAAAAAAAAAACATAAGTGTCGTGCTTAGAATACAATGTATGGTAAAAAAAATGGGCCCATACTCTTCTACCAACACTAAATATTAATCGTTAACACTTGTTTTATTGAATAATTACTTCAATTGAAATCATTGTATCCTTCCTCAAGCACTCCTTATATAGCCAACGGTTAAGAGTTATTAGGTAGTGAAGTTTAGAACATGGTAATCATGCCTTAGCTTTATCATTACAATAGAAAGGTTGAGTGTTAGTGGAAAGAGTTACAAGTTGGTGGGTGATGGTTGTTCAGAGTTTTGAATGGCACTTATTGCTCTAGGATATATGAAAATGGTGAATGGGGGTTGGTGAAACTATGTATCCTTTATACTAACCCATTAGATTGGCCTCGAAAGACTTACCCCCACTTTTTGTGAGAAACCCTGAGGATGTTTGTATGAGTTATTGAGGATGTTTCGATTGTATGTGAAAGGGATCATATCTTGTTGTGGTCTGAAGGAGATGGCTAAGGTACACTTTAGTTATAACAAGGCTTGTTTGAGGTTTAGTTGCCATTTTCCTGATACATCAGTATGCTATATGGGACTAGGAGCCCCTTGGTCTGTTTCTAATACTTGAGTATGTAGCAGGAGTACACATGCATCGTGTTATTTTGGTTCTACTACTAATCCAGAACTGAAAATAGGGTTGACCGATTCCATATTTTTGGAAATGAAAATGGAACCAAAATCGACTATGTCTATAACTGAACCAATCCAATCCAACAGTTCTCGGGTTGGTTTGGATCGATTATCGGTTCCAAAAATGTATGAAAATAAATAAACAAACAATTATTTTTACTTAAATATAACTTAAAAACACTCTAAGGAAACATTATAAATGTAATCCAAATCCCAAAAGTCAAAATTAATTTAAAATTTTTAATTTAAAGAGAAAGAAACATTTTTCATTCTTGTGTGTGTGTGTGTGTGTGTGTGTGTATTCTTGGTTTGGTTTCGAATCAAATCAGTTTATGGTTCGATTCACTTGTGTTGGTTGTGGAAAAGGGAACCGAACCGAAAAAACTAGTTCTGTAATTTTTGGAACCATAATTAAATTATCGGGGGAAAAAACCAACCAGTGCACACGATTTGATTTGGTTTATCGATTTATCCGGTTCCGATGCACACCTTAATTTACGGTGTAAGGGGTGGTTGAGGTCCTTGACAAGTGGTGCATGTTCTTCTTAATAGTACTTGAGGTATGCACGACGAGTTGGTATAGTCTTAAAGGAACTCGTGGGAATTATTTGTCTGAACTATGGGGTTGCCCTATTGTTGAAGCCTAGAACTAGAAGGCTGATGTCCTTTAACCTATCCCTAGACCTGGATCAAAGGCATAAAACCTTTTATGTCGACTTGAAGTTGAAAATCGTACTTGGTATCATCAATTTTCAAAAGACCGATGAAAATAGTGTGGGTGTTCAATATAACCACTTATAATGTGTGTATCCATTATAATAGTGTGAGAAGTTAGATGGTTGTGAGATTCGCGGTCTCTTTTAGAGTTTGTATTCACTAGATAGTGTGGGAATTGAGAGATTCTCATAGTTGCTACTATGGTTTCTAATCCCCAAGGTAGCTTGAGAATTGAGAGAATTTCCTACCCGCTAAAAGGGTTTGTGTAATGACCCAATTTTTCAATAATAAATAATCCCATAAAGATCAATTCCCAATGAATATTCGCATGATAACTAGTGGATGCTAGAAATACATTGCCTACTTTTTTTATTATTTTCAAACTAGTATGCAAATAAAATCATTTTTAATTGAATCAAAACTAAATGAATAAACATAACCAAGCTTTTATTTCTTAAAGTTCACAATGGAATAAAAAACAATTATTTTGATAAAAGGACGGACAGAACAACTATTCATTCCCAAACATCACTATACATGAATCACAACAAAAACTATGAATAATTCTAGATTGACACACACTGACATGTCGCACCGGCATTGGCTTGTATTTGGACTCCACTGCTGGTGGATTCGGATATGAGCCAATACGGGTGTGACACATCAGTGTGTCGCACCAAATGTGTCGAGTTTGTGTGTCATTGTAGGAATCCTTAAACTAAATAAAGATCCTTCCATCATGAACATTATATCACCACTACTAACAGACAAGTACCCCTGAAAAAACTTAAATTCTCCATTAATTGAACTAACCCGAGAGCATGAGATACTCGAGTCAATATTATAATACTAGTATGAGTAAAATTATAGACCACTCATTATATCATTGAACCACACCTTGATCATAATGCTGCTAATCACAAAGTAACATTATTAATGAGAGGTGATACTATATCAAATGTGATAGGGGGATCATCAATGACAAAATGACCTAATGATAGAAAACTATATACACATGTTATCAATATAAAATTGGCACTGTTGCACACAACATGTATAGTTTTTTCAAGAACTAATTGTCTTTTTACATATTGTTTCATTCTAAAACTAATAGGCAACAAACACAATTCATTTGCCTTCAACGTCGAAAGATCAACTGACATGTTTGATATCGTTCATAAATATTAAGAAACTTTAAGTGTAGAGAATAAGAATCCTTGATTCCAGGAATTCTAAATTCTTAAAATCTTAAATTCATATCCATTATTTGGTTCAAGCATGAATTCTTTTTTCCCGACATACTTTCGCTTATTATGAATAAATATCATTTAACTAAAATTCCCTTCTACTTTATTTGAGTGTGTGTGTGTGTGTGTGTGTGTGTGAGATAGAGAGAGAGAGAGAGACTGAGTGTGTGTGAAAGTGTGTCTATTTTATTTTATTTGTGTGTGTGTGTGTGTGTGTGTGAAAGTGTTTGTATGTGCGAATGAGTGTGTAAATGTATGTGTGTGCAAGCACGTCTGTGCGAGTGGGGGGGAGAGCGAGTGTGTTGTTATTGTGTGTAAGCGTAAATATTTTAGCTTAGGCTTTTTATTTGATTGTATTTGCACTTTGTCATATTTGGCCTATCCCATTACAAACCGTCATGCACCGATACGATGAACTGAACTCCAACATCTCCAAGTTCAATACACCTATACATCTCAGAAGGTATAATTCCTTTAGGAGTTTAAAATTATTCATAAGGTTATTTGGCTTGTTACTTGTATAAAAAAAACGAGGCTGGAATTTTTAGAACTAAAAATAAAAAAAATAACCTCGTTCAAATGAGATACCTATCTCGTTCTAACGAAATGGCTTTTACGTTTGAAGGGTCGTTCGAACTCTACATTGAACGAACTACTAATGAGGGTGTATTGTTTGAATTTGTTTTCATCTCGTTAGAAGTTGGTTCAAACGAGATTTGAGTCTTGTTCAAATGAACAGTTGTTTTCATTCTAGCGACTTCTATTTTCATTTGAACGAATTTGCCACCTCGAATTTTATGTCAGGTCTATAAATACCTATTTTGACTCAAAATTTTGTAAGACTTTTGACAAAACGTTTATGCATATCTGTTGCAAAAGTTTTCAAGTTTCGTGTTATAAAAATAGTTTTGATTCAGAACTTTACATCCCCAAATAATTTTTATGAATCATGTTTAAACCCTAGAAGTTTCGTATATTCGATACACTTTTGGAGAGGATTCTCTAAGGATGATTTTATGACTCGAGTGATCATGGCTGAAGAAGGTTGAAGGTTAATCGGTGGATACCGAGGGTGGACTGCCGCCTGTAGATTGCTCTGGATTTGAGTATTATTCTTTATAAGTTTTAAAGACAATGCACGTTATACTTATGGGTGTATCATGTAGTCTGTAAGTCGATAGTCTTGTAAAACTCTCTAAAGTGTTGATCAAATGATTTTTCCCTGAAAAGGGATTTTTTTTCCCAATGTTTGTGTTCTTTGCATGCTTAGTTTAAATCATTATATTTAGAACACATATTTGCCTTCACATATAATTTAATCAAAGATCAAAATTTATTTAAAACTGGATTTGTGTGTTTGGGAATTAAATTGAAAAATACAAAACTAGAATTTTTGTATGTGACCATCCTTCTCGGGCGCATTCATCGACGCAAACAAGTGGGATCAGAGGGGATTTCACTAATTCATTGTGTAGATTCTTATTTAGTGTTGTTTAGGGTGATTGTTTATCCATCTCTCTGGTGTGTGTTGATTTGTTTTTCTAATGATGGATAGCTATGGTGAAAATTTATCTCATTTGAATTTGAAATTTGCTAAAAGAATTAAAATTATTGAAAAACAAAATTCTCGTTTTAAAGCTATTATGGAACTTTTGCAAATTTTTCAAACTCAAAGAGATTTCTTTCGTAAGAAGCTTGTGAACATAAATCGTGATTTTTAAAATTTAGAATTGTCCAAGAAAGAGAGTGATGATAGAGGTCGATTTTTAGAAATAAAAAATTAGAAGACTCTAAAATTTCTATGGATTGTTTAAGTGCCAATGAAGATAGTGATAAATTAATTTTAGATTTGACGACACGTGAGAAGACTCTTAGGAATAAGTTTGTTTTCATTGAGAGGGAGCGAGATAACCTTCTAGGAATGATTGAAATTTTAAAGAAGGAGTCCCTAAAACTTGAATTTAATTCTCTGCTTGAGTCTAGAATTTTAAAGTAAAAAGATGATTTAGAAGACTCGAGTAGTATTGGTAGTGATGGTACTGGCTCCCATAATTCTAATGCTTATGTTGTCAAAGCCAAGATGATTGTTTGTTTTAGAGGGTCAACGGCATCCAAGGATGTTAGAAAAGGTCAAGTCATAGGTAACATTCTTTGCGTTTTCACATGTTTGCATTGTGGTAGGAAAGGTCACCTTAGGGAATTTTGTTATGATCTTAGAAGAGGTTCTAGGGAGTTGAAGTCTAGTGTCCCCTTGATTACCAAAACTTGACACATTACGTATAGATCTATTTGGGTTAGGAAATCCTTTATAGAGACATTAAATGTTCGACTTCTTGATTCTCGCATGCTTGTAAATGACTTTTCACATGTTATATCTTATGGATGATTGCTTTCATGATTTTTTTTGTCATACTCTAGTTGTACTTCATGATATATGTTTGCTAGTATTATGACATGTGTATCTTTTGTATTTTTTTTCTTTTATTAAGTCATATTGAAAATTAAAAAAAGATTTTACTTTAATAAATATTTGGAGAATACAAAAAGATTTTTGTTTGAAATTTTTTTAAAAAACACACAAGAAAAATTGGTTTTCATTATTTTAGTTCTACACATTTGATATGGCATATTGGTGTATTTGAATCCAATCATGCTTTATATGTGGCTACGACATTTGGTTATGATTGTAGATGCTTATATTGTTCTTAATCATGGTATCATGGTGTTGTTTCAAACTTGATTTTCTTTATGGACTCGACTTAGTATTTGCCTCCGTACACATATGCACGATCCTTTTGAACATTAAATTCACAAGTATATTTGAGGTTTATGAGATGTTCTCCCTCAATTTTTTTATCAACACATTTTTGCAACATGGAGGAATTGTGCATGTAAGAACTGTTGCCCCTGAGAATGTATGTTTAGTATTAAAAAAATATAAGGGTGCATGAGAAAGGGCTATGAAAGGAGCAAATTTCCTTTTGCAAAAAAGTCACCATTGGCAAGATCCCAATAACAGATTAAAGGAAACAAAAACAAAAAAATTGCTGAAAAAGGGCCAACTTAATTTAATGTTTGATCATTCAAAAGAAATAACTTTAAAACAATTGACAAAAGAAAAGAAAATATGATATATGTTTATTTTTTGAGGGAGTTTAGTTGAAGATCCACGGGTTTCCACAATGAATCCTAGTTATACTTATTTTATCATGATGCTATTATATGTATAATCATCAATATTTTAGGTTTGCGTGCATTGTGTCAATTTGTTCATTAAGCTAGATTTATCGTGTCACTTGAGGCTAGAGCTTATTTGATAAAGTTTTGCGGTCAATTAGAACTTCTTGAACATATTTGAGTGCTTGGATCATAATTCATTTGTATTTAGTTCATGCCTATTCATTCCATTCCACATTTTTCTACACATCAATACTATGCTAGTGTGTAAAGCATATATGTTTTGTGTCGAGTTTGTGATCGTTTATATCTATATATGTGTGCCGGATTTTCTTTGGTATATTTTGCATATATTATATATGGTATCGTGTTTTTACTCTTTACGGTTTACATTTAGTCCATGGTTGTAACATACTTGATTATAGTTTGGATTATTTGTGCTTAAATTGTCGTGTTGTATTTGTAACATTTACATTTTTTTTGAAAAAAAAATTAAAATTTTTCAAAAATAGTTGGTGAAGCTTTTGAGATTATCATTACATGCGCATTGTTTATATATCTTTGTGATGATATTTTACTTCTTATATGTGATGCTTTATTTTTTTCATGTTTGGCGTCTACTCCTTTGTATATTTTGGACAAAAAGGGGGAGAACAAATTAAGGGAGAGATTTGATTTGATGATGAGTTTGATTTATGGGAGAGATTTTTTTATGATTTTTTGTTTTATATTTTAAACTCGATGCATCACAAGATATTTTTCTTTGCTTCATATGTGTAGGTACTGAAGAAGAAGAAGAATATATTGCATCGGATGAAGACAAAGTGCCGAATGGAAGAACAAGATGAGATTGAAGACAAAGTTTCTCTATACCATTCCATTTCTAGAGTTTGGAAATGGTGTTAGGATTTTTTGTCATAGAGGGGTATTTACTGTAATTTGAGTTTCGGTTAGTTTTGTACCGAAATAGCCAAAAGGAGAGATTTAGAAGCGCAAATATTTTAGTTTAGGATTTTTATTTGATTTTATTTGCATTTTGGCAGATCTAGTGTTTCCCATTTCAAACCGTCATGCACTGACACGACTAACCGAACTCCAACATCTCCAAGTTCAAGACTTCTCTACATCTCATGAAGGTGTAATTCTTTTAGGAGTTTAAAATTATTCATAAGGTTATTTGGGATGTTACGTTTATAAAAAAAATCGAGGATGGATTTTTTAGTATTAAAAAAAAGAATTAACCACGTTCAAATGAGATGCATATCTCGTTCGAACAAAATGGCCTTTTCATTTGAATAGTGGTCGTTTGATCTCTACATTGTGTAAAACGTGACAACGTGTGATATCGATTTAAACTAATTCACAAACAACTACGTGTGTGCGTGTGTCAAATCATAAATAAATAAAGCATGTGACACAAATATTCAAGAAAAATCCTCGAAGGGCAAAACCTTTTATTTCTAGAACTTTGAATAATTTACAAGACCATTGACTTACATACAACCTGATAATTGCTCACAAGTGTAACACACGGTGTCTTTGTCAAACCTTCAAAGCAACGGCTAGAAATATCGTCGGTTGGAATCTCCCGCGGGAACTCCAGGTGGTTAGTAATGAAGAAGAAAATGACTTCTCCACAATGGCTGAACAAAAGCAACGCAGTGTTCTTAGGTTCCAAAAGATTCACAAATGTATGTAGGAATTTTTGTGTGAATTAAACATGAGTTTTGGGACTCAAAAATATAAAGACTTGAGCTAATAGAACTCTCAAAAATGTCTCTCCAAGTCTTAAAAAATAACACCCCCGAAGTTGGCTTTTATAGGAAAACCAAAAGAGTTTTAAAACTTTAGAACTCTTGCTAGCGTCAGGGGTTCGGGTGGTACCTTGAACCGGTTCGATCCCCGAACCGTTTCACCCTTCGGTTCGCGAAACTTCACTGGTTTTGGGGCAACAATCACACAGCATTCTTCCAAGGATTTTTTCGTAATTTTCTCCATTTTCAAAGGGCCATAACTCCTTTATCGTATCTTAGATTGATGTGACGTTTCTTCCAGTATCTTCATGGCGTCGGTCTATTCAAATTATTAGTTGACAGTCCTCTTGACGGTGATTGTAAAATTAAAAAAATTCCCTTAAACTTTCCTATCTTTCCTTCTTTCATTATTTTGACTTCTCTTGCGTACCACTTGCATAAACTCCCTAAAATCGTGGAACGTGAAGTCGTTGAGGCAGATGTGGGATGCTTGATAAAGATGATGAATGCTTGATTTGTATAGAAGCCATCATGTGATATCATGAAGTGACATGCCAAATGTAGCGGCGTACGACATACACAAATGTAACATATCGGACTTAAGAAAAAAATGTCCTTACACATTGAAAGAACTATTAACACGGCTGCACTACTTGAATTCATTTAAATCTCGTTAGAAGCTGTTTCAAACGCGATTGGAGTCTCGTTCGAATGAACAGTTATTTTCGTTAACAATATGACATTCTCGTTCGAACGACTTCAATTTTCATTCAAACGAATTCGTCGCCTCAAATTTTGTGTCAGATCTATAAATACCTATTTTGACTCCAAATTTCATAAGACTTTTGACAAAACATTTCCTGCATATCTGTTGTAGAAGTTTTCAAGTTTTGTGTTATAAAATCACTTTTGATTCCCAACTTTACATCCCCAAATAGTTTTTATGAATCGTTTCAAACCCTAGAAGTTTTGTATCTTAGATACACTTGTGTAGATGATTCTCTACGGCTGATTTTTTATCCCGAGTGATCACAACTGAAGAAGGTTGAAGGTTGATCGATATATATCGAAGATGTATTATCGCCTAAGGAATTCTCTGGATCTGAGTGGTATTCTTTATAAGCTTTTAAGACACTGCGCATTATACTTTTGGGTGAATTAAGTAGTCTGTAAGTCGATAGTCTTATAGAACTCTCTAAAGTGCAGATTAAAAGGTTTTGTCGAGAAAAGGGAAGGGATTTTTCCTCAATGTTTGTGTCCTTTTCATGTGTAATTTAAATCATTATATTTAGAACACATATTTTCCTTCATATCTAATTTAATCAAAGATTAAAAAAATTCTAAAACTGGATTTGTGTATTTGGTAATTAAATTGAAAAATATAAAAATAGAATTTTTATATGTGACCATCCTTTGTCTGGAGTGTTCATCTACGCTAACAGTGTGTGAGTGTGAGAGCAAGTGTCGTGTGAGAGAGTCTGTGCATATGTTCATGTATGTATGTGTGTGTGTGCTTATGTGGGGGAGAGAGAGAGAGAGAGAGAGAGAGAGAGAGAGTGTGTGTGTGAGAGAGAGATATAGAGAGGGGGAGAGAGTGTTTATATATATATGTGTGTGTGAGAGAGAGAAAGAAAGAGTGTGTGTGTGTGTGTGTGTGTGTGTGTGTGTGTGTGTGTATGTGTATATGTGTGTGTGTGTGTGTGTGTGTGTGTGAGAGAGAGAGAGAGAGAGAGAGAGAGAGTGTGTGTGTGTGTGTGTGGAGGGAGAGTTCATGTGAGAGGGTATTTATGTCTCACCACAAAAGTAAACTATAATTTTCGAGATTATAGGATTCCCCCCATTTTAGAGGGAAAAGGAGAATTCTAATTTTGTGGGAATTCTAAATTTCAAGATTTCTAAGTCTCCCCCGACTTTCTAGCCAAACATTGTAATTCTAGATGAGGAGATATCTAAATTACAGGAATCCTATATTTCCTTTCCAAACCTCGAACAAAACGATCCCTAAGTGTCACTCTATTCATGATCACTAACCTTATTAATCACTTTATTACTGAGAGGTAAGATTATAGAATTACAAATTAATTTAATAGAAATTAATAAACAAAGTTGACTATCAGTCAAACTACGAGTGTTTAAATATGTAACATATCTCAAGGCATACTTAATATGAATCTGTTCAATTCAAAAATTGACCGTATTTGTCACTTTATTTATTGTTGGTTAATTACTTTGTCGTTAATACATGTTTCAATGTTAAGTCACAAATATTCTCCCAATCATTGTTTTCAAATATATAAAATATAATGGATGTATTTAAACCTAATTACTTAATGGTAGCAACCACAATGCACAATTACTCCATATGAAAGTGGGGCAATTACACACATTATGTACATTTTCTAATAATTAATTGATTTCAATTCAAATTGTTTCCGTTTAAAAGTAACATCCAAGAAACATAATGCATTTGGCTTCAATACCAAAAGTCACTTGAAAAATTTAAATCATAGCACAAGGTTTAAAGGTGATAACATCGTGAAAAGCGTCATAAAAAAGTGGAATCGTCATAAACATGATTCATACATCCTCGATACAGAGTTTAAATTTAGTTATCAGAATGGAAAACTAGAAACATAGTTTAAATTCAATGCATACATAATTCATGAGAAATGGAGAAGTTTTTAAAATCTTACTTTTATTTTTGAGTGAGAGAGAACTCCATCTCTCCATCATCAACCTTTTGCACAAACACATAAGATTTGGCTTCGATTTTCGAAGTCACTCGCCAAAGATATGGGTTTAAATGATTTTTTATTTGGAACTTGTAAAATATCAAAATTTATTATCAATTGAGAGCATCGATATTCGAAAATGCTGAGGGTGGTTTTCGATTTTCATGGTTGGTAGTAGTGAAAGATTAATGGCGGGGAGTCAGGCTGGAGAAGAGAAAGATGGGTTGAATTTTAGCAAAGAGGTGCACAGATACTTAAAATAGCATAAACAAGGATGGGTATATTTAAAGGACAAACTTGTGTTGGTTTGTACTAGTTTTGGAATTTTGATTCGAAATGTTTTCAAATATTTTTAATTAATTTCCAGAATTTTCCAATTTTCTTGATTTCTAGGATTTTTTGCATTGTAATATTTCAAAATAAATCATTCGAATTTGAATCTAAAATTATGATGATGTCAAAATTTGGACAACTTTGACTTCACCTAGGATGAAATATGTGTCAGCTGGACTTAGAAAATAAAAGACAATAAATGATTTTTGACACCAGTGTTTAACGTGGTTCAACCTGAGGGATTAGGCCTACATCCGTAGTTGGAATGCTCGCTTTCTCTCTTTGTATTAAAATGGAGCCAGAAAGACAAATTACAAATGCTCGGAGGCTGCGTTGCCAGACTGAGTTACAAGAATGTCTAGAGGCTATACCACAATTAGAGAGAGAGAATACAAAAGTGTAATAAAATAAAGCTCCATTATCCACACACCTTTCCTTAGTGATGTTTTGGGTATTTTATAGCCTTGGAGCTTTAACCGAAAAGGAGGCTTTAATTATGGTGGTTGGGAGGTGTTTATACCTTCTCCGGGGCATGTTGGAGCCATTAATGGTAAGCATTTCCAAGGGCATGTCAGATCCATTAATGCTCACCTTCTCTAAGGATATCTCATAGCCATTTAATTTTCACCATATCCTAGGACCTATCATGCAATAATTGTGTAACTAGGTGTTACGGACTTGATATTTGAGGCCTTGAATAAGTGATCTTGAATCCCTTTGCTGAGTTAGGCTAGTCATGGGCAGGACATGGTCATGTGCAGGACTTGGTCATATGCAAGGCATGGTCACGTACATGGGTAGGTCATGCACGGGACTTGTACCTGGTCTTAGTACTTTCTTCTTGTTTGAGTAGGTTATATCCAACAGGGGTCTCACACCCTTTGCAAAAGCATGCCTCTAATTGTGTAGTATTCTTTCATAAGGAGAGGGTCCACGGATGATGATTTGTACCATGGGCATATATATATATATATGTGTGTGTGTGTGATCCCACATTTTTTGCCCATGTAAGGGGTTGTATATGGTGGCCTTGGAGTCATGAGATAAGTTGAACTTGTTACGAATCCCCCTTATACTTAGACCCTTGAGGTGGATTGGGTCGTGACTAAGTTGAGTGCAAAATTTATACGTATCAACTACCCCCCATTTTCCATAAGATGACTTCGATCGTATGGAAATTTAATATAAAGCCAACACCGAGTGGGGGTGTTTTAACATTGTCAATTGAAGGAACAACATACAAACTTTGCAAAATACCAAAAATAGATCTAGGACAATATGTTAGTCTTAGGACAATTTACCTATGGACAGAGTTCAAGGATGAACAAAAGTAATCGATGAAATTTTTTTATGTAACGACTGACTAAAAAATAGTCCAAGCGAGATTTTACAAAAGACTTAGTAAAAATAGTATGGGGTTAACTTTTGTAAAGACTAAGCAAAATAAATAAATAAATAATTTTGAAGACTAAGTAAAAAATATATATTTCGAGGACTGAGTATAGTTTTGAGGACTAATTAAAAAACTAGTCTCAGGACTAAGTATAAAAAATTTAAGGCCTGTTTGGTTTGCAACTGTAATTCTGTTTTATGTGTTTAAATACGATTCTGATAAAAATCTGCGTTTGGCAACCAGTTTTTAAACACTGAATTATAATATTTTTATGTTATAATCAAGTTTTTCAAAAAACAGATTAATGGTGGTTTATAACTTCTGTTTTTTTATTTTTCAACTCATAATTATTTATTCTTAATATTTTAATGCGTTTATACCTTAATATATAATATACATGCATAATACATTAATATGTGTGTAATTATTACAAATAAAATATATATATATATATATATATATATATATATATATATATATATATATATATATATATATATATATATATGTACACAAAATTACGTAAGAAATATTATTAATAGATACATGATACTTACATATAGTTTTATACGTGTATTATTATTGTACGAAATAATATAAAATATACATTTAGTACATATGTATTAAAAAATATTATCAATTCTTGTATGTATATAATGTTTTAGTGAATTATACATGCAATATCATTATATATATATGCATGCACATTTACGTATGTATGTAAGTTTACATTTGTATTATGTATATAAATATATATTATATAGTTAAACTCTCCAATATACTTCATTAAATATACATAAAAATATATAATATTAACTGTACATATATATAATTTATGATGTATGTATGTATGCATACATGCATGTATATATGTATACATTCATGTATCATGTATGTATGAAAATTTTATGTATGTGTTTATACACACACACACACACACGTATATATATGTATAACATAAATAAACATGTTTGCCAATTTCATAAAAAAATTCAAAAAATTGTATTTAAAAACAAATTTATCAAACGCACACTAATAATTATAAACACAAAAAGTGAATTTTAAAATTGTATTTAAAAACGATATTTAAATCGAATTTTCGAAACACATAACCAAAAGATCTTGGAGACTTAGATTTTTCTGCTTGTGATATGTTAGGGAACCCACGTTGTAAATTTAATTCAATAGAGCTCCCACGGATTGAGATACCAAGTAGGTGCAGGGGCACCCACATTGCAAAGAGCTCCCATGAATTGAAACATGAAGTAAGTGGAGGGGTCCCCATGTTGCATCTTCAATTGAATTAGCCCCTTCCCTTTCATTTTTGTCCATTTGTTAACTATGAATCGTATGTTAGGGTCACACACCATCATTGTGTGCAAAAGATAAGTGGTGGGGTCCGAGGCAGGATATTCGGTCTCAGCATCTCATATTTAAGTAATGACATTATTTGCACTAAAGAAGTGGGAGTACATAAGGTCAATGTTATCTCTTCCTTTTAGCAAAAAAAGTTGAGGCAGCGAGGCCCACGTTTTATCTTTAGTTCAAATAGCTCCTTTGCTGGAGATTTGTGGCCTTTGACATGAGGGAATGATAGGAAAAAAGGTGGGATTCACGTAAATAAAAACCAAGCTCCTGTTTTTCTTCCTCAAGAGTCGTTGACCCTCTTATTCGGTGGGTTGAACAAGAACATAGCCAGAGACACCATCAATCAACCATTTATTTGTTAGTACTCTTAAACTGGTACTTCATGATTTATTACGAGCCCGCTTGGTTGCGTAAATTATTTAATTTTATAAATTGATCAATTTGAAATGAATAGATTGTCGATGTATTAGTTTTAAATGGGTTTAAATCTAATTTGTGGTGTGTTTGGAAAAGAAAAATGGAGTTACTTTATAGAGAGAGAGAGAGAGAGAGAGAGAGAGAGAGAGAGAGAGAGAGAGTAGTATGATGAGAGGTACTTTATGGGAGTGATGCATTTAAGATTCATGTTGTAATTATAAATTGTGCAATTTTAAGCTTTTGGTGAAATGAACTAATTTAAGTTTTTGTGAATCAACATGAATTGGTTCATTTTTGAATTTGTTCATTCTTGTAACCAAACACTAATAATAAGGCAATTCATGAATGAGTTAATTTTAAATGCCCTAATTTATAATTTTGGGAACAACCAAACACGCCCTAATAATTGTCGAGTTTTGGATCATCCTCTACGAATCTGGATTGCGATTTGGGGTACGCCAACCATATCGGTCATACATCTTTGGTTGCAACCAACTTTTTATCGTCTTGTTGGCCTAAGGATTTGTGCAATTCTGGATTTTCTTTTCCCTTAGGTCAAATAAATGCATTTGTGTGTGTGTGTTCATTCAATGTTGTGCTTTCGTATCTCCCTTTCCCTTCTGTAATCTTGGATTTTGACCTCCACGGATAACGCACATTGACACTTAATTTTTCACTTGTGTCGTGGCCTTAAAAATCAAGTCATCTTTACTATTTCATGAATTGAGTAGAACTCTTGTTTCACTCTTACTTTAATTTTTGCTCCCGTTTCCTCTTGTGCAGCCCTTGATTTTTTTTTTACAGGAGTGGGATTTATAGTTTTAAGGCTAGATCAAAACTTTATCAAGATAACCAGCTATACTTTGACTAGGGTCGCGATTTTATCCTCTCTCAAATTTGCAGCTTGATTCGACTAAATTTTGAACACCTTAACCTTAACTTCCATACTTCCAGAGGTCCCCCATCCAAGGGGTGTATGAGATTTATTATTCGTGGCTTTATCTTGTGATTGAGGGTGATCTTAAACCGCTTAACATAATGGTTGAGGAGTCTTCAGAAACTATTGATGCTCATTTGTGCAGCGTTGAATGTATTGTGCTAGCCTCCACTAATGTTGGGGGAGGGGTTATCGGAGAGAGCACCACTTTGTTATCTACCCTTCCACTCATTTTTTTGACACCCATGGAGACTTGTGACTATCCGCCTCATATCGCTGATTTTGGCACCATGGAGTTCCGTTCCACTATTGGTAGTTTTGAGTTGGAGGATATGCAAGTCAAATACAATATTCCAGACAATATTGGGCTTAGGGTACCTGGACCTTTTGAATATGTATGTCATAGCTCTAAGGAAGGGGGTGCCTTTACAAGTCTGCCTTTAAAGCAGGGTTGCGACTTCTTTTTCCTCGTTGTGTGAGGGAAGTGTTAAGTGTTATTGGTTTATCTCCTAGGAAACTTCAATCAAATGCTTGGAAGCACTTACTAATGAGCCTTAGTAGAATCAAGCAGGTGACGGGCAATTTTCTAGCCCACAAAATATTTTGTACTTTTATCGTCTCAGGACTTCCACACAAGTAGAAAATGAGGGTCGGTATCACCTTAGCATTAGGTCCAAAGCAACTCACATTCTTGAAGCTCCTCTTCTTATAATTAGAGATTGGAAGCATGAATTTTTCTTCATTTATGGAGAGTGGTAGTTTATCCCCAGTGATGATGGTGGTAATGTACCCATTGAATGGAGACTTCTTGACCATTCAGCTATTGTCTACCTGTAGTAATTATTACAAATATGTATATTTTTCTTTTCACTATAGTAACCTGAATTTGTCTTGTCTCTTTAGTTGAGGAGCATTGTATTGTAGATGGTGCCTCCATTCATCGTGTGCAGTAGGTGGAAGAACTAGGTTGCATGAGAGCTGGTGAGTTGCTTCTGGAGAGTGTTCTTCATCACTGCGAGTCGGGTCCACCCCCACCTGTGATGGTGTTTCCCCCCACTCATGGAATCAACCCCTCGTATGAGTGTGAGTGTGTGTCTGTGTGTGTGTGTGTGTGTGTCTATATATATATATATATATATATATATATATATATATATATATATATATATATATATATATATATATATATATATATATATATATATATATTGTACTTCTATGGATTGGGTATTATCTTCTTAGTTATTCATATTTTCCATTGTACTTGTAGCTCTTCTATAGGGAAACGAAAAGTGAGGAAGGATTATGCTGGGCACGAGTGTCGAGCCCTCCCATTGATGGGAAAAAGAGGAAAAGAAGATTACCAAGGATCATACCCACAGATGTGGGTACAAAAGATAAGAAGAAATCAAGACCCACTATGGGGAATCCACATGTGACAGTGATGACTCGGGATTACCTTTGTTGCTTGGGGTTCCTCACAAGGGGAGCACACAAGTTTCCATTGCACTTTCACTTTTAGAAGTGAAGGATATGTTTATGAAGGATAAAGATCATCATAAAAACACGACACGCAGTTCCAGGGCTCCACCCATAGAGTTACAAATGAGTGAAGAGGAGAGGGTTATATATACGCATTTGAGGTCCTACCTCCACTCAGACAAGATTGATGACAGGTGTAAGGATAATCCTCACGACCTTACTTTACGCTCGGTGGTAGATCTTTGTGAGGTATGCATATTAGTTTTGTTGTAATCATATTTATACATGCCTCCATCCATTTTTGTTGTTACTTTATTACCCTTTCTTTGTTAGCAAATTAACCTACATGTAGTTCTTTACGACCTAGTTTCCTGGGCATCATTTGCAAAGAAAAGTCTACTGGAGGAAAGAAAGAAATAAGATTCCAAGTTCTCAACCTTAGTTAATGCTTCAGAGAAATTCATTGGTCATTTGTGAACAGAGCTTGAAAATGAGGGGGGGGAGAGAGAGAGAGAGAGAGGATAAGAGAGTCTGAAGAAACTTTAGAAGTTTCCAAGTGCAAGTTTTACATTCTCGAGGATAACGTAAAAGTTGTTAACGCGGAGTTAGTTCATATTGAGACACTTCTAAGGGAGGATGAATTGAAAAGAGATCAAGCCCGAGCACTGTTAGAGAAAGAGAAGCATAACGCAGTTGTTGTAGAGAATTCTATTTCACATGTGCGCCAAGAGGCTAAGGATGAGTACACCACATCCAAAGAATTCCACCAGGCAATGGGAGAGGAATTTGTTAATGGTTATGATTTGTTGAAGGGGGATTCTTAGGGACTATTTTACTCTTAACGTTGATGTATATCTTCTGGAGGGTGACCCTTATTTTGAGTCCGAGGAGGATGAGTGATGCATGATATTATGGAACCAACTTTGAATGGATGTTTACATTTAGTGCTTGTTTTGAAACTTTGTTTTAATATTGGAAGATTTTTTATTTTGAGTTTTTTTTATGGACCTATATGTATCCTGCACCTCAGCCCTTCTAATATCAAAACCAAAATATAAAAATCTATATTGTTTGTTTTCTCATATTGTGGTCATGTAAAATTTTAGGCCGGAGCCTAAGTTTCTTAGTCATTTCGAACTATTAGGCCATAGCCTAATGTGGTCGCTTAGGACCTTTAAGCCATAGCCTAGGTGGTCGTTTTTAGACCTTTGGGTCATAGCCTAATGAGGTTATGTGAGACCTTTGGGTCGTAGCCTAAGTGTGGGACTTGGGTCCTTGGCAACTAAATTTAACAAAAGGTACTTCTTTAAGATAAAAGAAACTTTTGATTAATTTCTAGCATTTTTATGTTGGATTACAACATAGTAAAGTGATAAAATGTGCATCTCATACTATTGATAGTATTTTTTTTAGATGTTCAGCATTCCAAGGGTGGGGGAGCTCCCATCCTTCCATAGTTCTTAGATGATAGGTTCATGGCCTTGCTACCTTGCTTACCTCATAAGGACCTTCCCAGTTGGGACCTAACATTCCATATTTTAGGTCCTTAGTATAAATTGGGACCCTCCTAAGGACCAAGTCTCCCACGAAAAAACTCCTGGGGAATTTTTTTTTTTTTTGTAATACTTTGACATCCTTTGTTTGTATGCTGCTTCTCGGACTTAAGCCTCCTGCCTCTTCTCTTCAATGAGATCTAATATAACTTTTGAGTCCTTAGTAGCAGTTGTATCCCTCCCAAGGACCAAGTATCCAACGAAAAAATTCATGGGACAAAATTTCTTGTTGTATTACTTTTCCATCCTTTGTTTGTAAGCTGCTTATCGAACTAGAGCCTCCTCCCTCGTCGCGTCAACGAGCTCCAATTCAACTTTCATTTGCTCATCAATCTCAGTGCTAGAGTGGGATTTGAGGTCCAATAGGATGGGAGACCAATTTTAACTGGTATGAAAGCTTCATTTCCAAAGGCTAAAGAGAATGGTGTTACCCCTATTGGGCCCCGCGCGGTAGTTCGGTGGGCCTATAGGATATTAGGGAGTTGTTCTACCCATAGCCCTTTTCCATCATCTAACCTCTTCTTTAAGCTTTGAATATTTTTTAATTAGTTACTTCAACCTAACCATTGGCTTGTGAGTGGGCGGATGACGTATAATGATTGTGGATTCCCAATCTTAAGCATAAGTTTCGAAATATATCATTATCAAATTGAATGCCATTATCGTTAATGATCACCCTGGGGATGCCAAACCTACAAACTATTGATTTCCACATAAAGTTCTCAATCTTCTTCTTGATTATGGTGATGAAGGATTCTGCTTCCATTCATTTTTTTGAAATAATCAATTGCCACCACCGTAAATTTTTTTGGCCTGGAGTACAAGGGAGAGGAATTACTAGGTCTATTACTCACTGAGAAAATGGCCAAGGTGAGCTTGGTGGTTGCCTCAGTATTTCCAAGGACATGTCATAGCCATTAATACCCACCTTCTCCAAGGATGTGTCATAACCATTTAATTCTCACCTTATCCTAGGACCTATCATGCATTAATTGTCCAACTGGGTGTTACGGACTTGATATATAAGGCCTTGAATAAGTGATATTGAATCCCTTTGTTGATTTAGGCTAGTTATGCACAGGATATGATCATGTGCAGGACTTGGTCATATGCAAGACATGGTCGCGTACATGGGTAGGTCATGCGCGGGACTTGTACTTGATCTTGGTATTTTCTTCATGTTTGAGTAGGTTATATCAAACAGGGGTCCCACACCCAGTTTGCATGGTATTATTTCATAAGGAGAGGGTCCATGGATGATGATTTGTACCATGGGTATTTACATATATTGAGGGTCCCACATTTTTGTCTCATGTAAGTGGTTGTTTATGGTGGCCTTTGTAAGAACAATTTTTCTATGATTGTTCATAGTATAGCTTTAGGCTAGTTTAGCGTATACTATTACAAATCGTCACACACCATCAAGATTAACCGAACTCGAGCATCTTCAAGTTTGAAGACTTCCTGATATCACGATAAGGTATAAAATAATTTAGAGTTTATATTAATTCACAAAATTATATTTGGGGCGTTTATTTTTTATGATTATGGCTTTTTATTTTCGGAAAGAAAAATTATTTCGCTTACAATCGTTCAAACAACATCGACATGTCGTTTGAAGCCCACTTCTCATATAGATCAAACAAGGCTTTACTGTTTTGATTTTTATGAGGTCGTTAGAATAACCTGAAGATGTCGTTCGAATGACCCACCAAGTTTTGTATAAATACATATTTCGTTATCATAACGTTTAAGACTTTTGCCAAATACGTTTCTGCATAACTTTTGCAAAGGTTCCTCAAGTTTCTGTATTGAAGAACACTGTTTAATTCGAAACAAACCATCCTTAAATATTGTTCTTATGAATTCGTTTAAAAGCCTAGAAAGTGTTGTATCTTTGCATACACCTTTATGGAGAGGATATACATAGATGACTTGTGATACCTACAGGGATTCACTGTTGAAGACGAAGGCTGAGGCTGACGGAGGACTGCATTCTTGTGATTCTTGCGAGGACCATAATTGTTCATTAGAGATTTTTGAAGATTAGCGTTTTATGCTTGTAGCGGTTATCAAGTAGTTTGTAAGTCGACTATCTTGTAGATTTCTAAGTGAATAAAGGTTTTTTCCTTTGGGATTTTTTCTTTGAATCTTGGCCTTTGTTGGATGATTTATCTATTTTATTATATAGATGCATATTTAGGATAAAAAGATAAAATCTATTCAAAATTGTCTTCCGCTTTTAAAATTAGTTTTGCAATTTTTGTTTGTTACACCATGAATTATTTGTACTATACAAATTGGTATCAGAGCGGGTTACACTTAGTTATTGTATAGATCCTTGTTTGCAGCTTTTTGGGTGGTTGTTTTGTTTTCTCTCTTCTTCTTTTGTCTCCTTTATAATTGAGATGAGTTTGATTAGCTTCTTGACCGTAGTAAAAAGTTAAATCTTTGTAAATTTAAGTTTGCAAAAATAATTTAAATTCTTAAAGAAGAAAATTCTCGTTTTAAAAATGTTATTGAATATTTGCAAATGTTTCAAACTCAAAGAGATATCATTGGTAAGAAGTTTTTTGCCTTATATGATAACTTTACTTATTTAAAATCATCCAAAGAAGAGAGTGAGAATAGAGTCCTTGTTTTGGAGAAAAAATAAGAGGGCGTTGAATAAAGTGATAAATAAATGTAACTCCAGATTCACCTCCAAAGGATATCCAAAAAAATACTATGTAGCCACTCCAGCAAAAATTCCTAAAAAAGGTTAGTCAACGCGGGTCCTTGAACCCAGACAATAGCATTATATATATCAACCATAACAATAGATAATTTTAAATTAAACGAGATTTATTAAATCGCATGAGAGTAAAAGAATCTACTAAAGTACCCACATCTCTAAACCATTCCACTGTTCCGATTTATACATTTATTTACATTAAACAGGAAGTACCAACCATAATCTTATTAGATTAACTTAATTGATTAATTTATATTTTGTACGACCCAACGTGGCCAGCCAACTCCTCTGTGGTCCTGCACTCACACTTAACGTACAATAAGTTCTACACATCACACCCCATTCCCCTCACTGTAGCCTGACAACCCATTTAAACTGTCAACCCGCACATACATGTAAGGTTCCACACACGACACGTCCCAATAGCCAGTTGGTCCAGTTAAACTATCAACTCTGAACTTATTAGCGATGCCAACAAACACCCACCTCGTCATAGCCATCCAGCCCAATTAAATTGTCGACTCTACACTTATAGGCGACGCAAATACATTTTAAATACTCGTTCTTAGTCTTAGGTATTTTTATTTTAATTAGGTCTCAATTGCTTGTTAATTATTATTAACCCCACCCTTTAATCGACGATGAGTCCTCAAAACACCTGTAGTCCCATACCCAGAAGTCTCACAAATCACACTTATATTCTAGCATATCCAATAGGAAGAATACTCACTCATAAATACCACCTAGTCTCGTCCATAAACTCCCAAAACTAAGGAATAAAGTAAAAATTAGCCCCACCCAAGAATTTCTATCCGTAAATCGCCATCACTATCTAGTCCCATACCTAGAAAGAAATAACTACCCAAAGTCTACGAACTAGTCCCATACCTAGAAAGCATCCTAAATAAGGTAGAATCAATAATAACCCAATTAACCCATTGTTCCCGCGATGTCAAAAATCATATAATTCACTAAGTGACACACACTATAAATTTAATGAATCTAAACCAATTTATTGCCAACATAATAATTTATTCAATTATTTCCATTTAATTTATCACAATTAATTAAGAAAATAAATCGCATAATTATTACAAATTTCCAATTACATGCAAATTCTCATTATCCTATCATGATAAATTCTTATAACATAAGTAACCTATTTTAATGAGGTTTTAATATGATTTAATCAAATAATAGCTTTCCTACGCAAGCTCTACATGTACGCGTCATCATATACACCGGAAAACCCATCTCAATGCTAAACATACAAGGATTATGAGTTTTAAAACATATTAAAGTTGTATCTAAAAACATTCCCAAAATCTTATCACTTTTATTAATTATATCTCTAATTTATTTTAGAAAAAAATATGTGTATTAGTGTAGGCCATGATCAAGACACATAAAACTAAGGGAAAGGAAGAGAGTAACCATGACTGAGACTTAGATGAAGAAAATCTGAAGGTACGAGTGTGTTCCTCTCGAAAAATTAACAAAGTTGTGTTCTTGAGCAATCTTTAGAAAACACCAATTAAGTCTTCAAATCTTGATCCAAAACTTTTATTAAGTTGGAGGTTAAGGTTTGTAATTGAGAGGAAAATATTTTAGAGAAGCCTTATGGTGTAAAACTTGGAGAAAAATGGATTATGAGAGTCTACCCACGAATTAGAAGAATTATATAGTGATTAAGTGTATTAAACCTATTAAAACTATACGTAAACAAATAACCAACCCGCCGCCTCTAATCGCGATCGAATCGATTCAGTATCAGGCAGAATCGATTCGCCCCTGACAGTTTGCCAAGAACGCCCCATTATTTTTATAAGTTAATAAATTCTCAAATTTAACCCCGATTCCAATTCCGATTAAAGTATCATTCTTAATAATTAAAATCTAACATATTTAATTAATAAAAATTATTTTATTTCACAAATTTTATTTCTCACACTCCCGAATTAATTAAATAATTAATTAGTAAAAAAATTACTAGGTGTTACATATTAAAACTCTACTTAAACATCTAACCAACCCAACGCCTCTAATCACGACCAAATCAATTCGGCATCAGGCCGAATTGATTCACCCCTGACAGTTTGCCAAGAATGCACCATTATTTTTGTAAGTTAATAAATTCTCAAGTTTAACCCTGATTACAATTCCAATCAAAGTCTCATTTTTAATAATTAAAATCTAACATATTTAATTAATAAAAAATATTTTATTCCATAAATTTTGTTTTTTTTACTCCCGAATCAATTAATAAAAAAATTATGAGGGGTTACATACTTCCCCACTAGCACAGGAATTTCGTTCTCGAAATTCGGCGAAGCGTAAATATGAAAAAAATAAAATAAGGCTCACATATGCCTACCCATAGAATACCACGATTAGGTCCCCATACACCCAATCCTACACGTTCGTAACCCACAATCTAATATATATATATATATAATATATATATATATATATAATAAAGGAGGAGGGTTTTTTTGGTCTAGACCAACTAACGGTTTAGATTACATCTTGAGGGGTTTGGTGTTTATCAACTAGGGGCTGAGATTAAATGGGAAGTGTTTGAATCCAATGGCTAAGAATCAATCAATCCAATGGCTAAGAATCAATCAAGGAATCTTAAACTACATTGGGACCACAATTCTTTACACAGTACAAGGCTTGAGAAGCCATGAAATCTCTAACGAAACCTCACTCTGATTCTTTGAGATTCTCACTATTCATCCCACACTCTCTCTCCTCTCGCTATCCCTCACCCTCTGAGATCCACATAGTTTTCCATCCCATTATCCATCTCAAACCCATGTATATAACCCTTACTGAAACTAATATTTCTAAACCCCAGCTCGAGATCTTATCTACTAATATCAATGGTGAGTTTGGGAGTTGTTTTTCTGCTTTTCTAGATCTAATGTTAATTTGATTTATTTGGTTAGTTCTATCTAAACAAATAGCTCATGGTTGAATTTGTTGCAGCTCCTTTTTGGAATCAAACACGTAGAGACTTAAAGCTCTTCATTTCATGGAAAAAGATCCAACAATTTCCCACAAAACAAGCACGCCTATTTCTATGTCCACAAGAACGCCTGTTGAATTTTTTATGTCTTTCTCTCTCTTTAAACTCTTGGCAAAAATTGATTCAAACCAAAATTTATTCAAGCGCGCTTATTTCTATGTCCACAAAACACGCAAAGCTCAAAATCGAGTGAAACCAAAATCGATTCAAAGTAAAAGCTTAAAATCAGAAATCCACCAAGCAAAGCTCAAAATGGATTCAAACCAGGCATGCGTATGTTTTAGGTGTGGTGGACAAAAACGGTGTGGATTTCGCGGGTCAGTCCGCATGTCCTATATGGGTCAAGTATGAAAACTCTTTCACACTCATCGAACTTCTGATTCGTCTCTTTTTAAGGGGTTGAGTTCAAGTTTTAGGAGACTTGAACGTCTCTCTTTTATGTTTGTTGCATTTTCTATTTCTCTTTTCATAAATAAGTAATGTCATAGCAGAGCGGGTTAGTTCTCTTGATTGATAACCTTTTTTTTTATTTTTTGCTTTGCAATTTTTTGTTTTTGGAGCTCCTTTATGGAATCACACAAACTGAACACTCTCTCTTACTCAGTATATGCATTTGATTTGTGGTGAAATTTTCTACTGTATATGGGTCATGTTTGAATCTGCGTATGTTTGAATCTGCTTATGTTCGATATAGCAGTCTTTGTGGGTTTTTACATGTACATATATGTGTTAAATTTCTAATGTTTGTGTATCTAAGTGAATCAAATCCCATGACATTTCCAAGGCAACGTTTTGTTAACTGAGTTTTGTTTTCACCTGTATGTGTTTTTTTTCAAGCGTGTTCAATGTTTTGGTAACTTTGTCCAAGCGTACTGTATGAACCAAAACCCAGTTAGGAGATTTTTTATTACTCTTATCTTTTTTGTTATATATAGACCTCCATAGACTCTGGAAAACCAAATGAATGGTAACTTTGTTCTAGAATGTGTTATATACTGCGCTTGTGTTATATTACTCTATCTTTTGTGTTATATATTGCATTTCTTTAGAACGATTGAGTGAAACGGGTTGTGGTTTTCATTTGGTTTCTGAAAACTAAATGAATGGAAACTTTTTCCAAGCGTACTGTATGTGATATTTACAAACTGATTTTTATGTGTTTTGTCCAAGCATGTTCATTTATTCAAGCGTGTTCAACTGTATGAACCAAAACCCATAACAGCAATAGGACTTCTGAGGTAAACATGTAAGATATTTTTTTCGGTTTTGTTTTCTTATAGGGTTCTACATATTTCCGTGTGGAAGAAGATTTGTACAGACTTTAGAGGTAAACATATAAAACCATTTTTTTGTTCAGTTTTTGTCCTACTGCTGTTACTTGATTTTTTGTGGCTATTTTTAAAATTTTTTGTTTCAGGCGAGTTTCAACACCGGTTTATCTGAGGCGAGGTGGTCTATCTCTGGAAGGTTATTGTCATTCACCTACAATGGGTTTTCACCCATCTTTGATGGGTTGTGACTCAACCTCAAATGTTCTGTTTATATGGTCTCAGATCTGAATCTGATGGACCAAGGCACAAATGTTCGGGTTTTTTTACATGGTATTTAAATGAGTCTCAGATCTGATCGACCAAGGCAACCAACACAACCACCATGAGAAAAAAAAATCCAAAACCCTCCAAATCTGACGTGAATGGCTTGGTGAGTTTCATTGTACTCAAAACTCATTAAGGTCGTGATTTTGACGACTGTGGAATCTTCCTCGCAATCTTCCGGATCTCTTTCCGCCTGAACCAACCAAACACCTTCAAAATGGCGATGCAATCGACTGGTTTTTTGTTGTCTCATGGTGGATGTACATCTATGCGTGTAAGTCCATTAGAAAGTTTTGGATGGGAGATTGAAAGAGATTGAATGTAAGTTCCTTTCGATTTTGTTACCTCCATCGCGATATTATGAATATAAGAAGGTTCAAATGTTTTTTCAGTCAAGGTTAGCTATTTATAGTTATGGTAGTTTAATATTATAAATATAATAACAGTTACAGATAAAAAAAATATTAATAACAACATAGGTAAAAAAATTCGTCCAAAAGATTTTGAGATAAGGTAAAAGCAAATGTATAAACTGAGTTATATATTAACAATATTCAAATGTAAATGTCCCCAAGTGGGACTGACAAGACAAGGCACAAGGTCTTGAAAGGATTTGTGATTTGATAAGACAAAAGGAAGATGGAAGTGGAGATTTGTGGAGATTTGACTATGAGGTTTCAAAAGTACACATGGATCTTAGGTGAGATATGCTACTGACAAAGGATGGTGAAAGATTGATATAAATTTCAAACGTATAAAATGACGGATGGGAGTATAATATTAAAGTGTGTAGTACTATGTGTGTGAAAAAGATATATAAATAATATAACTAAGTAAATTTTTATAGTTCATTAAACCATATATTTATATAAATTATATGTAACATAAATGTTATATAGTTAATATCGAGATATATATTATACACATAAAATTAAATTAGATAACGAAATAGACATATATAATTTGACATCACTTTATTATAAAGATATATTAAATATTAGAAATATCATTAGTATAAAAATATAACCATTGTGTATGGTTGTGTAACATGGATTTTTAGTTGGTTTGAATGATCTCTTTTTGGTTACTACTATAGCCATGTTAATGTCTCGACAAATAAAGTTTTATTAGATATTTGGATTGATTTAGGCCATGTTGGGTCGCACAAATTGGTTGATTATGTAAATTGTTTTATTGTGAATTAGTAAATTATAATGGTGAAACAATAGGAAAAAATTTATCACGGGAACAAATTTATCGTCGTGCCATCGGCATGGGTACACCCTAGTATATATATATATATATACGGCAAGGCTCTCTAACGGGCTAATTTAACGGGCTTAAATGACGGGCTTAATATCCTCCACACGATTTTAGGACCGCTATCATCTATTGGACCACCTTTTGGGGATCACTTTGTCTTTTTATGCCTTTGTCTTTTTATAATGTTATAAGAATAGAATTTTCTACCCCAATAATTTCTATGGTCTTTTAAGCTTATATTAAAGCCTAATTAATCGGAAAGTCTAAGTGTAGAAGTTTCAGGGATACTACTATTTCTTAAGCTTCTTCCGTCACTATCGTATTGTAGTTCTGAATAGTGAGGATTATCTATATAAATAGTTTCTTCAGGGAGTCTAGAAATTGCAAGCGGTTTTGCAGGGAAATATTCTAGTCTTAAATACCTTTTACGATATTGCGATTTTATTAGTCTAGTTTCTTTATATATTTGATTAACAATATCAATTATATCATCTTCTATAAATTTGTCTAATTCGTTATCTTCGTAAGATGACAAAAATCTTCTATATGTTCTAGGGGCAGCTGTCTCTACGTTTTTAAGGAGAGGTCGGATTCCTCTGACTCTAATTAAAATAGCTTTTGTTTCAGTTAACCTTTTTCATCTAATATATTTTAATACGTCTATACTATCTTCAAGTATTCTAGTGTATTCTTGATTTTTTTGAGTCTTGAAAGCTCTTCTGCGAATTCTACAGTTCTTATCTTTTGTCTTAAGAGATCTCGGATCCCAGTTCTAATTATTTCTACTCTAGGTACTTCACGTACTAACCACTCAATAACCTGATCTATATATTTGAAAGTACCACTTGTGTATGTTAAAGCAGTTTCTATAAGTTCTTTATCTTTAGGGTCTGTAAGAGTCCAATCTTGGATTTATCTAGTTAAGTCTAAATTTGTTTGATTAACAAATGCTAAAAAGTCTTCAGTGATTTATAGGCTCATATAAGGTTTTTTTTTAAAACAATAATATGTAAAAATAGTTAAGGGTTTGGTTCGAGTTATATCTTCCTTCTGGTCTGCAATATCTTTATCTTCCATCCTTTTTCTCTTTAGCCTTGCTACTATTATTCTCCGGTCTCGGACTCCTACAACTCTCTCTTTATGTGTCGCACCTCAATCCACTATTTTTGCATTGAACCCGTTTCCTGCCTGTACTCCTTCACGCCTAACGCCCACCTGGCTAACGGCTCACGACAAATTGGCACCTGACGGCAGTTCACCAGTATAACACCTTGTGTGCTACACCAGAGGTTCCACACAATAGTCCTCTATGAAAAGAAAGTTGGAGACAATTTGGAAAATAATAACAACTCAACATAAGAGATTTCTGTCAAAGAAAATATTTTTATTGCATAGCATAAGTAGTTATAACTCTCCCCTCTCCCCTAACTATGAGAGGTTTATTCACTCATATACATATTACTCACTATAAGCATACTCTCTCTCTCTCTCTCTCTCTCTCTCTCTCTCTCTCTCTCTCTCTAATATCTAATACTGGAAGTCTAACAACTGATGTCTAAAACTCAACTGGACACTCCCTTTTATAGCTCAAGGGCACTACAAATGACTGGTAACCGGCTACTAAAAGCAATCTGGTGGAAAGATATAAGTTATTAAAGAAACTTTATCTAAAGAATCTTATCTGCTGGATCTACAGGTTTTTAATGTCTTGTGATAATTGGGGAACCTGTTTCCTTTTGAAAAGAAAGGCCTTCTTATGTGGAGTTCCAAGTCTTGTCATCTTGTAATCATGCATAGATCTAGAGCAGGGCATCTTCTATCTTCAATAATTCTTCTACTAACAAGGGGCCCGTCTTTGTTCCATTCATATTTTCTTCTAACTTTTCTTGGCCTGGGAGGGCATTATTATTGAAAAATTCGCCAATGAGGCCCACAATTCTAAGTCTAGCTGGTAAAGCTATCTCTACCATTTCTTTGACTTCTTTCTTGAGTCTTCCATTGAATGGCTCATCATCTTGGATTATCAGGTCTTTTTTGTAGTAGGCAGTGTACCATCTGTCTTCGCCTGTTAACAATTCCATGATTTCTATTGTCTCCATAACTTGAGCAATCTGGAGCTTGGACTTATCAACAGTTAGGTCTTTAGTTTTGTCTTCAGATAGAATTTTCACATCTTCGAATGCATAACTGGAAAATCTAATGAGTCTGAATCCCTCAACTCTCATTCCTCTACAGGAACTTAGAGCGATCTTATATATCCTGGCAAACAGGGGAAGAAAGTCTTCTACCTTTTTAATGTACTCGTGGACTATTTTTACAAGAGCAATAGAGTCTTCGATATCCTTTACCTGAACGAGTCCAATGAACCCGTGGTCTGCAAGAGTTATATGAGCCATATCTGATTTTCTAAAAAGATATATTTTTGGAACGTCTTTGAAGAAACATCTAATCATTAAGGCAACTCCATTTATTTCTGATAATAACATATTAAAATGATCAATAATGTTATTAGTTTCTTTTTGAAACTCTTCTTTAAATGGGAGATTATTATGACCAAATGGTATAATAATCTTAGTCTTAATAGTCTTTTTCTGATAACAAAAATTATCAGTTGGTCTATTTTTGGAAGATTCTCCAAGGGTCTGAGCATAAGTCTACGTCTGTGGTCTAGGAGTAGCAGTCCCACTAAGCTGGGTTACTGTAAGTCTTTGGAGTCTCATGAATCTAGCAACAGCTATCAGATTTTTCTTGAATTCTATCCAAAGTCTATTTTTGACATTCCACCAAAGGACGTTCATGAAGTATTTTCATCTTCCAAAAAATTTCGTCTAGATTTGATCAAGTCTGGATATATTTGATCGGATCTATATTCGGGAAAATACATTTTCCCAATGAGTCTATTTTGAGTAATAATCTGTTGTCAAGATTTTCCAGGAGGAACTAAGATATCATCAAAGTTCTCTAGGATTGGTCTTTCTTGAGAGTCTTGAATATGAGTCTGCCTTTGTGTTACTCCGGTATTTGGTCTTACGCGTCTAAGATAGTCTGCAACGTCTTCTCTATTCCGTCTATTTGTTCCAGTGAAACTCATACTATTTAGGTCTTCTGTTTGTAACATAAAACATGAAATCATATTAGTATTAGAAAACATTGGTTCTCTTGATATAATGTCTGGAATGGTATTTTTACTTCCCTAAATATGTATAACAGAGAAGTCATAACCATTAAGCAATCGTTGCCATCTAATAAGTCTATTAGTCTTTGATTTGGGCAAGTTTAAATCTCTGAATTTTACTGCATAAGAAGAGTCAGTATATACATTAAATGTTTAGGTCTAAGAAAAAGCATATATTTTTCTATTGCCCTTACTATGGCTAAAAATTCTTTTTAATGGGCAGTGTATCTTGTTTCTGGGTTTATAAAGGTTCCAGAGTTGTATCTACAAAGTTTCTTCTTCTTTCTCTGATGATCAATGGCAATGTATATTGATCCCCATTGTTTATCAAATGCATCTGTTTCTACTACAAATAGGTCTTCTGCATTAGGCAGTTCAAGTACAGGAATGTTCTTGACTGCATCTTTAATCTGTTTTATGAGTTCAAAATCATCTTTGGTCCAATAAAAAGGATTAGTTTTGTCTGTCCCTTTTAATTTGGATGTTAGGCTTTGTCTTTTTGAAGCAAGGTCTTTAATAAAATCTGCAGCACAATTAGACAATCCTAAAAATGATTGTAATTATTTTCTATCTTTGAGTTGATCTGAAAACTCAAGAATCTTTTTGGTTATGTGTTCTGCTAAGGATAATTTTCTTTTATTAATGTTCATTCCCACAAAGTCTATCTCAGTCTGAAATAGTTGCATTTTTCTTTCGAAAATAACAATACCATGTTTATCTAATTCTAAAATAATCTTTTTAAGATGGTCTACATGCTCTGTCTCAGTCTTACTGGCTACAAGAATGTCATCTATGTAAACAAGATAAAATTCTGAATAAGGTCTAAATATATTATCCATTCTTCTTTGGAATACTTAAGGAACGTTTAGGTATCCAAATGACATTACTAGCCATTCGTATTATCCTTGGGGCACACTAAAGGTTGTCCAAGTAATAATGTCTGAATGCATCTTAATTTTCCAGAAGCCTTATTTGCAATCAAACTCATTGAATATAACTTTGTCTTCGATTAAATTAATTAAATTATTCTTTTCTGGTATCTTATAAGAATAAATTCACAATTCTTATTTAATTGTCTATAATCTATAACCATACTTCTTTTTCCTCTTTTACGTTCAGATTCGTTATGAACATAGAAGGCGAGGCTATTATGTATACTTTTACTTTCTCTAATAATGCCTAACTTAAGCATTTCGTCTATATCTTTTTTAAATTTTTCCCTATTTTCTTGTGAATATCCTTTCTTACAGGTTCCGCCATTAATAGTGGCGTCTGGGTTAATAGGGATAATTTCACAATAGCTTTGGTATTTATCCCACTTAGCGATGGTATTTTCTCCTAAAGTGGGCTCTGCTACTTTCTTAATCTTTTTTTCTACCTCTATATCCATTTTGTTCTGTTTGGATATATCTTGAATCTGTAATCAGGTGTGCGGGGCTTTATCTAAAATGGCTTGTTGTATAAGCGCTATTTCCTTATAACACCTTTGGTCTGGACACTTACATTATTTTTATAAGGGTTTAGTAATTTCTAGGGCTTCTTGTTGGGTTATAAGTCTAGGTCCAACATGCTCAGCTGAAGAACTCTGATGTTTTATGGGTCTATAATTGGGTTTGACCTGCATAAGGTCAAAGGCAGTCTTGTGATCTATCAGAGGAGCTTTAATATTAAATTTATCTTTATCACTAATCAATATCTTATCGTTATACTGAGTATATGGATGACATTTACTAATAAAGTCTTGTCCTAAAATAATGTTTCCTGTGAAACTAGGACGAGGATCCATGATCCAAAACCGATGATTAATGATTTTGTTGGTTTGATTTCCTAATTTAAAATAAGTAGGAATAGTCTGGAAATATATGGTAAATGGATCTCCATTAGCCACTTTACCATAGATTTCTTGAGTACTTTCTAAAAAATAGTTTTCAGGGAAGGAATTAGCCTTACAGATACTCTGAGAGCATTCTGTATCTATAAGAGCTGAAAGCCTTTTAGGATAGTCTTTATGTTGAACAAATAATTGTATAAAACGAGCATGTGGTTTAGTAGAAATTCCTAAATTATTCTTTTCTAAAATAGATATTCCTTTCTGAGGTTTATCTATGAAATATAAGGGTATTAGATCTTTTGAACTACTATCAGAATGGTAGCCTTCTAAATCATAGGAAATTCCTTTTCCTTTGAAGTCTTCATTTTCTTGCAATCTTTTCGCTATATTTCTATCAATGTCTTGATAATATATTTTAAGATCCGAGTCTATTTGAGCATCTTACTGACTAGTGTAAATTTCTCTAAATCTAGTTCTCTAACAGTTTTCATGGTTATGTAATTGACAAATAACACAAACCATAAATAATTTTTTTTGTATAATTTCAAAGCATTCTACGCATCTAAAGTTTTTCTTGCTATATTTCATTTCAAATGTGCAATAATGTCTTTCATCAAAATAACGTCTAGGTATATAGGTTAGTAACTCAGGATTACTAACTGTCCTTCTCTTTTTTAAAAACCAAGCTTATTCAAAGTCTATATATTCATTATCTAAATCGTCTTAGTTAGTTTGCATCATATATAAGCCTAGAGTATCCTGAGAGTCTTCAAAATCATCAGTATCACTATAGTCTTCAGAATCACTATCTATATATGCGATATAGATACTAGTATTGTCATCATCGTCTATGTCTGATATTTCTATAGCATATAGGTATAACACCCCGCACTTTTGGGGATAATTAAAATTCATAAGTAAGTGTAATTTGGGAAATTAAGAGGTTATCGTGAATAGTAATTCTTGGAGTTTTCAAGGATTAGATGATTTTTTATGGGTGTTATATTTAATTTTGGGAGTAAGTAAATAAGTTAGAGTATTTCAATTATATGTCGCAGCTGGGTAAAGCGACAAAGGATATTATGGGAAATCCCGCATTAAGTTGTGTTGGATTAAATTAGTGAGTTGTGGTTAAGCACCTCAGATGGAGATTCTGATTGTGCGGTGAGTCTCGAAATGGCCGAGATAGTCAGAAAAGAGTATTCGGGGGTATTGTTTAGGCTCCGGGAGTTTTTAGGTTAATAGGTACTTGTAATTGAGTAAATGAGTCGTTTTTGAGTTTAAAAGGATAAACCCTTATTCTCTCCTATATAAGACACGAGAGAGTGGGAGAAAGGAAAGAAAAAGAGAAGAAAGGAGGAGGAGAAAAGAGGAGAGGAAAAGGATTTTCGGGCCAAACTCCGCGAGATTCGACTCGGGGTCGTCGGATTTTATCCTCCGGGCAAGTGTTTACTTGTTTTATTTATTTTGAGCATAAATCTTATATCATAATTGGTAATAACAAACCCTAAAGATTTTCGGGATGGATTTTCGTGAATCAAACGGGATTTTTAGAATTTTAATGGGTAAAACACGGGAAATATCAAATTGGAGAAACTTAGAAATTAATTGAATTAAATTGTTAAATCGTGGTTCTAGGGTGTTTAGAACCTATTTTCCTTGTGTATAATTAGTTGGTTGTAGTTAAATAAGGTTGGGAGAAGGAGTATAAAGCTTAGTGGGTTTGTTAATGGCCGAAACATGGGCGAAGAAGAAGCTGCCCTGCTTGATCAATCGATCGACGGCCAAGGGTCGATCGATCGATCAAACAACTATTTTGGCAATTTTGGCTTAGTTAATTTAAATGGGATAAATTCCCCCATTTATGGTTTTTAGCTTATTTATTTGAGGAAATAAATATTCACCTAGGGGAATGTAATCCTAATCAATTGAGGGAGTTACAATTGGGATTGGGAGAGTATAAAAATGGGTGTAGCAAAATGAATGGTTTGGACAAAAATAAATAAAGTGGGGAATTAGAGAGTTGGGGTTCCCAAAAATAGAGTGAGGACCTCTAAATTAGTATTTGAGCGAAATTTAGTCCTTGGGTTCGTGGGAAATGATATCCACGACTCATCTAAATTAAGGGTGTTTGGTGACAAATATTTCTTGGGATGATTTCAGTGGGAATTTAGGCATACATAATTGTGCGCGTAGACAACGTAATAGTGTCGATTATGGTTGAGTATCCTACGTGATTACTGGGATAAATTGGTATAGTTGGAGAATTATATAAATCCTTGTGCGGAAATAAGGTACAGATTATTTATCAAGTGAGGGAATACTTTTGGGCTTAGTATCGTGAGTGTGCGAATGCTTGAATATTATAAATTGTGAGAATCTTTGGGATTAGTGGGCATCGTTATGTGTGATTGGCAATTATGGCAATTTATATATATATTTGAGGGAAAATGTGGAATATATATATATGATGTGATAAAAGTATATATATATATATATATATATATATATATATATATATATATATATATATATATATATATATATATATATATATATATATATATATATATATATATATATATATATATATATATGTGTGTGTGTGTGTGTGTGTGTGTGTGTGTTGATGGTATATATATATATATGTGAAACATACCCCCTCTAATGCTATCATGGGAAGTTGCGCGATGTGGTTGAGGCCCCTGGCTTGAGGAGCGGGGAGCGTATAGTCCCCAGGTCATAGCGTCCATTGTTATATTGTGTGATTTTTATTAGGGGTGAGACATGGTGGATATGTTTTGTCTCATATTCGGGGAGGAACTATGACCACTTCCCAGACGTTGTGATTTATGACCACGATGTCGGTGATATTGAGTCCGACCGCTGGTCCCCATGATGGTATGTGAGTGATTCCCTGGAAGATGATAGCATTGAGAGACCGCATCCTCGAGTTATAGCTCATTGGGATGGTTATTATTATACTGGTGTGTATGGTATATTACTTGTGCATGAGAACAATATATTATATATCTCTACGTAGAGTAAAGAGATAAAAGGAATAAAGACTTAATTCTCATTCCGAGAGATTGTATCCGGACTTATATTGTGATTCGTATTATAAATGAGTAGGTTATGTATATGTGTATATATGGGTGTATATATATATATAAGTTTAGTACTGAGGGCCTAATGGATCTCGACAATCGAACTTGCCAAGTAGTAGTGTATCGGGGGGTTCCTTGTTTGGATTTCGCTTCGCGAGACACCCCACGCACGAACACGGTATAATGTTGAGACTGGTGAAACGTTTATCCCCTAGTACTCGGGATAATTAGGATTTTAAATGGTTGGAACGAGTGAGTTAGGCAGGATAGCTTGACTAGGTTATTTTGAGGGATGCGATAGGTGTGCACCATTAGAAGAGGGGTGAGGGGTATCTCATGGGAGTGCGATACCAATTTAAATATGAGATAAACATCTTTTTCACAAATAACGCATTTATGCACTTGCAAAATATTTTCACAACTCGAGATCTGACCCGTTTCTCTATTTTTCCCTCTCTTGCTATATATATTATATAGATAGGTGTCCAGACACAGGGACGCCTAGATGATGATCCCTTCGAGTCAGACGCTTACTGCAGTAGCTGTGGATGCATGCAGGTTTATTTTTAGACACTTCTATTTTTGTAATCTAGATAGGAGTTACTGTGTAAATACTCGGGTCAAAAGCCCAACTTAATTTATTTATTCTTTCACCGCCTTTTAGTGCGGCATTCGATTTGGTTGTATTATTGTTAAACCGAGTGTGCGGTTATTTTATTTCCTTTCAGTTTCATTTATATAAACTGTGTGAATGTTTTATTTGTATAGTTTGCTTAAAAATATTAGTTAAATTAAAATTTTAACACCGGACTAATAGGTTATTAGTAATTAATTTGGTTTTTGACGGTGATGCTAAGAATGAACCATAAGCGACTCATGTTTTAATTTGGTACATGAGTGATCGTGCGGTATTTTATTAGGCGGGGTGTCACAATAGGATATCTAATTCTTTTTTATCTGCATAGTCTAAAATTGTATTGATAATCTTAATACGTTCTTCATCTTTCTTATTCGGGCAGTCTTTAGCAAAGTGTCCTTCTTTGTCGCAAGTCCAACATTCTTTGATGGCAGTCTTAGATTGAGCTACATATTTTTCTTTTCTATAATAAGGAACCTTCTTATACTTACTAGTGTTTTTCTTAAAATATCTTATTTGGTTAAATCTATTTTTCTTAGTCTTAGGGTTCTTTTCTCTAAAGGTAGTAGATGGTCTAAATCTGTACTTTTTAAGAAATCCTAAAGGTCTAGTCTTAAACTTCCTATGTTTCCATTCTAATTTCTTTTTGAATTTCTTAGATTCACTACCACATCCCCATTGAATTGGAGCAATATCTCTTTCGTCGTTTATTGGAGGGATCTTCTTGAAAGTTACTTCTATTAACTTTCCATGGGTTATATCACGTCTCTTAGATATGTTATAGTCTTTGGAAAAATTGATTCTTTCACCAAGGGAGTTATTCTTAACTCCAGCTACTCTTGGACAATTCCTTTATTCATTAATTAGGATTTGTCCTATGGCAGGTATCTTTCTAAAGTATTCATCTTTTAAGGTCTCTCCAAATTCTTTAATTTGGTAATATAGATGTTCATAATTATTGCTATATTCATTTATATTATCTAGTTTGCAAATGCTAAGGAGGGCTAACATAGTTTTTTCTAGGTCTTGTTCATTGATTTGAGCTAAATGTCCAGCTCCAATGAGTTCTGATGTAAACAATTGAATGTATTCTTCAATTGATCTTTCTTCTAGTCTCTCTTTCATTTTTTCAATCGTAGCTAAGGAGTCTTCATCTGTAGTCTTTCTTAAACTATCTAAATAGTCTTTTGCAATACCTCTAATGGATTGCTCAGCGTAGTGTTTACATAAACTTACATCCCATTGTTCATTAGATGCAAAGCACATGTTCATCTGATTACGCCATCCATCTAAGGCCTTTTTTCTATCTTGGACATTATCTAAGTTAAGGTATATCCCAACTAGATTTATGGCTTGACTTCCCATAGTCTTAACGGGAGTAAAACTCTTGTCACTAGTTGGAAAGTCTTTTATATAGTCTGGTTTAGTCTTTACTACAGTGCTCGAGTATATAGGAATATTTATTCCTATTGGTTTTCTAAAAAGTCTAGGAGCATCTTCTAGCCTACAACTACTTCCTATCTCTTACTTATTAGGTTCTACTTGTGTAGCTGGCATTAGTCTTTCTTCTCCTTCTTCTATTAGTCTTAAGTTTCTAATAAGTTCCTTTGTATTCTTAGATTCTTTTAATTTTAGTATGCGGTCTTGAGCTATCATATTAAATCTTTCTCTTTCTTGAAATCTAACAGAATGACTTTTTTTAAGGTGATCTTTAAATGTCTTCATGCCCAATTCTGAAGGTCCATGTCCAAAGTTTTGGATCCTAGATTTTTCTTTAATTAAGTCTTGTTGTTCAAATGATCTTCTAGGTCTAATTATCGGGGCTTGTCTTACTACTACATTCTCTTTCGAAAGGATCATTGATTATGGCTTCTCCCATATTCCTAAATCTAATTTCTTCGGCCTGGATATTTTTATTGACAATCTTAGGAGGACTAAACTGGATGGTAACATTTTCAGTGACATCATCTTGATTAATAAATAAAGGCTTATTTTGTATAGTCTTAGTTTCTCGAAATTCTGGTAATTGCCAAAGGGTCTTAGCTTTTTTTTTCATAGGTCCAGTATTCCTAATACTGTAAGTATGATTGTAGTCTGAAACATTGGTTCTAATTAAAATTTCTTCATTAAGTCTACCGCTAGGAATTCCCGATTGCATTCGTTTTTAAGGAAATTGGGAGAACTTCACATAGCTTTGGAATTCTATATTTATATTAGCGTCTGGGATAATATAGTCTTCATAGCCACTAGCATATAAGATTAACTTAAAATATTTGGCTGTGTCTACGGTTACTGTAAATGCCGAAATGACATTAAAGTATCCTATGTTGTCTGATATTTCTAATTGGGCTATCCCAATAAGGCTTTTCTCAAAATCTTTTCATCTTTTATCTACTAAACAACATAATATGTTGATCTTATTCTGAGGTCTATGTAATCCTTAGATTCTTGCTTGAAAGAGTCCAAAGGTTAGGAATTGGAACTTCCTATCAGTTCCTCTTGATCTAAGCCATTCTGAGTCAAATACTTGGAGCTCAGTATAATATTTGTCTAACACATGATTCCTATAATGGTAAGTCATGTTATAATTAGGAGTCTTAGGAGTGGCACCTTCTTTAAACAAGTTTATGTATCTAACGGCTGGAAGTTGTCCATTATGAATGGAATCTTTAATAATCTTCACCAATTACTTTGGAGAGGATTGGTGAAATTTCTCTCCTTCCACCATGTTCTAACTTTGTAGGATGAGTCCTTAAGTCTTTGGAGCATATGATTTCTCTGTCCAATGCTTGGGATAGAGCTAACTATCTTACTAGTCTTATCTAGTCCATCATTTATGATTCTTCTACCTATGGTCTTTCCTTCTCTAGTCTCTATAGGAGGGAGTTCTCTAAATTTACAGGTGGTTACCTATTTTTGTTCAAGTCTTTTTTCAATTCTTTCTAAGAAGTCTGAATAATCTTTTTGTCTTTTTATCTGACCCAGGATTTCTTCTTTAAAATTCTTATTCTCTTTTCTTGTCTTCTCAGAAATTTCTTCACTATATCTAGCTAGATAATTAACTAGGGATTTAGCAACATTTGTAATATAGTCTTTTACTTCATTATCTTTTTCTTGTTGTTGCATAAATCTAATTTCTATAGATTCTACAGTCTTTTCTATTTTATCCAAACGAGTTAGAATAAAAGGAGAGTCTATTTCTTCTTGGGAAGGCTTATTATATACAGCCTTAATTCCGTTTATAATTTCTTCGTATTTTTCTTCTACTTGATCCTTGTCTAGTCTAAGTTCATTAATAATACTATCCATCTTAGATAGGTTATGGCTTTCCATATTATTAAGATAATTTTCTAAATTTTGTTGGAATTTAATAAAGTCTGTGTAGAAGGTGGTTAATCCTTTTGTCTTGGCATTTAAATCTAAATGTAAGTCTTTAACAAAGCTACTGTTATAGTCTTGGGTAGTTGGTATGGATGTAGAAATTAAATTTAATCTTTCTAATACAAGTCTAGTTGCTTTAGCAGCGTTGGCAATCTCATTTTCATTTATCTTATAATAAAATCTATCATCATTTATCTTTTTTAAAATTCTTTGATAAAAGTCTGATAAGGTCTGAATGAGGAGGTCTCTTGGTACCTCATTCCAGTCTGATCTAACTATCTCTATTAGGAATATAACTATCTAATCTAGGGATAAGCTTAGCTTGTTCTTTGGTAAGTTTAATTAACTCACTGTCTTGATTTTTAATTGAAGTCTTAATTTCTAAAATGTCTTTGTTAAGGACTTCTATATGATTAGTCTTAATATTTATATCTTGTAAAACATATACTAAGCCTATTGGGATTTGTTTATATATTTCTAGTAGTCTTTTAGAGATATTTTTTATCTCTGTTTCTAGGGTTTGAGTGTCTTTTATTAATTGTCTTAATATAAGAAGTATACACTTATTTTGGTCTATTATATTATTAATAGCACTAGCAGTAATTTGTGTACTATCTGCGTGTTTAGCTGGGATATGTTCAGTGTGTGAACAACCATCTATGTATGTGGTTAAACAACCTTCTGAGTCTAAATCAGTTATGGGTATAGATTGGTAGTCTGGGTTGGATCCAAAAATATCTTTGTAAATGCGAGGAATAAATCCCAAGGGCATTAAAATCTTTTTACTATAAGTCTAAAAGGAGCGTCTTATGGCTCTGATACCAGAATTAGGTTTTTGGTCGGAATTTGGTGAGTTTCTAAAGTTCTTAAGGTCTAGATACTAATTTGGGTCTAAACTCCAAATCTTTTAAATATATAGTCTTAAAATAGGGTTTTAGTGTAAGACAAGAGGGGGACCATCTAAAGAAAATAACAAAAGTCTTATGGACCACGAGGGGACCACAGCCGGATAAGGACAAAAGTACGTTAATCCGTTCTTTAAGGAAGTCCGTTTAAGAGAATATATATATATATATATATATATATATATATATATATATATATATATATATAACGGCGTTCCACGCTCTCCCACGAATCACCACTCAATTTTATCTCTAAAAGTCATCGCGACGTCTAAATCCTCAAATCAAATCACATCATTACATTGATACTAGATATACCCAAAACTTAATACCAACGATCTCCTAAATAAATATCGTCTCCAAAATAAACTCTAAGGATCCTCACATCAAGATTACTACTCTAACCTCAATGCATATATTGTCCTTAACACAAAATTATTTATCTCCAAGGAACACATCTAACACATATGCTAGACCCAATACCTTAAGGAGTACGAATCAACAAAGGGGATAAAATATCGATAACGCGGAAGATAAAACCGACTCACAACCAACGAGACCTAAGACCATGCTCTGATACCATCCTTCACACCCCGCATGATCAGACAAACGGGGTGTCTAGCCACCCCGTCGAACCATGCCAGGTGTGAATAAATAAAATATCATCCTTAACATGTGAGAGATATGAGACATTATAAAATTCATTCCACAAGATAATAATCAGATTTAATCCCATAATTAAAATCATAAATGTGATATTAAAATTAATCACCATGCTAAGCTCCAATAATAATCCAATCTCAAATTAAATACGATTAAACTATAATGAAATACTCCAAATGAAATATCTAAATAAAAACTGTAAACAACTTTGGAACCAAATGGACACTAAATCCATAAACTGGGTCTCATAATAAAATACGACGGAAAGGAAAGTCTATACTAATAAAGCGAGAAATAAATGTAACTCCAGCTGCATCTCCAAATGATATCCAAAAAAAGACTATGCAGCCGCTCCAGCAAAAATTCCTGAAAAAGGTTAGTCAACGCATGGGTCAGAGCCCCGAGCATGAATACCAGCTACTCCTCTCAAATAAGGTCATTGAACCCATACAACAGTATTATATATATCAACCATAACAATAGAATATTTTAAATTAAACGAGATATATTAAATCGCATGCGAGTAAAAGAATCTACTAAAGTACCCACATCTCTAAACCATCCCACTGTTCCGATTTAAACATATATTTAGATTAAACAGGAAGTACCAACCATAATCTTGTTATATTACCATAATTAATTAATTTATATTTTTTACGACCCAACGTGGCCAGCCAACTCCTCTGCGGTCCTGCACTCACACTTAGCGTACAATAAGTTCTACACATCACATCCCATTTCCCTCACTATAGCCTGACGGCCATTTAAACTGTCAACCCGCACATACACGTAAGGTTCCACGCACGACACATCCCAATAGACAGTCGATTCGATTAAACTGTCAACCATGCACTTATTAGCGACGCCAACACACACCCACGTCGTCATAGCCAGTAAGCCCAGTTAAACTGTCGACTTTGCACTTATAGGGGACGCAAATACATTTTAAATACCCGTTCTTAATCTTAGGTATTTTTATTTAATTAGATCTTAAGTCCTCGTTAATTATTATTAACCCCACCCTTTAATCGACAATGAGTCCTCAAAACACCTATAGTCCCATACCAAGAAGTCTCACAAATCACACTTATATTCTAGGGTATCCTATAGGAAGAATACTCACTCATAAATACCACCTAGTCTCGTCCTTAGACTCCCGAAACCAAGGAATAAAGTAAAAACCATCCCACCCCGGAATTTATATCCATAAACCGTCATCACCATCTAGTCACATACCTAGAAAGCAATAACTACCCAAAGGTTTACTAAATAGTCTCATACCAAGAAAGCATCCTAAATAAGATGGAATCAACAATAACCCAATTAACTCGTTGTTCCCGCGATGTTGAAAATCATATAATTCACTAAGTGACACACACTATAAATTTAATGAATCCAAACCAATTTATTGACAATGTCATAATTCATTCAATTATTTTCATTTAATTTCTCACAATTAATTAAGCAAATAAATCACATAATTATTACAAATTTCTAACTACATGCAAATTCCCACTATTCTATTATAAGAAATTCTTATAACACGAGTAACCTATTTTAATGAGGTTTTAACATGATTTAATCAAATAATAACTTTCCTACGCTACCTCTGCATGTATGCATCATCATATACACCGAAAAACCCATCTCTACGCAAAACATACAAGGATTATGAGTTTTAAAACATATTAAAGTTTAATGTAAAACAATCCTAAAATCTCATCACTTTTCTTAATTATATCTCTAATTTATTTAGAAAAAACATGTGTATTAATGTAGGTCATGATCAAGACAGATAATACTAAGGAAAATCAATAGAGTAACCATGCTTGAGATTTAGATGAAGAAAATCTGATTGTACGAGTGCGTTCCTCTCAAAAAATTAACAAAGATGTGTTCTTTCAGAAGACACCAATTAAGCCCTCAAATCTTGAGCCAAAGCTTTGATTAAGTTGGAGGCTAAGGTTTGTAATTGAGAGAAAAATATTTTGGAGAAGCCTTCTAGTGTAAAACTTGAAGAAAAATAGATTATGAGAGTCTACCCACGAATTAAAAGCATTATATAGTGATTAAGTGTTTTAAACCTATTAAAACTCTACTTCAACATCTATCTAACCCGCTGTCTCTGATCGTGAATGAATCGATTCGGCACCAGGCCGAATCGATTCGCCTCTGATAGTTTGCCAAGAACACCCCATTATTTTTATAAGTTAATATATTCTCAAATTTAACCCCAAATCCAATTCTGATTAAAGTATCATTTTTAATAATTAAAATCTAACATATTTAATTAATAAAAAATATTTTATTCCACAAATTTTATTTTTTCGACTCCCGAATTTATTAATAAAATAATTACGGGGTGTTATAGTCTTGTTCTAATACTTTCATTGTTAAAGACAAAACCATAGTTTGTTTTAAAAGATCAACCAAAACCAAGGACGTTAGAAAAGGTCAACCCATTGATAACATTCCCCCCGTTTACACTTGTTCACATTGTGGTAGGAAATGTCACCTTAGGCATTTTTGTTATGATCTTAAAAGAGATCCTAGGAAGTTTAAGGATAGTGTCACATCGGTTCCCATAACCCCTCACATTAGTTATACACCAGTTTAGGTTAGGAAATCAGTTTTGGAGACGTTAAATGTTAGGTTGGTTGATTCTCACATGATGCTTCACGTGTTATATCTTATGGATGATTGCTTGTATGATTTATTTGTCATACTGTAGTTATGCATCATGATATATGTTTGCTAGTGTTATGATATGTGTACTTTTTGTATTATATTTTTCTTTATTGAGTCATATTTAAAAATATAAAAAAGATTTTATTTTGATAAATTTTTTTAAAAAATACAAAAAGATTTTCGATTTTTTGTGTATTTTAGTATTACACATTCGGTGTGGCATATTGGTGTGTTTGAATCTAATTCACTATGAAATTTCCATGTGGCTAAGACATTTGGTTATGATTTTAGATACTTAGATTGATCTTAACCATTTTTATGGAGTTGTTTCAAACTTATCTTGATTTATGGATTCGACTTTATATATGCCTCCACACATACATGCGCGCGCTTATTGGATTGTCACTTCATGATGTATATTTGAGCTCGGTGAGATGTTCTCCCATCATTTTTGTCATCTAAATGTTTATGTGACTATGGAGGATTTGTACATGTAAGAACCATTGTCGAGAGAGTTTATTTATTATTGAAAAAAATATGAGTGTAGAGGGGAAAATCACCGTTTTAAAATAGCCCAAGAAAAATAAAGGCAACAAAAAGAAGAAATTTGTCAAAAAGGGGGCCAAATAGTTTAGTTTACCTAATCATTCAAAAGAAAAAACTTCAAAAGAAAAGAATAGAAAATATGATCATGTTCTTTTGAGTGAGCTTAGTTGAAGATCAACGTAGTTATGCTTATTTTGTCATGACGCTATTAATTTCTAGAATCATCAATATTCTAGACTTGTGTGCATTGTGCTTATTTTGTTCATTAAGTTCAACTTTATTTGTCACTTGAGGCTAAAGCTTAGTTTGATAAATTTTTACGATCAATTAGAACTTCTTGAGCATATTTGAGTGGTTGGACTATAATTCTTTTGTTACTAGTTCGTACCCATTCATTCCATCCCATATGTTTAGACATATCGATACTATGCTAGTGTGTAAAGCGTATGTGTTTTGTGGTCGTTTATACCTATTGATGTTTGCCGAATTTTCGTTGATATATTTTGCATATATTATATATGATATTGTATGTTATTTTTGTAAGTTTCACATTTTTTTGAGAAAAAATTGAAATTTTTTAAAAATAGTTGGTTGTGTTTGCCTTTGAGAAGATCATTACACATGCTTGATTTATATCTTTTTATGATGATATCTTATCTTCTACGTGATGCTTCGTATTTCATATTTATGTTTCTACTTCTTTGTCTATTTCGAAAAAAACAAAAGGGGAGAGCACATTAAAATGAGTTTTGATGAGTTTGATTTATGGCGGAGAATTTATTTATGAGTTTTACTTTGTTTCAAACTCGATGCATCATGAGGGTATATATTTTTTGTCTCATGTGTGTAGGTACTTAAAGCAGAATTCAAGACATACGGATGAAAACAAATTGTGTGAAAGGGAAGAAGAAGTTTTTGAAGACAAAGAGACTTATGTCATTTCGTTCTAGGGTTAGGAAGAGTGTCAGTATTTTTGTCATAGGAGCTTTTGATTTTAATTTGGTGTTCAGTAATGTTTGTTTGTTCAGTACCGGAATATTCTAAGGGGAAGATTTCTAAGAACAATTTTTCTAGGATTGTTCATAATATAGCTTTAGGCTAGTTTTGCGTATCCCATTACAAATCGTCACACACCGTTAAGACGAAGTGAACTCGAGCATCTCCAAGTTTAAAGACTTCTCGACATCCCGATAAGGTATAAAACAATTTAGTGTTTAGAATAATTCACAGGATTGTGTTTGGGATGTTTATTTTTTATTAAAAACGAACAGGGCTTTTTATTTTCCAAAAGAAAAATTATTTTCTCTTACAATAGTTCAAACAACTTAGTCATGTCGTTTAAAGCTAACCCCTCAACATATCCTCCGTGCTCCTTTTATGAAGACCTAACTAAGGAATTCAATATCTCTTATGCTTAATTTGTTGTTTTTTAAGTTTATTTTTTTTAGAATGGCTCCTTCATGTAATGCCGCCGTGAGAGGGCTTTTTTCTCACTTCATCAATAAATTCGATTTTATCTGTAAAAAAAAGCGCAGTTTCTCATATGGATCAAACGACGCTTTACTATTTTGGTTTTTATGAGGTCGTTAAAAGCGAGATCAACATCAACATCTTGTTAGAACGACTTGAAGATGTCATTCGAATGACCCACTAAGTTTTGTATAAATACTTCGTAATCAAAACATTTAAGACTTTTGCGAGATACGTTTTTTGCGTAACTTTTGCGAAAGTTCTTCAAGTTTTTGTGTTGAAAAATAATGTTTAATTCAAAACAAAACATCCTTGAATATTGTTCTAGTGAATTCGTTTAAAACACTAGAAAGTTTTATATCTTTGCATGCACCTTTGTGGAGAGGATCTCCATGGCTAACTTGTGATACTGCGGGGATTCACTGTTGAAGACGAAGGTTGAGGCTGACGGAGGACTAGGGTCTTATGATTCTTGCGAGAATCATAGTTGTTCATTAAAGATTTGCGAAGATTAGCGCTTTATGTTTGTGGCGGTTATCAAGTAGTTTATAAGTCAGCTATCTTGTAGATTTCTAAGTGAATAAAGGTTTTTCCCATTGAGTTTTCCCTAAATCTTGGCCTTTGTTGAATGCTTGAATGATTTATCTATTCTATCACATAAATGCATGTTTAGGATAAGAAAAAATTTGTTTAAAATTGGCTTCCGTATTTAAAATTAGTATTGCAATTTTTGTTTGTTACCACCTTGAATTATTTGCACTCTGCGACCTTGGATCCATGAGATAAATTGGGCTTGTTACAAATTCCTTTCTACTTAGACCCTTGAGGTAGTCGGCCCTTAACTAAGTTGAGTGCCAAATTTATACGCATCAAATTATTTATTTAATGTGTGAAAAATTTCATCCCATTATTGCCATGTTTTTTCTCTAATTGTTTTTATGAGAGTTTTAGAACTTTGTTTCCAGAATTAAAAACTTCTGGATATTTAATAATTTCAAAACATTGGTAGTGGTAGAATTTTTAAATTTTCCAGATTATTAATCTTTTTATGTAGTTTATGTGGCGAAAATTATATATGTTTTTCTAAAATTTCCAAATTTAATTAAAAAAATCAGTAGTTAATGTGGTGAAAATTTGAAGTGTTTTATTTCTATAATTTCCAAATGTAATAATGGTTTTTCCAGTAAATTCAGGATTTTCTAAATGTTTTGGGTGATTTCTTGAATATTAAATGTTTTTCGGTAATTCAAGTTTTTAAATTTACTTTCGAGAATAAACGGTATTTTTAAATGTTTTTTCTGCAATTAGCAAATTTACTATATATTTTTAGTAATTTCCATATATTCATGCAATTTATGGATTTTAAAAATATGTTTCATTAATTTCCATATATTCAAAATGTTTTTTCGACAATTTTGATATATTTAAATTATTTTTGTTACAATTTTAAAAATTTTAATTTCTCATCATTTTTTTATCTTTTTAATTTTTTTTTATAATTTTAATATTCTTTAGGTATTTTAGATTACCTATTTATATATGATTTGACAAAAATACCCTCATGTGTCATGCCCATGCCCAATTCTCTGTTCGATTATTTAACACTATTAGGAATTGGGGTTAACATGATATGTTTTAATAAGTTGAGGGGGTTTTTTCTAGAAAATGAAAGTAGGGATGATGAAGTGGAAACGGGGTCAAAGTTGGAAGGGGAAAAGTGTAATTAACCCACTTTTTTATGGTTCGATTTGGTTGTTCCAAAATTGTAAATTGAATCATTAATAAATTGATCCATTTACAAATTGACTCATTAATTGTATTTGATTTCATTAATTGTCCCATTTTATCTCATGTGCAAAATCTGAAATTGAATCATTTCACAAAAAAGTTGAATGAATCCATTTGAAATAAAATTCACATAAAGTGCATATCTCCTCTCCCTCTCTTCCTTTCCCTCCCCCTCTCTCTCTTGATTTGTTTTTATCTTTTTTTTTATAGAGCCTTAATATCAATTTCAAATTATCAAACATTGTGTAAAATTAGATTTAACTCATTTCAAATTCACTTTACAATTCACTAATTCACAATGAACCAATTTACATAATCAAACAATTAGCGCAACCAAACTGAGCATGTATTGATATTCCTATTAGGAACTAACCCTTCATAAAGAGGCTTATTTCAGGTCAAGATTTAAATAAGATTTTTATACAAGGCATACCTTCATTTTTTTTCATGCTAAATATTTATGCCACAACGTCCCTGCCATTACATATTATGCAAGGTAAAAGGGTCTCTAAGAAGACTGCAGAGACACTCGAATTTCATATTTAAGAAATAAAGCCTTTGCTCTTCAAACTCTCAAGAGAGTCCCTGATGATTTGGTCCATGGGAATGAATTGTAGACCCAAATCCATCAGCTTCTTGGATGCAGTCTTGGACCTCAGTAATCCAGGTTGGGTATCCTTGGGCAACCTACAACAAATTAACATAGATTGAGCAAACCTTTTATCTCATAAGCACCCCTCCCTCATAATAGTGAGGCTAAGGCAGCAATCGGAAAAATGCATACTAAAATTTGCCTAAAATTAAATCCACAAGAACTGACTTACAGTTATACAGAGAATATTTTTATTCTAATCTATATGAAATTCCCAAACATATGAAAACATGAAAGAAAGAAAAAAGTTCAATTAAACCACTAATAAGTCATAAGCTACAAATGCTATTATCTGGCTCTCGGATCAGTTTTGTAGCCATAAGGGCAATAACAATTTCAGTTTTAGGAACACTAAGAAGGCTGGGGAAGTCAAAACACATACCTTGGCACTTCATATTCAGGGCAAAGTTCAGCAACCTTGGCTGCGAAGTCACCATAATGCGATATGGCTTCAACACACAAGTGTCTACCAGTTGCTGATGTGTTCTCATAAACCAATATGTGCGCTAGGGCCACATCTTTCACATGAACAGATCCCATAAAAAAATCTTCATATATGTCTGTACAGCCTGTGCCCAACACAAGAGTGCCACGTTAAGTGAGTTTTTTATTCCAATTGTAGGAAAGCTATGTTTGGAATTATTAAATGTATGAGTATGATTTTTTTTTAGCTGACCCCAAATAATTGGGAAAAGACTTTGTTGAGTTGTTGAGTTGAGAGTACAATTTTTTGGAGGAAAATGAGAATCAGAGGATCTAACCCTACAACTGTGAATTAGTAAGCGTGTTTTATTTCTAGGCTAATGTTAAGGTCGAGGAGATTGGCAAGATCAGTCAGGGTTCGTTTAAACAAAAGCAAGAAGTAAATAGTGGGTTTAATTTGTAGGCATTACCATTAGCAGATTCTTTTAGCAATTTTATATAGAGCCAGACTGCTACTCTAGACGCACGAAAAAAAAAAGAGCAGAGGGGTGGCATAGTATAACAACTTATGAAATGAATCTGTAAAAAGTGCTACCATTAGTTGGATTTATAGAATTCAATAGTTTTATGTTGATAATGGAAGACTTTGAGAAACTACAAGATCTATGAAATTGAAGTACCGAACACGTAATACTTTTTCTGCGCTATAGTTAGGTAGCCATGAAGGGAGATTGGTAATGTGGAAGAGGAGATTCTATTTGAAGCCGAGAAGTTCAAACTAATCAAAAATTAGTTATGCATAAATAATCTTTAGCATTTAAAAACTCAAAATTCTATTAAGAAGGATAATGTTAGTGTAACAGCCTGCCAACAGCAACTCTTTAGAGATATGAACCTTCAAAGTTTCAGACTTGTAACACTAGTTAGAGTCGCAGAGAATACTATGAAATATGAGAATGAAGGGGGGTATATTTAAATATATACTTTGTTGGTGTCAAATCCAGGCTTGGCTAATCATACCTAAAGGAGCAGCTAATGGTACCATAAAATTTGTCCTCACACCACGATTCCAAAAACTGATGTTTTCCTCTAGGAGGCCTTACACGTTATAATTGCACTATCCAAATAATAATTGTAAATGTATACATATACATATTTAATACATACACAGCGCACCCAACTACCACTGATCTAAGAATCAATTCAGCCTCAAAAAACATATATTCAGAAAATTACATAATATTTTAAGTAACAACTAATTATATAAAAGAGATCAGCAATCTTGGGATATGGGTACGTGACGGAAGGGAAGGGATGAAAAGAAAGAAGCCAGGAATTGGGAAGGAAAAAGTGGGAAAAATAAAAAAAGAAAGAAAGGCAAACAGGACACCTATTGTCTTTGGTGATTGATTCAATTCTATGTTTGGAAGCGATTATAGGCTTACAACTTGAGCACTCATTCTTAAAGTAGGATTTCTAAATTGAATTAGCTAAAGAAAATGTAAAGACTGGGGCTCGATCAAAGAGCCGTGACTCTGTGTTCGATATGATGCGAAATGGTTATATATATAAATAGTGTGAGTGCGTGTGTGTGTGCCAGAGAGAGAGAGAGAGAGAGAGAGAGAGAGAGAGAGAGCTCAAATGATTTATATAATTAAAAAAATAAAAACAAATTTTCGAATATCACGGATACAAGTATCCGGATAAACGGATATCTCCATGACAGATAACTTATCATCCCTTTTTGTTTGTTGAATATTTAGAATGTTACCCGAATTCTCTATTTTGGGTACTTGTTCCGATAGATATCCTCAAATCATGAATTCTAATAGCTAGCGGATTCGGATTTTGAATATCCGTTTACATCCCTTAAGAGCGAGAGAGACAAGAAACTAAGAGAGTGGTGTAAAGGAAGTTGTGGTCGGTTGGGTGTAGAGTAGCAAAGAGCACAAGTTTGTAGTGTTTAAGTAACTGTAGCGGCGACCTTAGCATCACCTTACATAATAAAAAAAAATTAAAGAAAAAAGACATACCAAATAGTCCCTCAAACATTTTTTAATACACGTTTAGTCCAGAGGTTTTTATTTTGTTCCAAAAAGTCATTCACCACATAAAAACACTCAAAAGGAGCTCCGGTGAGGGTCGCTAGAGCTCCAATAGTGGGGGGAGGGGGTGTTGCTAGCGTGGACCTTTAAAAATAAGAGAATATTGGTTAAATGGATGTTTGAGGACCTTTTAGAACAGAATAAAAAGCCTTTGACTAAATGTATATTAAAAAATATTTGAGGCACTTTTTAATAATTGATACAAAAAAAATTGCAAGTCTAAACAAAGCTCAGTCAGGGTTTGATATAAGGTTCTTGCAAATTGGGGATATAATCAGCACACCGTGACCTATATCTATCAATCCTAATGAGTAGGATCAGTTTTATATTAAGATTTAGGATTCAATTGCTCAAAGAGATCATTAATTCATAAAAGCAGTATAAAAGAAAGAATAAGCAGTTTATGTCAGTTATGATGAAACACTAAAACAAATTCATTGCTGTCATAGACTTTTGCACTATCCATTTTACTTACGAAAGAAATTTCACGTACAATACCTTACTTTTGCTTAAGAAGCCCCTTTTAACCGTAGTAGAGGAACTCCCAATCAATGGTACCATTTTAGCGATACATAACCTTCACGAAAACGTAGAGTAGCTTATGTAAGTTTGTGAAAAATTACCCTGGAGAAGGCGAAGAAGCATTAACATGCTTGCATTAACAGTTGGGGGGAGAATGGGACCCATCACAGTTCCGGGATTCACCACAACTACATCCAAACCTTTTTCCTTGGCAAATTCCCAAGCAGCTTTCTCAGCTAGTGTTTTCGAAACTGGATACCATAACTGACCCAATGTAACATGCATTAGAGTTCAGAATTACTAATAGTAATATAATGCACAGATCCTCGTAATAAAAATGAAAATGATTGTGGTAGAAAGAGAACATTAGCTGTAAAATGAAACTTAGGAGAAATACTGGATAGCAAATTCTGTTATCAGCATGAGTTTTAAGCAATAATCCCAAACTCAAGTGAGTTAATTTTGCATTTTACCTCGTTTTGCTTGCAGTATTCGACATCAGTCCAGCAATCCTCAGTCTTGACGACGTCAGCTGGCCAATAACGGCTCGGGGTAATGGCAGATATTGATGACGTCACCACCACCCGCCGAACCCCGAGTTCCTTTGCCGCTTTGAGTACATTGTTCGTTCCCTTAATTGCTGGTGACAATAGCTCCTTCTGTCGATATTAATTGTCCAATTAAATATCCAATATATATATAATGTAATTGAACGAAAACGATCCCCACAAAAGCAGAGAGAGAATGGTGGGGACCTCGGGGTCTTGAACTTGATCGACAATGCAGGGAGAGGCTAGGTGGAAAACACCGGTGGTAGCAGTCACGGCAGCCACAATGGAGTCGTAATCGAGGAGATCCATTTGAAAGAGATGGAGACGGGATTCTGCTCCTTCTAAGGCTTGCAGATGTTTTGTTTCTTTCTCATCCTCTATATCAAATCATAATTATACAAGAAACAAATCACGAGTTATCACTAAATTTAGAGAAAACAAAGTAAAAATGAAGTTGAAAGGTTAAGTGTGGAGAGAGAGTAACTGAGATCTTTAACGGTAGCGTGGACTATGTAGCCACGATCGAGGAGCAGAGAGACGAGCCAAGAACCAATAAAGCCGCTCCCTCCTGTTACGCACACCACCTCTCCTGTCTTGTCCATTTCTTTCCCTTCTCTGTCGCTCACCGCCTCACTTAAGGAAAATGATACGAAAATTCACTCAAATCCACCAGAAATCACATTACATTGCAATCATTCTTTATATTTTATTTTTAGGATTTTTTATCCTTAAGTCTAATGTTAAAAGTAGGGTGGACAAAAAAAAAGATCGATCCAAATGGATCGATTGGATCGAACCGAAAATTAAGGCTATTTTGAAATCGATCCGAAAATCGGTTCACAAAAACTAAAAATCGATTAAACCGGTCCGGTCCGGTCCGTGATCCACTATATTAAAAGGCCGATTTGGACCGGACCGGACCGATTCCCATATATATATATATAATAAAAATAATGTTATTGTGTTTCTTATGTATAATTTTTGAATTAATGTATATAACTTATGAATTTAATTTGAAACATTTTATATATGTATAGATACTTTTTTATTTGAGTTAAAAAAACCCATGTAAATATCACTTGGAGTTTCGAGTATTATTTTTTTGTTTATATATTTGTGAGAAAAATAGATAAAAACATTCATAAAATGTAAATATATATAAAATAGGGCTAGGACCGAATTTTACCCCGGACCGACCTAAAAAAGCCTAGATCGAATTAGTAGGTTAACCGAATTAATCGGTTCGGACTCGGTCCAAAAAAATTGAGGACCGAATATTCGGTCCAGTCCAAAAAATAGGCAAAACTCGGACCGGACCGGACCGTGCCCACCCCTAGTTAAAAGGTATCATTTGTTTTTATTTTTAGATTTAAAAGGTATTAAATAATATTTATTTTTAAAAATAATTAAGAGACTAATGATTATTCTTGATTCTAAATGATTAAAAGGTAAATAAACATCTGAAGTCTGAATCAGTCTGAATGCATCCATTCAAATGTTCATTCAGATATAAAAATAAACATATTTTTCAGATTCAAATTTCAATCTTCAGATTCAGACTTTAAATTTAGATAGAAAAACAAACGCAACCTAAATTTATATTCAAATACATTCTACAAAAAAAAAAATCTCCGTTTGATTTTATTAAAAAATATATTTGCTCTATTAGGTTTTATTGAAATACCAATACTAGATATGGACAACTTGAACAAAATATATAGTAATTATCACTGTTCTAAAAAACCCGCCTAGGCTTGAGGCTTGGGAGAAACGCCCCGCCTTAAGATTTTGACGCCTTTTGCTTGGTAAAACCCTTAAGGTGTACTTTTTCTCTAAAAACAACAATGATTTAGTGAAACGATATCGCCTTTTAAAGATTTTTTTGCAAACCGGACCATTATCTTATCCAAAATAATCAAATAGTATTTTTATTTGCAAATATTCAGACATATTTTTATGATATGTACAATTTTAGTATTTTAATAGCCTTGTTATGGTTAAAAAATATTAAAATATATTAAAAAGGCCTAAACGCCTTTTCACGCCTTTTTACGCCAAGGCCCGCCTAGGCTTCTAAGGCTTAAGGCTTGGCCTCCACGCCTCGATCACGCCCCACGTTTTTTAGAACCTTGGTAATTATTACTACTCTTGGTAATATAAAATATAGTGATTTTAATACTTGTGTAAAACATGTTGTAAGAAATGAGTCCTCTTTGGGCTGGGAGTGTTACAATACAATCATAGGCGTAACCCTATAGATTTGGTGATAAACCACTAAACCAAATATCCTCAACAATCACAGATATACACAATATTGTATATAACAAATACTCAGATTGAACTCACAAATCAATCGTGTATAACTCAAGTAATAATAAAAGAACCTCATAAATAACTCAGTCAAAGGGAAAGAAAAGCAAGCATCCTAGATACACCTTGGCATACACTCAACACACCAACAGCCTTCAATGTCTCTGGTTAGCTAATAAAAACTTCGTAATAAATATCAATGGTGGGTAAGTAAACTCTGGTTTGCAATAACTCCTTTTGATCTTAGTCAGGGTATGTAACACCCCGTGTTTTTATTTATTATTTAATTAATTAATTGAAATTTTTGGGGAAAATAAATTTTTGAATTTAATAATTTTTATTGGCTAAATATGTTGATTATGATTTTAGAAGAATAAAACTTCAAGCGGAATTGAAATCGGAGTTAAAATTGATTTTATATGATTTTTTGAAATATTTGTCCCTTATCATTTTTAAGCAAAACTGTCAGTTTTTCTGGGCGATCGATCGATCGACGCCTGGGCATCGATCGATCGATGCCTTCAGAAAACGTGCGTTGGTATTGTTTTTAATTAGAATTTGTGTAGAATTAGGACTCCTAATCACTATATACCCTTGTTAATCCGTAGGGGGACTTCTCATAATCACTTTTTCTTCAGGTTTTCACCAGAGAACACTTCTAAACATTTTTCCTCTCACTCATAATCATCAACCTTCTTCATAATCAAGTTTTGAGAAACTTAATTGGGGTTTAATCAAGTTTGTTCAAGAGCACTCTTTTACTAATTTTTCGCAAGAAATCCAGATTTCTAATCAGATTTTCAACACGATCTTTACAGGCATAAATACTATATTTTTTTTCCTTTAGTATTATGCATTTTAAGTGTCGCCTTAACACTTAATTACATGTTTTCTTAAAAATAATTAGTAACTTAATTAGAAAAAGTGGACACTAATTATGGGGTTATTTTTATTAAATCTTTTAATCTGAATAATATTCATAACCCTTGGGTACGTAGGATTCATGAGTGATTTTAGATTTTATTGATGTAAGTTGCATGTAGAAAAAAAATTAGCTTTAAAATAAATAATTTTTGGGTGTGTATAACTCATATAATACATGTAGAGATAATAAAATTTAATTTTTGAGGTATATATGATGAAAACTTGGTATATTTAATTTAAAAATAATTAAATGAGATTATTTGGGTATTGTTGACGTTGTGATAATTAAATTAAAGGTTTAATTGAATTGGACTATCATGCGTAGTTTGGAACATTGATTTATTATGCATATTTATGTGACTTTTATTATTATATTGCCTTTGTGACGACGAGTTATTGGGTAATTTTGCTTCACTATACTTTAGGAACCCTTCTAGGTATGGGACTAGTGGGTAGACCTTTTATGATTTACGCCTTCTAGGTATGGGACTAGTGAGGGCAGATTATTGCGTTTTTATCATCTTGAGGGTGGGCTGATTTTTATTTCTTTATCGTCGTTACGGTAGTCTAAGTACGAGACAAAGTTAAGATTTATGTTAGAAAATCCTCCTATACATAGGAAATGACGTATTGATAACTTGGGGACCCTTAGGTATGGGACTAAGGGGTATTTTGAGGATCTCACATCGATTAAAAGGGTGGGGTGATTATAAATTGAGAACTTGAGAATTAATGCCTAAGATAAAAATGGGTATTAAAATTTGTGGCGACATAATGTATCGGGGTCGACAGTTTAAACGGGTCAAAGAATGATTTATGTCGTGTCGTGTTGTGTGTGGAACCTTGTCATGTGTCGGGGCCGACAGTTAAACGGGTCAAAGGGAGATTGACAAGGGGAACCTTGTCATGTGTCGAGGCCGACAGTTTAAACGGGTCAGAGGGCGATTGACAAGGGGAAGTGTGACACTTTAATAAAAAGTGAGAACTATAATAAAAGCTGGTTAAATTAAATTAACATAGTGGGACTTGGGAAATTAAAATTATATTGGTGTGCCTTTATAAATGGGATTTCGGTGGGTAGTTAGTGATTTATAATTATCGCGTTTAATTATCCCGTTTAATTTAAAATATTCTATTGTGATATTTATTGCGTATAATGCTACTGTCTAGATTCAAGGATCCTATTTGAGGAGAGTAGTGTGTATTCTTGCTCGGGGCTTTGGCTCTGACCCATGCGTTGACTAATCTTTTTCAGGATTAGAATTGGAGAAGCTGCATAAGTTTATCAGAGTTATCATTTGGAGGTGCAGCTGGAGTTATTTCTTTTATGACATAGTTTAGTTAAACTTTCCTTATCAGTCGTATTAATTATGAGACTTCATTTGAGTTTTATTGGGTCATTCGGTTACAAAGTTGTATAGAGGATTTATTTTGGGATTATTTCAGATTTTATTTAATCATTATTGGAGAATGGATTTTTTGAGTTAGCATGTGATGGATCTTTTATCGCTTAGTTGTTTATGAGCATTTGAGTTTGATTCAATTATGTATCTTATGGAGTGGTTTATTTATGTCTCATATCTGTCTCATGCTAAGAATTATATTTATTTACTCACGCCCGACATAGTTTTAGTGGCGGCCGACGCCAGAATTAGGCGGGGTGTGACAGGGTATTTTTTCTCTCTCTAGGAAGAACTCTCTCTTCTCAAAAGTGATTAAGGTTTATAAATAGCCGCACACCTCTCCCGAGATATCTCAGTCCTCATAAATGTGAAAGACATTACCCTCACGCTTTAAATGCTAAGCACTAAATGCCTAATGGGTCAGCCCATCCGACGTCATAAACATGATATGTTAGTACATACCTTTTGGCTACCAATTGTGCGTTAGAGGACTGTCACAACAGTGGTAATCCACTAAATCATTTGACATACCCAATACAATACTGGTTTACTCAAGTTTGGATTGGACAATGGGTAGGTGGCTCGTGACATCACTCAAAGTAGATGTGACTTTCGGTAGAGGGTTGTTTGGCCCAAGGCTCAATGAAAAATAAAACTTACGGTTACTCTTCATAAGCTCCCACGAAAAATGGTCTCTTGGTGTTTTACCATGTGTATCTAAAATGGTTAAGACAAGTCTTAACGCTGCCTTACTTCTCAATCCTCCAAACCAGGTTCCTCTGAAGTTCCCATAGTGAGGTCATTTGATAGAGCATATGAGCTCTCCCAAGCCCTATCAGGCTTGGTCTCTCACGAGTACCTTTCGATCTCACACTAAAAGTTACAACCGTCACAGCTTACAATCAATGCAAATAAAAGATACAATTTAACTAAGTAATCAAAATGGAAAATAAAGATGAGCCCTCTCGAAATGCTTCCTCGTTGAGCTCCCTCATTGTGCTTCTCCATTGAGCTTCTTCGCTGTTTTCTTGCTTCTTCCTTCAATCCATCTTTTGAGCTTCTTCAATTAAGAGGGGGACCTATTTCTAATCACGAGATTACCTTCAATCCCCCCTAGATTTGTCTTTCATGTATATATTTGTTAGGAGTGCAAGAAATGTCTACACCAAACTTCTCAATCCGATGAACCATCTGTTATCCCGTGCAAAATTCTTCTCGATGCGCTTTAATTGCGGTTGTTGTTGTTATGCCTGTTCAAAAAGGAAAATTATCCTCGAAGTACCTAAGCCAAAGCTCTTCAACGTCTAGTCATATGGCGAGGGGACATTGTGAACTTTTTGAACTACAGGTGGGAGGGTGGTCGCCCATTTTCTGCGAGTAGACTCCAACTGATAGTATATATTTATCTATAGAGAAATTTCTCCCTGATGCATCTCTGAATCTAAGATGTCATCGTTTTGAATGTTCAAAAAGGAAAATTCTCCCCGATGTACCTGAGCTAAAGCTATTAGCGTTTGGGCCTATGATGAGGGAACATCGTGATCTTTTTTAACTTCGAGTGAAGGCCAATGCTTATTTTCTGTGATTGACCTTTGCTTAATATACCTTCATACCTTTAGGCCATCTCCAATGGGAGATGTAAACATTTACATTTTGTTGGCTTCACAATGGGTATCAGAAAATGCACATTTAAGAAAGAGAAAATGTAAAACTATGTCCTCGCTACTGTAATACCCCGTAATTTGATTAATTTTTATTTAAGGGATTAATTGAATTAAATGAAAAATTAATTAGGAATTAATCCGGATATAAATACTAGCGAGATGTGAGTTAGTATTTGATTATGATGTTAAAATTGAATATTTCATGAGTATTGAAAATATTAAAGTTGTCGCGAGGCTGAAATACGACAATTTGAAAAATTAAGTTGGAACGCGCGTGTCAGTCGCGTCAGGAATGAAATTATTTAAATTAAAAAGTGAATTATATTTTTATCAACCGAATGGTCATTTTGAGTGCGTCAACGTGTCCAGAAGGGTCGAAATAGTCATAAAACACTAGCCAGGGGTTTAGTTTGGGTTCCGGAACATTTTTTAATAACCTAGAAGGATATTTTGGTAATTTTAAAAATTAGGGAATTAAAACCCACGAATTTTTGAAGTAAATTAAATATTATTAAAAGAACCACTAAGGCCATTATCAGCCAAAAGTGAGAGAGTGAGCTACGGAGGTTTTGAGAGAAGTTAGAAGAGAGGCTAGAGGGTCTTTACCAAACCATCTCCCCATCACCAGAAATTGGAAAGGAATTGTGACTGGAAAAAGGAGAGAATCAAACTCGAATCATCGACAACACATCTGAAGAACAAATCCGAGGCAAGTGATTTGATATTTTTAAGTGCATTGAATATTTCTTCCATGTGTAGTGTAGAAAGTTGTTTATGTTTTTGGGAATTTTGATGAAGAACACCCAATGAAATTATTGTGAAACTTGTGGTTTTGGGTAGGAAATTGCATGTATAATGATTATGGACGAATTCATTATACAAAACATAACTTTTGATGATCTGAAAACGGATTCATAAGGAGTCTTTTATGAAATTAAATTCCGGGTTCAAGTTCATAGGGTTTGGGACAAGAATGGGGGATTTATGACTTTGGCATGTTAATTTGTAAGATTTGACCCCAAAAGTATGTAAAGGAATGATTTAGGGTGACTAAAAATAGTTTACAAACATTAAAACGTAACTTGGATAGTCTTAGGGTGAATTTAGAGAATAGAAGAAGTGATAAAAATGAATTGGAAATTTTCTGGGCGTATTCTGCCATCTCGTTAGAAGACCTGCCCAGGTCGTTCGAACGACCTCGTTCGAACGAGACTTCTAACGAGTTGGTAGTTCGTTCGAAGCCATTCGTTCGAACGACCTCATTCAAACGAGATTTCTAACGAGTTGACAGAATGGCCTTTTAGGCCTGATTTTATTTCGAACCTCCAGAAGACTTATATAATTGAGTGTAATCCTTCCCTTATTGATTTGTGGATATAGTTGTGTGACTGAAAGTACGTCGAGGCTTAAAACTTAGAGTTTTGTAGTAAACCGGATGATGTTTATAGGTTAGGATATAAGTATCCAAAACTTCAACGTGTGAAGAGTTGATAACTTAGATTCATATAAATCGGGGACTTGTAAACGTGAAACATGACATAACGGTATAGGAATGAGATATATACCTTTAGTAATATTATGGAATACCGAAGATGTGTGAATGCTTGGTATATGTAGTTATTTGTGTATAACATACCTACCATACTTGCTATCATGGGAGGTCGGCGTTCGATCAGGGCCATCTTATCTTTGTGTGCCTACGGGGGGGATTTAGATTGGTACCTCGAGGACATATGTCAGAGAAGGACTTATTGAGTAGTTAATAAGTCTGTTGATCATGGGAGTGTAGGTATGTGCGTGACCCGTGTGATGTGAACTATGTTCGCCTCCATTTTGTGTGATTTTTGTTTATTGAAAACGATTCCTGAGAGATTCGGAATACGTGGTCCTTATGTACGTGATGTACTGGGATTGGATAGCAGAGTATGTGTGTACCACAGCTTAGTCTCGGGGTGCCAGTATTGTATATTTATGATGAGAATAATATACTGCTACTTGGAATGAACTGTCATGAATAAATGTAAGTGTGAATAATAGCAACATTTTAGTAGAGTTAAAAATGGAAAATCTCTAATGATTAGCATGAATAATATGGGAACTAAGAAGGAAAGTAAAACTCTCTGTTTAAATTAATATGTCTGGACTTAAATCGTGGATCGTATAGAAATGTTAGATTGCGTATTGGGCTAGTTAGATATGGGAATAACTAGAATGGGTACGGGTACGATAGAAGTGCACAATTAGTTGAGAGGTGAGGAACTCATGTGAGTGCACGCACTATCATGTACTTTATATTCACTGTTTAATTATATTAAACCACTTGTTGTATTTTAAACTGTTTTTCACAATCGGGCTCTGACCCGTTTACTTTAAATTCTATTTTTGTAAAAACTTTTTTAGGTGCCCAACCACAAGGACACCAAGCGTAGGAGTTCCATTCCGATGACGTGCTGTAGCTACTGTGGGAGTTACAGGACCTTGATAGTAGACGTCTCCACTTTCTATCTTGACTCTATTTCAGATTTATTCATCTGTAGGGCATGTCGCCCCTTTCCTTCCAGAGACATCTTATTTACTCAGTTGTTATTTTATATTTTGGGTTGTAATTAAATTAATGATTCAGGCTTGTATTTGTTTATTTCAGTATCCGGATTGTTGTGAGGAGTATCCCCCCAGATTCAGTTTATTACATTGTTATTTATTATAACTGTGATGTGGTTGTGGTATCAGTAATTCATATCTAATTTGGTTGTATGTAAATTGAATTCAATTAAACTTGATAACTCACTTTTTAAATATTAGGTGGCTAGTAATTGTTAAAACGTTTTCGACAGTGATGCTACGAACTGAACCAACTTGACATTTTGAATTAATTTGAATAAAGGAGTAGCTACCCGGTATTTAATTAGTCGGGGTGTCACGGGTGGTATCAGAGCATCAGGTTCTAGTGTCCTTACGATCTGTACGGCTTGTTATGTTTTTGGTGAGCTTTCTTTGATGTAGAGCCCTATATTTTAGGATTGTTGTATTCTTTTGTGTATATTTCGGTCTTCAGCTATTTTGAGATAATAACTGCAAACTTATAAGATTTTACTCTCATTTCAGATGCCTCCACGACGTGCACAGCGAGTTCCTAGGGATGCTCAGCCCGAGCCACATCCTGCACCAGTCCAGGGCACCATGAATGTCACAGAGGTTGCCGCTATTGTATCCCAAGCGGTAAATGCCTCCCTTGCAGTTGTACAACAGGCACCACCCCAGGCGCCGGCAGTAGTGCCAGTTCAGACTCATGCATTCCCGTCTGCTTGGGAACGTGTTCGTGATGCTTTTCAGAAAGCACACCCTCCGGAGTTTGCAGGTAGCTCTGATGTTATTGTGTCCAGCCAGTGGAAGAAGGGCATTCAAAGACATTTGAGGATGTATGAGTGTACGGAGGTACAGAAACAGATACTGGATAATTTTAAGCTAGTAGGATCAGCATTGCAATGGTGGGAGTCCATTACCACCCCGGAGGAGAGAGATGCCCTTTCTATACAGGATTTCTAGGTGCGATTCGATCGCAAATATTTTCCATCAGCCGTTCACACTGAAATGAGGAGGAAGTTAATGAACCTCAAGTAGAAGGGGAGGACCGTGGCCGAGTATGAGGCTGAGTTCACTAATCTCTTGAACATCGTTCCTGATGAGATTCCAACCGAGGAGAAGAAGATTCAGAAATTCATGGATGGGTTGACTTGGAGGATCTGTCAGTACCTATTGGGAAATCTCTCGTTGGCTACTTATTCTGATGTGGTTAACGCAACACTGCTTCACTGCCAGGACCACCGCTTTCACATGTCAGAGAGTAAGCGGTCAGGAGAGTCCAGTCACAAGGGCAGGATAGGGGAAAATGGTGCCAACGGGGCACAATCTGCTCAAGGTCAGCATAGACAAGGAGATCAGGGTTCCCAACAGGGGGATTTTAAGAGGTTCAGATCTGGGGGTTTCAGGAATGGTCAGGGAGGTTTTCATCAGGGCCAGTAGGGTCAGCACGGCCCACAGGGACAGGACGACCAGCAGGGCCAACAGCAGCAGTTTCATCAGAGCCAGCATGGCCAGGAGAGGAATGGCAACGGCCACCCGGGCCGTGGGCATCAGGGTCAGAGAGGGGGAAACTTTCAGGGGAAATGCTTCATTTGTGGCAAGATTGTCCACAAGCGCCAGGAGTGTCCTGATAGGGGCAGGGCCCCACAGCAGCAGCAGCAGGGTGCTCGACAGGAGCCCCATAGACCTATGTTTCCCGCCGCCCTCCCAGCACCACCACAGATGCCATCTTTGCCACCTATCCCAGCAGTCCCAGTCCAGCAGGGACAGCTAAAGTACGGGCGAGTTTATCAACTCCAGCATGTCGCAGTCCCATAGGATCCACCTGCCATTGAGGGTATGTTCTCTATTCAGGGGACTATGGGGCATATTTTATTTGATACGGGGGCCACACATTGTTTCATTGCCACGAGATTTGCACGCACTTTGGGGTTGTTAGACACTGCGGAGAGCATGGTTACTTGCGTAGATTCACCATTGAGTAAGGGTTTCGTGATTTCCCTTATTTGTAGAGGTGTGGGTATAGAGATAGGGAGATGTACTTTACCCGCTGATATGCTAGTATTAGAGATGACTGAGTACGATGCGATAGTTGGTATGGATTGGCTAGTTGTGTACCGAGCCATGATTGATTGTTTCAGTAGGAGTATTATTTTTTCCATTCCCGGGCAGGAGATGTTTTTAGTGGCGATGCCTCTCCCCGAGGGAGGATCGTCCATACACTTGTATTACATAGAGGAGGAGACCTCTAAGGAAGTGGTGATACCACTTGATTCGATTCCCGTTGTTAGTGAGTTCGCTGATGTATTTCAGGATATACCTGGATTACCTCCTATTAGAGAGATAGATTTTGTTATCGATTTGACACCGGGCACTCGACCAATTGCCCTCGCACCTTACCGTATGGTTCCAACGGAGATGAGAGAGCTAAGAGATCAGATAGAGCAGTTATTGGGTCAGGGGTTTATTCGAAGGAGTACTTCGTCATGGGGTGCCCCTGTGTTGTTCGTTAAGAACAAGGATGGATTGTTGAGATTATGTGTAGACTACCGGGAGTTGAATAAAGTTACGATACGGAATAAGTATCCGTTGCCCCGAATTGATGACTTATTTGACCAGTTGAGGGGAGCTTGCTTCTTCTCAAAGATTAATTTGCGATCGGGATACCATCAGTTGCGTATCAGGAAATAGGACGTCTCGAAGACTGCTTTCTTGACGAGATATGGTTCCTACGAGTTTCGGGTTATGCCTTTTGGCTTGACCAACGCTCCATCCGTGTTTATGGACTTCATGAATATGGTATTCAGAGAGTTCCTAGACCAGTTCGTCATTATCTTTATTGATTGCATTCTAGTTTACTTACAGACAAAAGAGGAGCACGCCGAGCATTTGAGCCAGGTTCTGCAGACGCTACATCAGAATGAGCTTTATGCAAAGTACGAGAAATGTGGATCTTGGCTGAAGGAGGTTCAGTTTTTTGGACATATCATTTCAAACCGAGGGATATCTGTTGATCCGGGGAAGGTATCCGCGGTGAGGGAGTGGGGACAACCCATGACACCGACTGAGATTCGTAGTTTCTTGGGCCTAGCAAGATACTACAGGAGGTTTATTCGGGGTTTCTCAAAGATAGCGGGTCCTTTGACACATCTGACTCGCAAGGGTGTGCCATTCATCTGGAGCGATGCCTGTTAGTTGGCATTCGATGAGTTGAAGGACAAGTTGACCTCAGCGTCTGTGTTAGCATTGCCCAAACCGAGAGTTGAGTATTTAGTCTACACCGATGCGTCCTTACAAGGACTTGGAGGTGTGCTGCAATAGGAGAGTCGGGCCATAGCTTATGCTTCCCGTAAGCTTAAACCTCCCGAGAGGAATTACCCCACACACGACTTGGAGTTAGCGGCAGTCGTATTTGCTCTTCGAATTTGGAGACACTATCTCCTGGGGGAGAAATTTCGGTTGTTCACAGACCACAAGTCTCTACAATACCTCTTTATGCAGAAGGAACTGAATATGCGTCAACGTCGGTGGCTTGAGTTTGTGAAGGATTATCAGTTCGATATCCAATACTACCCAGGGAAGGCTAACGTAGTAGCAGACGCGTTGAGCTGTAGGCCAGTTAATGAGGTGGCCGAGGTATGGAAATCTAAGTGGAAGGAGTTGGGACACCAGGATGAAGTGGCCCGATCATTCATGTGTGTGATGATTATTACACCTAAGATTGTTACAAGGGTGGTAAAGGCCTAGGCAAATGACTCGTTCTGTCAGGAGCAGATAGTTCGATTACTAGCAGAGGGAGCCGATTCATATACCGTTAGCTCAGACGGGGGATTACGCTTCAATGGGAGACTGGTCGTTCCGGAAGGGGAAGACTTGCGACACGAGGTAATGACAGAGTCGCATGGCTCACGGTTCGCGGTACACCCTGGTGGGGATAAAATGTACCAAGACATGAGATGAAAATACTGGTAGAGCGGGATGAAGAGAGACATCGCCGTGTTCGTTTCCAAATGCGCCACTTGTCAGCTAGTAAAGGTGGATCATCAAAGACCGACGGACTTCTACAGCCGTTAGAGGTTCCGATGTGGATATGGAAGAGAATATCCATGGACTTTATCACGGGGTTACCTACGTCACAGAGGGGTCACAACTCCATATGGGTAATTGTGGATAGATTGACCAAAGTTGCCCATTTTCTACCCCTAAGGACAAATTACACTACGGGACAGTATGCCCAGATTTTCATTGCAGAGATAGTGAGACTTCACGGTGTGCCTCTAAATATCGTATCTGACCGTGATAAGATATTTGTTTCACGATTTTGGGAGAGTTTCTAGGAGGCCATGGGTACAGAGTTGCGGCTGAGTACGACATATCACCCGCAGACTGATGGGCAAACAGAGCGGACAAATCAGATGTTGGAGGACATGTTGTGTATGTGCATCCTAGATTTTAGAGGTGGCTGGGAGCAGTACCTTCCACTGCTGGAGTTTGCTTATAATAACTCCTACCAGTTCACCATTGACATGGCTCCATTTGAGGCGTTGTATGGTAGACCTTTTCGTTCTCCAGCATATTGGTTAGAGGTGGGGGATAACAAACTCCTTGGGCCAGAAGTGATTTAGGACACTTCGGCAATGATAGAGATGATACGGAGCCGTATTCGAGTAGCTCAGGAACGGCATAAGAGCTATGCTGATGCCAAGAGGTTCTTTAGAGAATTCAAGGTGGGGGACCAGGTGTTACTCAGAGTATCTCCCATGAAGGGGATCATGCGTTTTGGGAAGAAGGGGAAACTGGCACCAAGATACGTGGGGCCATTTCCTATCATCGAGAGGATTGGGCCAGTTGCTTATAGACTCGGGTTACCGGAGCACTTGCATAGGATTCATGATGTGTTCCATATTTACTCGCTAAGGAAATATCTTAGGGACGATTTGGCCCATACTCACATTGCTTTAGAGGGCATCGATCTTCATCCCGATAGTTCCTATGAGGAGGGGCCGATTGCTATTTTGAACCAAAGCGAGCGAAAACTGAGGTCACAGATAGTACCATTAGTACGTGTTCAGTGGCGACATCATAATGCCGAGGAGTCCACATGGGAGCGCGAGGATGAGATGCGCGAGCGTTATCCAGAGTTATTTTTACCAGGTACTCTTTAGTTCCGAATTTTGGGACGAAATTCTGTTATTAGGGGGGAAGTACGTAATACCCCGTAATTTTATTGATTTTTATTTAAGGGATTAATTGAATTAAATGAAAAATTAATTGGAAATTAATCCAGATATAAATACTAGCGAGATGTGAGTTAGTATTTGATTATGATGTTAAAATAGAATATTTCATGAGTATTGAAAATATTAAAGTTGTCGCGAGGCTGAAATACGACAATTTGGAAAATTAAGTTGGGACGCGCGTGTCAGTCGCGTCAGGAATGAAATTATTTAAATTAAAAAGTGAATTATATTTTTATCAACCGAATGGTCATTTTGAGTGCGCCAATGTGTCCGAAAGAGTCAAAATAGTCAGAAAACACTAGCTGATGGTTTAGTTTGGATTCCGGGACATTTTTAGGCCAAACCGGCAACCTAGAAGGGTATTTTGGTAATTTTAAAAATTAGAGAATTAAAACCCACGAATTTTTGAAGTAAATTAAAGATTATTAAAAGAACCACTAAGGCCATTATCAGCCAAAAGTGAAAGAGTGGGCTACGGAGGTTTTGAGAGAAGTTAGAAGAGAGGCTAGAGGGTCTTTAGCAAACCATCTCCCCATCACCAGAAATTGGAAAGGAATTGTGACCGAAAAAAGGAGAGAATCAACCTCGAATCATCGACAACACATCTGAAGAACAAATCTGAGGCAAGTGATTTGATATTTTTAAGTGCATTGAATATTTCTTCCATGTGTAGTGTAGAAAACTGTTTATGTTTTTGGGAATTTTGATGAAGAACACCCAATGGAATTATTGTGAAACTTGTGGTTTTGGGTAGGAATTTGCATGTATAATGATTATGGACGAATTCATTATACAAAACATAACTTTTGATGATCTGAAAACGGATTCATAAGGAGTCTTTTATGAAATTAAATTCCGGGTTCAAGTTCATAGGGTTTGGGACAAGAATGGGGGATTTATGACTTTGGCATGTTAATTTGTAAGATTTGACCCCAAAAGTATGTAAAGGAATGATTTAGGGTGACTAAAAATAGTTTACAAACATTAAAACGTAACTTGGATACTCATAGGGTGAATTTAGAGAAGAGAAGAAGTGAGAAAAATGAATTGGGAATTTTCTGGGTGTATTCTGCCATCTCGTTAGAAGACCTGCCCAGGTCGTTCGAACGACCTCGTTCGAACGAGACTTCTAACGAGTTCGTAGTTAGTTCGAAGCCATTCATTCGAACGACCTTGTTCGAACGAGATTTCTAACGAGTTGACAGAATGGCCTTTTAGGCCTGATTTTATTTCGAACCTCCAGAAGACTTATATAATTGAGTGTAATCCTTCCCTTATTGATTTGTGGATATAGTTGTGTGACTGGAAGTACGTCGAGGCTTAAAACTTAGAGTTTTGTAGTAAACCGGATGATGTTTATGGGTTAGGATATAAGTATCTAAAACTTCGACGTGAGAAGAGTTGATAACTTAGATGTATATAAATCGGGGACTTGTAAACGTGAAACATGAAATGACGGTATAGGAATGAGATATATACCTCTAGTAATATTATGGAATACCGAAGATGTGTGAATGCTTGGTATATGTAGTTATTTGTGTATAACATACCTACCATACTTGCTATCACGGGAGGTCGGCGTTCGATCAGGGCCATCTTATCTTTGTGTGCCTACGGGGGGGATTTAGATTGGTACCTCGAGGACATAGGTCAGAGAAGGACTTATTGAGTAGTTAATAAGTCTGCTGATCATGGGAGCGTAGGTATGTGCGTGACCCGTGTGATGTGAACTATGTTCGCCTATATTTTGTGTGATTTTTGTTTATTGAAAACGATTCCTGAGAGATTCAGAATACGTGGTCCTTATGTACGTGATGTACCGGGATTGGATAGCAGAGTATGTGCGCACCGCAGCTTAGTCTCGGGGTGTCAGTATTGTATATTTATGATGAGAATAATATACTGCTAATTGGAATGAAGTGTCATGAATAAATGTAAGTGTGAATAATAGTAACATTTTAGTAGAGTTAAAAATGGAAAATCTCTAGTGATTAGCATGAATAATATGGGAACTAAGAAGGAAAGTAAAACTCTCTGTTTAAATTAAGATGTCTGGACTTAAATCGTGGATCGTATAGAAATGTTAGATTGCGTATTGGGCTAGTTAGATATGGGAATAACTAGAATGGGTATGATAGGAGTGCACAATTTGTTGAGAGGTGAGGAACTCATGTGAGTGCACGCACTATCATGTACTTTATATTCACTGTTTAATTATATTAAACCACTTGCTGTATTTTAAACTGTTTTTCACAATCGGGCTCTGACCCGTTTTCTTTCAAATCTATTTTTGTAAAAACCTTTTTAGGTGCCCAGCCACAAGGACACCAAGCGTAGGAGTTCCATTCCAATGACGTGTTGTAGCTGCTGTGGGAGTTACATGACCTTGATAGTAGACGCCTCTACTTTCTATCTTGACTCTATTTCAGATTTATTCATCTGTAGGGCATGTCACCCCTTTCCTTTCAGAGACATCTTATTTACTCAGTTGTTATTTTATATTTTGGGTTGTAATTAAATTAATGATTCAGGATTGTATTTGTTTATTTCAGTATTTGGATTATTGTGAGGAGTATCCCTCCAAATTCAGTTTATTACATCGTTATTTATTATGACTGTGATGTGGTTGTGGTATCAGTAATTCATATTTAATTTGGTTGTATGTAAATAGAATTCAATTAAAATTGACAACTCACTTTTTAAATATTAGGTGACTAGTAATTGTTAAAACGTTTTCGACAGTGATGCTACGAACTGAACCAACTTGACATTTTGAATTAATTTGAATAAAGGAGTAGCTACCCGGTATTTAATTAGTCGGGGTGTCACAAGTGCACGATGTGTAAAATGGGACCCACAGTTGGACAGTTTAGTGTTATCCATCAAGATTGTGGACGGTAGAAACTCGTCCGCCCAAGCCTTCATTCAAATAATATATATATATATATATATATATTCTCCAAAGGCAGGAAAATGGGGTGAATGGGGGGTAATATTGGAAAATGGGGGGCTCAATTCCCTGGACGGCTAAAACTCATCCGTCCAAGGCTCAAAACTACATTGTCCCACTGTGTCAACTGACAAAACAATGTAAGGAAGAAAATGTATGTTTACATCTTTCTCCATCAACCCATTGGAGATGGCCTTACTGAGAATTCTCCCCCATGCATCTCAACCCGTTTTATCATTTTTTGAGCTTGTAGCGAGGGGACAACTTTCACTTAAGCCTTTGGACTTCTATCAAATTTCCGAATTAGTGCTAAATTATTACTTATCCTGGAAGAAACATTTTTTCTCTTCCAAGTGTGACCTCATTACTAATGCGATGACGTCTCTTCAACTTTTAGAGAAATTTCCAAAGTGTCACGTGTCTTTTGAAATGATTGCTGATGGTTGAGCACCTGCTAGCGTAGGAAACTCAAACGTTCTTTTAAAACTCTCAAACAACTAATATCTCCACACTTAGCATTTTTCTTCTCTTACCCTTCATTTCCCTTCGTCTTCTCTAGATCTTTTAGAGAGAGAAAAATTAGCCTTCCGCCATTGTTGAACTTCCTTTTAAGCTCTAACTTCTGAAAAAATCTCTCTTTCCTCCATTACCACTGCCTTCATCCTTCTCTTTTCACACTTCAAGTTGCATTCATAGCTTCTTCCAACGTCCCCACTGTTCCAACCACCACTATCCCCACTGCTCTTCTATCAGACGTTGCCGCCCAGATCGTGGCCTATCAGGAAAAACTGCATTTATAATGTCACAACCTATCTTGGGTGAGGGTGATGACTTTTTCGACGACTGTAGAGCATTCTCTACTAATTCCAAGTGTGACCCCCTACTTCTTGACGACGAAGAGACCGATGATGTAGTTTGGGGCTTCTTGCCCCCATTGGGAACTCTGAGTTTCCATTTAGACCGTGGGGACTTCCCTTATTCCAAGATAAATTTCGAAGTGCCTGGAGGGTGCACTGCTCACTTTGCTACTTAGGGTAGTTATATGACGACTACTTATGTTGATATCCTCATAAAGGTTGGGCTCCATTGTGCTTCATGTTTGGGGGAGTTTACCCTGTCAAAGCACAACGCGACTCTCCAAGTATTGGTGGCTCGATGGATTATCACTATTCATACTTTCGTTGCAGCCTTGGAAAAGTTCACCATCGCACAGGAGGACGTCTGTGAGTTTCTTGGTATTGATCCCATAGGTATTTCATCTTACTCTGATGAGGCTTTGGATTCCGAAGAAATAACTATTCGTGCAGACTTAGACCAGATTTATCGAAGTTGCGCCGAAACCTCAAACAAAGCCACATTCACTCATCTCATCAGTTACTTCTTTCATGCTCCTTCTGCCAAGGAAGGCTTTTCCTCTTATGGTAAGGGTAAGGATACACCCTTAGAGTTACATACTTATCTTTTGGTCGTTCTTTATTGCTTTCTGTTTCCTAGTAAACCCAACGACCAACCTTGTAGGACTTGATAAATATTTCCATTAGATTGGTGAGGGAGTTCAATCTCCCTCTAGAGGCAATGACTTTGGGGTCCCTCTATACCTGGCTGGACAGTACCCACCTTGATAAATATGATGGAAAAGGGTTCAAGTATGGTGATTTAAGGTTAAGGGGTGGTGGTGCTAGGGTAGTAGAACATAGATAAAAGGGTTAACAAATGATGTAGATGGGTTTTAGCCTATGTATAAATACATTCAAATGTTATATAGTCCTTGTACATTCAAGGATGAACATAGATAAATTTACAAAAACCATTAACTACTGTTAAAGTTGTTCAATATAAAAGTTTCTGAAAACTTAATAATATAATTGGTAATAATATAGAGTGACACAATCTCAATTCATATATGAGAAAAATAAAAAACCAAAAACTTAGCAAATGTTGTAAAGATTGAACAAACTCCAATTGAAACTCTAGCTTCGAACTGCAATCAAAACCCTAGCTTGAAACTCCAATTGAAACTCTATCTTCAAACTCCAATCAAAACCCTAGTTTCAAAGTCCAATCGACACGCTAGTTTAGAAGTTCAATCGATGCGAACAGAGAGAGGATTTGATGTTTGAAAAATTTGTGATGTTCAAGAGTTTAGCGTTTGATAAGTTTGTTAAGTTTGATGAGTTTGCTGAATGTAATTTTCAACTATATTAAGGGTATTGTTATCATTTAACAACCAAATAAATTTTAAAACGTCAGAATGGGACTTGTCGTTAAACATTTGGCTAATTGGGATTTGTTTCTGCTAGGGGAGTGTGTGTAGGACCTATCGCCTCAAGACCCTATAAAAATTTATTCTATTTCATAGTCCTTTGTGTGCAATGATAGGGAACAAGTGTTTGACATGTGGATTTGAGTATGGTAGTTTGATCCACTCTTTATAAGGAACCATTAAAAACCATCTAGCAACTAAACGTATGCAAATAAGTCTTGGGCATCAAGCATGTATTAGCATCCATATTAGAATATCTTCAATAGTATCATCAAGTTTTATAGATGGTTAAAGTTAAGGTTGAGTCCATAAATTCTATCCCATAGAATATTCAAAACTTAACAACCTTTACTCAAATTTAATCTACCAATCATAAAAACTATCAAGATTTTTATTAACCTAATTAGTAATCACACCATCTTTTAGATAAAAGATAAAAATAGAAAAACATTTTTAAATTTGAAATATCTTTTCCTTCAAACTTTTTATCATCAATCTTCTTCGTATTAGTGAGGAATAATAGGTCTACACTCTCAATTCTTGACAAATAAAATTACCATCAATAGCTTAATTAGTAATCCCACCATCAAAAGATGATGCACAACATTGAGCATTCAAATTTGATTAAATAATTGAATACTAAATCAGTATCAATTTTATTTGGATGACATGTTGGGCAACTACCCAATTTACTTACGAAGTATATTACGCATTATTTTGAAAATGTGTTACCTATCGAATGAGTAAATATATTTTTTACAAACAATTAATTATATAACTAGTAATTTTAGATTTTTCCCACCCTATATTAGAAGAAAAACTAAACTTTGCCTATCTTGTCACATTACATTTCATTGGGCATAATTAAATATTTGCTCATCTCATAATTGAATTGTGAATCCTTCCCTTCATTAAATGCATTAAAAACCCTTATAAAAAGGTTTGTTTCAAACTAAGATTTAAATAGGTTATTTGCTCATCTCATTAATGTTTTTCATACTAAATATTTATGTCAAGACGTCCTTGCCATTACATATTATGCAAGGTAAAAGGGCAACTAAGAAGATTATAAAGACACAAAAAATTCCATATTCAAGAAATAAAGACTTTTCTCTTCAAACTCTCAGTGGAGTCCCTAATAATTTGGTCCATGGGAATGAATTGTAAACCCAAATCTATCAACTTCTTGGATGCACTCTTGGACCTGAGTAATCCAGGTTCGATATCCTTGGGCAACCTACAACATATTAACACATTGATTAATCCATATGTCTCACAATCCCACCACACCGTATTGAGGCTAAAGTAGCCGTCAGAAATTTGCATGCTAAAAGTTGACTAAATGGAGGAATATAAATTAGAGTAAATCACCCAATTAGTCTATATACTATCACGATGGTTTGAATATGTCTCCTAAACTATCAAAAGTATCAAGTAAGTCCCGAAATAATTCAAACCGATTGAAAATGATCCTTCCGCCATTTTGTGTCATTAAGTTATACGAGAATGAACCATATGAAATGCACATGAGTTATTGTGAGGGAAAAATATATAAAACATTACAAAAAAAATTTAAAAAATCAAAACCTAAAAAAGCATTAAATCAACCACCACCACCCAAAATCAACACAACACCAATGGTCCCTAATAACCTACACCACTACACAAAATCGAAAACGCCATCCACCACCGCCACCTCTACACAAATCCAACCCCCACCAGCTACAACCAATAACCTCTAACAAAATCAAAACAAACAAAACATTATATCATTTTCGACGATGAGGTGGGGTAGGTAGGGTATATATGTGTTTGTGTGTGTGTGTAGGTTTTTTTTGTATACTTATTTATTCCTTTAGCTATTAATTCATAATTAATTACACTTAATCCTTATAAGATTAATGTGTTAGCTATTTTACCCTTACAATGAGTCACCTGCACGGCATGTGACTCATTTCCCTCCAACTTAAAGGCCCAAAGTGACGGATCTTGTTAATTCTATTTAGTTAGTTTGATGCCTTACTTAACGCTTTGAATATTTCAAGGTCCATTTACGAACAATCGTGACAGTTTAATGGTCAATTGAGTCATTTAATTTATAATTAAATCCAAAAGAAGTGACTTATAGTTATATACATAATATATATTATTTTTACCCCTACGACCCTATGTAAGTAGTTTGACCCCAGTCCCTAAACGAAAATTTTGATCAATCCAACACCTAAACTATTTAATTTCAACCAATTGAGTCCTTCTGTCAAACAACAGTAAAAAATTAACGGGATAAATATTTTAAGGTCCATAGAGGCCTATTTTAATATATTTACACATTAGTATATTTACTATATGTTTATAACATACATAAATATAATATATGGGAAAGGTGTTTGGGTGTAGCCCAACTAATGATTGAGATTCAATATTGAGATTTATATTTGATGGTTCCAAACTCGACAACAAATATTTACAAGGACAAATTCAACATTGTATTATTAACACATGAATGCTGAATTGAATGTGTATTGATATAGAACAAATTTGCTTGGTGTACTTTAGATGCATTAGACGTTTTAGATTTGATGTCAAAAATTGAATTTTGTACATACACATGGGTTAATACAATGCTATATGTGTTGGTAAATATTTGTTGTCTCTTTTTCAATCATCACATATAAATCTCCAATATAAATGTTAAAACTACATGTGTTCAAACATGACACAATATGAAATCATATTCTTTACCGAATATGAAATGGTTAAAACACAATACAACAAGAAAGTCTTTTTTAGTTAACACGAACATGACCCAAATAAAAAGTGACACAACATTAAATCCTATTTTTTCCTTCCTATACTAATACGAATCAATTAAAACAAGACATAACTCGAATTTCTTTTTTACCTAAACACGAATACTACCTCAAAAAACGTGATACAACATAAATCATACTTTTCTTACCTAACACGAACATGACTTAATTAAAACTGAACAAGACACAACATGAAATTTTTATTTTTATAACTATCAAGGTCAAAATAAAACATGAAATGACATGAAATTATAATTTTTTACCTAATATGAACACAACTCAGTTAAAACACGCCACAATACAAAAACTTATTTTTTTACCTAACATATACACTGCCCAAATAAAACATAACACGGATTTTTTTTGCCCATCACTAACATGCTCGAAATCATCTTTTTACCTAAACACGACACGACATCCTTTTTTACCTTACATGAACGCGACCTAAATATTTAGGACATGACTTGAATTTATTTTGTTCTTAGAAGAACGCGACATGACAAAAAAACTATTTTATGCCTAACACGAACACAACCCGATTAGCATACGACATGATGAAAAATCTTTTTTTATTTAACCCAACACGAACACAACTCAAATAAAAGGATTTTGTGTCCCGTTAGGTTAAAAAAAATATGTAATGTGGTGTTTTTAATATGGTCGTGTTCATCTTGGATAAAAAAACATATTTTTTTTTCGCGTATCATGATTTTATTAGGTCGTGTTCGGGTTAGGCAAAAAAATACGATTTCATGTTGTTTCGTATTTTAATTGGCCCATGTTTATGTTAGGTAACAAAAAAGTTTGTGTTGTGTCATGTTCATTTTAGGCAACAAAAATAAGATGTGTTGTCCTTTCACATTTTAATTGGAACGTGTTTGTGTTGGGTTAAAAAAAATTGAGCATCGTGTCATGCTTTATTTGAACAGTGTTCATAAAAAGTAAAAAATTATGATTTCATATCGTATGACTTTTTTGGGGGTCATGTTCAGGTTAATTAAAATAAAGACTACATGTCGTGTTTTATTTGATTACTATTAGGTAAAGAATACGATTTCGTAATGTATCGTCGTTTAAATTTTTACCCCATATAATATATATATATATATATATATATATATATATATATATATATATATATATATAATAAAAATATATAGTGATACGAGCATTCCTTTATCTTTTGAACATTCTGTGAGTATTGATGTGAGTTCTCTTTAGGTATTATTCTGTCATACCTGCTTCTTTTATAACTTACTTTTACTATGAAAGTTCTCGAGTGACCACTTCCCCTTATTTTCTTTTCAGGTTAGTGCCACGCGTGCTCTTATAACTGGAGATCCTAAGATTAGACAAAAGGATCAGCGCAGGCTCTCTGGTAGCATGTTGACTTGTATTGGCATACGAGTGAGTCTTTTTCCTTATTATTATTTTCTGCATTCCTCTGACTATTTTACCTAGATCATTTATTTCTTCCTTATAGTAAAAAATAAACGATGTAGTGTAGGGTGTTGAAGATAATGAGAAGAGTTCTAAATCCACTTGTTATGATAAAATTCAGGAGGAGCAATCTAATGAGGATTCTTCCCCTCCTTCTAAGGCTAGCTCCATGGACATCGATTTTGATGCTATATAGATGGAGGCTCCTAAAACTTTCATGAGGGATCTATGGTGTGAAGATCACTCTAAATAGTTTTGAGAACCAGAGAGAGTTGACCTAAACATAATCTTCGAGCATCACCCTGAGATCTTCATAGCCAGGATTACTAACATAATTGATAGCCTAAATTTTCTCAACCTAAAAGCACTCACCAGTCACGTTCATAAGTTTACTTCAACTCCTCCGACACTCATATATTTTTTACAGCTGTCAAGGACTTAGAGAGCTTCTACAACTTAAATCTTGATTGGATTGACACTTTTGTTCGCAAACTTATTCCTCTGGTCACCAAGAAAGCAAAGAAAGCCAAATCCTTCACGAGATCTCCGACCGAGTGGCATCATTATAAGGTTGATGATATTCGTGATCAAGTTCAAGATCTTATAGAAAAACTAACCAAAGTCTTAGCTAGCAAAGATAAGGAGGTTTCTCGAGTAGCTAAATGCCAAGATGACGTTGTTCGAGATATTGGCCTCTCTTTCAAAGACTTCTAGTTTTAGGAGAACATTCATTTTCTTTTACATAACTAGCATAACAATTTTCTTTATGGTGTCTGTAATATTATGATCTACTCTAATTTTGACCATGTTTCTTATATAAGTGAAAGAAAATATTTTGATATCAGTTTTTGCACTTTACATGTTTAAATCTAGTTTCATCAGACAAATAGAAAGAGCACATGAGGAGGCTCGTAGGTCACAAGAATTCCCTATTAGACCCATCTTCCCACCACCCCTGAAGGTGATCTATCCTGATCCCTCGGAGTCTTTCAACCAGGCAGAGGTTCCTACCGATCCTATACCAATGTCTGAGTATGAGTCTTCCACCTCAGACCCCATGTCTGTGGATTCCTTCCAGGAGGCCATGGACTTCTCAATTCCGGAAGATCAGGCCCCTGATCAGGCCGAGGTCTCCAGCCGGGCCTCATCTCAAAACAACTCAAGCTCCTCAGCCTCCTCCTTATAGGTTGAGATCGTCGAGCCGAGTGTGGCCATTCCACCACCACTTGACGCCATTCCTCCGTCGTCCTTCACTGGTGTCGAGTTTTCTCAGAGGTTCCCGTGTAACCCATCAACATCTGCTCCGGCCGACGTTGAGCCAGATGATGATGACGTTGAAAGTGATGTCGACGTCTCTGAGGCGGCCGAGATCGAGAGTACTGTAACTGAGGTAGACCTCCTCTGCTTCAGATATCTGTATTCCATTAGTTCCTCCATAAAGCTAAGAAGACCTCTGAGGGAAGAGAGGGCTTTTCACGGCCAAGACGGCGAAATCTGCTTGTACGAGCAGATGTTCAAGTTGGAGTTTCGTCTGCCCATCCACCCCATTATCAAATTTATCCTTTCTTATATCAATTTGGCCCCCTCTCAACTATCCCCTAATGCATGGAGGGTCATAATAGGGGCCATAGTCTTATGGAAGGTTGTCCACCACTCAAACCTCCCATTTCAGGTCTTTGTAGGTTGCTATGTCCTTTCATCAGCCAAAAATCATCCGAGCTACTATCATTTTGTAGCTCGGAAGCCTGATAAAAAGATGCTTCAAATAACTCAGACTTCCAACCACAACTGGAAGCCACGTTACTTTTTTGCTTCTGGACTATGGGAATTTGGCCCATGTGCTCCCTCGTCCATTCTGGAGCCGAGGATGCCCCTTAGGTGGGGTAAGGTTACAATTTCTACGAGGGCTGGCCCTGGCCTGCGCCCATCAAACCTTAAGAAGGTGAAAGCCCTTCAAGATCAGGGGGTACATGGTCTGTTCGTCAGGTTCGAACAATTGATGACCCCCCATTACCTCTCTGAGATAGGTCTGGGTGGAAGTTCTCTTTCTGAGCTTGGTAAGCCCTTTCTATTTGAAGTTGAACCTCTGAGTTTATTTATGTCTGATCTTCTAACTCAGATCTATTGATTTTCGCAGACCGTCAGAAGGATATCCCAGACGAACTTTGGGAAATGGATGCACCCAGCTTGACGAGACTTGTGAAGAAAGCTGGACTTAATGCTCCTCCCCCAGCTCCCTCTGCCTCGAAGTCCCAAGCCACAAAGAAGAGGTTTCCAGCTGATCATGCCCCTGAGGATCAGAGGCCGAAGAAAAAGAATGCTGATACTGCCATTCCCATCTCTTCAGCAGACGCCCTGTCGGCTCGTCTAGAGCAGTTAAAGATAACTGACAGCATAGTCGGCCATAGTCTTCAGGACCTAGATGCCTTCGGCTCTACGATGACCGAGGTCGACAAGCGCTTCTTCAGGTCACTTGATACTCCTTTGTTGGTTGAGTTCGGCATTCACAGATCCATTCAGGTATGACCTCACTTTTCTTTCCAATTCCTAAGTGTAACCTCTGATTTGTCTTCAACTCATTCCTGATCACAAAATATGGAGGGCCTGGCAGCGATGCACCACCTCTCCAATTGGACTCTGAGGAAGTTTCCCCTCATCCAAAAGGGTCAAGAGGATGAGAAGGTCCAGAGTTCTTTGAACGCAGAAATCGACCGGCTAAAGTTTGAGCTGGGTGAGTCTGACAAGAAGGTGAAGGGGCTGGAGAAGGAGGTCTCTCGGCTTAACAAGGACCATGCTGCTGCTCTGAAGGCCAAGGACGATATTTTGCAGCAGAAGGTCAGCTCGTCCGTGAAGGCAACCCTAGATGATGCCTCAGAGGGGATAATAGCCGAATACAAAAGCTCTGACGAGTTTATGAGCTTCGGCTTTGAATACCTTGAAAGAGGTATCAAATCCACTATCAAGTGGGCTGATGTCAAGGAGAGGGAGGCTGGTACTTTTAAAGCCTCTGACTTCATAGGCATTGGCTTTGCTGATCCTCAGTTTGCCCAGGCCCTTCAGGAGGTTGAGGAGGAGGCTGTCGCGCCTGCCGAGACTGCAACGATGGATGGCACTGAGGTTGGAGGGGCAGACGTTGCCGAGGTGACCAACTTTGTCCAGCCTAACCTAGCCGAAGATACCATCATTCCCCCTCGAACCCTTAGAGAATTTCTGAACATTTTGTAACCCTTGACATTGTAATCCATGCACATCTATAATTTATGAATGAACATGGCTCTTACTTTTCCATTCTTTGTAATATCTGAATATTTATAATCTCTGAATGTTTTATTCTCTGAATGTGTTATTCTCTGAATGTGTTATTCTCTGAAGAGGACCATCTTCTTTTGTTGTATGTATGTCATGATGTTTTTGCTCTAAAGCTTATGCAATGGTGTTTGCCTAAACCAAATTAGTAGTATGAGCTCAGACCTCATCACCATTGAATGGTGTTATGAAGGTCTGGCGTTATATCCTAAGATGTCCTCATAATCTCACCAAATTAATGATGTTAAGGGTCTGAGGTCATCCTATTGTGATGTCTGAGCTCAGACCTCGTCACCACTGTGGTGTTATGAAGGTCTGAGGTAATCACCTAAGATGCTATCCTCATAACTAATCTCACCAAATTAATGATGTTAAGGGTCTGAGGTCATCCAATTATGGTGTCCGACCTCAGACCTTGTCACCACTGAATGATGTTATAAGGGTCTGAGGTCATCACCTAAGATGTTATCCTCATAATTAATCTCACCAAATTAATGATGTTAAGGGCCTGAGGTCATCCAATTAAGGTGTCTGACCTCAGACCTTATCACCACTGAATGATGTTATAAGGGTCTGAGGTCATCACCTAAGATGCTATCCTCATAATTAATCTCACCAAATTAATGATGTTAAGGGTCTGAGGTCATCCCATTACGGTGTCTGATCTCAGACCTCGTCACCACTGAATGGTGTTATGAGGGTTTGAGGTCATCACCTAAGATGTTGGCCCCATTAATGAATCTCACCAAATTAATGATGTTAAAGGTCTTAGGTCATCCATTATGGTGTCTGATCTCAGACCTCGTCACCACTGAATGGTGTTATGAGGGTCTGAGGTCATCATCTAAGATGTTGGCCCCATTAATGAATCTCACCAAATTAATGATGTTAAGGGTCTTAGGTCATCCATTATGGTGTCTGATCTCAGACCTCGTCACCATTGACTGGTATTATGAAGGTCTGAGGTCATCACCTAAGATGTTGGCCCCATTAATGAATCTCACCAAATTAATGATGTTAAGGGTCTTAGGTCATCCATTATGGTGTCTGATCTCAGACCTTGTCACCATTGAATGGTGTTATGAAGGTCTGAGGTCATCACCTAAGATGTTGGCCCCATTAATTAATCTCACCAAATTAATGATGTTAAGGGTCTGAGGTCATCCCATTATGGTGTCTGAGCTCAGACCTCGTCACCACTGAATGGTGTTATGAAGGTCTGAGGTCATCACCTAAGATGTTAGCCCCATTAATTTATGACGTAAGTGCAAAATGAAACAAGGACCACAATGGGAACTGATCTTTTATTAATAACCTCTTCATGATAAGATGGTATAATTACACAACTTCATAAAACATCATATGTAATATTTCTTTAGGTGATCAACATTCCATGGATTAGTGAAAGGTTCTCCTTCTAGATTTTCTAGCCTGTAAGTGCCAGGCATAACCTCTTCTGTCACTTTGTAGGGACCGTGCCAGTTTAGGTGGAGTTTGTTTGCTTTCTGTAAGGTCTTCTTTAGCACTAGGTATCCCACTGCAATGGGTCTTGACTTCACCCTCTGGTTGTAGAATTTCGCTGCCCTCTGTTGGTAGGCTGCTTGTCTGACCTCTGCGTCCTCTCTTCTTTCTTCGATAAGATCTAGGTCTAGCCTCCTCTCTTCCCCATTATTATAAGGGTTATAGGTCTGAATCCTATGAGTTGGGAGCCCTACTTCCATTGGTATGACGGCCTCTGAGCCATGTGCCAACATTAATGGGGTTTCTCCTGTTGGTGTCCTTGCCGTGGTTTTGTAGGCCCATAACACAGCGTAGACCTCTTCAGTCTATCTTCCCTTCGCATCTTCTAACCTCTTCTTGATTCCATCCAGAATTGTTCTGTTTGTGACATCGGTCTGACCATTTGCCTAAGGTCGTCCAAGAGATGAGAAGAATTGCTTTATTCCTACTCTTAGGCAATACTTTTCTAAAGAGGAGTTCTTGAACTGGGTCCCATTGTCTGAGATGAGAGTGTTTGGGAGACCATATCTGCATATGATATTCCTCCAAATAAATTGGAAGGTCTTCTGCTCTGTGATTGTTATCATCGGCTCTGCCTCCACCCACTTTGAAAAATAGTCGATGGCAACTATCAAGAATTTATAGTTGTTGGCAGCTCTTGGCAGGGGCCCTACTAAGTCAATTCCCCATACTGTAAATGGCCATGGAGAAGTGATTGACGTTATAGGCTGATGAGGCTGATGAGGGATGGCGGCAAACCTCTGGCATTTATCACATTTCCTCACGTAGGCTGCAGCGTCCTTGGACAAGATTGGCCACCAGTACCCCTGGGTGATGATTCTTTTAGCCAAGGGTCTTCCCCCTATGTGGCTAGAGCAAGAACCCTCATGGACCTCCTGTAAGACCCGGGGAACTTCTGTGGGGTGCACACATCAGAGGAGAGGTAGCAAGAATCCTTTCTTGTACAGGACGTCCCCTACTACCGAGAACTTGGCAGCCTTATATCTCAATTTCTGCCTTTCTAGCTTAGATTCAGGTAGTTCTCCCTCTCTGATATATCTGAAGAGGGGGTCCATCCATGAGTCTCCTAAGTTCAAATTGTGACAAGGGTTATATTCCTCTTCTTGCTCAATGGATGCCTTCCCCAAGACCTCGATCGGAATGGTCCTTCTAACATCTATCTTCGTTGCCGAGGTCAATCTTGTCAATGCATCTGCGTGGCTGTTACTTTGTCGAGGAACTCTCTTCAGTCTTGCCTCTTCAAAATGTTCGAACATTGTTTTCATCCTTTACAGGTATTTTGCCATCCTTTCATCTCTGGCCTCATAGATTCCCAATACTTGATTGACAACTAACCGCGAGTCGTTGTGGAGTAGGAGTCGCTTTACGCGAAGAGTCTTTGCCAATGAGAGACCTGCTATCATGGCCTCATACTCGGACTCATTGTTAGAAGCTCGAAAGTTTAATCTCAAAGTGTATTCAATATTGGCACCATTTGGAGCTGAGAGTATCAACCCTGCACCGCTTCCATTGTCACAGGAAGAGCCATCAACGAAGAGGCTCCAAATATCTGTACCTGATGAGAAGACCCCCTCTATCATGACTCTTTTTTTGAAGAGGTACCGATCTTCCTCGTTTTCCGTAACTTGGTTCCTCGTCCCGTTGGATGCGATCTCTTCCTGATCTTGGAAGATGTTTGGTGTCGTCTCTTCGAATTTCGGGAGACACCGCGGTTTTCACCACCCTCTAGGCCATTCTCTGCCTCGGCCTCTTCCCATGTAAACTCAGCGACAAAGTCTGCGAGGGCTTGCCCCTTGATGGCCGTCCTAGGTTGGTAGGTAAGATCGTACTCCCCCAATTCAATGGCCCATGTCATCAATCGTCCGGACTTCTCAGGTTTATATAGGACATGTCTTAGTGGGGAGTCAGTGAGGATAACCATGGAGTGGGCTTGGAAGTAAGGCTTCATCTTTCTCGAGGCATGTATCAAGGCGTAAGCTAGCTTTTCCATGCGAGGGTAATTCTGTTCGGCCCCTTAAAGGGCCTTAGTGTTGAAATATACAGGCCTTTGGATTCCAGCGTCTTCCTGTATTATGGCTGCACTGATGGCTGATTCGGAGACTGCCAGATACACGTACAGTTTCTCTTCTGCTACAGGCCGAGACAGCAATAAGGGAGACCCTAAATAAGACTTGAGCTGGTTGAAGGCTTTTTCGCACTCTTTATCCCATTGGAAGGCCTTTCTCAGCACCTTAAAGAACGGAAGGCACTTGTCTGTTGCCCTAGAAACAAACCTGTTAAGGGCAACCACTCTCCCCGTAAGTCTTTGAACATCTTTGATACTCCTCGGTGTCTTCATGTCAAGTAAAGCCTTGATTTTTTCAGGGTTCGCTTCAATCCCTCTCTGGTTGACGATAAATACTAGTAACTTCCCAGCTCCTACTCCGAAGACACACTTCGCGGGGTTGAGTTTCATTCTGTATGAGTCCATAATGTCGAATGTCTTCTCGAGATCCGTTACATGAGTGTTAGCCTTCAAGCTCTTCGTTAGCATATCATCTACATACACCTCCATAGCCTTACCTATTTGCTCTTCAAACATCTTATTAACAAGACGTTGGTATGTCGCCCCTGCATTTTTCAGGCCGAAGGGCATTACTTTGTAGCAGTATGTCCCTTTGTCGGTAATGAAGGCCGTCTTTTCCAAGTCTTCCGCATCCATGAAGATCTGGTTTTAGCCTGAATACGCGTCCATGAAGCTCATGAGCTCATGTCCCGCCGTAGCATCCACCATCTGATCTATCCGAGGTAAGGGATAGCTGTCTTTTGGATAAGATCTGTTTAGGTCAGTGAAATCAACACACATTCTCCACTTCCCATTGGCCTTGGGCACGATGACTGCATTTGACAACCATTCCGAATATGTGACTTCTCTTATAAACTCAGCCTCTTCCAACTTTTTGACCTCTTCTCGGATGACGTCGTACTTCTCCCTGGAATAGACTCTTCGTCTCTGTTTGATTGGCCTGGCATCTTTGGTCACGTTGAGCCTGTGCCTCATAACTTCAGGGTCGATGCCGGGCATGTCTGCGTGACTCCATGCGAAGACACTCTGTCTCCTCCTGAGGAAGTTTATCAGCTCTTCCTTGATTTCTGCCTTTAGGGCTTTACCGACCCGGACGATTTTTTCCGGCTCGTCCTCATTGAGGACGATGGATTCTACCTCTTCCGCAGCCTCTCCCTTCTTCAACATTGTCTCATCTCTTGGGTCAAGCGTATCGATGCTATAAGTGGTGGTTGCCCTCTTATGGGCTTCCCTCTCTTCGGCCGAGTTGAAGTAACATTCTCGCACTGTGGTCTGGTCACCTTGCACTTCCCCTACCCCATAAGGAGTCAGGAATTTTAGCATCTGATGGACCGTCGATGACACAGCTTCAAACTCTTTAAGGGCCACCCTTTCTATGATGAGGTTATAAGCCGAAAACACGTTCTCGTCCATGACGAAAAAATTTATCTTTTTGGTCAGCCTCTTAGGCCACTCATCACCCATCCGTACGTCCATCTCATACATGCCCAAGGGGTGGACCTTTTCGCCACTGAAGCCTATTAATGGGTGATGATAGGGTACCAGCCTTGCTCTGCTAAGACCTAGGTTCTTGAAGCAAGGCCAGAACATCACGTCCACCGAGCTCCCCCCGTCTATGAGGATCCTCTGCACCTCGCACCCATGCACCCTTGTTGTTATGACCAGAGGGTCATCATGGGGGGCTAAGATACCCTTGAAGTCGAGTCTGGAGAACCCAACTATGAGGGTGTCCATGTCTACTTTCTTCCTCTTCTGCACTGTATCGAAAGATGTTAGATTCACAACTTTAAGCTTGGCCACTGACTCGGCCTCTGCTACGTGAGCCTTCCTATCAGCTACTTCAGAGCCACCTCCTACAAATCCTCCACATATGGTGTCAACACCAAACGAGATCGTACTGACCCTCTTCACCGGGCTGTTGTCATCTTTCGACGGAAGATCCGGATCATCTTCATCATCACCTTCTGACTCATCGTCTCTTCTGGCCGGGACATTGTCACGGCATCTGTCATTTCTCCTTTTCTTAGGGTCATCTCTTCCACCCTTAGGAGCTTTACCGTCCACATACTTCCTCAACTTTCTAGATTTTAGCATCTTTTCAATCTCATCCTTCAGGGCGAAGCATCTGTCCATGACATGGCCATGATCCTGGTGGAACTTGAACCATAGGTTTTTGTTCCTCTTATGTGGTGGCGCTTTCAGTTTCTCTGGCCATCTCAGAGTCCTATCATTCTTAATCTCGTTGAGGATGTGCTCGCAGCTTACAGTCAGAGGAGTATAGTGAGCGAACTTGTCATCACCCGACCTCTTCTTCCCATCTTTCTTGCTTTGGGACTTTCCACTTCCACCGCGGTTCTCATCCTCATACTTGGCGACCATTTCCTCTTCCGCATTCATTACTTTCCCTGCGGTTGCCAGGAGCTCCGCCATAGACCTAGGTGGTTTTCCGCAAGTTTCCACAATAGCTTCCCCTTCTGAAGACATCCTATAAGGGCGGTCATGGCTATGTTCTCTTCATAGTCTTCGACCTCCAACTTCTCTTTGTTGAATCTCGCTATGTAGTCTCTTAGGCTCTCATCCTTGGCCTGCTTGACATACAGCAGGTGGGTAGTCTTCTTTTGAGGCCTCACCCCAAACAAAAAGTTGTGGATGAATCGTTCAGCCAAGCCTTTCAAGTTCTCAATTGAGTTCTTCGGAAGGGAGGTGAACCAACTGTGCGCTGCCCCTGTTAAGGTCCCAGAGAAGGCCTTACACTTCATCTCATCGGGTATCGAGTAGATGTCTGCTTCCGACTGGTACATCTCGATATGATGTACAGGGTTAGTGCTGCCATCATACTTGGGAGACACTGTAGGAGGCTTGAACTTAGCTAGGGTTGGGAAGCCCACTATCCTAGCCACAAATGGGGAGCCGTCTGAGTAATCCCTTGTAATGGGTCCCTGCTTTTAATGAGGTCTCCTATCTTCTCCTCAAGGCGCTGGATAGAGTCATTCCACGGTCTTCCGCCATCGACCTGGACGAGGCTATACACTACCACCTCCGTTGGATGAACCGAGGGTTCCCCTGCCACGACACGTTGACTGTTGACCTCTTCATGTTCCCTGCCTCTTCTTTCACAGTGTCGGCCTTGATCTGTCCGACCCTACATGTTCCCTCTCTGAGAGCCTGCTACGCTCCTTGATCTCGACAATCTCTGTCTTAGGTCATTCATCGGGCCCAATCTCTCAAAGGTCGACCCTCTGCTCAACCTATCAAAGGCTGACCCTCTTCGTTGGGCCTCTTTACCTCTTCGGCCGACACAACCTTGACTTTGTCGAAGAGGTCGTACAGTGTTATTTGACACCTCATACGGCTCCCAACAGTCTTCCGGGGCTTCTTCCGCCTCTAGATCGTCATACTTATCCTCTGGGCAAGGGTTTCCCTGCCTCCCCAGGCGCAAGCGCCTAGGGTCAGCAACGTCCCTTCTCCGCTGTGGTGCAGTCTGGTCCTTCATTGGTGCCTGGGGTGGTCCCTTGGCGTCAGGATGAGGCTGAACAGCCGCCGGAGTGATCATATCCGGTGAGACTCCAGGTGGCCTCATCATAGTTTGGCTGAGCTGTGCAAATCGCTCCTGCATATCTTGTTGTGTTGCAGCTAAAGATCTCAAGGCAGCAGCTACCTCTGCCATTTCGAATTGGGGCGGCGCCTGACTGGAACTAGGCCCTCCACCCCCAGGTGGCAGAAGAGTCGGTGGTAATTCTGGTGCCATATGTTAACACTATAGAGCTTGAGTAGCAGATGAGCTTAGTACCTCAAAGGACCTCCTTCAATGGTGAAGTAGATCCACGCAAGGGGCGGTGCCTGGTTCACCACCAGAGCCTCCGGTGAGGTTAAGCTAAAGAAGAGGAAGATATAGCTTCTTTTCTCTTCCCACAAACGGCGCCAAAATGATGATGCTGGGATTAGCACCACCAGGTAAGGTGTTTTCAAGCTCAATCTAAGAACAATAATGGCAGCATAGTTACGTAAAAGGTAGGAGAATGAGATGAGGAAAAGAGGAGAGTGCACCAGAATATAAGTGATTCAGCCTAAATTGGCCTACGTCCACTGTGTGTGTGAATAACCTCACTGTAATAAGGCACTGATGGCCATGGATACAATCTCTCAAGCTCTCTCTCTCTACTGTGTATCTAGACAGAGTTTTAGCTAGGGTTGTATATCCTGGATCCTTTACAAGGTAGAGGATAACCTCTATATATAGTCCCTAGGGGGTGTAATGTACCCCCCATGCATGTAATGTGCATGTGTGTGGTTGCCTCACCAATATGGGAAAGCCATATGTCACTGTCACATGTAGAGAATGATGATGCAATATTCTCCCCACGTGTGAGGAATAATCTTGTTATAACTGATTTGTGTCCACGTGCCCTTATCCAAATGTCAGCAGATGCTCGGCTATCGCACCTGGTATATGACCTCGGCCTGGGAGAGGCCGAGGTTGGTAAGTCCAGGTGCTCGTTCAGTCCGAAGTGACCATGTAGGTCTCGAATTAATCTTGGCCGAGTCAATGGACAAGGTCGGCCTGAGGTTGAGCCGAGGTCGAGCTGGTCTGTTTGGAGCATCGACTAATGTCTTAATGAGGTTGCTGGTGGCTTCTTGGGAGCTCGGCCTATATCTGGCCGAGGTTTCCATTCACAGGTGTACGCCATTCACAGGTGTACGAGAGTGCTGTTGATCCTTATGATGTGTGCAATGTCCCTTGGAGAGGCTGGTGGTAGTGTCGGCCTGGGCCGACCTTGCTATGGTCGAGGGCTGATGTCGCATGCCCAAGGCTTATCCAGTGTCGGCCATAATCTCGGCCGAGGTTGGTGTCTCCAGGCCGAGGTCACACTTGGGGCATATCAGGCATAATGGTGTTGCTGAGAGTTGTTTCTTTATAGGTTGATTGACTATTGACGCAATCACGTGGATTATGGGTTCGTCTTCACTAGGATATGGCATTAGTGGGAGAGACGACATTTCATAGGAAAATGAATATGTGATTCATTGCGTATGGGTAAATTATTTGTATATTCCTCCTTTGTTGTTGTATGGTAGTGGAGACGTGAACGTCTATGTCGTTATCATTTATTTATGAGTTAGGAGAGGGCATAATGGTTGATGGGTATTCATTTTAGTAGTTATTCTTGGGCAGTCGTGATGCCCTACTATGGAATATAAGAGTGAATGGGATAATGATATTGATTTTGACGTACAACATGGGTCTATTAAAGGTTATTTTCGAGTTCGGAGTACTTATATCTGCCATATGCTTGTGGTAGCATACCGTATAGGATGACTACATGGGATGGTTAGCCGATGATGGATTTATCTTAGTAAAGGATATGCGTGATGAGAAGCATTTGTATTGTAAAAGTTTTGGTTATTTTGAATATTTTATGGCTAATGGCGACCTCAGTCACATGATGTTGTGCATGGTCACATATGGTATTAGTATAATGTTTTGTTAGGGCGACTAGTGTTAGTATATTCTTATTGGATTGGTTAGATGATTAGAGATTTAAGAGTGGTTAAACACGCAATTGGAGTTAAAGATGGTCAGAGGGCCTCTTACCGGATAATTGAGAAAATCATGTTTTTTTAGCATTATTGAATCGATTACTTAAGTGAGTTTGATATCACTCTTGGAAGGGGTGAGAATTTGAAGAGTGCGAAGCCCCAATTTATAAATAAACTAATTCTTTAAAATCAATTTCCTTGTTGAGATATGCGGAAGCATAAAAGATGACGGTTCAATACAAACAAACTACCAAATTTTAATTTCTTCTTCAAATTAAAATTAAACTAAGTGAAATTAAATTAAGGCTTAAAACATTTTCACTTAAACACCATTAATTAATCTAAGTCCTAGAATTTGCCTAAGTCATTTTTATAAATATTTCCAAATTAGGCCAAACCAGTTTTAACAATAGACTTGAATTAAATAACCCTTACCCAAATTTAATTATGCACCAAATTAAATTAAGTGTGACAATTAAAAAAAATCTGTTTTATTTCATTAATATATATATATATATATATATATGTAAATGTATATTATATATTTGAAAATATATTATATATTATACGTATCCTAGCGTGTCGTATCCTAATTTTTGAAAAAATCACGTGTCGTGTGTTGTGTCGAAACACGTATTACGTGTCGAGTCCGTGCTTCATAGTTTGTAATGAAAGACAATTTGATTATTTATATATGATATTCTCGATAATACGCAAGTTCTATAAATTGTAATCTTTTTAAATATTATTTAATTTAATTAAATATTATTTTATTACGTTATTTTATTTTTCACCTACCCTTCACTAAAATCCTGGGTCCGCAAGTGATTTGTGAATTAGTAAGCGTGTTTTCTTTGTATACTACTTTTATGCGAGACTAAGAAATTACAGTGTTGAGAGGAGGTCGCAACATCATCGAGGGTTTGCTTACTTAAGAGGCAAGAAGTTGACATGGACAAATATTAAATTTGTAGGCATTACCATTAGCGGATTCTTTTGACAATTTTACATAAATCCTTATGAAACTAATTTGTAAAAGACTGGTGCTATAGGTACCAAATAACTCCCTCAAATCTCTCTCAAATAGCATTGATGAGTTGTGCCCTGACGGGACCCATACCATAAGGTATAACACTTAAAGGTATTTGGGGAATGATTTTGGGACACATAGCATCTTTCTTTGTAAAAAGTGTTATCATTAGTTGGGATATGAATGGTAATATTTTGCCGAGGAATGAGCTCCAACAAAACCTGTAGTAGCATATGAAAGTGTAGAAACTACCTTGGAGAAGGCGAAGAAGGACAAGCATCCTTGCGTTAATTGTTGGAGGGAGAATTGGACCCATCACAGCTCCTGGATTCACCACAACCACATCCAAACCTTTTTCCTTAAATTCCCAAGAAGCTCTCTGTTTTAGAAACCGAATACCATAACTAGATAAAGAAAATATGTACTATAGGTTCAGTCGTCACATAATGCATTGATTCTCTTATCGTAACCAAAAAAATTGGTTAGAGATGGACACTAACAATAATATAGAACCTAGAAGAATTATGGAGGAAGCAGGGACAATCATCTCACCCCTTTCTGCTTGCAGTAATCAACATCAGTCCAGCAATCCTCAGTCTTGACCACGTCTGCTGGCCAATAATGACTCGGCATAATGGCAGATATTGATGACGTCACCACCACCCGCCGTACCCCAAGCTCCTTTGCCGCCGTGAGTACATTATTTGTTCCCTTAATGGCTGGTAACGATAGTGCCTTCTGTCGATATTAATTGTCCAATTAAATATAGATTAATTATACACACGGGTGTTTAAGAGAGAGAGAGTGGGAAAGGACCTCGGGGTCTTGAACTTGATCAAGAGTGCAGGGAGAGGCCATGTGGAAGACACCGGTGGTGCCACTCGCGGCGGCCACAATAATCGAGGAGATCCATCTGAAAGAGACGGAGACGAGATTCCGCTCCTTCTAAGGCTTGTAAATGCTTTGTTTCTTTCTCATCCTCTATATCAAACCATTTTTATAGAAAAAACAAGGGACAACATGGAATTAGTAACGCCATCACTCAATTTTGCTCCTATGAAAACCAAATTAGCTATCAAGTTAACAACAGACGTAAGTAAATGAAGCCCGACAAGGTAAATTATGTGGGCCACTGTGTGTGTGTGTGAGAGAGAGTAACTGAGATCTTTGACAGTAGCGTGGACATTGTAGCCACGGTCGAGGAGGAGATAGACGAGCCAGAAACCACTAAAGCCGCTCCGTCCTGTTACACACACCACCTCTCCTGCCTTAGCCATTTCCTTCCTTTCTCAATAGTCTGGGTTCTCACCTCCCCTGTTTTTTTGTGATAGATGGGTTCTCACTTCCTTTATCTCAGCGCCCACTTTCCCGTACATGAACACTTTCCAGACTTGGGACCATTTTTTTTGTTGATCAGGAACCCAATACACAACAAAGAAGAGAAGAAATCTTAACTAAATTAGAGCAGACCCACTCAAATAAAACAGAGGAGACCAGAAAAAACAACTTACAGAACACAAACTATTAACCCCTTCGGACGAAGAGTGCCCCCTGATCTTCTGCAGTAATGCTTTTCACTTCATCCAGCAGCTTAACATCTTCACGCCACAACATTGTTGGAAATATTGTTCATCTTTATGACCAAAATTATATACCACAAAATTATTAATGATTTTAGGCCAAATTATCTAAAATTAAAAACACATGAAGAAACTCATAATATTGAAAATAGTGGAAAAACTGACGTATAAAATGGGAGGGACGAGATCATTTGTCATAAAGTCCTGTGTGGTGGAAATTTATGAAAGGAATATAGATTAGATGTAGAGGTGATAAACGGACGGATACGGATCGGATACCATATTTTTCATATTCGTATTCGCTATCTAGATGCACTATCCATATTCGTATACGTATTCACCGGAGGGTTAAAACAACTCTCCGTATTCGTATCCGCTCGGATACCTCGAATTCGGATAATATCCGTATCCGTTTACATTATTTAGCCATCGCAAAAAATAACTATTAAAAAAATAACAATAAACAGTCCATGTAGTAAATATATTTTAGGGACTGTTTTTTTTATTATACATATATTTTATAACATTAGTTTGATTATACATATATTTTATATTTTATATTCCAGTATTCTGTAAACAATAAAATAAAAAGAGGTATGATGGTGGGAAATATTCCAGTATTCTGTAAACAATCAAATAAAAAGAGGTATGATGGTGGAATCAAATAAAAGATGTTTAAACAATATAAAATATACTTTATATTTTATATTGTTTAAACATGAACTGAGGCAGTAAATGATTCGCTTAAACATGAACTGAGGTATAAATGGATCGCTGAACATGAATCGCTGAACACATCTTTTGTGGTGAGGTGAACAAAAGATATGAACAAATGGAAAACAAAAGATGTGGGAAGTAGCGCCGTATACCAACTCTATGTATACCAAGATCCAACAAAAAAATTATAGGAATCAACTATATGTATACCAAGATCCAAAAAAAAAAAATAATACCTGTTGGCTGTTGGATAGGGGAAGCAACTAGCAGCGCTGCGTGTTGGCTGCGTAAGAGAGGTTGCGTGTTGGCTGTGTGTTAGGGGAAGCATCTGGTTGTCGCTGCGTGAGAGAGGAAGGGTTTCTGCCGAGAATGACGGGAGAGATGAAAGGTTTCGGCGGGAGAGAGGAAGGGTTTGGGTTGGCTGCCGCTGCGTGTTGTTGTGTTTTTGGTTGGTGAGCGACTTGCGTTTAGTTTATTAGGTTAGTTAGATTTTGAGGTTTTCATAATTAAACTTATACCCCCAACTGTTATTTTAATTGTTAGTTTACACCTAAAATATTATATAACTAGTATTTCAAATTAATGTTAGGCGGATACGGATATCCGGTAAAACGGATATCCGGTAAAATGGATACTCCACATCGAATACGGATTATCCGTGTCGGATACTAGTACTATCCGTATCCGTATCCATTTTCCCGGATATTTTTATAGAGTATCAATATTCGTATCCGTTTCCATTTTCTCGAATAAATATCCGCAAATTCGGATTCGGATATCGGACGGATGCGGATTTTCGAATATCCGTTTACAGCCCTAACTAGATGAATCCAAATTACTCTAACGTGTACAGGGGTTGGTCGGTTCAATTTTTAGCCTTTTTTTAAAGTCGAACCTACTTTATCTGTTTTCAAATAATTTGAATTGAAACCGAACTGATTGTATCGGTTAAACGAACCAAACATGGTAGGTTTTTGATAGGATCGATTCGATTTGACTATCAATTTTTGATAGGGTTGATATTGACAGAGCCAGTTCGGTTTAACTGATTTTGAGAGGACTGATATTTTATAAAAAAAAATCATTTTGTTTCAATCATTTTCCATTTTAATTTAACTAACACTATTTCATTTATATGCACCAAATTTAAAAATGGTTTAAAAGTGTCATAATCAATCCGTGTTTCTGTTATATATATATATACATATATATATATACACACTAAGTAGATACACTGTTCGTTTCGGTTCTACTCGGGCCCAATGCGGTCCAAACCAAAACCATAATCGAAATTATCGATTTTTATTGTGCTTAAACCAAACCTACCCGACCTTAAAAATAAATAGACTTGAAATCATCGGTTCGGTTCGGTTTAATCAGTTCGGCAATTCAGTCGATTTTTCTACACACTCCCAACTGCAACTCACATTCTAGAAATGTTGTCTTTTAGACAATATGTCTCCCCTTTAAATTAATGACTGCGAGTACACAATGGAGTATAATAGAAATTTGCCTCCAGGTTATAATGCAGTGGTGTCACTTGTTTGATGCAAACTACTTACGATTTGGTCAAACACTTGGAAATGTTAACAGAGGATAAACAGAGGAGAACATAATAATTTTTGGTCTCCAAAACAAAAGCTTAAAAACTCTTTTTATAGTGATTTTAATGATTGTTCATTAACATGCACATCCTTTTGATCAGATCGAATCACCACAGTGTGCAATCCAAGCGACTAATGCGTCGTAAGTTGCCAAATCTCCCTATCGCACATCACACGAATGCGTGTCTTGTGTTGCGATTAGAAGTTCTTTGCACCATCCAAAGCACCATATCATAACCTCTTTGACTATAAGGCAAATAGTCTTTTTTTGCCTTTTTTTTATATACCCTTCCACCTTTGAGTAAAGTTTTATGTGGGACTTTGAAATTAAACCAACATCTTTTTCTCCCATTTCCTTAAGTTCTCTATCTACAAGAAGACCCAAAATAAAATCCCAAAATAAAAACCCACTTGCATAATATTAATACCTAATTATATTTTGAAAAATTCCAATAATCTCTCAACATTTTCAAAATACACATAAAGAAGACACAATACTTTTATTGTAAAGAATCAAAGATACAAGAGTATAAGGATGATAACAACGTTCTTCTGGCATTATCGCTGAAATCTAGTACATAAATGAGAAGTGTCTTTCGGACTTGAACTTTCACTTAGTGAAAATAATTCAAAGCTTCATCAAGGTGTTGTGGTGAAGGTATCTTGAACCAAGGACCCTTTGAGATGAGCAAGAATCATACCAAGGACCCTTTGAGATGATCCGAAATCACTACACTAAAAACAAGAACTTGGCACATATTAATATTAAAATTCTGGCACAACGTAAAACTATGTTAAATTCTGGCACGATGTAATGACAATCTGGCACACTTTAGACTGTGCAAAAATTTGACATTTTTAAAAGTGTGCCAAAATTGAGCACACTTAACTAAAATATAAATATACTAAAAAATACTATTTCTCCAAATTGTTTAGAGCCCAATAACCCATTCCCGCTCAAAGCCCCTCTCGTGCCTACCCTCTCTTCTCCCCTCACTCTCGCGTATGCCCCATCTCTTCCCATCACTCTCTATTTTCGACGATTTTTCGTCACAGCTTCTCCACCACATTGTGCATTATATCTCTCTACCCGACCTGAACTTGGTTCGATCACTCACACTCTCTCTCTCTCTCTCTCTCTCTCTCTCTCTCTCTCTCTATATATATATATATATATATATATATATATATATATATATATATATATATATATATATATATATATATATGTATATATGTATATATATAAATATATATATATACATATATATATTCTATCTGAATAAGGGTTTTAGGTAAATTTTTGTTTATATTTTGTATGAGGTTCATGATTTAAGGTTTAAATTTTTCATGATTTGAAGGGTGTGTGAATCGAAGGGTTCTATTTTGTTCATGTGATTGCAATATGGAATATTTGAGGGGGTTGCAATGAGGGTTTCGACTTGGGTCAATTTTGGTTTAAATTAGGGTTTCTATCAGGACTATTTATGGTTTTTATTTGGGTCAATGTGGGTTTCAATTAGGGTTCTAGTCGGATTGATTTGAGTTTCGTTTTGGTGCCGGTGGGGTTTGAGATTCAAAAAAGTAATTTCAGGGTGCTATGCTTTATTGTTTTACACATATTCCTTGTGAATAATTCTACTCGTACCAATAACTAGAAAAAAAAATCCAAATTAATTACATATATGTCAGAATAATGTGCCCCTTGTTTACTACAGATTGGGAAGTTGTGTTGTAAATGGAGTTAGCTTGGATTGACATGTGGGTATGCAGATTGAATTTGGTTCAGAGATATATGCTATTTATATATTTAGAAATGTATAGGTATGTGCGATAGATAGTGCGTATGTGTATAGATATGTGTTATATATATATATATATATATATATATATATAGTGTGTATTTTATTTAGAAATGTATCACCAGTTATACGTACTTTAGGAATTTCATAGTGGATTCCATTTTTGATTTAGGTAAATTTTTAAGATTCTGGTTCAGTCATCATCAAATCACATGGGGTGGGTGTTGTATGAAGAAAATCTGATTGTGTTGGGTAAACATGATAGTGCGTATGTGATTTAGTATCTAACCTAATCCTACTCACGCCTGAGGTTTCTTTTGGATTCTATCATCACAACCATCTTATTCTACTTAGGCAACCTTCAACAAACTCACGAATCAATTAAATGGAATGACAATATTTAAGCGAGACTCTTAATTAAAACATGTATATGTCTATGTATTGCTTGGATTTAATTATATGTATGTATGCCTTGGATTTAGGGTGCGGTTGATTTGGTTTAAATGAATTGGGGTTTAATTGATTTGATTTCTGTATGTATGTTTTGTCTACTATTAATAATATATTGGAATTAGGTTTTGGGGGATAATATAATGGAATTAGGTTTTGTTTTGGGAATGCAGTTTGATAGTTTTTCTTAATTTCTCTATAATTCTATATGAATTTGCCTCTTATTGAAGTGGAGATGCCCAGCGTGTTGCTCAGGCTGCTCTGCGTAATGTCCAAATTATATGGAGAACGGGAGAGTAATATTCTTGAGACTATTTATGAGTATTGGTATTATGTTCCGATGTGTATAGATCATAATTATTATCTAGTTTCCACAAGATATGACTGATAAAGTAGTCTTGCATATCATTTTTATTTTAGATGATTACATGGATTGAAATAGTATAAACATAGATAAAAGGTCAGTCTGGGTCCATATGATGATATTTTGCACCTCCTTTGATGATGTTTGTTGGGTTATTGATTATAGATTGAACTCTGTAATCCATGTCGTAAAAGGAAGAAGCTGGTTGTTTTGGACATAGATTATACCCTTTTTTTTATCACCGCTCAATAGCAAAAAATCCACTTGAACTCATGCGATAAAGTGTTTGATTTTCTTCTCTGAGAGTTGGAACAATATATTTCACCTCCAATGGAAAAGTTTAGCTTGAATTTTAAGGTAATACAACTATATGTATTATATTTCATCTCGTTTTGTTTTTTCCGTCATTATATAATAATTCATATAGAAGTTGTATAACAATTATATAAACATAACAGTTATATAAACACAATTGTAAAACAGTTATGTACACAGTTATATGAACATTACAGTTATATAAACGGTTATATAACATCTATATAACTGTTATATAGCAGTTATATAGAAACAGTTATAACACAGTTATATAACAATTATATAAATGGTTATATAACTGACTTTTATATAAACAATTATATAACATTTTCATAAGTTTTCACAAGGGCTGCTGACCCAAGCGCTGAATAAGTTATCTTCGTGATTTATATGATTTCTGTGATTTATGCCTTTGTGATTTCTGTGGTTTTTTATTTAAATCAATTACTTTGTCTCAAAATAAATCATTTTAGATTAAATAAATAAATTATCTTCTCCGTGGTTTATCATAAATGTACCGTAAATGATAGGTTCTATTCATGGAGAAATATTGAAGACTTGTCCCTAAATTTCATAGATTGGCCTATTATTGTCATTGGTGATTGTGACACCCCGCCTAATTAAACATAGGTTAATCATGCATTTATTAAATTAAAACATGTTTCTCATATGGTTCATTCTTAGCATCACTGTCGAAACTTTTCAATTACTAACCACCTAAGTGAAATTAGACCGGTGCTAAATTTTATCTTTCCTTAATAACAAATAAAAGAACCATACTGAAATTAAATTAACCATTCACAATATAATAGAATCCAACCATCACAATATATAAAAGCAAAAAGGTTTGCCGAATAAACTATCGGCCAAAATCCGAAACCAAATACTCAACTCAACTCAACTCAACTCAACAAAGCCGTTTCCTAATTATTTGGGGTCGGCTACATGAATCCTATTTTTCCATTCCATTCTGTCCAGTGCAATATCTTCGATTAAACCACATGCCATCATGTCCTTTTTTATAATATCCCACCAAGTCAATTTAGGCCTACCTCTACCCCTTGTGTTACCATCAATACTAACTAAATCACTCGTCCTTACAGGAGCATCCATTAGTCTACGCTTGACGTGTCCAAACCATCTAAGTCGATTTTCTCTCAATTTATCTTCTATAGGAGCTACTTTTACCGTTTCACGAATTTGTTCATTTTTAATTTTATCCTTTCGAGTTTTACCACAAATCCATCTTAGCATTCGCATCTCCGCCACACTCATTTTCTGCACATTTTGTTTCTTGGTTGCCCAACACTCTGTCTCATATAACATGGCGGGTCTAATGGTCGTCCTATAATATTTATCTTTTAACTTCAAAGGTATACGCCTATCACACAAAATGCTGGTAGCACTTCTCCACTTAACCCAGCCTGCTTTAATCCTATGAGTAACATCATCACTAATAACTCGTAGGCACCGACCACATATTCGTGAGACTCCTAGTTTGAGAATATGATGATAATTTGAAAATATCTAGATTACGATTAAAAATAAGTCGTTAAAAGTGTGAAAATCCAAACCATCCTCCAAACGGCCCAGTTAGAGGCATGAACACCTCCCACGAGATCAATGTAACTTGTAGGAACTGATCGCATAGTCACAGGTCTCCCGATTTGAGAATATGATGATAATTTGAAAATATCTAGATGATGCTTAATAATAAGCCGTTAAAAGGGTGAAAACTCAAATCTGTCCCGAACGACCTTGTAAGAGGCATGAACACCTCATACGGGACCACTGTAACTTGTAAGAACTGATCACGTAGTCACGGGTCTCTCGGTTTTTTAATATGATGATATTTTAAAATATTTAGATTATCCTAAAAAAAACATGTCGTTTGAGGATGGAAACTTAAACCAGTCCTCAAACAGCCCCGTGAGAGGCACTAACACCTCACATGGGACTAATGTAACTCGTAGGAGTTGACAACGTAGTCACAAAACATCCGATTTGAGAATATAATAATAATTATAACTCGTATATGTAATTTTTCAGCTTGAATAAGATTTTTTTTTTTAAATTACTTGGTTACTAACATCATCTCTTTTTTGTATCCTATTTTTTTTGCAGGATAACATTTTATTATTAGCTTTTATCCACATGGAACACAGGAAGAACTCAATGGTTTACAACAAGGGGATTATTTATTTAATGTCGTTAATATTCAGGATTTTATTTTTTGAGTTATGGCTGTGCGGGCTTTTGTAGTTTTATTGTTAACTTTTATGGCCGTGCGGGTTTTTATAATTTTATTGTTATATTTTATGATCGTGCGGGCTTTACATTACGCATGTTTTGTATTTTAGTAGGTTTTAGAATGCCTAAAAAATAGAGAAAACTCTGCCCTTTTTTTTGTCCGTGAACTATTAAGACTTATAATATTTTGAAGTTTGTATGTACATTAGTTTATCAGCAACATGCGAGATTCGCAATTTTGTGAATTTTTTTATTTTCAAATAATTATTTTTTCTTTAATCCAATAAGTTGGCACAGTTCAAACCCGTGCCAAAAGTGTATCAAATTTTGGCACGATTTTGAACTGTGTTAAAAGTGTACTCAATCTGACACAATTATAAATTATGCCAAAAGTGTGCCAGAAATATCAAATTCTGACACGATTTAAAAGTGTGCCAGAAGTGTTCCTGTTTGGCCAAATCTTGCACACTTTTAAACTGTGCCAAAAAAATGGCCATTTTAAAATTTGATTCTGACAAATTTCAAAATCGTGCCACATTTGATCTGACACTATTTTAAACTGTGCCAGATTGTTATATTTGGTGTAGTGAATCGTAACACATACTTATCTCTATATTGGAGAGTGTTATGTTTTCACGTACACTTATGGACTTGTGTTTATCCTGATTTCACGAGTGCTTTAGGATCGGTATTAGTTCCATAAAAAGCGACCAGACTTTGGACACTCATATATTTAAATCTATTTCAGCGATTCTGCGAGTTACATTTATATGATTTATTAAGAAGTAACCTTCATCCTCCATCATGCAGAAAACCAACACTAGGCACATAAGAATGAAATTTTACATGTAAGTTCTTAGTGTTCTATAACTATCATTTAACTTATTAGTACCATATTGAACTTTGTCTATATTTTCAAGACATAAGTTGGGTTTCGATTACATATAGTTGATTTATTTAATAGATTTTAGTCCCATTGCTTTTGAGGTGATATATATCATCTCTTTAACAAGACCTTTAGTGAGAGTATTTGCTAAATTCTTGTTCGTTTCAGCATGGTCGACTATAATTACTCATTCTTTGAGTAATTGCCTCAAAATTTGATGGTTTAGACTATTGTGTCTAGATTTACCATTATAGGTTTTTCTTGGAACCTTGTATATTATACCTGTAGACACCCCATTCTGTTACCCCTTAAACTCCCCTTAGGTCCTTAGCACCTCCCTTCATCACTACAAACCCAGGCCATACCTAGAAGCCGTCGGGCACTCCCAGGCTCCGCTTGACTGAAAGTCAAATTCTTTAGCTCGAATGAGACTGAATGAATCTTAGAAGGACCCTAAAACCCCTTTCCAAAGGTTTATCCCGTGCGTGATTCTGACTTACCATGCAGACGAACGACCCGTTTCCCCCTAAAAATCAATCAAGAGGCCACCGGGTGCTCCCGGGCTCCGTTTGACCTAAGTCAACTCTTCAACTCAACCGAGACTGAATGAATATTCAAAGGGCACTGAAACCTCTTTCCAACGATATTTCCTGTGCACGATTCTGAGTTATGGTACGGACGAACGATCCGTTTTACTCTAAAAGGTCATCGAATGCTTCCAGGGCTCGGTTGACCAAAGTCAACTCCCTGAACCGGATCAAACTCTTTGGAATGTCGAAGTACATCTCCTAACCTTTCCAACGGTCTACCCCATACACGATTTGGACTTACCATACGTATGAACGATTCATTTGCGTCTGACAATCCTCCGTCCAATGGACCGATGAATGTATCCGAGCCACATTTGACCTAAAGTGAACTCCCGAACTCGAGAGCGGTCCAAAAGACTTTCTAAGGTATCTGAATTAACTTTCCAACGGTCTGCCTTGTACACGATTTGGATCAACGGTTTGAACTCTGCAGCCGAATTTTCCGAAAAGGCCTGAAAGACACCACCAAACGGCAGGTCCCAGACCCTGCCTATCAATAGTGTGCCTAAACGCACCTGCCGATTGGCAGGACTAGGGATATGAAGATCGTAAATTCCCTAGGCCTATAAAAAGGAGGCCTTGACCTCATTGCAAAAAAGAGCCCAGATCAGAAGCATATCACTCCCAGCAAATCCAGAAAACCTCTCTCGAAGTCAACGCGATTTTCACATCAAAATCCCTTTCCAACCTTCACTTTTCATCATCCTTTTTATCAAACTTAGTGAATTAACAACTCTCCATCATCATCCAAGTGCAAGGTATGCTCTCCAACATTCAAGATCAAGCTCAAGATCTTCAAGAAGGTCCAATTTTCTTAATTCACTCCTTAAATTCTCATAAATTTGTATTAACTTGTTTTATTACTTAACACTTTTATTCTCTCATGTCACATATCCTAATATACTTTTTATTTAGTATTATTGCACATCTCTTATTTCCATACAAATAAAAAACTAAAAAAATAAGAAAAAGAGGGTTTGCTCATAAATTCCAAACGGGTATTCTCACACTTTTCTTACACTTTTCTCACAATTAAAACACTTTTTCTACACACACACAAAAAAAATAAGATAAATCCCCGGTTGGATTTATGGGATAAATTCCACCCTTGTTTTTCATGCGAACTACGTAGACTTTGATGCCGCTATAGGCTACGTAGGCGTCTCGGGGTAAAATCCGAGATTCGAGTTCTATTTTTACTTTTTCTCTCATCTCCTATTCTATTTAAATTCAATCCTCCTAGATTACATATATATACATATATTTGTCCTTAGTGGCGTATTATTCCACATGCGTTGTCGTTCCATCGTAGCGATCAACGTAAGGATAATCGTGTAAATCCTATTTTCTAATATTTTTATACCTTCCTACGGATGACTCACTTTACCTCTTCCGTGGTACAAGTCGATAATTCCTATCTCCACTATATATACACATTCACACATATCACGGGGAAAATAAAGAAAAATAGCAAAAAACCATGAGAGACCGTAAGGGTGGAATGGGTGCCTAACACCGTCCCATTTCGTAACTTAGCCTTTGAACCCCTTTTGAATCATTTTGGTTTCGTATGCATCAGTATGTCTTTGGATGCTGTCCTTTAGGATGACTCCCTTTCTTTTGTCTGTTTTGAGTAAAATAAACTGGCGACTCTATCTCTCTACATTTTTCGCCTCACCCAAATGACGTCAGTCGAAGCTCTCCAGAGAGGGACACGCGGGGACCTAGGATCCTCCCTCACGCCGCCCGACCACCGCGAGGATCGGGGATGGCCATAGTGGCGACTCCGCTGGGGATTATATGAGGGCTAGACTCTATTTACATGGGTGTAATATTTGTTTATATTTTCCCCCTATTTGCATGTTCCCCTTTATTACTCATGTGTACCCCATGCTTATGCTTCTATTCACACACTTGTAGAAAATTCTCCATGTACACTTAGCACCACGTGCACCTAGGGTCACATATATCCACATGTTACACACATCACCCATCCATACTTGGTGTACCATTGGTACTTGTTCTTTGCTCCCTGTTTGGCATAATCAAGAAATACATTCTCGTAATATACTAATAAGAAAATCGTGCATGATTCACACGACATCACCAAAGAGCATGGTGATTGACCAAATTTTACCTAGTAACTGGAGGGTCACTTCGTGATGGGCGCTGGTCCGTCATGGCGCAGTTAGCCTAAGCGATATGACTCTCACCTTCCATTGGCCAAGTACCTTTAACGTATATCGAACGGTTCCTCCGCATCGTATCGCTTGACCGAAGTCATGACGGGAGGTAAATCATAGGGAACTCGTTCACATATGCCGAGTACATCAAATTCACTCTCACACGTACCCACAAGGTATATAGTGAGGCAATTCACGTACACTCAGGTATATCAAATGGCTTGTCCACACGTACCAATTGCCTGCAAGAGCAAGATGTATATCGTGGAAGTCACGCCAAAGGGGGGAACCCTTTTCGATTCACCCAACCAACTGCATACCCTCATATAGGTGTCAAGCCTAGGACACACATATAAGATTGTCGGTTTCAACCCGAAACTCTGTCGAAATTCCGGGTTGGCCTGCCGCCCGAATTCTCGCGCATTTTTAAAATGGGACCCTGCCTGTGAGCCTGGTCACAAGTCCGCCATAGCTTTGCATATATTACAAACCTAATTTTTCCAGGCTCGGGTCCCGTCCAACATTTCATTTTGCATTTAGGAGAATTAATACAAGTGAAAACATAATAATTGTAATAATCATGCTGAGACCGTCTCTCCTTTCTTTATCAAAAAATTAAAAAAAAAATTCTCCTCTCTTTATCAAAAAGCCAAAAATATTTTGTCTTCCAATCTCAAAAAGAAAAAAGAAAAAAAATGTCAAAAATATTTTCATCCTTTTTTTCCCTCAAAATAAATCCCATTTTTGCGCCTTTTCAAGTCGATCACAAGACCTTGGCATGGCTCCTTATTGGCTTCGGTCTTCAGTCAAATCACCCCAGAGTTTCGTCCGTTCCCATGTTACTTCTTTCGAGTTCGATATCCATCCTCTTTCTATGGAGAACACAGATCAATTCCCCGTTATGTAGCCGGATCTGACGGCAGTCCTAGCTCAGCTTGTGTCCAAGATTGACAACCTCCAAACTGAGGTCCGAGAGATGCAACGAAACCAGGTTCCTGTTCCTTAAGCGCCCGAGGCCCTATTTCCTCATGCTATGGGTCCACCCAAGCCTATCTAGATTCCCGAAGAGTATCAGCATGCTCCACGTGCCCCTTCTGCTAATGGGCCACCGCCTGCCCAGCTTCCGATGCTGAATCTTGCCCAGCATGGGGGTAACTTGCCTATGATCATTGATCCGAAGGAAGAAGAGATGAAAAAACTCAAAGAGGACCTCAAGATGCTCACTTTGAAGTTTGACCAAGTCAGAATCTCGGGGAATTACATGGACTACACCCACATGTCTCCTTATCCTAAAGCGAAGTTACCCGAGAAGTTCAAGATGCCAAATATCGAGAAATTTGGAAGAAGTGGACCCCCAATTGTTCATCTCCGCAGATATCACTGATCCATGAATCTACTAGAGGTTTCATAAGAAGTTATGGCCCAAATGTTTTATCAAACTTTAAAGGATAGCGCCCTCCGATGGTTTTTATCTCTCGAAGAGCCTAGAATCCATAGCTGGGAGGATGTTGCCCAGGAATTCATGTCACAGTACAAATACAACGAAGAGCTTGAGGTCACCCGTCGTGATTTAAAGCTGCTCAAACAGAAGAATAGAGGGAAAAAGCAGCAACCATGACCAATTGACCTTCTGAGGAAGAACAAGTCAGCATAGTGAAGAAGAACTTCTTACTCCATGTATGAGCAACGATGGGAGGATAATACTATCCCCATTTTCGAGCTCTCAGAGAAGGAGGAGTAGAAATCGAGGAAGGTCTTGCTAAAACAGATGTCAAATTGAAGAAGGTGTACGGACAGTTCACCCCCAGGAAGTATGATAAACCTGCCAGTGCTGCAGTCTCAACCATCAATAATATCTCTCAACCAACTACCTCATGGGCACCAGAAAGACGCTTTGTCCTAGTATGAATGGAATACACCGAGCTCCATGCTCCCCTCTCCAAAGTCTATCAAGCCCTTCTAAGCCGAAAACTTATCAAACCCTTGGATCCTCGTCCATTGCCAAATCCACTCTTAAGAAACTTTAAGGCAGATGCACATTGCACCTTTCACCAAACAGCTGGCCATACCACTGACCAATGCTTTCACCTCCGAAACATAATCCAAGGTCTAATTGACCGGGGTACCATCACCCCACCAGCCAATCCTAAGCCAAACACTACTCACAACCCACTCCTAAATTATGCCAATGCCATATTTCTAGACGAGAACCCAGAATTTGATCCCTCAACTCAAATCACACCCATATACTCTCCTAAACCTCTCCAAATTTTCCCATATCTCCTCCTACACCCTACTAGCCTCGCTGATTAGGCACTGTCACTCCTTACTAGAGCATGCATCGCCATCCCTATCCGTTCTGAAAATGGAAGTATGGAATTATCAGAAGTCTTAAACCAACTCCTGGAGTTCGGGATGAAATTTCCATCACAGATGATCATTGATTGCCAAAGGTTCAGTACGCTGTTCTTGGAAGCACGAAAATGGGCCCGAGAGTTAGATAGTTGGGTAGTACTGACCGATGAAGTCACCCTAGATGATGTTGTCCAGATTATGGAAGAATTATTCCGACAAACCAACAACATTTGGAGTATCACCAAGTTATTTGATGCTTTGAGGCTACAAGGGTACCTAGTCCCTTCACCTTTACACATCCCCACCGATTGGGATGACCTATATGAAGAAGCCATTGAAGTTTTGGAATATATCGACTTTACATGGAAAGACAAAATTATTGCCACCGGATGGGGGGGGGGGGGGGGGGGAGGGAAGAATTCGAAGATTCAAATGAAGAGAAAGCTTCAGAGAAAATTGGCCCGGTAGCCGACATGTGTGGGATGATATCATTTGAAGAACTTCTCGAAGAAATAAACAAGGTGGCGGAACAACTCGAGGTTGATAAGGAAACATGATTCATATTCTTCCCTTCTTCTGTAAATCACATGACCAGATCAGGGAGGCATTACCAGATCCCAAGCTCACTACCAGCCAATGACAAAGGGAAGGGCGTAAAAAACCTTCCTATGCCAGATATGACCCTCAAGGAGAGCAAGATCCTCGATCAACTAAAGAAAACTCAAGGTAACATCACTCTATGGGGGCTTTTCATGTCTTCTCAGCTGCACAGAAATGCTTTGATCAAGTTGCTCGCTGGACCCACAGGTCCTCCTTCTACCACACTAGAAGAAGTGGTAAATTTGGTCGGATCCTTGACCTCTACCCGAGTGCTATCCTTTTTCGAAAAAGAAATCCCCAAGATTGGGCCAAACCATAATCATGCACTCAACATCTCCGTCGAAGTTATGGGGAAGGTCATGCCACTCTTTCTTGTCGATAATGGATCCTCCTTGAATGTCTGTCCACTGAGAACCTTCAAATGTTTAGGACTGAAAGAAAGAGACCTCGCTCCAACCTCCGCTGCTGTACATGCTTACGATAATACTCGTCAGGAGGTGATGGGTTCCATAAAGCTTGTAATAGGGGTGGCCTTATAAACGCTGTCGTCGAATTCCAAGCTATTGACATCCTAACTTGTTTCAATTTGTTGCTAGGACGACCTTGGCTCCACAGTATCAAGGGTGTGACATCCTCACTCCATCAGAAATTAAAGTTCTTCACCGACGAATGAGTCATCATCATTTTGGGCAATGGAGATAATGGTGATGGTGCAAGTACCAGCAATCCCATTCTTGAGATACAACACTGATCAAATGATATGCTCCTATCAGGATTCCGAGTTGAACCACTCTTACTCCCGACAGGTGACGACTTCAAAGAAAGGGTTTGTCCAGAATACGACCCTCATGTCAACGTCAATGTGATTCAAATATTCAAAAACATACACTTCATGCCCGAACTGGGTCTAGGACAAAGACAGTAAGGGATACTCAAGCTTATTGAACTGAAAAAGGCTTTTCCTCCTTGTGGTTTGGGGTATCAGCCATCAGAATAAGAACTCAGAATGATCCGCCAGTCTCGACCAAAGAGAGGACTAGACTGCATCCAGACTATCCCAGGTGATTTCTTAAATGGACAATTCATCAAAGAGGGCGAAGACTTCCCCTTTTATGGCTTTCCAGAACCATGGTATGACCATACAGACAAGAAGATGAAGCCCAGAATGAAGATCCTTTTCCAAGGCAGCTACCCATGGGCCGAGAGTTCCCAACACCATGTACAACCGTTCATCAAAGATTCCAAAGAGATTGAGGAAAGTGACTCCGAAGATTCCTTCAACTTACAGACACTGGGGCTAACACTCTGTATGGTTCACTCAGGCACTACATCATCGGATCCGTCCCAACTGATTAAAGTTGTTGATACACCTCTCCTTAACTGGCATGCTGCGCTAATTCTACCTGCTAAAACCTCACCTAATTCTAATGTTTACCCCATTTCTTATTTTGTTGTCTATCCTTGTTAAAATGTAATCGAGTCCTCCTTTGATGAGGTTCTTAATGCTATTTTTCCTATCAATGAAATAAACGAAGATTTTGAGTATCTTGCTGTGCCTTACAGTAACTGTTTGGATTCTAATCAAACTTTTGATGTTGATGATTTTACAAATGAACAATTCTTAACTGATCTAAATAAGGTTAATAATAAACAACATAACATTGTTCAAGTTAATGAAGAAGAGACTGTTGTTATTAACCTCAGTTCTAGTAGCCAACTGCGCGAGATTAGGATATGGTCTACCCTTGACGAGCATGAGCGCGCATAACTCGAAGAGTTACTAAAGGAATTCGTGGATATCTTCGCATGGTCCTATAACGATATACCCGATATTGATCTTGAAATATATCAGGATGAGATCCCCCCTCTCCCAGATTACAAGCCGGTTAAACAAAAGTTGAGAAAGCTCCGCATCGAATGGTCGCTCAAGGTTAAAGAAGAGGTGGTCACACAGTTGAACGTAGGTTTCATTTGTGTGATCGAGTATCCTACATGGCTAGCCAACATAGTTCCTGTGCCAAAATCAGGAGGAAAAGTTCGGATGTGTGTAGACTATCGAGACTTGAACAAAGCCTCTCCAAAGGATGATTATCCGTTACCCAATATCGACATGATCATAGACAACACAACCAGTCATGCTCTCAAGTCATTCATTGACGGGTTTACCGGATACAACCAAATCAAAATGCACCCAGACCACCAAGAAAAGACTACATTAATCACCCCATGGGGAACCTTTTGTTACCCTATTATACCATTTGGTCCCAAGAATGTCGGGGCTACCTACCAGAGGAATGCCACAACCATCCTGCACGATTTGATTCACAAAGAGATTGAGGTCTATGTGGATGATATGATTATCAAATCTAAGAGTAGAGAAGGTCATGTTCCCGCTCTCCGAAAGTTCTTCAAACGACTGTGACAGTATCAGATGAGACTCAATTCGCCGAAATACGTCTTTGACGTTACAAAGGGAAAACTCTTGGGATTCATAGTCAGTGAGAAAGGGATAGAAGCAGATCCTGCCAAGCTGAAATCCATACTTGAAATGCCACCTCCCCAAATAGAGAATGAGGTTCGAGGTTTCCATGGGAAATTGCAATACATCAGTTGATTTATTAGCCAGCTCACCCCTATTTGTGAACCAATCTTCAAACTCCTCCGAAAAAATTCAACTAAGGTTTAGAACGAGGCCTGCCAAGAAGATTTTGACCGAATCAAACAACATCTGACCCAACCCTCGGTATTTATGCCACCACAAACTGATCTCCCTTTACTCCTATACCTAACCATAACCGACACTGCAGCTAGGGCTTTGCTAGACCATTACCTTGAAGATTCCCACAAAGAAAGAGCCATCTATTGTGCATAAATGCACTAGGATAGGGTGTATGGGCGCCCTATTCGGATACGAGGTTAACTACACTTCTTTGGGAAAGACATGTGTCGCACTTGTCTGGGTCGCCCAAAAGTTACGGCACTACATGCTCGCCTTCTCTATCAAACTTGTATCCCGAATGGACCCTATCAAATACCTACTTGAGAAACTCTCCTTATCTAGTTGAATGGCCCGATGGTTGATGCTCCTAGCCGAGTTTGATATGGTGTACGTCACACAGAAAGCAATGAAAGGAAGAGCATCTCTAACTACCTCGCTGATTACCCCATTGATGAGGCCGATGTCCGGATCTCCGAATTCCCAGATGAAAACATCCTCTACGCTGACTAGGACAATCTTTGATGGAAAATGTTCTTTGACGGTGCTACCAACATAAGGGGATATGGCATTGGGATGCTCCTGATCGCCCCAGATGAATCCTACACTCTAATCGCCATCAAGATGGATTTCCCTTGTACCAATAACATGACTAAATACGAGGCATGCACGGTAGGCCTCAAAGTTTCTCTCAAGAAATGTATTCGATGCCTATAGGTTTACGAGGATTCCTCCCTCATCATCGGTCAAGTGGTCAGAAAATGGAAAGTTAAGGATGAGAAACTCCAACCCTTCCATGCCCACTTAGAAGAGCTAGCCTCATAATTCTAAGACATCACTTTCTATTACCTACCTCGAGCAAAAAATAACCTAGCCAATACCCTTGCTACCTTGGCCTCCATGGTCGATATGCCCAAAGGAATCACAATGACTTCCGTCCAGATTCAAAAGAAAGATAAGCCAACCTACTGTTACCACATCAAGCTCGTTACTACAGAAGATCTTGGGCTAGGCAATTGCCGGTACTATGATATATGGTGCCTCCTCAAGCCTGGTAGGTATCCCGAGGGTTCCAATACGAAAGATCGATCAACCCTTCGAAGACTGGATGCCTAGTACATCATCTGTCACAAAGCACTACTCAAAAGGAACTTTGATAGAACCCATCTACACCACATCGTAAGGGCTGACATTGAAAAGATAATGCAGAAGATCCACAACGGGGAATGCAGACCCCATATGAATGATCACATGCTTGGCAAGAAGATCATCCGACAAGGTTACTACTGGACCACCATGACCCAGGATTGCACTGCCTATGTCTGAAGATGCCTCAAATGCCAACACTTCTCCAACCTTCAGCATCTGCCTCCGCGCGAATTATGCAATATGACCTCTTCCTGACCGTTCTCCACCTGGGGCATAGATATCATAGGGAAGGTTACACCGAAGGCTTCCAACGGGCATGAGTTCATCCTATTTGCCATTGATTACTTCACCAAATGGGTCGAAGCTGAGTCATATGCAGTTCTGAACGCCAAGAAAGTGGCCAAATTCATTAAGAAAAACATCATCTACCGATATGGGATCTCGCACGAGCTGGTGTTAGATAACGGGTTACATTTTTAGGCAGAAGTTTTAGAAGTGGTAAACGAATATGGGATTCAAAGACACAAATCTTCTCCCTACCGACCTTAGACTAACGGTGCAGTTGAAGCTTCCAACAAGAACTCAAAGCCATCATCAACAAGATGATCGAAAGCTACCGGGATTGGGTCGATCGGATCCCGTACGCCCTCTAGGGCTATGGAACCTCAATCCGAACCTCCATTGGGGTTACCCCTTACTTTCTAGTCTATGGAATGGAAGCCGTCCTACCAGTCAATCTGGAAATACCCTCACTGCGCGTCATATTTGAAAGCAAGGTCAGTGAAGAAGACTGGTGCCAAAGCCGTCTTGACAAGCTGACCCTCCTAGACGAAAGGAGATTAAAAGCGATATACCACATACAAGGGTACCATCACCTAATAGCGCGATCATTCAATAAGAGAGTCAAGGACCGCAGTGTCCGATAAGGGGATCTAGTCCTCAAAGAGATCATAGAACCCATTTGGGACCCCAAAGGGAAATTCAAGGCCAATTGGAGCGAACCCTATATTATTAAGAAGATCTTGACTGGCGGTGCTGCCATGCTCACTGATTTAGATGGGGAAGAGATGGCTCGTCTAGTTAACTTGGACCGTCTTAAGAAGTTCTACCCCTAGTCCAAAATCACAGCGCGCTACGACTCTTCTCATCTCCCTTCTATTCTAAAAATTAAAAAAAAATCTCTTCATTTCCTCTACCTAGAACTACGTGGGCCTGATCCTCTGCAAAAAACCATTTTTAAACAAATTAAAACTTTTTAAAAACCCAGAGGTACGTAGGCAGCTCATACACCTTACATGAGCACGACCCTGTCTATTTTCACAAAATACTATTCTTTTCTTATCTCCGAGAACGACAATTCATTCTAACATACACTTGAATAAAAGGATTATGTATGCCTTAGCGATCGGTATAAATAATTCAAAAATACAAAATTCATCAAAAGGCACAGCTAGATGATCAAAAACTTATTTATTTCATCAATAGGAAATTATAGAGCAATTACATAAAGGAACGAATAACTCCCTTCCCCCTACCTTCCTAAAAAAGCCAAAATAAAATCCCCACATTGATTACCTATTATAAAATTAACTCTCCAAGAGTCCTAGCTGCAGCTACCAGAGGAGCTCGCTCCGTCATCATCATCTGCATCCTGGGGTCCCCAAGCTTCCCCCACCTGAACAGAGTGTCGCAAACGCTCCATAGACCGATAAGCTCAAACCAGCTTCGAAAAAATTACCACACCTCCCTCCATGGTATTAAATAAAACAAACCACCTTTGTCCAGTCTCCACTGCCAACATCTTGATGACTACTACCCTCCACAACCACTTCATATAATCCCCAGGGATATGCCAAACTCTCCCAACAGACTGAGAAGGATGGGTCGACGGACGTCGATTCTCCCACATAGAGCTAAGCCGCATGCACAGACGCTCAGTCAAATCTTCTACCGGAAAGAAGTCTAGTGTCCGAGGTGGCACGACCTGCTCCCAGTCAAATTGACGCAGAATCCGCCAAGGGAAATAGAAAGAGGTCTGTCTGAAACCAACTAGCCGGACAAACGGGTATTCTCCCAGCTCCAGAATAGGAAGCAACTATCCCCACCAGGGCACTGATGAACACAAATTTAGATCCCCGTGCTCCACAAGCCAATTCTCCCAACTCTCAATATCCAAGCCAACACTGATGAAGCAACGCGAAAAGAAGTTGCGTACAATCGACAAAGGATATTCTGGAGGAGTCACTAGGCGGAGTCTTTCAGACAACTATATGAATAGCATCACGGGGCTACCCCTTAGGAAGGCAGAATGACCTTCTCGCCAAGCATCCAGGCCATTCAAAGTCTCTGCCAGTATCACCGCAGTAGGATTGCAATGGTATGACATCCAGGAGGTAATGGCTACAAGTTTGGGGTCCACCAGCAGTTCCCCAGTCAAAAATAATAATTTTGATAATAATCCCAAAACAACGGCTCCGACGTATCCAGCTTCGCTAGTCTCCTACAAATACACGGAGTGTAACACTGCCAAAAGGGAGATCATTCGTCTAGTAACCAATGGTCTGGCCGCAGAAGGCGAAATGCTAAGAAGCCCAGCCAGCAAATCCTTGGGAGAATGGGAAAATTCGAGTAAAGTCACTACAACACTAGGATTTATTCCCAGCATGCTAGAAAATTCCTCGTAGGTAGGACAAACTTCATCCAACTAAAAGCAGAATACATGGTCTTCGGGGTACCAAAATTGTACCGCCGCCATCAGTATGTTCCACTGAATGGGATGATTGCGCCATAAAGAGACTCGATGCATGTTGAAAGTATCGTAGTCGATATTATAAGAGCACATTGCTTCCAAGGCTGCGAGGTAGTTAGAAAACTCAATGCTACCAGGGAGAGCCATCTTGCAAGACTAAGAAATAGTAGGCGAGTAAGTAGGAATGTGAAGGTGTGATGGAAACACTCCACCCTTGCCCCTTTTTATACTTGAGAACCCTCACAAAAGACATGACCCCTGCAGAAATCGGAGGGAATCCTACCCCACAAAGTAAAAGAGGCTAAAGAGGGCACTAATCAAAGCTTTGAATTGATGGGAATGGACTTGATTGCCAATAGGTAGGACAAGGGTCTTGCCGATCGGTAACCCCCTATTTTTGGAAATTTTCCTTTCTTCCTCTTGTGTCAAAATCAGAAGCTCAATAAAAATACATTGATATTCTCAAACAGAATTTGAAAAAAATCCTCTTCCACCCTTATATAATTTCTCATTTTTTAAAAACTTTCCCCTAAAATCCAAAAATTATCTTTTTTTTTGTCTCAGCAGCAAAGTAAAAAGCGTATGTACATGCATTCATTCATTCACCATTAACAAAAGATAATAAAAAACTCCATTGCATTGTATATATATATTCTTCTGTGTTACATCAATGTTGCAGGAAATAAAAGAAAAGAAAAAAATAACGGGACTCAGTCTGAACCCACATTCTCTCTCTCTCTCACCTACCCTTCACCCCACTCTCTAAGAGCTTCCACCCCTGCGACGCGCTATCTTTCCCCTATGGCGAGACGACGCACCACAGCTACCCGAGCCAGAGTCCTCCCTGGATGAAGAAGACGACACCAAGAAAGAAGGAACCGGGACTGCATCCCGAATATGGGCAATCACCGAAGATATCCAATCTCTAATATCCCTCAGCCAAGTAGTCGACACCCGAACTTGCTGGAAGTAAAAGGCAAAATCAGTATCAAATCGGAAAGGATCAAAACAGAAAAGAAAGAAAGAAAGAAAGAAAGAAAAGAATAGAAAGGTATACTGCAGGACGAAGAACCTCCTCTGTCAAACCCAACTCCTCCCGATCCATCGCGTGAGGACGGTGTAACATAGGCACCATCCCTCCATCAACTCGTCGAATGTTGTATGAAGGGGTATGCAATCGTATAAAGGGGATCTCTGAAGTTTCCACCGCCGCAGACGTCGATGGACCACCACCGCTGTGGGAAGACCCCACCACCCGACTCGAACCCGCAGGAGGGAAAGGCAAGGCATCATATATGCTGGGCACCATTAACCCGCTCGTCACAAAATCCATATAGTCATATGGCGCAGCCGTATCAGTGTATAACAGGTAGGACTCGCTGATCATCATTGAGATCCTCGCATCCTCCGACAACAGTCGCTCCCGCCTCATAGACATAAGAGGCTGTGCAGGTGGCACCACCACCTCCTCCTTTGAAATCTGTCGAACCACCCACTCCTCGAGATACCAATGATGTTCGAACTCATGCGCCAGCAAATGCCTCATCTGCGCGTTCACCCCGATCGCCCCGGTATCCTGAATGGCTGTCCCCCAAGGGTAAAAAGTCACTTGAAAATACCCAACAGGCATTAGTCAATACAAAATCAGAATATGCAAAAAACTAAGACTAAAGAGGAAAGAGTCTTACCCTGCCATTGGTCAGTCCATTCAAGACCTGACGCACCACCTCCACAGAGAGAGATCCCTTCGACTGCCGATTGGCCTTTCGCCATCGATACAATCGACAAAAGTCCCCAATAGTCTCATCCTTCAAGGCAATCATCGGGGTATTGCACCTAGTCACCTCATAGAACCACGTCTGCCAAAGATAAGAATTCACAATAAAAAAGAGACGCATAAGGAAAAATGCGAAGGCATGAAAAAAAAATGCATAAATTAAAGAATACCTCAAGGAGATACGTGGCTCCAGTAAAAGTTTTCCAGCAGCACCAGTTGAATGCGTCTAAAGAAAAATAGAGGGTCGCCAAAGTCAGGCTCCCCCAATCATAGAGAGGGATGTTGGAAAACATCCTCAAATATGACAAGAACCACAAGTGGACGACGTCGCAGCTCGACACCACCTAATCACGTCCCCAATGAAATTTTTGCAAAAGATTTCCCCAGCAATCGGCTCCCCATCCCAAAACAAAACCACAAGATAAATATCCCGCCAGAGTTCCCCAAGAACAACTCTACTTAAGCCCGCAGAATTGGATTCGACCCGCAGAATTAGTCATCTCTACTTAAGCCCTCAGAATTGGCTTTGACCTACAGAATTGGTCATCTCTACTTAAGCCCGCAGAATTGGCTTCGACCCACATAATTGGTCATCCCTACTTAAGCCCGCATAATTGGTCATCTCACCTTAAGCCCGTAGAATTGGCTTCGACCCGCAGAATTGGTCATCCCTACTTAAGCCCACAGAATTGGTCATCTCATCTTAAGCCCACTGAGTTGGCTTCGACCTTTAGAATTGGTTATCTCTATTTAATCCCGCAGAATTGGCTTTGACCCATAGAATTGGTCATCTCACCTTAAGCCCGCAGAATTAGCTTCGACCTGCAGAATTGGTCATCTCACCTTAAGCCCGCAGAATTGGCTTCAACCCGCAAAATTAGTCATCTCTACTTAAGCCCGCAGAATTAGTCATCTCACCTTAAGCCCGCAAAATTGGCTTCGACCCACAGAAATGGTCTTCTCTACTTAAGCCCTCAGAATTGGCTCCGACTCGCAGAATTGGTCATCTCACCTTAAGCCCACAGAATTAGTTTTGACCTGCAGAATAGGTCACCCTCATCTTCAAGCCCTTAGAATTCACTTCGACCCCTAGAATCGTTCACCCTCATCTTCAAGCCCTCAGAATTGGCTTTGACCCGCAGAATCGGTCATCCTCATCTTCAAGCCCTCAAAATTAGCTTCAACCCGTAGAATCGGTCACCCTCATCTTCAAGCCCTCAGAATTGGCTTCGACCCGCAAAATCGATCACCCTTATCTTCAAGCCCTCAGGATTGGCTTCAACCCGTATAATCGATCACCCTCATCTTCAAGCCCTCAGAATTGGCTTCGACCCACAGAATCGTTCATCCTCATCTTCAAGCCCTCAGAATTGGCTTCGACCCGCAGAATCGGTCACCCTCATCTTCAATCCCTCAGAATTGGCTTCGACCCGTAAAATCGGTCACCCTCATCTTCAAGCCCTCAGAATTGGCTTCGACCCGCAGAATCGATCACCCTCATCTTTAAGCCCTCAGAATTGGCTTGGACCCGCAGAATCGGTCATCCCCAGCACCTCCTTAAGAATTAGCCTAAAATTTTCCTCCAAACCATCCCTTAGGTCCTCAGAATCGACCTCGACCCCCTGAATTCGTCTTACTCATTTCCTTAGGTCCTCAGAATTGACCTCGACCCCCTGAATTGGTCATCCTTGCTCCCACAGGTCCTCAGAATCGACCTCAACCCTCTGAATTGGTCATCCTCCCTCAAAAGCATCATGCGTTGTCTATTCGACGACTATCGTTTGTTCCAAAGTCACCCGTCGAGGGGATCTATAGACACCCCATTTTTTTACCCCTTAAACTCCCCTTGGGTACTTAGCACCTACCTTCATCACTACAAACTCAGGTCATACCCCGAGTACTAACCTGGAAGCCGTCAGGCACGCCCAAGCTTCGTTTGACCAAAAGTCAAAGTCTTCAGCTCAAATGAGACTAAATGAATCTCTGAAGGGACCTGAAACCCCTTTCCAATGGTCCATCCCGTGCGCGATTCTGACTTACCATTTGGACGAACGACCCATTTTCCCCCGAAACTCAATCAAGAGGCCACCGGGAACTCCCGGGCTCCGTTTGACCTAAGTCAACTTTTCAACTTGATCAAGACTAAATGAATCTTCAAAGGGAACTAAAACTCCTTTCCAACGGTTTGCCCCGTGCGCAATTATGACTTACGGTATGGACGAACGATCCATTTTACTCCGAAAGATCACCGAATGCTTCCAGGGTCCATTGACCAAAGTCAACTCCCCGAACCGGATCAAACTCTTTGGAATGTCTAAGTACATCTCCTAAACTTTCCAACGGCCTGCCTCGTGCACGATTCGGACTTACCATACGAATGAACGATCCCTTTACGTCCGATGATTTCCCATCCAATGGACCAATGAATGCTTCCGAGCCACATATGACCCAAAGTCAACTCCCAAACCTACTTTCTAAGGTCTCTGAATTAACTTTCCAACGGTCTACCCCATGAACAATTCGGATCAACGGTTTGCGCTCTGCGGCCAATTTTTTGAAAAGGCCTGAAAGACACTGCCAAACAGCAGGTCCCAGACCCTGCCTATCGACAATATGCCTAACGAACCTGCTGATTGGCAGGACCAGGGCTATGGCTATCGACAATGCCCTAGGCCTATAAAAATGAGGCCTTGACCTCATTGCAAAAAAGAGCCCAGATCAGAAAGATATCACTCTCAGTAAATCCAGAAAACCGCTCTCGAAGTCAGCGCGATTTCCAAATTAAAATCCCTTTCCAACCTTCACTTTTCATCATCCTTTTTATCAAACTTGGTGAATTAACCACTCTCCATCATCATCCAATTGCAAGGGCTACTCTCTAACATTCAAGATCAAGCTCAAGATCTTCAACAAGGTCCAATTTTCTCAATTCTCTCCTTAAATTCTCATAAATTCTCATTAACTTGTTTTATTACTTAACACTTTTATTCTCTCATCTCACATATCCTAATATACTTTTTATTTAGTATTATTTCACATCTCTTATTTTCATACAAATAAAAAACCAAAAAAATAAGAAAAAGAGGGTTTGCTGATAAATTCCAAATGGGAATTCTCACAATTTTCTTACACTTTTCTCACAACTAAAACACTTTTTCTACACACACACACACACATAAATAAGAGAAGTCCCCGGTTGGATTTATGGGATAAACCCCACCCCTCGTTTTGCATGCGAACTACGTGGACTTTGATGCCTCTATAGGCTACGTAGGCGTCTCGGGGTAAAATTCGATATTCGATTCCTATTTTTACTTTTTCTCTCATCTCCTATTCTCTTTAAATTCAATCCTCCTAGATTACATATATATACATATATTTGTCCTTAGTGGCGTATTATTCCACATGCATTTTCGCTCCATCGTAACGATCAACGTAAGGATAATCGCGTAAATCTTATTTTCTAATATTTTTATACCTTCCTACGGATGACTCGCTTTACCTCTTCCATGGTACAAGTCGATAATTCCTATCTCCACTATATATACACATGCACACATATCACGGGGAAAATAAAGGAAAATAGCAAAAACCCATGATAGACCGTAAGGGCGGAATGGGTGCCTAACACCTTCCCATTTCGTAACTTAGCCTCCGGACCCTTTTTGAATCATTTTGGTTTCGTATGCATCAGTATGTCTTTGGATGTTGTCCTTCGGGATGGCACCATTTCTTTTGTCTGTTTTGAGTAAAATAGACTGGCGACTCTATCTCTATACATTTTTTACCTCACCCAAATGACGCCGATCGAAGCGCTCCCGAGAGGGATGGGCGGGACCTAGGATCCTCCCTCACACCCCCCGGCCGCCGCGAGGATCAGGGGTGGCCACAATACCATGATTATCATAATTAATCATAATGGAGAGCAATGGATATTTTTCATAAAGGAATATCAAATAATAAGTTTTTAAGTCATTATGCTTCTTTACGTGCATCTGTTAGTGCTATAAATTTTGATTGCATTGTTGAATCAAACACTTGTTTATTTCTTGGATCCCTAAGAGATAGTCGTTCCTCCTAGCATAAATGTCCAACAAGTAGTGGACTTGGAATTTGATTCTATGTTATTCCAACTCGAATAATTATATCCTTCTAATACATATGGACACCGTACATAATGTAAGTTGTAATCTGTAGTCCTCTTCAGGTATCTAATCACTCATGATACTGCATTCCAATGCCATCTCTTGGATTACTTGTAAATCGATATGGTACCCCTACTATGTAGGAACTGTATGTTTTAATGCAATGCATTATATACATAAGACTTCCAATAATACTAACATATTTAGGTTGATCCATAGCACGCCTAGTATTTTTCATTAATTTGATACTAGGATCCACTAGTGTGGGTGATGACTTAAATTCAAAGTGATTATATTTCTTAAGAACCTTTTAAATATAATGAGATTGAGATTGTGTTGATGTATTATTATTTCTTACTATTTTGATTCCTATAATTATATCAGTTTCCCTAAGATCCTTCATATCAAAGTTTAATGGTAGAAACCTTTTAGTTTCTTTCACATATTTTAGACTTGACCTAAATATAAGCATATCCACATATAAGAAAATAATAACATTAACACCATTTTTAAAATTACTATTGATACATTTGTCGGCACAATTTACTTTAAAACCACGGGATCTTATTATCTTATCAAACTTTTCATTCAGTTTCATAGGATCTTGTTTTAGGTCATAAGGATATTTTATTAATTTACAAACTTTCTTTTCTTGGCCAATTAAAACAAACCCTTTAGGTTGTTCTATATAAATCTCTTCTTCTAAATCACCATTTAGAAAAGCCCATTTTTACACCCATTTCATGAATCAATAAATTGTGAATAAAATCAAGAGATATCAAGAGCCCATTGGAAGTGAAATGTGCAAAGGGTACATATGTGTCAAAATAATCAATTCTATGTTTTTGTTTATAACCTTTAGCAACTAATCTATCTTTAATTTATTAATTGAACATCCATATTTGATTTCCTTTTAAATATCCATTTCCTCCTAATTAGTTTTGCTTCAGGGGGGATATTTGTAACAATGAGAGTTTAATTTGATAAAATTGAGTTCATTTCATTATTGATTTCTTCTTTCTATAAGACAACATCCCTTGATGTTAACACTTCATGAAATGAAGTCAATTCATCTTGCACATTAAGAACAAAGTTGTTTTTTTTATTAGTTTTATTCAGATCCCCGTCAATGAAATAAATTATAAAGTCAGGTCCAAATGTCTTTTTAGTTTTTATCTTTTACTGCTCCTTGTTTCAATGTCATCCATTGATTTCAAATGAGATATTGGTTGTGATGGGACATTAAAAGGTGAGTCATCAATGGTCGATTTATTATTTTCCAGACCTTGATTCAAATTGCGTAACTTTGTTAATTGTTCAAAAAATTGCACATCTACCGACTTAATAATTTCTTGAGTTTTGTAATAACTAGGAATTTCAAAATCGACCCTAAACACCTATGGTCACTGTTTTACATCTTATAATGTATTCAAATTCAAAAGTATGCTAATAGGAAATAAACTATACTTGATGCCCTATAATTTTATTGATTGACCTAGACACCCTGAAGTTCCAATAATTACAAAATAGCTCCTTAAAACTTTAAAGTAACATAACTTGACTTATAGTTCACTCTTAAACCTCAACTTTATATCAAATTAATCCTTTAGACTTCAACTACCATAAAATCATAACTTCAGCCCTTGAAACCTTTTGAAATCTCAAAAGTTTTCCAATACTTTATGAAAAGTGTACTTTTAGGGTTGTAAGTGTAAATACAAGACCCACCATGAACCAAACACCAAATATTTGTTAATTGGTTAAAATCCCCTATCTGAATAAGCCCCTAACTAAGCAGAAACAACCAAGAATCACATGTGTACACCATGCACACATGTGATGAACAAAAACCCAAGTTTAAAACTCTACAATAACGGCTCAAATCCACCTCTTTCTTCCACCAATGAACTGCCCTGCTACTATACTATAAATACCCCACGGAAACTTTAGTTGAAACTCACTCAAATAGAAATTCCTAAACACAAAATTTTCACTCCAAATAGGTACTCTATGATTTTATATACTATATTTAGCTCTTTTAGTTTCAATCATTTTCTGTGTAGATATAATGTTACAAAAGCTCAAAAAAGTAGGAAATTTTATGTAGAAAACAAGCTCTAGGTGAAAAACATGAAGTTTGCACCATTAAAGCTTAAGCTTCAGTGGTGAACTTCCAAATATAAATCAAAACTCATGTTTAAAGCTTTGAATGTCTTCATTAGAACCTCAGGAACTTGAATGTAATGATCAAATGCCATGAATGTGCCTATGAAGCTCAAATGGATTGAGAGTGTATTTTGAACCAGAAAACTAAAAATTTGAAATTCTCTATGTATAATCCATCTCAAACTCTGAAATCAAAACCAAACTACTCCTATACATAGAAGAAAACAAACCATGTTCATGCCATATGCTTAAAATCCACGAATGTTAAGTCAAATTTATAGAAAAACACACAATTATGGACCTTGAAATATACTGCATCTCAATCCAAAAATTAGGTTGAATTTGTTTAAAAATCATCTCAAATGGTTTAAAAATAAAGGAAGTATTCAAAGTCAAAGTCCAGTAACCCTAAAGCCTACTGTCGAGGGGAAGAATGTGAACTTTTTTACCCGTGTGAGGGCACATGACCAAAAAGAATTTTCTGAATTTTTTTCCAATTATTTTATTTTTGTGGTCAAAATGATATAAGATAAGGCCATGTTTGGATTTACCTAGCTTGAGTTATAGAAAAATGAGGTTTCAACTTTAGAATATATTTTCAAGATTACAATTTGACCCCTCCTGACTTGCAGAACTTATAAATTTAATCCCCAAACTTTGTCAATGAATACTTCAATATATTTTAAGACAAAAAGTCTCTTGAACCAAAGTTCAAAAGTGATATTAAGTCCAATATTTTAAATTCCCAAAATATTTACAATTAAATTCGCGGAACTTTAAAAGATACAGTTTTTGTACAAACTGACTATCCTAATCCCAAATGCTTACATACCCAAACATTGTATACAAAAATGAAGTAACATCTCATCCTGATATCCTCTTGTGATATATAAGGCCAACCGATATACCGAGCAAGTAGGTTTTTCCTACCTTTTCAATAGTAAACTTCACGTATTTGACATACTGCTATTGATATCACTATGTGATAGCTCCTATTTACTCTCAGTATGTGCATGTTATAATACTGCCACGATACCTATTTTATTAAATATCATCGGTATATGAATTTGACTACGGATCAATTTAAACCTTCTCACCTAATAACTGATATCATGTTCCTTATTGATTCTATTTGCCCCTGCACTTTTGTGAAAATATTTATATTATAAGCATCAGTATTAACTATGAAGAAGAATGACATGTTATTCCACAGAACTTTCTTCTCGGCCTAAAGGTCTCAGTGATTGAGAGCCTGAATTTATTGCTACATATGTATGAGTGCCACTTTAATTGTGTGCCTCGACGGTTACTTTTACCCAAAAGTTCTGGGTTGATTATTATTATGTTTTTGTTTTACTAATGGTTTAATTATTTCTATACCCCTTAGTGAACTAGTAAGTATGGGATTATTAATTCAAATATCCTTGATTTTCTTTACATGATCCTTAATGAATGAACTGGTAAATATGGGATTATTAGTTCAAGAACCTTAATGTTCTTTATAAACTGATAGGTATGGGATTATCAACTTTATTTCTTTAACGTTGCTAAAATACTGATCTATACACACTCCAACTCTCATCTATAAGTATATTTGTTATAAAACTTTTGGAACGTGCTTAGCATATTTGTGATAATTTCTTTTTTCTCCAGATGAACCCAAAGAACGAGGATAATATCTCTTCCCTATTAGAGATAAATATTGGTCACCTGTTTGCATATGTGACTATATGGGCAGAGAATAAACCAGATGGGAGCAAGGAGTGGCGCTTTTCACTTTTCTATATTATAGTTTGTACTATAAAAAGTAACTCACCCATGCGATAGTACTACCCTATGTAAACTACTTTAATAATAATTTAAATTATGTTATTGTGCCTTAACTTTAATTCATTGCTTTATGTGTACTTGTCCATTCATAAAAAAAAGTAGGGTGTGAAAAGTTGGTATCAGAGCATATTTAAATTTAAACATATCGCCAGGTTAGCATTTTATACGGGAAAAAAATTAAAATAATAGTTATTTTATCTTTTTTGTAACTTCTTTTATTACTATTATTATATGGTAACTCCATTTTGCAGCATGGATACGTGGGAGACGTTTTTATTCAATGTGTACATTTAGACAAACAATTGCTGGGAAACCAGAGTTCAAAAAGAGGCATTAACAAAATTACAAGAGGTGATTCGTGTAGTTGAGGAGGACTGGGTAGGCGCGAATAGTGACGTTAAAAGATTTGTGTTGACAAATAGAGTTCAGGGCGATATGCAAGTTATGAGGAAGGTTGATGATTACGTGAATGGTCCAGAAATCTTTCAAGAATCCATAAATCTTGCACTTGTCGATAATCCTCTGACTCAATCTATGTACCCCGATGCCACATCAAATGGTGAAGTACATGGTGACTACTCTCCTGGTACTACTAATGACTCGACTGATGGTTCTTTAGATTAGAGAGATTATTTAGTTAGTCCAGAATCTAATTCTAATGATGAAGTCATTGTTCCTACTTAACAATACAAGTTAAAAGTTGTCTCCTAATGTAGATAAGTATAATAAAGTATTGTAAATAGTATTCCACACTAAACCTTAGGAGAGTAACTAACTACTTTAACTACACTAATGTGGTACTAGTTTGTGATATATAACTCCGATGTATCATATAACTTATCATGTATAATATAATAGGCTTGTGACAGATCTTTGTTTATGATTCTTATTATTAAAACTATTCTATTATATTTTCGAATGGATAATACACAAATTCCCTCCGCATGAACTCAAACTGAACAGACTCAAATTGAAGGAATCATACGATGTCTTTAGGAACTTACTTCTTTAGACCGACAGTAACAAAATACCCTTTCTATTCTAAAGGACATTTTTGAAGAGATTAGTAAGATGAATTCCCTTAAAGAATTATTGAGACAACGACCTCCATATTTTTCTTAGAAAACTAGATGCCAGTGAAGCTGAGAAATGGATACGTCAGATTGTGAAAATTCAGAATGGAGTAGGTATAGCTTCTAATCTTCGAGTAACTTTAACAACCTATATGTTTGAAGGTGAAGCTGATTTCTGGTGGCAAGCAGTGTCACGTAATCAGAATGTTGTTAATTTTACTTGGGAGCAATTTGAGGAGATTTTCGGCAAAAAGTATTTTACCAAGGCTGAGCGAGATCAATGAACTATTGATTTCTTAAAATTACAACAAGATAATCTATCAGTAGCCCAATACGAGGCCAAATTTATAGTATTTTCCCATTACTCCCTTGAGTATATAGATACTTAACTAAATAAATGCAAGCAATTTGAAAGAGGATTACACTCGAGAGTTAAGAATTCAATCGCTCCTTTACTAATCCGTGAGTATTCTCAACTTATCGACGTTGCGACAATTTGGAACACAATTCTTCTATTGTAATACGATATTCTCACCTTGTTACCAGAAACAATCACGTTGTTAGAACCCCACCTCATTCTCGACCTCACCATTATTCAAACTCAAGTGGAGAAGATTATTCTAAGATTCTTTGTAACACAACACATTTAGAGATCCGTTCTCATGAGTGTCACGAAACAGGACATATCCGACCACAGTGTCCTAAGTTAAAATCTGTTCCCATCTATCGTCAGCTAAACAAAACCTCAAAAAATAAAAAATCCCTTCCTATCCAAAATTGTAAAAACAACTACATGTGATAAAGAGTTAAATAAATTCGCAAATTCCAACTACAAACTTATTTAATTAGAGTCAATTTTTAAACCAAATTAATTCATCCCCTTAAACAAACATCTACGTGTGTGCGTGTGTCAAACCATCATAACCACAAATATCCTAACTCATAGATTTCAGGAAAAAATCCCCGAAGGGCAAAACCTTTTATTTCACTATGAATTGAATCGCAATTTACAATCATAATCAAATCTACAATAAGTTTACCTCAGAAAACCTACATAGACATGTAGCCTACAGTCAGTAATGGATTCCACGTAGCAAACCCACATGAATCGCAGTCCAATCTTCAGCAAAGATCCACACGCAGCGAACCTCGATGACCTCAGTCTTCAGATGTAGAGATGCACTCCGCAAAGGTTGAACAATAGAAAAGTATGTTCTTGGGTTCCAAAACAATTAACCTAAACATTGGGATTTTTGTGAATTGAAAAATAAGGGTTTAAAGCCCCAAATTAAGAAGCCAAAAATGTTTTGCCGATTTTCATTCTTTGCAGAATGAAAAATGAAAATAATTCTTAACGAAATACGCCTCCTTTAATATGTATTTATACAAAATCTTAAGGTGACAGATCTCTCAAACGAGATCACATCTCGTTTGAACGATGACATACGTCGCTTGAATGAGCTTCGCGCGAGATGGCATATCATTTGAGCGACATAGGCTGTCGTTCGAATGAGCCTTTAAATAAATATTTTTTCCTTTTATTTTCCTAGAAAATGCAGTGCCTTAAAACTTCAAAAATTAATTTTGACGAAAAACTTAAAAACTCCGCTGCAACGCTTAGAAATTTTTTGATGAAAAATATCCCAATATTCTAAGTGAAATGCTAAGGAATAAAAACACAAGAACCTTTACCAAATTAATCTCGCGAAGGCTTGATTGTTGAAGAAACTTGATATTCGGTTCCCTTTTGTTGCATATGTGATATTGAACATTCTTTGAAGGTTGTAGTGGTATACGACGTACTAATTGATAATGGACATTCATAAACTTATGTCCTTACAAATGTCCCCCTATGTCTATGCCGGTACAAAATAAAAACATTTGAATTATCAAAACACAAAGCTATACAAATTTAATACCCTCCCATGAACCCAAAAATGAAAAGGTACTAAACATGTAGGTCTCAATTATTTTTCAAAATCTTCAACATCAAATCTTCAAGCTTTTCTCATCAGGGTGTGCAGTGTAATGATATATAATTTTGTACCTACACACATGAGACATATCAAATAACTTCGAGATGCATCGAGTTTGAAATGATATAAACATACATCAATTATCATAATCAAATCTCCCCCATAATGCAAAAACTTCCCCATAATTCGTTCTCCCCCTTTTTTTTACCAAAATAAACATGGAAACAAATAAACAAATCAAGCATGGAGTTGTCACGACAAATATGCAAAGCTTCCACAAACTATTTTTGTTTTTTCAATTTTTTCAAAAAAACAAAACAGAAATAATATTACAAAAATCACACACCATGAATTTACACTAAGACAACCAAATCTTGGATATGATATGAATGGGTGTGAACATATTATATAGGAAAATCAACGTAATCAACATAACATATGTGCATGATGTATACATGTACTCCTATCGAATGAATCTCAAAATTATCCTTAAGTGTTCAAAAAAATGTTGAATTTAAAAAACATCGACTCAATCCATCAACACTTCAAAGTCAAGAATGATTCCCACACCAATAACGTCTAAAATTATGAATGCTTTTTCAAGACGTTGTCAGGACATGCAAACCGTTTTTCATTTCTTTCCATTCAAACTCCCTCACAAATAATAATCATTATAATTTATTTTGAGGTGGCTCCTTTTTGGCATATTTATCTTTTTATTGGCTTTAAAATTTTCGGGCTCTTTTAAAATGGTGGCTTTCACGACGAGTTAATTTTTAACTTTCGCAGCCTTTTACCGTGATTCATTCATCATATTTTGTTGCAATTAAATTCCTCACGGTAAATGATTTTTACATGTACTACTTCCATTGTCAAGTTTTATCGTAAATGGTTCATTTTAAAGACAAAATTGAGATGACAACATTCCAACCAATATGTGATAAACAAGTAAAATAATCAAACAAATCCGTGCAAGTGTGCATTAAAAGAACTTATGAGTAAAAAATGTAATTAGTAACAACTAATCACATCTCAATGACTCCAAATATTGTAAAGCACAAAGATGAATGATGACGCATATCAAAATACTATCAAATTGTCACATGGATATGGAATGAAATTGTGACTTGGTCATCCTAAATGTCCATTCATATACGATGTAAAACAAACTACAAAACTCTTTTTGTCTTTTCCCCAAAATCTTATCAAAATAAAATCTTTTGTATTTTTCAAAATTTAAAAAAAAAACTAATACATAAAATAGATACTAGAAATAGGAAAAAAATATCATCATGCAAATCAACCTATGCTAGCAAACTAGTCTAAACCTCAATCGTTAGGTGCGGTGGAGTTTTCCAAAGGTGGTGACATCATATGAAAAACCTCCATCAAGTCATGTGAAGTCTTGACCAAAAATAGTACCTGCTCCCTAATATGTGCAAACTCTCTCATGTAATCATTCAGAACGTCAGGTGTGGGTGCGTGTGTGTGAACATGTGTAGTAGCAAAACGTCATACATGACCTAACTTAAAACAAAATTCCCTAAAGGTGTCCTCTTTTCTTATAATTCGTGTAAACCTAAATAGGCCTAAGTACATCTCTCACAAAATGTCTCCTACACGCTCTCCTATCAGGTATGGGATGCCTAGGTGAGTTGGGTTGAGAGCCATGTGAATCCAACGCTAAAGTGATAATCGAATCAGGTCCAACATGTGAAGTGCACGCACCATCATGACCTATTCCTAAACTCTCACCACTAACCAAAATGGGATTGAGAACCATATTTCTTTCCTTATTAGATGTGTTTTCTAAAAGTGACTTTAACCTCTAGGGCATGCTTAAGATCTATCTCTAATTGTGACACATGTTATAAGTTCACTCTTTTCCCGCCCTAAATCTAGCAACTGTTCACTTAATGAAACCTTCACCTTCTCGAGTTGACTCGCTTTTGCCTCAAAATCCCTCAAACTCTCGAATTCTCTCTACAAATCTCGCAACTTAAGACCTAAGTCTTTATTCAATTTTTTAGTCTTTAAAGTATCGGGATACAAATATCTAAATGCGATCTGGAGCTCACTATCACCCTCACTAACGCGCTTACTCTTAGACTTGCAAGAAACACTCAAATCATCCTCGTGAGTCTCATGTGCACAAGTATCCTCATCGTCATGGGGCAAATTGGGTGTGTTCATGTGACTAGCTAAAAAGGAAACAAACATTCCTTGTGAAGACTCATGCCCATAATCTTTCATATCATCTTCATTATCACTAAGGGTGATTGGCATAACAACTTTCTTGCCCTCTCTCATAAGTCTAGTGGGACACTCAAACGACTTATGCCCTTTACCCCCACACTCAAAACATGTTACTTTTTCTAAATCACCCTCACTCTCTTTCTCTTTCTCATCGCTTTCTTTGGCCTTGTCTTTCTTTTCCTCCAAAAATGTTTTATTGGAAGAATTTTGTTTTGAGAATTTGAGGAACTTTTTAAAATTCTGTGCAAGCATGGCCATATCAAAATCAGAGTCGGGCTCACAAAAACTCTCTTGATTTTTATTTTTAGACTGGGCTTAGTGATATCCCTCGATCCTTAGGCTTGACAGTGTCAGGAACATGTCAATCTCATATGTCTGGAGGTCTCCTAGTAGCTCTTATAATTTTAAATTACCCAAATTACCTAAGGTATTTAAAATAGTCACTTTAGGGATAAAACGTATTGGCAGCGATCTTAAAATATTTTTAACCACTCGTGCATCGGGTATAGGCTCACCAAGATTAAAACTAGTGTTGACAATGTCAGATAAACGTGCATAAAAATAATCAAAACACTCTGTCTCAAGCATGGTAATCGTTTCAAATTGAGTAGTTAAATTTTGAATTTTAGATTCTTTGACCGATGTAGTGCCTTCGTGGGTGAGATGTAAAACATCCCACGCTTCTTTAGACATGGTGCACGTCATAATATGTCGGAACTCGTCAGGGGTGACGTGTTCGAAAATTACACTAAGCCCTCATGAATTAAAAGTGCTCCACCTAAACTCATCCTCAGTCCAGTCTGACACAGGTTTTAAATTCATGACATTATTCGCATTGATAGTGGGAGGAGTCCAACCACTTTCACAAATTAACCGGACTCTCTCAACGATAGCTTTTAAATGCAATCTCATGCGAGCTTTCCAGTAAGCATAATTAGACTCGTCAAAAATTGGCAACCGATTATATAAGTTTTCATTTAGAAACATTGCGATAATTTTTAAAAACGTGATTTTTCAAAAAAATCAATATCACACGATTTTTGCGGAAAATAGGAACACCTGGTAAATTTGAGTAACCTGCTCTGATACCAATTTGTAAAAATAACTATATGTGATATAGATTTAAATAAATTCATAAATTCCAACTACAAACTTATTTAATTAGAGTAAATTTTTAAACCAAATTAATTAAGCCCCTTAAACAAACATCTACGTGTGTGCATGTGTCAAACCATCATAACCACAAATATGCTATCTCACAGATTTCAGGAAAAAATCCCCGAAGGGCAAAACCTTTTATTTCACTATGAAGTAAATCGCAATTTACAATCACAATGAAATTTGCAATGAGTTTAACTCAGCAAACCTACATAGACACAACTTATAGTCAGCAATGGATTCCACGCAACGAACCCACATGAACCGCAGTCCAATCTTCAACAAAGATCCACAAGCAGCGAACCTCAATGACCTCACTCTTCTTATGTAGAGACACATTCCACAAAGGTTGAACACCAGAAAGGTATGTTCTTGGGTTCCAAAACAATTCACCTAAACATTGGGATTTTTGTGACTTAAAAAACAAGGATTTATAGCCCTAAATGAACAAGCCAAAAGTGTTTTGCCAATTTTCATTCTTTGCAGAATGAAAAATGAAAAGACTTCATAACAAAATACGCCTCGTTTAACGTGTATTTATGCAAAACCTAAAGGCAACAGATTGCTCGAACGAGAGCACATCTCGTTTGAATGATAACACGCGTTGCTCGAACGAGCTTCGGGCAAGATGGCATGTCGTTTGAACGACATAGGCTGTCGTTCGAACGAGACTTTAAATAAATATTTTTTCCTTTTCTTTTCCCAGAAAATGCAGCGCCTTAAAACTTTTAAAATTAATTTTGACGAAAAACTTAAAAACTCCGCTCCAACACTTAGAAAATTTTGATGAAAAATATCCCAATATTCTACGTGAAATGCTAAGGAATAACTACACAACCTTTTCCAAATTCATCTCACGGAGGATTGATTGTTGAAGAAACTTGATATTCGGATCCGTCTTGTTGCATATGTGATCTTGAACATTCTTCGAAGGTTGTGGCGGTATACGACATATTAATCGATAACGGACATTTATAAACTTATGTCCTTACAAAAATCAACCTAAGCCAAATTCTGCTATGGAAATTATGCCAATCTCGAGTTGTGGAAAGAATTATGCTATAATGCCTGCATAAAATTCCCATGATGTGATAGAAGGTATGATATTTTTTCAAAATTTTCTTGCACATATCTTGTTTGATTCAGGATCAACACATTCTTTTGTTAGCCTTAGACTAGATAACTTATTGCAATTATTACCTACATCTTTAACTGTTTGATCGAATATTAAACTACCAACAGGTGAAATCAATACAATAATGCAAGGTTATAAAAATTGTAAAGTTCAACTTGGTCTAGGAAAATCAATACAATAATGCAAGGATATTTTTTCAGTACATGATGCTTATATCGATTATCATTCTAGGAAAATTTATTTTTGAAATGAAGATAATTGTTATATTGTAATTAAAGGATCAGGTTCATCTAAACCCCCGAGTTTTCAAATCCAATGTCTTCTTTAATTCCAAATCTGTTGGAACACTTTGAAGATGTTTTTCCCGAAGAATTACCAGGATTATCCCTCTAGAGAAATCGAGTTTAGTATCAATATTTATCCTAATACACTTCCTATTTTGATACCTCCATATCTAATGGCTTCTTTAGAACTTCGAGAACTCCATACCCAATTATATGACCTCTTTGAATAAGGTTTTATTCCACTAAGTTCATCTCCTCAGGGAGCTCCGGTATTATTTATCAAGAAACATGATGGAAGCTTTATATTATGCATAGACTATCGTAAACTAAACTTAGTAACTATTAAGAATACGTATCCTTCACCCCGAATAGGAGATCTATTTGGTAACCTCCGGGGAGCAAAGGTCTTTTGTAAAATAGATTTACGATCTGGTTATCATCAATTACGCATTGGAGAATAAGATATTCTAAAAACTTCTTTTTGAACCCGTTATTGATATTTTGAATTTATTGTAATGTCATTTTGATTAATCATTGCACCCCCAACTTCTATGAATCTAATGCATAAAATCTTTAGGTCTTTTCTCGACCAAGTCATTATCGTTTTCCTTAACGATATTCTTGTTTACTGTCAGAATCTAGTAGAACATGCCCAACATCTAGTCGCGGTCTTAAGAGCTCTTAAAAACCATCGGTTGTATGCTAAAAAGAGCAAATGTGATTTTTCGTTGAAGGAAATAAATTTTTTAGGACATATGATTTCTGAAAATGGTGTAACGACCCGACCCGGATTTATGGATCACCCGTGAGTCAACCCAATCCGAATCGAACGTTATGTGTGAAGTGAAAAGAAACAACCTATATAATGTTACTAATCTAGTTTTATTTTAATTAACATTTCACTTGTTTAGCATGCGATTCCAGTTTCAGGTCAAACAACGTGTGGGACCCATGGGGAACACCCCAAGTTCAAGTAAGCAAAGATACTAACATAAATTAAATAATGTACACTTATCTGGATAACGCCCTCAAGATACGAAATTGCACCCAACCTGCCGTAACAAAGCAAGGGTGTGAGCTTATGCCCAGTGGGAAATATACAAGCGGTATAGAAACAAACGACAACAAAGAATACTCACGCGCTACAATCACATGCATGTGAAAATATATATATCTATCTACGTATATATAGATATACCTTTGAAAATACATATTCAAATGCATTAATCGTTTACTTCCATAACTTTACCCATCTAGATTAATTTACCTTGATCTTGGGATGAATTCCTTTGCTCGTATTTAGCATTTCTCACTTTGTTTAACACCCACGATTCAACACATAGAACCGTTACACTTGATTTATTCCAAACCATACCTTTACAGGGATCAGTCCTTATATTCATTTTAAAATGTACTTTAGTATTTTCACTTAAAAGTGCCACTTCAACACATGTGTTCACCCTGTTAGAACATACTTGTTTATCATTTGAAAACCTTTCAATACATACCTATACAATTTATGGGTTTAACAACTTAGGTTACTTGACCACCATTTACCCACTTTAATTTAACCTTAACCTCAACTTGTGGACACATTATAGATTTACACATTTACTTGTCCATTTTACATTTGTCGGAACATTTAATACATTCATTTAAGTTACGTTGTATCAACACATTTACCACACAACCCATTTCTTGATATGTTCCTTATTCCTTTATCTTTTCCTAAAATTTTCCTTTTTACCACATACTTACACGGGCTCCAAACCGATGGCTATGCGCATCATATGCTCTGGCCAGTGATTTAGGGCTTTTCACCCAAGGGCTTTAGGCCCTTCTTGCTTATTCCCGATTGCATCCGAGTCCTTATTTATGTGTTTAACACACTACACCAAATCTGCCCATTTGTCAAGGTCATTGACCTTGACAAATTCACCTTGTAAAGGTCAATGACCGTGACATTTCGAGGCGAGACAACTTTTTTTGTCACGGTCATTGACCTTGACAAAAAACTCGCGTTTTGTGTCACGGTCGTGTCAAGGTCAATGACCGTGACACGTTTGTCACGGTTTATAACCGTGACAAAGCCGTGACCCTTTTAAAAAAAATTGTCACCGTCAATGACCGTGACAATTCTAGGCAGAATTAAAAAAAAAACTGCTGGGCAGTATGGCCACTGCCACTGCCCAGCAGTATATTTGTACCTGTTATAGCAACGTTGTACCTGTTCCAAACATCATATATCCGAACAAACTAAAGATAATGCAAATATATATTCAAATAAGAAACTATTTCAAAAGAAACAACATCACCATCATTTTATCTCAATTCTACAAACTATTTGCATGGAAAAGAGATTTTGTACCGCGACGCTCGGGAACACCTCCTTATCCTTCCCTTCTCGTCCGAATAGCCACATAAGTATAGAGCATATGTGGCCTACCCTTAGGGCCACTCCCTGTCCCCTGAATTGAAATAAAGTAAAATTAGTATCCCCCCCTCAAATATAGATAAATATAAATCAAATTGAAATCGAAATCGAAATTGACATATAAATATAAATACATTACCTGTAGTGTCACTCAAACAGCTAACTTGAGCTCATATGGCACCTCATTCCAACTAATGTACCCCGGGCAATCGTGTCAATTATAATTCTCTTTATATCTAAACACTAAGAAATACCATAATCCTATGGAGGTATGCGTTGCAAATTCCTTCCAACCATTGTGTAGCCAAAAATCAGCAGTTGAAGTTGTCAACTCCACCTTTGAATGGGGTATGGAAAGTGGTGGGGTATGGAAAGTGGAATTGACAACTTCAACCGGTGATGTTTGGCTACATAACGGTTGGGAGGAATTTGCAGAGCATCGCTCCATAGGATTATGGCATTTCTTAGTGTTCGGATAGACGAAGAGATTCAGTCTCCTCTCCACAAATAGGACACCCCAAATAACTATGTACTAATCACCTATTAAAGGTAAGAAGCGTATATTCATGGATTAGTATAAACAAAACTTAGATGTAGTTGGAATATTTATGTATTAATCTCCTCTCCACACACGTACACTACACAAGAGTGAAAATGATAAAGTGCAGATAAAGTAAAAGCATTAAAAATGGATGTTTCGGTACAAATTGAAATATTTATTACAAATTGAAAAATTGTTTCAAATTCGGGTTATCATAAAAAATGGATTGATATTCGGTAGGAGCAGCCAAGTCATCCACACTACTATTTAGACGCCTTGGCGCGTGTTGGACAGTTGACCACGGCTCGTTGTTGATATACTCCGAGTAAAACACTTGCTTAACCTTTTGAAATGCACAAACAAACGGCTCATCGCTCACGTGGTCGTTGCTCTTCAACTTGGACAAGTCAACCATGATCAAATTGGTGACATGATCAACTTTACAAGCATTTTTATCCTCAACTCTTACCCATTTACAGTAAAATACAACCTCTTTGAAGCTTATATAATCCAATTCAAATATATTTTGGATTACACCATAGTAAGTCATTTCAGCTTCAACGAGGTTTTTATCTTTTGCGCTCGCTCGAAAGAAAGTAAGAGCCTTGTATGAAATTCCCGAGTTCTGTACATTTGTACTTTCCTCGTACACTTTAGCGCGGAAAATGTAACCGTTCAATCGATATTTTTTGTACTCTTGTGCCACGAACAAGGGTCCAGTGGCTAGACATAGCTTTCAACATAGCTTTCAGCGTAAACTCTTCTTTTCTAAAAGAGTTAAATGATTGCACACCCTCTTCCCACAACTCATTTAATTCTTCTGCCAAAGGAGCCAGGTAGATACCAATGTCTTCACTTGGTGCCTTTGGCCCAGGTATCAATAAAGCCATCATCGAAAATTCAGGTCTCATACACTGTGAAGGAGGAAGGTTGAGTGGGGCTAGGATCACTGGCCATACACTCTGATTGGTGCTTAGATTTCCAAATGAATTGAAACCATCTGTTGATATAGCCAAACGAATGTTGCGTTGTTCTCGAGCAAAATCGGGATACTCATAATTCATCCTCCGCCAGGCAGTAGAATCAATAGGATGACGCATGATATTACCCCTACTTCTGCCCTAGCATGCCAAGTCATTGCCTCTGCAATCCATGGTACTGTGAAAAATCGCTTTAATCTAGGCCCAACGGGAAAATATTTCAATACTTTTTGAGGCACTTTTGAGCTTGTGCCTTCCTTACTAGTAGATTGGACATATCTAGGTTCATCGCATACCGGACAACGATCGAGATTTTCATACTCCTTTCGGTATAGTATGCAGTCATACACACAAGCATGAATCGATTTATACTTCATTCCCAAACCTTTCAAACTGTTCTTCATAACAGGATAGCTATTTGGAAGTGTATTCACCTTGGGTAATAAGCCCTTCACCCATTTCAGAATTCCCGTCACGCTATTGCCAGACAAACCGTACTGCGTCTTCAAACTGTGCAAACCAACCATGGCATGTAAAGTTGTTTGATCTTTCTCACAGCCAGAGTATAACGGTTGGGTCGCCTTAAATTTTAAACTTTGGTAGTCATCGTCAAGTTTTATCGTGTTATCTTCACGAGCACTTGAATCTTCTACATCATCAGTAACCTCATTCTCCTCAGCTTCATAAACTCCGTACGCATCATCAACTAAATCCTCTAACATATTATGATCTACGTCGTCCCCTTCTTCATCTATTCTACTTGTTGAAGGTTGTTGTGAAGGTTGGTCAGGGACAAAAGGAACTTTCAATTCACCGTGAAAACTCCAAAATCGATAACTATCTTGCATACCCGATCTTAACAAATGTAGTTCAACTGTTTTCCACTCAAACACCTTACCATTCTTACACCTAGCACACGGACACGGAAACTCTTCATCATTACGACATCTTTTTGCATATTTCACAAATTCGTTAGCACCTCTGCGAAACACATCCCCCATTCTATTAGTCTCACCCATCCACTCTTTGTATTTCGGATATCCCATCACAGCTACCACAACTAAACACCTATTAGGTAAACAAAACTTAGATTTATAGTATGTTTTATTTAATTATCCCATCATTTAATTATCCTATTAAAGGGTAAGTGGTCCTATCCCATTCAAGAATGCATTTTTCTGTAATATACTTAACAGCTCATGCACATTGTTACGATTTGAAAATAATTCGACAGCGTATCCCCTTAGTTCTCCAAGTACACGACGTAGATTGGCAGGTGTGAGTGTTATTTCAATTGGTCAATTAAAATAACAGTCACACTTGTCAATCTAGTATGTACCCAGAGAACATTAAGATACGACTGCAGAACTTCCTCCAAAAGTAACAACTTTAAGCCAATAAGAATATTATACAGAAATTATACAGTCTCAAACTGTCCAAACGGGACAATTCGAGAGATCTCATTACAGAGGTAATGACTCTCGAACGGGTCTAAGGGTTATTGAATGCGTACGCATAAGAACTAGAATGCTAGTATCTATGCGCACTATATTTAATTTCAAGTATGTTTCATATAATGGGTTAATTCAAATACAAAAATAAATTCATGGGATAATTCAAATACAAAAATAAATTCATGTATTGACCACACACACACACACACACACACACACACACACACACACACACTATCTAAGCTGTTCTATAGGTATAAAAACAATTATTATCCAATTATTATCCAACTATTATCAATTATTTATTTTGAATGTAAACAATTATTTATTTTAGTGTTGTGCATATATGTTAGTCCTCGGCTTTTTTATTGATTACCCTAGTTTAGCTATTATCTACTATTATCCAATTATTATCCAACTATTATCAATTATTACCCTAGTTTAGCTAAAGCCCGTGAATTATACCTATATATATTGTGTAAGCGAGGATTTTAGCATAAGAATCAATTGTGGAGGGTTAGAGATGGAGTGAAAAAAATTATACCTATTAACACACACACACACCCCCCACCCCACCCCACCCCCTACCCCCCTCCACCACCACACACACACACACACCCCACCCCACCCCACCCCCTGCCCCCCTCCACCACCCCCTCCCCCCCCTCCCCCAAAACACACCACCACACACACACACACACCCCACCCCGCCCCACCCCCTGCCCCCTCCACCACCCCCTCCCCCACCCTACCCCACCCCGCCCCACCCCCTGCCCCCCTCCACCACCCCCTCCACCACCCTGCCCCACCCCCCACACACGCACACACATACACACATATATATATACACATACACACATAAATATACACACAAATATATATATAAATGGAAGAGAGAGAGAGAGAGAGAAATTGGACCTGAAAGTAGAGAGAGCAGCGTCGAGAGAGAGAGAGAGAGCAGCGTCGAGAGAGAGAGAGAGAGGGAGGAAACGGTGGGAGGGAAAAAAGAAGGGGGAAAGGGTTTTTGCTGGAAAAGTTGTCACGGTCGTGTCAAGGTCATTGACCGTGATAAGAATTGTCACGGTCATTGACCGTGACAAGCCCGTGACAATTAAATTTGCCACGGCCTTGTCACGGTCATTAACCGTGACAATTAGTTGTCACGGTCGTGTCAAGGTCAATGACCGTGACATAAAACGCGTGTTTTTTTGTCACGGTCAATGACCTTGACAAGGTTGGCGGGCTGAAAGGTGACAATTTGCCCATTTTGGTGTAGTGACATTTTACACAGGACCACATTATTCTACTTCTTTACTTTTACTCGGCCGAGCCAAAACCCGGGCTCAACTGTCCGTTTCCCCATGAATACTTGAAAAATTATTTATTTTCTTCTTTAAGTACCTTATCCACACACACACACACACGTGATTTATACTAAATTCATTCACACTTTAGAACTTAATTCATTTTCACATACCTTAGTGTAAAGACATGCTTTAACATTTTCATTCCGTAAGAATGTTCCACTTTAAGTAAATTACCAATTTATCCTTTATTCACCAAACTTGCGAATTAGTCCTTTAACAAGTGTTATTTATCAAATATGGTCATTAAATTTTCAATTTAATAATTAAATGCTTAGCTATTTTAACACTTGTTTAATACCACACTTCACCAATCCTCACACTTGCCACTTTAACACTTTTAACACATAAATAACACTCCTTACGTTTTAAGTTCCCAAATTTTCGTTTGTCTTACTTCAATTAACTCGACAAATGCCCATATATTCATGAAGTCTCCATTTGCAAGAAGCCTAAAATATTTATTTGACAACATTAATATTAGTCCATATTTTTATTTCATAAAAATGTCCATCGTTACTTTTACTAGAAATACGCCAAATAATATTTCCTTACATTTTCTTTCATGAAGATGTCCATCACTTCCTTCTTACTAGTAATATACACAAATACTATTTCTTACATTTTTACTCCATACAAATGTTTGTTTTTTCTTTTTGCTAGAAATACACTAAAATGATATCACCACACATTCTTATTTCATAAAAAGTGTGTGTTTCAGATTTATTAGGAAAACACACCACAATAATATTTTCTAACATTTTTACTCCCTAAAAATGGCTATTTTCAGATTTAATAGAAAATACACAACAATAATATTTTCTAGCATTTTTATTCCATAAAAATGTCTATTTTTAGATTTAGTAAAAAATACACAATAATAATATTTTCTAGCATTTTTATTCCATAAGAATGGGTACTTTCAGATTTAATAGAAAATACACAACAATAATATTTTCTAGTATTTTTATTCCATAAGAATGGATACTTTCAGATTACTAATAACACATCATTTTTCTCATAATCGCACTCTTAATCATACACATTAATAAGACTTCAACATTAAGCAAATATAGTCTAATTGTAAGAGTAGATTATCCCACCTGAATGACTCCAAAGATGGTGGTGATGGTGAAAATGGGTGACTCCCCCACCTCCAAAGGTGGCCTTAAAGGGAGTCACAAAAGCTCCATCAAATAGTCCCCCACGAGAGTTCCAAGACACTACAAAAATGATGCTTTTATAGATACACCTTCTTGTTACAAGAATACCCTTGTAAAACCCCCAACAACACTTCTATATTTTTTTTATCGCAGTTCTGTTTCGACAATGGGGAATAACTGAACATTTAGTCGTGTTATCGTATTTGTTACGTTGTTTGGCAGAAGGATTTGGTGGATGATAGTAGGTAAATGGGGAAGATCTTGTGAGTTCTTAAAAACCCCGCTGATGATATTATATTTCTCTTTCTCCATTTCACGCCTCTCTCTCGCTCTCTCTTACATTCACAAACCCACAAACCCCACAACATCCAACAACTCCTCGGTTTACCCAACCATCTGAGTTTGATCTATGGCCATAATTGCGACAACATAAATGATAGACCTGCCATGGCAACATCACATCCCACGCCCCTTTCCCTAAGATAAAATCGATACAAAAACCAAAGATTTCATCTTGTTACCTCCATCTTTGTCCATCTGTTAGTCCTAAGGCTGACAATACATGAAATGGGGATCGAACGCTTGACAGATAAGAGAGATAAGTGATCTCTTTTCAATGTTGTTCTACCGACTCAGTGCGTTGCTCGAACGACCGCACCTGTCATTAGATCGACGACATCCGTCGCTTGAACGAGACGACAAGAAGAGCTCCACTACTATTTTGAACATGTAGCTTTATCCTTATGTAATTCGTTTTAATTCATACCCTTAATATTCTTTCAGCATATCTTTTTTTTTTCTAACAAACGAAAGCAGTAATCTGATAAATGAAAGAATGGGGCTTTGACCTTAATATTCCTTCCTATATTACTAACCATTTTTATAATCCAATAATTACATTTATCACCTTTGCCCCCAAATGTTTTCAAATTTTAATCGAGGGACACCTAATTTTTTTCTTAAAAAAAATCCTATAATCCTTATATAAAACTTTTATAAACTCCATAGTTCAATTAATTTTCTTTAACTCAAATTTATGCCTCCTCATATATAATCCATACATATATTTTAATTAATATATCGGGATTCGATATTATAAAATTCCCTTCTTAGGGAATTGCTTCCTCAAAATTCTTAGTTCATTATAAACTATACTCCAGTTACCTATGATTGGCTCCCAATTCTAGGCATCCCCAACACTACGGTCTCAACCCAAAGATTTCACTTTAATTAATCACTATTGACAATTTGATCACGATGGACCCTAAGGTCCTATTGCTAGTCCTCAAGCATGTCTAACGTCTCTATTAAACAACACCTCGAGATTATTGATAGGTGCCAAACATCGTAATGTCACCAACGAACACATTGACACGGATAATTCCTATGCTAGGATGATATAATTTTTCACTCTTCGTTACCCATAATTGATTCTTAAGATGATTTCTTTATCTTGTAATTTTACATAATCGATATCTCGTGTGAGACGTCTATGTCGTCCTAGGGTCATCCTGGGTATTACTATGAGAACACATACAAACAATCATCTCCGCACTTACTGAAATCTCGAACCAAGAGCAGCTTTACCATCTAATACTTTACTAGGTTCCGATGATCACAATATTCTTGATTTATAACCTCGGATGCACGTCCAAGCAGTAACTAGTTATACTGATCAACTAACAAACATGTTAACCTAAAGTGACTATGTAACATATACAACTAAAAGTAAGAGTGCGAGACCCCACACACATATGAATTGGTGTAGGATAAATGCGCTTTAGAAGAAAAGTGCACTCATATACCATGATGCATCAGCCATAACTGGCCTAACCTGAATCACTACTGAGCTTATGTAGCACCGTACCCGAATTTTAACTGATCAATAACTCCCCATTATCGTAAGAGAACGACGTTGGATGGAATTTTTGGAAGATTATCAATTTAAATTAATATCCATCCTGGCAAAGGCAATGTAGTAGTCAATGCTTTAAGTCGAAATTCGGTAGGAAGACTCCACACTTTAATTTCCTACAATATTGCTACTACCATAGAGCAATATGACCTGCGATTGATATCCCCTTTCGAATTTTTTTTAACCTTCTTGGTTATCTTGAGTTGAGAGAGAAAATCTTACTTTAACAAACCCAAGATTCTTTTGTATAAACCTTTTAGAACAAATATCCTGACTTCTCATATGATAAGGAAACATATTTATGATTAAGAAATAGATTGTATGTACCTGATGATGCATATCTTTAAGAGGAAATATAGCAAAAAGCTCATTGTTCAAAATTTATGATTCACCCTTGAAGTTTGAAAATGTACCACGTTGTGAAAAAGCAATATTAGTGGCCAAATATGAGAAGCGATATCGAGAATTTTGTAAGGAAATGTCTTACTTGTTAACAAGTAAAGATACAACACCAACATCTTGGTGGACTCCTTCAACCCTTACCAATTCCCAAGTGGAAATGGGATCATATTACCATGGACTTTATTATTGGACTATCTCGTACGTCCCAAGGATATAATGCCATTTGTGTAATAGTATATTGACTCACCGAATTTTCTCATTTTCTATCTTTAAAGACCACCGACTCATTCTAAAAGCTTAATAACCTCTCCATTTGAGAAATTATTCGATTATATGGAATTCCTCTATCCATCGTATCAGTCAGAGGTTCCCGTTTTAAAGTAAGTTTTGACATGCATTGCAAACCGCAATAGGTACTAAACTTCATTTAAGTACCGCATTCCACCCACAAACAGATGGAAAATTAGAACATACAATCCAAACATTAGAGTATATGATATGTGCTTGTACATTAGATATGTCTGACAACTAAAATGTACATTTACCCCTTGTCAAATATTTATATAATAAATTAAATCTGCTCTGTTTAAAGATTTATACAGAAGATTGTGTAGATCACCTGTATATTGGATAGAATCCCAAATAGTAAACAATTTGGTCCAAAAATAATCCAGGAAACCACTGAAAGAATATAACAAATCCGAGAAAGATTGAAGCAACGGATCAAAAGAAAAGTTATGCAGACCATTTTCGAAAACCCTTAGAGTTCAAGTAAATAACCAAGTATTTATAAAAGTTTCTCCTTGAAAAGGAATTTTACGACTTGGAAAGAAAGGAAAACTAACCCCCAGATATATGGGATCTTTCATAATTTATAAACGAATTGGCTCTATAGCTTATCAATTAGAATTACCTGTGGAATTATCTAATATTCACAATGTATTTTACATATGATTAGGCATAAATTCTTCGTATTTATCCCCGTAATTTAGAGTCTTTTAATGCTTCGTGCGATATAATTCGAGTTGATTTATCTCTTATCATTGCTACTGACATTTTCTAACGAGTTCAGCGAGTTTCGTATATTTTTCATTGATCTTGCAGGTATTTAGTGCATGTGAAGAAAGAAAGAAACTAGAAGAAAGAAAGAAGAGAATAAAAGAAAAGTCAAAGGATAAAAGAGTAATTTATATCTGGAATTCAGACGAGAAGCCTAAATAATAGTTGAAGACCTCGAGTCTACGATCACATAGGAAGAAACGACATTCAAATCCAATCCCGGATCACAAGTTATGAAGCTTAGAAGATGAGAAAAACTCACAAGGAAGAAAAATGTTCTGCATAAACCAAGGTTCTAAAAAACGCCGGGCATGATCAAGGCGTGGAGGCCAATCCTTAAGCCTTAGAAGCCTAGGCGGGCCTTGGTGTAAAAAGGCGTGAAAAGGCGTTTAGGCATTTTTTAATATTTTTTTACTATGACAAGTGTTGATGTAAAAAATTAGATTGGTGTCTAATTATTTAATCACAGATAAATTTAAATGAGACAAAGAAATTTTAAAGTGGTTCAGCCTTATCAGAATGGCCTACGTCCACTGCTTTTGTTATTGTTGAGTGTTTGGGAATTCTCGATTACAGGTTTAGTCAAGAAATTCCGGTCCCCTTACAATGAGGATGATACAATGTATTTCTATCCCTTAGGATGTACATGTAAAAGGGTAATTCATTAATGCCCCTTAGGCGTATACATCTGTATGATAATGATAAGCATTAAATGAGCAATCGATCTGTTGGTTATCCTGCAATTAATGTTCTGTTCGAGGTGCATCTCGGACCGCCTAAGCTGCTCGGTACTCATAAGTTGCTCGGTGTATTGAAGTTTTACGGAGGACTCTTGTAGGTCGGAGAGTTTGAGTTAGTCGGGGAAGCAGAGTTCCTCGTTGCAGTATGGTTCCTCGGAATCAAAGTGCTATTTGGAAATATTTGTTATTGCCATGTAGATTGCCACGTGTCTTTACTTAATTAAGCCATGTCAGCAGGTTAAATTTGGTATCAACAGAAGCCCCCAATGTTTCACAGTTCGAAATTTGAGGAGTGTGGAACATTATTTCTCTGAATATGGCAGTTTTAAATGGTCTTCCTGATTTTTAGGCGTGTTTCCTTTGTATTTATTTTTTCTTCCAAATTCTTAGAATCAGACTTTTTGAATTTTTATAACCGCCTCGATCTCCGCGCATTTTTTTTCCCTTTAGTCGCCGGTAGCGTAATTGTTTCTTTTTGTAAATATTAACTTTACCGTTTCCCAAGGTAAGGTATTTAAGCGTCGCAGACAATCCCATCGTCTTCTACTTTTTCAAATTTGTATCTTTGAGTTTTCCATTGTCTTTCTCTCTTGTGCGTCCATCCTTTTCATCGTTCGTTGTCAACAGATCCACTCTTTTTCTGTAAGATCTTCTTCCTTCTTCTTCATTTCCTTTATTCATCATGGTTTACCTTGTTGAATCTCTTGATAAATTTCGCTCTGATTTTTCTATCCCTTCATGGGTTGTTCTGGAGGAACTTTCTGAACCTTCAAATTATTTCCGTTTGGCTAAGGGACATTGGTTCCCCAGTCTTTTTGTTGTTGAATGTGGATTTTCCTTTCCGCCAAATCCTTTATGTCTGGAATTCTGTCAATATTTTGACGTTGTTCCTGCAAGAATAGCCCCCAATACATGGAGAATAGTTAACGGGGTTCATAGACTAAATCAAATTCATGGAACTCGTATAGGAATTCCAAAAATCATGTTTTGTTATAGATGGGCTATTGGTGATAATACTTTTTATTTAAAAACTAGATTTTTAAATAGGGCTTTAGTGGTCAATCTCCCGGATGCCAATAGGGACTACTTTGAGCACGGGGTTGTTATAAAAGATTGGCAACATGCTCCTTTAACTGGAGATGAAGTGTATCAGGGTCCCAGATGCCCTCCCTATGGTAATGGGATAGGTTATTTTTATTTCATTTTATTTAATTTGAAATTATGCTTCCTTTGTGTTTGATAAAATGTGTCACTGATATTTTAATGTTTATTTATTTACAGTTGACAGTAAAAGAAAGTCTCCAAAAGAGACAGAAGTTAACATAAGGCATTTAAAATCTATCTGAAGTTTGCATCAGACTGTTGCCGACGATCATATTAGGTCAGCTTTGTATTTACTGCAGTATAAGAGCTACACCTCTTCTTTTACTGCTCGTCCGGTGATAAGTGAAGTAGAACCAGTACCAGCTTCTAGAAGTTCTTCGCCTGAGTCACACATTCCTTTAAGTGAAAGTATGAAGAAAATAAGACCTCATACTCTCTTCGAGAAACCTGCCTCTGTTATTGGAGAGGCAAAGAGAAGTAAACATAATGTCCTAGAAGAAGGGACAAAGAAAATTGATGTACCTCCTCCGGCTGCTCCTATGAAGGTTGCCGAGAATCCCCCAGTGGCTCCGAGAAAGGCTGTTGCTCCAAGTGAGGTGATTGTTATCTCTCCAACTAAGACTACGTCGTTAGTCGAGACTATTCCTGTTCCTCCGAGGAAGCTGAAGAAGAGCTCCTCGGTCAATTTGGCTGAAACCATCTCTCAGCCCCCCACTACTGGAACTGGTCTTCCTACTTTTGTTGCCCCGAGATCTTCCCTGAGCTCGGTGAAGACTTGGATCATTCCCGAGATCCAAGGTATTGAAGAAAACCTTTCTCGAGACATGGTCACCACATTAGCTACTCGCCATATTGCTTCTGTAAGTCTTATTGTCTTGAACTTTTCATTTCTCCCTTGTTATATCTGTCTCTGCACTGACTTGTCATTATTTTCTTTTTCCAGTTGGTGACCTTTTTTAATACCATTTTGAATAAAGACGAAGCTATCAAAGCTTCAAGATCCTCGTTAGGTGTAGAGGAAGCTTTGGTGGGCCTGACGCAGTCTTTAAAAGATTCTCGTCAGAAATATGATGATGATAAGGCTGCTTGGGAGAAGAAACTTGATTCCACCGAGCAAGAGAGGAACCAAGCCGTTGAAGTCTCCAAAGGATTGGAGAATAAAATAAAAGACATGGGGGAGAAGAATAAAGAGCTCGAAGAGAAGCTCAAAAATGCCGGTGAGCTTGAGAATAAGCTCAAAATTGCTGAGGAAGAGTTAGGCCGACTTCGTGAAGTAGGTCGTGAGAAAGAGGAAGTGGAGAATAAATTGAAGGCCACCGAGGAACTTTTCTCCGAGAAGCTTTCTTCGGAAAAGGTGAAAATAAAAATGGCTACAAAGAAGTCTTTCAGCGATGGCTGGGATAAGGGGTGGAACAAAGGTTTGGCTGCCATGATGTCGCAGGTGGAATATAGCAACCTCAAATACTTTAGAGATGGCTGGGTCACTGCTCTGCAGGAGATGAAGGTAGATGACAATTCTGACCTATTTCAGCGACACATCGCTGGCCCCCCTCCAACTCCTACAGAAGAAGAAGAGGACGAAGCTACCTCTGAGGAGTCTTCCATGGTGGTGGGGGATCAAGCTCCTACTCCCCCAGTAATCCAGTCTACCAGCGAGCAACTTCAACTTCTCCTTATCTCATCCGAGTAACTTCCTGCACTCCCCGAGCAACTCTCTCTTCTATCCGAGCAACCCGCCTCCTCGTCTCAACCTCCCGAGAAAGTTTTGGGAGACAAGGAAAAGGTGTAGAGTGGTTCGGATCTTTCTCTATGTTTTCTTTTTTCTTTATCAAATGTAACTCTGAACTTTGTAATTCTTCTCTATGATGTAATAAAATTTAAGCTTTTGATTATGCCTACTGTTGATTCTCTTCTTCATGCTCTGTTTATACTCTTATTGATTCTTTCTTTCTCCTTCTTTATTAGTTTATGGCCAGGATGGAATTATTATCTGCTCACGATACAAAACTATTGAGGCAATGCAATGAGTACTTTAAGGCTGGTCACACAGATCTGAGTGCAGCACAAATCGTCGACATCCTCGGTCAAGAGGCTTCAGAGCAGGCAATTAAAGCCTATCAATATTTGAAGTGCTTGCTCGATCGTGTAGTGGCCAATAATCTAGCTTGTTATGAAATGATTAAAGATCTACAAGGCATTCTTGACGAGCTTCAACAACAGTACAAGGAGTTTTTAGCTCTTTTGCACAAGGGATACGAAAAGAAGTATCAACAACTTAGTGCAGATAAAGGGTATGATAAACTACTGGTTGCCTACGATGTGAGGGAAAGAACTTTGAAAGCCAAGGTCGAGGAGCGCAGACAAATAGCTGAGTTGTTGGAGCAAGAAAATAACAACTTGCAAAGAGAAGTATCTCAATTAAAATCTGCTGCCTCCACTTCAAATGCTTTGGTCCCTGTGAATGATGATGGATTATCTTTCTTGGAGGTTGAAAAAGCCAAACTGCGAGATGAGTTGGAGACCTTGAGGAGAGCTGGTCCTTCTACCTCTGCTCGGGGATGCGCAAGAGCTCTTCGGCCTACTATTAAAGAAGATAGAACTCAGGCTTCCTTGGAGAACCAAGCGTTCCAATTAATGGCAAAAAATCAGGCATTAGCAAAGATGTCCAAGAAAATCCAGAATCTGGACGAGCAGCCATCTGCATAGAAATATGCATTGGAGAATAAGGAAATTTTTACCAAAAGTCTTCACGAGCAGTTGGAACGATTAACTTATCAATTTCACGAGCAGCCCCGAGAATTTTGGATGGCAGGCTACAATGAAGCTCTTTACCATTTCGATGATCGAATCCAAAATGCAAATAATGAAGGTTATAAACAGGGGTGGTTGAATGCTTTGGGTGTACTGCAACTGGAGCAGGGTCCCTACTTGTGGGATTACCATAATCCTGGGTTACTCGACCTGCCGGTGCCACCATTCAAGCTCGACATGAGTTGGATCCCTGATCGGGCCATCCCACAGTGCTTGATTTCCAAATATCTCGGCGACTACAGTCTCCATTCTAGTGCTGAGATATCTCGCCCCGAGCACCTACTTGATCGACCATCTGTCATGAACATCAGGATGCTCAAATATCTTAACTTTATAAATTCCCCTTATGCTTTAGATGATCCTCCTGCTGGCGAGGAACCTGTTTCAAAATCAGAGGGGAAGAAACCAATAGAGTAGGAATCTTGATGTAATAGTTAGTATACATTTCATTCTCAATGTATTTTATTTTTGGATTTAATGAAAGATTTTTATTTTTGTTAGCAATCTTAATTGCCATTGTCTTATGGTTGTAAAACACTGTATATATGTATATGCATAAAAGATAACAACATTATGTATTTTGTCGACCAACTGTAGTTGATTAAAACTTATTGTCGACTAGTTTGAATTTGTGGTGATCATTTGACTGACCAAATTTAGTGATGTTTTGTTTCTCGACCAACTTGGTAGATGTTTTGTTTCTCAACCAACTTGGTAGATGTTTTGTTTCTCAACCAACTTGGTAGTAAAAAGTTACGAGTAACAAAAATTTTGCTCGATCACTTTCATGTACTCATAAAATGTTTTCGACCAACCAAGGTCGGTAGATTTTCCTTTTCGACCAACTATAGTTAGTGGGTTTTTATTCCTGACCAGCCATAGCTGGTGTTTTTGGGAAATATTTACTTCCTAACCAACCTTAGTTGGCATTTTTAGGAATATTTTTGCTTCCTAACCAACCTGAGTTGGCATTTTTAGGAATATTTTTTCTTCCTAACCAACCTTAGTTGGCATTTTAGGAATATTTTTGCTTCCTAACCAACCTGAGTTGGCATTTTTAGGAATATTTTGCTTCCTAACCAACCTGAGTTGGCATTTTTAGGAATATTTTTGCTTCCTAACCAACCTGAGTTGGCATTTTTAGGAATATTTTTCTTCCTAACCAACCTGAGTTGACATTTTTAGGAATATTTTGCTTCCTAACCAACCTAAGTTGGCATTTTTAGGAATATTTTTTCTTCCTAACCAACCTAATTTGGCATTTTTAGGAATATTTTTCTTCCTAACCAACCTAAGTTGGCATTTTTAGGAATATTTTTGCTTCCTAACCAACCTAAGTTGGCATTTTTAGGAATATTTTTCTTCCTAACCAACCTAAGTTGGCATTTTTAGGAATATTTTTGCCGAGTAGTATGAGTTTTGCTGAGTAGTGTGTAGCACTAGTATTCCTCGAAAAATTTTCAATAAAAGGAGATCATTTGGCAGAATATCTTCATTTTATTCATACTGATGGAACTGCGTTACATGGGAATTTACATCACTGATAATACTTGCGCAGGTGCTCTGCATTCCATGCATTCTTAAACTCCTCCCCCTCTAAAGTTTCTATTCGGTAGGTTCCTGGTCGAACAACTTCTCTAACTCGGTATGGTCTATGCCAGTTTGCCTCCAGTTTGTTGTGCTTTTGAATCACTTTCTTTAGCACATAGTCTCCTTCTTTCAGGTCGCACTTCTTCACCCTCTTATTGTAGAACAAAGCTGTTCGTTGTTGGTAAGCAGCATTCCTGATGGCTACTTCTTCTCTAACTTCCTTGAGCATGTCCAAATCCAATCTTCTCATTAAGTCGCTGACAGGGGAATTAAAATTCAGTACCTTGTGTGTTGGGAGGCCCAACTCGGCAGGTATAATAGCTTCACTTCCAAATGCCAGCATATATGGTGATTCTCCAGTTGCTGCTCGGGGAGTAGTACGATAAGCCCACAGTACTGACTGTAACTCGTTGATCCAGTTTGCTTTTGCGTCACTTAGTCTTTTCTTCAAGCCATTTAGCAGTGTTCTGTTTGTCACTTCAGTCTGTCCGTTGCTTTGGGGATGACCTGGTGCCGAGTGGATCTTCAAAATATTGGACTGATGGCAATAGGCAGCGAATTCCTCATTATCAAATTATGTTCCATGGTCGGTAATGAATGCATGGGGAAGACCATATCTACAGATGATGTTTTTCCAAACAAATTGATATAACTTCTCGTACGTCATGTCGACAAGAGGCTCAGCTTCTACCCACTTAGTAAAATAATCCACTGCGACGATGAGATATTTGAACCTTCCTCTAGTCGTTGGAAGTGGTCCGACCAAGTCAATTCCTCACATAGAAAATGGCCAAGGGGAAGTAATGGGTGTCAACAATGCTTGTGGAGTTCTTCGGATGGAGGAAAAGCGCTGGCACTTGTCACATTTCTTGGCATAGGCTATACAATCAGCCCTCATTGTTGGCCAGTAGTAGCCCTGCGTCATCACCCTTTGCAAAAGCATCCGACCTGCTACATGGGCTCCACAAGACCCTTCATGGATCTCTTCAATCAATTCTTTCACCTCGAAGGGATGTACAAATCTTTGCAAACCTGCCATAATTCCTCGTCTATATGGAATACCATTAGTTAATACATACCGAGCAACTTTAAACTTCAACTTCTTGGCTGCAAGCTTGTCAATTGGTAATTCTCCCTCCTCCAATATATGCCCTGATGGGATCCATCCAAGATGGTCCTAAATCAAGGGTAATAAAATTCATCATCAGATCTTCGTCTATGCTTCGACTAGCCAATACTTCAATTGGGATTGTTCTTCGTAGCTTGGTACGAGTAGCTGATGCTAATCGGGTTAGGGCGTCTGCTCTCGCATTCTCCATTCTTGGTATTCTGACCAGCTGAACAGCAATAAATTCTGATACCAACTCCATCACCTTTGCATGATACTTGATCATTAATTCTCCTTTGGCTGCATATATTCCCAACATTTGATTTACGATCAATTGAGAATCACTAAAGATAATAACCTGCTGTGCCTCCATAGTTTTTGCCAAATTAAAACCTGCAATCATGGCCTCATACTCAGCCTCATTATTAGAAGCTTTGAATTGGAATCGTAGGGCGTATTCCATGTCGACCTTGTCCGGGCTGTTCAAAACGATCCCTGCCCCACAACCTGTAGTGCAAGATGAGCCATCTACATAGAGACTCCATATAGGCAACTCGTCTTCTAATTTCTGATCTGACAGAGTTCCTCGGTGGAATATTTGTTGCTTCCTTTCACCCTCCCCTGATATTTCTTGCTCTTCGTCGATTATCTTTTCTTGCCCTTTTACCAACCTAAGTTGGTCTGGGCTCAAATTTGATTATCCTGTAACATCCACTTGCCCTTTTACCAACCTAAGTTGGTCTGGGCTTGTGTTTGATGATCCTGTAACATCCACAGGTTAATCGGTGAGCATCTTTTGCTCCTCGGGGGTATCAGGATAGGTGAACTTTGCTATAAAATCTGCTACTTGTTGCCCTTTAAGCGATGATCTGGGTTCATAAATTATATCATATTCACCAAGCTCTATTACCCATTATATCAATCTCCCTGATTTTTCTTGTTTATGAAGGGCTTACCTCAATGGCATATCAGTATATATGACTATAGTATGAGCCTGGAAGTATGGCCTCATTCTCCTACTCGCCTCAATCAGCGCCAGTGCCAACTTTTTACAGTTTTGGATATCTGATCTCTGCTCCTCGGAAGGCCTTACTCGTGTAATAAATTGGTTTTTGTACTCCATTCTCTACTCTGATCAACGCCGAGCTAACTGCATTCTCCGATACTGCCAGATACAAGTACAATTTTTCTCCCATCACCGGCCTGGACAACAATGGATGTGCTCCTAGATATTTCTTCAGGTCTTGAAAAGCTTTCTCACATTCATCATTCCACTCAAAAGTCTTTTGGAGCGTTTTGAATAATGGGAGACATCTATCAGTTGCTCGCGATACAAATCTGTTGAGTGCTGCTACTCGTCCTGTGAGACTCTGTACTTCTTTCTTCGTCGTTGGAGATCGCAGCCCTAATAGAGCTTTGATCTTTTCAGGATTTGCATCAATGCCTCGTTGATTGACAATGTAGCCGAGAAACATGCCTTCTTGTACTCCAAATATGCACTTCGTCGGGTTCAGCTTCATTTTATATTTATCCAGTTGATCAAAAGTCTGGCCTAAATCAACTAGATGATCGACAACTTTCTTGCTCTTTGTCAGCATATCATCGACATAGACTTCCATGTTGCTACTGATTTGCTCTGTAAAGACCTTGTTCATCAGCCGCTGATATGTCGCACCTGCATTTTTCAAACCAAAAGGCATAACATTATAACAATAAGTTTCCCTAGGGGTAATTAAAGAAGTACTCTCCCTGTCTCATTTTAATCTAGTTGTAACCAGAATAAGCATCCATGAAGCTCAGTAGCTCGTGTCCCCAGGTATCATCAACTACTTGATCAATACGAGGCAACAGAAAATGATCCTTTGGACATGCTTTGTTGAGGTCGGTGAAGTCTACACACATCCTCCATTTGTTATTTTTCTTCTTTACCATCACCACATTGGCTAACCAGTCTGGATATCTTCGATAAAGCAAGATTTTTGGAGCTTCTCGACTTCATCTTGTATAGCTTGATTCTTCTCGGGATTGAATACTCTTCTTCTCTGCTTCACTGGTTTGATATCCTTATTCACGTTGAGCTCGTGACATAGGAAATTTGGGTATATTCCGGGCATATCCTCATGACTCCACGCAAAAGTTTTCTTTCTGCTTCTTAGGAAAGTTATCAGTTCCTGTTTTAGTGAGGCATCCAATGACGAACCTATTTGAGTTGTTTGTTCAGGGTGCTCGTCGTCCAGAATTATGTTTTCTGTAGCTTTCACCACCTGACCTTTCACGAGTTGCGATTCATCTCTAGGATCCAATGTTTTAATTTTTGTACCTTCATCCACTTGATAGGTAGTAGTCTTTTTCCTCGATTCCTCCAGCTCCTCTTGCTCGGCAGATGAATAATAGCATTCCCGAGCTACTTTTTGTCACCCTTCAAAACTCCTACTCCAAAATTTATTGGAAACTTTAGGCATTGATGTACCATAGATGGTACTGCTTCGAACTTCTTCAATCCGACCCTTCCCATGATGATGTTGTAGGCTGACTGAACATTCTTATCCATCATGAAGAAACGTATTTTTCTGTTCGATAAGCAGGCCATGTACCAATGAATATATCCAACTTGATCGTCCCAAGTGGAAAAACTTTCGCGCCAGCAAAACCGAGGAGGGGTCTATGATAAGGCTCCAGTTGAGATAACTTTAGGTTTAAAGTGTCGAAGCACGAGTAGAACATGATGTCTGCTGAGCTACCATTATCTACCAGAACTCTTGAAATCATCACTTCTTTCATCCTCATTTTGATTACCAATGGGTCATCATGAGGATATAGGACACTTGTGAGGTCGTTCTTTGAAAAACCAATGACCAATTTCTCTTTGTTTACCTTTCTCGGGCGATCCTCCTCAGCTAGATTTATTCGTTGAATATACGAGCAAGCTTGAGCCTCACAGAGGTAAGCTTTTCTTTCTGCAGTAAGATCTCCTCCTCCTGCATCTCCACCTGTAATAACATTATAATCAAATGACCCAAAACGTATTGAAAATACCTCACGTTCTGGCTGCCTTGGTCTTTTGGGAAGATCGGGGTCGTCTTCTAGATCATTTTCATGGTCTCTTTTCTTGTTCACCTCAGCTCGACGAGGAGATCTAGACCTTTCTCTTGTTCGGTCGTTGTTTTTTCTTTCATTTCTACGATCAACATACTTTGTCAGTTTTCCTCGTCTAATGAGTGTTTCGATCTCATTCTGAAGAGCTATGTAATTTTTGGTCATATGGCCATGATCTTTGTGAAACTCGTAATATTTTACCTTATTTCTCCTGTCAGGGTCTGCCTTCATTTTATTTTTCCAGTTTAACTCCTCGCTGTTCTTAATTTCTTCCAGGACGTGGTTAATGTCTACCTTCAAAAGAGTATAATTATCAAATTTCCTCAATACCTCCCATGACGACCTATTTTTGGATTGTTTGTCACCACCATTGTTCTTATGCTCTTTCTTCTTGGCTTTATCAATCTACACCTTGGTTTCTTTATCCATATTCTTCTTCGCAGCCATAGCCTCCTCGACATTCATGATTTTGGCCTCTTTTGCCATCAGTTCTGACATGGTTATGGGTGGATCTTTGGCCAAAGTGTAATACAACTTGTTGGGCAACAGCCCACTCATCAAGGCGGTGATCGCTGTCTTTTCCTCATAATCTATGACTTTGAGTTTCTCGTTATTAAAACGAGTTATATAATCTCTAGTACTCTCACCAGCTTTTTGTCTAACACTTAACAAAATGTGCTACTCGTTTGACTGGCTTTGCCCCAAAACAGAAATTTCCAATGAATAACTCGGCCAGTTGAAAAAAATTTGGGATCTTACCCCGAGGAAGATTATTGTACCATATTTGAGCAGATCCGGTAAGAGTTCCTGAGAATGCTCTGCATCTCATCTCATCTGGGACATCATAGATGTCGGCGGCAGCTTGATATTCTTCTATATGAAGAACAGGATCGATCTTTCCATCATATTTGGGGGTCACAATAGGTGCTTTGAACTTTAACGGTGTGGGAAAATCCATAATGGCCTGGACAAAAGGCATCCCTTGAATAAAAGTTTGTTGTAGGGGATTCTTGGCCCTAGCCATTTCCCCTAATCTATCCTCCAACCTCTGAATAGACCCTTTCCATGCGTCATTTCCTTCCTTGGGCTTGTTGATTCGAGCAATTGACCGCGCTGATGTGGCTTCCTGGGATCTATCTTGACGAGCAGCTGGTCGCGACTGGGCAGATCCTTCCCTTAAGTCGGTTGATCATCGAAAACTCCTCGACACTGCCTTAGGAGGACTTTTGTTCCTCTTAGGACATAATCGATTGAAAGGACAAACCATACTTAATCTTTCCAATGCACTGGCCCTTTCTGGAGAGAGATTGATATGTTGTTCAGTATCTGTGGCCCGTACTGATGAAGTTCGCCCAGGCTGATAAGAGAAATCATCAGATTCCTCAGCACGATATGAAGTTGTATGCCCAGTACGCGAAGGAAGCAGACGGGTGTTTCTTTGAACACTTCGCTGTCCTGAATGGGTTGGTGCACCGCCATGAAGGGTTTGTATGAGTTGTCGCATAGTTTCTTGCATGGATGTCTGGCCCTGGGCCAAATTTATCATTATTCCAGCCAAATCTGGAACGTTTGGCAGAGCAGATGGATTTGGAGGGTTTTCGACATTTCGATTGTTGGGTTCTGGATTATCAGCCATTCGTAATAAATTGTTTTTGGTGAAAAATAATATTATCAGTCGTTTGCCACAGACGGCGCCAATCTGTTGATGTAAAAAATTAGATTGGTGTCTAATTATTTAATCACAGATAAATTTAAATGAGACAAAGAGATTTTAAAGTGGTTCAACCTTATAAGAATGGCCTACTTCCACTGCTTTTGTTATTGCTAAGCGTTTGGGAATTCTCGATTACAGGTTTAGTCAAGAAATTCCGGTCCCCTTACAATGAGGATGATACAATGTATTTATAGCCCTTAGGCTGTACATGTGAAAGGGTAATTCATTAATGCCCCTTAGGCGTATACATCTGTATGATAATGATAAGCATTAAATGAGCAGTCGATCTGTTGGTTATCCTGCAATTAATGCTCTGTTCGAGGTGCAGCTCGGACCGCCTAAGCTGCTCGGTACTCATAAGTTGCTCGGTGTATTAAAGTTCCTCGGAGGACTCTTGTAGGTCGGAACATTTGAGTTAGTCGGGGAAGCAGAGTTCCTCGTTGTAGTATGGTTCCTCGAAATCAAAGTGTTGTTCGGAAATGTTTGTTATTTCCATGCAGATTGCCACGTGTCTTTACTTAATTGAGCCATGTCAACAGGTTAAATTTGGTATCAACAACAAGGCTATTTAAAATACTTAATTGGTACATACCTTAAAAATATGTCTAAATATTTGTAAATTAAAATACTATTTTTTTAAAATACAAAAAAAAAACTTGCATTTTTTCACGCCTTACTTCTAAAAAACTCGCGTTTTTTCACGCCTTACCCCCCAAAATGGGTGTTTTTTCACGCCTTGCCCCAAAAAACGTTGACCATCGTTGACCACGCCTAGGGCCAAAACTTGGCGTATCTAAAAAGCCTCACGCCTAGGCACGTTTTTTAGAACACTGGCATAAACCAAACCGAACCCATAAAGAAGAAAACAAATTAGTTTGGTGCTTTTCAATCTTTCTATAAATGTAGAAACAAACCGATGAAGTGGAAAATGAACCGGTTTGGTGCTTGGGGAATCTTCTGTAAATGATGAACCGAATTGATGATGTTGAAAAACAAATCGGACCGGTAGTGCAAAAACTTTTTGTAAAAGGCAAATTGAACCGATGCCCCTGGCCGGGATCGGTTCGGTAGTCAAAATTTTAAATTATCTTCTTCCAAAATTAGAGTTGTGTATGGATCAAACTCTTGTAAAAAATGTAATGACTCCACTTTTATATGTTAATATATAGTTTTAAATGTTATATTATTTTGATATGTGATATGAATAATGTTAATTTATTATTTTAGTCTAATCCTCCCTTCAAAAATCATGAAATATCAAATTAGTACAAACATAAAATTTTAAAGTTTTCGATAAGAGTGTTCATATGGGAGACTACGTTTGACCATTATAATATAACAATTGACTTAAGGTAAAAACAATAAAGTTGTATATATATAAATTAGGTTTGTAACACAATAAACGGTGCGTTAAACGGAGGTTCGAGCAAGAAGTTATATAGAAATTACGAAATAAGGGCAAATCTGTCTGTCCGTTAAGTAATATTTTGTCTTTTTAGCACACCCATGTTTTATGTTTTGATTCGTTGGAAGGGGAAGCTAGTTAGGCCGGGGGGAAGCTAGTTAGGCCGACTTAAACACTTTAAAATAACCCCCTTCTTGATCAAAATGGATTAAATCAAAGTTTTATAGCATATCCTAAGCTAAATGATAAGTTTTGGGGTAGAAAATGAAATTTTATGAAACTTTAGGGACTTAATTTTAAATAAAGAAAGTTTCAAGGACTAAATGAAAATATATAAAGTATCATTTTATTAATAAAATATTTTCAAGTACCTCTAAGAAATATTGAAAATGTATGGTGTAAAATTACTAAAATACCCTTCAGGTGTAAAATGACCCTTATACCCTTAATAACTTTCCACCTCGTGCTTTCCACCCCGTGCTTCTTTTGGACACATCCACTGCACACGTGTTGCCTTTATAGGAAAGGATAAAACACATGTCAATCCTTTAGATAAAGTTAAAACACGTGTCGCATCCGGGTGAATTAAGGCTGCAAGATAGCCCCGTTACGTGACACGCGACATGCTGACTCACCCAAATGGATGCTTAGTCATTGGGACACATGTCAACACCCTAATAACTTTGGAAAACTATAAATAAGGCCTTAGGATCAGTTCCTATATGAAATTACTCCAAAAGTTCAAAAGAAAATAGTGAGATAAAGTGCGGGGAAAGTTTAAGAAGAAGTTTCTTCTCAGGATTAACGAGCGATCCAAGACTCTGTTTCTGTAACTTCGGATTTCTGTTCTAGGTGAGTACTCTATGAAATTCCTTGTGTATTTTGATTATATGATATTATGAAAATTATATCTATTTTGTGAAATGTTTTTATCCTCAAAATACATCTGATACCGATGATTTCATCGTTTGTTACATGTGTATATATCTCGATATATACATCTGATTTGAATTCTGAAATTATTGGTTCGGCCTATGGAAACTCTCTTACTGTGTTGGCCTTGACAATCGGGTGGAAATATTTGGGTGGTACCTTCCCAACTGGTTTATCGCTGGTGTGCCCTAAATAAGGCGTTGTCCCAGATATCATGATTTTCTGTCTATGTTGTTGTCGGGTGGAAACATTTGGTAACACTATCTGTTTATCTGGGTATTAGAGTGTAGATGGCCATCAAAATAAAATTGAATAATTGACATATTGCTCAAACTGTTTTATCTGTTCTGTTCTGAACTGTTATTCTGCAAATATATACTGTCAATTTAACTTATATATTTTACTGCAAATTCCTGTCCATATATGTATATGCCTTCTGTTGTAAATTGAATAGGTATCAATTTTTTGGAAAACCTTGGAATGTCTGGAGATTAAATCTCACTCGACTTTTAGCTGATGTTGTATAAATAATCATTTTTCAAGAAATAAGTAGGTTCGTGGAGGGAACGAAAAAGGATTGTGTTGAAGATTCAGCTTTTAGAGCTCTTTTGTTATTATGTTTGTTTTATCATTTAGAGCGTGTTTAGCTCTCTTGTAATAAGATTTATATTTTGTCTTAAGTTGTAATTCATCGTTATTTGTAATATAAATGAAGTTTCCTTTTAAAAAACTCTAATGATGTAATCCCTTTACTTTCAGTAGTTTATGATTCATAACCATGTGATTACATTTTTGTTGCACTTATTTAAGGAAACAATTTAAGTCAGAATATATGTTGCCTTAGTGGCATGTCAAGACACTCATTCCCTACTACTAATTTTGGGACGGGGTCATGACAAAAACGTGGTTTTTTATTCCAACGTATTCCCAGACTTCAGGGGGTTCTTGGAGCGTTCTTTTCGACATAGTTTTAGAGAGAGAAAGTAGTCAAGACCCCTAGGAGCTCAAAGTTACAACTTATTGATTTTCAATTTCAGATTTCTACATTATAGTTTGTTTCTTCTTCTTCTTCTTCTTCTTCTTCTTCTTCTTCTTCTTCTTCTTCTTCTTCTTCTTCTTCTTCTTCTTCTTTATTGTTTTGAATTCATTAATTTGTTCATGGTTTGTTTATCTCCAATAGTTCATAAATTGTCTTTTTCTTCTAATTTTAATTTCATGATAATTTTGATTTCATGCATAGTAGAAAACATAATTTTAGTTAGTTTCACCATGCTAGGCTTGATTTCTAAGGGTTGGGGTGCATGAACCCGACCCGATGTGGTTTGTACGAATAAAAAAATAAATCTTTGAATTAAATAATGACTGAATTATGTTGTGTAGTGATCATAACCATCATTGGAATTTTAACCTCGTTTGCCCTAGGTAACCGGGGTGTTTAAGAGTGTGATGCGCGTGTTAGCTATTTTGACTCTTCTTTATTCTTGCTCTTGATTACGTATGATGTGGGATGGTACCCTCATATATGTAATGCTTGATATTAATAAATACTGGGTTTAATCAATTATCTAATTCACAACTAGTTTTGTATTTGGTAAACATGCTTGGCTTCGGGGGATTGTAGACCAACCTAGCTTTCTCATTCATATTTAATTAATCATCGTTAGTTTAATTCTGCATTCATAGTTTAATTATTCGTTCAATTACTTTGCATTATTTAGTAGATATAAGACTACGATTCATCATCTTTTTGTTCTTTTTTCTGAGTCAGTTTAGGGTTAGTCATCTTACCTATTGTCGTCACGAGAGATCGTCCTCTTTCCCTGAGGATTCGACCCCTTCTTACCAGGCTTATTACTTATGCGACCGGTTTGCACTTGACCAATTAATCGCACACACTAGAGACACATTTGCATTCGTATCATGTTTTTGGCGCCGTTACCGAGGATTTAGGTAGACTTTTAGGTTAGGTTGGTTTAATCCAAAATTGATTCCAAATTTTAAAAAGTCAAAAAAATAAAAAATAAAAATTCAAAAAAGTAAAAAGTAAAAAGGCAATTTTTTTAACATCTCTAAAAGTTTGTTCATGAAAAATCCACAACAAACCCCTCAAGTAACTTCCACACGCATTCATGAAAATCTAATAGTTGAGTACGATCCTGATAGCCCACACACTCCTCGTGTCCCATAATTTTTGGTTCCACCTCCTACACTTCCAAACTCCATCACGAGTCACACTTTTGGAGGATCGAGCGAGGGTTTCGAGTCGTTGGGATAGAGAGAAATATTAGATAACGCTAGTTTTGGTATGGGTCCCAGTGAGGGAGACCTACCGTATCGTCCCATGAAAGAAATCTTATATCCCGAGCGACCTGTCACCCCTGGGTGCTAGCTACTACCATTCAATGCAGGAAAGTTACACTTTCATAATGGGATGATCCAAATTCTTCCCAGGTTTCATGACATGGATTCGGAGAAACCATTCCTCCACATCTGTGAGTTCGAAGAGGCATGCGATAGGTTTAGTGATCAAGCTTGCACATAAGACGTCATTCACCTAAAAAATTCCTTTTTCCTTAAAGGATAAAGATAAGACCTGGATGTGGTCTTTATCGCCGAACTCAGTTACATCATGGAAGGATATGCAATCAATGTTTCTTTTAAAATTATTTCCCTAACACAGAACCAACTCCATCAAGGCTCAAATTCAAGCCTTTCAATAAAAAGATAATGAGTCGTTTGATCTGTATTGGGAACGCTTCCAAGAGTTAGTTAATGCTTGCCCACATCATGGATTTGAGAAGAATCACCTTATCTCTTTCTTTCATCAAGGGATAACTATAGCGTCTAAACAACTCGTTCAAACTATATGTGAAAGACCATTTTGGGAGTTAGATGAAAATGATGCTGAAGCCCATCTCAAGTATGTTACCGAGAATACTGAAGCATGGAACACATCCGATCCTAACGCCCAAAATCGAGTTTGACAATCGTCCACCGCTCCTTTCGCATCCAGTTTTTACCACATGGATAAGGACACTGCATGGAGCCTTTGATTTAGTCAACTTGAGCAAAAATTAGAAGACGTACTTGAATCACGGTCAAGCGAAACCCTCAAATCCACTCAATTAAGAGAGAAGGTGTGTGCTATTTATGAGGTGGGACATTTAACAGAGGAATGCCCGACGACACCCGCTTACATGGTCATGCTTCTAGAGCAAGTGAATGCGATAGGAGATTTTAAGGGTAACTTTAATGCCCCTCATGGTAATTCTTATAACCTTTTGTGGAGTAACCATCGTGGGTTCAGTTATGGGAAACAACACGCTGCTATGAATCCTAATTCACACGTAGCCCCACCTCCACCTCCTCATTTTTAATAACAACCACCTATCCAAGCTCATATGCAGTACCACCTCCCACACCGTATGTCACCCCACCGCAGAGAAATCTCGAGGATGCTTTAAATCAATTCATCCAAGCTCAAAATGCAACCAATGCTAAGTATGACCTCATGTTCTCCGAGATAAATGATAATAAATCTAAGTTGCAAGCATCTATGAGTATCCAAGAAAAGGGTAAGTTTTTAGCCAAAGGCCAAAGACCTCCCCAAGGTGAATCTAGTATTAGCGCTACATCCCACGATCAGCCAGAGCAATGTAGTGAGATTACCACTCTACGTACTGGGAGAGTTATTGATTTATCCCCTCCCCCAAGAGATGAATTCAAAGATAAGGAGGTTTCACCCGGCATGAAAGAGGCCGAAGATGCCCCCTTGAATGAGAGTGATAATGAGGAAAACACTAGTGGGAACCAAATCATAGTGAAACCACCCATTACTGCACCGTTTCTTCAACGATTGGTTCCATCTCAAAAAGGGACCTCCCGTGACGATGTTATGGATGTTCTTAAGCAAGTAAAGATCAATTTACTTTTTTTCGAGGCTATCAAGCAAATTCCCACGTACGCTAAGTTTCTTAAGGACTTACTCATGGTGAAACGTAGGCTAAAAGGAAAGAAGAATGTGTTTTTGACACAGAACGTCAACTCGGTACTATTGAGTGACCTCCCATTAAAATATAAAGATTCGGATGCACCTACCATTTCGTACATCATGGTATGCACCTACCATTTCTCATTCATATTTTGTTAATAATAGTTAGTTTAATTTTGGACCCGTAGTTCAATTACTCGTTCAATTACTTTGCATTATTTCGTATATATAAAACTCCAATTCATCATCTTTTCATTCTTTTTTCGAGTCAGTTTAAGGTTAGTCATATTATCTATTGTCATCACGAGAGATCGTCCTATTCCCCTGAGGATTCAATCCCATCTTATTGGGTTTATTACTTATGCGATCGGCTTGCACTTGAACCGTAATTATCACGCACTAGAGACACATTTTCTCTCACATCAATATGTCTCAGTTATGCTTGTATATTTCTAATCCATGTCATACTGTTACGTGGAAAGACATTTATATCAAACCAAACCATGAATTTAAAGTACTACCTATTCAAATTCTGGATAGCCAAGTGAAGTACCTCCGAAATAAGGAAATTCCATCAGTTAAAGTACTTTGGAATAATCAAAATCAGTAAGAAGCTGCATGAGAACCAAAACAAGTGAGGAAAGATCAATACGCCGACTTATTTCAAGGTAAATTCAAAAAAATGTTTATTAGGTAGGTAGACTGTAATAACTGGGATTTTCAAAATCGACCCTAAACCCATACGGTCACTATTTTAACCCTTATAAAATTATTCAAATTCAAAAGTCTTCGAAAGAAGAAAGAAATTATACTTAATGCCCTATAATTTTACATAATTGACCTAGATCCCCTGAAGTTCCAATAATTATAAAATAGTCCCTGAAAACTTAAAAACAACATAACTTGACTTATATTTCACTTCTAAACCTCAACTTTATATCAAATTAATACTCTAGACTTTAACTTACATAAAATCATAATTAAACCCTTGAAACGTTATCAAATTAGAAAAGTACCCTTATACTTTATGAAAAGTGTACTTTTAAGGCTATAAGTGTAAATACAAGACCATCTAAGGACCAAACACCAAATAATTTCTAATTTCTTAAAACCCCCTGTCCAAATAAGCCCACATCTACTCACAGACAGCCACGAATCACATATGCATACCATGCACACATGTGAGGAACAAAAACCCAAGTTGAAAACTATACTATAAAAGTTCAAATCCACTTTTTCCACCAAGGAACTGCCCTGCTACTATACTACAGAGACCCCACGAAGACCTCAGTTGAAACTCACTCAAACAAAAGTTCCAAAACTCAAAATTTTCACTCCAAACAGGTACTCTATGATTTTATGTACTATATTCAGTTCTTTTTGTTTCAATCATTTTCTGTGTAGTTATAATGGTAGAATAACTCAAAATAGTAGAAAATTTAACGTAGAAAACAAGCTCTAGGTGAAAAACATGAAGTTTCCACCATTAAAGCTTGAGCTTCAATGGTGAACTTCCAAATATCAATCAAAACTCATGTTTAAAGCTTTGAATGCCATGATTAGAACCTCAAGAACTCGAATGTAATGATAAATTCCATGAATGTGCCTATTAAGCTCGAATCGATTGAAAGGGTATTTTGAACCAGAAAACTAAAAATTTGAAATTCTCCTCCATTTGAACATATAAAATCAAAACCAACATACTCCTATACATAACAAAAAACAAACCATGTTCATAAGAATACTTTCCATATCCTTAAAATCCATGAATGTTAACTTAAATTAGCAGAAAAACACACAGTTATGTAACTTGAGATATAATGCATCTCAATTTACAAAACTTATATATTCGGATTCCTTACGAAAAATTAGGTTGAGTTTGTTTAGAAATCATCTCAAATGCATTAGAAATGAAGGAGGTATTCAAGGTCAAAATTCAGAAACCCTAAAGTCAATTGTCGAGGGGAAGAAAAATGAACTTTTTTTACCAGAAACCTTGACCTAGCACGTGAGGGCGCGTGACCAATCAAAATTTTCTAAAATTTCCCAATATTTTTATTTTATTTTTTTGGTAAAAATGATATAAGGTAACGCCATTTTTGGATTAACCTAGCCTGATTTATGGAAAAATGAGGTTTTAACTTAAGAATATTTTCCAAAACTACAATTTAAACCCTCCTGATTTTTCCAATTTATTAATTTGTTCCCTAAACATTGTCTATGAATACTTCAAAATATTTTACGATAAATCCTCTTGCACCAAAGTTAAAAATTGAACTTAAGTCCAGTATTTTAAAGTCCCAAAATTTTTGTAATTGAATCCCCGAAACTTTGAAAGATACAGTTTTTGTTTAAACTGACTGACCTAATCTCAAATACTTGTATACCCAAAGATTATATACAAAAAGTCAAGTATCAGCTACTCTCGATATCCTCTTGTGATATATAATGCCAATCAATATACCAAGTAAGTAAGTTTTTCCTACATTTTTAATAACAAATTTTGTGTATTTGGCATACTGCTATTGATATCACTATGTGATAGCTACTATTTTCTCTTAGTATGTGTATGTTATAATACTGCTATGCTACATGTTTTATTAAATATCATCGATGTTTTAATTTGACCATCGGTATTTGAATTTGACTATGGATTAGTTTAACCCTTCTCACCTAATAACTGATATCATGTTCCTTATTGATTCAGTTTGCTCCTGCACTTTTGTGCAAATATTTATATTATAAGTTTCAGTATTAACTAGGAAGTAGAATGATGTGTTATCCCATGGAAATTTCCACTTGGCCTAAAGGTCTCAGATGATTGAGAGCCTCGATTTATTGCTACATACATATGTGTACCACTTTAATTGTTTGCCTAGCCGGTTTCTTTTCCCAAAGAGTTTTGGGTTGATTATTTTAAGGACATATTTTCCATAGTCCTTAGTTTACATTGAGTATGTCATATCCCATTAAAACCATTAAGGAAGTTCATGATCACATGTTCAAGAAGACGGATCCGAATATCAAACATCTTCAACATGTACGCGACATGAGGTATTCTTTAATATAGATTTTGTTTTGAGTTTCTTAGATTTTTTACTAAGTATTGGGATTCCTTTATAAAATGTTTTTTAATCAAACTAAGGTGTTTTTCGAACTTATTTTTTTTTTGAAAGACTCGTAGGCATATTTTTAAATTTTTTTTTGCTCATGTCATTCAAAGGACATGGAAATGTCGTTCAAACGACATGTTGATGTCATTCGAAGGTCACGAGATACATCCTTTCTTCTGCGCTTCAAACGATCGTGGACTGTTTTGTTTTTTAATAGGTCATTTCTTGGGACGTTCAAACGACTTTACAATGTCGTTTGAATGACATGCTGAAGTCGTTCAAACTACCTTCGTTGCCTCAAAGTGTTTTGTTATCCTATAGATACCTACTTCGTGAAGCTTTCAAAATAAGACTTTTCATTTACAAAAACTGTAGGACTGCCGCAATTAAGTCTGCACTTTTTAAGGCTAAAAACCTTTTTGATTCACACAGACACATCCCAATTAATTTTGTGAATCATCTTTGGAACCGAAACACTTCCTTGTTGAAGTTTATCGAAAGATTTCGAATCAGATTCAAGTTCATATAAAATTTCATTAGAACAGTTAGAAATATCAGAGTCCGATAAATCTTCCCCATAAAATATTTCTTATTCTTGTTCTTCAAGAAATTTTATCATTTTATTTGCACTTTTCCCTTTTTTGGGACATTTAGGTGCATAATGGCCTTCCTCATTACATATATAACATTTACACTTCTTTTTTAGAAGTGGTTTTTTAGAAAATTTCTTTTTTCTAATATACCTTTATTTTTAGAAAAAAATGATTTCTTTTTCTTCCACTTAAATTTTCTCTTTCGAGAATTTTTTAAAGTTATAGGAGGTGGATTACATCCTATCCTCCAATTTTCTTTTAAAATGTTATCAAAAAATTTATATCCGGCTTTGGAATTTAAGATTTGATTTTTAACTCGCTTTTTCGCTTTTATTTCAATACATTTATCGGATATTTGTCTTAATAGAGTGTTGTCTCTACTGCTGACTTGGTGAAAATCACGGGTATTCACTATCGAAGGAGGGTCTGCGATTCTTGTGATTCTCGAGGCAGTCATTGCTTATTTGAAGGCTGTTATATTTATGGGTTTCTATGAAAATTCATTGTAGTGTTTCACTTGTAAGTTTGTGTATTGCAATTTACATTTTATTTGTTAAATAAAAGGTTTTTCTCTGCGGGGATTTTTCCTGAATTTGATCTTTCCTGAAATTTGCATGCTTGTTGATTTAATACTTTCAATCACTTAGTTGCATGTTTAGGGATAATTAAAATTGGTTTAAAGATTTACTGTGTAACACCCCATGATCCTAAATAAGGGGTGGCCAACCCAATACTCCAATATAACGGAATCATAGATGAAATCATTCTCAGCATCACATTAAAAATATAGAGTATCCAGGATAACCACCCAAAATTTCAGAAAACGGGTTGCCAAAATTTTGAATTTAAAGTAAATAAAGGAAAACAAACAACCCAATTCCTGAAAGGATAGGGGAAACCCCAAGACATGCTTAAATAATAATAATAAGAATACACCAAAAAGATCGAATATGTTACCGGTCACAAACTTTATAACAACATTTAAACCAACTCAATAATTTATACAATACATTTCATTAGACATTTAAAAAAGCTTGGGCCTTTCGCCCGAGTAAAGAGACCCGATCATAGCTAGAATATAAAATGAAAACGTCTATACCAAATGTCCCGTAATACCCGCAAAGCATCATGGCTCGTCGAGAACATCGGAATAGGAATTCAAATCAGGCATCCTTGCGGCGGAGTACCTGAGCGGAGGCAAGGTGCCTATGCAACAAGAAATGTAAATGGGTTAGGGCTGGATTCTATATGATTACCAGATGAATAAAAAGTATGACAGTTATGAACGTCATCATGTTAAAAAGATAAAATCTATCTACACAGTTCTAAACATGAGCTAAGTAAAATAAGAAAAGCATGAATTTAATTTAACTAAGCAGGGGAAAAGAAAGATAAACATAAATAAAGTCTTCCATTAAATACACCGATTCATTTCATAGTTTATTCCTTATCAGGAAATTATAACTATAATTATAAGCTCTTTATAGCTTTTATCTCAATTTTAAGCTCTTTGTGGCTTTTTATTTCAATAACATGCCCATCCTAGCATTACCATTCCTTAGCAGGAATATAATCAACATTAAATGCTCTTTGTGGCATTATACAATGCTCTTTGTGGCACCTCTTTATGCTCTTTATGGCATATCACAAACATCAAGTCCCACTTGATTATGAACTGTTATATTTATATACATATAACGAATTCTAAGACCGCCCCTCCGAGTTTCCCCACTGGGCGCGCCCCTAAATGACCATCATCTTCCAGGGACTATCTATACAAGACAACCTGGGCACCCATCGCAATACGCCGGGAAGCGGCCATATGCCTGCGGAAGAGTCAAGACCACACCCGAAATCTCCTCACTAGCGCAAAAAACATAACACACAACTCATATGGCCTATGGACTATATCCACCCTGCATTCATTAGCCAGGGGGCATCACCAAGCGCGCGAACCTCCCTTATGATGTCATTTAGAGAGGCGTGTATCAAGTAAATTATCATTTACCATATTCATGATTAAGTAAATTATCATTTACCATCATCATTACCATTTCTATTTCATTTCATTTCCATGTATAAGTTTCATTTTATCCGAAACCATTACCATTTACTTTTTGTAAATAGTATAACTTATTATCCGGAGCCATACGATAAATTATATCGTTGCTACAACCTCAAAGGAGTAATTGAAACTCTTAATTACCTCCAAACATTTTAGGGTGTTATTTTAAAACCCTAATACTATCATACCTCAAAGGAATGAATGAACTTTCAATTTATTCTCCCAACTTACTTTTATGGTGTTATTATGAACCATCAAGATTAATTTAGCTCCATTGAGCTCCAAGAGTCTCCCAAACATAACTCTAGGAATCCTAGTTTCATAATAATTTACTAGAAAAAGAATGCCCTAACATCAATTGGCATATCCCCGAAAAAGTCCCCACATAACCCATTCCTAATGTAGGGTAGACAATTAACTCATCTCACACTCTAGGACTCTAAGTTTACTTCATTCAAGAAGATTCCTAGGTCCTAAACCAAAAAAAATGAATTGGAACTAACTAAGAAAATCACTCAAAAATTCAGGGCCTCCGAATCGATTAGGCCTAGCCGAATCGATTTGGGTTCAAGAAAGCGAATCGATTCGGACCTACCGAATCGATTTGGTCAGGAAAAACTGACCTTCTGCATAATTTTCGAATCGATTCGGACCATCCGAATCGATTTGGTCGACCCAGGCCTGGAAACTGCCTCAAGGCGAATTGATTCGGCCAGGCCGAATCGATTCGATTTTGCAGAATTTCCTAGTTTTGTTTTAAGGGTTATGAACCCTAAATCTTCCAAACCTCAAATATCTTCAATTCAACACACAACCAATAACATTAATCTACCCAAAATCTATCCTACATGATTAATAACCATTATAATCCACAATTTTATCATCAAAACAAATATAAGGGTTTAATTCCCATAAATTCCATTTTTGATCTCCAAATGAATATACATAAATATCATACAAATTATTCAACTTAAATCACATATTAGCAAGTAGAAAACTTGCCTTGTTGTAGGAAATATCAGATTTCTTTGAGTAGGAGCATCAATCCATCTTCAATCTCCAAATTTCTCTTCTTTCTCCTCTTTTCTCTTCTTCTTTCTTTCTCTCCTTTTTCCTCTATGTATGAGACATAAATTAGGGAATTAGGGAATTTAGAAGACTAAAAAAAAATCGAGGCTTAACATAAGTCTCCCAACTTAAGTGGTTAATACCGCATTAAAATGACTCGCAAATACGCGTTAAGCTAAAACCAGGTAAAAGTGCCCAAAATACCAAAATACAATATGGCACTTATTTTGACTGTCTCGCACCTTCCGAGACTAACTACACCCTCTAAACTGGCATCCGGAAGTTTTATAAATTATTTCGAGTTCTAATTTTATTTAAACCATAATGTCATTTTAAATACATGACACTATTAACATGCAACCTGATGATATTTACTTTCACATACTGTAAATATGCATCAATCTAGTAAATATTAACTTCTATTTATTCAATTAATATTTACTCCAGTCCCCACATTTTATATAATTACCTTATCTGGTAAAATTAGTATAAAATGAGCCTCCCGGAATCGAGGGTTGTTACATACTGTAATTAAAAAAATTTAATCTATAGAAAACTAGCAAATTCATAAATTGGTTTCACATCTCGAATTCAAAAATTAGTATCTAATCAGGTTACTCCAAATTATCGAGTGATGATTTTTTCACAAAATTTTTGTGATATCAATCATTCTGAAAATTTTAATTTTTGAAAAATCGTAATTTTTCTGATGGGTAACTTATATAATCGAATGTCTGTATTTGGTGACACGAATTATGCCTATTGGAAAGCCCGCATGAGATCATGTTTGAAATCAATTGATGAAAGAGTTTGTCTCGTGTGTGAAAGAGGGTGGAATCCTCCCACTGTCAACGTTGAAAATGTCACCAACCCCAAACCTACATCTGTTTGAACTGAAGATGATTATAAATGGATTACTTATAGGGGCATCACCCCTGATGAATTCTGTCTTATTATGACGTGCACCATGTCAAAGAGGCATGCGATATCCTCTAATTGACACTTGAGGGTACCAACGTGGTTAAGGCGTCGAAATTAAAAATTTTGACCACCCACTTTGATACTATTACTATGTTAGAGTCTGAGTGTTTTGATGAGTTTTATGTTAGGTTGTCAGACATAGTTAACACCCGTTTTAACTTGGGTGCAAAAATTGACTATACGTGTGTTGTTAAAAATATTATAAGGTCACTCCCGACCCTAAGGTCACTGTTTTAAAATCATTGGGGATGTTAGATTCACTTAGGTTAGAGGATTTCATGGGAGACCTTCAAACTTATGAAATTGACATGTTTCCCCAAACCGTTAAGCCACAGGATAGAGGGATAGCTCTAAAGACTCAGGTTAAGAAAAATAAAAAGAAGGAGAGTTTGTGAGTCTGATTCTGATGATGAGGTTAATTTAGATGACTTGGACTTATTTGCAAAAAAAAATTAAAAAGTTTCTAAAGTTTTTCAAAGAAAATTATTTCTATAAAAAGATTTTTAAGAAAAACAGAAAGAAAGATAAGGCCAAAGAGAATGGTGAGAAAGAGGAAGATATAAGGTGTTATGAGTGAGAGGGCAAAGGGCACAAAGCTTTTGAGTGTCCCACTATGCTAAAGAGAAAGGGTAAGAAGATTGCTAATACTGTCACTCTCAGCGATAGTGACATCGAGTTGGAAGATTTTGGGAATAAACCACCACATGGAAAGTGCGTTTCTTTCATTGATATTCATGTGAGCACATTTAGTTTGTTCCATGACGATGAGGACACTTGTAAATGTGAGAGCCTTGATGATGTTTCGAGACATTCGGGGGATAGTGAGTGTGAGAGTGATATTGGAAGTTAGGGTGAAGGTGATCTCCAAAAGGCATTTATAGATTTGTACATCGAGACGTTGAAAACAAAAAATTTGAATAAAGATTTAGGTCCTGAGGTGTTATATTTGGAGAGAGAGATATAAGTTTTTAGGAATATAAGGCATCGACGAGTTAACTCGAGAAGGTGAGAGTTTCTTTATGTGAGTAGTTGATCGTCTTAGGCCGAGAAATGAGTGAACTTGAAGTTCATGTATCCCATCTCGAGAAATATCTCGAACGTGCCTGGTAAGTCAAGGTCACTATAGAGGGAACATCTAAGAAGGTTGGAAACATGCTCATCGATTCCTCTTTGGGTAATGTTGAGAGACTAGGAATAGGTTATGACGGTGCATCTACTTCCCATGTTGCACTCGAGCCGATTCTCGAGTTTGTGATACATCCATATGGCACTCAACCTAACCTACCTAGGTATCCGTTTCCCCGTAAGAGAGCGCGCCCTAGTCGCTTTGAGAGAGGTATTCCTAGGCTTGTTTATGTTTGTTCCTAGTGAACAAAAAAATAACACCTTAAGGAATTTTTCTTTCAGTTGGGTAGCGTGTCTAATAGGTTTTTACCTCGTTATACTACTACACGAGTCCCCACATGCACACCCATACATGATACTTTGCATGCTCCCGCATAGGACATGAGAGATTTTGAGCATTTTTTAGAGAAAATTGAGTATTTAGTCAAGACTTCACAAGATTTGATGGATGATTTTCATAGGATGTCACCACATTTGGATAACTCCTCCGTACCTAATGATTGAGGTTTAGACTTGTTTGCTAGCATAAGATGATTTTTATGATGATATTTTATGCCTATTGCTAGTGTGTACTACCATTGTGTTTTAGCTTTTTTCATTTTGTTATATTTTTCAAAAAATCCAAAAAGATTTTTATATTTGGAATTTTTTGAAAAAATACAAAAAGATTTTCAATTTTTTGAGAAAAAATTAAAAAATCCAAAAATGACTTTATTTTTATAAATTTTTTTGAAAAACACAAAAAAACTGTATTTCTTTTTACACCATTTATGGATGGACATTTAGGATAACGAAGTCACAACATCATTCCATTATCCATGTGACTATTTGATAGTGTTATAGGACGATACATCATTTTATTTATGTGATTTACAATGTCTGTAGTCATTGAGATGTGATTAGTTGTTATTTCCTACATGTTTGACTCATGATTTCCTTTAATGCACACATGCATGGATTTATTTGATTATTGTACTTGTCTATTACATGTTAATAGAATTATTTTCATCTCAATTCTGTCTTTAAAATGAGCTAAATGCGATAAAATTTTACAATAAAAGTAGTGCATGTAAGAATCGTTGCCTGTGAGGATTTGCTCAATATTGAAAAAAATGATGGGTGAACGCGGGAAAGGACTGTGAGAGGCATGTGAACTCATCGTGAAATCCACCATTTGAAAAGAGCCCAAGAAAAAATTAAGGCAATAAATAGAAAAATATGCTAAAAAGGCGCCAGTAGGAAATCTCTTAAAAATAGAATTTAGTACCTCATTAGAAAAATAAAAAGAATTATTAATGAGGGAGTTTGGTTGGAATTCAACGGGTTTGCACGTCCTGAAAAAGTATTGAAAAAGCATTATAGAGTTTTAGACGTTATTGGTGTGGAAATCATTTTAGACTTTGATTTGTTGATTCGATTGAGTTGATATCATTTGAATTCAATATTTTTACACCTAAGGACGATTTTGAGTTCATTCGTTAGGAGTATCCATATTCATCGTGCACATATGTTATGAATGTTTGTGTTGATTTTTCTATCAAATTTGTTCACACCCATTCATTCCATTTCAACGACTTGGTTATCTTAGTGCAAATTCATGGTGTGTGTGTTCTTTTTGTAAATTATTTTTGCTTGAAAAATATTCAAAAAATCAAAAATAGTTTGAAGCCTTTTGAGTTTATCCTTGCAGAACTTAATTGTTATATGTTTGCTATGCTTGTCGTGACGCTCCATATTTATTATGTTTTATTCTTTTCCTTGTATATTTTGGACAAATAAAAGGGGGGAGGACGAATTATGAATTATGGGGGAGAATTAATTTGATTTGATATTTGATTTATGTTTATCTCATCTCAAAATCGATACGTTGTGATGGTATTTGCTTTGTTTATTGTGTACTGGACTTTGATGATCATTTGGAAAGCACACAAAAAGAGGAACAAGGAAAGCAAAGAGATTTGAAGATTATTTTATGAAGACTTGCATATTTAGTATCTTTCCACTTTTGGGTTCATGGGAGGGTATTATATTTGTACAGGACATTTATTGATAATTCAGACATTTTTCTTTTATACCGGAATAAACATAGGGGAGATTTGGAAGAATTATTTTCCATAGTCCATTGTTTACATTGAGTATGTTTATCTCGTTACAACCATCAAGGAAGTTCACGTTCACACTTTATAGAAGACGGATATGAATATCAAGAATCTTCGATATCTATGCGACATTTGGTTTACTTTGATACAAATTTTGTTTTGCATTCCTTAGATTTTTTTAGTAAGTATTGAGATTCCTCTATAAAATGTTATTTCATCAAACTGAGGAATTTTTTTAGCTTAAAATGTTTTCTGAAAGATCTGTAGGCGGACTGTTAAAAATAAAAAAAATTCGCTCTTATTGTTCAAACGACATGTTGATGTCGTTCAAACGACATGTTGATGTCGTTCGAAGGTTGCGAGATGCCTCGTTCCTTCTGTTCATCAAACGACCATGTACTGTTTTGTTTTTTAACATGTCATTTTTTCGATCGTTCAAACGACTTCTCACTACCGTTCGAACGATATGCCGACGTCGTTCAAACGACCTTCGTCGCCTCAAAGTTTTGTGTCAGCCTGTAAATATCTGTTTTGTGAAACTTTCAAATTAAGACTTCTCATTTATAAAAAGTGCAAAACTACTGTGATTAAGTCTTCACTTTTTAAGGCTAAACAACTTTTTGATTAACACAAACATATCCCAATTACTTTTATGAATCATGTTTGGAACTCGAACACTTCCTTGATGAAGTTTATCCTTGTGAAGTGGTGTCTCTACCGCTAACTTGGGGATACTTGTGGGTATTCACTACTAAAGGAGGAGCTGCGGTTCTTGTGATTCTCAAGGGACTTATTGCTGATCTGAAGGCTGCAATGTTTGTGGGTTTCGGTGGAAATTCATTGGTTTGTGTAACTTATAAGTTTTTGTGTCCATTCCCAATCCTCGTGACGGAAGAGACTTGGGTGGGGGGTGCGTCGTCTCCATGGTGAGAGGATCTCGGTCCCGCGCATCCCTCTCGGGAGCGCTTCGACTGGCGTCGACAATGTTTGAGGTGAAAAATATAGAGAGATGGAGTCGCTAGTCTATTTTACTCAAAACAAAAAAAAGCAGGTGGAGCCATCCCGAAGGACAGCATCCAAAGACATACTAATACATACGAAACCAAAATGATTCGAAAAGGGTTCGGAGGCTAAGTTACAGAATGGGAAGGTGTTAGGCGCCCATTCCGCCCTCGCAGTCTCTCATGGATTATTGCTATTTTCCTTTATTTCCCCGTGACATGTGTGCATGTGTATATGTAGTGGAGATAGGATTCATCGACTTTTATCATGGAAGAGATAAAGCGAGTCATCTATAGGAATGTTCCTAAAAATAATATTAGAAAATAGGATTTACGCGATTATCCTAGCGTTGATCATTACAATGGAATGATAATGCATATGAAATAATACGCCACTAAGAATAAATATATGTATATGTAAACATATAGATTTTAGGTTAATTAAGTTAAAAAAATATAGAAAAATAGAAAATGGGAGAAAAGTAGGAATAGGACTCGAGTCTCGGGTTTTACCCCGAGACGCCTACGTAGCCTATAGAGGCATCAAAGTCCACGTAGTTCGTATGCAAAATGAGGGTTGGGATTTATCCCATAAATCCAACTGCGTACTTCTCTTATATGTGTGTGTGTGTGTAAAAACGTGTTTTAGTTGTGAGAAAAGTGTGACAGAAGTGCGAGAATTGCCGTTTGGAATTTATGAGCAAAACCTCTTTTTTTTTGTTTTTTTAGGTTTTATTTATATGAAAATAAGGGATGTGGAATAATACTAAATAAAAAGTATATTAGGATATGTAAGAGAGAATAAAAGTGCTAAGTAATAAAATAGGTGAATGCAAATATAGGAGAATTTGAAGAGAGAGTTGAGAAAGTTGGACCTTCTTGAATATCTTGAGCTTGATCTTGGATGTTGGAGAGAAGCCCTTGCACTTGGGTGATGATGGAGGGTAGTTAATTCACCAAGTTTCATGAAAAAGATGATGAAATTTGAAGGTTGGAAAGTGATTTGGATGTGGAAATCACGCTGACTTCGAGAGAGGTTTTCTGAGTTCGTTGAGAGTTATGAATTTCAGATCTTGGCCCCTCTTGCAATGAGGTCAGGCCCTCCTTTTTTATAGGCCCAGGGTACAGTCGATCGACATAGGACTGGCCCTGCCAATCGGTAGGTGTTCTTAGGCACACTGCTGATAGGCAAGGTTTGGAACCTGTCGTTTGCCAGTCTCTTTTAGGTTCCTTCGGAAAATCGATCGTAGAGTGCAAATTGTTGATTCGAATCGAGGGCGGGGCAAACCATTGGAAAGGTACTTCAGAGACCTTAGAAAGTCTTTGGACTGCTCCTAGGTCCAGGTGTTGACTTTGGGTCAAATGTGGCTTGGAAGCGTTTATCGGTCCTTTGGACGGGGAATTATCGGACGCAAATGGATCGTTCGTCTGCATGGTAAGTCAGAATCACGCACGGGGTGGACCGTTAGAAAGGTTAGGAGATTTACTTCGATATTCCAAAGAGTTTGACTCAGTTTGGGAAGTTGACTTTGGTCAATCAGGTCCTGGAAGAGTTTGGTTACCTTTCAGAGTAAAATAGATCGTTCGTCCATATCGTAAGTCATAATTGCCCACGGAGCGGACCGTTGGAAGGGGGTTTTAGTGCCCTTTAAAGATTCATTTGGTCTCAGTCGAGATGAAGAGCTAGGTTTGGTCAAACGAAGCCTAGGAGCGTCCGGTGACCCCCTGATCAAGTTTCAGGGGAAAATGGGTCGTTCGTCCGCTCTGTAAGTCAGAATCGCGGACCGAGCGGACCGTTGGAAAGGGGTTTCAATGCCCTTCGAGGATTCATTCAGTCTTAGTTGAGATGAAAAGATGAATTTGGACAAACAGAGTGTTGGATCATCTGGTGACCTTCTGATCAAGTTTCAGGGGAAAGCGAGTCATTCATCCGCACCGTAACTCAGAATCGCGTACGGGGAAGACCGTTGGAAAGGGGTTTCAGTGCACTTAATGGATTCATCCAGTCTTAGTCAAGCTGAAGAGTTTAACTTTTGGTCAAATGGAGCTTCGGAGTGCTCGTTGGCCTTTAGGTCAGTACCATGGGTATAACTTATGTCTGTAGTGATGAAGGGAGGTGCTAGGGACCTAAGGAGAGGTTGGGGGGGGGGGGTAATAGAATGGGGTGTCTACAGAGCCCCTCGACGAGTGAGTTGAAAACAAATGATATCCTTCAAATATACACCGCATGATGTTTTTGAAAGAGTATGCCAATTCAGAGGGTCAAGGCCGATTTTGTGGACCTAAAACGATGTCGGGGGAGACCGATTCTACGGGTCGAAGACAATTCTGAGAGCTTAAATTGTGATGACCAATTCTGTGGGTTGAAGCCAATTCTAGTGGCTTTGGTTGAGATGACCAATTCTGCGGGTTGAAGCCAATTCCGAGGGCTTAAATTGAGATGACCAATTTTGCGGGTCGAAGCCAATTTTGAGGGCTTAAGTTGAGATGACCAATTCTACGGGTCAAAGCCAATTCCGAGGGCTTAAGTTAAGATGACCAATTCTACTGGTCGAAGCCAATTCTGAGGGCTTAGGATGAGATGACCAATTCTATCGGTCGAAGCCAATTCTGAGGGAATAGGTTGACATGACCACTTCTGTGGGCCAAAGAAAATTTTGATGGCTTAAATTGAGATGACCAATTATGCGGGTCAAAGACAATTATGAGGGCTTAAGTTGAGATGACCAATTCTGCGGGTCGAAGCCAATTCTGAGGGCTTAAATTGAGATGAATGATTATGCGGGTCAAAGCCAATTCTAAGGGCTTAAATTGAGAAGACCAATTTTGCGGGTCGAAGCCAATTCTGAGGGCTTAAGTTGAGATGACCAATTCTACGGGTCAAAGTCAATTATGAGGGCTTAGGTTGAGATGACCAATTCGGCGGGTTGAAACCAATTCTGAGGGCTTAAATTGAGATGATTAATTATGTGGGTCGAAGCCAATTTTGAGGGCTTGATTTGAAATGACCGATTCTGCGAGTCGAAGCGAATTCTGAGGGCTTAGGTTGAGATGACCAATTCTATGGGTCGAAGCCAAATTTGAGAGCTTAAATTGTGATGAACAATTTTGCGAGTCGAAGCCAATTTTGAGAGCTCAAATTTTGATGACCAATTCTGCGGGTCGAAGCCAATTCTGAGGTCTTAGGTTAAGATGACCAATTCTGCGAGACAAAACCAATTATGAGGGCTTAATTTGAGATGACCAATTCTACGGGTTGAAGCTAATTTCGAGGGCTTAAATTGAGATGACCAATTCTTCGGGTCAAATTTAATTCTGAGGACTTAAGTTGAGATGACCAATTCTGCGGGACGAAGCCAATTCTGAGGGCTTAAATTGGGTTGACCAGTTCTGCGGGTCCAAGCCAATTCTGAGAGCTTAATTTGAGATGACCATTTGTGCGGGTCGAAGCCTATTTCGAGGGCTTAAATTGAGATGTTATCGGGGAACTATGCCAGGGAAATTACCTCATGATTTTGATTTGAGCTGGGGAGCTGATTGCTAGGGAAATATTTGTATCTTTTGGAGACTTTGTGGGGGTAATATCCAATTTGATGTAGTAAATTCCACAGGGGACGTGATTAGGTGGTCCATGGCTTGGACGCTTTTGCTCGGGGAGACTTGAGACTTTTGGGGAATAGGAAATAACCTAAACTTTGGGATACTTTAGGGGTTCTCTAGGGACGTTTCCGAGGAGAGATCCTCTTGGATTTTGAGAGTTCCGCTGGGGAAATAGGGGTTTCGCTTGAGGGAGTGTAAAATTTTCTTGGTGAAAATGTTCCACCCCCCGAATTTTTTGAGGATTTTTCTGGTGTTTCTGGGAGTTTTTTTAAGGGGGTGCCGGTCGGCATGGTGTGGAGGGTTCCATTCGACAATGGTACGGACTTTTGGACTGCCTCGAGAAGCTAAAAGGCCAGTGCCAATTGGTAGTAGGGGAAGTGCCGATCGGCATGACCATTGGCTTCCTATAAAGGGGGGGGGGGGGGGGTTGCCCTTATTTTTCATAGCTTCTTGCCTTCTCTCTTTTTGTGATTTTTTTCTACGAATCGTTCTATCATTCTGCAATCTAAAAAATGGACGCTTTTGTGAGCACTGTGGTATATAGGGAGTGGTTGGCTGTTGACGACTGGGCGAATGTGGAGTGGAGGTTTATGTCACCTCTTACTTTGGGGAGTGAGAACTCTTTTGATGCATTTGATCTAGTTGTGGACAAGAATACTTTACTTCAGGAGCCGTCGCGTCATCACTCTTCTAGGGTGGTGAACCATGGTGGTTATGTAAGTAAAAAAAATGACCTTTGGCATTCTTTTTTTGTGATTTCCTTTTTTTTATTGGATTTTGACAAGGTTTTTTTTGACAGTCTGATGTTTCTTTGTCGACTATGCATGCTCACGGGACGACGGGGCTTAAGGATGTCTGGGATCACCTTCCACCTGTGGTGCATTGGGTAGTATCGTCAGCTGGCTTTGGGAGACTGGCATCTGTTCTGGATGAGACACCTCGTTCGATGGCGATCTTATTCGCTCTTGGGGAGAGGTGGTGGGACACTACCCACACATTCCATTTTGGCTTCGGGGAGATGACTGTGACTCCCATAAATGTGCAGCAGCTGCTAGGACTGGATTACGATGGAGAGAAGATAGAGGTGGATTATTCCTTGCGGGTGAGGCCGGAGGCGGTGCGAGCGGCGCTCGATGATATGGGGAGGATAGTATCTGGGACTCTATTCGTCGAGCCCTGCTGAGGGATATTTTGTTGGGTAGGGTGATTGATGTGGAGGACGGGCTGTAGGTGAGGCAGATGTCCTGACTATTTATTCTGCTTGTGTTGGGGGGATTTCAGGTGGCGTCGATCGACGACTTTGTCCACTTATGGTTTTTGCCATACTTGAGGATGTTTTTGAACGTCCCTCTCTATGATTGAGGGAGCCTGACTTTGGCGACCCTTTATTTTTTTCTGGATGCATTTAGTCGGTGCTATCGATAAAATTTTACTGGAGTCACGTATCTTCTTGAGGTATTCTTTAGTTTGTGCATTTTCCTTTCACGCATTTGCATTTTTCTTGTGCATCTCTTTTTGATCGTAGATTTTTGTCTTTAGCAGACGTGGTTCTATGAGGTGATTGGGTGTAATACCCAGCTGATTTCTCTGAAGGATGAGACTGTTAGGGACTTTTTTCGATTGTATCGGTGGCGGAAGGCCAATCGGCAGTCGAGGAAGTCTCTTTCTATGGAGGCAGTGCGTTAGGTCTTGTATGGCCAAACCAGTGATAGGTTAAGACTGTTTTTTTTCTTTAGTCCTGGTCTTTGAGTGCTCTGATTATGTGTTGACTTATATCTACTGGGGATTTTTCAGGTGAGCTTTTACCCTTGGGGGCGGCTGTTCAGGGTACGGGGTCGACTGGGGTGAATGCCCAGAAGAGGCGTTTGCTAGCGCATGATTTTGGACACTCTTGGTATCTCGGGGAGAGGGTTGTCCGATAGATTGCTGAGGAGGAGATGGTGGTTCCAACTGCGAGGCCCCTATGTCTATGAGGAGGGAGTGGCTATTGCCAAAGGATGCGAGGATCGCGACGATGATTGGCGAGTCCTATCTGTTGTACACTAATACGGTTGTGCCCTCTGATTATATGGACTTCGTGACGAATTGGCTGATGGCACCTAACATATATGATGTATTAAATTTCCCTCTTGCGGGTTCGAGTCGGCTAGTCGGATCCTACCAAAGCGGTGGCGGTCCGTTGACATCTGTGGTGGTGGAGACTTAGGAGGTCCCATTTGTGAGGTTGCATACCCTTTCATACAACATCCGGTGGGCTGATAGAGGGATGGTGCCTATGTTGCATCGTCCTCATGCGATGGACCCGGAGGAGTTGGTCTTGAAATAGGAGGTTCTTCGTCCTTAGGTATATCTTTAAGTTATTCTCTTTTCCTTCTTTTTGGTTTCTTTTGATCTTCTGTTCTGGATACTAATTTTTCCTTTTCTTGCAGCAAGTCAGGGTGTCCACCACATGGATGAATGATATTAGAGACTGGATATCTTCGGTGACCGCCCATATTCTGGATGCGATCCCTGTTCCTTCTTGCTTGGTGTCGTCTGCCTCATCAGTGGTGCATCATCTCGTCGTAAGGGAAAGAGAGCGCGTAGTAGGGATGAGAGTTTTTTAGAGAGAGAGGGTAAGGGTAAGTGAGAGAGAGAGAAAATATGGGTTCGGGATGAGTCCCGTTGTTTTTCTTCTTTTCTTTATTTTCTTGCAAAAATGATGTAACACAAAAAAATATCTATGCAATGCAATGGAGTTTTTTATTATCTTCTGTTAGTAATGAATGAATGAATGAATATGCGCTCATTACTTTGCTGCTGAGACGATAAAAAAAAATATTTTTGGGATTTGAGGGAAAGTTTTTTTTTTAAATGAGAATTCATATAAAGATGGAAGGGGATTTTGAAATTCTATTGAGAATATCAATTTAGTTTCATTGAGTTTTTTGAGTTTGACAAAAGAGGAAAAAGGGAAGTTTATAAAAATAGGAGGTTGCCGATTGGCAAGACCCCTGTCCTGCCTATCGGCAGGTCAGTCCAATCTAATCAATCAAAGCTTTGAATGGTACCCTCTTTAGCCTTTAGTACCTTGTGGGGCAGGATTTCCTCCGATTTCTGCTGGGGTTATGTTTTCTTGTGAGGGTTTTCAAGTATACAAAGGGGAAAGGGTGGAGTGCTTTCATCACACCTTCATATTCTATCTTTCTTATTCTGTAAGATGGCTCTCCCTAGTAGTGTTGATTTTGCCAACTACCTCGAGACTTTGGAGGCAATGTGCTCCTATAACGTCGACTATGATGATTTCAACATGCGTTGAGTCTCTTTATGGCATAATGTGCCCATAAAGGAGAACATGATGATGGCGGCAGTACAATCTTAGTACCCCAAAGACCATGTATTCCACTTTGTCTTGGAAGAAGTCTATCCGACTTATGAGGAGTTTTCTTCCATATTGGGAGTAAATCCTAGTGTGGCGACAGCTATGCATGAGTTTTCCCGATCTCCTCGGGAGATGTTGGTTGGACTTCTCCGCATCTCGTCCTCAGCGGGTAGATCCTTGGTTACTGGAGGAATGATTTCCCTTTCATCGGTGCTGCGGTCTATGCATTTGTAGTATGTTGGTGATGCTAGATATGTCGAAGCCGTCGTTCTGGGCTTGGTTTTGAAATTGCTGCTGGTGACTGGGGAACTGCTGGTGGACCCACAACTTGCAGCTATTACTTCATGGATGTTCTATCATCGCAATCCTGTGGCGGTGATACTTGCGGAGACTTTGAATGGCCTGGATGCTTGGCGAGAAGGTCGTTCTGACTTTTTGAGGGGTAGCCTCGTGATGTTGTTCATGTTGTTGTCTGAAAGACTCTGCCTAATGACTCCTCCGGAATACCCTTTGTCTGTTGTACCCAACTTATTTTCGAGCCATTCCATCAGCGTTGTCCTGGATATTGAGAGTTGGGAGAATTGGTTTGTGGAACACGGGGCTCTAAATCTGCACTGTTTAGTGTCTTGGTGGGGACAGTTACTGCCTATTCTGGAGCTGGGGGAATACCCGTATATCCAGCTGGTTGGTCTCAGACAAACCTCTTTCTATTTCCCTTGGCGACTTCTGCGCCAATTTGGATAGGAGTAGGTCGTCCCACCTCGAACACTAGATTTCTTTCCGATAGAAGATCTGACAGAGCGTCTGTGCATGCAGCTTGGCTATTTGTGGGAGAGTTGGCATCCGTCGTCCCGTTCTTCTCAGTCTGTTGGGAGAGTTTGCCATATCCCTGGGGATTATATGAAGTGGTTGTGGAGAAGAGTGGTCAGCAAGATGTTGGTAGTGGAGACTGGACAAAGGTGGATTGTCTTATCCGATACCATGGAGGGAGGTGTGGTAGTTTTTTTGAGACTGGTTCGAGCTTATCGATCTATGGAGCGTCTATGACGCTCCATTCAGGCAGAGGAAGCTTGGGGGACCCCAGGATGTAGATGATCATGGAGCGGGCTCCTCTGGTAGTTGTGGGTAGGATTCTTTTAGAGTTTGTTTTGTAATGGGGAATAAATTTGGGGATTTTATTTGGCTTTATAAGAAGGTAGGGGGATGGGACTTATCCGTTTCTTTTCTTATGTAATTGTATCGTAATTTCTTATTAGTGAAATAAAACAAAATTTTTGATCATCTAGCTGTGCCTTTTGATGATATTTGTAGTTTAAATTATCTATACTGATCGCTAAGGCATGCATAATCTTTCTGTTCAAATATATGTTAGAATGAACTGTCATTCTCGGAGATAAGAAAAGATCAGTTTTTTATGAAAAAGAAAGGTCCGTGCTCATGTAAGATGTATGAGCTTCCTACGTACCTCTGAGGGTTTTTGAAATTTTTTAATTTTTTTGAGAATGGTTTTTGGCAGAGGATCAGGCCCATGTAGTTCTGGGTAAAAGGAAACGAAGAGATTTTTTTTAGAATAGAAGGGAGATGAGAAGAGTTGTAGTGCGCCGAGATTTCGGACTAGGGGTAGAACTTCTTGAGATAGTTCAGGTTGACTGGATGAGCCATCTCTTCTTCGTCTAAGTCGGTGATTATGGCGGCACCACCGGATAAAATATTTTTGACGATATATGGGCCGCTCCAATTGGACTTGAATTTCCCTCTGGGGTCCTAGATGGGTTATACTATTTCTTTGAGGGATAAATCCCCTTCTTGGACACCGCAGTCCTTGACTCTCTTATTAAATGATTGCGCTATACGGTGATGGTACCCTTATATATGGTATAGATCTTTCAATCTCCTTTCATATAGGAGGGTCAGCTCATCAAGACAACTTTGGTACCAGTCTTCTTCGCTGACCTTGCTTTCAAGCACGTCGCACAACGAGGGTATTTCCAGCTCCACGGGTAGGACTAATTCTATGCCGTAGATTATAGAGTAAGGGGTATCCCCAGTAGAGGTTTGGATTGAGGTTCGATTTCCCTAGAGGGCGTATGGGATTCGGTCGGCCCAATCTCAAAAAATTTTGGTCATCTTACTGATAATGGATTTGAGGTTCTTATTGGCGGCTTCGAGTTTGAGGTCAGTAGGGAGAAGATTTGGGTCTTTTAATCCCATACTCGTTAACCAATTCTATGACCTCTGCCTCGAAATACAACCCATTATCTGACACTAACTCGTGTGGGACCCCATATCGGCAGATGATGTTTTTCTTGTTGAATTGGGCCACTTTCTTGGCATTTAGGACTGCATATGACTCGGCTTCAACCCATTCGGTGAAGTAATCAATGGCAACTAGGATGAACTCATGCCCGTTGGAGGCCTTGGGTGTGACTTTCCCTATGATGTCGATACCCCAGGTGGAGAACGACCAGGGATAAGTCATGTTGTATAACTCTCGCGGAGGTAGGTGTTGAAGGTTGGAAAACTGTTGGCATTTGAGGCATCTCCGAACATAGGTGATACAATCCTAGATCATGGTGGTCCAGTAGTAGCCTTGTTGAATGATCTTCTTGGCAAGCATGTGAGCGTTTATGTGGGGACCGCATTCCCCACTGTGGATTTTTAGCATTACCTCTTCAATGTTAGCCCCTAAAATGTAGTGTAGATCGGTTCCATCGAAGTTTCTCTTGAACAATGCTTTGCGACAGATGATGTATTGGGCGACCAGTCTTCGGAGGGTTGCCCGATCTTTCTTGTTAGAACCCTTGGTATACCTACCATGCTTGAGGAGGTGCCAAATATCATAGTACCAACAATTGGCTAGCTCGGGATCTTCTTTGGTGATGAGCTCAATGTGGTAGCAATGGGTTGGTTTATCATGCTTTTGAACTAGGAAGGGGGACATTATTATTCCTATGGGAATGTCGACCATGGAGGCTAGGTTAGAAAGGGAATGGGATAGGTTATTCTTTGTTTGAGGTAGGTAATGGAAGGTGATATCTTGGAATTAGGAGGCTAGTTCTTCTAAGTGGGCATGGAAGGGTTGGAGTTTCTCATCCTTGACTTTCCATTTTCTGAGCACTTGACCAATGATGAGGGCAGAATCCCTATAGATATATAGGCATTGAATTCCTTTCTTAAGAGTAACTTTGAGTCCTATCATACATGCCTCGTATTCAGTCATGTTGTTGGTGCAGTGAAAATCCAACTTGATGGCGATGGGAGTGTGGGAGTCATCTGGGGTGATCAGAAGTATCCCAATTCCATATCCCTTTTTATTGGTATCTTCGCCAAAGAACATTTTCCATCGGAGGTCGTATTGAGCGGTGTAGAGGATGTTTTCATCTGGAAATTCGGAGATCCAGTTATCGACTTCTTCTATAGGGTAGTCAGCGAGGTAGTTAGATATGGATCTTCCTTTCATGGCTTTCTGTGTGACCTATATGATATCAAACTCATCTAGGTATTTGATGGGGTCCATTCAGGATAAAAGTTTAATGGGGAAGGCGAGCATGTAGTGTCGCAACTTTTGGGTGACCCAAATAAGTGCGATGCATGCTTTTTCCAAAGTAGTGTAGTTGACTCCGTATTCGGGCAATTTGCAACTGGCGTAATAGATGGCTCTTTCTTTATGGGAATCCTCAAGGTATTAGGATAGTAAAGACCCAGATGCAGTGTCTATTATGGTTAGGTATAGGAGCAAGGGGAGACCAGGCTGTGGTTACATAAGTACCGGAGGTTGGGTCAGGTATTGTTTGATTCGGTCAAAAGCTTCTTGGCAAGCCTCGTTCCAAACCTTGGTTGAATCCTTTCGGAGGAGTTTGAAGATTGTTTCGTAGATGGAGGTTAGTTGGATGATGAATCGGCTGATGTATTGTCATTTCCTAAGGAAACCACGGACTTATTTTTCCATTCAGGGAGGTGGCATCTCAAGTATGGCTTTCAGTTTGGCTATATTTGCTTCTATCCCCTTCTCACTGACCATGAATCCCAAATTTTTTCTCTTTGTAATGCCGAAGATACATTTCTGTGGATCGAGTCTCATTTGATACCGTCACAGTCATCCGAAGATCTTTCAGAGGGCGGGAATATGACCTTTTCTAGTTTTGGATTTGATAATCATATCATCCACATAGACCTCGACTTCATTGTGAATTAGATTATGTAGGATGGTTGTGGCAGCCCTCTGGTACGTATCCCCAGCATTCTTGAGGCCAAATGGCATAACAGTATAACAAAAGGTTCCCCACGGTCTGATGAATGCGATTTTTTCTTGGTGATTTGGGTGCATTTTGATTTGTTTGTATCCGAAAAACCCGTTGACGAATGACTTAAGAGCATGACTGGCTGTGTTGTCCATGATCATGTCGATATTGGGTAACGGGAAATCATCCTTTGGAGAGGATTTGTGCAAGTCCCGGTAGTCTACACATATCCAAACTCTTCCTCCCAATATCAGCACAGGAACTATGTAGGCTAGCCATGTGGGATATTCAATCACACGAATGAAGCCCACGTTCAGCTGTTTGACCACTTGTTCTTTGACTTTGAGCGACCATTCGGTGTGGAGTTTTATCAACTTTTGTTTAAATGGCTTATAAAATAGGAGAGTGGGGATCTCATGTTGAGCTATTATGGGATAAATGATGGGCATATCATCATAGGACCATGCGAATACATCCACGAATTCTTTCAGTAATTCTTCGAGTTGTGCACACTCATGCTCGTCAAGAGTAGCCCCTATCCTAATCTCTCCCAGTTTACTACTGGAATAGAGGTTAACAATAACAGTTTCTTCTTTATTAACTTGAACGCGGTTATGTTGTTTGTTATTAATACTATTTAGATCAGTTAAGAATAGTTCATTTGCAAAATCATCATCATCAAAAGTTTGATTAGAATCCAAACAATTAATGTAAGGCACATTAAGATACTCAAAATCTTCATTTATTTCATTAATAGGAAAAATAGCATTGAGAACCTCATCGAAGGAGGTCTCGATTACATTTGATCAAGGATAGACAACAGAAGAAGAAATGGGGTAAACATTGGGGTTAGGTGAGATTTCAACAGGTAGAACCGACGCAACATGCTAGTTGAGGAGAGATGTATCACCAGCTTTAATCAGGTGGGATGGATCCAGTGATGTGGTGCTTGAATGAACCATGATGAGTGTCAGCCCCAATGTCTTTAAGTTGAACGAATCCTCAGAGTCACTTCCCTCGGAATCTGTGGTATCTTTGATGAGTGGTTGTACATGGGGTTGGGAACTTTTGGCCCATAGCTGTCTTGGAAAATGATCTCCACTCTAGGCTTCATCTTTTTTTCTGTATGGTCATACCAGGGTTTTGGAAAGCCGCAAAAGGGGATGTCCTCGCCCTCTTTAATGAATTGTCCATTCAATGAGTCACCTGGGATAGTCTCGATGCAGTCTAATCTTCCCTTTGGTCGAGATTGGCGGATGATTCTGCGCCCTTGTTCTGACGGTTGATACCCTAAACCACAAGGGGGAAAGCTTTTTTTAGTTTAATGGGTTTAATTATCCCTTGCTGTCTTTGTTCTAGCCCCAGTCCGGGAATGAAGTGCATGTTTCTGAACATCTGAATCACATTTCCATTGCCATGAGGGTCATATTCTGGATGAACCCTTTCTTTGAAATCGTCTCCTATCGGGAGTAGAAGTGGCTCAATCCAGAATCCTAATAAGAGCATATCATTTTACCAGTGCTATATCTCAAGGATTAGATTACTGGTGTTTGCACCCTCGGCATTGTCATCGTTGCCCAAAATGGTGATGACTCGTCTATTGGCGAAGAATTTACATTTGTGATGGAATGAGGAAGACGTACCCTCGATACTGTGGAGCCAAGGTCGTTCGAGCAACATGTTGAAATAAGCTGGGATGTCAATAACTTGGAATTCAATGACAGGGTTTATAGGGCCATCCCCTATTACAAGTTTTATGGATCCCATCAATTCTCAACGAGAATTATCATAGTCACGTACAGAAGTGGAGGTTGAAGCAAGGTCACTTTCCTTCAGTTCTAAGCATTTTAAGGTTTTGAATGGGCAGACATTCAAGGCGAATCCATTATCCACAAGAAAGAGCGATACGATTTTCCCCATAACTTCGATGGAGATATTGAGTGCGTGATTGTGATTTGGCCCAATTCTGGGGATTTCCTCTTCGGAAAAGGATAACATTTGGGTATAGGTCAAGGATCCGATTAAATTTACGCCTCTTCTGGTGTGGTAGAAGGAGGAACTGTGGGTCCAGTGAGCAACTTGATCAAAGCATTTTTGTGCTGCTGGGAAGACATGAAAAGCCCCGATAGAGTGATGTTAGCCTGAGTTTTCTTTAGTTGATTGAGGATCTTGCTCTCCTCGAGGGTCATCTCTGGCATAGGAAGGTTTTCAATGCCCCTCCCTTTGTTATTGGATGGTGGTAAGCTTGGGATCTGGTAATACCTCCCTGATCTGGTTATGTGATTTATTGAAGAAGGGAAGAACATGAACCCTGTTTCCTCATCATTATCGGGTTGTCCTACCACCTTGTTTATTTTTCCGAGGAGTTCTTCAAATGATATCATCCCACACATGTCCGCCACCAAGCCAGTTTTCTCTGAAGCTTTCTTTTCATTTAAATCTTTAAATTCTTCCCCCCCATCCAGTGGTAATAATTCTATCTTTCCATGCAAAGTCAATGCATTCCACAACTTCAATGGTTTCTTCGTACAGGTGCTCCCATTCTGCGGGGAGATGTCAGGGTGAAGGGACCAGGTGCCCTTGTAGTTTCAAAGTATCAAGTAACTCGGTCATGTTGAAAATATTATTGGTCCGCCTGAATAATTTTGCCATGATCTGGAAAAATCATCTAGGTTGACTTCATCGGTTGGTACTACCCAATTGTCTGACTCTCGGGACCATTTCTCTGCTTCCAAGAATAGCGTACTAAACCTTCAACAATCAATGATCATCTGTGGGGGAAATTTTAGCCCAAACTCTAGGAGTTTGTTTAATACTTCTGATAATTCCATACTTTTATTTTCAGAATAGGTACGGACAACGATGGAAGATCAGGTAAGGAGTGACAGTGCCTAATCAGCGAGGCTAACAGGGTGTATGAGGAAATATGGGCAAGTATGGAGAGGATTGGGAGAGTATATGGGTTTGATTTGAGTTGATGGGTCGAATTCCAGGTTCATTTTTAGGATGATAACATTGTTATAATTTGGGAGTGGGTTATGTGTAGTGTTTGGCTTAGGATTGGCTTGTGGGGCAATGGTACCCCGATTAATTAGACCTTGGATTATGTTTCAAAGATGAAAGCATTGGTCGGTGGTATGACGAGTAGTTTGGTGAAAGGAGCAATGGGCGTTTTCCTTGAAGTTTATTGGGAGTGGATTTGGCAATGGACGGGGATCCAAGGGTTTGATAAGGTTTTGGATTAACAGGGCCTGATAAAATTTGGAGAGGGGAGCATGGAGCTCGATGTATTCCTTTTGAACTGGGACAGTGCGGATTTCTGGTGCCCACGAGGTGGTTGGTTGAGAGATGTTGTTGATGGTTGAGACTGCAGCACTAACAGGTTTGTCATATTTTCCGGGGGTGAACTGTTTGGACACTTTCTTTGGTTCAACTTCTGTTTTAGCAAGACCTTCCTCAATTTCTGCTCCTAATTCTATGAGAGCTCGGAAGTGGGGATAGTATTGTCCTCCCATTGTTGCTCGAACATGGGGTAAGAAGTTCTTCTTCTCTATGTTGACTTGTTCTTCCTCGAATGGCTGATTGGTCACGGTGGCTGATTTTTACCTCCATCGGGCTATGAAGTTATTGACTGATTCCCCAGAGTTCTGCTTGAGCAACTCTATATCACGGTGGGTGACCCCAAGCCCTTCGTTATATTTATACTGCGATATGAATTCTCAGGCTACATCCTCTAAGCTACGGATTCTGGACTCCTCGAGAGACAAAAACCATCAAAGGGCTCTATCCTTCAAAGTTTGCTGAAATAATTGGGTCATCACTTCTTCAGAAGCCCTAGGAGATTCATAGAATGGTGATAAGTGTGAAGATGAACAATTGGGGGTCCACTTCCTCCGAATTTCTCAATATTTGGCATCTTGAAGGTATAGTCCATGTCATTTATAGAGATTCTAACTTGGTCAAACTTCTTAGTTAGAATCTTGAGATCTCCTTTGACCTTGTTCAGCTCTTCCTCTTTTGGATCAATGATCATAGGCAAGTTAGCCCCAGACTGGGCAAGGTTTGGCATAAGAAGCTGGGCGGGTGGCGGCCCATTAACAAGGTGGGCACGTGGAGCATGCTGATAATATTAGAGAACCCAAATAGGCTCGGGTGGACCCATAGCGCGAGGGAATGGGGCCTCGGGATCTTGAGGAATATGAACCTGTTTTCGTTGCATCTCTCGAACCTCAGTCTGGAGGTTGTTAATCTTGGACATGAGCTGAGCTAAAACTTCCGTAAGATCTGGCTGCACAATTGGTACTTGATCTGTGTTCTTTATGGAAACCAAATGGATTCTGGACTCAAAAGAAGTAGCATGGGAACGGACGGAACTTCAGGGTAATTTGATTGAAGACCGAAGCCAATAAGGAGCCAGGCCAAGGGCGTGCGATCAACCTGAGAAGGCGTAAAATGGGATTTATTTTTGAGATAAAGATGAAAATATTTTTGATATTTTTTTCTTTTTGAGATTGAAAGACAATATGTTTTGGCTTTTTGATAAAGAAGGGAGAAATGTTTATCGATTTTTGATAAAGAAGGGAGAAATGTTTTTGGATTTTTGATAAAGAAGGGAGAAATGTTTTGGGAGATGTGTCTCAGCATGATTATTATTATTATGTTCTCACTTGTATTAAATTATCCTAAATGCAAAATGAAATGCCAGACGGGACCCAAGCCTGGAAAAGTTGGGTTTGCAACATATGCAAAGCTATGGTTGGACTTGTAACCAGGCTCACGGGCAGGGTCCCATTTTAAAAATGTTCAAAATTTTGTGCGGCTCGCCGACCCAGAACTTCGACAGAGTTTCAGGTCAAAACTGGAAATCTAACGTGTGTGTCCTAGGCTTGACTCCTATATATGGGTATGCAGTTGGTTGGGTGAATCGAAAGGGGTTTCCCTCTTTGGCGTGACTTCCGGAATATACGTATTTGCTTTTGAGGGCAATCGGTACACGTGGAAAAGCAATTTTATATACCTGAGTGTACGTGAATTGCCTCACTACATACCTCGTGGGAATGGTATGTGTGAGAGTGAATTCGATATACTCGGCGTATGTGAACGAATTCCCTGCGATATACCTCCCGTCATGAATTCGTTCAAGCAGTACGATGTGGGGGAACCATTCGATATACGTCGAAGGTACTTGGGCAATGGAAGGTGAGAGTCATATCGCTTAGGCTAACTGCGCCCTTCCGGACCAACGCCCATCATGAAGTGACCCTCCAGTTACCGGACAAAATTGGGTCAATACTAATGCTCTTTGGTGATGTCGTGTGAATCATGCATGATTCTCTTTTAGTATCTTATGATGAGAGTATCTTTTTTGATCATGCCAAATTGGGAGCAAAGTACAAGTACCAATGGTATACCAAGTATGGATAGGTGATGCGTGCAACATGTGGATATATGTGATCCTAGGTGCACGTGGTGCATAGTGTATACCGATAATCTGCTACAAGTGTGTTATAAACATAAGGTACACATGAAAAGGGGAACATGCAAAATAGGGTAATAAATAAGAAAATAAAACACCCATGTAAATAGAGTCTGTCCCTCAAAATAATCCCCAGCGGAGTCACTACTGTGGACATCCCCGATCCTCGCAGCGGGAGAGACGTGGGGGGGGGGGGTGCGTCGTCTCCGTGGTGAGAGGATCTTGGTCTCGCGCATCCATCTCGAGAGCGCTTTGGCCAGTGTCGGCGATGTGTGAGGTAAAAAATATAGAGAGATGGAGTCGCCAGTCTATTTTACTCAAAACAGACAAAAGAAGGTGGAGTCATCCCGAAGGACAACATCCAAAGACATATTGATACATACGAAACTAAAATGATTGGAAAAGGGTTCGGAGGCTAAGTTACGAAATGGGAAGGTGTTAGGCACCCATTCCGCCCTTGCGGTCTCTCATGGATTGTTGCTATTTTCCTTTATTTCCCCGTGACATGTGTGCATGTGTATATATAGTGGAGATAGGAATCGACTTATATCATGGAAGAGATAAAGCGAGTCATCCATCGGAATGTTCCTAAAAATAGTATTAGAAAATAGGATTTACGCGATAATCCTAGTGTTGATCATTATATTGGAACGATAACGCATACGAAATAATATGCCACTAAGAACAAATATATGTATATGTAAACATATAGATTTTAGGAGAATTAAGTTAAAGAATATAAAAAAAAATTGAAATTGGGAGAAAATTAGGAATAGGACTCGAGTCTTGGGTTTTACCTCGAGACGCCTACATAACCTATAAAGGCATCAAAGTCCACGCAGTTCATATGCAAAACGAGGGGTGGGATTTATCCCATAAATCCAACCGAGTACTTCTCTTATATGTGCGTGTGTGTGTGTAAAAAGGTGTTTTAGTTGTGAGAAAAGTGTGAGAGAAGTGCGAGAATTGCCGTTTGGAATTTATGAGAAAACCCTCTTTTTCTTGTTTTTTTTGAGTTTTATTTACATGAAAATAAGGGATGTGCAATAATACTAAATAAAAAGTATATTAGGATATGTGAGAGAGAATAAAAGTGCTAAGTAATAAAATAAGTTAATGCGAATTTAGGAGAATTTGAAGAGAGAGTTGAGAAAGTTGGACCTTCTTGAAGATCTTGAGCTTGATCTTGGATGCTGGAGAGCAGCCCTTGCACTTGGGTGATGAAGGAGGGTACTTAATTCACCAAGTTTCATGAAAAAGATGATGAAAGTTGAAGGTTGGAAAGGGATTTGGATGTGGAAATCACGCTGACTTCGAGAGAGGTTTTCTGAGTTTACTGAGAGTGATGGATTTCAGATCTTGGACCCTCTTGCAATAAGGTGAGACCCTCCTTTTTATAGGCATAGGGTACAGTTGATCGACATAGGATTGGCCCTGCCAATTGGTAGGTGTTCTTAGGCACACTACCGATAGGCAGGGTTTTGAACCTGTCATTTTACAGTCTCTTTATGTTCCTTTGGAAAATCGGTCATAGAGCGCAAACCGTTGTTCCTAATTATGCACAAGGCAAACCTTTGGAAAGGTACTTTAGAGAACTTCGAAAGTCTTTTGGACTGCTCCCGAGTTAGGGAGTTGACTTTGGGTTAAATGTGGCTTGGAAGCGTTTGTTGGTCCTTTGGACGGGGAATTATCGGACGCAAACGGATCATTCATCCGCATGGTAAGTTAGAATTGCATAAGGGCAGACCGTTGGAAAGGTTAGGAGATGTACTTCGATATTCCAAAGAGTTTGAATCGGTTTGGGAAGTTGACTTTGGTCAACCAGGGTCTGGAAGCATTCAGTGACCTTTCGAAGTAAAATGGATCGTTCGTCCATACCGTAAGTCAGAATGGCGCACGAGGCGGACCATTTGAAGGGGGTTTCAGTTACTTTTGAAGATTCATTCAGTCTCAGTCGAGCTGAAGAGTTGAATTTGGTCAAACGGAGCCTCAGAGCATCCAGTGACCTGCTGATCAAGTTTCGGGGGAAAATAGCTCGTTCGTCAGCACCGTAAGTCAGAATCACGCACGGGGCAGACCATTGGAAAGGGGTTTCAGTTCCCTTAGAGGATTCATTCAGTCTCAGTCGAGCTGAAGAGTTGACTTTGTTCAAACGGAGCCTGGGAGTGTCCGGTGACCTCCTGATCATGTTTTGGGGGAAAATAGGTCGTTCGTCCACACCGTAAGTCAGAATCACGCACGGGGTGGACCGTTGGAAAGGGGTTTCAGTGCCCTTCGAGGATTCATTCAGTCTCAGTCGAGTTGAAGAGGATTCATTTTTTCCATGATGCGAGTTGAGCGATTCTGATCTCCACTTATATATACACGTACACACTTCATGGAGAAATTAAGAAAAATAGCAACATAAGCCTATGAGAGACTGAAAGGGAGGGATGGATGCCTAATGCCTTCCCATTTCGTAACTTAGCCCCGAACCTATGAACTATTGGTTTTGCAAGCATCAGTTTGTCCTTGATGCCGCTCTCTCGAGGCGACGACATGTTTTTTTGGATGTTTTGTGCAAAATAAGCTGGCGACTCTCACCCCAAAACCGACGAGGACCGAAGCACCCGACGATGTAGTGACGGGCATGGGACCTTTATCTCTCCCTCTTTATTCCCCCTGATAGCTCCCGGGGAGAGGGGGAAGATCTTGGTATGGCCACAGTGGCGACTCTAGTGAGGGCTGACTTAAGAGGGCCATGGGTGTTATCATTTTCTACTTGTGTGCATATGAACCTACCTGTATGTCCCCTTTTCTCCTTTATTACTCCTTGTATATATCTACCTCATGTTTATGTCTCATCTCACTCACTTTTCACTTCACACACTTGTAAATGCTCTTCATGTACACTACCTACACTTGTATATAGGGTCACTTATACTCACATGCTTCACACACCACTTAGTATATTCATACTTAGGTGTCACTAGCACACACCTCCACTTATCACACTTGTATATATCCATGCTCACTTATACTCATCATACACCACCCATAGTTGATCCACACTTAGATTCATTACCACACACTCACTTATAGATATTCACACATCACTCACTCTCACGTATCTGTTCTTAGTGTAATCTTCATGCTCCATTCAATATTTACTTTTCATGATACTTGTACACTATTCTCTATTAGTATAGCGCTCATCATGACAAATAAAATACTTTCTCCATAATATACTAATGAAGATTTATGCATTTTGCACACTACATCACCAAGATAATGAATATATTAACCAAAAATTATCCCATACTAGGGGGTGACTTTATGATGTGCGCTAGTTCGGCAGGTCGTAGTTTGCCTAAGCAATATGACTCTCACCTTCCATTGGCCAAGTCGCTTCGATGTATATCAAATGGTTCCCCCTACATAGTACCTCTTTGACCGAAGTCATGATGAGAGGTATATAGCAGGGAAATCATTCACGTACGTCGAGTATAACAAATGGATTGTCCCCATGAGGTATATAGAAAGGAAATCACTCTCACACATACTATCCCCACGAGGTATATAGTGAGGCAATTCACATACACTCAGGAATATCAAATGGCTTGTCCACACATACTAATTGCCCTCAAAAGCAAGACGTAAATCATGGAAGTCATGCCAAAGGGGGAACCTTTCCACTAGCTTAATAACTCCATACCCTCATATCGGCATCAAACTTAGGGAACTCATATTTAGTTTGTCGGTTACTACCCGAAACTCTGTAAAAATGTTGGGTCGAAATGCCACCCAAATTTTCATGCAATTTCATCTTTTTCTAAAACGAGACCCTCTCCATGAGCCTGGAAGCAAGTCAAACCATGTTTTACATATTTTTCAAACCCAATTTTTACCAGGCTTGGGTCCCGTCGTACATTTCTTTTGCATTTAGGTAAATCTAATACAAGTGAAAACATAAACATAATAATAATCATGCTAAGACTCTTTTCTCGTTTTTCCTCCTTTCTTACCAAAAATTTCAAAAACATTTTTTTCTCTTTTATTAAAATACCCAAAAACATTTTTCCTCCTCTTTTTTTTAAAAAAAATACCCAAACACATTTTTCATCCTCTTTTATCAAAATACCAAAAAACATGTTCTCCTCTTCTTTCCAAAAAAATATCAAAAATATTTTCCTCTTTTCCTATAAACGATTCTTTCATTTCTCTTTAAAACATAAATTCAGATCATTTTCTTTTTTATGTCAATCGCATAACCAACCCTTGGCCTAGCTCCCTATTGTATTAAATCTTCGATCGAACTGCCCCGAAGCTCCACCAGTTCTCTCGCCACTTCCTCCAGGTTCAGAATCCACCTTCACCAACTTTCCATGGAGATGCAAACCAAGTTCCGAAGTTACTTCCTAATTTAATAGCGATCTTAGTCCAACTTACCGCCAAGATTGACATCCTTCAAATCTAGGTTTAGGAGATGTAGTGAAACTGGGTCCCAAATCCCGAAGAACCTGAGGTCATCTTCCCTCGCGCTATGGGTCCACCCGTACTTGAGCCTATTTGGGTCCCAGAAGAATATCAACTTGCTCCACGTGCCCCTCCTGTCAATGGGGGGCCACCAGGTTAGCTCCTTATACCAAATCTTGCCCAGCCGGGGTCTAACCTTCCAGTACCTGTCGATCTAAAGGTTGAAGAGTTGAATAAGGTCAAGGAGGACCTTAAGCTGTTGACCAAGAAGTTCGACCATGTTCGAGTCTTCAGGATCTACATTGATTACGCCGATATGTCTCCCTACCCTAAAGCAAGGCTATCGAAAAAATTTAAGATGCATAACATTGAGATGTTCGAGAGTAGCGAGCACCTAATTATTCATATTCAAAGTTAACACCGAGCCATGACTCTCCTAGGAGCCTATGAGAAAATAATGGCCCAGATGTTTTAACAAACTTTGAAGGATAATGCTCTTCGCTGGTTCCTCTCCCTCAAGGAATCCAGAATTTGTAGTTGGAAGGATGTTACCCGTGAATTCATGTCGCAATATAAATACAATGAGGAGATGGAGGTTACACATCGTGATTTAGAACTTCTTGAGCATAACTGCAGAGAAACTTTCAGTAATTTCATAGCCTGGTGGAGGGAGAAAGAGGCCATCATGACCAAACAGCCTTCCAAAGAGGAGAAAGTTAGTATTATGAAGAAAAACTTCTTACCCCATGTCTGTGTGACGATGGGAGGATAATATTACCCACATTTTTTAGCCCTCCGAGAAAAAGGAGTGGAGATTGAATAAAGTATTGACAAGAAAGAAGGTGAGACAAAGAAAGTACCCAGACCGTTCACTCTAAGAAAATATGAGAAGCTTGTTACATTCTTGACCATCAACAACATCTCACAACCTGCTACCTTTTGGACGCTAAAAAGCTGGTTTAGTCCAATTAGAAAAGAATACACTGAGATCCATGCCCCCCTCTCTAAAGTCTACCAAGCCTTTTTAAGCTGAAATCTCATAAAAAGTTTGGACCCTCGTCCACTACCAAACCCACTTCCTAAAAATTTCAAACCCGACACCTATTATGACTTTCACCAAACTACCTACCATATCACTGATCCGTGCTTCCATCTCTGGAATCTAATCTAAGGTCTGATTGACCGGGGTGTTATCACCCCACCATATAATCCTAAACCAAACACCACTCATAATCCACTCCCAAATTATGGGAATGCCATCTTCCTAGAAACTGATCCAGAGTTTGACCCCTTTACCCAGGTTATACCCAGTAAATCACCCATTATACCCATATCTTCACCTAAACCCCTTAAAGTTTTCTCATATTTTCTCCTACACCCTACTTGTTTTGCTGAGCAGGCCCTATATCTTCTTACAAGAGGATGCATTACTGTTCGTACTGATTCAGGAGGGAAAAATATGGATTTGCCAGTAGTACTGAACTAGATCCTAGAGTTTGGGATAAAATTTCCTTAAAAAATAACCATTAACTGCCACAAGTTTATTACACTGTTCATGGAAGCTCGAAAGTGGGTTCGAGAGTCAGATAATTGGGTGGTACCCGTTGATGAAGTAATTTGGATGACACAGTTCAGATCATGGTAGGCTTGTTCTGACAGACCAATGAGATTTAAAATATGTTCGAGTTAATCGATGCCTTAAAGTTATAAGGGAGGTTGGTCCCTTCACTTCTCCATCTCCCAGTTGAGTGGGATGATCTATATGAAGAAGTTGTTGAGGTTGTGGAATGCATTGACTTCTTATGGAAAGATAACATCATTGCCACCTGTTGGGGGGATGAGTCTGATAGTTCAGATGAAGAGCAAAGCCAAGAAAATGTCAATTTGATAATAAGTATATGTGGGATGATATCGTTTGAAGATTGTAAATAGAAATCAATAAAATGTCCATATAACCCGAGATGGATGAAGAAACAAGGTTTCTATCCTTCCCTTCTTCCATGAACCATATGAAAAGATATGGGAGGCACTACCAGAGTTTGAATCCTCAATCAACAGTAGCAGATAAATGGAAGTATATTGTAGGGGAACTCCCCATTCCAGAAATGACCATCGAGGAAACTAATATCCTCGACCAGTTAAAGAGAACTCATGCCAATATAACTTTATGGGGAATCTTCATGTCTCCCTAACTTCATCAAAATGCCTTAATAAAATTTCTTGCCGATCCCACTATCCCTCCTTCCACCACTTCAGAATAAGTCATGAACTTGGTCGGGTCCTCAACCTCTACTAGAATGCTTTCCTTCACTAAAGAAGAAATCCCAAAGTTTGGTCTTAATCATAACTACGTTCTCAACATATCTGTTGAGGTAATTGGGAAGACAATACCACTTTCACTCATTGACAATCGATCATCACTAAATGTTTTCCCATTAAGTACCTTCAACTGCCTAGGTTTGAAAGTAAAAGAACTTGCTCCAACTTCCACCACAGTGCGTGCTTATGGAAACACTCATCGAGAGGTGATGGGATCCATAAAGCTTATAATAGGGGCTGGCCATATCAATCTCGTTACCTAGTTCCAAGTTATAAACATATCAGCTTGTTTCAACCTACGGCTCGATCAACCGTGGAATTAAAGCATTAAGGGGGGTATCCTCCTCTCTCCATTAGAAACTAAAGTTCTTCACCAAGGGGAAGGTCATCATAATTATGGGTGACAATGATAATACTGAGAATGAAATCACTAGTACCCGATACTAAAAATACAACATGGGGTGAATGGCATGCTTTTGTCTGGCTTCCGAGCCGAAGTAGTTCCACTCCTAGCAGGGGATGATTTTAAAAATAGAGTCTGTCCAAAAGCACAACCCTCACGATAATGTCAACATGGTATAAATGTTCAAGAATATGCACTTTATTCCCTAACTGAGGCTGAGATGACGAAAATAGGGGATACTAAAACCCATAGTACCAAAAAAGGCCTTTCCTCCATGTGGCCTGGGTTATCAATCATCATCATAAGAATTAAGAATGCTCTACCAATCTAGTTGAAGTGAAGGTTAGAAAGTAACAAGATTATTTCGAGGGAATTTTTAAATGGAAGGTTCGTCAAAGAAGGGGAAGATTTCCCTTTTGTGTCTATTTGGGACCATGGTATGATCATGTGGATAAGAAAATAAAGCCAGGGATGGAGATCTTATTTCAAGATAGCTACTCATGGGGCGAAAGTTCCCAGCATCATGTGTAACCAGTCGTTGAGAAGATTATAGCTGTTACCGAGGATTCTAAGGGAAGTGACTCTGAAGACTCATTCAATCTGTAGACACTGGGGCTAGGACTCTGCATGATACACTCATACACTACATCGTCGGACCTTTCCACTCGAATCAAGACTACTGATGCACCCCTCTTTAACTAGAATTCTATACCAGTTCCACTCGCTAAAGCGCAACCCAACCCAGATCTTTATCCTATATCTTCTTCTTTTTTTCCTCCTTTTTTTGATAACAATGTAATCGAGACCTCCCTCGACGATGTTCTCAATGCTATTTTTCCTAATAATGAAATAAACAAAGATTTTGAGTATCTTATTGTTCCTTACATTAATTGTATTGATTCTAATCAAACTCTTGATGATAATGATTTTGCAAATCAATAGTTCTTAGTTGATCTTAATAAGTTTAATAACAAACTACATAAACCATTCAAATTAATGAAGATGAAATTGTTATTATCAATTTAGATTCTAGTAGCCAACTGCACAAAATTAGGATAGGGTCCATCCATGATGAGCATGAGCGCGCGTAACTTGAATAACTACTGAAGGAATTTATGGACATCTTCGTATGGTCCTAAGAGGACATTCCCGGCATCGATCATGAGATAGCTCAATACGAGATTCCAACTCTCTCGGAATGCAAACTGGTCAAATAAAAATTACAAAAGCTCCGCATCGAATAGTCGCTCAAAGTTAAAGATGAGGTGGTCAAACAATTGAATGTAGGCTTCATCCAGATGATCGAATATCCCACATGGCTATCCAATATTCTACCCATACCAAAATCAGGTTGTAAAGTCCGTATGTGCATTGACTATCGGTATTTGAACAAAGCATCTCCTAAAGATGATTATCCACTGCCCAATATTGACATGATTATAAATAGCACGTCCAGTCACAATCTCAAGTCATTCGTTAATGGGTTTGCTGGATATAATAAGATCAATATGCACCCTGATCATCAAGGAAAAATTCATTCATCACCCCCTAGGGAACCTTATGTTACACAGTTATGTCATTCGGTCTTAAAAATACAGGGGCTAATTACCAAAGATCTGCTACAACCATCTTTCTTGATTTGATACACAAAGAGGTTGAGGTCTACGAGGATGATATGATCATCAAGTCTAAGACTCGAGAAGGTCATCTTACCACTCTCCGAAAATTCTTCAAACAACTACAGCGATATCAGATGCGACTTAACCCACAGAAGGGCATTTTGGGCATCCCCAAAGGAAAACTTTTTGGATTCATTGTTAGCTAGAAAGGGGATTAAAGCAGATCCTGCCAAACTGAAGACATACTTGAGATGCCACCACCCTGAACGGAGAAGGAAGTATGGGGATTCTTGGGAAAATTATAATATATCAGTCAGTTCATCAGACAGTTGATTTCTATTTGTGAACCTATCTTCAAACTCCTTCGAAAGGATTCCACTAAATTTTGGAATGAAGCTTGTCAGGAAGCCTTTGACAGAATCGAACAATATTTAACCCAACCTTCAGTACTCATGCCATCACAGCTTGGTATCCCTATACTCCTATAATTGACCATAACAGACATAGTAGCTGGGGATTTTCTAGCCCAATACCTTGAAGAATCTCACAAAGAAAGGGCCATCTACTATGCCAGTCACAAATTAGTCGAGTACGAAGTCAACTTCACTTCCTTGGAGAAAGCATGTGTGCCCTTCTCTGGGTTACTCAGAAATTAGGGCACTACATGCTCGCTATTCCCATCAGACCTGTATCCTGAATGGATCCTATTGTAACACCCCGCCCCCCCACACCGGGGAGAGCGAACGGAGCGCTACTCATCGATAAAAATAACATAAACCACAATATAACAAGGTATAGAGCATCTAAATCCCAAAACAACAAAAGAGAACTACAAATCTTAATCTCTTCAAATTAATACCAAGTCTCTCGAATTACATACAACAACTAACTCGAAATAAAATTAATCTCCAATGCTCTATTCATCAAAATATATACAAGTCTTCTCATCTTGTATTAAAAATCCTTCCCAAATAATCCATGCTAAAATCATCCCAATTGGTCCATAGCACTCAAATCCGTGCTCACCTGCTAACTAAGAAAAAGACGGGGAGTACACAATACGACAGGAAAGATGCTCAACAATAATATGTTAGCGATGAATAAAGTGAAACAATATGAATACGAATATTCAAATCAAATGCGAATCTCAATAGCATTTTATCAGTAAATTTTGCAACAACACATTAACCGGGTCACCAGGCCTCACCCCATCCGCATATGCTTTATCAAGTCATAGCCCTTGGAAGCAGGAATTTTGGCGGGTGCCCAACGTCCGTGCCATATTAAAATCTCATGACAACGTGATCAACGACAACATGAATAATAGCACATGAATAAAAATAATTCCAACAATTATTTTTCCAGATTTCAGAGAAATTAACAATTCAAATATGAGTTCAATTAAACATGAAATCATTGGAATAAACACTCGCGAGATTTAGGAGCATATTGTGTAAAACCCCATACCTCAAAATCATCACAAGAATCATCACATAAATTTCAGCCTCAAAATCTAATCACACCGTCACGTTCTTCTCACGAAAATAATCAAATCTCGTTCTAGCCCAAACTCGTGAAAACACCAAATAAGCCTTCTAATCTAAGGTTGAAATCTTGAATAAGTTTGGGGCTATGGTTTGTATATGAAAGGGAGTAATTTTGGAGAGGTCTTCTGGTTGAAAAGTTTGAGAAAAAGATATTTGAAAAGCCAAGCCACGAATTAGTTGATATATACAGGATTAAGAGTTTGATTAAGAAAAGAGTTCTAATCAGATACAAACACTAAAATTTTTATTCCAAATGATCGGACCGTTGATATTGTATGAAATTTTACTGGGAAATACCTTAAGCCGAGGTGAAGCTTTCCAAAAAATTTCAGCTCAATCGGACATTTCAATATTTTTCAATATTTTTTTGCTAGAGAGTTTTATGTTTTGAGGACTCTTCTATATAATAAAAATTCAATTGAAACTCCATTTTAATTCCAATTTCAAAACCGTTTGAAATTCTCATCTTTAAAATTAAAATCCAACATATTTGAGCAATAAAAAGGACTCTTTTATATAATAAAAATTCAATTAAAACTCCATTTTCATTCTGATTTCGAAACCGTTTGAAATTCTCATCTTTAAAAATAAAATCCAACATATTTGAGCAATAAAAATAATTTTACCAAAAACTTTATTTTCCTCTATATTTTGAAAATACCCCAAAATTATGCGGGTTGTTACACTTCCCCACTAACAATGGAATTTCGCCCTCGATATTCGCGAATGCCTAACTCGAAAAAATCAGGCCAACATCTTCAAAAAGAAACTCGTCACCAAAAATAATTTGCTCACATCTAATCTAGATGCCTAACACAGAACAATCATCTAAAGATTCTATCTCCAAAAATACGCGTCATAAAAATGCAACAGACCCAAAACTCAAGACCCGAGGGTTGTTTTATACCTAAGCTATGATACCATTATGTAACACCCCGCCCTCTCGGAGGGAGCGAACGGAGCGCTACTATCGATAAATATAACCAATTCCACAATTCACAAGGTATAGAGCATCTAAATCCCAAAACAACAAAAGAGAACTACAAATCTCAATCTCTTCAAATAAATACCAAGTGTCTCGAATCACATATTACAACTAACTCGAAATAAAATAAATCTCCAATGCTCTATACATCAAAATATATACAAGTCTTCTCATCTTGTATTAAAAATCCTTCCCAAATAATCCATGCTAAAATCATCCCAATTGGTCCATAGCACTCAAATCTGTGCTCACCTGCCAACTAAGAAAAAGATGGGGAAGTACACTACGATAGGAAAGATACTCAACAATAATATGTTAGCGATGAATAAAGTGCAACAATATGAATACGAATATTCAAATCAAATGCGAATCTCAATAGCATTTTATCAATAAATTTCGTAACAACACATTAACCGGGTCACCAGGCCTCACCCCATCCGCATATGCTTTATCAAGTCATAGCCCTTGGAAGCAGGAATTTTGGCGGGTGCCCAACGTCCGTGCCATATTAAAATCTCATGACAACGTGATCAACGACAACATGAATAATACCACATGAATAAAAATAATTCCAACAATTATTTTTCCAGATTTCAAAGAAATTAACAATTCAAATATGAGTTCAATTAAACATGAAATCAATGGAATAAACACTCGCGAGATTTAGGAGCATATTGTGTAAAACCCCATACCTCAAAATCATCACAAGAATCATCACATAAATTTCGGCCTCAAAATCTAATCACACCGTCACGTTCTTCTCACGAAAATAATCAAATCTCGTTCTAGCCCAAACTCGTGAAAACACCAAATAAGCCTTCTAATCTAAGGTTGAAATCTTGAATAAGTTTGGGGCTATGGTTTGTATATGAAAGGGAGTAATTTTGGAGAGGTCTTCTGGTTGAAAAGTTTGAGAAAAAGAGATTTGAAAAGCCAAGCCACGAATTAGTTGATATATAAAGGATTAAGAGTTTGATTAAGAAAAGAGTTCTAATCAGATACAAACACTAAATTTTTTATTTCGGACGATCGGACCGTTGGAATTATATGAAATTTTACAGAGAATTAGCTCAAGCCGAGGTGAAGCTGTCCAAAATTTTTTAGCTCAATTGGACATTTCAATATTTTTAAATATTTTTTTTTGCTAGAGAGTTTTATGTTTTGAGGACTCTTCTATATAATAAAAATTCAATTAAAACTCCATTTTAATTCTAATTTCTAAACCGTTTGAAATTCTCATCTTTAAAAATAAAATCCAACATATTTGAGCAATAAAAATAATTTTACCAAAAACTTTATTTTCCTCTATATTTTTAAAATACCCCAAAATTACACGGGTTGTTACACCTATCAAATACTTGCTCGAGAAACCTTCCTTATCTAGTCGAATGACCCGATGGTTGATGCTTTTAGCAGAGTTCGATATTGTGTATATCACGCATAAAGCTATAAAAGGGAGAGCGGTCTCTCACTACCTTACTGACTACCCTATAAAGGAGCCCGACATTTTGATCTCCGAATTCTCGAATGAAGATGTCCTTTTCACCTCTAAAGAAGACCTCCGATGGCAAATGTTCTTTGACGGCGCTACCAACAACAAAGGATACAACATTGGGATACTCATGATCTCCCTCGATGACTCTCACATTCTCATTTCCATCAAACTAATATTTTCCCTGCACCAACAACATGACCGAATACGACGCGTGCACTGTAGGCCTCAAAGTCGCTCTCAAGAAAGATATAAATTGCCTAGATGTCTACAAAAACTCTGCCATTGTCATCGGCTAGGTCCTTAGAAGATGGAAAGTTAAAGACGAACTCTTACCCTTCCATGCCCACCTAGAAGAGATGGCCTCCAAGTTTCGAGATATCACCTTACACTGCCTACCCCGAGAAAGAAATGGCTTATTCGATGTCATTGCTACCTTAGCCTCCATAGTCGACATGCCCGAGGGAATAACGATGGCCCCCTTCCTAGTCCAAAAACAAGCTATACCAACCCATTACTACCATATTGAGATCATCACAAAAAAGTACTCTGATATGATAGAGTGCTGCTATTATGAAATTTGGCACCTCTCAAGAATGGTAGGTACCACCAAGCTGCTAATAAGAAAGACCAAACAACCCACTACAAACTGGCTGCCTAGTCCATTATTTGCGAGAAAGCACTGTTCAAGAGAAACTTCGATGGAACCCACATACACTACATCGCAGGGGATGATATTGAAGAAATGATATTGAAAATCCACAATGGGAAATGAAGACCCCACATGAATGGCCATATGCATGCCAAGAAGATTATCCGACAGGATTACATTGGACGACCATGGTTCAGTATTACACCGCCTATGTTTAGAGATGCCTTAAATGCCAACAGTTTTCCAATCTCCCACACTTGCCTCCGCGATAATTATCCAACATGATTTCTCCTTGGCTGTTTTCCACATGGGGCATTGATATAATAAGGAAAGTCACACCCAAAGCCTCCAATGGGCATGAGTTCATCCTGGTTCTCATTGATTACTTCACCAAATGGGTCGAAGTCGAGTCATACACAGTGCTGAATGATAAAAGGTAGTCAAATTCATCCAAAATAATATTATCCGTCGATACGGTGTTTCGGTCGAGATAATGTCAACTAATATGTTACATTTCGAGGAAGAAGTCACAGAATTGGTCGACGAGTATGGGATTCAGAGACACAAATCTTCTCCCTATCGACCAAAAACCAATGGTGCAGTTGAAGTCACCAATAAGAACCTCAAAGAAATCATTAACAAGATGATCAAAAGTTATCGAGACAAGGCTGATCGGATCCTTTACGCCCTCTGGGGCTACCACACTTTGGTTCGAGTATCTACTGGGACTACCCCTTACTCTTTGGTATACAACATGGAAGCATTCCTACCTGTTGAACTAGAAATACCTTCACTACGTATCATGCTTGAAATCAAAGTTAACGAAGAAGACTGGCATCAGAGCCGTTTTGACAAGTTATAAAGGCTCTATATCAGATACAAGGGTACCATCACCATATAGAGAGTTCATTCAATAGGAGAGTCAGGACCATCATGTTCGATAAGGGGAATTAGCCCTCAAAGAAATCATAGAACCCGTCTGGGACCCTAGAGGCAAATTCAAGCAAAATTGGAGTGGCCCCTACATATTGAAGACAATCCTGTTCGGTGGCGTCGCTACGCTCACTGACCTTGACGGAAAGGAGATGGCGCATCTAGTAAACCTATAATTTCTTAAGAAATTCTACCCCTAGTCCGAAATATAAGTGCACTATGACTCCTATCATCCCTCTTCTATTGTAAAAAATAGAATCTTCATTTCCCTCTGCTCAGAACTACGTGGGGCCTAATCTTCTAAAAGACCTTTTTCTTTCAAAAATAAAATTCAGAAAATTTTCAAAACCCGACGAAGGTGTGTAGGCATCTCACACGCTTTACATGGGCATGGTACCCTTCCTTTTTTATAAAATGTTATTCCTTTCTTACCTCTGAGAATGACAGTTCATTTGATCATCTACATGACCAAAAGGATTATGTATGACTTAGTTATTGGTATAGATGATTCAAATGTAAAACTCATCAAGAGGAACAAAAATATAATTAAAAATCATTTATTATTCCATTATGGGAAAATTCGGTACGATTACACAAAGTATCAATGTAAGGAGTCAAATAACTACCCCCCGCCCACCTGACTATCCTTAAACAAGTCCAACCAAACTGTCCTAAAACAAACCTAACCAAACCTTCCAAAAATTATTCCCCAAAACCAAAAATAAACACGACCAAACACATGTCCATTATAAAAGCTTCACAAATAAACACCAGCTTCATAAAAGACCCTGTTCGCAACTGCCAAAACAACCATCCCCATCATCATATAATCCCCGTTGCCCCCAAACTTCCCCTATCTGGATGGTATGTCGAAGACACTCCATGGAATAATAATCTTGTACCACCCTATAGAAATATACTATGCCTCCCTCCCTAGGGTAAAACATGGTAAACCATCTCTAACCAGTCTCCCCTACCAAGATCTTGGCCACTACCCTCTTTTATAGTCATTTTATATAATCTCAAGAAACATGTCAAACCCTGCCAACAGATTGAGAAGGATGGGTTAATGGTCAACGATTCTTCCATAGAGAGACCAATAGCATGGGAAGGCCTTTAGTTAAATCCTCTACAGGAAAGAAGTTCAGGGTATGTGAAGGCACAATTTTCTCCCATCTGACTTGACGTAGGATCTGCTAGGGGAAATAGAATGAGGCTTGGCGAAGGGCAACTAACTGAACATGCTGGTATTCCCCCAGTTCTAGAATGGGCTGCAACTCCCCCCACTAGGGCACCGACCAGTGCAGACATCGAGCTTTATGCTCCACAAATCACTTTATGGAGAACTAGGACGATATGACATCCATATCGTAATAACAACCATTGAGGGTCCGCCATCAGGTCCTCGATCACCAGCAGGAACCTCAGCGTTAGGACCAGGGCAAAAACTTTAGGAAAACTAGGATCATTATAGACTCTTCAACATAATAGATTCAACACAATCCAATGAAGGTGGCAAGATCCACTTTACAACCAAGTTGCTATATCCTTATCCATATAACAACCTAGCCTCCAAGGCCTTCCTCAACTCAAAAAATTCCAAAAACTCATTATTGCTACTTTTTCCCAAAATAAATCCTTTCAAAAGAAACTCTTTGCCATTATGGCCTCTCTTTATTCCAAAAACACATTCTCCTACTTTTCCTAAAAATAAAACCCTAACAATAAATTAAAGTTCATGTAAAGTAAGCCACTAAATAAAGATAATCAAACAAAATATGCATCTTTTCTTGCAGTTTTTAGGTCTCTTTTTAGGTGCAACGCCGCTACATCAAGCATACAATATGTTCAACATCGAGCTCCCCCGATTAATGATGAATCTTCAAGAAATGACGAAGGGAAAGAACCAGAATTGGATGTCACCTCATCTACCCCACAATTCTCTCTCCTAGGTACCAGACATACCCAAACTCATGCTCGATCAACCACTGCATCCCGTGGAGCCATCCCTCATGGGTAAAAGGTCACCTATATTGCCAACAGAGATTTAGCAATCCTACGTAATGCCGTATGCACTGTCTCTGATGTCACCCTCGTAATTAATCCCTAGCAACTGCTGAACCCCTGCACATACTGATTGTCACTTGCCTATTACCCTTCCCAAGGCAGTCCAAAAGACTGCGCCACTGTCGATTGGCAATCCCTACCACCCTCCGATCAACAATACCCCTGAAATTTCATCAAAAAAATCACTCCAAAGTCTAAAACTTTCTCAAAAAATTCCTTGAATTGCCAAATGAATATTGGAACATTTCTTCACCAAGAAAACTAATTTTCAAGCTCCTAAATCCGCGGTCGAATTAATACCACATTTTACTTAACTTAAACCCTAAAAATCAGTGCACCCTCATCTCAAAAACTCACCAACATAAATCCAATGCTTCCCCAGTAGCGCTATGTAATATCCTATCCATTTTCATAACTGGAATTCATGAATTAAAATCTTTCCTAGAAAAATTCCAATTTCCCCCAAGTAGAACTAGAAGCCCTAACCAGACATCACTCCCTAGTAACACATTCCCAAGTGGAATTTTCAGACTAAGAATTTCAGCTCTTCTCAAAAAGACATAATCCCCAGACAAATGTCTCTTCCCTAGTAGAGTCTCAAAGAAGGTAAATTTCAAATTCACCAGGAGAGATATTCCCCATGCCTCCACTTAAGGTCCTCAGAATCGACCTCGACCTTCAAAACTGGCCGCCCTTACTAAAGGTCCTTAGAATTGACCTCAACCCTTAGAATTGGTCGCCCTTTGATAGACAGGGATTTCGCTATGACGCGAGAGTCACCTACTCGCCGACCGTTTTATGTTCGGCCTACCAACTCTATACAAAAACCTAAACTATGACTACACACTTTTAAGGGAGAATAACGGCTAGTCCAGGTATCGAATCCACAAAGACCAGTTGCTAGAATATTATTTGGTTTATTACTTCTTAATAAAAGTGTAAAAGATATTTTCTACCTAAAAATAAAGATAACAAAAGGAAGCATTATACTAGGCAAGTGTAAATTAAAGTATGATTAACAAAGCGGATAAAAACTATAGGTTGTGTCGAATATCCCTCACCCCAAGTTAATTAGTATAAAATGGTTACATGGGTTCGCAAATTATTAAGATTGAGTCTTGTAAGGATAAAAATTTCCAATTGAGTCCCTTGTTGTTTTGGCTCAATTCCGGAAAAAATGTTTGAGTTATATGATAGAATACTTGACCATCCTTCAAGCCTATGACATACTAAAGTTGAAGACATAGCGGCCAAGTCTTATAAAGGTTCATCATTACCGAGTTTCAAGTGCTAAGTTTCTACGTCATCAACATCATATTCCATAGTCTCCAAAGGTATGAATGCATTTCTATATAAATATAGGGAGTCTTGGAATAAGTTTATATTGGGTGTACTTTTATTTTAAACTAAGGTTTATTTTCAAAAAGTTTCTTTAAAACTTTAAAATAAAGTTTCTGGGCTAAAATGGAATTTTTAAACTTTATGTCTCTTCGTTCGAAATTGTCATTCGAACGAGGTTTGCCAACGAATTGCCACTGGAACCTCATTAGATAGTTCGTTCGAACGAAAATGTCGTTCGAATGAGATTTCGGAGGGAATAGTTTTTGGTAATTTTTTTGCACTTTCCCACTACTTTGTCCCACTATTCTTTCACAGAATTTAATGACTTCGGGAACAGAATTTTTAGAAGAACTTTTTCCATATCCTAGAGAGTGTTTGAGAGCTTAATTATTTCATAAAAAGTTCCCTTGGTGTTTGTTATCCAAATTGATATATTCAAAGAACAAAACCCACTATACACCCAATAAAAAATGTTTTAATCCAAGTTTCTATCTATATATATATATATACATCTTGCTTGGAGAGTTTGTTTTGGCACCGGATGCATCTCTACCGTAAAAAAGAATTTGAGCTTGCTTCTACATCCCCATAAAATAAGAAGATTGTTTGTTGCGGCATACCCACTTGGAGAAAGGCTCCTTGTTCGGGTGACGATGACCAGAAGAAGTTCGATCGGTGGATTCTGAGACCGTGGTGGAGTTCCGTAGTTATTCGCTAGGCAAAGGTAGTTACAAGAAGATGCGTCGGGGATTGGACGGATAAAATTGGTATGGCCTAATTTGGTAATATTGAAAATACGACTTAGGCAAATTTCTAGGACTTGAGTTGAGTTAATATGTTAAAGTGAAAAATTCATTTGTTAATTAATTTAAATTCACTTTAAGTTGTGTTTAATTTTAATTTGAAAAGAAATTAATTTTTTTTAATTTGTTTAATTGAACCATCTCGCTTCCGCATCTTTAAAAAGAAAATTATCTTTTAGTAATTCAAGATTTAAAAATTGGGGGCCTCGTGTTCCAACACATATCGTTTTGTCAATTAACTAAACTCAGAGTTGTCACACCCCTAAATTCGCATAAAAGACTAATAAGATTTTGGTGTCAATAAATACCTCGAAAATTACGCACGAAAGGTCATAAATACGAAGCACATATGATATACCCCATTAAATCTCCTAGGTGTAATAACTAGGACAACAAACTCGAAATAAACTCGTAAACTCCATCACCAAAGCAAAGCAACATGTCAACCCGAATTGAGTTCAATCCAACACAATCTAGACTAAATTAGCCCCTACACATAGTTAAAAGCAGGATAAGCAACATTAATTAAAGCACCTAATTAATTTAGCCACAACTAATTAAATTACTCTAAAATTATCTAGGATTGAAAGAAAATGGAAAGCATGATAATTAAAGCTAAGAACAACAATTAAACTAAGGAAGATGAAGGATTAATAACTTACATATATAAAAATGGGAAAATAACCAAGAGAAAGGGAAGAAGGGCTTAGCTCCCAAGTTACAAATCCTAATTCTATGTAAAATGTAAGATAGCTACAAAAGAGAACAAAATATCTCTTATATAGTAAGTTGGAATGAGAATAAAGAAGAAAAAAAAGAAAAGAAAAAAGCTGCAGAAAATAGGCTTCATCGATCGATCGATGCTCAGAAAATTGCCTACTATCTACAATCGATTTCAGGAAATAGAAGGCATCAATCGATCGATCGACGATCCTATAGGTCTGCTACTCCCCTGCTTTGGTTCATTTGGTTTTCTCTTCCGCTAAAATCTCCATAACTTCTTCGTTCAGAATTGGAATCGTACATCATTGACGATTACGAGAAGCTTGCGAGGAGGGTTACAACCTCCGTGTAGATGTTAGGCCAGGTGCCCAAATTATGAATTGACTAAAATGCCCTTGCGCGTGCGATTGCAGACAGAAATTCACCGGAATGAGTCCAGACTTCACACTAAGCATCCAAATACCTATAAAACATCAATTAACCCCTGCAAAGTATATTAACATAGAAATCTGAGGTTGTCTGGTTAACGAGCATATATATAGGGAATAAGATACCTGAGAGGGGTAATAACGCACATGTTAACGGATGAAATACGCTATATTTGTGTATTATCACACTGCCTAACTTACACATTGCTACTCCCTAGTAATGAAATAAGTTGTAACAAGAACTACAAACAAACCAAAAGAAGGATACAAGCACAAAATAGGAAGAAAAAGCAATAAAAAATACGGCCTCTTTCGTGGGCGAACGATTGCATTTAGCATATGCAATAAGCCGTTAAACCCCTAGGTTACTCTAGTGGACGAGTGTCATCTCGTGAGGGTTTTCAGGGATAAAACCCATAAACATCAAATTGTTTTCTCAAAATAAGATTAACGCAACATGCGACAAACTCAACAACAACGAAAAAGATTTCATACGAATTATTAGCAAAATGAATGAATTCAAATGAAAGTCCAAATCATTAACATTTTAGAATGCTCCTCCTTGAATTGAAACCTTAAAATGTGGGAGGGGAGAGAGCACATGAAAAGAATGATTTGGCAAAAAATTAAATAAACCGGATACTAAATATGAAAGCAAGCATTTATTAATCCTCATGGGCATTACACTCATCAAGTGAATCCACTCGAAACAGGGAGGTTACACATGGGACATGCGGGCATAAGGTGTAAATGTAAAGGGAAACTAGGCCATACACATGTCACAAATGAAGAACACTATATATAAAATGAAAATTTATAATTTCAATGAAAGATACCGCTCATTAAAGGAGGCAAAATGTATTTTCACAAATTATTAAAACTATTTCAACTTCTAAATTAAATGCACCCTAAGATCACATAGGACTTTATAGGGTTGTAATGCAGGCTAAGATATGGTAAGAAACGAAGGATATGTATGTACGGGTTCAAAGTGTTCGAAAATGAAAACTCGGGATAATGGGAGAATGCGGGCAATACCAAAATTCAAAAATGATTTCCAAAACAAGCATTAGATATGAAATGGAGAGAAAAAAGGATTATTGAACACTATTAACAGTATATACAAACTTTCCTTTTCTTTTCTTCTTTTTCTCAGTTTTTCTTTTCTTTTATTTATGCTTTTTTCTTTTTTTTTTTCACTACTTTCTTTTCTTTCATCACTCTTTTATATGCTTAAATTGCAATCACAAAACAATAACATCATTCAATCCCAAGTAACATTCCAAACAAAGGTAAGGAAGGTAATGTCTATGGTTTATAACTCCAATTTGGAGTTTATTTTGGGATTTAGGGTTATGAAATGAAAGGCTAATATTTAGGCTCAATGGGTTTGACGAGGGTAAACATATAGGGTGAGGTCAAGGTCAATATGGGTGATATAACAAAGAGGGACTATGATTATTTCCTAAAGCTTACGCAATTCTCGAGTCAAAACAATATATTAAAAGCATGATCAAGTAACACATTTCAAGTATAAACTCATATAATGAACGATCAAATGAAAGAATAGTGAGATTACCAACGATTGTAATGTTTTCAAAGAGGAAAGAGTAGTGTATACACTCATAAATGAAGATACGTCTCTAAACTCACTCGTTGTAAGTATATACAATGCAACAAAAGATCGTCGAGCTATAAAAATCTTAAACCAAATCAATGTAACAAGGATAGTGCATGTGCTCATGGGATAAAGTTTAATTCATGAAGTTATTCATAATATCAATGATTTGAGGACTAAAGTCTAATAACTTCTAAAATTGAGAACATGCATCATTGAGTTGTCTATTGGATCAGGCAATTATTGAAATTTATCACTGGAAACAAGGCAAAATGCTCAACAAAGGAGAAAAAAGAAAGAAAACATTTTTGAAAATTTTCAAATTTTTCACAAAAAACATGCATTGTAACTAAATTGTAGTCAAATTCAAGGACTAACATGAAATGGATACATATCCTACACCCCCAAGTTAAATGTTGCATTGTCCTCAATGCGTCCATTAAAGAACACAACACAAAGATAGGAAAAGAATGATACTACCCAAATTTGGAGTGATCTCCATAAGTACAAGTCCAAATAAATCTACACAACAAGTTAGTACAAAGCAATGCAAGAATATTTACCGATATATTAAGTTAAAAGAATTTATGTCGTAAGTCACAACAATATAGAGGGGCTGAAGTGCAAACACTAGATAAATTGATGGTGAACATTTGATTTTATAAACTGGAAAGTCACACACATGAAAATCCAATATACAACCACAAACTACATCACTATTTATCATTTCATAATTTCAGTACAAAATAACTTAATACATAACAACTAATAAAAAGAAAGAAATACAAATGAAAAGGAAAAATACATAATATTATTCGATGCCAGAAATAAAAAATAGAACCCAAGACAATAGCCTAGTGGCAGGAACCACTAGGATCGAAAGAACCCTGGAAATGAGATGGGAGTGACGCATCCTGCCCATGCTGACATACATCAGATCTCTCATCATGCCCTGCAGCATGTGGAACTCCTGCCTGCGCTCAGCTCTGTCCTGCTCTAGCTGTGACTCCAAAGAAGCCCGCCAGACCGGGGTATTCACCCAGTGCTAGTCCTACAGTGCCTGGTATGCCTCAAAGCGGGCGTCTGAATCAGTATGTGGGACCTGAGAACTCTGTCCCTGCTCAGCCCGCCTAATCTCAGTCTCCTTGTCAGGCTCATAAGTCACCTCTACCCTCTACCTCTTGGTACTAGGCTGCCCCCAAGGGTGAGTCAAAATCATCGAGATGTTATCTTTGGTGAGAAGACCCATTGGCTCGCGCTTGCGGTCTGCATCATACTCGGGGCAATCTTACAATAAACAGATACTCGTGATAAGGGCAGGAAAAGGTAGGGAACATGTCCGGGCTCGCTCCTTAGATGCCGCGTAAATCATGTCCAAAAATATATTGGGCAAGATGATATCGCCCAAATTATTCATCAATGAAAAGACAAATTCCTCGTGTTTGTGACGCACCTCAGAACGGTTGCTGATCACCATAAATGAGTGGACGTTGATGTAGTGAAGTAAACGTGGTAAACCCTCCATTGCGGCCGAATGGAAGGCCATTTTCTTCCATACTTCCCACGGTGCAAGGGCCTCAATCAACGTCCTGAGACCAAAAACTCTCCCTTCTATCAAACTGACTGATTCCGCGGGGTCCGGCACATTCATAAAGCCCACCAAATCTGAACGGTGGAACGGTACCCTCACCCCTCGGACCATGGCCTCGTATGTAGTAGGTCCCTCCCCTTCCACCTCCACTAATGTCGCATAGAATATCCTCACTAGATCCTCATTGACACGTCCATTAGTGGCGATAAAGGGATCCCATCCCTATCGGCGCAAAAGAGCACACACCTCCTGTGGCAAATCTTCAAGCTTCCAGGCGCAATGATTGTCCAATGGCCTCTTTGAAGGCTCAAAGTATGCCTGGAACCAATCCTGTTCTCACTGGTAATGGAACCCCTCATAGCCCCGATTGGGCATACACCTAGTGGAATTCTATTTCTTTATGTCTGCCATTTCAACCTACAAAACAATAATTAGGCAATACAAAAAAAAATTGTAAGCACAATTAATGGTTAGTTAGTGAACTAGTTGAAATGGTGGGTGCATGTGCGCAAAATTGAGCGAAAAAAATTCCACATTGTGATAAAATGTGTCGATGTACGACAACGAGTGAAAATCACCCAAGTGTGCGCTAAAAATGGATTGAAAATTTGGTTTGAGCATTTTAGGGAACACTTAGCATGCACAATGTGAAATGAGGGTGTGAAAGTGCCATTGATCCAACAAACAAGCCTCATTCATGGACACACACATTTAGCAATCAACACAAAGTGAAAATGGTGTGGGGGGGGGGGGGGGGGGAGGAATTGATAATAATGGGATATAAGGGGGGGGGGGTATACATATAAAAACAAGTGTATATATATATATATATATATATATATATATATATATATATATATATATATATATATAGAGAGAGAGAGAGAGAGAGAGAGAGAGAGAGAGTATATATAAATATAATAAAATAAAAATAAAAACAAAATTAAAATAAATACGTACATACATACACATATACTACACTAATCAAAAAGTGGAAAATTACACTAGACTAAATTACAAGAAAGAAGAATAAATAGAGAAAAATCCAATAAAAAGGTAACAATGTAAAACCTACTAATTAAACTACTAACTAGTTATACACTAGAAGTCTAAAAAGTAGAGGATCCACCTTGAAAAATATTTGGCTTTGGAGGATAACTGGTAGACCCTCCCGGGAATGCATGCCTCTTGGAAAATGAGAATTCCGTTTGAATAATGGAAGGCATTCCTGGGGAAGAAACCAATGTCCATTAAAAGTTTGGGAGGGACAATGGGGGATTTGGATAACAAGGGGGATAGGTACACATGGGTTCCAAAAAAGATTGAATTTACTCCCAAATATTTTGAAGTTGGAATGGGAGGGGGCGCACAAGGAGGCAATGGTGCCCTCACGGAAGGCGACTCGAGAGAGTACTCCTCATCGGTGAAAAAGTTACACGTTTTAAGGTTTTGGACCGATTCATCGGGTACTAGCGACAGTGTGACAGTATAAAATAAAGATGGGGATGAAAGAAATTCAATCTCAAGCGATGAGTTATCATCGCTTGAAGATTGAATTTTGAAAGAAATATGATCATTTGCAATGAAACTTTCTTCTTTGAGAATCAAAGAAGAAACGAGTTCATTGCAAATGGATACTATGTCCATTACTTCCTCAATTTCATTCTCTACTATACCTTTGATCGATCAATCAATCCTACAGGTCTGCTACTCCCATGCTTTCCCTTGCTTTGGTTCATTTGGTTTTCTCTTCTGCTAAAATCTCCGTAACTTCTTCGTTCGGAATCGGAACCAGAATCGCACACCGTTCATGGCCACACGAATCTTGCGAGGTGGGATACAACTTCCGTGTATATGTTGGGCCAGGTGCCCAAACTGTGAATTGACTAAGATTCCCTTGCTCGTGTGATTGTGTGCGAAAATTCACCGGAATGCGTCCAAACTTCACACTAAGCATCCAAATACCTATAAAAGCTCAATTAACCCCTGCAAAGCATGTTAACATAGAAATTCGAGGTTGTCTGGTTAACGAGCATAAATATAGGGAATAAGATACCCCAGGGGGCTAATAATGCGTATGTTAACGGAAGAAATATGCAATATTTGCGTATTATCACCCTTACTTAAGGTCCTTAGAATTGACCTCAATTTAAGGTCCTCAGAATTAACCGCGACCCTCATAATTGGTCGCCCTTACTTAAGGTCCTCAGAATGGACCTCGACCCTCAGAATTGGTCGCTCCTGCCTAAGGTCCTCGGAATTGACCTAGACCCTCAAAATTGGTGTCTCCCACTTAAGGTCCTCAGAATTGATCTCGACCCTCAGAATTGGTTGCTTCCGTTTAAGGTCCTCAAAATTGACCTCGACCCTCGGAATTGGTCACCCAAAATTAAGGTCCTCATAATTGACCTCGACCCTCAAAATTGGTCACCTCTACTTAAGGTCCTCAGAATTAACCTCGACCCTTAGAATTGCTTGCCCCAACTTAAGGTCCTCAGAATTGATCTCGACCCTCAGAATCGGTCGCCTTACTTATGGTCCTCAGAATTTACCACGACTCTTAGAATTGGTCACCCTTACTTAAAGTCCTCAGAATTGTCCTTGACCTTTAGAATGGGTAGCTCATACTTAAGTTCCTCAGAATTAACCTCGAACCTCAGAATTAGTCGCTTCAACTTAAGGTCCTTTGAATTGATCTCGACCCTCGGAATTGGTCGCCTTTACTTAAGGTCCTTAAAATTGACCTCGTCTCTCAGAATTGGCTTCCCTTACTTAAGGTCCTTAGAATTGACCTCGACCTTCAGAGTTGGTCGCCCTTACTTAAGGTCCTTAGAATTGACCTCGACCCTCAGAATTGGTCGCTTATACTTAAGGTCCTCAAAATTCACCCCAACCCTCAAAATTGGTCACTTCCACTTAAGGTCCTCAAAATTGACCTCGACCCTTAGAATTGGTGACCCTTACTTAAGGTCCTCAAAATTTACCTCCACCCTAAAAATTGGTCGCCTCTACTTAAGGTCTTCATAAATGACCTCGATCCTACGAATTGGTCACTCCAATTTAAGATCCTCAAAATTGAACTCGACCATACAAATTGGTTGTCTCTACTTAAGGTCCTCAGAATTAAACTCGATTATCAGAATTGGTCCCTTCAACTTAAGGTCCTCAGAATTCACCTCGACCCTCAAAATTGGTCGCTTTAACTTAAGATCCTTAGAATTCACCTCAACACTCAGAATTTTTCTCTCCCACTTAAGGTCCTACTAATTGACCTTGACCCTCAAAATTGGGTGCTCCCACTTAAGGTTCTCAGAATTGACCTCGACCCTTACAATTGGTCGCCCCTACTTAAAGTTCTCAGAATTGACCTCGACCCTTAAAATTGGTCATCCCAACTTTAGGGACATAGAATCTTCCATCCCCATCATTACATTAGGTCCTTAGAATCAACCTCGAACCTCTGAAATGGTAATCCTCGTCGCTTTTGTCTGTAGAATTGACCTCTTTCTCAAAACATCATGTGGTGTCTATTCGACGTCTTTCACTTATTCTAAGCTCATCCTTTGAGGGTCGCTATAGATACACCATTTTAGTACTCCTCTAAGTCTCTCCTTAGGTCTCTAACACCTAACCTTTTATTAAAAAACCAATGTCATATTCTGAGTACCGATATAGAGGCCATCGGGCGCTCCTGAGCCTCGTTTAACTCCGATAAACTCCATCATCAAAGTGAAAGCTCAATGAATATTTGAAGGGATCTGAATTCCCTTTCCAATGGTCTGATTCATGTGTGAATCAGTCTAATGGTTCGGATGAACGAACCATTTTACTATCGAAAACCAATCTAAAAGCCATCGGGTGCTCTCCAACCCCGATTTGACCCCTATCAACTTCACCATCAGAGCGAAATCTTAATAAATCATTAAAGGTCACTAAAAACATTTTCCAATGGTCCACCCCATGCATGAAATGGCATAACGATTCAAACAAACGATCCCTTTTCACCTAAAAGCTGATCCAAAGGCCACCGAGCGCTCTCGAGCTCCGTTTGACCAATGTCAACACTTTAACTTGAATGACACTAAATGAATATTTAAAGGTCACTTAATACCCTTTCCAATTATTTACCCCGTGCATGAATTAGCCTTACGATATAGACGAATGATTCGTTTTACTTTGAAAGGTCACCGGACGCTTTCAAACCCCATTTGGCCAAAGTCAACTCTCCTAATCGAGCTAAGTTCTATGGAACATCAAAGTACCTCACACAACCATTTCAATGGCATGCCCAGTTCACTATTCAGACTTATGGTTCGAACGAACGATCCATCGTCTTTTGATGATATCCTATCTAAAGGATCGATGGGCGCTTTTGAGCCCCGTTTAACACAGAGTTAACTACCAAACTCAGGAGTGATAAAGGATTCGCAAAGGTCTATGAATTATCCTTCTAAAGGTATGATCAGTGTGCGATTTGGACTTACGAATTGTGTTTTATGACCGTTTTTTCTACAAAATCTACACGAAATTGCCAATTGGCAGGTCCATTTTTGGGCCTCTTAGTAGTGTGTCTAGGGTCACCTTCCGATAGGCAGGACAAGGACAATTTCGATCGTCATTCCCCTACCCTATATAAGGGGAACATGAGATCATTTTGAAAGGCACCTTAGAACCATCAAATTCAGTGATCTCAACAACATTTTTTTGCAATCAGAGAAGTTTCCTTGTGTGAATTCTCCCCACCTTTAATTCCCATAATTCTCATAAATAATTTAGCAAAAATCTCATTCTCTCTCATCCTACATTCATACTAACCTTCAAGGAAGATAATCAAGGTCAAGCTTCAAGTCTCCAAAGAAGGTCCAAATATCCTTCTCTCTCTTTTAGTTTATTTATTTTTGCATTAGTTATATAAATTCTCAATTTAACTTTTACTTTAGATCATACACATTAATACCTCATCCTTTATTAGTTGTATTGCCCATAATTTATTTTCTATAAAAATACCCAAAATAAGAAAAATAGGGTGCGTCTATTCATTCCAACGGGATTTTTTTACCACATTTTCTCAAAACTAAAAATATCTTTTGTAGACACACACATATTATAAACTCCCATTTCAATCCATGGGATAAACCCCACCCTTGTGCCTTATGCAAACTACGTGGACTTTCATGCCTTTATAGGCTACGTAGGCATCTTGGGTTAAAACCCGAGACTCGAATCCTTTTTCATATTTTTATCTTATTTCTATTTTATTCATATATTATTCATCTATGTCATACTTGTGATTCATACTTTCATCTTATATAACATATATTATCGTTTCATCATAACGATTAACATCTCGATAAGCGCACACATCATATTTTCTAATTATTATTTGGGAACATTCCTATGGATGACCTCACTCCATCTTTTCCATGATGCGAGTCAAGCGATTATGATCTCCACTTATATATACACGCACACACACTTCAGGCAAAAATTAAGAAAAGTATTAACATAATCCCATAAGATACCGAAATGGCGGTATGGGTGCCTAACACCTTTCCATTCCATAACTTAGCCCCCAAACCTCTAAACTATTGCTTTCACAAGCATTAGTTTGTCCTTGATGCCTCTCTCTCTCTCTCTCTCGAAGCGACGACATGTTCTTTTGACTGTTTTGTTCAAAGTAGGATGGCGACTCTATTTCTTTACATCACCTCAAAACCGATGACGATCGAAGAACTCACGATGTAGCAAGTGGCACGGGACCTTTATCTCTTCCTCTTTATTCCCCCCAATAGAGATCGGGGAGAGGGGGAAGATCTCGGGATGGCCGCATCTATATTGTAGTTTGTACTAAAAAATCTAACTCACCCCTAGAGTGGAACTACCCTATATAAACTACTTTAATAATGAATGAAGTTATGTTATTCCGCCTTAACTTTAATTCATTACTTTATGTGTACTTCTTGTTCATTCATACCAAAAAGAATGGTGTGACAAGTTTCAGGATTCAAAAATCTGCAAGTCGTACTATTGTTAGAGCATCCTTTAAAAAAACATTTGCAAGTCCTATTTCCTAACTTGGGTCTCTTAGGTTCGGGTTTTCTTTTATACACAATACATCCAAAAGATTTGAGATGTTTCAGATTAGGCTTACGATTAAACCATAATTCATATCCTTGTTTTTCAATATAACTCTATTTATAATGTAACATGTAGATAAAAGTGCTTCACCCCACATAGAAAAATGTAACCCATAACTGATCAACATTGCATTTATCATTTCAACCAAAGTACTATTCTTTCTTTCTGATGTTCCGTTTTGTTGCGGTGTGTATGGTGCCATAAATTATGGATTATTCCATGAGTATTACAAAAGTGTATAAAGTTATTTGAGTTGTATTCACCACCTATATCATATCGTAAGACTATGATTTTTTGACTTTATTGAGTTTTAACTTCTGCGTTAAAAATAAAAAATTTCTCGAATACTTCATGTTTACTTTTAAGTAAATATGTATATGAATATCTAGAGTAATCATCGATAAATGTTAAAAACATATTCATTTCCTCCATGAGTGATGTTACTCTTCGTATCACATATATCACTATATATAAGATCAAGCATTTCGAATGTGTTATCAAAGATTTAAATGACTTAATAGTTATCTTAAAATAATCACAAATTTCACATTTATCACAATGGTCAATCTTACAATCGGAGATTAGTCCTGGATTAGTCATATTTTTAATACTTCTATAATTAGTATGACCTTATCTACTATGACATAAAGAAATGGAATCAACCATATAAGGAGAATTAATATTATTTATTATATTAAATTTGATCATGTAGTTATAAGAGCATCCGTTGCATTTAAACTGACCATTCTTGGACAAGACAAACTTATCTAACTCATACACTAGTTTGAAACCTCTCTTATTGAGAAGCTTTCCAAATACAATGTTTTTACACATATTCGATACATGAAGTACATCAATCAAAGTAAAAACCTTTCTAGATGTTAGTTTCAATTCCACTGTGCCCTTTCTAATTACTTTAGTGAGAAGGTTTTTGGTATTTTTACTTCTTTTCCATAAATCCCTTGATATGTTTTGAAAAGATAATGATTTTTTAATATATGAATGGTTGCTCTGGTATCCAATGACCATCCACTTTTATTATCCATAGAATAATGTCCACACACCAGTGAAATAAGATCTTCAACATTGTAGGATTACTTAATAACTTATTTTCCCTTAAATGCCTTATTTTTAAGTCGACATTCTCGACCAAAATGACCCATTTTGTCACATAAATAACATTTACCCTTCCTCCTTTTATTTCATTTTGGTTCTTAAAGTTTGAATATGTCCTTACTTTAATTTTGGAATCATTTTTATTCTTTGTAATACTTCGTGATTTTGGACGGTAAATGTATTTTTATAAGTCAAAAATCAGAAAAATTGTTTTTTTGGATTTAATTATTTTTATTATTTTAAAATGTTGGTTTTGATATATAAGAAATAAGGTTTCAATAGAATTCCAAATCAGGAACAAAATTGGATTTTTCAACTTTTCTTTTATGTTGGCTGAACAGGGGAGAACATATTCGTCCTTGGGGGAACAAATTAGCTTAAGGGGAATCAATTCAGTCCAGGATAGATTTGGTGAATTAGCCTATTTTTAAGTGATTGAGTTGGTTCACTCTTTTATTTTCCTATATTAAAAAGGCTCATGTTTAAACTTTTTCCAACTCTTTTAACTCAACTAAAAAAGGATTAGCCACCCAATTATTCTTTCCTCTCTTCTGCAAAACCTAAACCCCATTAAAAATAAGTTTCAACTCAAGTTTTGAAAATACAAACCAACTTTTCTAAAGATCAACCTAGAATGAGTTCTTGCTATTTTTACGAGAGGACCACAACCATATAATCCGAATTTCTAAGCAACTTCTTATCAGGCATGAATTCTTCTATTGTTCCCCTTAAGTGTTGCATGTTTTAAATGTTGCCTAAAACTTAGTTAATCATGTTTTCTTAAAAGTAATTAGAAAGATTAATTAGGTAAAGTGAAAGTAAATTTGTTTTTTTTATTAAATCAAAAATATGATTTAAGACTTTAAACAATCGTATGCTTAGATTAATGTATTGGTTTATGGTAGATTTATGGGACGAATCACATCTTAGAATTAAAATATGAACTTACAATAATGTTTCAATTCATAGAATTATGATATTAAATGTGTATGTTGTAGAACGAACTTATTGTTATGTAGGATTGTTATTATGAATATATGGGTCGTATTATGTGTTAAATTGTTAAAATATCACTTGTATTGGAATTATGAAATTTGACAACTTTGTGACTATTTGGTTGAATTTGGTTTTTACATAATTAAATGAATGTGATTTGAATGGAATCGAAATCATAACATTAATTAGAGCATTGTAGTGTTAAATTACAAAATAATTTATGTGGATATTGTTCATGTTAATATATTGATATCATTGGCACGTTGGGATTTTTGGAGTAGTTGCACTTTCACTTGTTTTATAGTTTTATTTCTGGGTATGGGACTAGTAGGCATACTTCTTGTTATTATCCCTTTCTAGGTATGGTATTAGTGATTGTATGATTGTACGATTGGGTATTTCCTGGGTGGGGATAGATAGTACGCCGTTACATTACTACATTATCCTGGGTCCAAGACTAGGTGGTGATTTTTGTAGGTATTTTTCCTAGGTCATAGACTAGATAATACTTATGGTTTGGTGATCTCTAGGTATGGGACTAAGGATGATTTTAGGTCGTGATACCCGAAATTATGGGTGGATCTAATTGAGAATAGAGAGAACTTGATTAAGAATTAGTAATTAATGTCTAAGATAATAAACGAGTATTAAAAATGGATTTGAAGTCACCAATATATTTAGGATTAACAATAATTAGGTCGGCTGGATATAGTGGCATGGGTGTAGGCTTGCATCACCAATATGTACATAACTAATAATAATAATTAGGTTGGTTGGCTATAGTGACATGGTTGTGTGTTGGCATCACCAATATGAGCAGGGATAATGATAATTGGGTTGTTTGGCAATGGTGACATGTCGTGCGTAGAACATAACCAATATGTGTAGGGCTAACGAAATTGGGTCATTTGACTATAGTGATGGTAATGGGTGTGATGTGTTAATAATTTTAGGCTTGCCCGAATATGTGAAGGATCTATAAAAGGTTGGCTGGCTATGGTGGTATCACTTTAATATTTAGTACCTAATTGCATTAAATTAAGTTAATGTCTTTAACATAACTAAATGCTAAAATAATATAATTGGACTTTAATAATGGGGTGGCTTACTTTGTGTGGGTAGTTAATGCTATTTTATTTTACTCATATGTTCTTATATTATTTAATTTAAAATACAAGATTGTAATATTTATTTCATGTGATGCTTATGTCTGAATTCACGGAACTTAATTGGGAGGAGTAGCTGGTATTCTTAAAATGGGCTCTCACCCCTTACGTTGACTCACATTTTATGTATAGTTGATAGAGTAGCAACATAGGATGGATTGAAGAATTATGGAGTGAAATTGGAGTTCTTTTATTTCTTTAGTAGTTTAGATTTTTCCATTCCGCCATTTTATATATGACACAGTTATTTATGCATTCAGTAGGCCATTCGGTACCACAGTTGTTTATGTTTTTTTAAGTTGGAGTTACCGTTAAATAAATAAATTCAGCATTAAACTATCTTTTGGTTTTGAGCTTTATTTTTTAGTTCACATGGTGATGGAATTTATTGTGTGGATGTTTATATCCATTGGATTTAATTTTGGATTATATCTTATGGAAAGATTTTTTAATGTCTCATATTTTGTCACATGCTAAGAATGGTATTTTAATTCTGACTCTCGATATAGGTTGGCAGTGGGGACTAGTCACCTCCAATGTCAAAATATGTGGGGTTTCATAGTTGGTATCATAGCATGGCCTTAGGTATTATTGGTTTTAATTCTCTTATAGCTTCCATGTTACATATCATTGATTCTTTTGATGATTTTTTACTCTTTATGTTTTTTTGTGTCTGGTATTGTTTGTTCTTATCTTTTCAGATGGCGAACATTAGGAGACCTGAAGATAGGAGAGAGGGTTTGGTTTCTGGTTCCATAGTTTAGTAGAGACACGATCAGTTTCTTTTGGGTGGCTATCATTCGTGAGGCCACAACGTCGAGTATTATGTGAAATAGCGTTGCCAAAGCCGTTTATGAAAATAAACTATTTAAGCAACTCCGAAAGTTTGTTGAAGAAACTCTTTACTTAAATCAAAACGATTTTGAACACAAGATGTGTTAACAAAAGTATGTACGAGATATGGACAAGATTTGATAACAAGTTTTAGTAAACAGTTTAAAATGTTTTAAACTCAGCACACAATCAGAATGAGATGAGAAGATGTAGAAATATTGATACTCAGGATTTTTTACGTGGTAAAACCTCAACCTTCAGGAAACATCCACGACTCCCTCTACGGAGTAAAACAAAAACAATCACTAAAACAAATATATGAGTTACAACCTATTTAACTAACATGCACACAAAAACAAATCTATACAAGTTCAGGATTGTACCCTCTGGCGTCCTTAACTTTTCTGCAGATCTTGTTTGTTGATGTAGTTGTCTCAGTTTGTCAACTCTTCTTTGTTTCAGCACTTTACGTCGACTTATTGTTCACCAAATCTTATAGCCCACACTTTGAGTGTTTGTAGTGTGAAGATGTTTGTGAATGGTGTTCTAAAACACATGCATGCACACACACACACTTATTAGTTACAGACGATCCTAACAAATCACATATAAAGTCTATATGCAGTGTATTTGTTATTTTTCTTTCTTACAAAACCAAGAACCTTTTTGACCTTTCAAAATAACCCAGATTCCACGGAGATCTTGCTTAAGAAATCGGTCAAGACCTTTCTCAATCACTTTTGAAAATATTATGGGGATTGAGAACCCTCCAAGTGCGAATCCCACTAGGTCAGGTTAGGTTTTGTAAAAACAGAAATAGAAAAACATCTATTGTTGATTCTGAAGTAAGAAAATGTTTTATCAGAAAACAATCAACAGCGAAATTCTCAAAATGAGAAATAAATGCAACTAAGTGTGTTATGACATGAAAAACTTCAGATCTATGATTTCTATTGAAAGAGAAACAAGATCTGAGTCTATGTCTAAGTTGGAAATAAGATTTATGAACACAAGGATTTCAGCAAACCAGAAATCACTCAACTCGAACTCTCATAACTCAAGAAACACTAAGGATGGTGTTTATTTGGTTATGGTGTTTATGGAGAGGTTAGTGGTTTGGGCTTGAGAAGAATTTGGACGAAGTTAGGGTTTCTAACTAGGGTTGGTTTCTCTCTCTAACTTCTCTCTTCTCTCTTCTCTCTCCTCTCTCTCTTCTCTGAGACTTTTCAAAATGGCAAAAGCTTTCGAAGGCTGAGATGAGAGGCCTTTAAATAGGAAGAGAAGAAGATTCCAGAGCTTCGTTCAAAATCAAGGGCTCTGATTGAGTCAAGCTCCTTTGACTCCAATCTAAGGGCTCATAACAGGCGGTGGATTAAACATACTGTGATTGGTTAAAGGGTTTACACTGGGATTCACTCAAAAGACATGCAGGCCATCGATAAGGGTTGATCTAAGGGCTGAAAGCACGCGATGGTTTGTCTCAGTAAAGAAACACAATTCAGGCCAATCAGAGGACAGCAGGTGTAGGCCTGAGGATGAATGTAAACGCGCGTCCCAAAATAATTACAAAGCCAACCCTAAAGTCTTTAGCGCTTTCGGTTTCTACCCAGAGTAACTTTAGGCCAATAAACACAACAATCCATATTTATACATTAACCCCAAGACCTTTTAAATCAAGTTTTAATTAAATAAAACCTTGTTTAAAATATGTTTTAAATTCCCAAAAAATTATTAAAAATCAAATTGAGGGATTTAAACTCACTCACAACATTAATACACATAGTGGTGCAATATGAAATGCAAGAATGAAATTCTAAGTGTGTGAGTGATGGCTATAGTCTCAGGATCATCACAAGATGGATAGAAGAAGAAGCAACCCAATCTCTGAAGCTCTTTGGTTTCTAGGATGGACACTATTTTATCACAATTTCCAAACTAGATGAGCTCTTATACAGTCTAGACTCAAATGAGTCAAAAGCATAAGGGCTTCAATCTCCCCCTTTGGAAATATGAGACAAAATCTCCTTTGAGTCATCTCAACTCGTAGGGCTACAACAAATAAGAAAATCCTATTCCTATAAAAGATCTATCTACCCAAATCCTAGAAAGCAAAAATTACATAACTCAACTATATACAGTTTAACATCCTATTATTACAATAAAGAATGACTGTACAAGAAGAATACCTGCAAAGAATTACTAAGATCAAGCTTTTTAGTATATGCAGTAGACTCAAATTTCTCCCCCATTTTGTCTCAAATGGACAAAGGGAAAGAACTTGGCAAATATAACAGGTATTTACTCAACACAAATCATACCAATAGATTTACGTAAAGAAATGAATCTATTATAATCAAGAGGTTTGGTAAATAAATCTGCAAGTTGTAGATCAGTAGAAAGATAATTGATTTCTAATTCCTTGGTTTCAACTAATTCACGAATAAAATGATGTCTTATTTTAATGTGCTTAGTTCGCGAGTGTTGAACTGGGTTCTTAGAAATGTTAATCGCACTTTGATTATCACAATAGAGATGAAGTGTGGGTTCTAAAATACCATAATCACTTAGCATTTGTTTAAGCCACAACAATTAGGCACAACAGCTACCGGCGGCTATGTATTCAGATTCAACAGTCGAGAGAGATGTGCAGTTCTGCTTTTTACTACTCCATCCTACCAAGTTATTACCAATATAACAACATGCGCCTGAAGTGCTTTTACTATCATCAGTACACCCAGCCCAATCAGCATCAGTGTACCCAATAATAGTGCTAGGTGTGTCATTCGTGTACCAAATTCCTAAATTTAGAGTGCCTTTAACATATTTAATTATGCGTTTAACAGCGTTTAAATGGCTCTCCTTGGGGTTGTTTTGATAACGCGCACAAACACAAACAGCATACATGATATCAGGGCGCGAGGCAGTCAGATAGAGTAATGTGCCAATCATACTACGATATAAGGTAGAGAATTAATCCGGATATAATACTAACGAGATGTGAGTTGGTATTTGATTATAATGTGTATACATATGACGATATATGAATGTTAAATATTAAAATTATCGCAAGATTGAAATACGGCAAATTGGGAAATTTAGTTGGGACACACGTCTCAGTCGCGTCAAGAATGTAATTATTTAAATTAAAAAGTAAATTTTATTTTTATCAACTGAATGGTCATTTTGAGTGCGCCAACGTGTCCGGAAGGGTTGAAATAGTCAGAAAACACTAGCCGGGGGTTTAGTTTGGGTCCCGGGGCATTTTTAGGCTAAACCGGCAACTTAAAAGGGCATTTTAGTAATTTTGAAATTTTGGGATTATTGACCAACGAATTTTGGGAGTTAATTATAGGTTATTGATCGAGCGGTAAAAGTGTGTTCGTGTGAGGAGACAATCGTTGTGTGTTTCGCCGCCGCGATGCAAAAACCTAAACTACAACTACACTTGACAAGCAAGCACAGCGGTAAGTCGGGTATCGTAAGAAATCCACAGGGAGTGATTAAATTTTAGATTTTAATTGTTTTAAAACTTCTTAGAATAAAAAGGTGTAAAAGAAATAAGAAAAGGTGATGGGTGGTTATGGTGACAAAAGAAAAGAATAAGTTACGCTACACAAAAGTAAAGCGAGGATCGAGATCGCATTCTACCCCACGGATCGAAACAACTACTAATTAGAGTTAAGGCTCGAAAGCATTTAATCGAGCATAATCAATTAAGCATAAACATCACACAATAAGGAATTTAATCCAAAGTTGCGAGATTAAACATTTAACTGAAAATGGTCACACGTGGATTAAATTCGGATTATCGCTATAAGCACTAAAGTTGCGTGACAAATAAAGTTAAAGGCATAACAATCCAACTTTAATACACGCGGTTTCAATTAAATGCAATTTTACATGAAACCCTAACTTTCGAAGTCCAAACCCATAAATGGCGGAACGAAATCCCGAACCTATTTATCTAAGGGCACGACATGGAAATAAACTAAATTAAACTAATTAAACTAAGAAAGCAAGAATTAAAGCAAGTAAACTAATTAATAAAGCATGTAAATTAACTACAAAGCAAGGTAATAATGAAATACAAACTATATTAATGGTGGAGGAGATGAATAGTCAACTTACACAACAAATGGGGTGTCAAACCAAGTATAAATGAAGAAGAACCATCCAAAAACCCTCAAAACCCTAAACTAAAATATCCTAAAAATCTGATTATCTTGCTCTCAAATGAGAGAGAATTGGGTTTATACAAAATATCCCATGGCAAACTTGTAATAAAAGGGAAGAAAACCCAAAATCAGGAGGGCCGAATCGATTCGGAAATGGTCTGAATCGATTCGTAAACAGGGGAACTTCGTAGCTGTAATTCTGCAGCATTCCGAATCGATTCGGTTTTGGGCCGAATCGATTCGCAAGTAGCAGGTCTGAATCTGCAGCTTTATCCTATTTTACGGAAAATGCCGCCATTTCTTCATTATAGCTCGGAATGAGGTATGGTCGAAGGCTACGCGAAGATAACTTAGAGGAATACAACATTCAAGAAGACATGGGCCAAAAAACCAAAATATGAAATGACTAAAATGCCCTTGAATGTGACCTTGAGTGTACTTTTTAAGTAAAAATCATCCTAAAAATGCCATAACTCCATCATTACAAGTCGGAATCACGCACTGTCGGCAGCCACGCGAAGAGAAATCAAAGGTCTTCAACTTCCGTGAAGAGCTCGGGCTTCAAACCCGAATGCTGGAATTACTAAAATGCCCCCGAAGCTGCAAAAGTCGACGAAACATTTCCGAAAAGCGTTCGAACTTCATACTAAGCATCCAAATACCTACAAAAGCCCAATTAACCCTTGCAAAACATGTTAACATAGAAATCCGAGGTTGTCTGGTTAACGATCTTAAGTATAGGGATTAAGATACCCAAGGGGGCTAATAAGGCGTAGGTTAACGGGTGAAATACGCAATATTTGCGTCGTATCACACCCCCTAACTTACACATTGCTAGTCCCTAGCAATGAAATAGGAAACAACAAGAACTACAAGCAAACCAAAAGCAGGATAAAAGTACAAAATGGGATGAAAAATTAATAAGAAGATAAGGCCACTTTCGCGGGCGAACGATTGCATTTAGCATATGCAATAAGCCGTTAAACCCCTAGGTCACCCTAGTGGACGAGTGTTGTCTCGTGAGGGTTTTCAGGGATGATACCCACAAACATCACATGGTTTCCTCAAAATATGCCCAACCCAACATGCGACAAACTCAACAACAACGAAAAAGATTTCAAACATGTTATTAGCATATTGAACGAATTCAAGCTAAAGTCCGTTGTTATTAACAAGTTGAATGCACCTCATAGAATTGAAACTTTAAAAGTGGGAGGGGGAAAGCACATACATAGTGTGATTTGGTGAAAAACTTATATAAACCGGATACTAATCAAAGAAAGCATACATTCAATCCTCACGGGCATTACGCTCATCAAATGAATTCACTCGAAACAGGGAGGTAACACACGGAACATGCGGGCATAAAGAGTAAATGGAAATGGAAACTAGGCCGCACACATGTCACAAAATAAGAACGCTATATAGGAAATGAAAAACTTGTAATCTCAATGAAAGATACCACTCATCAAAAGAGGCGAAATGCATTTTCACAGATTATCAAAACTATTATGACTTTTAAATTAAATGCACCCTAAGATCACATAGGACTTTATAGGGTTGTAATGTAGGTTTGGGGTTAAGGTACGAAATTAAAGGTATATGTACGGATTCAAAGTGTTCGGAGATGAAAACTTGGAATAATGGAAAAATTCGGGCAATATCAAAATTGGAAAACAAGTTCCAAAAGGCATTAGATATATCATCGGGGAGAGTAATCAAAGCTTATTGAACTATATACACAACATTTACAACTTTCTCTTTCCTTTTTCTTTTCTTTTCTTCTTTTTCTCATGTTTTCTTTTGCTTTCTCTTTTTCTTCACTTTTTTCACATCTCTTTTCTTTTCATCACTCTTATCAAACTCTCATATGCTTAAAATTGCAACCGCAATACAAAAACAACATTCAATCCCAGGTAACATTCCAAACAAAGGTATGTAAGGTGTATGTATGGCTTAAAACTCCAATTTGGAGTTGGTTATGGGATTTTGGGTAATGAAATGAAAGGCTAGTATTTAGGCTCAAAGGGGTTGACTAGGGAAACATATATGGTGAGGTCAAGGCTAATATGGGTGATATAACAAAGATTGCCTATGATCATTTCACAAAGTTTACGCAATTCTCAAGTCAAAACAATATATGAAAATCATGATCAAGTAACACATTTCAAGCATGAACTCAATTAATGAACGGTCAAATGAAAGATTAGAGAGATTACCAACGAATTCAACGTTTTCAAAGAGGAAAGAATAGTGTATAACACTCACAAATGATGAAAGGTACAAAGCTTACTCGGTGTAAGTATATACAATGCAAAAAAAGATTACCGAGTTATAAAAATCTTAAACCAAATCAATATAACAAGGAAAGTGCATATGCTCATGGGATAAAGTTTAATTCATGAAGTTATTCACAATATCAATGATTTGAGGACTAAAGTCCAATAACTTCTAAAATCGAGAACATGCATCATTGAGTTGTCTATTGGATCGGCAATTATTGAAATTTATCACTGGAAACAAGGCAAAATGCCCAAAAATGGAGAAAAAAGAAAGAAAATATTTTTGAAAATTTTCAAATTTTTCACAAAAGGCATACTTAGTAACTAAATGTGAGCAAATCCATCGACTACACATGAAATGGATAGAATATCCTACACCCCCTAACTTAAATGTTGCATTTTCCTCAATGCACATTAAGAACACAACACAAAGAGAGGAGAATAACGATATTACCCAAAATTGGAGCGATCTCCATAAACGCGAGTCCAAAGGAATCTACAAAACAAGTTAGTACCGAGCATAGCAAGAACAAATAACAAAAAGTTAACTAATTACACTAGATTAAATTAAAAAGGAAAGAAAGAAAATTAAAAAGCTAACTATTTACAACCTACTATTTAGGCTTAAACCAACCTATCTACACAAGTTTTAACGTTCAAGAATCATCAAACTACCCTAGAATCTTGATTTCTTGGCTCAAAAGTCATGAATTTAACAACAACCCTAATTATTCAATATTTCTTCAATAATCATCATAAACCTCAATTAAATTTCATGATTCCTAAACCTTAATATATAATTTCATCTATTCAGTGCTTCTAGAAAATTCACTACATGCAACCTACCCAAATTCAATAATTAAGTCTCCAATTTTCACATTATGGCAATTATTCATAATTTGACATCAAAACTAAAATAACATGCAAATTATATTCCTTAAATCATTTCAAGATAAATCACTTACCTTAGGTTAGAACTTTCTGATCCTCCGATGATGATGCTAGTTGATTCTCTCTCTCTCTCTCTTTCCGGTCACAAATCCGGCAATGGTGTGGTGCAAAAAGCCTCTAAGTAGTGGTTCTTCTTTGGGAACTTCCTCCTCTTCCTCTCTAATGACCGTTTGTGATTTTTGGTAATGGAAACCCTAAGGAATCTAAGTGTTGGCTGATATAATCAGTCTAAAATTCGTGGGTTACTATTCATCAAATAATAAAATGACCAAAATACCCTCATGGGTTGCTGGTTTGGCTTAAAACTGCCCCGGGACCCAAACTAAACCCCCGACTAGAGTTTTTTGACTATCTCGAACCTTCCAGAAATGTTGACACACTCGAAATGACCATACGGATGATATGAAAATAATTTACTTTTAAATCCATTAAATTGGTTCCTGACATGACTGACACGCACATCCCAACTTAATTACCGAAACTGCCGTATTTTCAACTCGCGACAATTTTAATAAATTCATAATCATATATTAATATTCTTCCTCTATAATATTCAACATAGTTATCATAATCAAATACTAACTCTCGTCTCGCTAGTATTTAAATCCGGATTAATTTTCAATTAATTATCCCATTTAATGAAATTAATCCCAACAAATAAAATCAATAAAAATACGAGGAATTACAGCAGTTAGATGTCTCTGGTGGTCCTGGATTGGTTGTGCCTTCTAGTTCTTGGAGGTGGTGGTGGCATATTCCTATTCCTATGAGTAGATGAGGTGGGAGATCTAACTTGTAATCTTTGGGCCAATTGCCTAATAGTATCCTGCGTAGCCTCCTTTTTTAAATGGACAATGTGGGAGATCCAGCTTATAGTTTTTGGGTCAATTGCCTAATAGTATCCTTCATAGCCTCCTATCCTCTAGCAAGACTATCCAAGATTCCAGTCAGATCATTATTTGTTAGAGAAACAGATGGAATAGGCAGATTGTCATCGTTTCTGGCACTAGATTGAAGAATGTCAGTCATTTTTGGAATGCTGATAAATGAATGAGTGAAAAAGTTTAGAAATATGTTCCCACAGACGGCGGCAATATGTTGATGTAAAAAACTAGAATATGTCTAATTATTTAATCAAAGATAATATATGTGTTGATGCAAAAAACTAGACTATGCTACTTAATTGATCAGAGATAAATATAAGTAAAATAGACAGGGAATTTTTAAAGTGTTTTGGTGTAAAGATTAAGCCTACGTCCACTATTGTGTATTTCTTTTGGGAAGGCTCAATTTCCTCTTATTTCATGTCCCCCTTGGATTTAGGGTTTACAATATATTTATAGACCCTAGGGGGTGTAAAAGTTTTGGAATATCAGAGGATGGAATGTCTTTATATTGTAGACATTTACATTTATACAATCATTTATGTATACAACTGTTGGCATTTTACTGTCAATGTTGGTCAGTCTCCCTAGTGTTGGTGGTCAGTCTCCCTTATGCTAGTCAGGCTTCAATGACAGGATGGTCGGCATCCCTCAGTAGGTCGATATTTCATCCCTACTGATTATGATTATTCTTCAGATATATTGCACATGTCAGTATTCGATTTGTCCACATAACAGGATAATATTTATTATCAACAGAAGCCCCCAATTTTTCATACTTGAAGTTTTTACAAAAGTGTGAAGCGTTTAGCTTTTAAAAGTTGTCCGGGCAATAATTTTAGGCTTGGTTGGAAGCCGACTTCCCATATTTGTAAAAACTATAACTTATCTATGGACATATAATGCGCATGGACTTTTTGTGATTTTCAATCACTTTAATGATTCGTTTTTGGGCAAATTCGTATTTTCTGCCTTTAGCCACCACAGTTCAATCGAAGTTACCTTTTAATAATTATTTTTCCAATTTTCGAGGCAACCTATAAGAGAGGGAAAACTACGATCTTTTTTTACCTCAAATTTTCTGAGTGTTTTTTGTTGTTGCGTCTTCAAGCTTTCTTCTGCTCTCTTGTGCGATCGTTTTATTTACTTCAATTCTTACTGAATCCTTAATCTCTATAATAACTCTTTATCTTTTCTTATATTCTTCATCATGGTTTACTCTATTGATTCTCTTGACAAATTTAGAAATGAATTTAATATTCCCTCTTAGGTTCGTTTGGAACACGCTACTTTTCCTGCTGATTTTTTCTCACTTGCTGAGGGTCACTGGTTTCCCTCTATCTTTATAGCTGAGTATGGGTTTACCTTCCCTCAAACACCACTTTTCTTTGAGTTTTGTCAAAATTTTGACTTTGTCCCAGCTAAGGTAGCCCCCAATACCTGGAGGGTTATAAATGAAGTGTATAGGTTGAATCCAATCCATGGAACCCATATAGGGATTCCTGAAATAATGTTTTGTTATAAGTGGGTGACTAGTGACACCACTTTTTATTTAAAGACTATGGATGTAAACAAAGCGTTAGTAGTCAATGTTCCAGACTCCAATAGGGATTATTTTGAGCATGGAGTTATTGTAAAAAATTGGAAATATGCCAATTTGACTGGAAATGCTGAGTACCAAGGGCCTAGATGCCCTCCTTTTGGCAATGGGATAGGTTATTACTCCTTTAAATGTCTTGCCTATACATACTTATTTAAATATAATATTAATTGTTACTCTATAAATTTAATTGCAGCTAATCAGAAGAGAAGGTGCCCAAAGGATAATGAAGTGAAACTCAGGGAGTTGAAGTTCATTTGGGGACTTCATTAGAGGATTGGCGAGGAGCACTTTAGGTCTGCATCATATTTTCTATAGTACAAGAATACAATTTCCTCCTTTTTTGCTCGTCCCACAATAGCCACTCCTTCCCCTATAATTCACCTAGAGCAGGAACCTCTTTCTACCTCCTCAGTTGCTACATCTAGCAGTGGTGATCTTGTTGCCCACTCCCCTTCTTCCTTGGATTTAAACTTACCTCTTACCACTGCTATGGGAAAAAGGAAATTTCCCAACATTTTGGGAGACATAGCTTCCAATGCCCCTTCTAAACAAGCCGACAAGGGGGTCAAAAATAAAGATGAAACTTGGAAAAAAAACTACTAATAAAGTTGAAGAGAGTTCCTTGGAAAGAATAAGGAAAGGGCTTCCTTCTAAGTTATCGAAAGGTTCTTCTATCCTTCCTGACCAACGAGATTTCATCGATATATCTTCTTTTGCCTCTCCGGTGGTCCTTGGTCCTAGATTGGCAAGACAACTAATAAAGTCTAAGACTTTACCAGACCACAGGGGTGCTACAACTGCACTATCTCATTCTAAAAGTTATGACAGGGCTTCTTAAAGCCTTGTTATGGTATATTCTTTTACCTTCTTTATTTTTTTGTCTCTTTATTTGTTCTTTAGAATACTGAATTTCCTTATTTTCTTTGTGTAGTTCCTCATTGAATTCAATAAAATGTTAGAGAAAGATGAGGCTTTGAGAGCTTCTTTTGGGGAAGTTAAAGAGGCTTCTAACGAGCTGAAAAAGTTAACGCTTGATTCCTAATAAGCATTGGCCTATGAACAGAAGAAATGAGAGGAGAAGGTGAAAGTTATTGAAGGAGCTTCCGAAACTACTTAGGGTCTAGCTGATCAGTTATAGAAAGAGTTAGATGCTGAGAAAGTCAAGACAGCGTAGCTACAAAAGGATTTGGATGTTGAGAAGGAAAAAAGGACTAAGGCCAGGGAGGCTGGTTTCAACAGAGCTTAGGATAAGGACATTATAGCAGATTCTTCACAAATTGAGTTTACGAAGAAGAAATTCTTTAAGGATGGCTGGTCTACTTCTCTGGTGGAGGTCGTCACTCTAAAAGACTCTGAGATGTTCTCACGACATGATGTTGGGGCCCCTCCAAACTTGGACTAGGAAGTTGATGATAATCGGGGTTCTAGTTAATCCTTTATAGGATGGAATCTGTTGTTCAGCACTAGGATGTTTATTCCTTTACCCTCCATAGTTAATCATCCTCCTCCTTCTGCCTCTGCTTCCACTTCAACTGATCCTGAGGCAGATAAGAAGAAGGTGTAGAATCGAGTAGCTTTTTGTTTCCCTTTTCAGTAGTTATACTTTGATTTTTTTCTTTTTGAAGATATACTTGTAATTCCCCGTTCTATTAAAGATAAGAGAAATGATTTTGTTCCTATGCTTGTATTTTTCCATGCTCTGCAGCATGTTGATGGATGATTTTCTTTTTCATAGTTTATGGATAGATTGGAATACTTATCATATACTAAATTTGAGCTACTCCAGAGGTGTAATGAGCTTTTCAAAGATGGTCACTTATCTCTGACTGAGGCCAACCTACTAAAGTTGCTCGGGGAAGGGGTATCTGAGCAAGCCAAAGAAGCCTATGTTCATCTGACGTTTCTTCTTGATCGGGCAGTGGGAAACAACATTGCTTACTACGAAATGATTGAAGAGATACAAGATGACCATAGGGAAGTTAAGTCACATTTGTATGAGTATTATGAGAAGTTCCAATCCCTGAGTGAAAGTTGGGTCTTTAAGCAAAAGTTGGATAAATTTTCCTACCATTTTTAAGCAAGAATTCCTTCTTAATCGTGAAATGGAGGAAGCAAGGGCCATTTCCAAGCTTATGGAGGAAGAGAACAACAATTTGAGAGATGAAATTGATGCCTTAAAGTCATCCACTGCTGTTGTTACTAATACAGATAAGGGTCATTTGTTCTTGGAGGCTGAGAATGCGAGGTTAAGTTAGGAGTTGAAGGCCCTAAAGAAATCAAAACCTACTTCTTCATCTTCTCAAGATGGAGTCAAACCTGACCGAGGTACTACAGAGGAAATCAGGACCCAACAGACCTTTACTAATCAAGCTTCACAGTTAAAAGATAAAAATCAAGCCATTACTGAGATATCCCAGAAGCTACAGGCCTTATCCGAGCAACTATCCACTCAATCTTCTCAGTTACAAGCTAAGAGTGGAGTGTTGAAGAAATTGCATTACCAAGTTGACATATTGACCTTTCAATTCCATAAATAACCAAGGAAAGTCTGGATGGAAGGGTATAATAAAGCTCTTGGGAATCTTGATGATAAGCTTCAACAAGCTAAGAATGAGAGCTATAAATGGGATAGATAAATGCTTTGACGGTGATGAAAGTGGATCAAAATAGCCAACTATGGGGCTGGTATGATCTAGGATTGCTAGACCTTGATGATACCCCTTTAAAATTAGATGTTAATTGGATTCGTGTTCGACGTATTCCTCAATGCTTGATTTTAAAGAACTTGGGAGATTATGAGCTTCATGATGAATTAGACATCGTTCGACCTCCTCACCTTCTTGATCGTCCCAGTAGCAGCAATGCCAGAATGCTTCAGGATTTTAACTCCACTAATTCTCCTTATACTTTAGATGGTCCTCCTACTGGAATGGATCCTGTTTCCAAAGCTGAAGGGAAACGTCCTGCAGAATGAAGCTTTGTACTTTGTTTTGTTAACATAGTTATGTAATTAATTTGATTTAATGAAATGAAAGTTTGATCAACTTATCTTGTGTAGAATGTGTAAGATTAATCCTTTTTTTGTCATTAGTTCTATTGATACACTTATATTAACATCTAAATTTAGTATTAATTACCAATGAATGCATATTTTCAACTAGCATAATTAGATTAAAATCTAAATTTAGAGCTAGCTCCCCATGTGTCTCTAAAGGTTTTACAAATGTACCCAAGTGTTAGGTTTTTGCATTAGATACCAATGGTGTAACCAGGCATATGTGGAATATGTTCTTACATTCCTCTTGAGGAATCTTTGCAACATTATTCCTGCACGTTTCCTAGTAGGATAAAGATCTTGTTTTATCCTTATATTTATGGACCGAGTATCTTGAGGACTTAGCATCCTATTGACTTGGACTTTGTGTATCAGCGATCAAGTTTGTGGCATTTTTGAGCAATTTATTGTTGTGTCGAGCAAATCTCTTGTATTCTTGTTGTCTCCCGAGCATTTTTTTGGAAACGATTTTCTTAAATCGCGCAACAATTTGAAGTTTTTATTATAGTGACTTCAATAACTTATAACTTTTGTCAATTTGAAGTATTATAGTAGTGCATGGAACTAGTACTTACAAAAATTTTAACAACAAAAATTGAAAGACCGGATTATTTTATTGATACTAAAATTTGATTTCAATCTGATTACAATTGATAACATCATTGGTAATACTTTATAAGATGCTCAGCATGTCATGGGTTTTTTAATTCTTCTCCTTCCAAGGTTTCGATTCGATAAGTTCCAGGTCGAATGAGTGTTGAAATACGGTATGACCCATACTAATTGGCCTCTAGCTTGTTATTTTTGGAAATACTTTCTTGAGAACATAAGCTCCTTGCTTTAAGTTGGTCAGTTTCGTCCTTTTATTGTAAAAGTGGGTTGTTCTTTATTAGTAGGATGCATTTATCAGTGTAGCATCTTCTCTTACTTTTTCCAGCATATCTAGATCCAGTCTTCTCGTTAGGTCATTTACGGGAGAATTAAAATTTAAAACTCTATGGGATGGTAAACCCATCTCAGAAAGTATGACAACTCAGCCCCAAAAGCAAACATATGTGGCGATTCTCCTGCTGCTGTTCTCGGGGTTGTTTAGTATGCCCAAAATAGAGTGTATCTCATTTATCCAGTTTCCCTTTGCATTATCAATCCTTTTTTTCAACCCATTAAGCAAAGTTGTGTTCATAACTTCAGTTTGTCCATTACTCTGAGGATGTCCTGGAGCTAAATGCAATTTTTGAATATCGGACTGAGCACAGTAAGTTACGAATTCAACATTGTCAAATTATGTTCCATGGTCGGTAATAAAAGCATAGGGCAACCCATACCTATAGATGATGCTTTGCCATATGAACTTAGAGACCTTTTCATAAGGCATATCTATCAAGGGCTCTTCCTTAACCCATTTTGTAAAATAATCCACTTCGATAACCAAGTACTTAAATCTTCCTTGGGTGGTTAGCAATGGTCCGACCAAGTCTATACCCCACATGGAAAATGGCCATGGTGAAGTGATTGGAGTGAGAGAAGCCTGTGGAGTTTTTCGAATGGTGGAGAATATTTGACATTTATTACACTTCTTGGCAAAAGTTACACAGTTTTCTCGCATTATTAGCCAATAATATCCTTACGCACTGATTCTCAGCAGAAGTGTTCTTCCTATTATGTGAGCTCTATATGATCCTTCGTGAACCTAATGAATTAGGTCTTTGACCTCTGATGGATGCACACAGCGTTGCAAATTGGCTGTTAGTCCTGTCCTGTACAAAGCACCTTTATCTAACACATACCGAGCTACTTTATACTTCAGCTTATTGGCTTCTACTGTATTTGCTAGTATAGTTCCCTCTTCTATGTATGCTCTGATGGGGTCCATCCATGATGGAACCGTGTCTATGGAAAGAAAATTAATCATCAGATCTTCATCTATGCTCCTATTAGCCAAAATCTCAATGGGGATAGTTCGTCGGAGTTCAATTATGGTAGCTGAGGCTAGACGAACAAGGGCATCAACTCGGGCATTTTCCAACCTTGGGATTCTATGCATCCGAACAACTTGTAATTTTATAATTACTTCCATCACCTTGGATAGATACCTGGATATTAATTCTCCTTTATCTCCATATAAACCTAGTATTTGGTTCACCACCAGCTGAGAGTCACTATGTGCTACAACTCGCTCGGCATTCAATGATTGGGATAAATGTAAGCCCATAATAAGGGCTTCATACTCTCCTTCATTGTTTGAATCTTGGAATTGAAAATACAGGGCATACTCAATATCAATACCATCAAGATTGTTAAGTATTATACCTGCTCCACTATCGGTTGAACAAGATGACCCATCAACATATAAATTACATATTAGGGCATTACTGTCAAATGCTTGGTATGTTAAACTCCCATAGTGGAATATTTTTCCTCTTTCTTCTTCATATTTTTGGTCATTTCTTGTGTTCAGGAAGAAGAATCTGGTAGGTCGGCAACTTCTTCTTTTGTTGAAAGTTCCTTGGGAGCTTTCTTGTTAACATCACTTCCTCCCGATACTTGTTCGACCTATTCACTTTGTTGCTCGAGGACCTCAGAATAAGTGAACTCAGCTAATAAATTTGCCACTGATTGGCCGTTCAAAGAAGACTTTGGTTCATATACGATATCATACTCCCCCAATTCCATAGCCCAATACATTAATCTACCAGATTTCTCTGGTTTATGTGAAGCCTGCCTTAGAGGCATATCAATGTAAACTACAATTGTATGGGCTTGGAAATAAGGTTTCATGCATCTGGATGCTTCAATTAATGCCAATGTCAATTTTTCCAAATGAAGGTACCTGATTTCTGCTCCTCAAAAAGTCTTACTAGTATAGCATATGGGTTTTCGAACTCCATTCTCTTCCCGGATCAATGCAGAATTCACGACTGATTTAGAAATAGCTAAGTACGGGTAGGAGAGCAATGGAGGTGACCCCAAATTAATTTTCAATTCCATAAAATCTTTTTCACATTCTTCATTCCATTCAAAAATCTTTCTGAGTACCTTAAACAATGGTAGGCACCTATCTATAGCTCGGGACACGAATCTGTTCAGTGATGCTACTCGTCCAGTCAGCCTTTGCACCTCCTTATTTGAAGTTGGGGATTGCATTTCAATTAATGACTTTATCTTATCTGGATTTTCTTTAATTACCTTTTGATTTACTATGTACCCGATGCACATTCCTTCTTTCACTCCAAAAATGCACTTGGTCGGATTCAACCTCATCTAGTGCTTTTCTTGTTGATCAAAAGTCTGGCTGAGGTTGATAATGTGATCAGAATCCTTTTTGATCTTTGTAATCATATCATACACGTAAACTTCCATATTCTTGCCTATTTGCTCTTTGAAAACCTTATTGACCATCTATTTATATGTAGAACCTTCATTTTTCAAACCAAAAGGCATAACATCATAACAATATGTTCCTCAGGGAGTGATGAAAGAAGTGCTTTTCTTGTCTTTATCTGGTTATAACCAAAATAATCATCCATAAAGCTGAGTAGCTCATGTCCTGATGTGGCATTCATGATCTAATCTATTAGGCAAAGGAAAGTGATCCTTTGGGCATGATTTATTTAGATCTGTGAAATCTACACACATTCTCCACTTGTTGTTTTTCTTTTTGACCATAACTGCTCTGGCCAACCAATTTGGATATTTCACTTCATTAATAAAAGCTACCTTCTGAAGTCTTGGTTCTTTTCGGGGATGAACACTCTTCGTCTTTGCTTTATTGGTTTAACTTTTTTGTTTACGTTGAGTTCATGTCAAAGAAAATTGGGATCTATCCCTGGAATATCTTTGTGACTCCAGGCAAACACATGCTTTCTCTGTCTAAGGAAGTTTACCACTTCTTGTTTAAGAACAGGATCCAGCGTTGTCCCTATTTGAGTGATGCGCTTCGATTTTTCGTCGTCTAACACAATGCTTTCATTTTCTTCAACAATCTGTCTCTTTACTATCTATGTCTCCTCCCTTGGGTCTAAGTTTTTAACCTTAGATTCTTTATCAAGCTAGTTATTGTTCTATGTCAAGAACAAGATTAGTTTTTCCATCATATTTGGGTATTACTACTGGAGCCTTAAACTTTACAGGAGTTGGGAAATCCATAATTGCATGAAAAAACAGAGACCCTTTTACAAAACTTCTTTCCAATGGGTTTTTTACCTTTAACACTTCTCCTAATATGTCATCCACTCTCTGTATGGATCCCTTCTATGCATCGTTGCCAACACCAGATCTATGAGTTGCAACCTTGTTCTTTACTGAGCTTTCTTCCTGAATTTGTTGTTTGGTCCGAGCAGCAGTTCGTTGGGAATTTAATCTAGACTAGGCTATTCCTTCCATTTGATCATATGGTCATCGAGTGTTACCTGACATTGCCCTAGAAACATTTTTGTTCCTCATGGGTCCCAAATGATCGAAGGGAGAAACACGACTTAATCTCTCTAAGGCACTTGGCTTTTCTGGAGAATAAGATTGCATGTGGAAAGCTTCTAATGTCTTGAGAAATGAATTTGACATTGGATGGTATGAGACATCCGTACTCATTATGGATTGGCTGTGCTGACTACCTCTTGGTGGGGGTGGTGGCATATTTCCCTAAGCAGACGGGGGAGGTGCCTCGGCTTGAATCAAAGTCTAATACATGCATTCTGCCAGCATGTATGGCATTTCCCCTTTTATAGCCCAAGAGTTATTCGGTAGGCCCATAATACTGAGTGCAATTTATTTATCTAGTTCCCCTTCGCATCATCAAGACTCTTCTTCAACCCATTGGGTAAAATCTTGTTAGTCATCTTGGTCTCCCCATTGCTTTGAGGATGACTTGGAGCAGAATGCAACTTCTGAATCTTGGATCGGGCGCAATACGCTACAAACTTATCGTTGTCGATTTTTGTTCCATGATCAGTGATAAAAGCATTTGGCAAACCTTATATTCAAATGATGTTCTTCCAGATAAAATCATACACCTTTTCATAGGGTATATCTACCAATAGTTCTGCCTCAACTCATTTGGTGAAGTAATCAACAGCTATGACCAAGTACCTGAATATTCCTCGGGTGGTCGGTAATGGCCTGAGCAAGTCTATTGCCCAAATAGTGAAAGGCCAAGGTGAAGTAATGGGAGTTAAAGCATCATGTGGGGTTTTGTGAATGTTAGAGAATTTTTGGCACTTATCACACTTCTTTACAAAAATTGTACAATCTTCCCTAATGGTCGACCAGTACTACCCTTGAGTGTTCATTCCTTGTAGTAATGATCTTACTTCCACAAGATCTCCACAAGATCCCTAATGAACTTCTTCTATTAGATTTGTAATCTCTGTTGGATGAACACGGCGCATCAAAGTAGTTGTTAACCCTCTCCGGTACAAAACTCCTTTATCTGACACGTACCATGTTGACTTATACATAAGCTTTTTAGCCTCATCTGGATATGCTGGAGAATTCCTTCTTCATTGTAAGCTCTGATGGGATCCATCCAAGAAGGTCATATATCTAGAGTAATGAAATTAATCATCAAATCTTCATCAATACTCCGACTAGCTACAATTTCAATGGGGATTGTTCTCCTAAGTTCAATCCTGGTTGTCGATGCAACCCGAGCAAGTGCATCAGCTCGAGCATTCTCCAATATTAGATTCCATCTCATCCATATAGCGAGAAATTAGGATATAACCTCCAGAGCTTTGGCGAGGCATCTTGTCATTAACTCACCTTTGGCTCTATACAAACTTAAGATCGGATTGACCACCAATTGAGAATCACTGTGCACAATAATTTGCTCGACACTTAGTGTTTGATCCAAACTTAATCCCATAATTAATGCTTCATACTCTGCTTAATTATTTGACGCCTAGAACTGGAATCTAAGCATGCACTCAATATCAATCCCATCATGGGTATTGAGTATAATACCTGCTCCACTTCCTCTTACACGAAGATCCATCCATATAGATTCCATACTGGGATGTTGTTATCAAAGCCTTGGTCTGATAATGTCCTATAGTGGAATACCTTCTTTCTTGCATCATCATATCTTTGAGCCATCTCTAGTATCCTGGTTGATTATTCTGATAAGTCGACAACAACTGCTTCTGAGTTCTCCCCTACTGGGGTCTACTCAGATTATTGGTCGGTGATGACTCCGATTGAGCTTTCCCCTATTGAGGTTTGCTCTTCCTAAACTCTTTGTTGCTCGGGGACCTCTGGATAAGTGAATTCTGTAATGAAGTCTACCACAGCTTGGCCCTTTAATAAGGACCTTGGCTCATATACAATAGCTTACTCCTCTAGTTCTACTACCCAATACATTAATCTCCTAGACTTCTGAGGTTGATGAAGAGCTTACTAAAGAGGCATGTCAGTGTACACCACTATAGTATGCACTTGGAAATAAGGCTTCGTATGTCAGAATGCCTCTATAAGTGCCAAGGACAGTTTCTACAGTCATGGATATCTGATTCTTCTCCTTAGAAGGATTTACTGGTGTAGTAGACTTGCTTCTGAACTCCATTATCTTCTCGTATCAATGCAAAATTTACAGTCGACTCAGAAATGGCTAATTACAAATACAATTGTTCCCTTAAAATTGGTCGAGAGAGTAATGGTGGTGATCCCAAATATTTCTTCAGCTCCTGAAAAGCTTTCTTGCATGCATCATTCCATTTAAAGGTTTTCCTCAACACATTAAAGAATGGTAAGCACCTGTCTATTTCTTGGAACACGAATTTGTTCAAGGAAGCTACTCACCTAGTGAGGCTTTGAACATCCTTCTTACAAATTAGAAATTGCATTTAAATCAAAGATTTTATTTTATCTTGATTAGCTTCAATTCCCCTCTGGTTTACTATATACCCAAGGAACATTCCTTCCTGCACGCCGAACGCACATTTGGTCAGATTCAACTTCATCTAGTGCTTTTCTAACTGATCAAAGGTTTAGTTGAGGTCAACAATGTGGTTATGGGAATTTTTACTCTTCATCAGCATATCATCCATATGCACTTCCATATTCTTGCTTATTTGATATTAAAATACCTTGTTTAAAAGCCTCTGGTAGGTAGCACCTGCATTTTTAAAACCAAACGACATAATATTATAACAGTAAATTCCTCGAGGAGTAATGAAAGAGGCACTTTCCCTAACTTCAGGCTTCATTTTGATCTAGTTATAACCAGAATAAGTATCCATAAAACTCAACAGTTCATGTCCTGACGTAGCATCGACAAGCTGATCAATCCTGGGTAAAGGAAAACGATCCTTTGGGAAAGTCCACACACGTTCTCCATTTGTTATTCTTCTTTTTTACCAGAACAATGTTTGGCAACCAATCTGGATATTTCACATCTTCAATGAATGAAGCTTTTTTAAATTTCTCTACCTCCTCCTGAATATTTTGATTCTTCTCGGGTTAAACACCCCATACCTTTATTTCACTAGCTTGACGTCCTTGTTGACGTTGAGTTCGTGGCAGAGGAAGTTGGGATCAATCCCAGGCATATCCTCACGACTCTAAGCAGACACATGCTTTCTCTATCTCAGGAACATCATTAGCTCATATTTAAGAGCAGTGTCTAGCGTTGAACCCACCTGTGTAGTTCGCTCTCGCTTGTCATCATCTAAGATGATATTATCCACTGCTTCCATAATTTGGCCTTTCACTAGCTCTGTATCCTCTCTTGGATCTAAGGTTTTAACCTCATATTCGTTATTCAGCTCAGTAATGGCCACTTGGTAAGTAGTAATCTTCTTATTTATTTCCTTAAGATCTTTTTGCTCGGCAGAGGAGTAATAACATTCTCGGGCTACTTTTTTATCACCCTTCGCTATGCCAAGTCCGAAATTGGTCGGGAACTTCAAACACTAATGAACTGTTGAGGGAACTGCTTCAAACTTCTTAATCCTTACTCTGTGCATGATGATGTTGTAGGTTGACTGCATGTTCTTGTCCATCATAAAAAAATAAATTTTCTCGGTCTGACTTGTTGGCCGGGTGCCAAGCGAAACCTCCAACTTAAGTGTGCCCAAAGGATAAACGTTTTCACCTGAAAAACTTATCAAGGGCCTGTGGTACGGATCTAGATGACTGAGCTGCAAATATAGATTTTGAAAGAAGGAATAAAACATGATATCTACTGAGCTACCACTGTCATTCAACATCCTAGAAACAATTGTACCATGATATCTGAATTTGACCACTAAAGGGTCGTCATGGGGGTACAGAACTCTTGACTGATCATTTTCGAAAAACACAACCACCAATTATTCTTTGTTCACCTTCCTAAGCCTATCTTCCTCAGTTAAATTGATCCTATGGATGTAAGAACAAGCTAAAGCCTAATTGCGGTAAGCTTTTCTCTCTACAGTGTGATCTCCACCTCTTGCATCTCCACCTGTAATCATTTGATAATCAAAGAAACCAAACTAAGTGTAAATACCTCATATTCGTTTTTTTTTTTTGGGGGGGGGGGGGGGGGGGATTGGGATCATTTTCAGGATCATCTTCATGAGTTCTTTTCTTTTCTTTCCCGAGCCTGCATGGAGACTTTGACCTGCGTCGAGCTCCTCTATTGTCCTGCCGATCAACAAACTTTTCCAGTTTTCCTTGGTGGATGAGGGTTTCTATCTCATTTTATAGAGCAAAATAACAATCTATAGTATGTCCATGGTCTTTATGGAATTCACAGTATTTGGATATATACCTCTTCCCTGCGGGTGCTCTTAGAGTCTCGGGCCAACGCACCTCCTTGTTGTGCTTAATTTCCTCCAAAACATGGTGAATGCCCATCATTAATGGAGTTTAATTGTTGTATTTCTCGAGCCTATCATCAAACTTCTTTTTTCTTGAATCCTAATGTTTCCTTTGTTCCTTTTGCTTATTCTTCTCGATTTTTCTCTCAGATTTTATGCCCGAACCTTATTTTCCCTCCATGGTTTCTCGACATTCATTATCTTAACTGCCTTGGCCATTAATTCGGTCATAAGTTTGGTCGGATCTTTGGCAAGAGTGTAATAAAGCTTTCCAGAAATCAATCCACTCTGGAGAGATGTAATAGTTGTTTTCTCCTCGTAATCAATCACCTCCAATTTCTTATTGTTAAATCGAGTGATGTAGTCCTTGGTTCTTTCTCCCACTCATTGTCTCACGCTTTGCAAATGAGCTACTCTCTTTACTAGCTTGACCTCGAAGTAGAAATTACCAATGAATAGCTCGACCAGTTGGTTAAAATCAGCAATTTTCCCCTGAGGTAGGATATTGTACCATACTTGGGAAAGACCCGTTATAATACTAATAATTCCCTACATCTAATCTCGTTGAGGACAACGTAAATGTCTGTTGCTTCTTGGAACTATTCTATGTGAAGAACCGTGTTAGTTTTCTTATCATACTTAGTCATAATAATAGGAGAATGAAATTTAAAGGACTAGGATAAAAGGAGAGCCTTTCAGCAAGCATCCTTGGAAAGGGTTCTTCTCCTTCACCATCTATACCAACCTATCTTCCAATTGTTAAATAGTTCCCTTCCATGCATTATTTCCCGAATCAGATTTATGCATTCCATCTCGGTTGTTCCGTCCAACTGTTTGTGTTGAGCTCTCCTCTTGTGAGGTCTGCTCGACATGGACAGATCGTCAGGTGTCTTATTTGGATTAGGCAGAGCCCTCACGTTGATCAGGTGGTCATCGAGTATTCCTTGACAATGCCCTGGGAACATTTCTATTCCCTATAGATCCGAGACGATCAAAGGGAGATGCTCTGCTCAACCTTTCTAAAGCACTTAATCTTTGAGGACTAAAGGACTTCTCATCATTAGATTCTGAAGTCCTAAGAGAAAAACTTGCTCCTAGGTAGTAGGGTGTGTCTCTGGTAGTCCTGGATTGGTTGTTCCTACTAGTTCTTGGAGGCGGTGGTGGCATATTCCTATTCATGTGAATAGAGAAGGTGGTAGATCCAACTTGTAGTGTTTGGGAAAATTGCCTAATAGTATCTTACAGAACCTCCTGTCCTCTGGAAAGACTAGCCAAGATTCCAGTCAGATCATTATTTATTGGTGGAACAGATGGAATATTCAGATTTCCATCGTTTTTAGCACTGGATTCAAGAATGTCAGTCAATTCTGGAATGTTGATATATGAATTAGTGAAAAAGTTTAGTAATATGTTCCCACATACAACGCCAATCTGTTGATTTAAAAATCTAGATTAGGATTAATTATTTAATCACAGATAAATATATGTGTTGATGCAAAAAACTAGCCTAGGCTAATTAATTGGTCACACATAAATATAAGTAAGAGAGACAAATGATTTTTAAAGTGGTTCATCTTAAAGAAAGAGCCTACATCCATTGTTGCATATTTATTTTGGGAATGCTCAATTGCCGCTTATTTCATATCCACCTTGGATGTAGGGTTTACAATGTATTTATAGCCTCCATGGGGTGTACAAGTGTTGGAATATCAAAGGATGGAATGTCTTTATATCGTAGACATTTACATTTGTACAATCATTTATGTATACAAGTGTTGGCATTTTACTATCACTGTTAGTCGGTCTCCCTAGCGTTGGTGGTTGGTCTCCTTGGTGTTGGTCGGCATCATTCAGTAGGTCGGTATTTCATCCCTACTGATTATGATTATCCTTCTGCAATATTGCACGTGTTAGTATCCGATTAGTCCACATAATATGATAATTTTTATTATCAACAGAAACCCCCAATGTTTCATAGTTGAAATTTTTACAAAAGTGTGAAGCATTTAGCTCTTAAAAGTTGCTCGGGCAATAATTTTAGGCTTGGTTGGCTGTCGACTTCCCATACTTGTAACAATTATGACTTATATGGGGACATATAATTTGCATGGCATTTTTGTGATTAACCATCACTTTAATGAATCATTTTTAGTCAAATTCGTCTTTTCTACCTTTGGCCGCCGCCGGTTCAATTGGCGCTGCCTTTTAATCATTATTTTTTCCAGTTTTGGCGGCAACCTATAAGAGCGGGAAAAACTATGGTCTTTTTTTACCTCAAATTTTCTGAGTGTTTTTGGCTGTTGCGTCTTCAAGCTTTTATTTGCTCTCTTGTGCGATCATTTTCGATCATTCAGTTCTTACTGAGTCCTTAATCTCTATAAGAGCTCTTTATCTTTTCTTCAATTATTCATCATGGTTCAATCTATTGATTCTCTTGACGAATTCAGAAATGAATTTAAGATTCCCTCTTGGGTTATTTTGGAACATGCTACTTTGCCTGCTGATTTTTTCTCATTTGCTGAGGGACACTGGTTTTCCTCTATCTTTATAGCTGGGTGTGGTTTTACCTTTCCTCCAAACCCATTTTTCGTTGAGTTTTGTCAAAATTTTGACGTTGTCCTAGCTAGGGTAGCCCCCAACACATGGAGGGTTGTAAATTGAGTATATAGGTTGAATCCAATCCATGGAAACCATCTAAGGATTGCTAAAATAAGTTTTTGTTATAAGTGGGTGACTAGTGACACCACTTTTTACTTAACGACTAGGGATGTAAACAAAGCATTAGTATTCAATATTCCAGACTCCAATAGGGACTATTTTGATCATGGAGTTGTTGTAGAAAATTAGCAATACGCCCCTTTGACTGGAAATGCTGAGTACTAGGGGCCTAGATGCCTCCTTTTAGCAATGGGATAAGTTATTCCTCATTTAAATGTCTTGCCCTATACATACTTGTTTAAATGTAATATTAATTGTTACTCTGTAAATTTTGATTGAGGGAGTTGAAATTCATTTGGGGACTTCATCAGAGGATTGGCGAGGAGCACTTTAGGTCTGCATCATATTTTCTGTAGTACAAGAATAAATTTTCCTCCTTTATAGGCATCCATCTGTAGCTCGTCCTGAAAAGAACGGCATGCACCAATTTGTAGCTCGGGACACGAATCTATTCAGTGCTGCTACTCGTCCAGTCATCCTTTGCACCTTCTCTTGTAAGTTAGGGATTGCATTTCAATTAATGCCTTGATCTTATCTGGATTTGCTTCAATTCCCTTTGATTTACTATATACCCAAGTAACATTCGTTCTTGCACTCCAAAAATGCACTTGGTCCGATTCAACCTCATCTGGTGCTTCTCATATTGATCGAAAGTCCGGCTAGGGTCGAAAATGTGATGAGACGCCTTTTTGGTCTTTGTAAGCATAGCATCCACGTAGACTTCCATATTCTTTCCTATTTTCTCTTCGAAAACCTTATTAACCAGCCTTTGATATGTTGCACCTGCATTTTTTAAACCAAAAGGCATAACATTATAACAATATGTTCCTCGGGGAGTGATGAAAGAAGTGCTTTCCCTATCTTCAAGCTTCATTTTTATCTGGTTACAACCAGAATAGGCATCCATAAAGATGAGTAGCTCATGTCTTGATGTAGCATCCACGAGATGATCTATTCAGGGCAAAGAAAAGTTATCCTTTGGGCATTCTTTATTTTGATATGTGAAATCTACGCCAATTCTCCACTTGTTGGTTTTTTTTACCATAACTACGTTGGCCAACCAATCTGGATATTTCACTTCATTAATAAAAGATTCCTTCTGAAGCTTTTTGACTTCTTCCAGTATGGCTTGGTTTTTTTTGGGGCTGAACACTCTTCGTCTTTGCTTTATTGGTTTGACTTCATTATTTATGTTGAGTTCATAGAAAAGGAAATTGGGATCTATCCCTGGCATATCTCCGTGACTCCAGGAAAACACATGCTTTCTCTATCTAAAGAAGTTTTTCGATTCCTGTTTAAGAACAGGATCTAGAGTTGTCCCTATATGAGTAATGAGCTCCCATTTTTTTTCATCTTACACAATTATTTTAGTTTCTTCCTTAATATGTTCATTTACCATCTCTCTTTCCTCCCTTGGGACTAGGGTTTCAACCTCAGATTCTTCATCAAGGTCAAAAGTACACACTTTGTAGGTTGTGGTTTTCTTCTTTATTTCTTCCAACTCTTCTTACTCGGCAGAAGAGTAATAGCACTCTTGAGATACTTTATGATCACCTTTCATAATTCCCACACCAAAGTTAGTAGGGAATTTTAAACACTGATGGATAGTGGATGGTACTGCCTCAAACATCTTTAGACCTACTCTTCCCATGATTATATTGTAAGCTGAATGGTAGTTTTCATCCATTATAAAGAAACGAATCATCTCTGTTCGGATAGCTATCCATGTGCCGATCATCACCTCCATCTTAATGGTTCCTAAAGGAAATACTTTCTCACCTTCAAAGCCTATTAATGGTCGATGATAGGGTTCTAATTGGCTGAGAAAAAAATAAGTTGCTGAAAAAAGGATAAAACATGATATCCGCCGAACTGCCATTATCTACTAGTACTCTAGAGATAATAATTTCTTCCTTTCTGAATTTGATTACTAGTGGGTCATCGTGAGGATACAGTACCCCTGAGAGATCATTTTTAGACAAACTAATTACCAGTTTGTCTTTGTTAACCGTCATTGGTCGATCTTCCTCGTCAAGGTTGATCCTATGTATGTACGAGCAAGCTTGTGCCTCATTGAGGTAAGCTTTTTACTCTGCTGTATGATCTCCTCCTCCTGCATCTCCACCTGTAATCATTTGCAATCAAAAGAACCAAAACTAATACAGAATACCTCGCATTCTAGTTGTCGGGATTTCTAAAAAAAAAAATCTTGTGGCAAACACATTTTTTGATTACTCATATATTTACCAAACTTATTCCCATGTAAATAAATTTGTAGATAAATAACCTTGTAAATTTAATCACAATTAAGCATATAGAAGTCTAATGGAGTGACAAATTTAATTCTAATCATATCAAGAATTAAAACAAGAAGGTTAACACTCATAAATTGTTATCTACAATGAAATTATCTAAGTTTTAAATATATGCCAAAATATCTTCAAGATAAATAAATATAACAATTTAAAATATTTTCAGACCCACGACTAATCTGTTTTCTAGTCATATATGCTTAGAAGTCATCGATACACACACATTGCTTTTTAAATTTACACATATTTATTTGTCATTATATTTTTATCTCAATGGATATATTTGAATCTTTTATGCAAGAGTAGTAGGTAAACTTACCTGATGTAGATTCTACAAAAAAAAACCGTATGAAGTAATCTGAAGATACCATTATGCAAAGTTCTTCAAAGTATGATTCTTGATTTTCTTTACCTCCTTTAATATGTTCATCTACTTCAATATGTTCATGGATTTTGATATTATGTTTATCTTTGATAGAAGTTTTCAATTTTGTGTTATGTGAAGAAATAATATTAGTTAGTGTTTATGTCTCAATCGTCATACCACTTAAGAATTAAAATGGTTTATAAATTATACGTGTGATCTTTGATGAGATGTAAGACCTTTTTTTATGGTAAACCAAGAGGTATAGTACATTAAAAATGTCTTTTGAATATATAGAAATTTGAGAGCCTTAAAAAATTGTAAGAAAAATAGTTGGTACAAAATAGAAGAACATGCCATGTATTTGGTAATTTTCTAAACATGTTTTATTATGCATTATAATACAACACATAGATTTTAATTAGAAGAATTCAAAATTTTATTCCCAGTAAACAAATCATATGGAGGAACTATGCATATCTATTTAATGAAATATGTGACTTCGTTAGTACCATGTCTATTGATAACTTGTAAAATTTGAATCATTGTTTTCTAGTTATAAAGAACCCAATTAATAATTAAAGGTATAGTAATATACCAAAATCAAATACAACACCCAAAATGATTATAATATATTAGTTTTTGGGTTTTAGTTCCATTTTAAAAGTTTTATTATGCTCCCATCCCATGAGTTTTTTAAATTTTAGTAAGTCATATAACCACCTGAAACATCCCCTAATCACCCTATAACCACCACTCTTCATTTTCGCAGAGAATGATACTTGTCCCGTAGTTGTTACAACATGACTAACAACTAAAAAATAAAAATTATGGGAGTGGGTACAAATGAATCTTTAAAGATGGGACTGCATGTTTATCACTTTTTGCACTTGATGAGGTTGACACGGAGGAGAAGAAGATGAGGTGCTTTTTGAAGGGGATAACATTGACCATTAGGTGGGTTATTATGGGAAATCCTACCTTTACCACTTACATTCAAGTGGTATATGCCAAACTTATACATTATCAAGATAAGAGGGATTATAAGAGAAAGATAGAGAAGGTGGGTCAATATAGTGGGCCAAAGACGAAGGTGAGTTCAAGAGGTAATTAGCATAGTATGAATGGTCACCAAGGCCAAGGTCAGTGGAGGCATTTCAGATATAGGTAGCAGAAATGCCAAAAGTAGCTTCAGAACCCTCACATTGGGTAGGGGAAGCAGAGGTCATAGCACCCACCATAATAGTGACAATAATAGGTGCCCTTAACCTCATTTAATGGAGTATACTTTAGATTTGGAGGAAGGGGACATAGATCCTGATTTTTCTCAAGTGTTGAGACTCTAGGACAGCTGAGACAAGGCCAATAGAGGCATTTCCATTAAGGCTAGCCTCAGGGGTAGGGCATGCAGGTATTCAGGCCTCAGCATTAGCAGTAGTAGTTGTATCGCCCTCTGTAGCTCTTAGCACTGAGGCCATAATCTATGATAACATTACCCACACCCCTGGTTTCATAACAACATACATAGTGCCCTTCGTAACTCCCAGTACCGAGGCCACAATCAATAGTGACATTATGTGCACCCGCAGTTGCACAGTAGCAGACCCAACTTCAGTATGGTTGGGTATATCAGATAGGACAACTCCATGTGAAGGACTAGTGGCAACTCCAGGCGGTGGATGATATATTTTATGTTAATGAAACCTTAGCTAGAGTTTTGTTTAACACCGACACCACACACTCCTTTATATCATGTAGTTCTGTGGAGACTTATGGTATATTTCCTAGACTTTGCGATGGATATTTATCTATAGCTACTCTGTTAGGTCTACCTACTCATATTTTGGAGACTTGTGTTGATCTAGAGATAAGCGTCGGTAAATGGCCCTTTTTGGAAGATTTTTTGGTCTCGGATATAATTCCTATGATGTGATCTTAGGTAAGGATTGGTTGGTTAAGTATGAGGCTCATATAAATCATAGGGGTCGGATTATTCTTTTCACGATACCGAGGCAAGAGATTGAGGATGTTTGTTTCAACCACAAATGTTCAACTTAAAACCAACCTAGATGGGGTTGAATAGATTTGATCATATAACATGACCATTTTTTTTATTCAAAATGAGTTTTCTTGAAATTTCAATTTTTCTAGCACATGAATTAACTAGGTGATGTGATGTATGCCTTGAATTAACCACACAACAAGATCAATTAGAAAATCTAAAGAGAATAATTAGAATTCAACACCTACTCCCAATTTTACCCAATGAAACTAGTTTTAGATGTGATATACATGTAGTGTGTGATCAAAGTGTGCAATTAGACAAATAACAATCACAAACATCCACACGACATATTTTATGAGGACTTCCCACCCCCATCAAGGGGTAAAAATCCTTAACACACTCCAATTTATATTTCTATTTGAAAAGATTTCCATACAAAGCAACAAATTACCTTTCATTCATGCACTTACGAGTAGTTACCTATGAACTTCTAACTTTCCCCCATATAATAAAATAAATCCAATTCGATCTCCATAAACAGAATGAGAAACTCCAATATTGTCCTTGGAATCATGACATGATCCAAATCCTCCAATGAATCAGGGCAGCTCCTATTTTAGATCTAAGAGTGATAGATCAATTCAATTGTATATGTTATTTGAAATTTAATAAGACATGTGATATGGACCTAAACACTCTCAATTCTCTCTTAAAACCATGTATCAAATGTAAATCTAAGTTTTCTCAATTTTGGAGGGAACAAGTGAAATTAAAAATACATAAGCAAAGTAAAGATCTTTTAACCTTGAATATGCTTGCAAAAATGTATTTGAGATATGAGGTTATCAAATATCCTGAAATGGAAGGGGAAATGGCCTATTTATATAAAATTTTTAAAAATCTTATTTATCGTCCACACGATTTTAGGCAGTGCTGAAACCATGGCGCAGTCGTGCGCACGGGTCAAATGGGAACGTGCAGATGGTTCCGTGCACATGGGTCCAATTAGGACCGTGCGAATGGATTGAGGATGAAATCTTTAAAATGTCTCAAACTTTGAACAAAAATCTAGGTCACTTCTCAAATAGTTTACATAACACTCTAAGAAAAAATATCACTTGTTCATCCAATTTTTAATGCACATTTTGAAAAAAAAGAGCACATGTGTGTGTATACTTTAATCAAATCACACAACTACCAAAAATCATATTTAATCATGGTATGTGGTAATGGAAGTCTTGTGATTATTGAGAGGATTGAATGATCTTTAAATTCAAAATTCCACATAATCCAAATGAACACACCTCACTCAAACATATCAAACCTACGTGTCTTGACTGACTTAACGACAAAAATATTTTGTCACCCCTTTGGCTATTATGTGGAAAAATCTCAAAACCCCAAAAATATTCTTGAATACTACACTAAACCCACTCCACATTAGCCATATAATGAGAGTGGTAGGAAGTAATGCATATATGAGTCAAAACGACCAACGACATGTCAGCGTAATGTCTTAAATAGTGTGTCGGAGTCGGTATCAACATGACTATACATAAAACAATAAAGAGAATCACGCAGACAATAACATGCACAAAGAAAATCTCCCCATGCTTGGATATCCTTTGAAAAATTAATGTGATATAAATGATATAAAGCATGTAAACATGTGAAATATAGTAAAATATAGTAAAATATTAATAAATAACATAAATTGTATAGCTCCTCCTGTAAATGTCCTCTTCTCAAACAACAACAACAACAACAATAATAATAATAATGAATTACCTCCCCATTCTGGTCATCTCCCCCTATCTTTAGATATTTCTCATGCTTTTTGATACAAGGGAAATAAAATTATCTCCCCCATTTGACACGAAAAGGCCAAAGAGCAGAAACTCTCATACATAATGGATATAGTGTATCATCATATGAATCTAAACAAAAAAATAATAAATGAAAGATATCAATAAATAAGAATAGAAGTAGGATATGTGATAATCAAACAATTTAACTAGAATGACATCATATATAAAGCATGAATATGACATAGATATATAAATATGAGCATAGAGATATGGATAAATCATTATAATTCATAAAACTAACATAAAACATCCATTCAACCATCCAAAATATCCAAAGTATCAACAAAAATGTGAAAAAATATCCAATATAGACAAAATATATCAAAGCACTAGATGATGTACATCAAAATTCAATAAAACAAAAATAGAGGCACAAAAAAAATATCTAGTTATGATTAGTCTCAGCATCATCAGTCTCATCAATGAGGTACTCACCATCATCAAAATCTATGGGTAGTACATATGCAGAAGGAGTATGATCCGACCGTGGCCTGTTAACAATCAATCGTATCAAATGATGTCCATAATAAGCATGTGAATCCGCCATCTCAGCTCGAATCTCATTAAATTATCTTCTCATGTATGGATGCTATGTATGTGTTTCGACGGATCGGATCGAAAAATTACTCTTCGAAAAAATTCCAATTTTTTGGAAATAAAATAATTATTGCGATTTCTTATTCAATTTTTCAAAAAATTAAAAAAAAATCAACATCGAAAAAATCAAAAAATCATAAAAAATTGAAAATTCACAAAATATACTAAAAATCCTTTTTTTTTTAAATTCCAAAATTTTGAAAAAATAAATTTAGAATAATTGATTACTCAAAATTCTCATTTTAAAGAAACAAATTAATGTTTGACCCAATATGTAAATACATGAGGATTTGACCCATTTTTTCATTTGTGTAGAGGTTAGGAGGAGAATCTCCTTTTATACGATAGTTGGAAAGGGTAAAAATCCCAAGGGTGGTTTCAAACAAAAATTGCAATACTAATTTTAAATGAGAAAGCTAATTTTAAATTGATTTGATCTTCTTATCCTAATCATGCATGTGTTGTGATAAAATAGATAAATTAAACAAGAAAATATGACAAGGCTAAGTTTGAGAGAAAAAATCCCTACAGGGAAAAAATGTTTTATTCCACTAATAACTTGCAAATCGCAACTTACAAACTTATAAGTGAAATAGAATAATAAATTTACGTAGAAACCCACAAAGACTGCAACCTTCAAATTAGAATTGATTCCCTCGAGAACCACAATGGACTGCAGCCCTCTGTCAGCCTCAACCTTCGTCTTTTGTAGTGAATCCCCACAGGTATCATAATCCAACAATGAAGTGCCTCTCCATAAAAGGTATATGCATAAGGTACAAAACTTTATAAGGCTCCAAACTAATTCACAAGAACAATATTGCAGGATGTTTTGTTGCGAATTAAAACTAGTGTTTTTCATAATAAAAAGTGAAAACTTTTGTAAAAAGATATGTTGAAAATATTATGTCAAAAGTCTTAAACATATGATCACGACACTGGTATTTATAAAATCTTTGAGTCGGTGGGTCGTTCGAACGATTTCTGGATGTCGTTTGATCAACTAGAGGATGTCGTTTAAACAGCTAAAGCATGTTATTTCAAAGACTTAAAATGTCATTAGAAACGACAAAGGTATGCCGTTTCAATGATAGTGTGTTGTCGTTTGAATGACAGAAACGAAACTTTAAAATTAAAAAAAAAACTCTGCCTATAGGTATCTCGGAAAATATATTTTCGAAAACAAAAAGCCTTGTTCGTCTTTTGATAAAAATTAAACATCCCGAGTATAGTTTCATGAATTAACTTAAAACTATAAATCGTTTTATACCTTTTGGGATGTCGGGAAGTCTTCAAACTTGGATATGCTTGAGTTTGGTTCGTCTTGACGGTGCGTGAAGATTTATAAGAGGATACGCTAAACTAGCCTAAAGTTATGCTATGAACAATCCTAGAAAAATTGTTCTTACAAATCTCCCCCTTTGGCTATACCGGTACAAAACAAAAAAAAATGACCGAACACCAAATTAAAATCAACATCTCCTATTACAAATATACTATAACACCCTTCTCAAGCCTAGAACAGAATGGCATAAGTCTCTTTGTCTTCAAGCACTTCTTCTTCTTCCCAAACTTTGTCTTCATCCGTGTGTTCTCGAATTCCTCTTTAAGTACCTACACACATCAGACAACAAACATATACCTTCGTGATGCATCGATTTTGAAACAAGATAAAGCTCATAAAAAAAATACTCCCTCATAACTAAAACTCATCAAAAACTCCATTTTAATTTGCTATCCCCTTTTGTTTTGATCGAAATAGACAAATAGACAAAGAAGTAGAAGAAATAAACATTAAGAGCAAAGCATCATGTTGAAGAAAAGATATCATCGCAAAAGACGTAAATCAAGAATGTGTAATGATCATCTCAAAGGCAAACACAACCAATTATTTTTGAAAATTTTCAATTTTTCAAAAAAAATGCAAATTTCACAAATACAACAAACATACTATAAAAAATATTTGCAAAATATAACAAAAAAAAAATCAGCACACATATATAGGTATAAACGTCCACAAAATATGACACAAAACACATAAGCTTTACACACTAGCAGAGTGCCGATGTGTCTAAATGTGTGGGATGGAATGAATGGGTGTGAACTAGTAACAAAAGAATTATAACCCAAACACTCAAATATATTCAAGAAGTTCTTATTGACCGCAAAACTTTATCAAACTAAGCTTTATCCTCAAGTGACAAATAAACTTGAACTTAATGAACAAAACAAGCACAATATACACAAGCCTGAAATATTAATGATTCTACAAATCAATAGCTTCATGACAAAATAAACACAACTCGGATTCATTATCATTATGCGAACCCGTTGATATTTCCATCCAAACTCCATCAAAATATTATTCTTTTCTTTTCTTTTGAATGAATATATCAAACTAAACTAATTGACCCTTTTTTGGCATATTATTCTTTTTATTGCCATAATTTTTTCTTGGGATCTTTTAAAATGGTATCTTTCACGATGAGTTCATTATACTCTCGCGACCCTTTTCCGTGTACACTCATAATTTTTTTAACATTAAACAAATTCTCACGGGAAAAGGTTCATACATGCACAAATCCTCCATAGTCAAATAAACATGTAGATGACAAAATTGATAGGAGAACATATCACCAAGCTCAATTGTATATCATGAAGTAAAAAAATAAAAAGCTCTTGCATGTTTGTGTGGAGGCATATACAAAGTTGACTCCATAAAGCAAGTCAATTTTGAAACAACTCCATAAACATCGTTAAGATCAATTAAAGTATCTAAATTCTTAACCAAATGTTCTAGCCACATGGAAATTTCATAATGAATTGGATTCAAACACATCAATTGTGTAAAACTAATATACACAAACAACCAAAAATCTTTTTTGAATTTTTCAAAAACAAAATCTTTTTGTATTTTTCAAAAAATATATAAATCAAAAATCTTTTTGTATTTTTCAATATGACTCAATTAAAGAAAATATAACTCAAAAAGTACACATGTCATAATAGTAGAAAATCTATATCATGAAGGAACACTAGTGTATGACAAATAAAATCATGAAATAAATCATTCATAAGGTATGGCAGGAGAAGAATCATGTGCAAGCAAGTGAGAATCAACCATTCTAACATTTAGTGTCTCCAAAATAGATTTCCTAACCCAAATAGGTGTATACCTAACTCGAGAGGTTATGGGAACCGACGAGACACTATCCTCAAACTTCCTAGGACATCTTCCAAGACCAAAACAAAAAATGCCTAAGGTGACCTTTCCTACCATAATGTGAACATGTGTAAACACGAGGAATGTTACCTATGGGTTAACCTTTTCTAAAGTTCTTGGTTTTGGTTGACCGTTCAAAACAAACAATGGTGTTGGCTTCAACACTCGAAGTATAAGAACAATAGTTTTTGGCAACAGTGTTTGGGGATAATCCGGAGATTAGGGATTAGGGATAATCCACCCATTGGCAACAGTGTTTCGGATTAAGATAGCGTGGCAGCTCAAGCGACGCAGCTTGGCGTGGAAACTTATACTTTAGTTTGCTGATTACTTAGTCATATTGTATCTTTTGTTTGTATTGGCTATGAGCTATAACGATTGTAATGATGTAACGAGAATAATGAACCTGGGTGAGGTCGAGCGGTACTCGTGAGAGACCAGGCTTGGCAGGGCCTGGGAGAGCTTTCATGCTCTATCGAACGACCTCACCATGGGAACTTTAGAGGGACTTGGTTTGGAGGATTGAGAAGTAAAGCACCGTTGGGGCTTGTCCTAATCATCTTAGATACACCTGGTAAAACACCTAAGGACCCTGACCGTGGAACCTCAGGCGGAGCAGCTTGGAGTTCCATCGGTCGTTGAGTCATGAACCAAAAAACCCTCTACTTAATGTCACATCTACTGTAGGTGATGTCACTAGCCAGCTAAACAATGTACATGCACTTGAGTAAACCGCCGTGGTATTTGGGGCTGTTAGGCAGTTGGTGAGCCACCTTTGCAACAACATCCCCCTGACACACAGTGGTTAGGCAAAAGGCATGTCTTGGCATTTAATGTTTATGACGTGGAGACAACTAGTGCATCAGGCATTCAATATTGTGACATAAAGTGTGAGAGATGTCTTTCATAGTCTTAAATGACTGAGTTGCCTCGGGGGTGGTCCGGAGGGCTATTTATGGACCCCAACCACCTTTGAGGAGTGTGTTCTCTTGAGAATCAAGGAGTTATTGCTAGAGAGAGTTATTACAAACCCGAGAGTTTCACCCACTCACCATTGTTATTAATCAAAAAGCTTTTAATACTTGACAGAGATAAAAAGGGCGTTTTGGGTGTGTTTCTACCTGCCTACCAAGGTGTGTCTAGGATGCTTACTTCCCTCTCCCTCTAGCTGAGTTACTTCTAAAATTCTATTACTACTTTTCTGAGTTATACATGAGAGATTTGTGACTTTAAATCGAGCTCCATCTTCATTAGGCTTGTGTTGGCATATTCTATTACTAATGCAAAGTTTTGGGCTAATTAACTTATCATTACCATACTTAAAAGGGGTTATGCCTCCATCTACGATCTAAAGTACCCTCCTACATTTGGCGACTCCGCTGAGGAGGGATTCTCCTAGGTAAGGAGTATGGCACGAGATAATGTTACTCAAAGATGCAACTTTGATGATATCCATCATAATGAAGAACAAGCCGTGAGGGAGCAAGAGGCCCTAAGGGATGGGGCTCCTCGAGTAGAGGTAACTCCGGTTACAAAAACGTCAGGCGTTCCAGGGGTGACACAACATTCCACGAGCGCATTGTTAGGACCCTCCCAGATTGCGCTCCTCATGAGCAAGTTTCATGAGTTTTTGCAAACTCTAGTAGCTTCAACTATGCTGGGAGGATTGGAGGCTAATGCTTTCGTAACACCAGGAGTAGCTCCAACGACCCCATCAGGTGCAGGTATTGTAGGAACGATCCCAACAAGCGCACCTTCTATTGTGAATCCAGCAGTGGGAACCTCAGGAGTTTCAACGGGCACCACCTGTAACGTTCGTTTCAGTTGCAACGAGCGCTCACCCCATGGCCTCGCTGCTGGTTGCCCCAGTAGCCTCGCCCATTGAAGAAATGAGAAAAAAGATGCAGAAAGAGTTGTTAAAGGTCATGCAGGCTTCCTCGCAATCAACTGGCGAGGTGGCTTCAATTTATGACGACTTTTGAACATGCTATCCTCAAGCGTACAACGATGAGCCTTACCTAAAGGACTATATTCCCCCTATCTTTGAAAAATATACAGTTAAAGGTGGAAACCCGAAGGAGCACATTAAGCGTTTTTTTGAACACTTGGGAGCGCATTGCAATAATAAGAAGCTTAGGTTGTGGGAGTTTTCCAAATCCCTAACTGATAAGGCATACACCTGGTACTCCCATTTGACTCCCAACAGCGTTTCTACGTGGGAGGAGATGCATGTATTGTTTGTCCAAAAGTTCTTTCTAGTAGAAGATGAGTTCACCTTGACCCAAATTGGCAGGGAGAAGCAAAGACCAGGGGAAGAGGTGGTGGCTTATGTCGAAGGTTCAGGGAATAGTACCTCGATGTAAGGGAGGAGGCTAAAGAGTCCAAGTTATTACAGATTTGTGCTGAGGGACTGCTTCCTGAATACATTTTCCATCTTATCAACGAGCGGCACGAGGGGACTTTTGCGGCATTCTCGAAAGCGACGATAAACATATCTTTGGTGGTGCGACCTAATTCGGTGGTAGAGCCCATGATGTTCAGGAAATCGATGCAATACGCGGGGCGGAGGTCTCAGCCCCTACGGGTAGGGTACGTAAAGGGGGAAGATAGGGGCAAGGCACCGAAGAGGGACAATAAGAGGAAGTTTGGAAGAAACAGAGAAGACCCGCCACCGTTGCCTTGCACGATAGAAGAGGCTGTGAGTTTTTATAACGCGATGGTCCAAGGGGGAAAGGTTTATGAACCAAAAGGCATTCCGATGGAAGAACCGGATGTGCAATGAAGGCGGATCCTAAATATTGTCAGATTCATCGAAAGATCCAGCATCCAATGGAGAGTTATTTCACATTAAGAACAATCATTGACAAGTACATGAAGGAGGGAACATTGCAGACCCCCCCACAAAACATTAACAACAACCCACTACCAGTGCATGGAGCCAATCTCGTGGTGGCCTATGATGAAGGAGAGGAGTGTGAGGAAACTTTGGAGATTTGCACTAGGGGAATGGCTAACGTCGTGTTAGCTTACGATGAAGCAAGCGCCAAGGATGTGGAGGATGTATATGATGCCGAAAGCGAAGAGGTAGACCCGACCTTAGAATATGGTGCAGTTTCAAAATCCACGAAGTTCACTTAGTTCTTCGAACAAGTGGGGATTCCAAAGGAGAGTAGGCTGGAGATAACCCAGGCAATACTTGATATTTCGAAAAAGAATGCGATCCCTTCGCTAAGATGGAAGTGACCCATGTCCAGGTTGGTGAGAAGGTTTCTGTCAGAGGTAACCTTCAGCGATGCAGATAGGGCTATAAGGTTCCCTCACAACAGGCCATTGTATGTGACCGCCAAGGTCAATGGAGTTAGCTTCGCAAGGACTCTTATGGATGGGGGAGCTTCCATCAATATCATGCCAATCAACTCCTTCCACGCAGCCAATATTCCAGAAGAAAGGCTAGTTCCCATGCCCTAGGTAATTTTGGGGTACGATAATCAATCTTTCAAGTCCATTGGGTACGTTAACGTTGGGATTATAATGGGAAATCTGAGTTCCCATATCAAGTTCCACGTAATAGAGAGTGCAACTTCCTATCATCTGCGAATAGGAAGGGTGTGGATGAACAACCAAGGCCTAGTTCCTTATACATATCACCAATGTGCTAAAGCGAATGTCAAGGGCACATAGGTGACCATTATGGCTACAAAGAGGCCCTTCACTGTTGAAGAAGCACACTTAGTGGATGCAGCATTTTACACAGAGTTAGAAGAAGACGTCTGGGTCTTGACAAGATGAATGGAGGGAGCATGGGTTCCCTCGATCAAAGAAAGGATGGGGCGCTTAAGCGAGCAGAAGAAGGAGGTTATAAGAGGTACAAGGGAAATAGCTGAAGAAGCTCACCAGGTGGCCCCTCGGGCCCAAGGCATCTCGAAGCAGCTTAAAGATAGAATGAGGCCTCGAGTGGACCCGATAGAGCATGAGGTCCAACGACAGAGCGTGCTGAGTCGGTTCTCAGAAGAAAAAGTGGCCGAAGCTTCTAGAGAGAAGAAGAGGAAGGAGATCACCACTACCAGAAGGCAATGCAAGAAAGTCATTACCGAGGAAGGAAAGGTGGTCAATCGATTGTAACGGTGTGATCGGGCGGTCGAAGAAACTGAGAATGATGTTAACCCGACATATGAATACTTTTTGGTAGATCAACGGAGGTAGTTCATGGTGATAGACAATTCTAGCATACAGGAATTCGTGTAAGAAGTCGCCGAGGAAATAGATTACATGGCAAATTAGACAAAGCCCCAAGCACAAGAGTTGGAGCAATTGAACCTGGCAAAAAAAGGAGAGGATCCAAGACCCATATTCATCTCGAAGGATCTCAGCAATCAGAAATAAGAGGCCTTGGTCGAATTGATTCCGGAGTTTATAGATGTCTTCGCGTGGAAATACACAGAAATGGAAGGGCTGGATGAGGAAGTAAGCTACCACAGGTTGAACGTAATGCCTTAAGCCATTCTAGTGAAACAGGCAACAAGAACGTACAAGCCTGAGATGGATATAATAATTAAAGAAGAGGTCCAGCGCCTGCTAACGGCAGGGTTCATCGTACCGATACAACACTCACTCTGGCTATCTAGTATTGCCCTAGTGGGAAAGAAGGATAAAAACCAAATAAGGATCTGTGGGGACTTAAGAGATTTGAATAGAGCTTGCCCTAAATATGAGTTCCCTCTACCCTATATCGATAGCTTGATAGACGCAACGGCTGGTCATGAGATGTATAGCTTCATGGATGGGTATGTGTGGTATAATCAGATCAAAATGGACCCCTCGAATGCAGAGAAAATGGCATTCAGAACCCCGTTGGGTAACTTCATGTACAGGGTGATGCCGTTCGGCCTCAAGAACGCTGGGGCGACTTACCAGAGAACGATGATGTCCATTTTTCATGACTTCTTCCACAAATTTGTAGAATTCTATGTGGATGACTTGGTCATCAAATCAAAGGAGGAGGGGTCCCACCTGAGCGATTTGAGGAAGGTGTTTTCTCGTTGTAGAAGGTATAAGTTGAGGATGAACCCGTTGAAGTGTGTTTTCGGAGTGACGAGTGGGAAATTCTTAGGCTTTGTGGTTGATCGACAAGGGGTGCAAATGGACCAAGACAAATAGCGAGCAATCTTGGAAATGCCAAGTCCTAGAACGGCGAGGGATTTGAAGAGCTTACTCGATAAAATCTCCTACCTTAGGAGATTTTTTACTGAGTTGGCCAAAGTAACACACCCGCTGATGTAGCTGTTGCGAAAGAGCACGAAGTTCAGGTGGGAAGAGGTTCACTAGGAGTCTTTCATTGGTTAAAGAAGCTGCTAGTTTCACCACAGACCATGGTTCCCCCACGGGCAGGAACGCCGTTGCAGTTATATCTCACATCTACCACGAGGTCCGTCGGAGCTTTGCTGGCACAGGAAATTGATGGGCAAGAACGACCAGTCTACTACCTCAGTAGAATCATACATGGGCCAGAGATTAGATATAGCAGCTTAGAAATGCATTGTTTAGCCTTAGTCTTTGTAGCACAAAAACTTAGGCATTATATGCTGTCTTTTACAATTCATATTGTAACTAAATGTGATCCTATTAAGTATTTGTTGGCAAAAACTATATTAATTGGCAGGGCAGCTAGGTGGTTCCTCATCCTCTCAAAATATGACTTAAAGTGTGTAGTTCCTCGCGCGATCAAGATCCAGGCGTATGCCGATCTATTGGTAATTTTTCCATCAGGAACGTTTGAACCACCTAAAGAAGATATTCCAGGAGATGGCCTACAAGCCAATTATCTGGATGCAACTGAGGAGGAGTGGACGATGCAGTTGGATGGATCTTTGGTAGAAAATAAGGGAGGGGCAGGGGTTATTCTTTGAAAAGGAATGGAAGAGATTTGCCTTTCCTACAAGTTAGATTTCCCTTATTCCAATAACGAAGCTGAGTATGAGGCATTGGTACTAGGTTTGCTGGAGGCTCTTCGAAGGGGAATTCGTTCACTCTGCATTAAGGGTGATTCGAACTTAGTGATCCAGCAAGTAAACGAAGAATATGCGTTGAAGCACATGAACCTGGCACCATAAAGAACGATCATTCAGAGACTCCTCAGCCAGTTCCATCAAACTAAGATCAAAAGACATCCTAAAATGATGAACCGCCATCCTGATGCATATGCAACTATTGCCCAGAAAACGGTCATGAGGAGCGATACAACTATCGTCAAGATCCAACGAAGAACAGCTCCTTCAGTGGTACAATCAATTATACCGATGGGGGAGGATGCGAACTGGAGAGGAGAGATTAAGAAACAACTGGAGTCCGACAAAGGGGTAATGGGGCTAGGAGAGTTGGCCCAATATTTTACAAACCAGGAAAATCTCTACTTTAGAAACGCAGGGGGATGGTTATCAAGATGTATTGGCCCAGAGGAAGCAGAGCAAAGGTTAAAGAAAACACATGAGGAGCACTATGAAACAACTGAGGTACCTCTTTATAGGAGAATTCAAAGAGAGGGATATTTCTAGCCTCGAATGAAGAAGGACGCTAAGGAGCTACAAAGGAGGTGCGATAAGTGTCAGCTTTTCTTTAAAGCAGCTATATGTCTTTTCATTGAAACTCGGGCCGACTGGAGGAAACCCTATATTGACTTCATTCAAGATGGAGTTATCCCAACAGAAAAAATTGATCCAATGGGACTAAAGCGAACGGCCCCAAGGTTCTATATCCAGGGAGGGAAGCTCTAACGAAGAGGATACTTCAACAAACCACTGCGCTGCATCATTAAAGAAGAGGCAGCTAAGGTCCTCAAACAGGCGCACGATCCAGCTCACATAGGAGGGGCCAAGTTGTATGATCAGTTGATGACGCTGGGGTATTATTGGCCAACGATGGAAAAAGATTCTGATGAGTTCATTCAAAAATGTAAAGCTTTCCAACTACATGGAAACATGATCCATGCCCCATCAGTCGACTTAGACTCTCTGGCAACACCTTACCCTTATCACACTTGGGTGTTTGACCTGGTGGGGGAAATACATCCTCATTCGAGGGGGAAGATATGGATACTAGTTGCAACAGAGTGCTTTACAAAGTGATCCAAGGCAATACCCTTCAGAAGGGCGATGACTGGGGTGGTGATCAACTTCATTAGAGAATACATTATTTATCGCTTTGGAATCCCAAAGGTTATTCTCTTAGCTAATGGGACGCCCTTCGTCAACTTAGAAGTAACGATGCTCACGGACAAGTACTCCATTGTTCACCATACTTCAACGGTGGCATACCTAAAGGGAAACGGTCAAGCTGAAGCAACTAACAAAACGTTGGTTAGTATTCTAGACAAGGTGATGGAGGACTTCCCAGGATCGTGGGACGATAAGATACCGGTTGTGTTATGGGCCTATCGAATAACTAAGAGGAAATCCATGGGGTACACTCCGTTCTTGCTTGTTTATGGGGCAGAGGCAATCCTTCCAAGGGAGCTAGAAGTTCCCTCTGCTCGATACACCTTATGAAGCAGCATGCTCCCTCAGAATAGACACGTGCAGTTGAAAGCGTTAGACGAATACAGAGATAATGCGACGCAACACTTTAAAATGTACACGAAACAACTCTCCAGGGCGTATGATAACCTGGTAAGGCCCAGGAAGTTCGCGGAGGGAGACCTCGTTTTGAAAGCAGCAGTGAAGCACATCAAAGAGCTTCCTCTACCGAAGTTTGCATCCAATTGGGAGGGACCTTTTGTTGTAAAAGAAGCTCATGACTCGGGCTATTGATTAATTTCTAGAATGGAGGAAGACAAGCCATTTAAAATTAACAAAAAATGGCTAAAGGTTTATCATGTGTAGATAATTAAGTTCCAACCATGATTATAAATAGATGTTGTTATGAATATATAAGTTTTAGTTATGACTTGAACAAAATGAAAGAGTCACAGAAATATAGAAATTTATAAATCAGTTGTAACATATAGACGAATGGGAAAATATACATTTTTCATTCATTTGTAAACGATAGAGCATTACAAAATTAGGAACTACTGCCCAAGAATTACATAGAAAGAAGCAAGAGGAAGATATATATACAAGAGTTGACTAGCCTAAGAGGAACCATAGGTCTGAAGACGAGAAAAAATCTCCAGGAAGGCCCGAAAAAGCTGCAGTGCAAGACTATTGGGCATTAATGGAAACCTCCAACCTCGTTTGTACTTGTGCCCGTTTGATAAGGAGTCTTTCTCATTTCAGCTTGGCCAAATGCAAAGCTTCTTCGGCATCATCTAACTCCTTATCAACTGCTTCTAGAAGGGTTGTTATTTCGGCTAACCTGGCTTCCTCAGCCCGTTGGTCTTGCTGATGCTTCTGTAATAATTCCCTCTGCCTGATCAGTTGCTGGCTCTTTAAAGTTTTTAAATATGATATAAGCCAGTTAAAACGAAAACCATCACAACCCAACTCCTTTAAATATCTAAGAAATTAGTTAAGGAGTGGTCTGGTAACGGTCGTAATGGGAGTGCTAGAAATTTCTACAACAACGGTAGCCATGCCTTGCAGTTTATAACTCATGACAGACAGGTTGGAACGTAATAAATCCACCTAGAAGGTTTCAGGATGGTGATTCGCAAGTGCTCGATCACTAGTCGATGAGTGGTAGGAATTTGGGGAGAACGTTGAAGCACCATTAAGAAGAATGCATGAGGATCCAAATCAGGCAGAGAAAGCTCGCACCCGGATTCACTCTCCGCTGCAGCACCGATCGTGGAACCTTGGTCAGCATAGCAAGAATCTTTCGAGATGGCAGGTTCCCAATGAGGTGAGCCAATAGGCAAAAGAACGGGTGGATAAGTCTCTCGTGCAACCTGAGATAAGAAAAGTAATGAGTTTATGAAAAATCTTAACAAGCGTTTTCGTTGTTAAGTCACCGTTATAAGTGGAGTCTATGGAAAAAAATTTAACAGGCGTTTTCGTTGTTAAATCACCGTTATATGTGGAGTTTATGAAAAATCTTAACAAGCATTTTCGTTGTTAAGTCACCGTTATAGGTGGAGTCTATGGAAAAAAAACTTAACAAGCGTTTTCGTTGTTAAGTCACCGTTATAGGTGGAGTTTATGAAAAATCTTAACAAGCATTTTCATTGTTAAGTCACTGTTATCTTAACAAGTGTTTTCGTTGTTAAGTCACAATTATAGGTGGAGTTTATGAAAAATCTTAACAAGTGTTTTCGTTGTTAAGTCACCGTTATAGGTGGAGTTTATGAAAAATCTTAACAAGCGTTTTCGTTGTTAAGTCACCGTTATAGGTGGAGCGTATGAAAAAAAAACTTAACAAGTGTTTTCGTTGTTAAGTCACCATTATAGGTGGAGTTTATGAAAAATCTTAACAAGCTGTTTCATTGTTAAGTCATCGTTATAGATGGAGTTTAGGAAAAAAAATTTAACAAGTATTTTCGTTGTTAAGTCACCGTTATAGGGGAGTTTGCGAAAATTCTTTGACAAAAATGCATAGAATTAAGGAAAATAACTCAGTCACGACCGGGGCAAGAACGGGAGTCACCATAGCAGCCATAGGGCAGGAACCGTTGGGGGCGGGCTCTTTACCTCAGAAGTCACAACGGGATCCCTGGTTACAGAAGCCTCAACGATAGGCAAAACTCCCTCACCAACATAGGGTACCAAAGATAACATGGGTTGTTCACTGGGAGAATATGGTGAGCTCCCAAATAAGACCTCAATAGGGGTGGATGCAGAAAAACCACCACGAGGGGCAGAAGAACCAACCTTAGCCATATACGCGTGCAGACCTTCGAGAGAAGGTGGAGCAAGATTGGGAGAAAGCTGCAATATGAAGTCCAGTGTTAAAAAAAAAGAGGAATAAACACAGAAAAATGGAGAAGTGCCTCTAAATGTCACTTACCTCAGTTATGGTATGAAAAAGGGGAATTGTGGTCAAGGGTCTCGTTAGTTCCGTGGGAAGACAAATGTTGGCTAACAATGAGGACACTTCCACCTAAGGCATCCCAAAATCCCAAGTTTTAGCATAATAAATAAATAAAGCGGTGAGACTGAAAGGACGTTATACCAACCAAATTATAGAGAAAATAATACTCCGGGCTCATTTTCTTCAGCCAGAACGATGGGCAGAAGGAGCTCGGGTGGAGAAGATAAACTAGAAAGGGTGGGGAGAGTTGTCCCTGGCTGCGAAGACACGCCCACAAAGTCAAAAGCATCCCCCCCTCCCCCCCACGGCAACATCCCTTGTACGTTGAGAGTATGAACGGTGGGAATAGGTAATCCCGGTCATGGGCGAACGAGGAGTCACACCGGGTGGCAAAACACCGAAACGTCCCCCCACGACAGGGCTCACGGGGGGCTAGGGGGATTGACATTTTCTTCTCCAACCTCCTGCACCAAAGTTACCAAAACGCATAAGCAAATGTACCTTTTTCCTTAAGAAAATGGGAAATGATAATAGAACAAATATACATACCTCAGATCTGACAGGCGAGGGAGTGGGAGATAAGTGCACCTCAGGAGTTTGTCTCCTCTGGGACTTGGTACCCAGATTTTTTTCCTCGTTCTGGATTCAATAATTCCACTACCTCGAAGAACCTTTGAACTTTTTCTCCTCTTTACAGTGGGATCACCTAGGATTCCGGGGAAGGTGCCCGATGGAGGAACAACTGGAACACGCCGTTCGAACTCAGTGTTTATGCGTGCCACCTCATCTTGAACTTTCCTCCTCAACTCTTCAGCTATCTCTACAGGCATGGGAGGAGGAACGGAGGCAATGGGGAATGCCTCCCTAGGAGATTGGTGTTTAGTTTGGTACTTGGACTTGGAAGAAGTCCCGCCCTTTGCCTTCTGGCCTGAAGGTTCATCATTAGCAGCTTTGGTCGAAGGGGTAGCTTTCTTAGAGGCTACAGCACTCTTGGGTTTGGGTGTAGTAGTAGGGATCATGGAACAAAGGGGAGGAAGCTCAGTAGGACATGCCTTGGGGGTCTTACTCATAAGGAACTCACCCCAAGGATGGAGTTTCCTTTTAAACCCAGCTCTAACGCAGAAAAGGAAAGAACTGGAGGGTACACTGGATCCCCCTCGATGAACTCTGCAATATCAGCCAATTATTTCGGCCAGTATCATGTAGCGAACAGAGAGGACACATCCCCTTTCCTTATGTTGCTGGGAATAGTTACTCGCCCAGCCATTGCAGAAGTTATTACCCATGCAGCGGTAGATGAAAACAGGGAGCAGGACTCGCTAAAAGAAACCTTGGGGTTTGATAATTGAAAAACTGGGCGAGGAGCCCCCTGATCAAAACCAAATTGGCGGCTGCATCGATTGGGATTGTAGTGCTCGCTAGTATATCCCCACACGGTATAGGAAGGCAGATACCCGGGGGAGAACATAACAACCACTACTAGCGAAGGATCTTCAATATTTGCGCCTACCTCCACTAACCTGACCTCATGTTGGAAAAAGTCACAGTTGTGAACAAAGATGTCCTCTTCGTAGGGTCTCATAACAAAGTCCTCAAAACGATCAATCACATAGATCAACTCCTTTCGACTCAGTTTCTTATAATAAAGGTAGGAGCATGGGGTAAGAATTCTTTCCCCAGAAGGAGGACGGTTGATCTTGGCCGCTACGGCAGGGAAACAAACATAGAGGAAGCTCGTCAAAAGGACAAGGTTGGCAAAATTTGCCAAGTTATAAGGACCAAGTGATCCTTCCATGTCGAAGAGGTTCCTGTCGAGCCATGTATAGAGAGATCCCAAGGCGATTGCAGCCAGGGGAAGCTTGGTACCTCGGGCCAAATGAAGGGATATATTGATAAGGTCCCTTCGGGGCTGATCATTGGGTTTTGTCGGTAGAAGGAAACGGGAAAGAATGACAAGGATATAAGCAGGAAGTTCCAACTATGTACCTTGACCAGGGGCACCTCTAGAAGAACTACCTTCAACAGAATCCTTGAATAAATAATTGATAAGTGGGGAGAAAGTGGCCTTGTTCGATGAACCGATGCAGCTTCGATATATTCGGTTCGACTCCAAACGATTAGTAGTCTCCTGGGCATCCAGAGCCTCATCAATATAAGGCTCGTCGCCTGTTTCTTCAAGGCCCAGGAGCTCACACACGTCTTCCAACGTCATCGTGAACTCACCCCACGCAGCGATGAAGGTATGGGTAGTAACATTCCAGCGAGACACCAGAATAGGAAGGGCAACGTTATTCTTTGAGATAGTGAACTCACCAAATCACTCAGTCCGTTACAGCCCAATCTTGGTCAGCGTTTCCGCATAGGAGCTCTGTATGTGGGAGTTCCACGCAGCAAACTGAGCGGGAGAACCCCCAGGAGCTTCAAACTCAATGTGGGACCAAGGGAAGTCCCTCCGCTCCAAATGAAATCGGAGAGTCCCCTCGGGAGGAAGAAATCCCCACTCAGTAGAAGCTTCGTCTTCATCACCCAACAATAGAGGGTCAAACTTAGAAGAAAAATGGACCCTCTTACACGCATCAGAAAAATCATCACCTTGCCAAAAAATAGGTGATCGACGGTAAAACCTTAGTTGTTCCTGGTGGGCAGCATCCAGGGTGGTGGCAACGGTAGAGGCAGCAGGTGGAGCACTAGCGGCAGATATGGTGGGGTTGCTTGAGAAAACCATGACAAATAATGATAAAGCAACATAAAAGCTTCAATTGGGAAAGGTTTGAGAACGACAATGGAGGACCACAACCACAACTAGTGGTATAGAAGGTAACAGAAGAAAGAAGTTAAGTAAGAGATTAATAACAATGGAGTTCTCACAAACTTAATCTCTCTAAAGTAAAATGGAAGCTTGAGGAAGACGAAGCCAAAGTAACAGAAAAGAAAGGTTAAGTGTTGGGATATGGACGTTTGAAATTTCTAAGTTCGGCATTTAGATTTCCCCACTCTCGCACGTGCGCGGCCGCCTATAATCATTTCACATGAACACGTGGAACTTCGGGAAGTACTTTGGCAGTTGAAAAGACAACGCCGCGTCATTAATGAAGTGACGTATAGAGAACAGAAAGCGTTTCCTTCTTCAACAAGTTTAAGTTTTGGCGCCAGAAGATTTTGTCAGGCATATCCAATAAACTTCTAACGAAGGAGATCCCCCAACGATTAAAAAAATCTACGATGTCCCATCGCCACATGTCCCATCATTTTTCGGAAATAGCGAAGCACCAGGGGGGAGAATTTCATTTACCATAAGTCCAAACGAGTATTTTAAAAGGTTAGTGGGCCTTTCGGGAGAATTTTAAACAATAGAGCTAGAACGGTTAGGGACCAGCACGAGGAATAAGAGACGATGTCCCTTCGCCCAAGTCCCAATGAGAATGGCGCTTTGGCCTAGGTACATCAGGGAGAATTTTACTTTTTCCAGGAGATTATATCGTCACGGTTCTAACAAGGGAAAGAAGGCCAAAATGTTTTCATGAAGAGAAGGTTCATCGGATCGACAAGTTTCGTGCAGACATTTTTTGTTCCAATAAATCGCTCCACGAAGGGACAAATGTATAGGGGACTTGGTGGTAATCCAGAGATTAGGGATAATCCCTCCATTGGCAACAGTGTTTGGGATTAAGACAGTGTGGCAGCTCAAGCGAGGCAGCTTGGCGTGGCAACTTATACTTTAGCTTGCTGATTACTTAGTCATATTGTATCTTTTGTATGTATTGCTATGAGCTATAATGATTGTAATGATGTAATGATAATAATGAACCTGGGTGAGGTCGAACGGTACTCGTGAGAGTCCAGGCTTGGCAGGGCCTGGGAGAGCTTTCATGCTCTATCGAACGACCTCACCGTAGGAACTTTAGAGGGACTTGGTTTGGAGGATTGAGAAGTAAAGCACCATTGGGGCTTGTCCTGATCATCTTAGATACACCTGGTAAAACACCGAAGGACCCTGATCGTGGAACCTCAGGCAGAGCAGCTTGGAGTTCCATCGGGCGTTAAGTCATGAACCAAACAACCCTCTACTTAATGTCACATCTACTGTAGGTGATGTCACTAGCCAGCTAAATAATGTACATGCACTTGAGTAAACCACCGTGGCATTTGGGGCTGTCAGGAAGTTGGTGAGCCACCTCTGCAACAATAGCACCCTGACACACAGTGGTTAGGAAAAAGGCATATCTTCGCATTTAATGTTTATGACATGGAGACAACTCGTGCATCAGGCATTTAATGTTGTGACATAAAGTGTGAGGGATGTCTTTCATAGTCTTAAATGACTGAGTTGCCTCGGGGGTGGTGTGGGGGGATATTTAAGGACCCCAACCACCTTTGAGGAGTGTGTTCTCTTGAGAATCAAAGAGTTATTGCTAGAGAGAGTTATTATAAACCCGAGAGTTTCACCCACTCACCATTGTTATTAATCACGAAGCTTTTAATACTTAATAGAGAGAAAAAGGGTGTTTTTGGTGTGTTTCTACCTGCCTACCAAGGTGTGTCTAGGATGCTTACTTACCTCTCCCTCTAGCTGAGTTACTTATAAAATTCCATTACTACTTTTCTAAGTTATACACGAGAGATTTGTGAGTTTAAATCGAGCTCCATCTTCATTAGGTTTGTGTTGGAATATTCAATTACTAATCCAAAGTTTTGGTCTAATTAACTTATCATTACCATACTTAAAAGGGGTTATGCCTCCATCTACGATCTAAAGTACCCTCCTACAAGTAGCAAATCTATATCATGAAGCAAAACTAGCGTATGACAAATAAAATCATGAAATAAATCATTCAAATGGTATAGTAGGAGAAGAATCATGTGCAAGCATGTGAGAATCAACCATTCTAAAATGTAGTGTCTCCAAAATAGATTTCCTAACCCAAATAGGTATATACCTAGCTCGAGAGGTTATGGGAACTGACGAGACACTATCCTTAAACTTCCTAGGACATCATCCAAGACCAAAACAAAAAACGCCTAAGGTGACCTTTCCTACCATAATGTGAACATGTGTAAATACGAGGAATGTTACCTATGGGTTAACCTTTCCTAAAGTTCTTAGTTTTGGTTGACCCTTCAAAATAAACAATGGTGTTGGCTTCAACACTCGAAGTATAAGAACAAGACGAGCCATTACCATCACTATTCAAACTACTCGAGTGTTGATACCAAAATTAGTATGCTGATGTGGACAAATAATAAGAAGACACATGTCAATATACGAGGCACAATAGCAACGAGGAAGATCATTCCCCCGACCAACATACTCACTCCGAGCAACAGGTATACTCCAAGGAACACCAACCCTCCGAGGAACTCTTATCCTCCGAGGAACTCCAATGCTCCGAGGAACTCTTGGACGACGAGCAACTAAGGCGGTTCGAGCTGCATCTCGACCGCAGCATTAATTGCCAGATAATTAACAGTTCAACTATTCATTGAATGCTTATCATCTTGACGCACACGTTTGAAGAGCATTAAATGAATTACCCTTTCACATGTGTATCATTTAATGTAACACCCTTTCATGTACAGTCTAAGGGCTATAAATACCTTGTATCGCCCTCATTCAAGAGGACCGGAATTTCATGATAGCACTGGTAATCGAGAATTCCCAAACACTCAGCAATAACATAACAGTGGACATAGGCCATTCATATAAGGCTGAACCACTTTAAAATCTTTTGTCTCATTTATTAATCTGTGATTAAATAATTAGAGTAATCTAGTTTTTTACATCAACAGATTGGCGCCGTCTGTGGGAACGATTTGTTATTATCGTTTTTCACCTAAAATCATTCATCATCAATGGCGGATAATCCAGAATCTAGCAATCGAAACGCTGGAAATGATGGAAATCCTCCAAATCCCTCTGCACCTCCAGATCTGGCTGGGATTATGACGAATCTGGCTCAAGGACAAACCGCCATGCAAGAAACAATGAGGCAACTCATACAAACCGTTCATGGCGGTGCACCTGCACGTTCAGGACAGCGAAGTGGTCAGAGGCAAACTTATTTACTTTCTTCACGATCCAGGCGTACTGAGTCATATCGTAATGAGGAGTCTGATGATTTCTCTTATCAACCTGGGCGAACTTCGTCAATAAGGGCTACAGATACTGATCAACGTATCACTCTCTCTCCAGAAAGACCCAGTGCCTTCGAAAGACTGAGTAGGGTGTCTCCTTTCAGTCGATTAGGACCTAGGAGGAATAGGAGTCCACCTAAGACCATGTCGAGGAGTTTTCGACGACCATCAGATCTAAGAGAAGGATCAGCACAATCACGACGAGTTTCTCGTCAAGATAGATCTCAAGAGGCCACATCAGAACAATCAATTTCTCGAACTAATAAGCCCGAGGAAGGAAACGAGGTGTGGAAAGGTTCCATTCAGCGCTTGGAGGATAGATTGGGAGAAATGGCCAAGGCGAAGAATCCCTTACAACGAACTTTTATTCAAGGGACACCTTTTGTCCAGGCCATTGTGGGTTTTCCTACCCCGTCGAAATTTAAAGCACCAGTAGTGACCCCCAAATATGATGGAAAGACAGATCATGTTCTTCATATAGAGCAATATCAAGTTGGCACCGATATCTATGCTGTCCCCGACGAGATGAGATGTAGAGCATTCTCAGGAACTCTTAGTGGACCTGCCCAGATATGGTACAACAATCTTCCTCGGGGTAAGATTTTAACTTTCTTTCAGTTGGCCAAATTGTTCATCGGCAATTTCTATTTTGGAGCAAAGCCAGTAAAACGAGTGGCACACTTGTTAAGTGTTAGACAAAAATCTGGTGAGAGTACTAGAGATTACATAACTCGTTTCAATAACGAGAAGCTGGAAGTCATAGATTATGAGGAGAAGACAGCAATCACCGCCTTGATGAGTGGGTCGTTGCCTAATAAGTTGTATTACACTTTAGCGAAAGATCCACCTAAAACTATGTCAGAATTGATGGCAAAAGCGGCCAAAATCATGAATGCCGAGGAAGCTATGGCTGCAAAGAAGAATATGAATAAAGACACCAAGGTGGAAGTCGACAAGTCTAAAAATAAAGGGCATAAGGGCAATGGCGGTGACAAGCGTTCCAGAAATAATAAGTCATCATGGGAAGTCCTGAAGAAATTCGATAATTATACTCCCTTGAAAATGGGTATTAATCATGTCTTGAAAGAAATCAAGAATAGCGAGGAGGTAAAGTGGCCGAAGAAACTGAGGCCAGACCCTGATGCGAGGAACAGGGATAAATATTGCGAGTTCCACAAAGATCATGGCCATATGACTAAAAATTACATAGCTCTTCAGAACGAGATTGAAACACTCATCCGAAGAGGAAAGCTAGCAAAGTATGTTGATCGGGGAGATGAAAGAAGAAATAATGATCGAACTAGAGAGAGATCTAGATCTCCTCGTCGAGTAGAGGAGAAAAAGAAGAGAGGCCATGAAGATGATGCCGAGGATGACCCCGATCTTCCCAAGAAACCAAGGCAGCCAGAACGAGAGGTATTTTCCATACGTTTTGGGTCATTTGATTGTAATGTTATTACAGGAGGAGATGCAGGAGCAGGAGATCTTACTGCAGAAAGAAAAGCTTACCTCGGAGAGGCACAAGCTTGCTCGTACATTCAGCGAATAAATTTGGCCGAGGAGGATCATCCGACGAAGGTAAACAAGGAGAAGCTGGTTATTGGCTTTTCAAAAAATGACCTGGCAGGTGTTCTTTACCCTCACGATGACCCTTTGGTGATCAAAATGAGGATGAAAGAAGTAGTGATTTCAAGGGTGCTGGTAGACAATGGCAGTTCGGCAGACATCATGTACTATTCATGCTTTGACAGTTTAAATTTGAAATTATCTCAATTGGAACCTTATCACAGACCTCTTCTGGGTTTCGCTGGCGAGAAAGTTTTTCCACTTGGGACGATCAAGTTAGATAGATTCATTGGAACTTGTCCTGCTTGTCGAACAGAGAGAATACGCTTCTTTGTGATGGATAAGAATGTGCAGTCAGCCTACAACATCATCATGGGAAGAGTTGGTTTGAAGAAGTTCGAAGCAGTCCCATCTACGGTACATCAATGTTTAAACTTCCCAACAAATTTCGGAGTAGGAGTTGTGAAAGGTGATCAGAAAGTACCTCGGGAATGCTATTATTCGTCTGCCGTGCAAGAGGAGCTTGAAGAATCAAGGAAAAAGACTACTACCTACCAGGTGGAGGAAGTACAAAAATTAAAACACTTGATCCCAGAAATGAATCCCAACATGTAAAAGGACAAGTAGTGGAATCTACAGAAAATGTTATTCTGGACGACGAACACCCTGAACGAGTAACCCAGATAGGTTCATCGTTGGATGTTTCAATAAAACAGGAGTTGATAACTTTCTTGAGAAACAGAAAGAAAACTTTTGCGTGGAGTCATGAAGACATGCCAGGAATAGATCCAAACTTCTTATGTCATGAGCTCAATGTGAATAAGGAGATCAAGCCTGTAAAGAAGAGAAGAAGGGTATTTAGCCCCGAGAAGAATCAAGCTATTCAAGAGGAGGTCGATAAGCTCCAGAAAGCCCAATTCATTGAAGACGTGAAGTATCCAGACTGGTTAGCAAACGTGGTGATGGTAAAAAAGAAAAACAATAAATTGAGAATGTGTGTTGATTTCACCGATCTCAATAAGGCATGCCCAAAGGATCACTTTCCATTGCCCAGAATTGATCAACTAGTGGATGCTACCTCGGGTCACGAGCTGCTCAGCTTCGTGGATGCTTACTCTGGTTACAACCAGATCAAAATGAAACCTGAAGACAGGGAAAGCACTTCTTTTATTACCCCTAGGGGAACTTATTGTTATAATGTTATGCCTTTTGGTTTGAAAAATGCAGGAGCGACATATCAGCGGCTGATGAAGAAGGTTTTTACCGAACAAATCAGTTGCAATATGGAAGTCTATGTCGACGATATGCTGATAAAAAGCAAGAAAGTTGTTGATCATCTAGATGACTTAGGTCAGACCTTTGATCAACTGGATAAATACCAGATGAAGCTCAACTCGAAGAAGTGCACCTTTGGAGTACGAGAAGGAATGTTCCTCGGGTACATCGTCAACCAGCGAGGCATTGAGGCAAATCCAGCAAAGATCAAAGCTCTTTTAGGGTTGCGATCTCCAACGACAAAGAAAGAAGTGCAGAGTCTTACAGGACGAGTTGCAGCGCTCAATAGATTTGTATCTCGAGCAACTGATAGGTGCCTTCCATTCTTCAAAATACTCCAAAAAACTTTCGAGTGGAATGATGAATGTGAAAAATCCTTTCAAGACTTGAAGAAATATTTGGGAACACCTCCACTGCTGTCCAGGCCAGTGATGGGAGAAAAGTTGTACTTATACCTGGCAGTATCAGAGAATGCAGTCAGCTCGGCATTGATCAGATTGGAGAATGGAGTCCAGAAGCCAATTTATTACACAAGTAAGGCTTTCTGAGGTGCAGAGATCAGGTACCCAAAGTTGGAGAAATTGGCATTGGCATTAATTTAAGCAAGTAGAAGAATGAGGCCTTATTTCTAGGCCCATACCATCGTCGTATACACCGACATGCTATTGAGGCAAGCCCTTCATAAGCCAGAAAAATCAGGAAGACTGATGTATGGGGCAATAGAGCTTGGTGAATATGATATTGTATATGAACCCAGATCGTCATTAAAAGGGCAGGCTGTAGCAGACTTTATAGCAGAATTTACATATCCTGATACCCCCGAGGAGAAAAAGTTACTCGCTAACCAACCTGTGGATGTTACAGGATCAACAGACATGAGTCCAGATCAACTCCGGTTGGTAAAAAGTCTTGTGGATGTAGAAAGATCATCAAATTCAAACCCAGACCAACTCCGGTTGGTAAAAGGGCGAGAAGAGATGGTCGACGAAGAACAAAAAATACCAGGGGAGGATGAAAGGAAACAACAAATATTTCACCGAGGAACTCTGTCAGAAAAGAAATTTGAAGACGAGTTACCTACATGGAGATTATATGTAGATGGGTCATCTTGCACAACAGGTTGCGGGGCAGGGATTATTTTGAACACCCCAGACGAGATTGACGTAGAATATGCCTTACGATTCCAATTCAAAGCTTCCAATAATGAGGCTGAGTATGAAGCCTTGATAGCAGGTCTTAATTTAGCAAAGATTATGGAAGCGCAACAAGTGATGGTATTCAGTGATTCTCAATTAATTATGAATCAAATGATGGGAACGTATGCAGTTAAAGGAGAATTAATGGTCAAGTATCATGTAAAGGCGATGGAGTTGTTGGCAGAATTTGATGCCATTCAGTTGATCAGAATACCAAGAATGGAGAATGCACAAGCAGACGCACTGGCCCGACTAGCATCAGCTACTCGTACTGAGTTACGAAGAACAATACCAATTGAGGTGTTAGAAAGTCGAAGCATAGATGAAGGCCTGATGATGAATGTTATTTCCCTTGATTTAGAACCATCTTGGATGGATCCCATCAGGGCGTATGTCGAGGAAGGAAAATTACCGGAGGATAAGATCGCTGCTAAGAAATTGAAGTTTAACGCTGCTCGGTATGTACTAACTAATGGTGTTTTGTATAGACGAGGAATTATGGCAGGTTTGCAAAGATGTGTACATCCCTCCGAGGTGAAAGAATTGATTGAAGAGATCCACGAAGGGTCTTGTGGAGACCATGTAGCAGGTTGGACACTGTTGCAAAGGGTGATGACGCAGGGATACTACTGGCCAACGATGAGGGCTGATTGTATAGCCTATGCTAAGAGATGTGATAAATGCCAATGTTTTTCCTCCATCCGACGAACTCCACAAGGATTGCTGACACCCATAACTTCCCCTTGGCCTTTTTCCATGTGGGGAATTAATATGGTTGGACCACTGCCAACGACCCGAGGAAGATTCAAGTACCTCGTCGTCGCAGTGGATTATTTTACTAACTGGGTAGAAGCTGAGCCTCTGATTGATATGACATACGAGAAGGTGTACCAATTCGTTTGGAAAAATATCATCTGCCGATATGGTCTCCCTCATGCCTTCATCACAGACCATGGTACACAATTTGATAACGAGGAGTTTGCCGCCTATTGTCATCAGTCAAACATTTTGAAGGTTCATTCAGCACCAGGCCATCCTCAAAGCAATGGGTAGACTGAAGTGATGAACATAACATTATTAAATGGTTTGAAGAAGAGGCTAAGTGAGGCTAAAGCTAATTGGATTAATGAGCTACAGTCAGTATTGTGGGCTTACCGAACAACTCCCTGAGCAGCGACTAGAGAATCACCATATATGCTAGCATTTGAAAGTGAGGCTGTAATACCTGTCGAGTTGGGTCTTCCAACACACAGAGTGCTGAATTTCAATTCCCCAGTCAGCGACCTGATGAGGAGATTAGATTTGGACATGCTCGAGGAAGTTAGAGAAGAGGCAGCCATTAGAAATGCTGCTTATCAATAGCGAACAGCTCTGTTCTACAACAAGAGAGTGAAAAAATGCGACTTAAAAGAAGGAGATTACGTGCTAAAGAAGGTCATTCATAAGCACAATAAGTTGGAAGCAAACTGGCATGGACCTTATCGAGTTACTGTAGTTGTCCGACGAGGAACTTACCGAATAGCAACTCTAGAAGGAGAGGAATTTAAGAATGCATGGAATGCTGAACACCTACGCAAGTATTATCTGTGATGTAAAATGTAAAGTAGTCCCATCAATATGAATAAAACGATGATATTTCACAATCTTCTCTCCTTTTATTGAAAGTTTTTCGGGGAATACTAGTGTGTTTAACACTACGCTGCTCGACAGTAAAAAGAAGATGAGGTAAAAAGAAGATGATAGTTCAAACCCACGACCAACTCTGGTTGGTAAAAGGGCGAGAACAAACTATACTCCTTTGGTTAGGAGGCGTACACTAGTGTGACCAACTAAGGTTGGTAAAATATCTAGTGGACATGATAGTTCAGACCCACGACCAACTCCGGTTGGTAAAAGGGCGAGAACAAACTATACTCCTTTGGTTAGGAGGCGTACACTAGTGTGACCAACTAAGGTTGGTAAAAGATCTAGTGGACATGATAGTTCAGACCCACGACCAACTCCGGTTGGTAAAAGGACGAGAACAAACTATACTCCTTTGGTTAGGAGGCGTACACTAACGTGACCAATTCAGGTTGGTAAAAGAGCTAGTGGACATGATAGTTCAGACCTACGACCAACTCCGGTTGGCAAAAGGGCGAGAACCAAAGATGATCGACGAAAGACCAATCTCAGTTGGTTAGGAAGTAAGATATTATCTCAAATGCCAACTTATGTTGGTGGGGAAGTAAGTTTGTTACATAAAAGTTCCTCGAAGAACAAATATTCCAAACTGAACCAAGTATTGTTGGTCGGGGATAAAAACCCACTAACTGTAGTTGGTCGACGAGGAAAAATCTTTGACCTTGGTTGGTCGGGAACATTTTATGAAAAAGACAAAGTTTACCAACTATAGCTGGTCGAGGATAAAAACCCATTAACTATAATTGGTCGACAAGCTCAACTTAACAACCTTGGTTGGTTGGAGGAAATTCTAACATTTTTGTACTCATTACTTTATTATTAAGTGATCGAGCAACATTACTAATACTTGTAATTTTTTATTACTAAGTTGGTCGAGGAACCACACAATATTGTTATGCAAGCACAAATATAAAGTGTTTGACAAGCACAAAATAATAGCAATACAGATTTGCAAACAGAAAATGAAAGTCTTTCATTAAAATTCAAAACGAATTACAATTTACATATGTGTACTAACTATTACATTGAAATCCCTACTCTATTGGTTTCTTTCCCTCAGCTTTTGAAATAGGTTCCTCGCCAGCAGGCGGATCATTTAAAGACTGAGGAGAGTTAATGAAGTTCAAATCCTTCAGCATCCTGACGTTCATCACAGAAGGTCGATCTAAGAGATGCTCAGGACGAGATACTTCAAACTGAGAATGCAAACTATAGTCACCAAGGTATTTAGCAAGTAAGCTTCGAGGAATGGCACGAGCTGGGACCCATTCCATTTCCAAATTGAAAGGTGGCATAGGCAAATCAAGCAATCCAGGATCATAGTAGTCCCATAAATAGTGTCCCTGCTTAAGTTTCAACACACATAAGGCATTCAGCCAGCCTTGTTTGTAGCCCTCACTATTGGCATTCTGGATACGAGCATCTAAATGGAATAGCGCCTCGTTATATCCAGCCATCCAAAACTCCCTGGGCTGTTTATGGAATTAGAATGTTAACCTCTCAAGTTTCTCATGAAGATTCTGGATGAAAAGTTTATTAGTCTCCAACTCAGATTCTTTTGTAGAGATTTCTAGTTCCAGGTGTTGATACCAAAATTAGTATGCTGATGTGGACAAATAATAAGAAGACATGTATCAATCTACGTGGCACAATAGCAACGATGAAGATCATTCCCCCGACCAACCCTCCGAGGAACTCTTATCCTCCGAGGAACTCCAATGCTCCGAGGAACTCTTGGACGACGAGCTACTAAGGCGGTTCGAGCTGCATCTCGACCACAGCATTAATTGCCAGATAATCAACAGTTCAACTATTCATTGAATACTTATCATCTTGACGCACACGGTTGAAGAGCATTAAATGAATTACCCTTTCATATGTGTATCATTTAATGTAATACCCTTTCATGTACAACCTAAAGGGCTATAAATACCTTGTATCACCCTCATTCAAGGAGACCGGAATTTCTAGATAGCACTTGTAATCGAGAATTCCCAAACACTCAGCAATAACATAACAGTGGATGTAGGCCATTCATATAAGGCTGAACCACTTTAAAATCTTTTGTCTTATTTATTTATCTGTGATTAAATAATTAGAGTAATCTAGTTTTTTACATCAACAAATTGGTGCCGTCTGTGGGAAACGATTGTTATTATCTTTTTTCATCAAAAATCATTCATCATCAATGGCGGATAATCCGGAATCTAGCAATCGAAACGCTGGAAATGCTGGAAATCCTCCAAATCCCTCTGCACCTCCAGATCTGGCCGGGATTATGACGAATCTGGCTCAAGGACAAACCGACATGCAAGAAATAATGAGGCAACTCATACAAACCCTTCATGGCGGTGCACCTGCACATTCAGGACAGCGAAGTGGTCAGAGGCAAACTTATTTACTCTCTTCACGATCCAGGCGTACTGAGTTATATCGTAATGAGGAGTCTGATGATTTATCTTATCATCCTGGGCGAACTTCGTCAATAAGGGCTACAGATACTGATCAACGTATCACTCTCTCTCCAGAAAGACCCAGTGCCTTAGAAAGACTGAGTAGGGTGTCTCCTTTCAGTCGATTAGGCCCTAGGAGGAATAGGAGTCCACCTAAGACCATGTCGAGGAGTTTTCGACAACCATCAGATCTAAGAGAAGGACCAGCACAATCACGACGAGTTGCTCGTCAAGATAGATCTCAGGAGGCTACTTCAGAACGATCTATTGCTCGAACCAATAGGCCCGAGGAAGGAAATGAAGCGTGGAAGGGATCCCTTCAGCGTTTGGAGGATAGATTGGGAGAAATGGCGAAGGCGAAGAATACCCTGCAACGAACTTTTGTTCAAGGGACACCTTTTGTCCAGGCCATTGTGAATTTTCCTACACCGTTAAAGTTTAAAGCACCAGTAGTGACCCCCAAATATGATGGAAAGACAGATCCTGTTCTTCATATAGAGCAATATCAAGCTGCCGCCGATATCTATGCTGTCCTCGACGAGATGAGATGCAGAGCGTTCTCAGGAACTCTTACTGGAGCTGCCCAGATATGGTACAACAATCTTCCTCGGGGTAAGATTTCAACTTTCTTTCAGTTGGCTGAATTGTTCATCGGCAATTTCTATTTTGGAGCAAAGCCAGTAAAACGAGTGGCACACTTGTTAAGTGTTAGACAAAAATCTGGTGAGAGTACTAGAGATTACATAACTCGTTTCAATAACGAGAAGCTGGAAGTCATAGATTATGAGGAGAAGACATCAATCACCGCCTTGATGAGTGGGTTGTTGCCTAATAAGTTGTATTACACTTTGGCGAAAGATCCACCTAAAACTATGTCATAATTGATGGCAAAAGCGGCCAAAATCATGAATGCCGAGGAAGCTATGGCTGCAAAGAAGAATATGAATAAAGACACCAAGGTGGAAGTCGACAAGTCTAAAAATAAAGAGCATAAGGGCAATGGCGGTGACAAGCGTTCCAGAAATAATAAGTCATCATGGGAAGTCCTGAAGAAATTCGATAATTATACTCCCTTGAAAATGGGTATTAATCATGTCTTGAAAGAAATCAAGAATAGCGAGGAGGTAAAGTGGCCGAAGAAACTGAGGTCAGACCCTGATGCGAGGAACAGGGATAAATATTGCGAGTTCCACAAAGATCATGGCCATATGACTAAAAATTGCATAGCTCTTCAGAACGAGATTGAAACACTCATCCGAAGAGGAAAGCTAGCAAAGTATGTTGATCGGGGAGGTGAAAGAAGAAATAATGATCGAATTAGAGAGAGATCTAGATCTCCTCGTCGAGCAGAGGAGAAAAAGAAAAGGGATCATGAAGATGATACCGAGGATGACCCCGATCTTCCCAAGAAACCGAGGCAGCCAGAACGAGAGGTATTTTCCATACGTTTTGGGTCATTTGATTGTAATGTTATTACAGGAGGAGATGCTGGAGGAGGAGATCTTACTGCAGAAAGAGAAGCTTACCTCGGAGAGGCACAAGCTTGCTCGTACATTCAACGAATAAATTTGGCCGAGGAGGATCGTCCGAGGAAGGTAAACAAGGAGAAGCTGGTTATTGGCTTTTCAAAAAATGACCTGGCAGGTGTTCTTTACCCTCACGACGACCCTTTGGTGATCAAAATGAGGATGAAAGAAGTAGTGATTTCAAGGGTGCTGGTAGACAATGGCAGTTCGACAGACATCATGTACTATTCATGCTTTGACAGTTTAAATTTGAAATTATCTCAATTGGAACCTTATCACAGACCTCTTCTAGGTTTCGCTGGCGAGAAAGTTTTTCCACTTGGGACGATCAAGTTAGATATATTCATTGGAACTTGGCCTGCTTGTCGAACAGAGAGAATACGCTTCTTTGTGATGGATAAGAATGTGCAGTCAGCCTACAACATCATCATGGGAAGAGTTGGTTTGAAGAAGTTCGAAGCAGTCCCATCTACGGTACATCAATGTTTAAAATTCCCAACAAATTTCGGAGTAGGAGTTGTGAAAGGTGATCAGAAAGTAGCTCGGGAATGCTATTATTCGTCTGCCGAGAAGGAGGAGCTTGAAGAATCAAGGAAAAAGACTACTACCTTTCAGGTGGATAAAGGTACAGAAATTGAAACACTCGATCCTAGAGATGAATCCTAACTTGTGAAAGGACAGGTGGTATTATTCTGGACGACGAGCATCCTGAACGAGTAACCCAGATAGGTTCGTCGTTAGATGCTTCAATAAAACAGGAGTTGATAGCTTTCTTGAGAAACAGGAAGAAAACTTTTGCGTGGAGTCATGAAGACATGCCAGGAATAGATCCAAACTTCTTACGTCACGAGCTCAATGCGAATAAGGAGATCAAACCTGTAAAGCAAAGAAGAAGAGTATTTAGTCCCGAGAAGAATCAAGCCATACAAGAGGAGGTCGAGAAGCTCCAGAAAGCCCAATTCATTGAAGATGTGAAGTATCCAGACTGGTTGGCAAATGTGGTGATGGTGAAGAAGAAAAATAATAAATGGAGAATGTGTGTTGATTTCACTGATCTCAACAAGGCATGCCCAAAGGATCATTTTCCACTGCCTAGAATTGATCAACTAGTGGATGCTACCTCGGGACACGAGCTACTCAGCTTCATGGATGCTTACTCTGGGTACAACCAGATAAAAATGAAGCCTGAAGACAGGGAAAGCACTTCTTTCATTACCCCTGGGGGAACTTATTGTTATAATGTTATGCCTTTTGGTTTGAAAAATGCAGGAGCGACATACCAACGGCTGATGAACAAGGTTTTTGCCGAACAAATCAGTTGGAATATGGAAGTTTATGTCGATGATATGCTGACAAAGAGCACGAAAGCTGCAGATCATCTAGTTGACTTAGGTCAAACCTTTGATCAACTGGATAAATACCAGATGAAGCTCAACCTGACGAAGTGCACCTTTGGAGTACGATAAGGAATGTTCCTCGGGTACATCGTCAACCAGCGAGGCATTGATGCAAATCCAGCAAAGATCAAAGCTCTTTTAGAGTTACGATCTCCAACGACGAAGAAAGAGGTGTAGAGTCTTACAAGACGAGTTGCAGCGCTCAATAGATTTGTATCTCGAGCAACTGATAGGTGCCTTCCATTCTTCAAAACACTCCGAAAAACTTTCGAGTGTAATGATGAATGTGAAAAAGCCTTTCAAGACTTGAAGAAATATCTGGGAACACCTCCATTGCTGTCCAGATCAGTGATGGGAGAAAAGTTGTACTTATACCTGGCAGTATCAGAAAATGCGGTCAGCTCGGCATTAATCAGATTGGAGAATGGAGTCCAGAAGCCAATTTATTACACAAGTAAGGCTTTCCGAGGTGCAGAGATCAGGTACCCAAAGTTAGAAAAATTGGCATTGGCATTAATTGAGGCAAGTAGAAGAATGAGGCCATATTTCCAGGCCCATACCATCATCGTGTATACCGACATGCCATTAGACAAGCCCTTCATAAGCCAGAAAAGTCAGGGAGACTGATGTACTGGGCAATAGAGCTCGGTGAATATGATATTGTGTATGAACCTAGATCATCCTTAAAAGGGCAAGCTGTAGGAGACTTTATAGCAGAGTTTACATATCCTGATACCCCCGAGGAACAAAAGTTGCTCGCTGACCAACCTGTGGATGTTACAGGATCAACAAACATAAGTCCAGACCAACTCCGGTTGGTAAAAAGGCTTGTGGATGTAGAAAGATCATCAAATTCAAACCCAGACCAACTCCGGTTGGTAAAAGGGTGAGAAGAGATGGTCGACGAGGAGCAAAAAATACCAGGGGAGGATGAAACAAAACAACAGATATTTCACCGAGGAACTCTGTCAGATAAGAAATTTGAAGACGAGTTACCTACATGGAGATTATATGTAGATGGGTCATCTTGCACAACAGGGTGTGGAGTAGGGATTGTTTTGAACACCCCAGACGAGATTGACGTGGAATATGCCTTACGATTCCAATTCAAAGCTTCCAATAATGAGGCTGAGTATGAAGCCTTGATAGCAGGTCTTAATTTAGCAAAGATTGTAGAAGCGCAACAAGTGATGGTATTCAGTGATTCTCAATTAATTGTGAATCAGATGATGGGAACGTATGCAGTTAAAGGAGAACTAATGGTCAAATATCATGCAAAGGCGATGGAGTTGTTGGCAGAATTTAATGCCTTTCAGTTAATCAGAATACCAAGAATGGAGAATGCACAAGCAGACGCACTGGCCCGACTAGCATCAGCTACTCGTACCGAGTTGCGAAGAACGATACCAATTGAGGTGTTAGAAAGTCGAAGCATAGATGAAGGCCTGACGATGAATGTTATTTCCCTTGATTTAGGACCATCTTGGATGGATCCCATCAGGGCGTATGTCGAGGAAGGAGAATTACCGGAGGATAATAAGAAGACATGTATCAATCTATGTGGCACAATAGCAACGAGGAAGATCCTTCCCCCGACCAACCCTCCGAGGAACTCTTATCCTCCGGGGAACTCCAATGCTCCGAGGAACTCTTGGACGACGAGCTACTAAGACGATTCGAGCTGCATCTCGACCACAGCATTAATTGCCAGATAATCAACAGTTCAACTATTCATTGAATACTTATCATCTTGACGCACACGGTTGAAGAGCATTAAATGAATTACCCTTTCATATGTGTATCATTTAATGTAATACCCTTTCATGTATAGCCTAAAGGGCTATAAATACCTTGCATCACCCTCATTCAAGGGGACCAGAATTTCTAGATAGCACTTGTAATCGAGAATTCCCAAACACTCAGCAATAACATAACAGTGGACGTAGGCCATTCATATAAGGCTGAACCACTTTAAAATCTTTTGTCTTATTTATTTATCTGTGATTAAATAATTAGAGTAATCTAGTTTGTTACATCAACACCAGGTCTCTAATTTTCTTGGACATTTCAGACAAAGCCCGATCTTTTGCATTCAATTGGTATGCTTGAGTTTCCAATGTTGACAGAGTACGAGCTTCTTCAATACTACGAGGAATTCTTGATCGACCCCGTGCAGGTGGAGTACTTCGTTCCTCGACAACATCCTGGGAACTCTTCCTCGCCCACGAGAACCTCTTCCTCATCCCCGAGTAGAAGTAGAAGTACCAGACCTTCTCAGGATATCCAACTCTTGCCTTAATTTGGCATTCTCAACCTCTAAGAAGGAAAATCCCTCATCGGTCACTGGGATTACCGCTGTTGAAGAAGACGCTGCAGACTTATATTGTGCCAGATCTTTCTGCAAATTATTATTCTCTTGCTCCAGCAGTTCAGCAATTTGTCTACAAGCTTCAACTTCTCCCTTTAGGGTCCTCTCCCTGACATCGTACCCAGCAAGGATCTTTTTGTGGCCTGTCTCGGCAGAAAGCTGTTGATACCTCTTTTCATACCCCTCGTGCAAAAGGGCAGTTGATTCTTTGTACTGAGTCTGAAGATCTTCTAGAGTATATTGAAGCTCCTCGATCATATCATAGTAAGCCACGTTATTGGCCACAGCTCGATCAAGTAAGCTTTTCAGGTATTGATAAGCTTCTACTGCCTGCTCTGAAGCACCATGGCCAAGGATGTCGGCAACTTCTGATGCACTTAGGTCTGTGTGACCAGCTTTATAATATTCATGGCATTGCTGCATCAACTTTGTGTCATTAGTAGACAGAAGATCCATCCTGGCCAGAAACTAACAGAGAAAGAAAAAGAAGATCAAGACAGAGTGCAGATAGAGAAGAGACAATCATATGGAAGAAAAGAACTCAAATTTTATTAGATTATAAGGCAAAGTTACAAATATCTCGAATACAAAGTACAAGTTAAAGAAAAATAGAAAGAGAATATCGAACAACTTCACACCTTTTCCTTGTCTCCCAAGACTTTCTCGGGAGGCTGGGACGAGGAGCTTGGTTGCTCCGTGGAAATAATGAGTTGGTCGGCGGGAGCTGGAATTTGTTCTGGAGGAGCTGGCAGAGATGAAAGCTCCTCGTCAGCAGGCTGGGTAAGGATGAGATCACCCACTACCAGTGAAGATTCTTCTGAGGCAGCTTCGTCCTCTTCTTCATCCTCGATGGCTGGGGGAGGACCAGGGAGATGCTGTTGAAATAACTCGGAGTCCTCGCTCACCTTCAATTCTTGCAAAGCAGCAACCCAGCCATCTCGAAAGTATTTCAAACTTCCATATTGCACCTGAGTCATCATGCCAGCTACTCCCTTGTTCCACCCTTTGTCCCAACCTGTGTTGAAAGACTTCTTTATTGCCATCTTTCTTTTCATTTTCTCCGAGGAGAGCTTCTCGGATAGAAGGTCCTCGGAAGCTTTCAAATTGGCCTCCAACTCCTCCTTCTGACGATTTACTTCACGCAGAAGGGTCAGCTCTTCCTCAGCTGATTTTAGTTTATTTTCAAGCTCCTCGAAGGTAGTGAGCTTCTCTGCGTATTTCTTATTCTCCCTCTCCAAGTCCTTCACTTTATTTCCCAACTGCACCTTCTCTGCTTCAGATGCAACCAATTTCTTCTCCCATTCGCCTTTATCCTCGTCGTATTTTTGACGGGATTCCTTCAAGGATTGGGCCAAACCCTGGAAAGCATCCTCTACTCCAGACGAGGAGCTTGAAGCCTTGAGCACCTCATCTTTCTTCACTATGGTGTTAAAGCAACTCACCAGCTGAAAAAGAAGGTAGTGATGAGTTAGTGCCGAGATACATATATTAATAGAAGGAAAGAGGAATTCAAGATAAGAAGAAACTTACTGAAGTAATGTGATGAGTAGCTAGGGATGTCAGCATATCCCTAGATATGTTTTCCTCGATTCCTTGGACTTCAGGAATAGTCCAAGTCTTTACCGAGCTCATTGCAGAGCTCGGGAGAATAATGGTTGGAACACCAGCTCCACTAGCTTGGAGCTGGGGAATGACTTCAGAAAAACTAACCGAGGAGGACTTCTTCAATCTCCTCGGTGTCTTCTCAACAATCTCAACCAAAGAAGAACTTTTGGTTGGAGAGATAGTGATTACTTCCACAGGCGCATCCTTCTGTACAGGAGCCACTGGGGGCTTCTCGACGGCCTTCTGAGAAGCAACAGAAGGGGAAGCATCCACTTTCTTTATCCCCTTTGGGACATCAGCTTTATTTCTCTTTCCATCTCCAGTAGAGGAGGTCTCTTCAAAGAGAGAAGGAACTCTTCTCTTGCCCATCTTCTGACTCAAAGGAATGTGAGAGTCTGGTGATGAGTCTTCAGAAGCTGGCAATGGTTCGCTAATGCTAACCACAAGACGAGCAGTAAAAGAGGATGTATAGCTCCTGTACTGCAGCAAGTATGAAGCAGACCTAATGTGCTCGTCTGCAACCTTCTGATGAAAACTCCAGATATGTTTTAAATGCTTGATATTAACTTCTGTTTCTTTTGGAGTTTTTCTCTTATTGTCGACTGCAAACAAAAACATAGTGAAATATCAGTCATACATTTTGTCAAACACAATGAAATCATAATTTCAAAAAAAAACAAAATAAGATGAAAGTAACCTATCCCATTGCCATATGGGGGGCATCTGGGACCCTCATATACTGCATCTCCAACCAAAGGGGCATGTTGCCATTTTTTATAACTACTCCATGTTCAAAATAATCCCTGTTAGCATCAGGGAGGTTGACTACTAGAGCCCTATTCAAAAATCTAGTTTTTAAATAATAAACATTGTCTAAAACAACCCATCTATAACAGTACATAATCTCATGAATTCCTATACGAGTTCCATGAGTTTGATTTAAACTATACACCCCATTAACTATTCTCCATGTGTTGGGGGCTATTTTTAGAGGGACAACATCGAAATACTGACAGAACTCTAAACACAAAGGGTTTGGTGGAAAAGCAAATCCACATTCAACAATAAAGAGGCTAGGGAACCAATGTCCCTCAGCCAAATCAAAATAACTTGAAGGCTCAGAAAGACTTTCCAAAGTTACCCAAGAAGGAATAGAAAAGTTAGAACGTAATTTATCAAGAGATTCGATAATATAAACCATGGTGAATAAAAAGAAATGAAGGAGAAGGAAGAAAATCTTACAGGAAAAAGGAGATCTGTTGATAAACAAACGAAGAAAGGGATGAACGCACAGAAGAGAGAAAATCTATAGAAAACTCGAAAGAAGAAATTGAAAAGGTAGAAGACGATGGGATTGCCTCTGAGGCTTAAATACTTTGCCTTGGGAAACGGCGAAAGAAATGATTACAAAAAAGAAACTATTACGCTACCGGCGGCTAAAAGGACAAAAAGGGCACGAAGATCGAAGCGCTTATAAAAATGCAAAAAGGCGGATTCTGCGAATTTGGAAGGAAATTCAAATACGAAGAAAAGGCTCCTAAAACCCAGGAAGGTCATTTAATATTTCCATATACCGAGAAAGAATGTTCCATACTCCTCAAAGTTCAAAATATGAAACATTGGGGGCTTCTGTTGATACCAAAATTAGTATGCTGATGTGGACAAATAATAAGAAGACACGTGTCAATCTACGAGGCACAATAGCAACGAGGAAGATCATTCCCCAGTGGCTCCTGTACAGAAGGATGCGCCTGTGGAAGTAATTGTGACACCCCGACTAATTAAATACCGGGTAGCTACTCCTTTATAAAATTAATTCAAAATGCCAAGTTGGCTCAGTTAATAGCATCACTGTCGAAAACATTTTATTATTTCTAACCACCTAGTATTTAAAAAGCAAGTTGCCAAATTTTAATTTAAGTCTGATTAACATGCAACAAGTGTAATGAAGAAATAAATAACACCATTCACCATACTGAAGTAAAACGAATAACCATCACAATAGAGTAAATAAAGTGTGGAGGAAAACTCCTCACTACAATCCCATAACTGAAATGAATAACCGAAACTGAAATAAAATATGCTAAAGTCTGAAAACTGAAATATAAAAGATGTCTCTAAAGAAATGGGCAACATGCCCTACAACTGATAGTTGGTGACTCTGTAATCCAAAAGATAGAAGCGTCTACATGCAAATCCCTGTAGCTTCCACAAGCAGCTACAGCTCGTCACCTGAATGAGTATCCTAGGCTTGGTGTCCTTGTGGCTGGGCACCTAAAATGGTTTTACAAAGAAAAAGAGATTTGAAAAGCAAACGGGTCAGAGCCCGAATGTGGAGTTATATTTTAAAAACCTGCAAGTGCTTTAAAAACATTTAAAACATTAAATGCAAAGTACATGTTAGGACGTACACTCGCATGATATTCTCACCTCTCGTCTAACTGTGCACTCCTAACGTAAGTACCCATCTATAACGATATAAACCACTAGCTAAATGACACCATAACCAGCTAGACAGTAATAGTTCCTACCCTTATTACCCGGTCCTATTAACATATCATGTTCGTAATAAGAAGGGATTTAATGTAAACTCGGATGCTCAATATGCATAATATATATATCACTAACCCATTATGTTATTCTCGAAACAATACTGTAGTTATATTCACAACATTAACATGAGGATTCTTATTAATTAAATGTTTATTAATCACATCGTAAATATACAATACAAGCACCCCGAGAACTAAGCTGCGGTGCACTCATACTCTGCTATCCATCCCGGTACATCACGTACATAAGGATTACATATTCCGAATCTCTCAGGAATAGTTTACCGATAACAACATCACAAATAATGGAGGCGAACACAGTCACCATCACATGGGTCACGCACATACCTACGCTCCCATGATCAGCGGACTTATTAATATCACAATAAGTCTTTCTATGACCTATGTTCATCGAGGTACCAGTATATATCCCCCCCGTAGGCACACAAGGATTAGAGGGTCCTAAGCGAACGCAAACCTCCCGTGATAGCAAGTATGGTAGGTATGTCATACACACAATCCATATACCAATACTAAGTAAACACACATCTTAGTAATACCATATTTTAATCGTAGTACTATTCTCATTCTCGTACTAACTCGTAATTATCACTATATATGCTATACCGGTTTATAATCATACGTGCCATAATTAATTCTCACGTCGTAGTGGACACTCACGTCTCGACCCAAACCGTCCATGTAACACAACTCTCGTATGTAAATTTCTCCTCATAAATACCCAAATGTCCCAATCCTATCATTACTACATCTACGGAATGATATCTATATCCTCAAATCAGTTTACGGAACTCCAAAAGTCAAAACAGTCCAAAATGGACCAAACTGTCAACTCGTTAGAAGTCTCGTTCGAACGAGTGTTCGAACGAGTTTGGACTGTCAGCTCGTTAGAAGTCTCGTTCGAACGAGGCTGTTCGAACGAGATCCAGTTCGTTCGAACGAACTGTCCCTTCTAACGATATCTTCGTTCGAACGAGATATCGAACGAAATCACTACTCGTTAGTAACGACTGGTCAACTCGTTAGAAGCTCATTCGAACGAGTTCGTTCGAACGACCTGGGGCTGCTTCTAACGAGCTTCCAGCTTCGGCCCAGAATTTTCCCCAAATCGTTTTTCATCCCTTTTAACACCTCAAATCTTCTAAACTAAGTCCCAATCAATCATTTAAAGGTCTATCATCAATACTAAACATATATAGTCACATCCTAACATGTTTTTAAGGGATCAATCCATCCTAACATCAATTAAATTTACAGCTTTCTACACTTTTTCCAAATATCTCAAGAACATGAACCCTAACTACATATCATCATCAAATCCCAGAATTTAATTCGTTTTTCTTTCACCCAAACATGTATTAACATCAGATTAATTGTCTCCAAACTATTCTACATGCAATCCTTCTCAAATTCCTCAAGTTTTATGATCTAGACTACATGGGTTTTCATATTTTATCAAGAACAAACCATAAATCCGAATTTTCTAACATGGAAAAGACATTCTCATAAATTAAATGGAATAAAGTCACTTGCCTTGGTTGTCTCTGAGTTTGGTGTAGATTAGATGAAGTTTTCTGCAAAAATTCCTCTCTCTCCAAGCTCTTCTCCAATGGTGGCTTAAGGTGGCTAGGGTTTTGATTTGGGGAAACTTAGAAAACCTAAATGACAACCTACGTAGCCTTCTAGGTTAATATGGGTTGGTTAATGGGCTTAATGGGTTTAATCCACATCAGATTTACATCTCTAATTTTCGTCATTTTTAATTCCTAAAAATGTAAAATCACCAAAATACCCTTTAAGTTGCCGGTATGGCCTAAAAATACCCCGGGACCCAAACTATACCCCCGGCTAGTGTTTTCTGACTATCTCGACCCTTCCGGACGCGTTGGCGCACTCAAAATGACCATACGGATTATAGATTTTAAATTCACTTTTTATTATCAAAATATTATACCGTGACGCGGCGGTCCCACGCGTCTCAACAAAATTTCTAAAATGCCGTATATAAATCTCAAGACAAATTTTATAATACCAAATACATATATAATCATATATGCACATAATCAAATACCAATTCGCATCTCATTAGTATTTATAACCCGGATTAATTTCCAATTAATACGCATTTAATTAATTAATCCCAAAAATAAATATAGTCAAAAGTACGGGGTATTACAATAATCACTATCTCTCCAACCAAAACTTCTTCTTTGGTTGAGGTTGTTGAGAAGACACCGAGGAGATTGAAGAAGTCCTCCTCGATTAGTTTTTCTGAAGTCATTCCCCAGCTCCAAGCTAATGGAGCTGGTGTTCCAACCATTATCCCCCCGAGCTCTGCAATGAGCTCGGTAAAGACTTGGACTATTCTTGAAGTCCAAGGAATCGAGGAAAACATGTCTAGGGATATGCTGACATCCATAGCTACTCGTCACATTGCTTCAGTAAGTTTCTTCTTATCTTGAATTCCTCTTTCCTTCTATTAATATATGTATCTCGGCACTAACTCATCACTACCTTCTTTTTCAGCTGGTGAGTTGCTTTAACACCATAGTGAAAAAAGATGAGGCGCTCAAGGCTTCAAGCTCCTCGTCTGGAGTAGAGGATGCTTTCCAGGGTTTGGCCCAATCTCTGAAGTAATCCCGTCAAAAATATGACGAGGATAAAGGTGAATGGGAGAAGAAATTGGCTGCATCTGAAGCAAAGAAGGTGCAGTTGGGAAATAAAGTGAAGGACTTGGAGAGGGAGAATAAGAAATACTCCGAGAAGCTCACTACCTTCGGCGAGCTTGAAAATAAACTGAAATCAACTGAGGAAGAGCTGACCCTTCTGCGCGAAGTAAATCGTCAGAAGGAGGATTTGGAGGCCAAGTTGAAAGCTTCCGAGGACCTTCTATCCGAGAAGCTCTCCTCAGAGAAAATGAAAAGAAAGATGGAAATAAAGAAGTCTTTCAACACAGGTTGGGACAAAGGGTGAAACAAGGGAGTAGCTGCCATGATGACTCAGGTGCAATATGGTAGTTTGAAATACTTCCGAGATGGCTGGGTTGCTGCTTTGCAAGAATTGAAGGTGAGCGAGGACTCCGAGTTATTTCAACAGCATCTCCCTGGTCCTCCCCCAGCCATCGAGGATGAAGAAGAGGACGAAGCTGCCTCAGAAGAATCTTCACTGGTAATGGGTGATCTCATCCTTACCCAGCCTACTGATGAGGAGCTTTCATCTCTGCCAGCTCCTCCAGAACAAATTCCATCTCCCGCCGACCAACTAATTATTTCCACCGAGCAACCAAGCTCCTCGTCCCAGCCTCCCGAGAAAGTCTTGGGAGACAAGGAAAAGGTGTGAAGTTGTTCGGTATTCTCTTTCTGTTTTGGAGCAAAGCCAGTAAAATGAGTGGCACACTTGTTAAGTGTTAGACAAAAATCTGGTGAGAGTAATAGAGATTACATAACTCGTTTCAATAACGAGAAGCTGTAAGTCATAGATTATGAGGAGAAGACAGCAATCACCGCCTTGATGAGTGGGTTGTTGCCTAATAAGTTGTATTACACTTTGGCGAAAGATCCACCTACAACTATGTCAGAATTGATGGCAAAAGTGGCCAAAATCATGAATGCTGAGGAAGATATGGCTGCAAAGAAGAATATGGATAAAGACACCAAGGTGGAAGTCGACAAGTCTAAAAATAAAGAGCATAAGGGCAATGGCGGTGACAAGCGTTCCAGAAATAATAAGTCATCATGGGAAGTCCTGAAGAAATTCGATAATTATACTCCCTTGAAAATGGGTATTAATCATGTCTTGGAAGAAATCAAGAATAGCGAGGAGGTAAAGTGGCCGAAGAAACTGAGGTCAGACCCTGATGCGAGGAACAGGGATAAATATTGCGAGTTCCACAAAGATCATGGCCATATGACTAAAAATTGCATAGCTCTTCAGAACGAGATTGAAACACTCATCCGAAGAGGAAAGCTAGCAAAGTATGTTGATCGGGGAGGTGAAAGAAGAAATAATGATCGAACTAGAGAGAGATCTAGATCTCCTCGTCGAGCAGAGGAGAAAAAGAAGAGAGGCCATGAAGATGATGCCGAGGATGACCCCGATCTTCCCAAGAAACCAAGGCAGCCAAAACGAGAGGTATTTTCCATACGTTTTGGGTCATTTGATTGTAATGTTATTACAGGAGGAGATGCAGGAGGAGGAGATCTTACTGCAGAAAGAAAAGCTTACCTCGGAGAGGCACAAGCTTGCTCGTACATTCAGCGAATAAATTTAGCCGAGGAGGATCGTCCGAGGAAGGTAAACAAGGAGAAGCTGGTTATTGGCTTTTCAAAAAATGACCTGGCAGGTGTTCTTTACCCTCACGACGACCCTTTGGTGATAAAAATGAGGATGAAAGAAGTAGTAATTTCAAGGGTGCTGGTAGACAATGGCTGTTCGGCAGACATCATGTACTATTCATGCTTTGACAGTTCAAATTTGAAATTATCTCAATTGGAACCTTATCACAGACCCCTTCTAGGTTTCGCTGGCGAGAAAGTTTTTCCACTTGGGACGATCAAGTTAGATATATTCATTGGAACTTGGCCTGCTTGTCGAACAGAGAGAATACGCTTCTTTGTGATGGATAAGAATGTGCAGTCAGCCTACAACATCATCATGGGAAGAGTTAGTTTGAAGAAGTTCGAAGCATCCCCATCTATGGTACATCAATGTTTAAAATTCCCAACAAATTTCGGAGTAGGAGTTGTGAAAGGTGATCAGAAAGTAGCTCGGGAATGCTATTATTCGTCTGCCGAGCAAGAGGAGCTTGAAGAATCAAGGAAAAAGACTACTACCTATCAGGTGGAGTAAGGTACAGAAATTGAAACACTTGATCCCAGAGATGAATCCCAACATGTAAAAGGACAAGTAGTGGAATCTACAGAAAATGTTATTCTGGACGACGAACACCCTGAATGAGTAACCCAGATAGGTTCATCGTTGGACGTTTCAATAAAACAGGAGTTGATAACTTTCTTGAGAAACAAAAAGAAAACTTTTGCGTGGAGTCATGAAGACATGCCAGGAATAGATCCAAACTTCTTATGTCATGAGCTCAATGTGAATAAGGAGATCAAGCCTGTAAAGCAGAGAAGAAGGGTATTTAGCCCCGAGAAGAATCAAGTTATTCAAGAGGAGGTCGACAAGCTCCAGAAAGCCCAATTCATTGAAGACGTGAAGTATCCAGACTGGTTAGCAAACGTGGTGATGGTAAAAAAGAAAAACAATAAATGGAGAATGTGTGTTGATTTCACCGATCTCAATAAGGTATGCCCAAAGGATCACTTTCCATTGCCCAGAATTGATCAACTAGTGGATGCTACCTCGGGGCACGAGCTGCTCAGTTTCATGGATGCTTACTCTGGTTACAACCAGATCAAAATGAAACCTGAAGACAGGGAAAGCACTTCTTTTATTACTCCTAG